>CM042838.1:0-2400000 GCA_023653725.1 Bungarus multicinctus
AAATTGGGTAGAACGCACTCATTCAGCTAGAGAACACAACATTTCGCCGAGAGTCAGAATTCGAGAAAGAAACGACATCAGTTACATGTTCCCCAGGGTTGGAAACGTTGAAAATCACACATCTTTTCAGATCCGAGCTTTCCCTGACCGGAGTTAGCACCAGGGCACATCTCAAACTATTGGGTAATTAATTCAGTATCAGCCAGGAAAACAGTAACTTTGACGAAAAGCTCGAATTTCGAAAAGGACATCAGTTTCATGTTCCCCAGGGTGGAAAACGTTGAAAATCCACATCATTTTCAGATCCGAGCTTTCCCTGAGGAGTTAGCCCAAGTCACCATCTCCAAATGGTAATTAAAACTGAATTCAGCAGGAAAACTGCAACTTTTGACGAAGAGCTCGAATTTCGAAAAGGACATCAGTTTCATGTTCCCCAGGGTGGAAAACGTTGAAAATCCACATCATTTTCAGATCCGAGCTTTCCCTGAGGAGTTAGCCCAAGTCACATCTCCAAATGGTAATTAAAACTGAATTCAGCAGGAAAACACAACTTTTGACGAAGAGCTCGAATTTCGAAAAGGACATCAGTTTCATGTTCCCCAGGGTGGAAAACGTTGAAAATCCACATCATTTTCAGATCCGAGCTTTCCCTGAGGAGTTAGCCCAAGTCACATCTCCAAATGGTAATTAAAACTGAATTCAGCAGGAAAACACAACTTTTGACGAAGAGCTCGAATTTCGAAAAGGACATCAGTTTCATGTTCCCCAGGGTGGAAAACGTTGAAAATCCACATCATTTTCAGATCCGAGCTTTCCCTGAGGAGTTAGCCCAAGTCACATCTCCAAATGGTAATTAAAACTGAATTCAGCAGGAAAACACAACTTTTGACGAAGAGCTCGAATTTCGAAAAGGACATCAGTTTCATGTTCCCCAGGGTGGAAAACGTTGAAAATCCACATCATTTTCAGATCCGAGCTTTCCCTGAGGAGTTAGCCCAAGTCACATCTCCAAATGGTAATTAAAACTGAATTCAGCAGGAAAACACAACTTTTGACGAAGAGCTCGAATTTCGAAAAGGACATCAGTTTCATGTTCCCCAGGGTGGAAAACGTTGAAAATCCACATCATTTTCAGATCCGAGCTTTCCCTGAGGAGTTAGCCCAAGTCACATCTCCAAATGGTAATTAAAACTGAATTCAGCAGGAAAACACAACTTTTGACGAAGAGCTCGAATTTCGAAAAGGACATCAGTTTCATGTTCCCCAGGGTGGAAAACGTTGAAAATCCACATCATTTTCAGATCCGAGCTTTCCCTGAGGAGTTAGCCCAAGTCACATCTCCAAATGGTAATTAAAACTGAATTCAGCAGGAAAACACAACTTTTGACGAAGAGCTCGAATTTCGAAAAGGACATCAGTTTCATGTTCCCCAGGGTGGAAAACGTTGAAAATCCACATCATTTTCAGATCCGAGCTTTCCCTGAGGAGTTAGCCCAAGTCACATCTCCAAATGGTAATTAAAACTGAATTCAGCAGGAAAACAGCAACTTTTGACGAAGAGCTCGAATTTCGAAAAGGACATCAGTTTCATGTTCCCCAGGGTGGAAAACGTTGAAAATCCACATCATTTTCAGATCCGAGCTTTCCCTGAGGAGTTAGCCCAAGTCACATCTCCAAATGGTAATTAAAACTGAATTCAGCAGGAAAACATAACTTTGACGAAGAGCTCAGATTTCGAAAAGGACATCAGTTTCATGTTCCCCAGGGTGGAAAACGTTGAAAATCCACATCATTTTCAGATCCGAGCTTTCCCTGAGGAGTTAGCCCAAGTCACATCTCAAAATGGTAATTAAAACTGAATTCAGCAGGAAAACACAACTTTTGACGAAGAGCTCGAATTTCGAAAAGGACATCAGTTTCATGTTCCCCAGGGTGGAAAACGTTGAAAATCCACATCATTTTCAGATCCGAGCTTTCCCTGAGGAGTTAGCCCAAGTCACATCTCCAAATGGTAATTAAAACTGAATTCAGCAGGAAAACACAACTTTTGACGAAGAGCTCGAATTTCGAAAAGGACATCAGTTTCATGTTCCCCAGGGTGGAAAACGTTGAAAATCCACATCATTTTCAGATCCGAGCTTTCCCTGAGGAGTTAGCCCAAGTCACATCTCCAAATGGTAATTAAAACTGAATTCAGCAGGAAAACGTAACTTTGACGAAGAGCTCAGATTTCGAAAAGGACATCAGTTTCATGTTCCCCAGGGTGGAAAACGTTGAAAATCCACATCATTTTCAGATCCGAGCTTTCCCTGAGGAGTTAGCCCAAGTCACATCTCCAAATGGTAATTAAAACTGCATTCAGCAGGAAAACGTAACTTTTGACGAAGAGCTCAGATTTCGAAAAGAACATCAGTTTCATGTTCCCCAGGGTGGAAAACGTTGAAAATCCACATCATTTTCAGATCCGAGCTTTCCCTGAGGAGTTAGCCCAAGTCACATCTCCAAATGGTAATTAAAACTGAATTCAGCAGGAAAACACAACTTTTGACGAAGAGCTCGAATTTCGAAAAGGACATCAGTTTCATGTTCCCCAGGGTGGAAAACGTTGAAAATCCACATCATTTTCAGATCCGAGCTTTCCCTGAGGAGTTAGCCCAAGTCACATCTCCAAATGGTAATTAAAACTGAATTCAGCAGGAAAACAACTTTTGACGAAGAGCTCGAATTTCGAAAAGGACATCAGTTTCATGTTCCCCAGGGTGGAAAACGTTGAAAATCCACATCATTTTCAGATCCGAGCTTTCCCTGAGGAGTTAGCCCAAGTCACATCTCCAAATGGTAATTAAAACTGAATTCAGCAGGAAAACCAACTTTTGACGAAGAGCTCGAATTTCGAAAAGGACATCAGTTTCATGTTCCCCAGGGTGGAAAACGTTGAAAATCCACATCATTTTCAGATCCGAGCTTTCCCTGAGGAGTTAGCCCAAGTCACATCTCCAAATGGTAATTAAAACTGAATTCAGCAGGAAAACACAACTTTTGACGAAGAGCTCGAATTTCGAAAAGGACATCAGTTTCATGTTCCCCAGGGTGGAAAACGTTGAAAATCCACATCATTTTCAGATCCGAGCTTTCCCTGAGGAGTTAGCCCAAGTCACATCTCCAAATGGTAATTAAAACTGAATTCAGCAGGAAAACACAACTTTTGACGAAGAGCTCGAATTTCGAAAAGGACATCAGTTTCATGTTCCCCAGGGTGGAAAACGTTGAAAATCCACATCATTTTCAGATCCGAGCTTTCCCTGAGGAGTTAGCCCAAGTCACATCTCCAAATGGTAATTAAAACTGAATTCAGCAGGAAAACGTAACTTTTGACGAAGAGCTCAGATTTCGAAAAAGAACATCAGTTTCATGTTCCCCAGGGTGGAAAACGTTGAAAATCCACATCATTTTCAGATCCGAGCTTTCCCTGAGGAGTTAGCACAGGGCACATCTCAAAATGTATGGTAGAACTGAATTTCAGCTAGAAAACACAACTTTCGACGAAGAGCTCGAATTTCGAAAAGGACATCAGTTTCATGTTCCCCAGGGTGGAAAACGTTGAAAATCCACAATCATTTTCAGATCCGAGCTTTCCCTGAGGAGTAGCACAGGGCACATCTCAAAATTGGGTAGAAACTGCATTCAGCAGAAAACACAACTTTTGACGAAGAGCTCGAATTTCGAAAAGGACATCAGTTTCATGTTCCCCAGGGTGGAAAACGTTGAAAATCCACATCATTTTCAGATCCGAGCTTTCCCTGAGGAGTTAGCCCAAGTCACATCTCCAAATGGTAATTAAAACTGAATTCAGCAGGAAAAGACAACTTTTGACGAAGAGCTCGAATTTCGAAAAGGACATCAGTTTCATGTTCCCCAGGGTGGAAAACGTTGAAAATCCACATCATTTTCAGATCCGAGCTTTCCCTGAGGAGTTAGCCCAAGTCACATCTCCAAATGGTAATTAAAACTGAATTCAGCAGGAAAACATAACTTTGACGAAGAGCTCGATTTCGAAAAGGACATCAGTTTCATGTTCCCCAGGGTGGAAAACGTTGAAAATCCACATCATTTTCAGATCCGAGCTTTCCCTGAGGAGTTAGCACAGGGCACATCTCAAATATTGGTAGTAAACTCATTCAGCAGGAAAACACAACTTTTGACGAAGAGCTCGAATTTCGAAAAGGACATCAGTTTCATGTTCCCCAGGGTGGAAAACGTTGAAAATCCACATCATTTTCAGATCCGAGCTTTCCCTGAGGAGTTAGCCCAAGTCACATCTCCAAATGGTAATTAAAACTGAATTCAGCAGGAAAACACAACTTTTGACGAAGAGCTCGAATTTCGAAAAGGACATCAGTTTCATGTTCCCCAGGGTGGAAAACGTTGAAAATCCACATCATTTTCAGATCCGAGCTTTCCCTGAGGAGTTAGCCCAAGTCACATCTCCAAATGGTAATTAAAACTGCATTCAGCAGGAAAACGTAACTTTTGACGAAGAGCTCAGATTTCGAAAAGAACATCAGTTTCATGTTCCCCAGGGTGGAAAACGTTGAAAATCCACATCATTTTCAGATCCGAGCTTTCCCTGAGGAGTTAGCCCAAGTCCATCTCCAAATGGTAATTAAAACTGAATTCAGCAGGAAAACGTAACTTTTGACGAAGAGCTCGGATTTCGAAAAGGACATCAGTTTCATGTTCCCCAGGGTGGAAAACGTTGAAAATCCACATCATTTTCAGATCCGAGCTTTCCCTGAGGAGTTAGCCCAGGGCACATCTCCAAATATGGGTATAAACTGCATTCAGCAAGAAAACACAACTTTGACGAAGAGCTCGAATTTCGAAAAGGACATCAGTTTCATGTTCCCCAGGGTGGAAAACGTTGAAAATCCACATCATTTTCAGATCCGAGCTTTCCCTGAGGAGTTAGCACAGGGCACATCTCAAAATATTGGGTAGAATTCATTTCAGCCAGAAAACACAACTTTTGACGAAGAGCTCGAATTTCGAAAAGGACATCAGTTTCATGTTCCCCAGGGTGGAAAACGTTGAAAATCCACATCATTTTCAGATCCGAGCTTTCCCTGAGGAGTTAGCCCAAGTCACATCTCCAAATGGTAATTAAAACTGAATTCAGCAGGAAAACAACTTTGACGAAGAGCTCGAATTTCGAAAAGGACATCAGTTTCATGTTCCCCAGGGTGGAAAACGTTGAAAATCCACATCATTTTCAGATCCGAGCTTTCCCTGAGGAGTTAGCCCAAGTCACATCTCCAAATGGTAAAAAAAATCACTTCGAATTTCTCCATGTTCCAGGGTGGAAAACGTTGAAAATCCACATCATTTTCAGATCGAGCTTTCCCCCCACTGACATTTCGAAGAGCTCGAATTTCAAAAGGACATCAGTTTCAAGGGTGGAAAACGTTGAGGCAGTTTCATGTTCCCCAGGGTGGAAAACGTTGAAAATCCACATCATTTTCAGATCCGAGCTTTCCCTGAGGAGTTAGCCCAAGTCACATCTCCAAATGGTAATTAAAACTGAATTCAGCAGGAAAACGTAACTTTTGACGAAGAGCTCGATTTCGAAAAGGAACATCAGTTTCATGTTCCCCAGGGTGGAAAACGTTGAAAATCCACATCATTTCAGATCCGAGCTTTCCCTGAGGAGTTAGCCCAAGTCACATCTCCAAATGGTAATTAAAACTGAATTCAGCAGGAAAACACTAACTTTTGACGAAGAGCTCGAATTTCGAAAAGGACATCAGTTTCATGTTCCCCAGGGTGGAAAACGTTGAAAATCCACATCATTTTCAGATCCGAGCTTTCCCTGAGGAGTTAGCCCAAGTCACATCTCCAAATGGTAATTAAAACTGAATTCAGCAGGAAAACACAACTTTTGACGAAGAGCTCGAATTTCGAAAAGGACATCAGTTTCATGTTCCCCAGGGTGGAAAACGTTGAAAATCCACATCATTTTCAGATCCGAGCTTTCCCTGAGGAGTTAGCCCAAGTCACATCTCCAAATGGTAATTAAAACTGAATTCAGCAGGAAAACAGCAACTTTTGACGAAGAGCTCGAATTTCGAAAAGGACATCAGTTTCATGTTCCCCAGGGTGGAAAACGTTGAAAATCCACATCATTTTCAGATCCGAGCTTTCCCTGAGGAGTTAGCCCAAGTCACATCTCCAAATGGTAATTAAAACTGAATTCAGCAGGAAAACTAACTTTTGACGAAGAGCTCGAATTTCGAAAAGGACATCAGTTTCATGTTCCCCAGGGTGGAAAACGTTGAAAATCCACATCATTTTCAGATCCGAGCTTTCCCTGAGGAGTTAGCCCAAGTCACATCTCCAAATGGTAATTAAAACTGAATTCAGCAGGAAAACACAACTTTTGACGAAGAGCTCGAATTTCGAAAAGGACATCAGTTTCATGTTCCCCAGGGTGGAAAACGTTGAAAATCCACATCATTTTCAGATCCGAGCTTTCCCTGAGGAGTTAGCCCAAGTCACATCTCCAAATGGTAATTAAAACTGCATTCAGCAGGAAAACGTAACTTTTGACGAAGAGCTCAGATTTCGAAAAGGAACATCAGTTTCATGTTCCCCAGGGTGGAAAACGTTGAAAATCCACATCATTTTCAGATCCGAGCTTTCCCTGAGGAGTTAGCCGAAGTCCCATCTCCAAATGGTAATTAAAACTGAATTCAGCAGGAAAACGTAACTTTTGACGAAGAGCTCAGATTTCGAAAAGAACATCAGTTTCATGTTCCCCAGGGTGGAAAACATTGAAAATCCACATCATTTTCAGATCCGAGCTTTCCCTGAGGAGTTAGCACAGGGCACATCTCAAATATTGGGTAGAACTCATTTCAGCTAGAAAACACAACTTTCGACGAAGAGCTCGAATTTCGAAAAGGACATCAGTTTCATGTTCCCCAGGGTGGAAAACGTTGAAAATCCACATCATTTTCAGATCCGAGCTTTCCCTGAGGAGTTAGCCCAAGTCACATCTCCAAATGGTAATTAAAACTGAATTCAGCAGGAAAACACAACTTTTGACGAAGAGCTCGAATTTCGAAAAGGACATCAGTTTCATGTTCCCCAGGGTGGAAAACGTTGAAAATCCACATCATTTTCAGATCCGAGCTTTCCCTGAGGAGTTAGCCCAAGTCACATCTCCAAATGGTAATTAAAACTGAATTCAGCAGGAAAACGTAACTTTTGACGAAGAGCTCAGATTTCGAAAAGGACATCAGTTTCATGTTCCCCAGGGTGGAAAACGTTGAAAATCCACATCATTTTCAGATCCGAGCTTTCCCTGAGGAGTTAGCCCAAGTCCCATCTCCAAATGGTAATTAAAACTGAATTCAGCAGGAAAACATAACTTTTGACGAAGAGCTCAGATTTCGAAAAGGACATCAGTTTCATGTTCCCCAGGGTGGAAAACGTTGAAAATCCACATCATTTTCAGATCCGAGCTTTCCCTGAGGAGTTAGCCCAAGTCACATCTCCAAATGGTAATTAAAACTGAATTCAGCAGGAAAACACAACTTTTGACGAAGAGCTCGAATTTCGAAAAGGACATCAGTTTCATGTTCCCCAGGGTGGAAAACGTTGAAAATCCACATCATTTTCAGATCCGAGCTTTCCCTGAGGAGTTAGCCCAAGTCACATCTCCAAATGGTAATTAAAACTGAATTCAGCAGGAAAACACAACTTTTGACGAAGAGCTCGAATTTCGAAAAGGACATCAGTTTCATGTTCCCCAGGGTGGAAAACGTTGAAAATCCACATCATTTTCAGATCCGAGCTTTCCCTGAGGAGTTAGCCCAAGTCACATCTCCAAATGGTAATTAAAACTGAATTCAGCAGGAAAACGCAACTTTTGACGAAGAGCTCGAATTTCGAAAAGGACATCAGTTTCATGTTCCCCAGGGTGGAAAACGTTGAAAATCCACATCATTTTCAGATCCGAGCTTTCCCTGAGGAGTTAGCCCAAGTCACATCTCCAAATGGTAATTAAAACTGAATTCAGCAGGAAAACATAACTTTGACGAAGAGCTCGGATTTCGAAAAGGACATCAGTTTCATGTTCCCCAGGGTGGAAAACGTTGAAAATCCACATCATTTTCAGATCCGAGCTTTCCCTGAGGAGTTAGCCCAAGTCACATCTCCAAATTGTTATTAAAACTGCATTCAGCAGGAAAACACAACTTTTGACGAAGAGCTCGAATTTCGAAAAGGACATCAGTTTCATGTTCCCCAGGGTGGAAAACGTTGAAAATCCACATCATTTTCAGATCCGAGCTTTCCCTGAGGAGTTAGCCCAAGTCACATCTCCAAATGGTAATTAAAACTGAATTCAGCAGGAAAACACAACTTTTGACGAAGAGCTCGAATTTCGAAAAGGACATCAGTTTCATGTTCCCCAGGGTGGAAAACGTTGAAAATCCACATCATTTTCAGATCCGAGCTTTCCCTGAGGAGTTAGCCCAAGTCACATCTCCAAATGGTAATTAAAACTGCATTCAGCAGGAAAACGTAACTTTGGACGAAGAGCTCAGATTTCGAAAAGAACATCAGTTTCATGTTCCCCAGGGTGGAAAACGTTGAAAATCCACATCATTTTCAGATCCGAGCTTTCCCTGAGGAGTTAGCCGAAGTCCCATCTCCAAATGGTAATTAAAACTGCATTCAGCAGGAAAACGTAACTTTTGACGAAGAGCTCAGATTTCGAAAAGAACATCAGTTTCATGTTCCCCAGAGAGGAAAACATTGAAAATCCACATCATTTTCAGATCCGAGCTTTCCCTGAGGAGTCAGCACAGGGCACATCTCAAAATATTGGGTAGAACTCCATTCAGCTAGAAAACACAACTTTCGACGAAGAGCTCGAATTTCGAAAAGGACATCAGTTTCATGTTCCCCAGGGTGGAAAACGTTGAAAATCCACATCATTTTCAGATCCGAGCTTTCCCTGAGGAGTTAGCCCAAGTCACATCTCCAAATGGTAATTAAAACTGAATTCAGCAGGAAAACACAACTTTTGACGAAGAGCTCGAATTTCGAAAAGGACATCAGTTTCATGTTCCCCAGGGTGGAAAACGTTGAAAATCCACATCATTTTCAGATCCGAGCTTTCCCTGAGGAGTTAGCCCAAGTCACATCTCCAAATGGTAATTAAAACTGAATTCAGCAGGAAAACGCAACTTTTGACGAAGAGCTCGAATTTCGAAAAGGACATCAGTTTCATGTTCCCCAGGGTGGAAAACGTTGAAAATCCACATCATTTTCAGATCCGAGCTTTCCCTGAGGAGTTAGCCCAAGTCACATCTCCAAATGGTAATTAAAACTGAATTCAGCAGGAAAACATAACTTTGACGAAGAGCTCGAATTTCGAAAAGGACATCAGTTTCATGTTCCCCAGGGTGGAAAACGTTGAAAATCCACATCATTTTCAGATCCGAGCTTTCCCTGAGGAGTTAGCCCAAGTCACATCTCCAAATGGTAATTAAAACTGAATTCAGCAGGAAAACACAACTTTTGACGAAGAGCTCGAATTTCGAAAAGGACATCAGTTTCATGTTCCCCAGGGTGGAAAACGTTGAAAATCCACATCATTTTCAGATCCGAGCTTTCCCTGAGGAGTTAGCCCAAGTCACATCTCCAAATGGTAATTAAAACTGAATTCAGCAGGAAAACACAACTTTTGACGAAGAGCTCGAATTTCGAAAAGGACATCAGTTTCATGTTCCCCAGGGTGGAAAACGTTGAAAATCCACATCATTTTCAGATCCGAGCTTTCCCTGAGGAGTTAGCCCAAGTCACATCTCCAAATGGTAATTAAAACTGAATTCAGCAGGAAAACACAACTTTTGACGAAGAGCTCGAATTTCGAAAAGGACATCAGTTTCATGTTCCCCAGGGTGGAAAACGTTGAAAATCCACATCATTTTCAGATCCGAGCTTTCCCTGAGGAGTTAGCCCAAGTCACATCTCCAAATGGTAATTAAAACTGAATTCAGCAGGAAAACGTAACTTTTGACGAAGAGCTCGAATTTCGAAAAGGACATCAGTTTCATGTTCCCCAGGGTGGAAAACGTTGAAAATCCACATCATTTTCAGATCCGAGCTTTCCCTGAGGAGTTAGCCCAAGTCACATCTCCAAATGGTAATTAAAACTGAATTCAGCAGGAAAACACAACTTTTGACGAAGAGCTCGAATTTCGAAAAGGACATCAGTTTCATGTTCCCCAGGGTGGAAAACGTTGAAAATCCACATCATTTTCAGATCCGAGCTTTCCCTGAGGAGTTAGCCCAAGTCACATCTCCAAATGGTAATTAAAACTGAATTCAGCAGGAAAACACAACTTTTGACGAAGAGCTCGAATTTCGAAAAGGACATCAGTTTCATGTTCCCCAGGGTGGAAAACGTTGAAAATCCACATCATTTTCAGATCCGAGCTTTCCCTGAGGAGTTAGCCCAAGTCACATCTCCAAATGGTAATTAAAACTGAATTCAGCAGGAAAACAGCAACTTTTGACGAAGAGCTCGAATTTCGAAAAGGACATCAGTTTCATGTTCCCCAGGGTGGAAAACGTTGAAAATCCACATCATTTTCAGATCCGAGCTTTCCCTGAGGAGTTAGCCCAAGTCCCATCTCCAAATGGTAATTAAAACTGAATTCAGCAGGAAAACACAACTTTTGACGAAGAGCTCGAATTTCGAAAAGGACATCAGTTTCATGTTCCCCAGGGTGGAAAACGTTGAAAATCCACATCATTTTCAGATCCGAGCTTTCCCTGAGGAGTTAGCCCAAGTCACATCTCCAAATGGTAATTAAAACTGAATTCAGCAGGAAAACGTAACTTTTGACGAAGAGCTCAGATTTCGAAAAGGACATCAGTTTCATGTTCCCCAGGGTGGAAAACGTTGAAAATCCACATCATTTTCAGATCCGAGCTTTCCCTGAGGAGTTAGCCGAAGTCCCATCTCCAAATGGTAATTAAAACTGCATTCAGCAGGAAAACGTAACTTTTGAAGAAGAGCTCAGATTTCGAAAAGAACATCAGTTTCATGTTCCCCAGAGAGGAAAACATTGAAAATCCACATCATTTTCAGATCCGAGCTTTCCCTGACGAGTCAGCACAGGGCACATCTCAAATATTGGGTAGAACTCATTCAGCTAGAAAACACAACTTTCGACGAAGAGCTCGAATTTCGAAAAGGACATCAGTTTCATGTTCCCCAGGGTGGAAAACGTTGAAAATCCACAACATTTTCAGATCCGAACTTTCCCTGAGGAGTCAGCACAGGGCACATCTCAAAATATTGGGTAGAATTCATTTCAGCCACAAAACACAACTTTTGACGAAAAGCTCGAATTTCGAAAAGGACATCAGTTTCATGTTCCCCAGGGTGGAAAACGTTGAAAATCCACATCATTTTCAGATCCGAGCTTTCCCTGAGGAGTTAGCCCAAGTCACATCTCCAAATGGTAATTAAAACTGAATTCAGCAGGAAAACAGCAACTTTTGACGAAGAGCTCGAATTTCGAAAAGGACATCAGTTTCATGTTCCCCAGGGTGGAAAACGTTGAAAATCCACATCATTTTCAGATCCGAGCTTTCCCTGAGGAGTTAGCCCAAGTCACATCTCCAAATGGTAATTAAAACTGAATTCAGCAGGAAAACACAACTTTGACGAAGAGCTCGAATTTCGAAAAGGACATCAGTTTCATGTTCCCCAGGGTGGAAAACGTTGAAAATCCACATCATTTTCAGATCCGAGCTTTCCCTGAGGAGTTAGCCCAAGTCACATCTCCAAATGGTAATTAAAACTGAATTCAGCAGGAAAACCTAACTTTTGACGAAGAGCTCAGATTTCGAAAAGGACATCAGTTTCATGTTCCCCAGGGTGGAAAACGTTGAAAATCCACATCATTTTCAGATCCGAGCTTTCCCTGAGGAGTTAGCCCAAGTCACATCTCCAAATGGTAATTAAAACTGAATTCAGCAGGAAAACACAACTTTTGACGAAGAGCTCGAATTTCGAAAAGGACATCAGTTTCATGTTCCCCAGGGTGGAAAACGTTGAAAATCCACATCATTTTCAGATCCGAGCTTTCCCTGAGGAGTTAGCCCAAGTCACATCTCCAAATGGTAATTAAAACTGAATTCAGCAGGAAAACAGAACTTTTGACGAAGAGCTCGAATTTCGAAAAGGACATCAGTTTCATGTTCCCCAGGGTGGAAAACGTTGAAAATCCACATCATTTTCAGATCCGAGCTTTCCCTGAGGAGTTAGCCCAAGTCACATCTCCAAATGGTAATTAAAACTGAATTCAGCAGGAAAACGTAACTTTTGATGAAGAGCTCAGATTTCGAAAAGGACATCAGTTTCATGTTCCCCAGGGTGGAAAACGTTGAAAATCCACATCATTTTCAGATCCGAGCTTTCCCTGAGGAGTTAGCCCAAGTCACATCTCCAAATGGTAATTAAAACTGAATTCAGCAGGAAAACACAACTTTTGACGAAGAGCTCGAATTTCGAAAAGGACATCAGTTTCATGTTCCCCAGGGTGGAAAACGTTGAAAATCCACATCATTTTCAGATCCGAGCTTTCCCTGAGGAGTTAGCCCAAGTCACATCTCCAAATGGTAATTAAAACTGAATTCAGCAGGAAAACACAACTTTTGACGAAGAGCTCGAATTTCGAAAAGGACATCAGTTTCATGTTCCCCAGGGTGGAAAACGTTGAAAATCCACATCATTTTCAGATCCGAGCTTTCCCTGAGGAGTTAGCCCAAGTCACATCTCCAAATGGTAATTAAAACTGAATTCAGCAGGAAAACATAACTTTTGACGAAGAGCTCGAATTTCGAAAAGGACATCAGTTTCATGTTCCCCAGGGTGGAAAACGTTGAAAATCCACATCATTTTCAGATCCGAGCTTTCCCTGAGGAGTTAGCCCAAGTCACATCTCCAAATGGTAATTAAAACTGAATTCAGCAGGAAAACACAACTTTTGACGAAGAGCTCGAATTTCGAAAAGGACATCAGTTTCATGTTCCCCAGGGTGGAAAACGTTGAAAATCCACATCATTTTCAGATCCGAGCTTTCCCTGAGGAGTTAGCCCAAGTCACATCTCCAAATGGTAATTAAAACTGCATTCAGCAGGAAAACGTAACTTTTGACGAAGAGCTCAGATTTCGAAAAGGACATCAGTTTCATGTTCCCCAGGGTGGAAAACGTTGAAAATCCACATCATTTTCAGATCCGAGCTTTCCCTGAGGAGTTAGCCCAAGTCCCATCTCCAAATGGTAATTAAAACTGAATTCAGCAGGAAAACACAACTTTTGACGAAGAGCTCGATTTCGAAAAGGACATCAGTTTCATGTTCCCCAGGGTGGAAAACGTTGAAAATCCACATCATTTTCAGATCCGAGCTTTCCCTGAGGAGTTAGCCCAAGTCACATCTCCAAATGGTAATTAAAACTGAATTCAGCAGGAAAACATAACTTTTGACGAAGAGCTCTGATTTCGAAAAGGACATCAGTTTCATGTTCCCCAGGGTGGAAAACGTTGAAAATCCACATCATTTTCAGATCCGAGCTTTCCCTGAGGAGTTAGCCCAAGTCACATCTCCAAATGGTAATTAAAACTGAATTCAGCAGGAAAACACAACTTTTGACGAAGAGCTCGAATTTCGAAAAGGACATCAGTTTCATGTTCCCCAGGGTGGAAAACGTTGAAAATCCACATCATTTTCAGATCCGAGCTTTCCCTGAGGAGTTAGCCCAAGTCACATCTCCAAATGGTAATTAAAACTGAATTCAGCAGGAAAACAGCAACTTTTGACGAAGAGCTCGAATTTCGAAAAGGACATCAGTTTCATGTTCCCCAGGGTGGAAAACGTTGAAAATCCACATCATTTTCAGATCCGAGCTTTCCCTGAGGAGTTAGCCCAAGTCCCATCTCCAAATGGTAATTAAAACTGAATTCAGCAGGAAAACACAACTTTTGACGAAGAGCTCGAATTTCGAAAAGGACATCAGTTTCATGTTCCCCAGGGTGGAAAACGTTGAAAATCCACATCATTTTCAGATCCGAGCTTTCCCTGAGGAGTTAGCCCAAGTCACATCTCCAAATGGTAATTAAAACTGCATTCAGCAGGAAAACGTAACTTTTGACGAAGAGCTCAGATTTCGAAAAAGAACATCAGTTTCATGTTCCCCAGGGTGGAAAACGTTGAAAATCCACATCATTTTCAGATCCGAGCTTTCCCTGAGGAGTTAGCCCAAGTCCCATCTCCAAATGGTAATTAAAACTGAATTCAGCAGGAAAACGTAACTTTTGACGAAGAGCTCAGATTTCGAAAAGGACATCAGTTTCATGTTCCCCAGGGTGGAAAACGTTGAAAATCCACATCATTTTCAGATCCGAGCTTTCCCTGAGGAGTTAGCCCAAGTCACATCTCCAAATGGTAATTAAAACTGAATTCAGCAGGAAAACACAACTTTTGACGAAGAGCTCGAATTTCGAAAAGGACATCAGTTTCATGTTCCCCAGGGTGGAAAACGTTGAAAATCCACATCATTTTCAGATCCGAGCTTTCCCTGAGGAGTTAGCCCAAGTCACATCTCCAAATGGTAATTAAAACTGAATTCAGCAGGAAAACACAACTTTTGACGAAGAGCTCGAATTTCGAAAAGGACATCAGTTTCATGTTCCCCAGGGTGGAAAACGTTGAAAATCCACATCATTTTCAGATCCGAGCTTTCCCTGAGGAGTTAGCCCAAGTCACATCTCCAAATGGTAATTAAAACTGAATTCAGCAGGAAAACGTAACTTTTGACGAAGAGCTCAGATTTCGAAAAGGACATCAGTTTCATGTTCCCCAGGGTGGAAAACGTTGAAAATCCACATCATTTTCAGATCCGAGCTTTCCCTGAGGAGTTAGCCCAAGTCACATCTCCAAATGGTAATTAAAACTGAATTCAGCAGGAAAACCAACTTTTGACGAAGAGCTCGAATTTCGAAAAGGACATCAGTTTCATGTTCCCCAGGGTGGAAAACGTTGAAAATCCACATCATTTTCAGATCCGAGCTTTCCCTGAGGAGTTAGCCCAAGTCACATCTCCAAATGGTAATTAAAACTGAATTCAGCAGGAAAACACAACTTTTGACGAAGAGCTCGAATTTCGAAAAGGACATCAGTTTCATGTTCCCCAGGGTGGAAAACGTTGAAAATCCACATCATTTTCAGATCCGAGCTTTCCCTGAGGAGTTAGCCCAAGTCACATCTCCAAATGGTAATTAAAACTGAATTCAGCAGGAAAACGAACTTTTGACGAAGAGCTCAGATTTCGAAAAGGACATCAGTTTCATGTTCCCCAGGGTGGAAAACGTTGAAAATCCACATCATTTTCAGATCCGAGCTTTCCCTGAGGAGTTAGCCCAAGTCACATCTCCAAATGGTAATTAAAACTGAATTCAGCAGGAAAACGTAACTTTTGACGAAGAGCTCGAATTTCGAAAAGGACATCAGTTTCATGTTCCCCAGGGTGGAAAACGTTGAAAATCCACATCATTTTCAGATCCGAGCTTTCCCTGAGGAGTTAGCCCAAGTCCCATCTCCAAATGGTAATTAAAACTGAATTCAGCAGGAAAACACAACTTTTGACGAAGAGCTCGAATTTCGAAAAGGACATCAGTTTCATGTTCCCCAGGGTGGAAAACGTTGAAAATCCACATCATTTTCAGATCCGAGCTTTCCCTGAGGAGTTAGCCCAAGTCCCATCTCCAAATGGTAATTAAAACTGAATTCAGCAGGAAAACTAACTTTTGACGAAGAGCTCGAATTTCGAAAAGGACATCAGTTTCATGTTCCCCAGGGTGGAAAACGTTGAAAATCCACATCATTTTCAGATCCGAGCTTTCCCTGAGGAGTTAGCCCAAGTCACATCTCCAAATGGTAATTAAAACTGAATTCAGCAGGAAAACACAACTTTTGACGAAGAGCTCGAATTTCGAAAAGGACATCAGTTTCATGTTCCCCAGGGTGGAAAACGTTGAAAATCCACATCATTTTCAGATCCGAGCTTTCCCTGAGGAGTTAGCCCAAGTCACATCTCCAAATGGTAATTAAAACTGAATTCAGCAGGAAAACACAACTTTTGACGAAGAGCTCGAATTTCGAAAAGGACATCAGTTTCATGTTCCCCAGGGTGGAAAACGTTGAAAATCCACATCATTTTCAGATCCGAGCTTTCCCTGAGGAGTTAGCCCAAGTCACATCTCCAAATGGTAATTAAAACTGAATTCAGCAGGAAAACGAACTTTTGACGAAGAGCTCGAATTTCGAAAAGGACATCAGTTTCATGTTCCCCAGGGTGGAAAACGTTGAAAATCCACATCATTTTCAGATCCGAGCTTTCCCTGAGGAGTTAGCCCAAGTCACATCTCCAAATGGTAATTAAAACTGAATTCAGCAGGAAAACACAACTTTTGACGAAGAGCTCGAATTTCGAAAAGGACATCAGTTTCATGTTCCCCAGGGTGGAAAACGTTGAAAATCCACATCATTTTCAGATCCGAGCTTTCCCTGAGGAGTTAGCCCAAGTCACATCTCCAAATGGTAATTAAAACTGAATTCAGCAGGAAAACACAACTTTTGACGAAGAGCTCGAATTTCGAAAAGGACATCAGTTTCATGTTCCCCAGGGTGGAAAACGTTGAAAATCCACATCATTTTCAGATCCGAGCTTTCCCTGAGGAGTTAGCCCAAGTCACATCTCCAAATGGTAATTAAAACTGAATTCAGCAGGAAAACACAACTTTTGACGAAGAGCTCGAATTTCGAAAAGGACATCAGTTTCATGTTCCCCAGGGTGGAAAACGTTGAAAATCCACATCATTTTCAGATCCGAGCTTTCCCTGAGGAGTTAGCCCAAGTCACATCTCCAAATGGTAATTAAAACTGAATTCAGCAGGAAAACACAACTTTTGACGAAGAGCTCGAATTTCGAAAAGGACATCAGTTTCATGTTCCCCAGGGTGGAAAACGTTGAAAATCCACATCATTTTCAGATCCGAGCTTTCCCTGAGGAGTTAGCCCAAGTCACATCTCCAAATGGTAATTAAAACTGAATTCAGCAGGAAAACAGCAACTTTTGACGAAGAGCTCGAATTTCGAAAAGGACATCAGTTTCATGTTCCCCAGGGTGGAAAACGTTGAAAATCCACATCATTTTCAGATCCGAGCTTTCCCTGAGGAGTTAGCCCAAGTCACATCTCCAAATGGTAATTAAAACTGAATTCAGCAGGAAAACACAACTTTTGACGAAGAGCTCGAATTTCGAAAAGGACATCAGTTTCATGTTCCCCAGGGTGGAAAACGTTGAAAATCCACATCATTTTCAGATCCGAGCTTTCCCTGAGGAGTTAGCCCAAGTCACATCTCCAAATGGTAATTAAAACTGAATTCAGCAGGAAAACGTAACTTTTGACGAAGAGCTCGAATTTCGAAAAGGACATCAGTTTCATGTTCCCCAGGGTGGAAAACGTTGAAAATCCACATCATTTTCAGATCCGAGCTTTCCCTGAGGAGTTAGCCCAAGTCACATCTCCAAATGGTAATTAAAACTGAATTCAGCAGGAAAACACAACTTTTGACGAAGAGCTCGAATTTCGAAAAGGACATCAGTTTCATGTTCCCCAGGGTGGAAAACGTTGAAAATCCACATCATTTTCAGATCCGAGCTTTCCCTGAGGAGTTAGCCCAAGTCACATCTCCAAATGGTAATTAAAACTGAATTCAGCAGGAAAACACAACTTTTGACGAAGAGCTCGATTTCGAAAAGGACATCAGTTTCATGTTCCCCAGGGTGGAAAACGTTGAAAATCCACATCATTTTCAGATCCGAGCTTTCCCTGAGGAGTTAGCCCAAGTCACATCTCCAAATGGTAATTAAAACTGAATTCAGCAGGAAAACACAACTTTTGACGAAGAGCTCGAATTTCGAAAAGGACATCAGTTTCATGTTCCCCAGGGTGGAAAACGTTGAAAATCCACATCATTTTCAGATCCGAGCTTTCCCTGAGGAGTTAGCCCAAGTCACATCTCCAAATGGTAATTAAAACTGAATTCAGCAGGAAAACTAACTTTTGACGAAGAGCTCGAATTTCGAAAAGGACATCAGTTTCATGTTCCCCAGGGTGGAAAACGTTGAAAATCCACATCATTTTCAGATCCGAGCTTTCCCTGAGGAGTTAGCCCAAGTCACATCTCCAAATGGTAATTAAAACTGAATTCAGCAGGAAAACTCAACTTTTGACGAAGAGCTCGAATTTCGAAAAGGACATCAGTTTCATGTTCCCCAGGGTGGAAAACGTTGAAAATCCACATCATTTTCAGATCCGAGCTTTCCCTGAGGAGTTAGCCCAAGTCACATCTCCAAATGGTAATTAAAACTGAATTCAGCAGGAAAACACAACTTTTGACGAAGAGCTCGAATTTCGAAAAGGACATCAGTTTCATGTTCCCCAGGGTGGAAAACGTTGAAAATCCACATCATTTTCAGATCCGAGCTTTCCCTGAGGAGTTAGCCCAAGTCACATCTCCAAATGGTAATTAAAACTGAATTCAGCAGGAAAACACAACTTTTGACGAAGAGCTCGAATTTCGAAAAGGACATCAGTTTCATGTTCCCCAGGGTGGAAAACGTTGAAAATCCACATCATTTTCAGATCCGAGCTTTCCCTGAGGAGTTAGCCCAAGTCACATCTCCAAATGGTAATTAAAACTGAATTCAGCAGGAAAACACAACTTTTGACGAAGAGCTCGAATTTCGAAAAGGACATCAGTTTCATGTTCCCCAGGGTGGAAAACGTTGAAAATCCACATCATTTTCAGATCCGAGCTTTCCCTGAGGAGTTAGCCCAAGTCACATCTCCAAATGGTAATTAAAACTGAATTCAGCAGGAAAACGTAACTTTTGACGAAGAGCTCGAATTTCGAAAAGGACATCAGTTTCATGTTCCCCAGGGTGGAAAACGTTGAAAATCCACATCATTTTCAGATCCGAGCTTTCCCTGAGGAGTTAGCCCAAGTCACATCTCCAAATGGTAATTAAAACTGAATTCAGCAGGAAAACACAACTTTTGACGAAGAGCTCGAATTTCGAAAAGGACATCAGTTTCATGTTCCCCAGGGTGGAAAACGTTGAAAATCCACATCATTTTCAGATCCGAGCTTTCCCTGAGGAGTTAGCCCAAGTCACATCTCCAAATGGTAATTAAAACTGAATTCAGCAGGAAAACCAACTTTTGACGAAGAGCTCGAATTTCGAAAAGGACATCAGTTTCATGTTCCCCAGGGTGGAAAACGTTGAAAATCCACATCATTTTCAGATCCGAGCTTTCCCTGAGGAGTTAGCCCAAGTCACATCTCCAAATGGTAATTAAAACTGAATTCAGCAGGAAAACGTAACTTTTGACGAAGAGCTCGAATTTCGAAAAGGACATCAGTTTCATGTTCCCCAGGGTGGAAAACGTTGAAAATCCACATCATTTTCAGATCCGAGCTTTCCCTGAGGAGTTAGCCCAAGTCACATCTCCAAATGGTAATTAAAACTGAATTCAGCAGGAAAACACAACTTTTGACGAAGAGCTCGAATTTCGAAAAGGACATCAGTTTCATGTTCCCCAGGGTGGAAAACGTTGAAAATCCACATCATTTTCAGATCCGAGCTTTCCCTGAGGAGTTAGCCCAAGTCACATCTCCAAATGGTAATTAAAACTGAATTCAGCAGGAAAACACAACTTTTGACGAAGAGCTCGAATTTCGAAAAGGACATCAGTTTCATGTTCCCCAGGGTGGAAAACGTTGAAAATCCACATCATTTTCAGATCCGAGCTTTCCCTGAGGAGTTAGCCCAAGTCACATCTCCAAATGGTAATTAAAACTGAATTCAGCAGGAAAACGTAACTTTTGACGAAGAGCTCAGATTTCGAAAAGGACATCAGTTTCATGTTCCCCAGGGTGGAAAACGTTGAAAATCCACATCATTTTCAGATCCGAGCTTTCCCTGAGGAGTTAGCCCAAGTCACATCTCCAAATGGTAATTAAAACTGAATTCAGCAGGAAAACACAACTTTTGACGAAGAGCTCGAATTTCGAAAAGGACATCAGTTTCATGTTCCCCAGGGTGGAAAACGTTGAAAATCCACATCATTTTCAGATCCGAGCTTTCCCTGAGGAGTTAGCCCAAGTCACATCTCCAAATGGTAATTAAAACTGAATTCAGCAGGAAAACTAACTTTTGACGAAGAGCTCGAATTTCGAAAAGGACATCAGTTTCATGTTCCCCAGGGTGGAAAACGTTGAAAATCCACATCATTTTCAGATCCGAGCTTTCCCTGAGGAGTTAGCCCAAGTCACATCTCCAAATGGTAATTAAAACTGAATTCAGCAGGAAAACACAACTTTTGACGAAGAGCTCGAATTTCGAAAAGGACATCAGTTTCATGTTCCCCAGGGTGGAAAACGTTGAAAATCCACATCATTTTCAGATCCGAGCTTTCCCTGAGGAGTTAGCCCAAGTCACATCTCCAAATGGTAATTAAAACTGAATTCAGCAGGAAAACACAACTTTTGACGAAGAGCTCGAATTTCGAAAAGGACATCAGTTTCATGTTCCCCAGGGTGGAAAACGTTGAAAATCCACATCATTTTCAGATCCGAGCTTTCCCTGAGGAGTTAGCCCAAGTCACATCTCCAAATGGTAATTAAAACTGAATTCAGCAGGAAAACGTAACTTTTGACGAAGAGCTCAGATTTCGAAAAGGACATCAGTTTCATGTTCCCCAGGGTGGAAAACGTTGAAAATCCACATCATTTTCAGATCCGAGCTTTCCCTGAGGAGTTAGCCCAAGTCCCATCTCCAAATGGTAATTAAAACTGAATTCAGCAGGAAAACGTAACTTTTGACGAAGAGCTCAGATTTCGAAAAGGACATCAGTTTCATGTTCCCCAGGGTGGAAAACGTTGAAAATCCACATCATTTTCAGATCCGAGCTTTCCCTGAGGAGTTAGCCCAAGTCACATCTCCAAATGGTAATTAAAACTGAATTCAGCAGGAAAACACAACTTTTGACGAAGAGCTCGAATTTCGAAAAGGACATCAGTTTCATGTTCCCCAGGGTGGAAAACGTTGAAAATCCACATCATTTTCAGATCCGAGCTTTCCCTGAGGAGTTAGCCCAAGTCACATCTCCAAATGGTAATTAAAACTGAATTCAGCAGGAAAACTAACTTTTGACGAAGAGCTCGAATTTCGAAAAGGACATCAGTTTCATGTTCCCCAGGGTGGAAAACGTTGAAAATCCACATCATTTTCAGATCCGAGCTTTCCCTGAGGAGTTAGCCCAAGTCACATCTCCAAATGGTAATTAAAACTGAATTCAGCAGGAAAACACTAACTTTTGACGAAGAGCTCAGATTTCGAAAAGGACATCAGTTTCATGTTCCCCAGGGTGGAAAACGTTGAAAATCCACATCATTTTCAGATCCGAGCTTTCCCTGAGGGAGTTAGCCCAAGTCACATCTCCAAATGGTAATTAAAACTGAATTCAGCAGGAAAACACTAACTTTTGACGAAGAGCTCGAATTTCGAAAAGGACATCAGTTTCATGTTCCCCAGGGTGGAAAACGTTGAAAATCCACATCATTTTCAGATCCGAGCTTTCCCTGAGGAGTTAGCCCAAGTCACATCTCCAAATGGTAATTAAAACTGAATTCAGCAGGAAAACACAACTTTTGACGAAGAGCTCGAATTTCGAAAAGGACATCAGTTTCATGTTCCCCAGGGTGGAAAACGTTGAAAATCCACATCATTTTCAGATCCGAGCTTTCCCTGAGGAGTTAGCCCAAGTCACATCTCCAAATGGTAATTAAAACTGAATTCAGCAGGAAAACACAACTTTTGACGAAGAGCTCGAATTTCGAAAAGGACATCAGTTTCATGTTCCCCAGGGTGGAAAACGTTGAAAATCCACATCATTTTCAGATCCGAGCTTTCCCTGAGGAGTTAGCCCAAGTCACATCTCCAAATGGTAATTAAAACTGAATTCAGCAGGAAAACGTAACTTTTGACGAAGAGCTCGAATTTCGAAAAGGACATCAGTTTCATGTTCCCCAGGGTGGAAAACGTTGAAAATCCACATCATTTTCAGATCCGAGCTTTCCCTGAGGAGTTAGCCCAAGTCCCATCTCCAAATGGTAATTAAAACTGAATTCAGCAGGAAAACGTAACTTTTGACGAAGAGCTCGAATTTCGAAAAGGACATCAGTTTCATGTTCCCCAGGGTGGAAAACGTTGAAAATCCACATCATTTTCAGATCCGAGCTTTCCCTGAGGAGTTAGCCCAAGTCACATCTCCAAATGGTAATTAAAACTGAATTCAGCAGGAAAACTAACTTTTGACGAAGAGCTCGAATTTCGAAAAGGACATCAGTTTCATGTTCCCCAGGGTGGAAAACGTTGAAAATCCACATCATTTTCAGATCCGAGCTTTCCCTGAGGAGTTAGCCCAAGTCACATCTCCAAATAATTAAAACTGAATTCAGCAGGAAAACACAACTTTTGACGAAGAGCTCGAATTTCGAAAAGGACATCAGTTTCATGTTCCCCAGGGTGGAAAACGTTGAAAATCCACATCATTTTCAGATCCGAGCTTTCCCTGAGGAGTTAGCCCAAGTCACATCTCCAAATGGTAATTAAAACTGAATTCAGCAGGAAAACACAACTTTTGACGAAGAGCTCGAATTTCGAAAAGGACATCAGTTTCATGTTCCCCAGGGTGGAAAACGTTGAAAATCCACATCATTTTCAGATCCGAGCTTTCCCTGAGGAGTTAGCCCAAGTCACATCTCCAAATGGTAATTAAAACTGAATTCAGCAGGAAAACACAACTTTTGACGAAGAGCTCGAATTTCGAAAAGGACATCAGTTTCATGTTCCCCAGGGTGGAAAACGTTGAAAATCCACATCATTTTCAGATCCGAGCTTTCCCTGAGGAGTTAGCCCAAGTCACATCTCCAAATGGTAATTAAAACTGAATTCAGCAGGAAAACACAACTTTTGACGAAGAGCTCGAATTTCGAAAAGGACATCAGTTTCATGTTCCCCAGGGTGGAAAACGTTGAAAATCCACATCATTTTCAGATCCGAGCTTTCCCTGAGGAGTTAGCCCAAGTCACATCTCCAAATGGTAATTAAAACTGAATTCAGCAGGAAAACGTAACTTTTGACGAAGAGCTCAGATTTCGAAAAGGACATCAGTTTCATGTTCCCCAGGGTGGAAAACGTTGAAAATCCACATCATTTTCAGATCCGAGCTTTCCCTGAGGAGTTAGCCCAAGTCACATCTCCAAATGGTAATTAAAACTGAATTCAGCAGGAAAACACAACTTTTGACGAAGAGCTCGAATTTCGAAAAGGACATCAGTTTCATGTTCCCCAGGGTGGAAAACGTTGAAAATCCACATCATTTTCAGATCCGAGCTTTCCCTGAGGAGTTAGCCCAAGTCACATCTCCAAATGGTAATTAAAACTGAATTCAGCAGGAAAACGTAACTTTTGACGAAGAGCTCAGATTTCGAAAAGGACATCAGTTTCATGTTCCCCAGGGTGGAAAACGTTGAAAATCCACATCATTTTCAGATCCGAGCTTTCCCTGAGGAGTTAGCCCAAGTCACATCTCCAAATGGTAATTAAAACTGAATTCAGCAGGAAAACACAACTTTTGACGAAGAGCTCAGATTTCGAAAAGGACATCAGTTTCATGTTCCCCAGGGTGGAAAACGTTGAAAATCCACATCATTTTCAGATCCGAGCTTTCCCTGAGGAGTTAGCCCAAGTCACATCTCCAAATGGTAATTAAAACTGAATTCAGCAGGAAAACTAACTTTTGACGAAGAGCTCGAATTTCGAAAAGGACATCAGTTTCATGTTCCCCAGGGTGGAAAACGTTGAAAATCCACATCATTTTCAGATCCGAGCTTTCCCTGAGGAGTTAGCCCAAGTCACATCTCCAAATGGTAATTAAAACTGAATTCAGCAGGAAAACAGCAACTTTTGACGAAGAGCTCGAATTTCGAAAAGGACATCAGTTTCATGTTCCCCAGGGTGGAAAACGTTGAAAATCCACATCATTTTCAGATCCGAGCTTTCCCTGAGGAGTTAGCCCAAGTCACATCTCCAAATGGTAATTAAAACTGAATTCAGCAGGAAAACACAACTTTTGACGAAGAGCTCGAATTTCGAAAAGGACATCAGTTTCATGTTCCCCAGGGTGGAAAACGTTGAAAATCCACATCATTTTCAGATCCGAGCTTTCCCTGAGGAGTTAGCCCAAGTCACATCTCCAAATGGTAATTAAAACTGAATTCAGCAGGAAAACACAACTTTTGACGAAGAGCTCGATTTCGAAAAGGACATCAGTTTCATGTTCCCCAGGGTGGAAAACGTTGAAAATCCACATCATTTTCAGATCCGAGCTTTCCCTGAGGAGTTAGCCCAAGTCACATCTCCAAATGGTAATTAAAACTGAATTCAGCAGGAAAACACAACTTTTGACGAAGAGCTCGAATTTCGAAAAGGACATCAGTTTCATGTTCCCCAGGGTGGAAAACGTTGAAAATCCACATCATTTTCAGATCCGAGCTTTCCCTGAGGAGTTAGCCCAAGTCACATCTCCAAATGGTAATTAAAACTGAATTCAGCAGGAAAACACAACTTTTGACGAAGAGCTCGAATTTCGAAAAGGACATCAGTTTCATGTTCCCCAGGGTGGAAAACGTTGAAAATCCACATCATTTCAGATCCGAGCTTTCCCTGAGGAGTTAGCCCAAGTCACATCTCCAAATGGTAATTAAAACTGAATTCAGCAGGAAAACACAACTTTTGACGAAGAGCTCGAATTTCGAAAAGGACATCAGTTTCATGTTCCCCAGGGTGGAAAACGTTGAAAATCCACATCATTTTCAGATCCGAGCTTTCCCTGAGGAGTTAGCCCAAGTCACATCTCCAAATGGTAATTAAAACTGAATTCAGCAGGAAAACACAACTTTTGACGAAGAGCTCGAATTTCGAAAAGGACATCAGTTTCATGTTCCCCAGGGTGGAAAACGTTGAAAATCCACATCATTTTCAGATCCGAGCTTTCCCTGAGGAGTTAGCCCAAGTCACATCTCCAAATGGTAATTAAAACTGAATTCAGCAGGAAAACACAACTTTTGACGAAGAGCTCGAATTTCGAAAAGGACATCAGTTTCATGTTCCCCAGGGTGGAAAACGTTGAAAATCCACATCATTTTCAGATCCGAGCTTTCCCTGAGGAGTTAGCCCAAGTCACATCTCCAAATGGTAATTAAAACTGAATTCAGCAGGAAAACACAACTTTTGACGAAGAGCTCGAATTTCGAAAAGGACATCAGTTTCATGTTCCCCAGGGTGGAAAACGTTGAAAATCCACATCATTTTCAGATCCGAGCTTTCCCTGAGGAGTTAGCCCAAGTCACATCTCCAAATGGTAATTAAAACTGAATTCAGCAGGAAAACACAACTTTTGACGAAGAGCTCGAATTTCGAAAAGGACATCAGTTTCATGTTCCCCAGGGTGGAAAACGTTGAAAATCCACATCATTTTCAGATCCGAGCTTTCCCTGAGGAGTTAGCCCAAGTCACATCTCCAAATGGTAATTAAAACTGAATTCAGCAGGAAAACGTAACTTTTGACGAAGAGCTCAGATTTCGAAAAGGACATCAGTTTCATGTTCCCCAGGGTGGAAAACGTTGAAAATCCACATCATTTTCAGATCCGAGCTTTCCCTGAGGAGTTAGCCCAAGTCACATCTCCAAATGGTAATTAAAACTGAATTCAGCAGGAAAACACAACTTTTGACGAAGAGCTCGAATTTCGAAAAGGACATCAGTTTCATGTTCCCCAGGGTGGAAAACGTTGAAAATCCACATCATTTTCAGATCCGAGCTTTCCCTGAGGAGTTAGCCCAAGTCACATCTCCAAATGGTAATTAAAACTGAATTCAGCAGGAAAACGTAACTTTTGACGAAGAGCTCGAATTTCGAAAAGGACATCAGTTTCATGTTCCCCAGGGTGGAAAACGTTGAAAATCCACATCATTTTCAGATCCGAGCTTTCCCTGAGGAGTTAGCCCAAGTCACATCTCCAAATGGTAATTAAAACTGAATTCAGCAGGAAAACGTAACTTTTGACGAAGAGCTCAGATTTCGAAAAGGACATCAGTTTCATGTTCCCCAGGGTGGAAAACGTTGAAAATCCACATCATTTTCAGATCCGAGCTTTCCCTGAGGAGTTAGCCCAAGTCACATCTCCAAATGGTAATTAAAACTGAATTCAGCAGGAAAACACAACTTTTGACGAAGAGCTCGAATTTCGAAAAGGACATCAGTTTCATGTTCCCCAGGGTGGAAAACGTTGAAAATCCACATCATTTTCAGATCCGAGCTTTCCCTGAGGAGTTAGCCCAAGTCCCATCTCCAAATGGTAATTAAAACTGAATTCAGCAGGAAAACGTAACTTTTGACGAAGAGCTCAGATTTCGAAAAGGACATCAGTTTCATGTTCCCCAGGGTGGAAAACGTTGAAAATCCACATCATTTTCAGATCCGAGCTTTCCCTGAGGAGTTAGCCCAAGTCACATCTCCAAATGGTAATTAAAACTGAATTCAGCAGGAAAACACAACTTTTGACGAAGAGCTCGAATTTCGAAAAGGACATCAGTTTCATGTTCCCCAGGGTGGAAAACGTTGAAAATCCACATCATTTTCAGATCCGAGCTTTCCCTGAGGAGTTAGCCCAAGTCACATCTCCAAATGGTAATTAAACTGAATTCAGCAGGAAAACGTAACTTTTGACGAAGAGCTCGATTTCGAAAAGGACATCAGTTTCATGTTCCCCAGGGTGGAAAACGTTGAAAATCCACATCATTTTCAGATCCGAGCTTTCCCTGAGGAGTTAGCCCAAGTCACATCTCCAAATGGTAATTAAAACTGAATTCAGCAGGAAAACGTAACTTTTGACGAAGAGCTCGAATTTCGAAAAGGACATCAGTTTCATGTTCCCCAGGGTGGAAAACGTTGAAAATCCACATCATTTTCAGATCCGAGCTTTCCCTGAGGAGTTAGCCCAAGTCACATCTCCAAATGGTAATTAAAACTGAATTCAGCAGGAAAACACTAACTTTTGACGAAGAGCTCGAATTTCGAAAAGGACATCAGTTTCATGTTCCCCAGGGTGGAAAACGTTGAAAATCCACATCATTTTCAGATCCGAGCTTTCCCTGAGGAGTTAGCCCAAGTCACATCTCCAAATGGTAATTAAAACTGAATTCAGCAGGAAAACACAACTTTTGACGAAGAGCTCGAATTTCGAAAAGGACATCAGTTTCATGTTCCCCAGGGTGGAAAACGTTGAAAATCCACATCATTTTCAGATCCGAGCTTTCCCTGAGGAGTTAGCCCAAGTCACATCTCCAAATGGTAATTAAAACTGAATTCAGCAGGAAAACGTAACTTTTGACGAAGAGCTCGAATTTCGAAAAGGACATCAGTTTCATGTTCCCCAGGGTGGAAAACGTTGAAAATCCACATCATTTTCAGATCCGAGCTTTCCCTGAGGAGTTAGCCCAAGTCACATCTCCAAATGGTAATTAAAACTGAATTCAGCAGGAAAACACAACTTTTGACGAAGAGCTCGAATTTCGAAAAGGACATCAGTTTCATGTTCCCCAGGGTGGAAAACGTTGAAAATCCACATCATTTTCAGATCCGAGCTTTCCCTGAGGAGTTAGCCCAAGTCACATCTCCAAATGGTAATTAAACTGAATTCAGCAGGAAAACACAACTTTTGACGAAGAGCTCGAATTTCGAAAAGGACATCAGTTTCATGTTCCCCAGGGTGGAAAACGTTGAAAATCCACATCATTTTCAGATCCGAGCTTTCCCTGAGGAGTTAGCCCAAGTCACATCTCCAAATGGTAATTAAAACTGAATTCAGCAGGAAAACACAACTTTTGACGAAGAGCTCGAATTTCGAAAAGGACATCAGTTTCATGTTCCCCAGGGTGGAAAACGTTGAAAATCCACATCATTTTCAGATCCGAGCTTTCCCTGAGGAGTTAGCCCAAGTCACATCTCCAAATGGTAATTAAAACTGAATTCAGCAGGAAAACGTAACTTTTGACGAAGAGCTCGAATTTCGAAAAGGACATCAGTTTCATGTTCCCCAGGGTGGAAAACGTTGAAAATCCACATCATTTTCAGATCCGAGCTTTCCCTGAGGAGTTAGCCCAAGTCACATCTCCAAATGGTAATTAAAACTGAATTCAGCAGGAAAACGTAACTTTTGACGAAGAGCTCGAATTTCGAAAAGGACATCAGTTTCATGTTCCCCAGGGTGGAAAACGTTGAAAATCCACATCATTTTCAGATCCGAGCTTTCCCTGAGGAGTTAGCCCAAGTCCCATCTCCAAATGGTAATTAAAACTGAATTCAGCAGGAAAACACAACTTTTGACGAAGAGCTCGAATTTCGAAAAGGACATCAGTTTCATGTTCCCCAGGGTGGAAAACGTTGAAAATCCACATCATTTTCAGATCCGAGCTTTCCCTGAGGAGTTAGCCCAAGTCACATCTCCAAATGGTAATTAAAACTGAATTCAGCAGGAAACACTAACTTTTGACGAAGAGCTCGAATTTCGAAAAGGACATCAGTTTCATGTTCCCCAGGGTGGAAAACGTTGAAAATCCACATCATTTTCAGATCCGAGCTTTCCCTGAGGAGTTAGCCCAAGTCCCATCTCCAAATGGTAATTAAAACTGAATTCAGCAGGAAAACACAACTTTTGACGAAGAGCTCGAATTTCGAAAAGGACATCAGTTTCATGTTCCCCAGGGTGGAAAACGTTGAAAATCCACATCATTTTCAGATCCGAGCTTTCCCTGAGGAGTTAGCCCAAGTCACATCTCCAAATGGTAATTAAAACTGAATTCAGCAGGAAAACGTAACTTTTGACGAAGAGCTCGAATTTCGAAAAGGACATCAGTTTCATGTTCCCCAGGGTGGAAAACGTTGAAAATCCACATCATTTTCAGATCCGAGCTTTCCCTGAGGAGTTAGCCCAAGTCACATCTCCAAATGGTAATTAAAACTGAATTCAGCAGGAAAACACAACTTTTGACGAAGAGCTCGAATTTCGAAAAGGACATCAGTTTCATGTTCCCCAGGGTGGAAAACGTTGAAAATCCACATCATTTTCAGATCCGAGCTTTCCCTGAGGAGTTAGCCCAAGTCACATCTCCAAATGGTAATTAAAACTGAATTCAGCAGGAAAACACAACTTTTGACGAAGAGCTCGAATTTCGAAAAGGACATCAGTTTCATGTTCCCCAGGGTGGAAAACGTTGAAAATCCACATCATTTTCAGATCCGAGCTTTCCCTGAGGAGTTAGCCCAAGTCACATCTCCAAATGGTAATTAAAACTGAATTCAGCAGGAAAACGCAACTTTTGACGAAGAGCTCGAATTTCGAAAAGGACATCAGTTTCATGTTCCCCAGGGTGGAAAACGTTGAAAATCCACATCATTTTCAGATCCGAGCTTTCCCTGAGGAGTTAGCCCAAGTCACATCTCCAAATGGTAATTAAAACTGAATTCAGCAGGAAAACGTAACTTTTGACGAAGAGCTCGAATTTCGAAAAGGACATCAGTTTCATGTTCCCCAGGGTGGAAAACGTTGAAAATCCACATCATTTTCAGATCCGAGCTTTCCCTGAGGAGTTAGCCCAAGTCACATCTCCAAATGGTAATTAAAACTGAATTCAGCAGGAAAACTAACTTTTGACGAAGAGCTCGAATTTCGAAAAGGACATCAGTTTCATGTTCCCCAGGGTGGAAAACGTTGAAAATCCACATCATTTTCAGATCCGAGCTTTCCCTGAGGAGTTAGCCCAAGTCACATCTCCAAATGGTAATTAAAACTGAATTCAGCAGGAAAACACAACTTTTGACGAAGAGCTCGAATTTCGAAAAGGACATCAGTTTCATGTTCCCCAGGGTGGAAAACGTTGAAAATCCACATCATTTTCAGATCCGAGCTTTCCCTGAGGAGTTAGCCCAAGTCACATCTCCAAATGGTAATTAAAACTGAATTCAGCAGGAAAACACAACTTTTGACGAAGAGCTCGAATTTCGAAAAGGACATCAGTTTCATGTTCCCCAGGGTGGAAAACGTTGAAAATCCACATCATTTTCAGATCCGAGCTTTCCCTGAGGAGTTAGCCCAAGTCACATCTCCAAATGGTAATTAAAACTGAATTCAGCAGGAAAACGTAACTTTTGACGAAGAGCTCGATTTCGAAAAGGACATCAGTTTCATGTTCCCCAGGGTGGAAAACGTTGAAAATCCACATCATTTTCAGATCCGAGCTTTCCCTGAGGAGTTAGCCCAAGTCACATCTCCAAATGGTAATTAAAACTGAATTCAGCAGGAAAACACAACTTTTGACGAAGAGCTCGAATTTCGAAAAGGACATCAGTTTCATGTTCCCCAGGGTGGAAAACGTTGAAAATCCACATCATTTTCAGATCCGAGCTTTCCCTGAGGAGTTAGCCCAAGTCACATCTCCAAATGGTAATTAAAACTGAATTCAGCAGGAAAACACAACTTTTGACGAAGAGCTCGAATTTCGAAAAGGACATCAGTTTCATGTTCCCCAGGGTGGAAAACGTTGAAAATCCACATCATTTTCAGATCCGAGCTTTCCCTGAGGAGTTAGCCCAAGTCACATCTCCAAATGGTAATTAAAACTGAATTCAGCAGGAAAACGTAACTTTTGACGAAGAGCTCGAATTTCGAAAAGGACATCAGTTTCATGTTCCCCAGGGTGGAAAACGTTGAAAATCCACATCATTTTCAGATCCGAGCTTTCCCTGAGGAGTTAGCCCAAGTCACATCTCCAAATGGTAATTAAAACTGAATTCAGCAGGAAAACACAACTTTTGACGAAGAGCTCGAATTTCGAAAAGGACATCAGTTTCATGTTCCCCAGGGTGGAAAACGTTGAAAATCCACATCATTTTCAGATCCGAGCTTTCCCTGAGGAGTTAGCCCAAGTCACATCTCCAAATGGTAATTAAAACTGAATTCAGCAGGAAAACACAACTTTTGACGAAGAGCTCGAATTTCGAAAAGGACATCAGTTTCATGTTCCCCAGGGTGGAAAACGTTGAAAATCCACATCATTTTCAGATCCGAGCTTTCCCTGAGGAGTTAGCCCAAGTCACATCTCCAAATGGTAATTAAAACTGAATTCAGCAGGAAAACACAACTTTTGACGAAGAGCTCGAATTTCGAAAAGGACATCAGTTTCATGTTCCCCAGGGTGGAAAACGTTGAAAATCCACATCATTTTCAGATCCGAGCTTTCCCTGAGGAGTTAGCCCAAGTCACATCTCCAAATGGTAATTAAAACTGAATTCAGCAGGAAAACACAACTTTTGACGAAGAGCTCGAATTTCGAAAAGGACATCAGTTTCATGTTCCCCAGGGTGGAAAACGTTGAAAATCCACATCATTTTCAGATCCGAGCTTTCCCTGAGGAGTTAGCCCAAGTCACATCTCCAAATGGTAATTAAAACTGAATTCAGCAGGAAAACTAACTTTTGACGAAGAGCTCGAATTTCGAAAAGGACATCAGTTTCATGTTCCCCAGGGTGGAAAACGTTGAAAATCCACATCATTTTCAGATCCGAGCTTTCCCTGAGGAGTTAGCCCAAGTCACATCTCCAAATGGTAATTAAAACTGAATTCAGCAGGAAAACACAACTTTTGACGAAGAGCTCGAATTTCGAAAAGGACATCAGTTTCATGTTCCCCAGGGTGGAAAACGTTGAAAATCCACATCATTTTCAGATCCGAGCTTTCCCTGAGGAGTTAGCCCAAGTCACATCTCCAAATGGTAATTAAAACTGAATTCAGCAGGAAAACACAACTTTTGACGAAGAGCTCGAATTTCGAAAAGGACATCAGTTTCATGTTCCCCAGGGTGGAAAACGTTGAAAATCCACATCATTTTCAGATCCGAGCTTTCCCTGAGGAGTTAGCCCAAGTCACATCTCCAAATGGTAATTAAAACTGAATTCAGCAGGAAAACACAACTTTTGACGAAGAGCTCGAATTTCGAAAAGGACATCAGTTTCATGTTCCCCAGGGTGGAAAACGTTGAAAATCCACATCATTTTCAGATCCGAGCTTTCCCTGAGGAGTTAGCCCAAGTCACATCTCCAAATGGTAATTAAAACTGAATTCAGCAGGAAAACACAACTTTTGACGAAGAGCTCGAATTTCGAAAAGGACATCAGTTTCATGTTCCCCAGGGTGGAAAACGTTGAAAATCCACATCATTTTCAGATCCGAGCTTTCCCTGAGGAGTTAGCCCAAGTCACATCTCCAAATGGTAATTAAAACTGAATTCAGCAGGAAAACTAACTTTTGACGAAGAGCTCGAATTTCGAAAAGGACATCAGTTTCATGTTCCCCAGGGTGGAAAACGTTGAAAATCCACATCATTTTCAGATCCGAGCTTTCCCTGAGGAGTTAGCCCAAGTCACATCTCCAAATGGTAATTAAAACTGAATTCAGCAGGAAAACACAACTTTTGACGAAGAGCTCGAATTTCGAAAAGGACATCAGTTTCATGTTCCCCAGGGTGGAAAACGTTGAAAATCCACATCATTTTCAGATCCGAGCTTTCCCTGAGGAGTTAGCCCAAGTCACATCTCCAAATGGTAATTAAAACTGAATTCAGCAGGAAAACACAACTTTTGACGAAGAGCTCGAATTTCGAAAAGGACATCAGTTTCATGTTCCCCAGGGTGGAAAACGTTGAAAATCCACATCATTTTCAGATCCGAGCTTTCCCTGAGGAGTTAGCCCAAGTCACATCTCCAAATGGTAATTAAAACTGAATTCAGCAGGAAAACACAACTTTTGACGAAGAGCTCGAATTTCGAAAAGGACATCAGTTTCATGTTCCCCAGGGTGGAAAACGTTGAAAATCCACATCATTTTCAGATCCGAGCTTTCCCTGAGGAGTTAGCCCAAGTCACATCTCCAAATGGTAATTAAAACTGAATTCAGCAGGAAAACACAACTTTTGACGAAGAGCTCGAATTTCGAAAAGGACATCAGTTTCATGTTCCCCAGGGTGGAAAACGTTGAAAATCCACATCATTTTCAGATCCGAGCTTTCCCTGAGGAGTTAGCCCAAGTCACATCTCCAAATGGTAATTAAAACTGAATTCAGCAGGAAAACACAACTTTTGACGAAGAGCTCGAATTTCGAAAAGGACATCAGTTTCATGTTCCCCAGGGTGGAAAACGTTGAAAATCCACATCATTTTCAGATCCGAGCTTTCCCTGAGGAGTTAGCCCAAGTCACATCTCCAAATGGTAATTAAAACTGAATTCAGCAGGAAAACATAACTTTTGACGAAGAGCTCGAATTTCGAAAAGGACATCAGTTTCATGTTCCCCAGGGTGGAAAACGTTGAAAATCCACATCATTTTCAGATCCGAGCTTTCCCTGAGGAGTTAGCCCAAGTCACATCTCCAAATGGTAATTAAAACTGAATTCAGCAGGAAAACACAACTTTTGACGAAGAGCTCGAATTTCGAAAAGGACATCAGTTTCATGTTCCCCAGGGTGGAAAACGTTGAAAATCCACATCATTTTCAGATCCGAGCTTTCCCTGAGGAGTTAGCCCAAGTCACATCTCCAAATGGTAATTAAAACTGAATTCAGCAGGAAAACACAACTTTTGACGAAGAGCTCGAATTTCGAAAAGGACATCAGTTTCATGTTCCCCAGGGTGGAAAACGTTGAAAATCCACATCATTTTCAGATCCGAGCTTTCCCTGAGGAGTTAGCCCAAGTCACATCTCCAAATGGTAATTAAAACTGAATTCAGCAGGAAAACACAACTTTTGACGAAGAGCTCGAATTTCGAAAAGGACATCAGTTTCATGTTCCCCAGGGTGGAAAACGTTGAAAATCCACATCATTTTCAGATCCGAGCTTTCCCTGAGGAGTTAGCCCAAGTCACATCTCCAAATGGTAATTAAAACTGAATTCAGCAGGAAAACACAACTTTTGACGAAGAGCTCGAATTTCGAAAAGGACATCAGTTTCATGTTCCCCAGGGTGGAAAACGTTGAAAATCCACATCATTTTCAGATCCGAGCTTTCCCTGAGGAGTTAGCCCAAGTCACATCTCCAAATGGTAATTAAAACTGAATTCAGCAGGAAAACACTAACTTTTGACGAAGAGCTCGAATTTCGAAAAGGACATCAGTTTCATGTTCCCCAGGGTGGAAAACGTTGAAAATCCACATCATTTTCAGATCCGAGCTTTCCCTGAGGAGTTAGCCCAAGTCACATCTCCAAATGGTAATTAAAACTGAATTCAGCAGGAAAACACAACTTTTGACGAAGAGCTCGAATTTCGAAAAGGACATCAGTTTCATGTTCCCCAGGGTGGAAAACGTTGAAAATCCACATCATTTTCAGATCCGAGCTTTCCCTGAGGAGTTAGCCCAAGTCACATCTCCAAATGGTAATTAAAACTGAATTCAGCAGGAAAACACAACTTTTGACGAAGAGCTCGAATTTCGAAAAGGACATCAGTTTCATGTTCCCCAGGGTGGAAAACGTTGAAAATCCACATCATTTTCAGATCCGAGCTTTCCCTGAGGAGTTAGCCCAAGTCACATCTCCAAATGGTAATTAAAACTGAATTCAGCAGGAAAACATAACTTTTGAGGAAGAGCTCTGATTTCGAAAAGGACATCAGTTTCATGTTCCCCAGGGTGGAAAACGTTGAAAATCCACATCATTTTCAGATCCGAGCTTTCCCTGAGGAGTTAGCCCAAGTCACATCTCCAAATGGTAATTAAAACTGAATTCAGCAGGAAAACACAACTTTTGACGAAGAGCTCGAATTTCGAAAAGGACATCAGTTTCATGTTCCCCAGGGTGGAAAACGTTGAAAATCCACATCATTTTCAGATCCGAGCTTTCCTGAGGAGTTAGCCCAAGTCACATCTCCAAATGGTAATTAAAACTGAATTCAGCAGGAAACACTAACTTTGACGAAGAGCTCGAATTTCGAAAAGGACATCAGTTTCATGTTCCCCAGGGTGGAAAACGTTGAAAATCCACATCATTTTCAGATCCGAGCTTTCCCTGAGGAGTTAGCCCAAGTCACATCTCCAAATGGTAATTAAAACTGAATTCAGCAGGAAACACGAACTTTTGACGAAGAGCTCGAATTTCGAAAAGGACATCAGTTTCATGTTCCCCAGGGTGGAAAACGTTGAAAATCCACATCATTTTCAGATCCGAGCTTTCCCTGAGGAGTTAGCCCAAGTCACATCTCCAAATGGTAATTAAAACTGAATTCAGCAGGAAAACACAACTTTTGACGAAGAGCTCGAATTTCGAAAAGGACATCAGTTTCATGTTCCCCAGGGTGGAAAACGTTGAAAATCCACATCATTTTCAGATCCGAGCTTTCCCTGAGGAGTTAGCCCAAGTCACATCTCCAAATGGTAATTAAAACTGAATTCAGCAGGAAAACGTAACTTTTGACGAAGAGCTCGAATTTCGAAAAGGACATCAGTTTCATGTTCCCCAGGGTGGAAAACGTTGAAAATCCACATCATTTTCAGATCCGAGCTTTCCCTGAGGAGTTAGCCCAAGTCACATCTCCAAATGGTAATTAAAACTGAATTCAGCAGGAAAACATAACTTTGACGAAGAGCTCGATTTCGAAAAGGACATCAGTTTCATGTTCCCCAGGGTGGAAAACGTTGAAAATCCACATCATTTTCAGATCCGAGCTTTCCCTGAGGAGTTAGCCCAAGTCACATCTCCAAATGGTAATTAAAACTGAATTCAGCAGGAAAACACAACTTTTGACGAAGAGCTCGAATTTCGAAAAGGACATCAGTTTCATGTTCCCCAGGGTGGAAAACGTTGAAAATCCACATCATTTTCAGATCCGAGCTTTCCCTGAGGAGTTAGCCCAAGTCACATCTCCAAATGGTAATTAAAACTGAATTCAGCAGGAAAACACAACATTGACGAAGAGCTCGAATTTCGAAAAGGACATCAGTTTCATGTTCCCCAGGGTGGAAAACGTTGAAAATCCACATCATTTTCAGATCCGAGCTTTCCCTGAGGAGTTAGCCAAGTCACATCTCCAAATGGTAATTAAAACTGCATTCAGCAGGAAAACGAAACTTTTGACGAAGAGCTCGAATTTCGAAAAGGACATCAGTTTCATGTTCCCCAGGGTGGAAAACGTTGAAAATCCACATCATTTTCAGATCCGAGCTTTCCCTGAGGAGTTAGCCCAAGTCCAATCTCCAAATGGTAATTAAAACTGAATTCAGCAGGGAAAACGTAACTTTTGACGAAGAGCTCGAATTTCGAAAAGGACATCAGTTTCATGTTCCCCAGGGTGGAAAACGTTGAAAATCCACATCATTTTCAGATCCGAGCTTTCCCTGAGGAGTTAGCCCAAGTCACATCTCCAAATGGTAATTAAAACTGAATTCAGCAGGAAAACACAACTTTTGACGAAGAGCTCGAATTTCGAAAAGGACATCAGTTTCATGTTCCCCAGGGTGGAAAACGTTGAAAATCCACATCATTTTCAGATCCGAGCTTTCCCTGAGGAGTTAGCCCAAGTCACATCTCCAAATGGTAATTAAAACTGCAATTCAGCAGGAAAACACAACTTTGACGAAGAGCTCGAATTTCGAAAAGGACATCAGTTTCATGTTCCCCAGGGTGGAAAACGTTGAAAATCCACATCATTTTCAGATCCGAGCTTTCCCTGAGGAGTTAGCCCAAGTCACATCTCCAAATGGTAATTAAAACTGAATTCAGCAGGAAAACGTAACTTTGACGAAGAGCTCGATTTCGAAAAGGACATCAGTTTCATGTTCCCCAGGGTGGAAAACGTTGAAAATCCACATCATTTTCAGATCCGAGCTTTCCCTGAGGAGTTAGCCCAAGTCACATCTCCAAATGGTAATTAAAACTGAATTCAGCAGGAAAACTAACTTTTGACGAAGAGCTCGATTTCGAAAAGGACATCAGTTTCATGTTCCCCAGGGTGGAAAACGTTGAAAATCCACATCATTTTCAGATCCGAGCTTTCCCTGAGGAGTTAGCCAAAGTCACATCTCCAAATGGTAATTAAAACTGAATTCAGCAGGAAAACATAACCTTTGACGAAGAGCTCGAATTTCGAAAAGGACATCAGTTTCATGTTCCCCAGGTGGAAAACGTTGAAAATCCACATCATTTTCGGATCAGAGCTTTCCCTGAAGGAGTCAGCACAGGTCACATCTCAAATATTGGGTAGAACTCATTTCAGCCAGAAAAACAACTTTTGATGAAGAGCTCGAATTTCGAAAAGGACATCAGTTTCATGTTCCCCCAGGGTGGAAACGTTGAAAATCCACATCATTTTCAGATCCGAGCTTTCCCTGAGGAGTTAGCCCAAGTCACATCTCCAAATGGTAATAAAACTGAATTCAGCAGGAAAACATCAACTTTTGACGAAGAGCTCGAATTTCGAAAAGGACATCAGTTTCATGTTCCCCAGGGTGGAAAACGTTGAAAATCCACATCATTTTCAGATCCGAGCTTTCCCTGAGGAGTTAGCCCAAGTCACATCTCCAAATGGTAATTAAAACTGAATTCAGCAGGAAAACACAACTTTTGACGAAGAGCTCGAATTTCGAAAAGGACATCAGTTTCATGTTCCCCAGGGTGGAAAACGTTGAAAATCCACATCATTTTCAGATCCGAGCTTTCCCTGAGGAGTTAGCCCAAGTCACATCTCCAAATGGTAATTAAAACTGAATTCAGCAGGAAACACAACTTTTGACGAAGAGCTCGATTTCGAAAAGGACATCAGTTTCATGTTCCCCAGGGTGGAAAACGTTGAAATCCACATCATTTTCAGATCCGAGCTTTCCCTGAGGAGTTAGCCCAAGTCACATCTCCAAATGGTAATTAAAACTGAATTCAGCAGGAAAACACAACTTTTGACGAAGAGCTCGAATTTCGAAAAGGACATCAGTTTCATGTTCCCCAGGGTGGAAAACGTTGAAAATCCACATCATTTTCAGATCCGAGCTTTCCCTGAGGAGTTAGCCCAAGTCACATCTCCAAATGGTAATTAAAACTGAATTCAGCAGAAAACACAAACTTTGACGAAGAGCTCGAATTTCGAAAAGGACATGTTTCATGTTCCCCAGGTTGGAAAACGTTGAAAATCCACATCATTTTCAGATCCGAGTTTTCCCTGAGGAGTTAGCCCAAGTCACATCTCCAAATGGTAATTAAAACTGAATTCAGCAGGAAAACACAACTTTTGACGAAGAGCTCGGATTTCGAAAAGGACATCAGTTTCATGTTCCCCAGGGTGGAAAACGTTGAAAATCCACATCATTTTCAGATCCGAGCTTTCCCTGAGGAGTCAGCCCAAGTCACATCTCCAAATGGTAATTAAACTGCATTCAGCAGGAAAACACAACTTTTGACGAAGAGCTCGAATTTCGAAAAGGACATCAGTTTCATGTTCCCCAGGGTGGAAAACGTTGAAAATCCACATCATTTTCAGATCCGAGCTTTCCCTGACGGAGTCAGCACAGGGCACATCTCAAATATTGGGTAGAACTTCATTTCAGCAGAAAACACAACTTTTGACGAAGAGCTCGATTTCGAAAGGACATCAGTTCATGTTCCCCAGGGTGGAAAACGTTGAAAATCCACATCATTTTCAGATCGAGCTTTCCCTGAGGAGTTAGCCCAAGTCACATCTCCAAATGGTAATAAAACTGCATTCAGCAGGAAAACGTAACTTTTGACGAAGAGCTCAGATCGAAAGAACATCAGTTTCATGTTCCCCAGGGTGGAAAAACGTTGAAAATCCACATCATTTTCAGATCGAGCTTTCCTGAGGAGTTAGCCAAGGTCACATCTCCAAATGGTAATTACAACTGAATTCAGCAGGAAAACGTAACTTTTGACGAAGAGCTCAGATTCGAAAAGGACATCAGTTCATGTTCCCCAGGGTGGAAAACGTTGAAAATCCACATCATTTTCGGATCCGAGCTTTGCCTGAAGGAGTTAGCCCAAGTCCCATCTCCAAATGGTAATTAAAACTGAATTCAGCAGGAAAACAAACCTTTGACGAAGAGCTACGATTTCGAAAAAGGACATCAGTTTCATGTTCCCCAGGGTGGAAAACGTTGAAAATCCACATCATTTTCAGATCCGAGCTTTCCCTGAGGAGTTAGCCAAGTCACATCTCCAAATGGTAATTAAAACTGAATTCAGCAGGAAACACAACCTTTTGAAGAAGAGCTCGGATTTCGAAAAGGACATCAGTTTCATGTTCCCCAGGGTGGAAAACGTTGAAAATCCACATCATTTTCAGATCCGAGCTTTCCCTGAGGAGTTAGCCCAAGTCACATCTCCAAATGGTAATTAAAACTGAATTCAGCAGGAAAACATATCTTTGAACGAAGAGCTCGAATTTCGAAAAGGACATCAGTTTCATGTTCCCCAGGGTGGAAAAACGTTGAAAATCCACATCATTTTCAGCTCCGAGCTTTCCTAGGAGTTAGCGCAAGTCACCATCTCAAATGGTAATTAAAACTGAATTCAGCAGGAAAAAACAACTTTTGATCGAAGAGCTCAGATTTCGAAAAAGGACATCAGTTTCATGTTCCCAGGGTGGAAAACGTTGAAAATCCACATCATTTTCAGATCCGAGCTTTCCTGAGGAGTTAGCCCAAGTCCCATCTCCAAATGGTAATTAAAACTGATTCAGCAGGAAAACTACACTTTTTGACGAAGAGCTCGAATTCGAAACAGGACATCAGTTTCATGTTCCCCAGGGTTGTAAAACGTTGAAAATCAACATCATTTTCAGATCCGAGCTTTCCCTGAGTAGTTAGCCCAAGTCACATCTCCAAATGTTAATTAAAACGGAATTCAGGCAGGAAAACATAACTTTGACGAAGAGCTCGGATTTCGAAAGGACATCAGTTTCATGTTCCCCAGGGTGGAAAACGTTGAAAATCCACATCATTTTCAGATCCGAGCTTTCCCTGACGGAGTCAGCCAAGGTCACATCTCAAATATTGGTAATAACTAATTTCAGCTAGAAAACACAACTTTTGACGAAGAGCTCGAATTTCAAAAAGGACATCAGTTTCATGTTCCCCAGGGTGGAAAACGTTGAAAATCCACAACATTTTCAGATCCGAGCTTTCCCTGACGAGTCAGCACAGGGCACATCTCAAAATATTGGGTAGAATTCATTTCAGCAGAAAACACAACTTTCGACGAAGAGCTCGAATTTCGAAAAGGACATCAGTTTCATGTTCCCCAGGGTGGAAAACGTTGAAAATCCAAATCATTTTCAGATCCGAGCTTTCCCTGAGGAGTTAGCCCAAGTCACATCTCCAAATGGTAATTAAAACTGAATTCAGCAGGAAAACACAACTTTTGAATGAAGAGCTCGATTTCGAAAAGGACATCAGTTTCATGTTCCCCAGGGTGGAAAACAGTTGAAAATCCACATCATTTTCGGATCCGGTCTTTGCCTAAGGAGTTAGCCCAAGTCACATCTCCAAATGGTAATTAAAACTGAATTCAGCAGGAAAACATAACCTTTGACGAAGAGCTCGGATTTCGAAAAGGATATCAGTTTCATGTTCCCCAGGGTGGAAAACGTTGAAAATCCATATCATTTTCGGATCCGAGCTTTCCCTGACGAGTCAGCACAGGGCACATCTCAAAATATTGGGTAGAACTCATTTCAGCCAGAAAACACAACTTTTGATGAAGAGCTCTAATTTCGAAAAGGACATCAGTTTCATGTTCCCCAGGGTGGAAAATGTTGAAAATCCACATCATTTTCGGATCCGGTCTTTGCCTAAGGAGTTAGCCCAAGTCACTTCTCCAAATGGTAATTAAAACTGAATTCAGCAGGAAAACATAACCTTTGATGAACAGCTCGGATTTAGAAAAGCAAATCAGTTTCATGTTCCCCAGGGTGGAAAACGTTGAAAATCCACATCATTTTCAGATCCGAGCTTTCCTGAGGAGTTAGCCCAAGTCACATCTCCAAAATGGTAATTAAACTGAATTCAGCAGGAAAACAGAACCTTTTGACGAAGAGCTCGATTTCGAAAGGACATCAGTTTATGTTCCCCAGGGTGGAAAACATTGAAAATCCACATCATTTTCGGATCCGAGTCTTTCCTGAGGAGTAGCCCAAGTCCCATCTCCAAATGGTAATTAAAACTGAATTCAGCAGGAAAAACACAACTTTGATGAAGAGCTCGATTTCGAAAAGGACATCAGTTTCATGTTCCCAGGGTGGAAAACGTGAAAAATCCACATCATTTTCAGATCCGAGCTTTCCCTGAGGAGTTAGCCCAAGTCACATCTCCAAATGGTAATTAAAACTGAATTCAGCAGGAAAACATAACCTTTGATGAAGAGCTCGGATTTCGAAAAGGACATCAGTTTCATGTTCCCCAGGGTGGAAAACGTTGAAAATCCACATCATTTTCGGATCCGCGCTTTCCCTGACGCGTTAGCCCAAGTCACATCTCCAAATGGTAATTAAAACTGCATTTCAGCAGGAAACACAACTTTGATCGAAGAGCTCAGAATTTCGAAAAGGACATCAGTTTCATGTTCCCCAGGGTGGAAAACGTTGAAAATCCACATCATTTTCAGATCCGAGCTTTCCCTGAGGAGTTAGCCCAAGTCACATCTCCAAATGGTAATTAAACTGAATTCAGCAGGAAAACACAACTTTTGACGAAGAGCTCGATTTCGAAAAGGACATCAGTTTCATGTTCCCCAGGGTGGAAAACGTTGAAAATCCACATCATTTTCAGATCCGAGCTTTCCCTGACGAGTCAGCCCAGGGCACATCTCCAAATATTGGGTATGAAACTCATTTCAGCTAGGAAAACACAACTTTTGACGAAGAGCTCGAATTTCGAAAAAGGACATCAGTTTCATGTTCCCCAGGGTGGAAAACGTTGAAAATCCACATCATTTCGGATCCGAGCTTGCCTGAGGAGTTAGCCCAAGTCACATCTCCAAATGGTAATTAAACTGAATTCAGCAGGAAAACATAACCTTTGACGAAGAGCTCGATTTCGAAAAGGACATCAGTTTCATGTTCCCCAGGGTGGAAAACAGTTGAAAATCCACATCATTTTCGGATCCGAGCTTTGCCTAAGGAGTTAGCCCAAGTCACATCTCCAAATGGTAATAAAACTGAATTCAGCAGGAAAACTAACTTTGAGAAGAGCTCGGATTCGAAAAGGACATCAGTTTCATGTTCCCCAGGGTGGAAAACAGTTGAAAATCCACATCATTTTCAGATCGAGCTTTGCCCTAGGAGTTAGCCCAAGTCACATCTCCAAATGGTAATTAAAACTGAATTCAGCAGGAAAACATAACCTTTGACGAAGAGCTCGGATTTCGAAAAGGACATCAGTTTCATGTTCCCAGGGTGGAAAACGTTGAAAATCCATATCATTTTCGGATCCGAGCTTTCCCCTAACGAGTCAGCACAGGGCACATCTCAAAATATTGGGTAGAACTCATTTCAGCCAGAAAACACAAACTTTTGATGAAGAGCTCTAATTTCGAAAAGGACATCAGTTTCATGTTCCCCAGGGTGGAAAATGTTGAAAATCCACATCATTTTCGGATCCGGTCTTTGCCTAAGGAGTTAGCCCAAGTCATTCTCCAAATGGTAATTAAAACTGAATTCAGCAGGAAAACATAACCTTTGATGAACAGCTCGGATTTAGAAAAGCAAATCAGTTTCATGTTCCCCAGGGTGGAAATGTTGAAAATCCACATCATTTTTCGGATCCCGTCTTTGCCTAAGGAGTTAGCCAAAGTCACATCTCCAAATGGTAATTAAAACTGAATTCAGCAGGAAAACATAACCTTTGACGAAGAGCTCGGATTTCGAAAAGGACATCAGTTTCATGTTCCCCAGGGTGGAAAACGTTGAAAATCCACATCATTTTCGGATCCGAGCTTTCCCTGACGAGTCAGCACAGGGCACATCTCAAAATATTGGGTAGAACTCATTTCAGCCAGAAAACACAACTTTTGATGAAGAGCTCTAATTTCGAAAAGGACATCAGTTTCATGTTCCCCAGGGTGGAAAACGTTGAAAATCCACATCATTTTCGGATCCGGTCTTTGCCTAAGGAGTTACCCAAGTCACATCTCCAAATGGTAATGAAAACTGAATTCAGCAGGAAAACATAACCTTTGACGAAGAGCTCGGATTTAGAAAAGCAAATCAGTTTCATGTTCCCCAGGGTGGAAAATGTTGAAAATCCACATCATTTTCGGATCCGGTCTTTGCCTAAGGAGATAGCCGAAGTCACATCTCCAAATGGTAATTAAAACTGAATTCAGCAGGAAAACATAACCTTTGACGAAGAGCTCGGATTTCGAAAAGGACATCAGTTTCATGTTCCCCAGGGTGGAAAACGTTGAAAATCCACATCATTTTCGGATCCGAGCTTTGCCCTGAGGAGTTAGCCAAGTCACATCTCAAATTGGTAATAAACTGCATTCAGCAGAAAACATAACCTTTGACTGAAGAGCTCGGATTTCGAAAAGGACATCAGTTTCATGTTCCCCAGGGTGGAAAACGTTGAAAATCCACATCATTTTCGGATCCGGTCTTTGCCTGAAGGAGTTAGCCCAAGGTCACATCTCCAAATGGTAATTAAAACTGAATTCAGCAGGAAAACATAACTTTGACGAAGAGCTCGATTTCGAAAAGGAATCAGTTTCATGTTCCCCAGGGTGGAAAACGTTGAAAATCCACATAATTTTCGGATCCGGTCTTTTTCTAAGGAGTTAGCCCAAGTCACATCTCCAAATGGTAATTAAAACTGAATTCAGCAGGAAAACATAACCTTTGACGAAGAGCTCGGATTTCGAAAAGGACATCAGTTTCATGTTCCCCAGGGTGGAAAACGTTGAAAATCCACATCATTTTCGGATCCGTTCTTTGCATAAGGAGTTAGCCCAAGTCACACCTCCAAATGGTAATTAAAACTGAATTCAGCAGGAAAACATAACTTTTGACGAAGAGCTCGGATTTCGAAAAGGACATCAGTTTCATGTTCCCCACGGTGGAAAACATTGAATATCCACATCATTTTCGGATCCGAGCTTTCCCTGCCGAGTCAGCACAGGGCACATCTCAAAATATTGGGTAGAATTCATTTCAGCCAGAAAACACAACTTTTGACGAAGAGCTCGGATTTCGAAAAGGACATCAGTTTCATGTTCCCCAGGTGGAAAACATTGAAAATCCACATCATTTTCGGATCCGGTCTTTGCCTAAGGAGTTAGCCCAAGTCACATCTCCAAATGGTAATTAAAACTGAATTCAGCAGGAAAACATAACCTTTGACGAAGAGCTCGGATTTCGAAAAGGATATCAGTTTCATGTTCCCCAGGGTGGAAAACGTTGAAAATCCACATCATTTTCGGATCCGAGCTTTCCCTGACGAGTCAGCACAGGCACATCAAAAATATTGGGTAGAACTCATTTCAGCAGAAAACACAACTTTTGACGAAGAGCTCGAATTTCGAAAAAGGACATCAGTTTTCATGTTCCCCAGGGTGGAAAACAGTTGAAAATCCACATCATTTTCAGGATCCGAGCTTTGCCTAGGAGTTAGCCCAAGTCACATCTCCAAATGGTAATTAAAACTGAATTCAGCAGGAAAACACAACTTTTGACGAAGCTCGGATTTCGAAAAGGACATCAGTTTCATGTTCCCCAGGGTGGAAAAGTTGAAAATCCACATTCATTTTCGATCCGAGCTTTGCCTGAGGAGTGTAGCCCAAGTCACATCTCCAAATGGTAATTAAAACTGAATTCAGCAGGAAAACATAACTTTGACGAAGAGCTCGGATTCGAAAAGGACATCAGTTTCATGTTCCCCAGGGTGGAAAACGTTGAAAATCCACATCATTTTCGGATCCGAGCTTTCCCTGACGAGTCAGCACAGGGCACATCTCAAAATATTGGGTAGAACTCATTTCAGCCAGAAAACACAACTTTTGATGAAGAGCTCTAATTTCGGAAAGGACATCAGTTTCATGTTCCCCAGGGTGGAAAACGTTGAAAATCCACATCATTTTCGGATCCGGTCTTTGCCTAAGGAGTTACCCAAGTCACATCTCCAAATGGTAATGAAAACTGAATTCAGCAGGAAAACATAACCTTTGACGAAGAGCTCGGATTTAGAAAAGCAAATCAGTTTCATGTTCCCCAGGGTGGAAAATGTTGAAAATCCACATCATTTTCGGATCCGGTCTATGCCTAAGGAGATAGCCCAAGTCACATCTCCAAATGGTAATTAAAACTGAATTCAGCAGGAAAACATAACCTTTGACGAAGAGCTCGGATTTCGAAAAGGACATCAGTTTCATGTTCCCCAGGGTGGAAAACGTTGAAAATCCACATCATTTTCGGATCCGAGCTTTCGCTGACGCGTCAGCACAGGGCACATCTCAAAATATTGGGTAGAACTCATTTCAGCCAGAAAACACAACTTTTGATGAAGAGCTAGAATTTCGGAAAGGACATCAGTTTCATGTTCCCCAGGGTGGAAAACGTTGAAAATCCACATCATTTTCGGATCCGGTCTTTGCCTAAGGAGTTAGCCCAAGTCACATCTCCAAATGGTAATTAAAACTGAATTCAGCAGGAAAACATAACCTTTGACGAAGTGCTCGGATTTCGAAAAGGATATTAGTTTCATGTTCCCCAGGGTGGAAAACGTTGAAAATCCATATCATTTTCGGATCCGAGCTTTCCCTGACGAGTCAGCACAGGGCACATCTCAAAATATTGGGTAGAACTCATTTCAGCCAGAAAACACAACTTTTGATGAAGAGCTCTAATTTCGAAAAGGACATCAGTTTCATGTTCCCCAGGGTGGAAAATGTTGAAAATCCACATCATTTTCGGATCCGGTCTTTGCCTAAGGAGTTAGCCCAAGTCACTTCTCCAAATGGTAATTAAAACTGAATTCAGCAGGAAAACATAACCTTTGATGAACAGCTTGGATTTAGAAAAGCAAATCAGTTTCATGTTCCCCAGGGTGGAAAATGTTGAAAATCCACATCATTTTCGGATCCGGTCTTTGCCTAAGGAGTTAGCCCAAGTCACATCTCCAAATGGTAATTAAAACTGAATTCAGCAGGAAAACATAATCTTTGACGAAGAGCTCGGATTTCGAAAAGGACATCAGTTTCATGTTCCCCAGCGTGGAAAACATAGAAAATCCACATCATTTTCGGATCCGTTCTTTGCATAAGGAGTTAGCCCAAGTCACACCTCCAAATGGTAATTAAAACTGAATTCAGCAGGAAAACATAACTTTTGACGAAGAGCTCGGATTTCGAAAAGGACATCAGTTTCATGTTCCCCACGGTGGAAAACATTGAATATCCACATCATTTTCGGATCCGAGCTTTCCCTGCCGAGTCAGCACAGGGCACATCTCAAAATATTGGGTAGAATTCATTTCAGCCAGAAAACACAACTTTTGACGAAGAGCTCGGATTTCGAAAAGGACATCAGTTTCATGTTCCCCACAGTGGAAAACATTGAAAATCCACATCATTTTCGGATCCGGTCTTTGCCTAAGGAGTTAGCCCAAGTCACATCTCCAAATGGTAATTAAAACTGAATTCAGCAGGAAAACAAAACCTTTGACGAAGAGCTCGGATTTCGAAAAGGATATCAGTTTCATGTTCCCCAGGGTGGAAAACGTTGAAAATCCATATCATTTTCGGATCCGAGCTTTCCCTGACGAGTCAGCACAGGGCACATCTCAAAATATTGGGTAGAACTCATTTCAGCCAGAAAACACAACTTTTGATGAAGAGCTCTAATTTCGAAAAGGACATCAGTTTCATGTTCCCCAGGGTGGAAAATGTTGAAAATCCACATCATTTTCGGATCCGGTCTTTGCCTAAGGAGTTAGCCCAAGTCACATCTCCAAATGGTAATTAAAACTGAATTCAGCAGGAAAACATAACCTTTGATGAAGAGCTCGGATTTCGAAAAGGACATCAGTTTCATGTTCCCCAGGGTGGAAAATGTTGAAAATCCACATCATTTTCGGATCCGGTCTTTGCCTAAGGAGTTAGCCAAGTCACATCTCCAAATGGTAATTAAAACTGAATTCAGCAGGAAAACATAACCTTTGACGAAGAGCTCGGATTTCGAAAAGGACATCAGTTTCATGTTCCCCAGGGTGGAAAACGTTGAAAATCCACATCATTTTCGGATCCGAGCTTTCCCTGACGAGTCAGCACAGGGCACATCTCAAAATATTGGGTAGAACTCATTTCAGCCAGAAAACACAACCTTTGAGGAAGAGCTCTGATTTCGAAAAGGACATCAGTTTCACGTTCCCCAGGGTGGAAAACGTTGAAAATCCACATCATTTTCGGATCCGGTCTTTGCCTAAGGAGTTAGCCCAAGTCACATCTCCAAATGGTAATTAAAACTGAATTCAGCAGGAAAACATAACCTTTGACGAAGAGCTCGGATTTCGAAAAGGACATCAGTTTCATGTTCCCCAGGGTGGAAAACGTTGAAAATCCACATCATTTTCGGATCCGAGCTTTCCCTGACGCGTCAGCACAGGGCACATCTCAAAATATTGGGTAGAACTCATTTCAGCCAGAAAACACAACTTTTGATGAAGAGCTAGAATTTCGGAAAGGACATCAGTTTCATGTTCCCCAGGGTGGAAAACGTTGAAAATCCACATCATTTTCGGATCCGGTCTTTGCCTAAGGAGTTAGCCCAAGTCACATCTCCAAATGGTAATTAAAACTGAATTCAGCAGGAAAACATAACCTTTGACGAAGAGCTCGGATTTCGAAAAGGATATTAGTTTCATGTTCCCCAGGGTGGAAAACGTTGAAAATCCATATCATTTTCGGATCCGAGCTTTCCCTGACGAGTCAGCACAGGGCACATCTCAAAATATTGGGTAGAACTCATTTCAGCCAGAAAACACAACTTTTGATGAAGAGCTCTAATTTCGAAAAGGACATCAGTTTCATGTTCCCCAGGGTGGAAAATGTTGAAAATCCACATCATTTTCGGATCCGGTCTTTGCCTAAGGAGTTAGCCCAAGTCACTTCTCCAAATGGTAATTAAAACTGAATTCAGCAGGAAAACATAACCTTTGATGAACAGCTCGGATTTAGAAAAGCAAATCAGTTTCATGTTCCCCAGGGTGGAAAATGTTGAAAATCCACATCATTTTCGGATCCGGTCTTTGCCTAAGGAGTTAGCCCAAGTCACATCTCCAAATGGTAATTAAAACTGAATTCAGCAGGAAAACATAATCTTTGACGAAGAGCTCGGATTTCGAAAAGGACATCAGTTTCATGTTCCCCAGGTGGAAAACATAGAAAATCCACATCATTTTCGGATCCGTCTTTGCATAAGGAGTTAGCCCAAGTCACACCTCCAAATGGTAATTAAAACTGAATTCAGCAGGAAAACATAACCTTTGACGAAGAGCTCGGATTCGAAAAGGACATCAGTTTCATGTTCCCCACGGTGGAAAACATTGAATATCCACATCATTTTCGGATCCGAGCTTTCCCTGCCGAGTCAGCACAGGGCACATCTCAAAATATTGGGTAGAATTCATTTCAGCCAGAAAACACAACTTTTGACGAAGAGCTCGGATTTCGAAAAGGACATCAGTTTCATGTTCCCCACAGTGGAAAACATTGAAAATCCACATCATTTTCGGATCCGGTCTTTGCCTAAGGAGTTAGCCCAAGTCACATCTCCAAATGGTAATTAAAACTGAATTCAGCAGGAAAACAAAACCTTTGACGAAGAGCTCGGATTTCGAAAAGGACATCAGTTTCATGTTCCCCAGGGTGGAAAACGTTGAAAATCCATATCATTTTCGGATCCGAGCTTTCCCTGACGAGTCAGCACAGGGCACATCTCAAAATATTGGGTAGAACTCATTTCAGCCAGAAAACACAACTTTTGATGAAGAGCTCTAATTTCGAAAAGGACATCAGTTTCATGTTCCCCAGGGTGGAAAATGTTGAAAATCCACATCATTTTCGGATCCGGTCTTTGCCTAAGGAGTTAGCCCAAGTCACTTCTCCAAATGGTAATTAAAACTGAATTCAGCAGGAAAACATAACCTTTGATGAACAGCTCGGATTTAGAAAAGCAAATCAGTTTCATGTTCCCCAGGGTGGAAAATGTTGAAAATCCACATCATTTTCGGATCCCGTCTTTGCCTAAGGAGTTAGCCAAAGTCACATCTCCAAATGGTAATTAAAACTGAATTCAGCAGGAAAACATAACCTTTGACGAAGAGCTCGGATTTCGAAAAGGACATCAGTTTCATGTTCCCCAGGGTGGAAAACGTTGAAAATCCACATCATTTTCGGATCCGAGCTTTCCCTGACGAGTCAGCACAGGGCACATCTCAAAATATTGGGTAGAACTCATTTCAGCCAGAAAACACAACTTTTGATGAAGAGCTCTAATTTCGAAAAGGACATCAGTTTCATGTTCCCCAGGGTGGAAAACGTTGAAAATCCACATCATTTTCGGATCCGGTCTTTGCCTAAGGAGTTACCCAAGTCACATCTCCAAATGGTAATGAAAACTGAATTCAGCAGGAAAACATAACCTTTGACGAAGAGCTCGGATTTAGAAAAGCAAATCAGTTTCATGTTCCCCAGGGTGGAAAATGTTGAAAATCCACATCATTTTCGGATCCGGTCTTTGCCTAAGGAGATAGCCCAAGTCACATCTCCAAATGGTAATTAAAACTGAATTCAGCAGGAAAACATAACCTTTGATGAAGAGCTCGGATTTCGAAAAGGACATCAGTTTCATGTTCCCCAGGGTGGAAAACGTTGAAAATCCACATCATTTTCGGATCCGAGCTTTCCCTGACGAGTCAGCACAGGGCACATCTCAAAATATTGGGTAGAACTCATTTCAGCCAGAAAACACAACTTTTGATGAAGAGCTAGAATTTCGGAAAGGACATCAGTTTCATGTTCCCCAGGGTGGAAAACGTTGAAAATCCACATCATTTTCGGATCCGGTCTTTGCCTAAGGAGTTAGCCCAAGTCACATCTCCAAATGGTAATTAAAACTGAATTCAGCAGGAAAACATAACCTTTGACGAAGAGCTCGGATTTCGAAAAGGATATTAGTTTCATGTTCCCCAGGGTGGAAAACGTTGAAAATCCATATCATTTTCGGATCCGAGCTTTCCCTGACGAGTCAGCACAGGGCACATCTCAAAATATTGGGTAGAACTCATTTCAGCCAGAAAACACAACTTTTGATGAAGAGCTCTAATTTCGAAAAGGACATCAGTTTCATGTTCCCCAGGGTGGAAAATGTTGAAAATCCACATCATTTTCGGATCCGGTCTTTGCCTAAGGAGTTAGCCCAAGTCACTTCTCCAAATGGTAATTAAAACTGAATTCAGCAGGAAAACATAACCTTTGATGAACAGCTCGGATTTAGAAAAGCAAATCAGTTTCATGTTCCACAGGGTGGAAAATGTTGAAAATCCACATCATTTTCGGATCCGGTCTTTGCCTAAGGAGTTAGCCCAAGTCACATCTCCAAATGGTAATTAAAACTGAATTCAGCAGGAAAACATAATCTTTGACGAAGAGCTCGGATTTCGAAAAGGACATCAGTTTCATGTTCCCCAGCGTGGAAAACATAGAAAATCCACATCATTTTCGGATCCGTTCTTTGCATAAGGAGTTAGCCCAAGTCACACCTCCAAATGGTAATTAAAACTGAATTCAGCAGGAAAACATAACTTTTGACGAAGAGCTCGGATTTCGAAAAGGACATCAGTTTCATGTTCCCCACGGTGGAAAACATTGAATATCCACATCATTTTCGGATCCGAGCTTTCCCTGCCGAGTCAGCACAGGGCACATCTCCAAATATTGGGGTAGAATTCATTTCAGCCAGAAAACACAACTTTTGACGAAGAGCTCGAAGTTCGAAAAGGACATCAGTTTCATGTTCCCCAGGGTGGAAAACATTGAAAATCCACATTATTTTCAGACTCCGAGCTTGCCTAGGAGTTACCCAAGTCACATCTCCAAATGGTAATTAAAACTGAATTCATCAGGAAAACATAACTTTTGACGAGAGCTCGGATTTCGAAAAGGACATCAGTTTCATGTTCCCCAGGGTGGAAAACGTTGAAATCCATCATTTTCGGATCCGAGCTTTCGCCTGAAGGAGTCAGCACCAAGGCACATCTCAAAATGTTATGTAGAACTGAATTCAGCAGAAAACACAACTTTTGACGAAGAGCTCGGATTTCGAAAAGGACATCAGTTTCATGTTCCCCAGGTGGAAAACATTGAAAATCCACATCATTTTCGGATCCGTCTTGCCTAAGGAGTTAGCCCAAGTCACATCTCCAAATGGTAATTAAAACTGAATTCAGCAGGAAAACATAACCTTTGACGAAGAGCTCGGATTTCGAAAAGGACATCAGTTTCATGTTCCCCAGGGTGGAAACGTTGAAAATCCATATCATTTTCGGATCCGAGCTTTCCCTGACGAGTCAGCACAGGGCACATCTCCAAATGGTAATTAAAACTGAATTCAGCAGGAAAACATAATCTTTGACGAAGAGCTCGGATTTCGAAAAGGACATCAGTTTCATGTTCCCCAGGGTGGAAAACATTGAAAATCCACATCATTTTCGGATCCGTTCTTTGCATAAGGAGTTAGCCCAAGTCACATCTCCAAATGGTAATTAAAACTGAATTCAGCAGGAAAACATAACTTTTGACGAAGAGCTCGGATTTCGAAAAGGACATCAGTTTCATGTTCCCCAGGGTGGAAAACATTGAAAATCCACATCATTTTCGGATCCGAGCTTTCCCTGCCGAGTCAGCACAGGGCACATCTCAAAATATTGGGTACTTAATTTCAGCCAGAAAACACAACTTTTGACGAAGAGCTCGGATTTCGAAAAGGACATCAGTTTCATGTTCCCCAGCGTGGAAAACATTGAAAATCCACATCATTTTCGGATCCGGTCTTTGCCTAAGGAGTTAGCCCAAGTCACATCTCCAAATGGTAATTAAAACTGAATTCAGCAGGAAAACATAACCTTTGACGAAGAGCTCGGATTTCGAAAAGGATATCAGTTTCATGTTCCCCAGGGTGGAAAACATTGAAAATCCACATCATTTTCGGATCCGAGCTTTCCCTGCCGAGTCAGCACAGGGCACATCTCAAAATATTGGGTAGAATTCATTTCAGCCAGAAAACACAACTTTTGACTGAAGAGCTCGGATTTCGAAAAGGACATCAGTTTCATGTTCCCCAGGGTGGAAACATGTGAAAATCCACATCATTTTCGGATCCGGTCTTTGCCTAAGGAGTTAGCCCAAGTCACATCTCCAAATGGTAATTAAAACTGAATTCAGCAGGAAACAAACCTTTGACGAAGAGCTCGGATTTCGAAAAGGACATCAGTTCATGTTCCCCAGGGTGGAAAACGTTGAAAATCCATATCATTTTCGGATCCGAGCTTTCCCTGACGAGTCAGCACAGGGCACATCTCAAAATATTGGGTAGAACTCATTTCAGCCAGAAAACACAACTTTTGATGAAGAGCTCTAATTTCGAAAAGGACATCAGTTTCATGTTCCCCAGGGTGGAAACATGTTGAAAATCCACATCATTTTCGGATCCGGTCTTTGCCTAAGGAGTTAGCCCAAGTCACATCTCCAAATGGTAATTAAAACTGAATTCAGCAGGAAAACATAACCTTTGATGAACAGCTCGGATTTCGAAAAGCAAATCAGTTTCATGTTCCCCAGGGTGGAAAATGTTGAAAATCCACATCATTTTCGGATCCGTCTTTGCCTAAGGAGTTAGCCAAAGTCACATCTCCAAATGGTAATTAAAACTGAATTCAGCAGGAAAACATAACCTTTGACGAAGAGCTCGGATTTCGAAAAGGACATCAGTTTCATGTTCCCCAGGGTGGAAAACGTTGAAAATCCACATCATTTTCGGATCCGAGCTTTCCCTGACGAGTCAGCACAGGGCACATCTCAAAATATTGGGTAGAACTCATTTCAGCCAGAAAACACAACTTTTGATGAAGAGCTCTAATTTCAGAAAGGACATCAGTTTCATGTTCCCCAGGGTGGAAAACGTTGAAAATCCACATCATTTTCGGATCCGGTCTTTGCCTAAGGAGTTACCCAAGTCACATCTCCAAATGGTAATGAAAACTGAATTCAGCAGGAAAACATAACCTTTGACGAAGAGCTCGGATTTAGAAAAGCAAATCAGTTTCATGTTCCCCAGGGTGGAAAATGTTGAAAATCCACATCATTTTCGGATCCGGTCTTTGCCTAAGGAGATAGCCCAAGTCACATCTCCAAATGGTAATTAAAACTGAATTCAGCAGGAAAACATAACCTTTGACGAAGAGCTCGGATTTCGAAAAGGACATCAGTTTCATGTTCCCCAGGGTGGAAAACGTTGAAAATCCACATCATTTTCGGATCCGAGCTTTCCCTGACGCGTCAGCACAGGGCACATCTCAAAATATTGGGTAGAACTCATTTCAGCCAGAAAACACAACTTTTGATGAAGAGCTAGAATTTCGGAAAGGACATCAGTTTCATGTTCCCCAGGGTGGAAAACGTTGAAAATCCACATCATTTTCGGATCCGGTCTTTGCCTAAGGAGTTAGCCCAAGTCACATCTCCAAATGGTAATTAAAACTGAATTCAGCAGGAAAACATAACCTTTGACGAAGAGCTCGGATTTCGAAAAGGATATTAGTTTCATGTTCCCCAGGGTGGAAAACGTTGAAAATCCATATCATTTTCGGATCCGAGCTTTCCCTGACGAGTCAGCACAGGGCACATCTCAAAATATTGGGTAGAACTCATTTCAGCCAGAAAACACAACTTTTGATGAAGAGCTCTAATTTCGAAAAGGACATCAGTTTCATGTTCCCCAGGGTGGAAAATGTTGAAAATCCACATCATTTTCGGATCCGGTCTTTGCCTAAGGAGTTAGCCCAAGTCACTTCTCCAAATGGTAATTAAAACTGAATTCAGCAGGAAAACATAACCTTTGATGAACAGCTCGGATTTAGAAAAGCAAATCAGTTTCATGTTCCACAGGGTGGAAAATGTTGAAAATCCACATCATTTTCGGATCCGGTCTTTGCCTAAGGAGTTAGCCCAAGTCACATCTCCAAATGGTAATTAAAACTGAATTCAGCAGGAAAACATAATCTTTGACGAAGAGCTCGGATTTCGAAAAGGACATCAGTTTCATGTTCCCCAGCGTGGAAAACATAGAAAATCCACATCATTTTCGGATCCGTTCTTTGCATAAGGAGTTAGCCCAAGTCACACCTCCAAATGGTAATTAAAACTGAATTCAGCAGGAAAACATAACTTTTGACGAAGAGCTCGGATTTCGAAAAGGACATCAGTTTCATGTTCCCCACGGTGGAAAACATTGAATATCCACATCATTTTCGGATCCGAGCTTTCCCTGCCGAGTCAGCACAGGGCACATCTCAAAATATTGGGTAGAACTCATTTCAGCCAGAAAACACAACTTTTGATGAAGAGCTCTGATTTCGAAAAGGACATCAGTTTCATGTTCCCACAGGTGGAAAACAGTTGAAAATCCACATCATTTTCGGATCCGGTCTTTGCCTAAGGAGTTAGCCCAAGTCACATCTCCAAATGGTAATTAAAACTGAATTCAGCAGGAAAACATAACCTTTGATGAAGAGCTCGGATTTAGAAAAGCAAATCAGTTTCATGTTCCCCAGGGTGGAAAATGTTGAAAATCCACATCATTTTCGGATCCGGTCTTTGCCTAAGGAGTTAGCCAAGTCACATCTCCAAATGGTAATTAAAACTGAATTCAGCAGGAAAACATAACCTTTGACGAAGAGCTCGGATTTCGAAAAGGACATCAGTTTCATGTTCCCACAGGTGGAAACATTGAAAATCCACATCATTTTCGGATCCGGTCTTTGCCTAAGGAGTTAGCCCAAGTCACTTCTCCAAATGGTAATTAAAACTGAATTCAGCAGGAAAACATAACCTTTGATGAACAGCTCGGATTTAGAAAAGCAAATCAGTTTCATGTTCCCCAGGGTGGAAAATGTTGAAAATCCACATCATTTTCGGATCCCGTCTTTGCCTAAGGAGTTAGCCAAAGTCACATCTCCAAATGGTAATTAAAACTGAATTCAGCAGGAAAACATAACCTTTGACGAAGAGCTCGGATTTCGAAAAGGACATCAGTTTCATGTTCCCCAGGGTGGAAAACGTTGAAAATCCACATCATTTTCGGATCCGAGCTTTCCCTGACGAGTCAGCACAGGGCACATCTCAAAATATTGGGTAGAACTCATTTCAGCCAGAAAACACAACTTTTGATGAAGAGCTCTAATTTCGAAAAGGACATCAGTTTCATGTTCCCCAGGGTGGAAAACGTTGAAAATCCACATCATTTTCGGATCCGGTCTTTGCCTAAGGAGTTACCCAAGTCACATCTCCAAATGGTAATGAAAACTGAATTCAGCAGGAAAACATAACCTTTGACGAAGAGCTCGGATTTAGAAAAGCAAATCAGTTTCATGTTCCCCAGGGTGGAAAATGTTGAAAATCCACATCATTTTCGGATCCGGTCTTTGCCTAAGGAGATAGCCCAAGTCACATCTCCAAATGGTAATTAAAACTGAATTCAGCAGGAAAACATAACCTTTGACGAAGAGCTCGGATTTCGAAAAGGACATCAGTTTCATGTTCCCCAGGGTGGAAAACGTTGAAAATCCACATCATTTTCGGATCCGAGCTTTCCCTGACGCGTCAGCACAGGGCACATCTCAAAATATTGGGTAGAACTCATTTCAGCCAGAAAACACAACTTTTGATGAAGAGCTAGAATTTCGGAAAGGACATCAGTTTCATGTTCCCCAGGGTGGAAAACGTTGAAAATCCACATCATTTTCGGATCCGGTCTTTGCCTAAGGAGTTAGCCCAAGTCACATCTCCAAATGGTAATTAAAACTGAATTCAGCAGGAAAACATAACCTTTGACGAAGAGCTCGGATTTCGAAAAGGATATTAGTTTCATGTTCCCCAGGGTGGAAAACGTTGAAAATCCATATCATTTTCGGATCCGAGCTTTCCCTGACGAGTCAGCACAGGGCACATCTCAAAATATTGGGTAGAACTCATTTCAGCCAGAAAACACAACTTTTGATGAAGAGCTCTAATTTCGAAAAGGACATCAGTTTCATGTTCCCCAGGGTGGAAAATGTTGAAAATCCACATCATTTTCGGATCCGGTCTTTGCCTAAGGAGTTAGCCCAAGTCACTTCTCCAAATGGTAATTAAAACTGAATTCAGCAGGAAAACATAACCTTTGATGAACAGCTCGGATTTAGAAAAGCAAATCAGTTTCATGTTCCACAGGGTGGAAAATGTTGAAAATCCACATCATTTTCGGATCCGGTCTTTGCCTAAGGAGTTAGCCCAAGTCACATCTCCAAATGGTAATTAAAACTGAATTCAGCAGGAAAACATAATCTTTGACGAAGAGCTCGGATTTCGAAAAGGACATCAGTTTCATGTTCCCCAGCGTGGAAAACATAGAAAATCCACATCATTTTCGGATCCGTTCTTTGCATAAGGAGTTAGCCCAAGTCACACCTCCAAATGGTAATTAAAACTGAATTCAGCAGGAAAACATAACTTTTGACGAAGAGCTCGGATTTCGAAAAGGACATCAGTTTCATGTTCCCCACGGTGGAAAACATTGAATATCCACATCATTTTCGGATCCGAGCTTTCCCTGCCGAGTCAGCACAGGGCACATCTCAAAATATTGGGTAGAATTCATTTCAGCCAGAAAACACAACTTTGACGAAGAGCTCGGATTTCGAAAAGGACATCAGTTTCATGTTCCCCCAGGTGGAAACATGTTGAAAATCCACATCATTTTCGGATCCGGTCTTTGCCTAAGGAGTTAGCCCAAGTCACATCTCCAAATGGTAATTAAAACTGAATTCAGCAGGAAAACATAACCTTTGACGAAGAGCTCGGATTTCGAAAAGGATATCAGTTTCATGTTCCCCAGGGTGGAAAACGTTGAAAATCCATATCATTTTCGGATCCGAGCTTTCCCTGACGAGTCAGCACAGGGCACATCTCAAAATATTGGGTAGAACTCATTTCAGCCAGAAAACACAACTTTTGATGAAGAGCTCTAATTTCGAAAAGGACATCAGTTTCATGTTCCCCAGGGTGGAAAATGTTGAAAATCCACATCATTTTCGGATCCGGTCTTTGCCTAAGGAGTTAGCCCAAGTCACTTCTCCAAATGGTAATTAAAACTGAATTCAGCAGGAAAACATAACCTTTGATGAACAGCTCGGATTTAGAAAAGCAAATCAGTTTCATGTTCCCCAGGGTGGAAAATGTTGAAAATCCACATCATTTTCGGATCCCGTCTTTGCCTAAGGAGTTAGCCAAGTCACATCTCCAAATGGTAATTAAAACTGATTCAGCAGGAAAACATAACCTTTGACGAAGGCTCGGATTTCGAAAAGGACATCAGTTTCATGTTCCCCAGGGTGGAAAACGTTGAAAATCCACATCATTTTCGGATCCGAGCTTTCCCTGACGAGTCAGCACAGGCACATCTCAAATATTGGGTAGAAACTCATTTCAGCCAGGAAAACCAATCTTTGATGAAGAGCTCGATTTCGAAAAGGACATCAGTTTCATGTTCCCCAGGGTGGAAACGTTGAAAATCCACATCATTTTCGGATCCGGTCCTTGCCTAGGAGTTAGCCCAAGTCACATCTCCAAATGGTAATGAAAACTGAATTCAGCAGGAAAACATAACTTTGACGAAGAGCTCGGATTTAGAAAAGCAAATCAGTTTCATGTTCCCCAGGGTGGAAAATGTTGAAAATCCACATCATTTTCGGATCCGAGCTTTCCCTGACGAGTCAGCACAGGGCACATCTCAAAATATTGGGTAGAACTCATTTCAGCCAGAAAACACAACTTTTGATGAAGAGCTAGGATTTCGGAAAGGACATCAGTTTCATGTTCCCCAGGGTGGAAAACGTTGAAAATCCACATCATTTTCGGATCCGGTCTTTGCCTAAGGAGTTAGCCCAAGTCACATCTCCAAATGGTAATTAAAACTGAATTCAGCAGGAAAACATAACCTTTGACGAAGAGCTCGGATTTCGAAAAGGATATCAGTTTCATGTTCCCCAGGGTGGAAAACGTTGAAAATCCATATCATTTTCGGATCCGAGCTTTCCCTGACGAGTCAGCACAGGGCACATCTCAAAATATTGGGTAGAACTCATTTCAGCCAGAAAACACAACTTTTGATGAAGAGCTCTAATTTCGAAAAGGACATCAGTTTCATGTTCCCCAGGGTGGAAAACGTTGAAAATCCACATCATTTTCGGATCCGTTCTTTGCATAAGGAGTTAGCCCAAGTCACATCTCCAAATGGTAATGAAAACTGAATTCAGCAGGAAAACATAACCTTTGACGAAGAGCTCGGATTTCGAAAAGCAAATCAGTTTCATGTTCCCCAGGGTGGAAAATGTTGAAAATCCACATCATTTTCGATCCGGTCTTGCCTAAGGAGTAGCCCAAGTCACATCTCCAAATGGTAATTAAAACTGAATTCAGCAGGAAAACATAACCTTTGACGAAGAGCTCGGATTTCGAAAAGGACATCAGTTTCATGTTCCCCAGGGTGGAAAACGTTGAAAATCCACATCATTTTCGATCCGAGCTTTCCCTGACGAGTCAGCACAGGTCACATCTCAAAATATTGGGTAGAACTCATTCAGCCAGAAAACACAACTTTTGATGAAGAGCTCGAATTTCGGAAAAGGACATCAGTTTCATGTTCCCCAGGGTGGAAACGTTGAAAATCCACATCATTTTCGGATCCGGTCTTTGCCTAAGGAGTTAGCCCAAGTCACATCTCCAAATGGTAATTAAAACTGAATTCAGCAGGAAAACATAACCTTTGACGAAGAGCTCGGATTTCGAAAAGGACATCAGTTTCATGTTCCCCAGGGTGGAAAACGTTGAAAATCCACATCATTTTCGGATCCGAGCTTTCCCTGACGAGTCAGCACAGGGCACATCTCAAAATATTGGGTAGAACTCATTTCATCCAGAAAACACAACTTTTGATGAAGAGCTCTAATTTCGAAAAGGACATCAGTTTCATGTTCCCCAGGGTGGAAAACGTTGAAAATCCACATCATTTTCGGATCCGGTCTTTGCCTAAGGAGTTACCCAAGTCACATCTCCAAATGGTAATGAAAACTGAATTCAGCAGGAAAACATAACCTTTGACGAAGAGCTCGGATTTAGAAAAGCAAATCAGTTTCATGTTCCCCAGGGTGGAAAATGTTGAAAATCCACATCATTTTCGGATCCGGTCTTTGCCTAAGGAGATAGCCCAAGTCACATCTCCAAATGGTAATTAAAACTGAATTCAGCAGGAAAACATAACCTTTGACGAAGAGCTCGGATTTCGAAAAGGACATCAGTTTCATGTTCCCCAGGGTGGAAAACGTTGAAAATCCACATCATTTTCCGATCCGAGCTTTCCCTGACGCGTCAGCACAGGGCACATCTCAAAATATTGGGTAGAACTCATTTCAGCCAGAAAACACAACTTTTGATGAAGAGCTAGAATTTCGGAAAGGACATCAGTTTCATGTTCCCCAGGGTGGAAAACGTTGAAAATCCACATCATTTTCGGATCCGGTCTTTGCCTAAGGAGTTAGCCCAAGTCACATCTCCAAATGGTAATTAAAACTGAATTCAGCAGGAAAACATAACCTTTGACGAAGAGCTCGGATTTCGAAAAGGATATCAGTTTCATGTTCCCCAGGGTGGAAAACGTTGAAAATCCATATCATTTTCGGATCCGAGCTTTCCCTGACGAGTCAGCACAGGGCACATCTCAAAATATTGGGTAGAACTCATTTCAGCCAGAAAACACAACTTTTGATGAAGAGCTCTAATTTCGAAAAGGACATCAGTTTCATGTTCCCCAGGGTGGAAAATGTTGAAAATCCACATCATTTTCGGATCCGGTCTTTGCCTAAGGAGTTAGCCCAAGTCACTTCTCCAAATGGTAATTAAAACTGAATTCAGCAGGAAAACATAACCTTTGATGAACAGCTCGGATTTAGAAAAGCAAATCAGTTTCATGTTCCACAGGGTGGAAAATGTTGAAAATCCACATCATTTTCGGATCCGGTCTTTGCCTAAGGAGTTAGCCCAAGTCACATCTCCAAATGGTAATTAAAACTGAATTCAGCAGGAAAACATAATCTTTGACGAAGAGCTCGGATTTCGAAAAGGACATCAGTTTCATGTTCCCCAGCGTGGAAAACATAGAAAATCCACATCATTTTCGGATCCGTTCTTTGCATAAGGAGTTAGCCCAAGTCACACCTCCAAATGGTAATTAAAACTGAATTCAGCAGGAAAACATAACTTTTGACGAAGAGCTCGGATTTCGAAAAGGACATCAGTTTCATGTTCCCCACGGTGGAAAACATTGAATATCCACATCATTTTCGGATCCGAGCTTTCCCTGCCGAGTCAGCACAGGGCACATCTCAAAATATTGGGTAGAATTCATTTCAGCCAGAAAACACAACTTTTGACGAAGAGCTCGGATTTCGAAAAGGACATCAGTTTCATGTTCCCCACAGTGGAAAATGTTGAAAATCCACATCATTTTCGGATCCGGTCTTTGCCTAAGGAGTTAGCCCAAGTCACATCTCCAAATGGTAATTAAAACTGAATTCAGCAGGAAAACATAACCTTTGACGAAGAGCTCGGATTTCGAAAAGGATATTAGTTTCATGTTCCCCAGGGTGGAAAACGTTGAAAATCCATATCATTTTCGGATCCGAGCTTTCCCTGACGAGTCAGCACAGGGCACATCTCAAAATATTGGGTAGAACTCATTTCAGCCAGAAAACACAACTTTTGATGAAGAGCTCTAATTTCGAAAAGGACATCAGTTTCATGTTCCCCAGGGTGGAAAATGTTGAAAATCCACATCATTTTCGGATCCGGTCTTTGCCTAAGGAGTTAGCCCAAGTCACTTCTCCAAATGGTAATTAAAACTGAATTCAGCAGGAAAACATAACCTTTGATGAACAGCTCGGATTTAGAAAAGCAAATCAGTTTCATGTTCCACAGGGTGGAAAATGTTGAAAATCCACATCATTTTCGGATCCGGTCTTTGCCTAAGGAGTTAGCCCAAGTCACATCTCCAAATGGTAATTAAAACTGAATTCAGCAGGAAAACATAATCTTTGACGAAGAGCTCGGATTTCGAAAAGGACATCAGTTTCATGTTCCCCAGCGTGGAAAACATAGAAAATCCACATCATTTTCGGATCCGTTCTTTGCATAAGGAGTTAGCCCAAGTCACACCTCCAAATGGTAATTAAAACTGAATTCAGCAGGAAAACATAACTTTTGACGAATAGCTCGGATTTCGAAAAGGACATCAGTTTCATGTTCCCCACGGTGGAAAACATTGAATATTCACATCATTTTCGGATCCGAGCTTTCCCTGCCGAGTCAGCACAGGGCACATCTCAAAATATTGGGTAGAATTCATTTCAGCCAGAAAACACAACTTTTGACGAAGAGCTCGGATTTCGAAAAGGACATCAGTTTCATGTTCCCCACAGTGGAAAACATTGAAAATCCACATCATTTTCGGATCCGGTCTTTGCCTAAGGAGTTAGCCCAAGTCACATCTCCAAATGGTAATTAAAACTGAATTCAGCAGGAAAACATAACCTTTGACGAAGAGCTCGGATTTCGAAAAGGATATCAGTTTCATGTTCCCCAGGGTGGAAAACCTTGAAAATCCATATCATTTTCGGATCCGAGCTTTCCCTGCCGAGTCAGCACAGGGCACATCTCAAAATATTGGGTAGAATTCATTTCAGCCAGAAAACACAACTTTTGATGAAGAGCTCGGATTTCGAAAAGGACATCAGTTTCATGTTCCCCAGGGTGGAAAATGTTGAAAATCCACATCATTTTCGGATCCGGTCTTTGCCTAAGGAGTTAGCCCAAGTCACATCTCCAAATAGTAATTAAAACTGAATTCAGCAGGAAAACATAACCTTTGACGAAGAGCTCGGATTTCAAAAAGGATATCAGTTTCATGTTCCCCAGGGTGGAAAATGTTGAAAATCCATATCATTTTCGGATCCGAGCTTTCCCTGACGAGTCAGCACCGGGCACATCTCAAAATATTGGGTAGAACTCATTTCAGCCAGAAAACACAACTTTTGATGAAGAGCTCTAATTTCGAAAAGGACATCAGTTTCATGTTCCCCAGGGTGGAAAATGTTGAAAATCCACATCATTTTCGGATCCGGTCTTTGCCTAAGGAGTTAGCCCAAGTCACTTCTCCAAATGGTAATTAAAACTGAATTCAGCAGGAAAACATAACCTTTGATGAACAGCTCGGATTTCGAAAAGGACAACAGTTTCATGTTCCCCAGCGTGGAAAACGTTGAAAATCCACATCATTTTCGGATCCGAGCTTTCCCTGACGAGTCAGCACAGGGCACATCTCAAAATATTGGGTAGAACTCATTTCATCCAGAAAACACAACTTTTGATGAAGAGCTCTAATTTCGAAAAGGACATCAGTTTCATGTTCCCCAGGGTGGAAAATGTTGAAAATCCACATCATTTTCGGATCCGGTCTTTGCCTAAGGAGTTAGCCCAAGTCACTTCTCCAAATGGTAATTAAAACTGAATTCAGCAGGAAAACATAACCTTTGATGAACAGCTCGGATTTAGAAAAGCAAATCAGTTTCATGTTCCCCAGGGTGGAAAATGTTGAAAATCCACATCATTTTCGGATCCCGTCTTTGCCTAAGGAGTTAGCCAAAGTCACATCTCCAAATGGTAATTAAAACTGAATTCAGCAGGAAAACATAACCTTTGACGAAGAGCTCGGATTTCGAAAAGGACATCAGTTTCATGTTCCCCAGGGTGGAAAACGTTGAAAATCCACATCATTTTCCGATCCAAGCTTTCCCTGACGCGTCAGCACAGGGCACATCTCAAAATATTGGGTAGAACTCATTTCAGCCAGAAAACACAACTTTTGATGAAGAGCTCTAATTTCGAAAAGGACATCAGTTTCATGTTCCCCAGGGTGGAAAACGTTGAAAATCCACATCATTTTCGGATCCGGTCTTTGCCTAAGGAGTTACCCAAGTCACATCTCCAAATGGTAATGAAAACTGAATTCAGCAGGAAAACATAACTTTTGACGAAGAGCTCGGATTTCGAAAAGGACATCAGTTTCATGTTCCCCACGGTGGAAAACATTGAATATCCACATCATTTTCGGATCCGAGCTTTCCCTGACGAGTCAGCACAGGGCACATCTCAAAATATTGGGTAGAACTCATTTCAGCCAGAAAACACAACTTTTGATGAAGAGCTCTAATTTCGAAAAGGACATCAGTTTCATGTTCCCCAGGGTGGAAAATGTTGAAAATCCACATCATTTTCGGATCCGTTCTTTGCATAAGGAGTTAGCCCAAGTCACACCTTCAAATGGTAATTAAAACTGAATTCAGCAGGAAAACATAATTTTTGACGAAGAGCTCGGATTTCGAAAAGGACATCAGTTTCATGTTCCCCACGGTGGAAAACATTGAATATCCACATCATTTTCGGATCCGAGCTTTCCCTGCCGAGTCAGCACAGGGCACATCTCAAAATATTGGGTAGAATTCATTTCAGCCAGAAAACACAACTTTTGATGAAGAGCTCGGATTTCGAAAAGGACATCAGTTTCATGTTCCCCAGGGTGGAAAATGTTGAAAATCCACATCATTTTCGGATCCGGTCTTTGCCTAAGGAGTTAGCCCAAGTCACATCTCCAAATGGTAATTAAAACTGAATTCAGCAGGAAAACATAACCTTTGACGAAGAGCTCGGATTTCAAAAAGGATATCAGTTTCATGTTCCCCAGGGTGGAAAATGTTGAAAATCCATATCATTTTCGGATCCGAGCTTTCCCTAACGAGTCAGCACCGGGCACATCTCAAAATATTGGGTAGAACTCATTTCAGCCAGAAAACACAACTTTTGATGAAGAGCTCTAATTTCGAAAAGGACATCAGTTTCATGTTCCCCAGGGTGGAAAATGTTGAAAATCCACATCATTTTCGGATCCGGTCTTTGCCTAAGGAGTTAGCCCAAGTCACTTCTCCAAATGGTAATTAAAACTGAATTCAGCAGGAAAACATAACCTTTGATGAACAGCTCGGATTTCGAAAAGCAAATCAGTTTCATGTTCCCCAGGGTGGAAAATGTTGAAAATCCACATCATTTTCGGATCCGGTCTTTGCCTAAGGAGTTAGCCCAAGTCACATCTCCAAATGGTAATTAAAACTGAATTCAGCAGGAAAACGTAACCTTTGACGAAGAGCTCGGATTTCGAAAGGGACATCAGTTTCATGTTCCCCAGGGTGGAAAACATTGAAAATCCACATCATTTTCGGATCCGAGCTTTCCCTGATGAGTCAGCACAGGGCACATCTCAAAATATTGTGTAGAACTCATTTCAGCCAGAAAACACAACTTTTCATGAAGAGCTCGAATTTCGGAAAGGACATCAGTTTCATGTTCCCCAGGGTGGAAAACGTTGAAAATCCACATCATTTTCGGATCCGGTCTTTGCCTAAGGAGTTAGCCCAAGTCACATCTCCAAATGGTAATTAAAACTGAATTCAGCAGGAAAACATAACCTTTGACGAAGAGCTCGGATTTCGAAAAGGATATCAGTTTCATGTTCCCCAGGGTGGAAAATGTTGAAAATCCACATCATTTTCGGATCCGGTCTTTGCCTAAGGAGTTAGCCCAAGTCACATCTCCAAATGGTAATTAAAACTGAATTCAGCAGGAAAACATAACCTTTGACGAAGAGCTCGGATTTCGAAAAGGACATCAGTTTCATGTTCCCCAGGGTGGAAAACGTTGAAAATCCACATCATTTTCGGATCCGAGCTTTCCCTGACGAGTCAGCACAGGGCACATCTCAAAATATTCGGTAGAACTCATTTCATCCAGAAAACACAACTTTTGACGAAGAGCTCGAATTTCGGAAAGGACATCAGTTTCATGTTCCCCAGGTTGGAAAACGTTGAAAATCCACATCATTTTCGTGATCCGCAGGATCACGCTTTTTCTTCCCCGGGCACCAATAATGATCCATTTTTAAAGACAGCAAGCGACACCATTTTTCAGTCTGGAATTACACCCCGAATCTCATCCTGGCATCCGTTTTTGGATTTGGGATCAATTTGGGATCAAAAAAAATTTGCCTCCCCAGGCACGAATTTTTCTGACCGCGGCATCACGCGATTTCTTCCTCGGGCACTAAAAACGCTGGATTTTTAAAAACAGAAAGCGACACCATTTTTATGTCTGGATTTCCACCCCGAATCTCATTCTGTCATCTGTTTTTGCATTTGGGATCTAAAAAAAATTTGCCTCCCCAGGTACAAATTTTTCTGACCGCGGCATCACGCATTTTCTTCACTGGGCACAAAAAAAGGCTCAATTTTTAAAAACAGGAAGCGACACCATTTTTAAGTCTGGAATTACACCCCAAATCTCGTCCTGGCATCCGTTTTTGCATTTGTTGTAAAAAAAAATTTGCCTCCAAAGGCACGAATTTTTATGACCGCGGCATCACGCGTTTTCTTCCCCGGGCACCAAAAACGCTAGATTTTTAAAAACAGTAAGCGATACCACTTTTAAGTATGGAATTCCACCCTGAATCTCGTCCTGGCATCCGTTTTTGCATTTGGGATCAAAAAAAAGTTTGCCTCCCCAGGCACGAATTTTTCTAACCGCGGCATCATGAGTTTTTTTCACTGGGCACAAAAAAAGGCTCAATTTTTAAAAACAGGAAGTGACACCATTTTTAATTCATGTACTAAAACCAACTTTTAGTGCAGTGCTCGGATTTCAGAAACAAGAACTTTTTCTTCTTTCCCAGAGTGGAAAATGTTTAAAACCCACTTCATATTCGAATACGTTTTACTTGAGGAGTTCTCACAAGGCACATCTCGAAATGTTGGGTATAACTCAATTCACCCGAAAAAAGCAACTTTTGATGCAGAATTTGGATTTCAAAAACAAGTGCATATTCTTTTTCCACAGGGTGGAAAATGTTAAAAACCCACTTCATTATGGGATCCGAGCTTTCCCTCAACAATTGTCCCAAGGGATATCTCAAAATGGTACGTTGGACTCAATTCAGCCAGAAACCGGAACTTTTGATGCAGAACTTGAATTTCAGAAACAAGCACATATTCTTGTTCCATAGGGAGGAAAATGTTGAAAACCCGCTTCATTTTCAGATCTAAGATTTCTCTGAGCAATTGTCCAAAGGGATATCTCAAAATCGTGGGCAGAACTCAATTCATCCAGAAACAGCAACTTTTGATGCAGAACTTGGATTTCAGAAACAAGCACATATTCTTGTTCCACAGGTAGGAAAATGTTGAAAACCCGCTTCATTTTTCAGGTGTCAGATTTCCCTGAGCTATTGTGCCAAGGGATATCTCGATATGGTGCGTAGAACTCAATTCAGCCAGAAACAGCAACTTTTGACGCAGAACTTGGATTTCAGAAACAAGCACATATCCTTGTTCCACATGGAGGAAAATATTGAAAAGCCCCTTCATTTTCAGGTCCCATATTTCCCTGAGCAATTGTCCCAAGGCATATCTCAAAATGGTGGGTAGAATTCAATTCACCCAGAAACCGGAACTCTGCAGAACTTGGATTTCAGAAACAAGCACATATTCTTGTTCCATAGGAATATTTTGAAAACCCGCTTCATTTTCTGATCCCAGATTTCCCTGAGCAATTGTACCAAAGGATATCTCGAAATGGTGGGTAGAACCCAATTCAGCCAAAAACAGAAACTTTTGATGCAGTTCTCGGATTTCATAAACAAGCACATATTCTTGTTCCACAGGTAGGAAAATGTTGAAAATATGCTTCATTTTTCAGGTACCAGATTTCCCTGAGCAATTGTCCCAAGGGACATCTCAAAATGATAGGTTGGACTCAGTTCAGCCAGAAACCAGAACTTTTGATGCACTTCTCGGATTTCACAAAACAGCACATATTCTTGTTTCATAGGGAGGAAAATGTTGAAAAACCACTTCATTTTCAGATCCCAGATTTCTCTGAGCAATTGTCCCAAGGGATATCTCGATACGGTGCGTAGAACTCAATTCAGCCAGAAACAGCAACTTTTGGTGCCGAGATTGCATTTCACAAACAGGTACATTCGAACAGTTGGGTAAAATTCATGTAGTAAAACCAACTTTTCATGCAGTGCTCGGATTTCAGAAACAAGAATTTTTTATTCTTGCAGAGAGTGGAAAATGTTAAAAACCCACTTCATTTTCGGATACGAGGTTTGCTTGCGGAGTTCTCACAAGGCACATCTCGAAATGTTCACCCAAATAAAGAAACTTTTGATGCAGAGCTTGATTTTCAAAAACAAGTACACATTCTTTTTCTAAAGGGTGGAATATGTTAAAAACCCGCTTCATTATAGGATTCGAGCTTTCCCTGAGCAATTGTCCCATGACATCTCTCAAAATGGTGGGTTGAACTCAATTCACCCGGAAACCGCAATTTTTGATGCAGATCTTGGATTTCTAAAACAAATACATATTCTTCTTTCACAGGGAAGAAAATGTTGAAAACCCGCTTTATGACGGAATTCGACCATAACCTTAGCAACTGCCGTAAGGCATATCTCAAAATGGTGGGTAGAATTGAATTCAGCCAGAAACCGCAACTTTTGATACAGAGCTTGGATTTCAGAAACAAGCACATATTCTTGTTCCATAGGGAGTAAAATGTTGAAAGCCCACTTCCCTTTCAGATCCCAGATTTCCCTGAGCAATTGTCCCAAGGGATATCTCGAAATGATGGGTAGAACTCAATTCAGCCAGAAACAGCAACTTTTGAAGCAGAGGTTGGATTTCACAAACAAGTACATTCCAAATGTTGGGTAAAATTCACGTAGTAAAATCAACTTTTCATGCAGTGCTAGGATTTCAGAAACAAGAACTTTTTCTTCTTGCACAGAATGGAAAATGTTGAAAACCCACTTCATTTTCGAATACGAAGTTTTACTTGAGGAGTTCTCACAAGGCACATCTCGAAATGTTGGGTATAACTCAATTCACCCGAAAAAAGCAACTTTCGATGCAGAACTTGGATTTCAAAAACAAGTGCATATTCTTTTTCCACAGGGTGGAAAATGTTAAAAACCCGCTTCATTATGGGATCCGAGCTTTCCCTGAGCAATTGTCCCAAGGGATATCTCAAAAGGGTACGTTGGACTCAATTCAGCCAGAAACCGGAACTTTTGATGCAGAACTTGAATTTCAGAAACAAGCACATATTCTTGTTCCATAGGGAGGAAAATGTTGAAAACCCGCTTCATTTTCAGATCTAAGATTTCTCTGAGCAATTGTCCCAAGGGATATCTCAAAATCGTGGGTAGAACTCAATTCAGCCAGAAACAGCAACTTTTGATGCAGAGGTTGTATATCACAAACATGTACATTCAAACAGTTGGGTAAAATTCACGTAGTAAAATCAACTTTTCATGCAGTGCTCGGATTTCAGAAACAAGAACTGTTTCTTCTTGCACAGATTGCAAAATGTTTTAAACCCACTTCATTTTCGGATACAAGGTTTTGCTTGATGAGTTCTCACAAGGTCGGACCACATAATGAAGCAGGCTTTCAACATTTTCCTCCCTGTGGAAGAAGAATATGTATTTCTTTTTGAAATCCAGGCTCGGCATCAAAAATTGCGGTTTCTGGCTGAATTGAGTTCAATCTACCATGTTGAGATATGCCTTGGGACAATTGCTCAGGAAAATCTGGGATCTGAAAATGAAGGGGGTTTTCAACATTTTCCTACCTGTAGAACAAGAATATGTGCTTGTTTGCGAAGTCCGAGAACTACATCAAAAGTTTCTTTTTTTCACTGAATTGAGTTCTACCCAATGTTTCGAGATGTGCCTTGTGAAAACTCCTCAAGCAAAACCTTGTATCCGAACGTGAAGTGGGTTTTCCACACAAGGCACATCTCAAAATATTGGGTAGAATTCAATTCACCCAAAAAAAGGTGGAATATGTTAAAAACCCGCTTCATTATAGAATCCGAACTTTCCCTGATCAATTGTCCCATCACATATCTCAAAATGGTAGGTTGAACTCAATTCAGCCAGAAACCACAATTTTTGATACAGAGCTTGGATTTCAGAAACAAGCACATATTCTTGTTCCATAGGGAGTAAAATGTTGAAAACCTGCTTCCCTTTCAGATCCTAGATTTCCATGAGCAATTGTCCCAAGGCATATCTCAACATGGTAGATTGAACTCAATTCAGCCAGAAACCGCAATTTTTGATGCCGAGCCTGGATTTCAAAAAGAAATATATATTCTTCATTATGGGATCCGAGCTTTCCCTTAGCAATTGTCCAGGGCATATCTCAAAATTGTGGGTAGAATGCAATTCAGCCAGAAAAAGCAACTGAGCTTTCCCTAAGGAGTTATCCAAAGGCGTATCTTAAAATCTTGGGTAGAACCAGAAAACACAATTTTTGATGCAGACCTTGGATTTTGAAAAGAACTAATTCCAGGGACCACTAACCAGTTCTTTGGGCACTGCCTTATTTGTGGGTATGTCTTGGTGACCATGTGCTGGGCATGGCTTGTATGTAGATATTATATATATTTATATAAATATTGAATTTTTTTATGAAAAAAGAGCAACTTTTACCCAAAATCAGGCAAAGCAGGCAGGCAGATTGAGTTGCTCACAGAATCATTCAGTGATGTATCTATCTGCCATTGGCTAGCTCAGTGTCTCAGATTTGCTTGCCTTGAGTCTGCACTGAATAATAGAACCTTCAGTCCTAAGGGAGGTTCATCTGTGCTTAAAAGCAGAGCTGAAAATCTAAAGTCTAGCTAGAAAGCAAGAAATCCAACAATTTCCTGCTTCCTAGCTAATCTAAATCTCTCAGCACAGTAGAACATATGATGGTTGGGAAAAGGAAATAAAGCAATTTAGCAGGTAAGTTTGCCGGGTAAGGAGTGAGTGGGCGGGGAGGGTTCCCACGGGCCATGTGAGCTGTGTAGTCTTGTGTTTCTGTGCAGCCTGGATTAATTGCTTTGAGGGAGTGCTCTAGGGATGAGATTTCTCTGCGGCCCACCAAAATTTTCTCATGGCCCACCAGTGGGCTGTAGCCCACGGTGTCCGCTGTTCTACAGGATCCTCTAACTAGCCAGAACACATGAACATGGATGTGAGGAAGGAGAATTTGGTTCATAGCCCCTCTGCTATGCCAGCTGTGGATAAATTTATTTCTAGATTTTGAAAGGGCTCCAAAAACATAACTTAATTTTCTTTATCTGTTTAATATGCTGAATGGCTCCATCACAATCAGAGCCTGTTTTGCAGAAATCATCTCAGTATGAGTTAAACCAAAATACAAAAGGTAGAATGTACTGCCTAAGATTATTCAATTGTGTGGGGAAAACACTGTACGATGAAACTTTCCATGAGCACCACAAACAGAGTGATTAATGTTCATTAGACCTGAAGGTGGTGTTAAACAATGAAGCATTACTGGGAAATGTCACCCAGTGGTTGCATTTTCCAAGAAGAAAAACCAATATTAAACAACCCATCCCTGATTATGTATTTCCATTATGTTGTGACTTAAAACATTATTTGAAAAACAATTCTCCCCTCCAATTAAATAATGAGATTAGAAGACACAGAATTATGTAAAAACAGAATGTAAACAAAAACACAGAGAAAAGCATATGTCTACCCATCATCACATCACATGCCCCAATCACTATCCACCTCCTTGAGACTTCTCCTCACATGCGCAGAATAACATGACCTTGGCTTAGTAAAAGAATGATATTATGCATACACTTCAAGAAAGTTCTCCCTCCCGTTTTCCCAGGCTCAAAATGTGGCAGTGTGGAACCATCTGGTCTCAATATGGTTTCTAAAGCTGACAGGTGTCCCCCCTTGAAAAAAATAACATCCTGAACAATACAATAAACAAAACACAACAAGGGGTTAATGCATTGTCTCCGTAACCACCTCTCCCTCTTCCAAGGGGACCCTTTGGCTTGTCGAGGAATTGTTCATGAAATTGTTTAATCAATCTATCTTGCATGTATATCCCAGGCAAGTAGCTTCTGACAAAAGGTAGCCTTTCCATAGCGCTAAATATTGTAATCATCCTTGGTGTAATCTAGAATTGAGGATTTTCTTTATTTCATAATGTCTTTTGCCCTGTACTACCAGAGATTTGGGGGGAGCTGCTGGTACAGGCCATAGATTGGAATCAATAGCAGGCTTCAACAAGTTATGGAATACTGGGTGTATTTTCCCTAACAGCCAAGGGAGGTTAAGTTGGACAGTCACTGGATTGATTACCTTTGATATACAGAATGGACTCAGGAATTTTAGTCTCAACTTTTTACTAGGAAGTTTCAACCTAAGATATTTAGTTGACAAAAACACTTTGTCCCCTACTTTAAAAGGTGGTTGGAAAGATCTATGTTTGTCTGCCTGTTTTTTTATATTCCTCTGTTGCTTCCGCTAGAGCTTTTTTTGTATCCTCCCAATCTTTTTTTAATGATTCCATCCAATCTGTTAAGGATGTTGGGGTTCCCTCCAGAACTTTGCGATAACTGTATGTCTCGATCTGAGATTACTCTATGAGGCACTCCATGGAGTCGATAAATACGCTTCACGAACAGTTTTGCCAATTTCTTAGCCGAAGTTTTGCCAATTTCTTAGCTGTAAAGTGGGCTTGCTTGGAGAATAAATCGATCTGTCCAAATCCAGGTACTTCCTCCGCTCTCTGGATATAAACAATAAAGTCCATCACGATTTCTTCCCACAACTTTGTTGGTTCAGTTACTTGCTGGAGGAGATCAGGAGGTTTCCTAGTTCTATGTTTCATCATGGCACATTGAACAGCTTTTTACATAGTCCTTGATGTCACTTTTCATTTTTGGCCACCAGAACTGTCTTCTGACTAAATGTAGGGTTTTTAGGAACCAAAGTACCCCCTCAACTGCGAGTCAAGGGTAAGTTTTAATACCATTTTAAAGTGGGTATATAAATCTTAGTTCTTTTCCTTAGTTCCTTAGTTCCTTCATTTACTGTTAAATCGCTTTAATTTTCAGCAAACCATGGATCAGTTAAAAGTACTGCTTTCAATCGATTGTCACTTTGTCCAGCAGGAGTCTAGGGCTGTATTTGGCTTGGCTTTTGGTGGTTGCTTTCGCCAATGGGTTAAGCTTCTGATATCATAGTTTGCTTCTTCCCGGCGACTGTCAAATTGAGGTTTTCTCAACAAGGCATCTGCCAATATGTCCCCCCCCCCCCCCCCCGAGATATATTTCATGTTAAAGTTGAATCTCTTGAAGTATTGAGCCCGGCAGACTTGTTTAGGAGAAAGGTTCTGAGGTGTCTTCAGAGCTTCGAGATTTTTTTAAAAAAAACTTTATTAAACAAATAAACAAACACAAAAACAAACAAATCTTACATTAAAAATTTGAACGTGGTAGAGTTTCCTAATATCAATCATTGTCCTTATTTCGCTAAACCCAATAATAGTAGTTTATAATTTCCATCTACACACTTCAAATATAAATGTAATCTTTCCTTAATCTCATGGATCTTCCTCATCTCTAGCCAACCATAAAATTTCTTCCATGTTTTATAATAATCTGAATCTTCCTTATTTTTTAGTTCTTTTGTTAATTTATCCATTTCTGCGCACATTGTAATTGTCCTCAATATTTCCAATTCATTTGGGATATCTTTATTTTTCCAATTCTGTGCATATCTTGCTGCAGTAATTACATGAATCATTAAATACAGGGTTTCTTTATCGTATTTCCCAGTGTTAATTCCTAGCAGAAAGAACTCAGGCCTATATTTAATTCTACACATTTCTTCTATCCACTTATGTAGATTTTGCCAGTATTTTGGGGCCTCTTTGCAACTCCGCCGTAAGTGATAAGTTCCTATTTCTTTATTGCATTTCCAACACGTAGGGGAAAGTTTAGGATTCATTTTTGCCAATCTTGATGGTGGTATGTGCCATCTATAAAATAATTTATACAAATTTTCTTTGAAGGGTATCTCTAGTGTCATTTTTTTATTTCTATTCCATAGTTTCTGCCAATCATCTAAATTAATGCTATAACCAGTCAGGTCCTAATAAAATTTCATCTAATTTTGTCCTAGTTGTACTAATTCCCCATTCTCTCTTATCTTTTAAATATTTTGATTGGAGTGGAAATAGGCCCATCATTCCACCTTGATTCCCTGGTTCTTCAACTCTTTGTCTAGTTTGTAGTTCTCCTTTTTCGTTCAGTATCTCTTCATAGGTGATGATTTTCCCTTGACGCAAAAGGTGTGGATGCATCAATGCTTCCAAGGTTGCTAGCCAAATAAGAGTTTCTATATACCTTTGTCTTTTTATCTTGTTCCAAATGTTTAAAAGAGTTTGTCTCACTTTATGCCTGTGCACATAACTATAACCTTTGATTTCTCCTGCCAGAGGAAGACATGCCAACCCGACTGTGTTGTAACTTTCTAATATCAAAATTCTTTTATTTCTATGGCTAATCCAATCTTTCACCCGTTAGTATTGCGGCTCTATAGTACTACTCCCAGTTGGATAGGCCAAATCCTCCTCTTTCAATAGCATCTTGTAGCAACTTTAACTTAATTCTTGGTTTTATCATCCTATTCAAATTGTCAAAAAACTTTTTCTCTAGTTTTATAGGGGCATTTTGAAAAAGAAATAGTAATTTGGGCAGCACATTCATCTTTATTACTGCTATGAAGAATAGCCCTAATTTGTCTCATTTTTCCAAATCTTTAGTTATTCGTTTTATTAATGGGTCATAATTGTCTCTTTTGAGTGTTGTATATCTTGCTGAAATAGTAATTCCCAAATATTTGACCTTTTCTACAATTTGGATGCCCATTCTCGTTGCTAATAATTCTTTCTGTTTATTTATCATGTTTTTAGTAATAATTTTTTGTTATCCTTATTGGTCTTTAGCCCCGCGACTTCTCCAAATTCTTCTAAATTGCCTAATAATTTTGGTCCCGAATTTTGTGGCTCCTGTAATTTATTTATTTATTAAATTTTTATACCGCCCCCTCTCCCGCAATGGGACTCGGGGTGGTGTACAGCCAAGATAAAACCACACAATAAATAGAATTTAAAATAGATTTAAAAAGAATTAAATTAGTGGCTGAAAGAACACAATAAAACAAGGTTAAAAAGTTAAAATTACCAAAAAAAATAAAAATTTAAAACCCTAGTAATTGATACTAGTCCAGACTGGCCTGTTGGAAGGGGTGGGTCTTTACTGCACGCCGGAAAATTTGTAGGTCAGTAATGGCCCACATCTCTGGGGGTAATTCTTTCCAGAGGGAGGGTGCCCCCGCAGAGAAAGCCCACACCCTTGGGGCCGCCAGCCGGCATCATCCAGCTGACGGCACCCGAAGGAAGAGCATTGCAGTCATCTAGGTAGGAGATGACGAGAGCAGAAGTGACTGTGCGAAGAGTGCCCCGATCCAGAAAGGGATGCAACTGGTAGATCCGCTGGACCTGACAAAAGGCCCCCCTGGCGACGGCCGCAATGTGATCTTCTAATGACAGCTGTACATCCAGGAGGACACCCAGATTGCGCCCCTCTCCATGTGGGTCAAGATCTCTCCCCCCACAGCCAGCGATGGAATGAGCTGGCTGTATCTGGGTGCAGCAAACCACAGCCACTCAGTTTTGGTCGGGTTGAGAAGAAACCTATTAAGTCCCATCCAACTCTGCATGGCTTCCAGGCACCGGGTCATCACTTCAATGGCTTTGTTGGGGTGGCCTGGGGTAGAGATGTATAGCTGAGTGTCATCAGCCTACTGATTGAATTCTACCCCAAAACTATGGATGATCTCGCCCAGCGGCTTCATATAAATGTTGAACAGCAGGGGCAAGAGCACTGACCCCTGAGGCACCCCACAAAACAAGGGCCTCGAGGCCGACCTCTGCCCCCCTGCCAACACAAATTGCGAGTGATCGGAGAGGAAGGAGAACCATCGTAACACGGTGCCTCCCACTCCTACCCCCCCAACTGCTGCAATAAGATACTGTGGTTGACAGTATCAAAAGCCGCTGAGAGATCTAACAGGACCAGGACAGAGGAACAACCCCTGTCCCAGGCCTTCCAGAGATCATCCACCAATGTGACCAATGCCGTGCTGTGCCCGGCCTGAAACCCGATTGGAGAGGATCTAGATATACTGCTTCATCCAGGTGCTGAGGAAGCTGTCATGCCACCACACTCTCAACAACCTTCACCACAAAGCGAAGGTTGGAGACCGGTTGATAATTTGACAATAATGTTGGATCCAGGGATGGTTTCTTGAGGAGAGGCCTCACCACTGCCTCTTTCAAGGCAGCGGGTAAAAGTGCTCTCTCAAGGAAGCGTTAATCATCCCCTGGAACCAACCTCGTGTCACCTCCCAAGTGGCCAAAACCAGCCAGGAGGGACACGGATCCAATAAACATGTGGTAGCATTAAGCCCGCCCAGTATCCTGTCCATGTCTTCCAGGGTCACAGGATCGAATTCAACCCACATGACCTCACCGAAATCCACCCCTGCCCCCCCGCCCAGAGATGCCCAGTCAGAGTCCAGCCCATCCTGGATCTGAATGATTTTGTCCTGCAGATATCGGAAAAAATCCTCAGCCTGTCTTTGCAAGGGATCTTCCTGTGCTCCCACATCCAAAAGGGAGCGGGTCATTCTAAAAAGGGCAGCCGGGCGATATTCTGCGGACGCAATAAGGGCAGAAAAGTAAGATCGCTTTGCCGTCCTTATTGCCACTAAATATCCCCTAATATTGGACCGCAAAAGTGTTCGGTCAGATCTGGAACGGCTGGTATTCCAACCACTCTCTAGGCATCTTTTCCGGTGCTTCAGCTCCTCAGAGAACCAAGGGGCCAATTGGCATCGGCACCGGGTCAGAGGCCGCCAAGGCACGACCTGGTCAAGGACCCTGGCAGCCACCCTGTCCCAGGTGGGCCACCAAGTCCCCAACCGAGTCGTGTGTGCGAGTCTCGGGAAACGGCCCAAGCTCCATCAGGAACCTATCTGGGTCCATCAGGTGCCTGGGGCAGAACCATTTTGTTGGTCCCACCTCCCCACGATGAGGGGGTGCAGAATGGAAGTCCAGCCTAAGGAACGAATGATCCAACCATGACAGGGGCTCTATACAAATATCCCCTATACCTAGATCATCCTACCACTGATCAGAGACAAAAAACAGATCCAAGATGTGACCCCCAGTGTGTGTGGGGTCCTGAATTAATTGGGTCAGGCCCAAGGCTGTCATGGAAGCCATGAACTCCTGAGCAATCCCCGAGGTCCTGCCAGAAGAGGGTGGGTTGAAATCCCCATGACCATAAGCCTCCTCAAGGAGCTCAGGCAGGGCCAAAGTCACATAGCAGGGAGCCAGGTATGTGATCAATAGGCCCTGCTGAACCCCAGAGCCACACTTCACAGAAAGGGATTCACATCCGGTTGTCTGAGGAACAGTGGATTCCCTAGGATACAGATCTTCCTTAATAACCACTGCCACCCCCACCCCTCCTGAGCCCTCCGCTAATGAAAAACCCAAAACCCGGGTGGGCATATCTCCACCAGGGGAACACCCCCCTTTTGGCCCAACCAGGTATAAAAAGTAAATCATCCGCGAAGGCTTGTAATTTAAATTCTTCATTTTTTATTTTTAGATCTTTAATTTCTGTTTCATTTCTAATTCTAATTGCTAAAACCTCCAATGACATAATAAAGAGAAGTGGCAATAATGGGCATCCCTGCCTGGTTCCTTTCTGAATTTGAAATTTGAATTTGAAATGTCTGTTATCCCCCTATTCACCAAAATTCTGGCTTCTTGTTTTTCATATACTGCCGAAATTACATTTAAGATTTTTTGTTCTAGATCCATATCTCTAATTTGCTGCAAGATGAACATTATTAAAGGCCTTTTTGGCATCTAAAAACATTAATGCAACTTGATCACCACTATAGTCCTCATATTATTTTTAAGTTGCCTATAGGGAAGAAATCCATTTCGGTCTGAAGAGATAAATTCATTTAAATTTTTTTTGAGTCTTTCTACAATAATTGAGATGAAAATAATCAACATTAAGTAGGGATATCAGTCTGTAGTTTCCAGGGTCCATGATATCACGTGGTATAATTGTTATCCTTGCTTTCTTCTAAGATTTATGGAGTTTAGCTTCTTCTAACACTTGGTTATTTTTCTGCTTATTTATAGAAGTGAACTTCTATTGTTATTTCCTGATTCAGGATATTTTTGTCTTCTTCTAAAATTCTTGTGAGTCCTGCTTTCTTTAAATATTCTTTTATTTTAATATCTGCTGGGTATTCCTCCTCTCTATATAATCGCTCATATTATTTTTGGATTTTCAGTCTTTTTTCTTCCTCTTGGTAGCAGATCTCTCCTTGGTCGTTTCTTAATTTGGTAATCCACCTCTTTTCTTTTTGTTTTTTCAGTTTATATGCTAACCAGCGCCCTGGTTTATTCACATTCTCAAATTGATATTGTTTAGTCATTTTTAATTGGTGGGCTAACTTTTCTTTCTCTATTAAGTTTATTTTATGTTTTAATAGTTCCATTTGTAACTTGAGTTGTTTTTCCTGTGGTGTCTCTTGTAATTTCTTCTCGAAGTCTTTATATTCCTGTTCAAATATTTTCTTTTGTTGTTTTTTCTCTTTATTTTTCTTGCCATATATTTTATTGCTACTCCTCTTATCATTGCTTTGACCGTATCCCAATTATTTTGTGGGGAAGTATCTTCCTCTTTATTTTCATCAAAGAAAAATGCTAATTCTTTTTTTAGTGTCATGTTAAATATTTCCTCTCTTAAGATCGATCTTTGAAGTGTCCATCCTATACTTTGCTTTTGCCCCTTCCAGCTAAAACTAATCATACTAATGTGCTAGAAACTAATCTGCCAGAAAATTTGGTTTAATAATAATTTCAATTAATTCCAAATTTAATTTATTGGTCATCTATGTCATATCTAATCTCAACCATGGCTGATGCCAGAATAATATGTGTATTGTTTTTTTCTCCAAATTTCTTTCTCTCCATGGATCACAAATATTAAAATCCTTCCTTAAATCAAAAAAACTTTTTGGTAATTTCTTTTTCCCCCCTAACTTTGTATTGTTTCCCTTACAGTCTAATAATTTGTCAACAACTGCATTAAAGTCCCCCATAATACAGATTTCTTCATATTGCAACAATTTTTGGAAAAAAGATTCTTGTGGGCCGTTTGGTGTGTATATTACTACCAATAAGATCTTTCTATTTCCTAATCCAATTTCAACTATCAGAATCATACCCTCGTTGTCTTTATAAATTTCTTTAGCAGGGATCCATTCCTTTATATAAAATGCTACCCCTCTTTTCTTTTGTACATCAAGAGCAAAAAAAAATTTCCCTAATTTTTTATTTTCTAATAAATATTTTTGTTTTTCTAAGATATGTAATTTCTGAAGTGCTATTATGTCAAACTTTAATGCCTGTAAATTTTTAAACATTTTTTTTCCTTTTTACTGGGGAGTTTATACCATTAATATTTAATGATATCAGTTCACACCTATCCCAATTTTTATTGATTCCTTTGTCTACTGTTCCTTGTAATTCTAATCTCCTTAGGTTCTTTATTTTCCTCTGTAAATTCACTTCTTCCATTCTTTTTCTCTTTATTAACTACTGTATCTCCTTCTATATTTGTTACTTCCCTTTTCTTTCCTTCTTGTCCACCTCTCTCCTGTGTTGCTTCTTCTGTTTTGTCTTCCCTAGTAAATTGTTGATCAAAAAAGTCTTCTGCTTTTTCAAGGGTATCCAGCCTAAATCTCTTTTCCTACCCTGTTACCATGATACCCTCTGGCACCAACCATCAAAAAATTACGTTATATTTTATCAGTTTTGATGTTAAAAACTGGTATGGCCTCCTTAGATCTCTTACCCTCTTTGGAATTTGCTTTAAGACAGTTAGTTGTTTACCTGCATACTCAAGTGATTCATCTCTTGTCATGTGTAAAATTTCATCTCGCATGGATTTTTTGACTAACCTGATGTGGACTTCTCTTGGGAGGTTAAACCTTCTTACATAGTTTGTTTGAACTCTGTAGAGTTCATATATCTCTGTAAATATCTCTTCCTTATCCATCTCTAATATCTTTGACAGTATATCAGCATCACATCCAATAAATTTTCTCCTTTTTCTTCTTTCACATTTTGAAATCTTAGGTAATGGGCTGCCTTTTCTATTTCCAGAATACTGTTGTCTCTAATTCTTTGTTAGCTTTTTCTAGTTTATCTGTTAAGACATCTACCCTTTTTTCTTCTTTATCCATCTTTGTCCCAATTTCTACAATTTTTTTTAATTTTCCCTAACCTCTTGCTGAAAAGCTTCAAATTTTTCATCTATCTTTTGTATCTTTTCTTTTAGTTCTGATCTCACTACCCCCATCTCATTCTTCATATCCTCATGGTTTTTAAGCATCATCTTTTGCATATTCATCATCAAACTTTGTAAGTCTTTTATAGAGTTTGATCTTTCTTTTGGAAGCATTTCATCAATAGCTCTCTGCATGGAAGGGCTTGCTGTAGCTGTTGTAGTAATCATTTGTGTGGGGATTTTCCTTACTGTACCCATCCTAGATATGTTTGAGGTGCTTGTCATATTAAACAATCTTGTCACTATATTATTTTTAATCCACCTCTCCCATCTTCTCTCCCTCCTCCCCGATCTCTCCACATCTCTTGCACTTCACCCCCTCCTTCCCCCTCCTATCCTCCTTCCCTTTAGTAACACAGTATCATTCTAATTCTCCTGCTATCCTCCTCCAATAATAAATTTCTATAGTAATTTATAACAACCTTAAATTATCAGATTTCTCTCATCAATTTCTTTTAAATTTATAGTACGTTAATGTTAACAATAGTGCTATAATATCTTATTTAATCAAGCTTATAAATCTATTAAGTAACTACTTTCAATGATTCTATATAATATATACTTTATAATGATAATACTTTTTAGTAATGTTGAACCCTGATGCAACATCTGTTAGCAAGTATTTAAATATATCAATTTTTCAAATCTCCTAAACCCCTTTGCAGTTTTTAATATTGTCAAAAAAGAAAAAGAAAGAAAAAAACAAAACAAAAAAAGGAAGGAAAACAAAAGCAAAGAAGGAAGGAAAAGAAGAAAAGGGAAAGGGGAGAGAGGGGACAGAGAAAGAGAAGGAGAGTAACTAATGAATTCACTTTCAATTAAATGATTATTAAAAAAGGCACCAATAAAATTTGTTAGTCTGAGTTCTTTCGTGAGATATCTTCACCCTGTAACAAAAAGAGGAAGGAATCAAAAAAGAAAGATCCAGTCCTCTAGCAATCACCGTTCTCTCCTTTTTAACTTTGTTGCAAAAATGTTGCTTCCCCCCCCCCCTGCTACCAGTAGATGTCTCCTTCTTGGTACAATGTCTCTCTGTCTTCTTTAGATTCACTGTGTCATTCTCCAGCCAACATCCATTTTCTTAGGAAAACCTTTTTTTCTTTCTTTCTTTTTAAGTCACTCCAAAATCTCAATCTAAGTTCCAAAGAGGAAAATAAGCAAAGATAATCCTCCAGTCCACTGTTAACACTCAGCACTTTCACCAATCAACCTTCTAATTCTCCTGTCCAAATCACCCTTACTTTCACAGTGTCCGTCTAACAGAAACTCCGCTATCAATTTTATGTCCAAAAGATTATTCTCTCCCAATCGTATATTTCAATCTCAAAGCAAAACTTAACAATTAAGCAGCCAATTATTTCTTCACCCCCGTCTCTCGTTTGGCTTTCAGTAATCTTCCTGTCATTCTGCTTGTCATGTATCTCACTGCTCTATCACCTCCTTAACAAGAGCCAACTCTGATTGCCCAGTTATTTTTCAATACAATTGTTTTATGCCTCCTCTTAAATTAATTTCTAATTCACTTTCAGGTTGTTACTTTTGTCAGTTTAGCTGTACCTTCGTTCCACTAGTTCACCGCTTGTATGGCTGGCTGTCAACGCTCATGGACGGCCATTGCTGGTCGTCTGCTCCACCATCCGCTCGTCCTTGGTTTACTCCAATTTCCACCATGGACTGCCATCTGTAGCTTATCTTTGGAGACCCCTCTCCTTTGGAAGCCCTCTTGAGCTTCCTTTAAACTCTGTAGAGTCCTGCAGAATGGGGATAGGGTCTGCGTTTCACAGAGCTACCTGCTCGCACGTCCCTTCTTCCTGACAGCTGGTCGATCATCCCCGCCTTGAGGTTTTTCTGATCAGTCCACACCTTGAAAGCCTCCTTCACTCCTTCCAGGAAATGCCTCCAAGATAGTAAAGTCCATCGCATGGCAAACACCTCTTTTTCCCAAACTGCCCATCTACGTTCTGTATACATCAACTTTTTTGACACAAAAGCACAAGGCATTAGCTGGTCTTGAGAGTTTTTTTGAAGTGGAATTACCGCAACAGTCACATCACTGGCATCGGCTTGGACTACAAAAGAATTGGTCAGATCTGGATGTTGGAGGATAGGCTCTGCAGCAAAAAGGCATTTTAAGGTTTCAAAAGATTTCTGACAATTCATTGTCCAAGTGAAAGGTTGCTTGGATTTTGGTTTGATCAGTGAAGTCCCAGTTTTCAGTAACTCTGTTAAAGGGAGGGTGACCTCAGCCAACGAAGGGATGATTTGTCTATAAACATTTGCAAAACCCAGGAAGCTTTGAGGTTGTTTGTGTGTTTTTGGTGGCTGCCAGTCTAGCATTGCCTTCACCTTTCCAGGATCCATTTCAATCCCCTGAATTGACATTTGGTAGCCCAGGTAGTCCAAAGACTCTTTATGGAATACGCATTTTGACAGCTTTGCATATAATTAGGCAGCTAAAAGTTTTTCAGTATTTGACTGATTAATTTGACATGTTCTTTGATAGTCTCACTGAATATAAGAATGTCATCCCAAGTAGACAATGACCCCCTTGTACAGATGTGTAACACTTCATTGATTAGTTGCATAAATACAGCGGGGGACTCTTGGAGTCCGAAAGGCATGACTCGGAACTGAAAACTACCCAGAGGGCAATTGAAGGCCATTTTCCACTCGTCTCTCTCCTTTATGGGGACTAAATAGTAGGCTTCTCTCTAGCTTGGTAAAGACTTTGCCTTTGGACAGGTGATTTAGCAAGTCCTTCATTAGGGGAAGCGGGTACATGTTTTTATTCATACAGCATTGATGCCCTAAAGTCCACACATAATCTCAGGCCACCATCTTTCTTTTCTTTAAACAGTACCAGGGCTGCCAACCTAGATTTTGCTGGTTCAATGAAGCCTCTGCCTAAACTGGTATCAATGTATCAACTGGTATCAACTCAGTCATCTTGGCTGGTGTCATGGAATATATCTTTGGTTTGGGCAGTTTTATCCCAGGTTCTAATTCGATGGCACAATCAGAGGCTCAATGAAGGGGGAGAACATTGTATTCCTCTTCACTAAAAACCTCAGCCAAGTCCCTGTATTCTTTAGGAACCTGGGGCTCTCCTGGAGGAGAGTCTGAAGCGGTGGCTGCTGCTTCTGGTTGTGGACCCTCGTAGGGTGGTAGTCTCTTTTCAGGACAACGGGCACACCAGTTATGATCTTTTGGTACCCATCTTCCCATTTGATGGTAGGGACCCATTATCAAGCCAAGCAAGTCCCAATATGATAGATTCTGACATTTTTGGAGCCACTATAAATCGTATAAGTTCACAATACCTATCCATTTCTAATCTGATCAGTTCTGTAATTTGGGTGGCTGGGACTCCTCCAATTAATGTTCCATCTACCTGTTCAAATTTGATTGGGTGTTTTAGGGCTTTAGTTTTTATCCCTAATTACTCAATGATAGGGAGCCCAATCAGATACTCTGGAACAACCTGTATCTATTACTGCTTGTAACTCCCCAGACTCAGGTACCATCAACTTCACTTTAACTGTAAAAGGGGGAATGGCAGCACTTACAATAGGGTCCTCCTCCTCATTTGCCTTTCCGGGAAGGGTTTCTTTGGCTGGAGGTTCCTTGCTCTCTTCTGTGGGGAGGGGAACCCCTGGTTTGTCTGGCAAACCAGCTGATGTCTTGGGGCTTCCGTGGACCTCTTCTGCCTCTGGCAGCTGTACTGGGCCTTGATTGTAGAACTGGTGCAGAAGCCAGATATTCAGCCACCTGATGATTCAGCCTGGGCACATTGATAGAACTTTATAATCCCTGTAGGTTGGGTAGGAGCGGCTTCAGCAGGTTTAGTCAGAGGGCGTCTGGCCAAAGTTCTTCTAGGGGGCATCTCAGAGGGAGGTTTTCGATGTGGGTGGATTTATCTATCCAGCTTAATGGACATGGCATAACAGTCTTGCTCTGGTATTCCTCTGATGTCACAGGCTTTTCTGACTTCTGGATCAATGGCTTTTTAAAAATAGTGCAGAAGTATCCTGTCAGGCCAATGCATGATGTTCCCTGTGACCTGTCTAAAGTCCCATACAAAGTCTTTTATGGGTCGATTACCTTGCTTCATTATTTTGTCTTTATTCTCAGCTACTATGTCAGATTCTTCAAATCTAGCCCTGAGCAGCACAACAAATGCGTCAACATCATTTAGTTCAGCATCATCCTCATTGTGTAGCTGGGCCACCCAAGCAGAAGTATCTCCCTCATTCATCCCATCTGTAATTGTGGAAGCTAGGTTGTGGTCTGTTGCGTATTGGTTTCCAAATTGATCTATATGTGACCAGATTTGGCTGAGAAAATAAGCAAGCTTTCAGTTTTCCCATCAAAGGTTTTTTGAAACCTTGGTGGGTCTGGCCTGGGGGGGTGGAATCACCATGGCGACCGCTGGCTGAGCTGGAATTTGCTGTGCTGCCACAGGCTACAGGAGGGGCCCCTGCAGGGGTACTCCGAGGGGCAGCTGAGATGGAATTTGATGTGTCGTTGCAGGCCGCAGAAGGAGTCCCTGCAGAGATACTCTGAAGGGCAGCTGAACTGGAATCTGTTGAATAGGGCTGTCTGCTGAACTTTCTGACACGCTGGGAAAGGGGGGATGGCTGCAGCCTGCTGCTGGAGCTGAGCCCATTGCTGTGCCAGAATCATTACTGCGAAGACAGACATCTTCTCAAAAGTTCTATTTTAATTGGATAGTAAACTGGCACATCTGGGGAATCCCAAATCTGAAAGTTCTGGGCTTCCTTGTAATAAGTAAAAACTACAAATCCACTCTCTGCACGCATCATCACATCACATGCCCCAATCACCATCCATCCCAACTTGAGACTTCCCCTAACTTATGTACAGAATAACATGACCTTGACTTAGAAAAAGGTTATTTTTTTGTCTAACTACATACACTCCAAGAAATTCCCCACTTCCATTTTCCCAGGCTTAAAATGTGGCAGTGTGGAACTGTCTGGTCTCAATATGGCTTCCAAAGCTGACACTATATATAGATATATACATAAAGAATACCAGCAATAAATCTTAAGGGTTAAAGGGGAGAAAATGGTTGAATGATTGTAAAGTGAAGTAGTGTAGATCAAAGTCAAGACTGTGATTGAAAATCTGAGATTGAAAGTGCTGCATGTTTTGCTTTTTTTAAAGCCATCATAAAACTGAAGCTGGATTTACATAATGAACCTTTTTCAATATTTCAGGGCTGTCAAGAGTTTGTGTGTCTGTCTGCATGTGCGTGCATGCATGTGTGTGTTAAGAAATGCCAGTTGGATTAATGTTTGGTACAATTAAAGCTTCTTCTTGATTGATAGAATCAATCTTATTAAAAAAGAATCTCTTATTGAAAGTTGATCTTCAGCCAAATGAGAACTTACTTGCTGATGAGCTAAATATTATGGAGATACTAATCTAGATGAAGCTTTATCACTCCCCTACACAACATCCACATTAACTCTTTAAATATAAATAAAGTGTTGGCCTATGTTATTTATTTGAAAATTGACTGATCTTTTCCTATGCCTATAGCAGCGGTGGGATTCAAAATGTTTTACTACTGGTTCTGTGGGTGAGGCTTGGTGGGCATGGTATGGCTTAGTAGGCATGGCTTGGTGGCCATGGCTTGGTGGCCATGGCAGGGGAAGGATACTGCAAAATCTCCATTCCCACCCTACTCCAAGGGAAAGATACTGTAAAATCCTCATTCTCTCTTCACCCCACTAACCTGCTTTCCAGCTCTGTTCTCCTGTGCAGGGCAACAAAAGAAGATCCAGCCAATCAGCTGGGACTCAGGAGGCAGAGACTCGGGGGTGGGGCCAGTCAGAGATGGTATTCCAAAATACTCAAAAAAATTCCACTACTGGTTCTCTGAACTACTCAAAAATTCTGCTACCAGTTCTCCAGAACTGGTCAGAACCTGGTGAATACTACCTCTGGCCTATAGGGATTCAAATTGTAATCATAGAAGAGAAAAGTGGTCTTTGTTGAACCCACAAGGAAACTGAGATAGCTTTGGACTGGAATTTAGATGGCACAAACAGAAAGTGAAGGGAATCTAAGAGTTATTTTGCTAACCTACAGACATAAATGCTTTGGGATCACATTAACTAAAAACTCATCTACACATGGACTTAATCAATATTTTCTTCTCTGCAAGCAAATCAGTAAAAGACTGGATTTCTCTGCTACTGCTGGCCTCAATTTCTATGGACTTTCCTCTTCCAAGTTATTTGTGTCCCTCTTTGCTTTTTTAGAAAATCAAGAAAAATCATTCTTATTTCGATCTTTATTTTATAAATTATCTTACTGCAAATGTTACTGCTCATATTTAAGAAGACATCATTTTAATTTGATGATTATGGATATTGGTATCTTGTCTTGGGAGGGACGTGCACTTTGCAAGATACTGGAGAATAGCTAAAGAAACTATTCCCTCAGGCAGCCAAGAGCTGTAATGGAACTCAGAAGTGGAAAGGATGCAAAACAGAGGTGATATTCAGCAGGTTCTGACCAGTTCTGGAGAACCGGTAGTGGAAATTTTGAATAGTTCAGAGAACTGGCAAATACCACCTCTGACTGGCCCTGCCCCCATCTATTCTCTGCTTCCCAAGTCCCAGCTAATTGGCTGGGTCTTCTTTTGTTGCCCTATACAAGAGAACGGAGCTGGAAAGCATGTTAGTGGGGTGGGGAGGGAATGGGATTTTTCAGTAACCTTCCCCCCGGAGTGGGGAGGGAATGGGGATTTTGCTGTATCCTTCCCCTGCTACCTCCACCAAGCCACGCCCACAGAACCAGTAGTAAAAAAATTTGAATCCCACCACTGATTCAAAAGCTATGAGCTACACATTTTCTCCCCTGTCTGGCATCTTGGATCTTGTTGCTCTATTTGGCTAGTATGGACAATAGTTATTGAAAGATCATTTCCCATCATTTTCTTCAATGTCACATAAGCTACCAGTTCCTGCAAATTCTATGATAGCAGATCTAGACCTCCTTTATCTATTGTGTGAAGAGATACTTTTTCACAAGGATAGTCAAAGCTATCATGGCCTGAGGGGGGAAAAATAAGTTAGTGCTACCCAATTCTGGAAGCTTGGGCTAGGAATGGAATCTTCTTCAGCAATGTTGAATGGGACAGTATCCTTCACTATATCTGAAGATATTAAGGTAGCTTATAAGGTAGGACAGCTTGCCACTATACAAAGCTTGCCACTATAGGTTGTCTTCCAGCATCCAGTCTCTGAGAGAACTATTTTCTGGCCAGGTGACTACAAGTAGTCCTCGCTTAATGGTCAGTTGCTTAGCAAATGTTGTGATTTACGAATGACTTCCCCAGAGCTACTTGACCTGTTTTTGGAGTTTTGACAGCCATGCACACACACACACACACACACACACACACACCCTTCTAACCCTGCTATTCTGCACATTAGTGAGGGAGAGGGGGCTACCAAGATGTCAGTTTGTATGAGAATTCTTGGAGATTCCAAGAATTTCCACATTTCTGTAACTTCAAACAGAGTTAGTTAACTGCTGACCTGGGCAGTGAAAACCCTCTGAAGGGGTATAAATCTCATCAATAGAAAAACAACATGTGATTGCCATTTTTGACTTACAACCAGGGATGGGATTCTACCAGTTCAGACTGGTTTGGGAGAACAGTTGTTATGATTCTGCGCAGTTCAGAGAATCAGCAAATCGCACCACTGACTGGCCACATCCCTTCCCGCCCATCCCTTCCCACCCAATCACTCTTTATCTCACTCGCACACATCTCTGCCTGCATTCTGCCAGCCACCATTGCTGCCTGCAATCTGCTTTTGCCCACCCGCCCACCCACTAGCCATTGCTGCCTGCCTTCCCTGCCTGTTCTGATCTCCCTGGGTGAGTGCTGCTTTGCAAGCCTCGGTTGCCTACCTGCTACTACCAGCTCTGGTTGAGTCCCGACTCCCAGGCCAGCCTAGGCTGCCACTGCTGTGCCACTCTCACCCTTGCTGCCACTGCCACCACAAGATCAGTTGAGTTCTGACTCCAGCTCCAGGCCAGCCTAGGTCACCACCATGGCAGCATCACTGCCGCCATCGCTCTCACTGCCACCCTCACCCTCACCACCATTTCTGCCACAAGCCCTGGTTGAGTCTCCACTCCTGGGCTGGCCTAGGCCATCACCACCACACCACCACTGCCCTCAGTGCTAGCGGCCTAACTAGCTGCTATCCCCCCACCTTTCCTGCCTGGCTTGCTTCATCGCCAGTGAAGTGGCATGTCTCCTTTTTGCAGGCTGAGATGGAACCCGAGGGGGAGCGGAGGCTGAGCAGGTAGTTGTCCAAAAGGCAGTCAAGCCTTGACAGAGGAGACCTTCCTTCCCTGCCATCACCTTTACCTTCCAGCCCATGGGGCTTGCACCATTCTCACAGCTGTGGGTCTCACTCAGCCAAAGCACTCAGCTTGGAAGGGGTAGCTGGCAGAGGGACAATGTGGGTGGCATAGCCTCATGCTCCCTACTCATCCCCTGGGCCCCCAGCAGGCAAGCCCCAGCAGCTGTGGAGAATCTGGGCAGGTGACGAGATATGGACTAGCAGGGAGCTGAGTGGTGACGACTCTGCCCTGACTGGCTCACCTTTCTCTCTGCCACCAGCCATGGGAAGAAGGTAAGGTTGCAGGCAGTCGGGAAAGCCAAACCACTGCCTAGCTCAGAGCTGCCAGTGGTGTGGGCGAGGCTGTAGCAAATGCCTTGCATGAAGTTCCCAGCCCTTAGTTTAAAAATCACCCCAAAAGGGAGGGAAGTCCCATCTGCAGCCCCTTTGTTGGACCCAGAAGACTTACCTGCACAATCATCCATTTGAGCCTGGTCTCTGGGAGACTGGCCGGGAAGAACTCTCATCACTTTTCTCTCCACCACAGGGAATTCCAATGTGCCAATCATCTGGAGCTTTTTGAGAGGTAAGCAACACTGTCAGGCACTTGGAAAGTACTTTGGCAACTGGCCCATCACTAAAACGAGGCGAGGCGTGAGTGCTGGTTGGAAGTGTGTGTGTGTGTGTGTGTGTGTAATGGCCAGCTTCATCCAAAAGTTTTTGTTTAAGGTGGGTCTCCTAGCTTTAGATGGAGAGAGGGAAGGAGGGAGGGAAGGGAGAAAAAGGGAGAGAAAGAAAGACACAAAGGAAAGACACAAATCCTGGCTTCAGAAGCAATGGTGAGATTCAAAGTTTTTTACTACTGGTTCTGTGGGTGTGGCTAGGTGAGTGTGGCCATGTGATTGGGTGGGCGTGGCTTTTTTGGCAGCACACCCCCCCCCTGTTTTTTTGGGCCTTCCTGGCCTCAGGGGAGCATCTGGAGGGTGTTTTTGCTCCCAGAAGGCTCACCTGGAGCTCAGGAGGAAGAAAAAGGCACATAGGAGGGGCATGCACAGCACCCCTCCATGCTCCATTTTGAGGCCTTCCTAGCCTCAGAGGAACGTTGAGGGCTGTTTTTGCTCCCAGGAAACTTCCCTGCGCCCTCCTTCCATTTTTTGCCTTCCTGGGTCTCTGGGAAGAAGCAGTAAGAAGTGAGGGGGGTTAAAAAAAAGAAATACCTTAAGGGGTGACTGGACAGGCAAGCATTGTGTGGATGCATCAGGCAGGCAGGGCAAACAAGTGACCGGGCGACTGGGTTGGGGGCATGGCCAGCCAGAAGTTACTACCGGTTCAGTGACCCACGCCAAATCCTTGCTACCGGTTCGCCTGAACTTGTGCAAACTGGCTGAATTCCACCACTGTTCAGAAGACTTTTTGAAACAGCACAGCAATCTAGGGCTGGCCTGCAAGGGATCTCAGAGGTCATCTTGTAGTCCAACCCAGTGGTGGTATTCAGCCGGTTTGCACTGGTTCAGGTGTGCCCCTCCTATACTCCATTTTTTTCTTCTTGAACCCCAGGGAAGCTTCTTGGGAACAACCCCCCACCCAGAGGCTTCCCTGAGGTCAGGATGGCCCCAAAATGAAGCATGGAGTGGTGCTGCGTGCCACTCCTATGCTCTGTTTTTTACTTCCTGAGCCCCAGGGGAGCCTTCTGGGAGCAAAAACACCCCCCAGAGGCTCCTCTGAGGCCAGGAAGACCCCCAAAACCAAGTGTGGAGGGGTACTGCATGCCCCTCCTATGCTCCATTTTTTTTTCTTTTTGAGCCCCAGGGAAGCTTCCTGGGAGCAAAAACGCCCCCCCAAAGGCTCCCTTGAGGCCAGGAAGGCCCCAAAAATGGGGTGGGGGTGGTGCTGCCAAAAAAGCCATGCCCACCCAATCACATGGCCACACTCACCTAGCTACGCCCATCTAGCTATGCCCACACAACCAGTAGTAAAAATTTTGAATCCCAACACTTGTCCAGCCCCCTGCTCCAGCAGGAAATCCTTACAGAATCAGGATCCTTACAGAGTATGATTATTCTTCAGATTATGTGTGCTTCCAAATGTGGTGACATGGTTTTTGCAGAGGAGAAAATAAATGTGGGAAAGCATCACAGTTTATGGTTTAAGGTTGTAAATTAATGTAAAAATGCAGAAAGGACTGCTGAATGCATCCATTTAAAAGGGGACAAAAAATAAAGCCCATCTCTATTTTGTCATATGTTCTATCTTGCCTCTTACAGAATTATAATCTGTGTTGCATACTAGGAATCTCAGTTTCTTGCTCCAGAGTGTACATCTCTACCTGCACACAAGAACTCTCAATAGGCAGCTCCACAAGCTTTCCTTTTAAAACAAATCTTCAATGCTTTATAACTTCAAAATAGGCACTTAGTAAAACTATAAAGACACAACTTCATGTGTGCTCAGCTCTGTGCTGAATTTAATAGCTGAGTTTCCTTCAGATAGATTGGTTACTGTTTTTTCATACCTCACTCATATCATTTTAAGGCTTAATAAAGTTTACACTATTTTGGTGCTGTGATCTCTCCATTTTGATTTGTATGACAATTTTCAGCTTGTTATTTTACCATTGTTTTCTCTTAATATATAATTTTCCCTTGGTTTTTTCCTCATTGTTCTTCATTGTTCTTGAAAAAGTACAACAGGGTAGAATCAGCCAGGAAATCTATATAAAGAAGTAAAATCTTGACCACCATTCTTTAGACTAAGATTTTTTTCACAACTGGTTGGAGAGCTGCATCTCTTCTTTTTAAATCTATGATACGTAGATTTTAAATCTTTCTTTCTTTCTTTCTTTCTTTCTTTCTTTCTTTCTTTCTTTCTTTCTTTCTTTCTTTCTTTCTTTCTTTCTTTCTTTCTTTCTTTCTTTCCTTTCTTTTCTTTTCTTTTCTTTTCTTTCTTTCTTTCCCTTTAAATTAATCTGAACTTCTGAAAACTTCCTGGACAAGTTCCTGCAGTTTTCTTGGCAAGATTTCAGAATTGGTTTATTGTTGTCTCCTTCTTTAGGGCTGAGAGAAAGTTTCTGGCCCAAGGCCACCCAGATGGCTTTGTACCTAAGGCAGGACTAGAACTCCCAGTTTTATTCATTGTCTCCCAGTTTTTATTCTAGTACCTTCAACACATACCATAAATCAAACTGATATGTGTGTGTGTAACTTATAATATCACATAAACAAGCAATGAATTGGTGAGCTATAAAAGACTGTAACCATTTTAAGGGAGTGTCTCCTTCTAATCAATTGGGAGTTAGGATCCTATTTGCAAATATCTTAAATAAAGCCTTCTATGGATCCTGGTGGTCACAGTATGTTATTTTTATTCTAATTTCTTATCAATCATATGTTTAATATAAAATTTTGCTATGATCTAGGTTTTGTCTGGCATTTTTCCCCTAATACAAAAGATTAGAAAGAAATTTGCCAAATTTCTACTGAGTTATAGATTGGACCACCACAAGATAAAAATTTTGCACAGTCCCCACTATATTAGGGATTTCATCCTCAAGTTTGGCCCAAAACTTTTCTTTATTGAATGCAAGTTATCTACTACAACTAAATTGCCATATTAGTTTTCATGAAGATGTATAGCAAAATATTAGTTACTCTACTGCTGGTTAACAGGCTGAAAATGGGAAATCATATTATTTTTTAATTAGTTGCAATAACGTAGGCAACAAATGAATTTTTATTCATTCATACATACACTGAATAACTATTGTAGCTATTCTATTGTGTATTTCATTGAAGCAGATTCTCTTAGTTTGTTGGTTAAAGCAAAATCAAAGAAAGAAAATCTGATTAAAAGCAGTATTTCAATTTTAATGAAGTTACAACATTCATGACTTTAAAATATATTCTAGGTGTTTAGTCTATAAAGAATAGCTAAGATAAACATAACAATAACCTGTTCTACTTTCTTCCAGCCCAGTTTCAACAGAAAAATCTGAGGCCAAAATTCAACATTGGAACCCTCCCTCTTTCTTATGCCAACTTGGAAACAAGTGTAGGAATGTTTTACAAATTGACAGGATGGACATTTCTCACATTTTATGCAGGGGTGGGCTTCTACCAGTTCGCACCTATTCACTAGAACCAGTTGTTAACATTCTAAGCAGTTCGGAGAACCGGTTGTTAGAAGAAATTACTGGCCTAATCCTGTAAGGAAGGTAGGAAGGAAATATTCTGGTGTTGCTTACAGAAACTGCCTTTCCGTTAGCTCTTATTACATGCTTGGCAGGACTAGACTTCGTGTCTCTGGAACTTCTCTGGAGTTTTTTCCCCCTCCTTTGCTGGTACTTTGCTTGTGTGGAGTGACCATTTAAAGTTACAATGGCACTGAAAAAGTGACTTATGACCATTTATCACACTTACGACTGTTGCAACATCCCCACAGTCTTGAGAGGCCAGGCGAGGAGATGCATGCCTCGATGTGAGTGATATTGAGTTGGCCACATCCAGCCAATAACATGACCATTAAGCCATGTCCACTACTTAAGCCACGCCCACAGAACAAGTTGTTAAAAAATTTGAATCCCACCCCTGATTTTATGCCTCCCGGCTTATCCAGGAATTCATACAGAAAACCCAAACTTTGAATTTTATAAAATCATTTTAATTTTTTTAAAAAGGAGTGTTCCAATATAATATTCCATATTTCCATTAATTTTTGAATCTTTGATTCATAACAGAAAAATAACAGTAGACAAGGCAGTCCTAGTATCTGGAACTGGCATTAAGGAGGAATGCAAAATTAATAAGTGGAGAAGAATCTTGATGGCATGGAGATGTTATGCTGGGTTCATTCAAAGTAGTTTCTTGCTTTAGGAGCTTTTCTGATGAAGTCAAAGCTGGCTGTTTAGGAAGAAGAGATAAGCAAAGGAGAGAAAACCAACTCCTTGAAAGTAAATTAAGTCCAAGGTCAACTTTGACCCCACTGCTTCATGGAACCCACTTTATGTATTTTCTCTGGGTACTACATTTTCATCTAGGTTTTACTGCCGCCATGGACATATATTCAGTGTTGTTTTCATAAGTGTTGGCACATGGACAAACCTGCAAACAAAAAGGAAATGATGTGGGTTTCTGATTAATAATTTTGATGAGTGATCTTAACTCTTTACTTTTTTGAAATTGACCAAAAGTATGCAAAAGTAAAATAATGGCAAATTCAAAGTAAAAAAATAAAAATAAAAGGGTTACTACCCCTGTTCACTTTTTGCTGGATGCTTTCCAAATGACTTCAGAGCTTGGCTGTATCCACTATTATTTATCAATTCTTTTGCAGCCAGCAATCAGAGGAATAGCTTTCTTGGATATTTTTGCTGATGTTCACAGTATTCTTTCTCCTTTTGCCCTAGTTCTAAAACATCAGGCCACTAAAATCAATAAACAACTCCATCTTATGCAGTAAATGCTATCACTTGTGACTGAATTCTAGTAGTAAATAAATGGCTTGGATTTATTCATCAAAGGGGTTTCCATTGCACATGCTGTATGTCACTGTATGTCTATGAATCTCACAAAATGGAAACTCTGTTACTATATCTTTGGCAGAAACTGGACTTGAAGAAAGCTGTGAAAATCACTTACCGCACTTCTAAAACACCCTATTAAGGAAAAGATGCAGGTAACAAATAAAAACACTACGAGCCCAGTAAGTATCCATGATGTAAGTTTCGATAGCCAGCAAGATTTTTCTGAATCTGGGAAAGAATCAAATTTGTGTTTATAATTAAGACATGAGACTAACAGCCACTATTTATGAATTGTGTAGTATAGCCCAAAAACTTGGCCAATTTTATTTTTGAACTGGCTGGTGATCAGCTATGTCCATAAATACCTCTTGACATATGATTATAGACACAGGGAGAGGGAAGGGATGGAGCCAAGAGAAATTAGCCAAGCTACCAACCAACCCGTTATTGTGATTCAAAAATGAAGTTTGATTACAAGAATTATTGGTCTGCTACTTTTCCATCTTCAGCAGTGTATTTTGGATTGGATTTCTTTCTTATTGGATTTCTTTCCTGCTTTTTGTTTTTTTAAAAACAAGTTTTATTCAGTTTTCCACATTTTAACATCTCTTTTTAGAGAACAGCATGATTACAGGTTTCACATATAAATACAAATATGACCATAGTTACATATTCAATTTTTATATTCAATTTCTTATCTTAACGATGCTTTTGTACATTTTCTATTTTGTTATATTATTCCAAATGCTTATCTCATTATTTAATTCTCATATATTAACTTCATAATTATTATACTTTAGTACTTTTAACTGTCACATTTGTACCATCTTAAGTTCTAATTAATAACAGTCCTTCTATAAATTGGTTTCCCCCCTAAAATATCACTTTAAATGCGCCACCTCTAAGTTACATATTCATTATCTCCCCTTTTAAATCCCATTAAATGTTTAACATTTTATTACCTAAAACATTAGAATTAATAATCCCCTTTAAGACTACATAACATATATAAATCAGATTCTGCATGGTTTCTCCTTTTTAATTTCATAGTTTATCTACAATTTCAAAAAGAACAAAGAGACATATAAATCTACTCATTTAATCCTAAACCCTGATGTTAATTCCATTTCAGCTCTTCTCCTATATCATTCCATTTTATCTCAGTATATTTCAATATATTTAATTAACATATTCTATTCTGTATTACAATTATCTCTATATATAAAGGAAAAGAGCGCTAACAAAAAATAACAATTCTATTTTCTATCTTGTCAATCTATATGTCCGTTTCACAACTACAAATTTATTTATATTACTCCCCAGCACCTTGCAGAATCCCCTTTCCAAGTATTGTTCAACCATTGTCTCTGTTATTTTTCCCTATTTTTTTAGAATTCCCATATTTCTTCGTTCTCAAATCCTGTTTCTTTTCCCTTCCTCCCCCTAATATTTTCTCTTTTATTCTTTCAACCCAGTTTTTAACCCCCTCTCTATTTATAACTACCTTCTGCCCTTCAAATCAGAGGTGCTATTCAGCCAGTTCGTGGCGGTTCTCGCGAACCGTTAGGCGAAATTTAGCATAGCTCGCAGAACCGTTAGCGATTCTGGCTGGCCATGCCCCGAACCGGTTCCTGACTTCCTGCCTGGCTCCCCGTGCTTGCTTCCTTGCTCCACCCATCCTCTCCTACGTGCCCTGCCGGCCTGCCCCGCCCCGCCCCGCCCCCACAAAGCTCAACCCTCCCATCCCAAGCCCACCCTTTAAAAACCCTTCGCCATGTGGCCCTATCGCTGATTTGGTCTCATAGACTCCTACTCTTCCCAACTGACCTTCCTGCCTCCTCCTGCCTACAAGACCAGGTAAGTACGCTGCTACGCCACCCGGCCCCAGCCCCAGCCCCCTTCCCAACATTTCAGGAACCTCTGGAGGCCATGGCCTCCAACCAGGGGCCTAGCACAGCCAGCCAAGCCACCATGATGGCTTGTGCCGGCTGCTGAAGGCCCCTGGATAGCTTTCCTGCCGCCCACCCTCTTTCCAACCTCCAGAGACCATGGCCTCCAACCTGGGGCCTCGTGCAGCCAGCCAAGCCACCATGATGGCTTGTGTCGGCTGCTGAAGGCCCCTGGATCGCCCTCCTGCTGCCCACCTTCTTTCAAACTTTCCTAGCCATCGCAATTCCTCCCCCACCCCCCCAGGGCTTCTAAAAAGAAAAAAGAAAGAAACCCTTTTAAAATAACCCACTTCCCTCCCACCTCCAGCCAGCATCTACCTCTTTCAGAGGTCTTCTCCCGATTCCTGAATTGCTGCTGCAATCTCCTGCTCTGTGAGCAATTGTTTCTGCCGTTCTTGAATTGGGTAAGTAGTTTTTTTGGAATATTTAAATCAGGGCAGGCCGGGGTCTTCAAACTTGGCAAGCTTAAGACTTGTGGACTTCAACTCCCAGAATTACTAACATGACTGGACTGGAGGAGGAATTCTCGGAGTTGAAGTCGACAAGTCTTAAAGCTGTCAAGTTTGAAGACCCCTGATTTAAAAAAACAATAAGTATGTTAATTTTTTTCCTAAAAAAATAGTCATATAAAATTTGGGAAATTTTAGCTGCTTTTCTATTTTTAGAAATCAGCTGCTTTGTGAGGTTGTCATTGTGTGTGTATGGAAGTTCTTTTAAATTGTGTGAAATGTTATGTGCCTATAAATTAAATAATTAGATTTTTCCAGCTATATTTGTTTTGTGAGTGTGTGTGTGTGTAGTTTTCAGTTGTGTAGGGTAGTTTTGTGGGTCTGCTGTTACACACACTCACAAAGCAGAAACAGCTGGAAAAATCTAAAAATATTGTTTTAATTTATAGGCACATAACAACATGTCCTAGCATTTTTTGATGTTGATGCTTGCAGCATGCAGGCCAGGGGACATTTTACGGGAAGTGCAGTTCTGAGAAAATTAGTAACCAAATGTATAACACTTTGTCATTATTAAAGCTGGTTTTTTTAACTGAGCCTGATTGATAGGTTTTAGTGTTCATGATTGCCCTGCTTTTGTTCTTGCCTGGGTCTTTTGTCTTTCCTATCATGGTGGTTAATTCTGCCCGGAATCAGGAAAAGGGGACCTCCAGGTGAATTACCTTAACAATGGCTGTACTTTAGTGTTGCTTTTTGTTGTCTGGCTTGTTTGCTTGGGGGTTTCTTAAGGGCAGAAGGGCTGAGATTTCTGGTGTGAGGTTTTGGGTCCTTGGGGTAACAATCCAGAGTTTTTATTGCAGTGGCTTTGTCTGGGGGTTTAAGTAAAAAATTGGTTTTTATCTGCAGTGTTTTTGAGGGGCTGGGAGGTATGTTCTCAAAGTTATCTACACATTAACAACGATCAAATACTAATAATATTTGCTTATCCTTTTTACTGAACTTTCCTTATATAATTGGTGTTTTCTTTTATATTTTTACATTTCTAACTTCTGTTTCTAGCCATTGATAAAAGAAATCCCATGTTAAAAAGTATTCTAAGCCTTCTTGATTTTAAATTCTTTAAATTTAAACTTCTGCACATTCTAATATTTTTTATTCATTTTCATATCTTTGTTTTTCCATTGTTGTGCAAACACAATTCTAGCAGCAAATTAACATGAGTAAAATTAAATAGAATACCCAACAAAATATTTCTGGTTTTAAATCCATATGTTGCTTTACCATTGTTTTAACCATGACACCACTAACAGGATTTGAATTTGAGCTTGTATTCTGATTGGTTGTCAGACTCCCATGGGGCCGTGCAGGGGCAACTCTGTAGGCTGTCCTGAGTCCCAGACTTGTTGATCCTTGCTGGATGATGATGTAATGAAAGGGCTTTGGGCAATACCTATTATAGCTCTGCCTGGAGTAGATCTTTGTTATGTAAAATAGACTGGCCTAGGCCAGAGTAATGGCCCATTAGCAAAGGTGGGGAGGCTGAGTTTCTGCCTCTCTTGGGTTTCTACTTTTCTTTTTAGGGGAAATATTCTGACTTTTTAATATATCCTAAAATATTTCATTTTCCTAGGAGAGGAATGGGTTTTAACTTCCAACAATGAAAAACTGTATCTTTCTTGTTTGTTGGACCTCATGCTGATAAGACTGTACATTGTTGGATGAAAAAAGAGATCCCTTCTGTTACCTTAGTCCTCAGCTTACAGACACAATCAAGTTCAATCAAAGCGTAATATTGTTTTATGTCTTTTGCAGTAGTAGCTGATAGGCAAGGATGAAAAGACAACAGAGTTTGACCGCTTTCTTTGGCAAGAAACCAAGAATGGAACAATCAGAATCAGACACAACAGATCCACAACCATCAGGGTCACAAGCAGCACTGCCCAATTGAACGTGGAGAAAGCAGCAAGTCAATCTCTGAAACTCAAAGCCTTCCTGATCTTCCAGACTGCTGGACATTGCAGCAATATAGAAGTTTTCAAGAGAAGAATGAGAGACTGGAAGTTTCGAAGAAAAAAATAGGTTGTAAGTACTGCGCAAAACATGACTTTACAGTAGAGAAAGGTGTTCATGTGTCCAAGGAGTGGAAACATTACAAGATTGATGCATCAGGGACAACTAAAGAAGTTCAGCAAGCTTCTCTGAGAAAAAAAATGAAAGAACATTTTATATCTAAAGCTCACGCAATTTGCAGTGATAACTTAAAACAAGGGGAGCAGGATGCTATAACGAAATCGGTAAATAAGATGTCTGACAAATATTTAGCTACTACTTGTAGAGTATTTTTGACAGTTTAGTTTGGCACAAAGATGTAAACCATTTTCAGACACAGAAGGACAGGTAGAATTGCAAACTGTTATGGGTGTAGATCTTGGAGTAGGATTGCATTCACGGCCAACTGAGTGAAAATAGTTGATTTCATTGCAAAAGAAATTAAAACCAAAATGTTTAATAGCATTATTGAACAGAACCTGAAAATATGTTTAATTATTGATGAAGCCTCAACGCTATCATGCAAACCAGTTGTGATAGTTTTCGTAAAAGTTGAGGATTCAAATAACCCACCAACAATTTTTGTTGAGCTTGTTGAATTGGAAAAACAAGATGCAGAAACAATATGTTCTTCAGTTTTGGAAAGTTTATATAATGTTGGGTTTACTACAGAGTATCTGCAAAAAAAATTAATAGCATTTTGCTCTGATGGTGTCAGTGTTATGCTTGGAAGAAAATCTGGAGTGAGCACAAGAATAGCAAAAGACTTCCCTAACATCATAATATGGCACTGCTTAAACCATCGCCTCCAACTTGTTTTAGATGATTCCATAAAGGACATTAAGCAGCTAAATCATTTCAAAATATTTCTTGACAAGATACACAGTATTTTCCATAAATCCTGTAAGAGCCAAAATGAACTGTTTGAAATATCCAAACAACTTGGAATTGAAATTGTAAAGATTGGTAGAGTTTTGGGACCAAGATGGGCTGCCTGTAGTTTAAGGTCAACCCTAGCTGTGTGGCGTGCTTATCCAGTGCTACATCAGTACTTTCATGCAAATGAAAAATACTCCGGTATGGCTGTCCATCTTGAAAACATATATTTTAAAATGATTTGACATTGATGATTGATATTCTCACTGAAATAACTATTCTGTCAAATGCAGTACAAGAAAGAAATACAGATATCATAAAGGCCGAAAAACTTGTGCTGAGATCAATTAAAGCATTTGAAGTGCTCAGACAGAGAAAGGGTCCCTACGAAAACAAGGTTGATGGATTAATTACTTCAGAAACCTTCAAAAATATAAAATTTGTACAAAATAATTGATTTGTTGGACTTCCTTGGCAAAGACTTTTGGAAAGCATAATAATAAATTTGAAGAAAAGACTAATGGATTGTCAACATTTAAAAACAGGTAGCCAATTGCAAGACACCACAAATAAATTACAATTTCTCCATTTTCTGGAGCCAAATTACTGGAAAATTGAAGAAGTCGTAGTTCCATGGCCAGAAGCTGAAGAACAATTGCTTACCTTTAATGAAATCTTTAATTACAAAATTAATATCAATGATTATAAAGATTTCATAGAAAATGTTTTAAAAGATTCAAAAAACTATACAATTCCTGACAGTATTAAAAAAGCTAAAGATATTGTCAGAACAATTGCTGTAAATTCAGCAGAAGTGGAAAGGGGTTTATCAAAAATGAACCTTATATGTTCAGAACAGAGAAGTCGGCTAACTGTTTCTAACATAACCAATCTGATGACCATTAGTGTGATTGGCCTACCTCTAAAAGAACGAGACCCTCTTCCTACTGTCAAAAAATGGTTACGAGCACACCATCACGCAGCCGATGATCCGAGGGTGAAAACTAAGAAAAGTGCAAGCGAGGAGGGCACCAATGAAAGAACATTGTGGAAACATCTCAAATAACACTTTTATGTAAGTACTAGTACTTGTGTGTACCTCCTTCATAGTTTGCGCGTGCTTGTTTTATTCTTGTTTAAGCAGTAAGTGCGTGAAATTAAAAACTTAAGAAAAGACCTTCATTCTGCAGGTCATTCATTAGGCCAAACAAGTCAGTGATGTGAAGACACACAGCACTGTTATCGTTGTTATGTAAGTACTTATGTACCCCCTTCATAGTTTGTGTGTGCTTGTTTTATTCTTGTTTAAGCAGTAAGCGCATGAAATTAAATTCTTAAGAAAATACTTTCTTTCTGCAGGTCATTCATTAGGCCAAAGAAGTCTGAGACATTGAAGACACAGAGCACTGTTATCATTCTTAGGTAAGTATTTGTATGTACCTCCTTCATAATTTGTGTGTGCTTGTTTTATTATTTAAATAGTAAGTGTACAAAATAATAAACCACCTTTTTGTATATCTTCTTTTTGTAGGTCATTCATTAGGGCAGGGGTCCCCAACTTGGCAACTTTAAGACTTGTGGACTCTGGGAGTTAAAGTCCACAAGTCTTAAAGTTGCCAAGTTTGGGGACCTCTGCATTAGGGGAAAGAAGTCGGTGACCAGTGACACACAGCAGAAAGCACTGTTATCATTGTTATGTAAGTACTTGTGTGTACTCTTTTATTGCTTGTGTGTGCTTGTTTTATTCTTTTTTAAGTAGTAAATGCATGAAATTAAAAACTTAAGAAAATGCCTCCTTTCTGCAGGTCATTCATTTGGTCAAAGAAGTCTGAGACAATGAAGACACAGAGCACTGTTATCATACTTGTGTGTACTTCCTTTATTGTTTTGTGTACTTATTTTATTATTTAAGTAGTAAGTGCACAAAATAATAGGGCAAAGAAGTCAGTGACATCAACTTGGCCACACTCAGTCAGTAACATGACCTCCAGGCCATGCCCAGCCAGTCACATGACCGCCAGGCATGCCCAGCCAGTCACATAACTGCCAGGCCACACCCACCAAATAGGCCACACCCACACAGTCACATGACCCCCTAGGTCATGGCCACAAAATAGGCCACGCCCACAGAACCGGTAGTAAAAAAAATTGAATTTCACCACTGTACAACACCCATATATTTAAAGCCATTAAATATCTTGGATTAATCTTGAAACTTTTTGCATACTTGTACTTAAACAGAATTTTGTTTTAACACATATGGCTTCAATTCCAAAGCTACTTTTTATGAAGACCAAGTCAAGAAAAGGAGATTGGAAACCAAGCAAAGGTTAACTTTCTCATTCTTTCTAATCCTTTCTAAATGGCAAGTAGAAGTGAGCCTTTCTACTTGCCATTTTATTACCAAGAATTTACCACCATCTTCAAATTACACAACAAAAAACACATGTTTGCAAACTTCCTGAATAGTAACACAGCACATAATTTTGTATGTTAAATTTCGAACCACAAAGTGGAAGAGAGAAAATATTTCTAAGAAATATTTACTGTGTTTTTTGCTTGTCAAATTTAAAAGGCCATTGGACTCCATAAAGGTTGTGACAGCAGTAAAAGTAATGAAGCAGCAGCTAGGCAAACTGCTGAATAGTCTGAATTATGCTTTGGAAATTGTGTAATGTATGCTCTGAAATTGAGCAAATGAATGAGACCTAAAGGTAAGCTGTTTTCTACAAAATCCACTCTGAACTTACCACACTAAGCCTGGCATGAAAAAGCAGAGCAACTTACTAGTTTTCAAGAGGAGGATATGGAAGGAAGAAAAAAGATTGGCTCCAAAAGTTTTAGGAGACTGCATAGTTTTGTTTACCCAGAACATTCCCAAGGTAGTAGTCAATACAATATTAGCTCCAAATGTTTTTTTTGCTAAACACTGAATCCAGGCATCCTGGATGGCTGGATGCTCTCAGGAGGCTGCAGGGAGGCCTCCTAGGCCCAAAACAGGGCTTAGCAAGCCTCCCTGGAGCTTCCTGGGACCAAAAGCACAGTGTGGGGGAAGGCGGCATTTTTGGCCTAGCAAGCCTCTCTGGAGCCTCCTGGGAGCAAAAACGGGGTGGTGGTGGCGTTTTCGATCTAGCAAGCCTCCCTGGAGCCTCCTGGGAGCAAAAACGGGGTGGGGGACACTGGACCCCCCACGCCCCATTTTTGGCCTACCAAGCCTAGCTTCTCTGTTTTGTAAGCTGTTCTCCACAAAATCCACTCTGAACTTACCACACTAAACCTGGCATGAAAAAACATAACAACTTACTAGTTTTCAAGAGGAGGATATGGAAGGAAGAAAGAAGATTGGCTCCAACAGTTTTAGGAGACTGCATAGTTTTGTTTACCTAGAACATTCCCAAGACAGTAATCAATATAGTATTAGCTCCAAATGTTCTTTTTGCTAAACACTGAATCCAGGCATCCTGGATGGCTGGATGCTCTCAGGAGGCTGCAGGGAGGCCTCCTAGGCCCAAAACAGGGCTTAGCAAGCCTCCCTGGAGCCTCCTGGGAGCAAAAGCATAGTGTGGGGGGAGGCGGTATTTTTGGCCTAGCAAGCCTTCCTGGAGCCTCCTGGGAGCAAAAATGGGATGGGGGGGTGGTACTGTTCCCCCACACACACACCGTTTTTGCTCCCAGAAGACTACCCTACATTTACTGGGAGCCAGCCGGGCCTCATGGGGATTCCTGGGAGGGGAGGGGTGGGCAGGGCCAGCTGTTCTTCAGAACTACCAGTTCTGAACTGGATGTAAAATTAACATCTGGTTCGCCTGAACAGGCCTGAACTGGTAGAATCCCACTCCTGGCCTTGCTGAATGTCACTCATTTTGGTTCCTAGGCATTAAAAGCTCCTTTCCGGCAGCTTTGCTTCATTATTCAATTATTTCTCCAAAGTGCTAACTCCAACGGGAGTATTTCCTCCTAACAGCAGCGTAAAAAGCTTAAAACAACCCTTTCCCTTTAAGAAAGTCAAGCTGTCAGGTTTCCAAGTGAAATGGCTACACATATGTCAATTTCGAGCTCCACATAAACAAAGTACCAGCAAAGGAGGAAAAAAAACAAAACTCCAGAGAAGCTCCGGAGACAGGAAGTCTAGTCTTGCCAATAATGTAATAAGGATTAATGGAGAGGCAGTTTCTGTAAGCAACACCAATGTTTCCTTCTGTCTTCCTTACATGATTGGGCGAGTAAAGTGGAAAAAAACAAAAGATTTCTTCTAACAACAGGTTCTCCGAACTGCTAAGAATTTAACAAGCGAATAGGTGCAAACCAGTAGAATCCCACCCCTGCACACACACACACACACACACACACACACACCTAGGCTTGAATTTTTGATATATCAGATTATTAATTTCTTGTTTAAAATGTAATTCAAAATCTTGAAAAATGAAAGCTAATTCCATAGTATTAAGTTAGAGAATATCTGTTCTGCTAATTACGCTCTGGATGGGTATAAAGCAGACAGAGCAACTCCACAAAGCATCCATACAAAGTCTTTTTTATTGGTTCATCAGGCATCCTTATCAACTCACATTTATGACGAGGTTCTTCTTAATGTCCAATCCTTTGCATGTTTGCATTATGGTGTAGATAGATAATAAAGTCTCATCCCCATGATGATTGAAGCAGCTGTATGGTATGGTGGATTCAGGCAAGAGTGAGGGAGCCTACCCCAACCCAACAAGGGTCAATTTAGTGACCAACCCGGATTACAGATGTGACCACATGACATGGACTATATTTCCCAGGATACCTTAACTACATTTACCATGATGCATTCTCTTAAGGGGACAGCTCACAATTCCTAACTAACTATCCCAAATCCCATTAACTCTAAACTGTCTGGACAGCACACTCCCCACCTGGAATTGTAAATTCCACAACTAAGAAAATAGGAATTAACTATATAACTAAGATATGCATTAAATCGTAATACTAACTGAATAGCAGATAATGATATAACTAAGATAAACAGTTAGCTATATAACTAAAGGAAACAGTAAATAGCAATAAAGCATCAAACAAAGCAAAGCATGCAAAGCTTGAGGATCAATCTTCAAGTTCAGCCTTTCTCCGCAGCAGCACTAGATTAGTGACTGGTCTGGTGTAGAGCTTCTTGGTGAAAGTCTGCTGGTCGCCTCTGGCGGCTGTTTAGGGTGGACAGGTCCCCTTGCTTCCAATGGTTCAAAGGGGTGTTGACAAGCAGTTGAACTGGATGTTGCGAAGATATCTGCCCTTGTAGAGTATTTGTGAAAGTCTGGTGGTCACTGGCAGCCATTTAGGGTTTCTTAGTGAAAGTCTACTGGTTGCCGGCGGCCTTTTAGGATGGACCGGCATTCTTGTTTTTGATGGTGCTAAAGGGCATCAGGAGGCTATCGGAATGGATGGTGCGAAGGCATCTGCCTGGATTGGGGCCTGCATCCGATCGACACAGACAATTCCTGAGATTCCCCAACCCAGGTCTGTTTTGAAGGCATAGGGTGAGTATCTTGGGCCTCTTACTACTTCAGTGTACGCTAAAGCATCAAGGGCATCTAGTTCCAGCTAGAGCAAAATCTTGGCTTCAGGATCAAGGGCGGGAAAGTGATAAGCCATATGCTTCAGGTGAGGCATGTTGCTAGCTACCTCTGGGGTTGCAATGTGGCTGCGGTCATCTGGTATCCCGTTCTATTCCAACACGGACGGCAGTAGGAACTAGGAACTTCCATCTAATGACTCTATACAGAGTCCAGTAGCTTTCCTCCCCACCGTGTGTCTTGGTGCAGTGCACGTTGATATTATGAAGTACACTTCTTCCTTCTGAACATCAAAGAGGTCGAAGAATGTGGATCTGGCTAGTGAGTGATCGCTCTGAGGATCCAGTATTACATACATCTTCACTGCTTCTTCTGGGCGTCCATCTGGGTAGTCTTTAGCTAAGCAGATCTGATGACATGAGCGAGGGGCTGGTGTGTTATCGCACATTGTCGTGCAATTGACACTTACCACTGGCTCCAATTGTACTTTCGCGGCACGCTGAGGCACATAGTGTGCTGTCGCAGCACGCTGAGGCTCCTTGTTCAGAGGAGGGTTAAGAGTTGTCTGCTGTAGTGGTTCAGAGACAGGATGCAGAGCAGTTGGGGGCTCATTGCTGTTGCATAGATGGCATTGCACCTTGGCTGTGCAGTCTTTGGTGCATGTTTAGAAGATTCGCAACACTTGTACTGAACTCCCATGTCAAATCTTTCCTTTGTTCCAGGGATTTCATCGCAAACGGTCAACAACTGTTCAGCGAGTGTCGAGTGTTGTATAAAGGACAAAATTCTACTCTCTTTTTTGTAGGAGACTCAAGTTGGGTTGCTTCTTATGAGTTAGCGGCTGAACTCTTTATGGTTGAGGAGTCACACTCGGTTTTATGGACCTCCTTTATTGCTTGCCTGTGCTTGTTTTATTCTTGTTTAAGTAGTAAATGCGTGAAATTAAAAACTTAAGAAAATACCTCCTTTCTGCAGGTCATTCATTAGGCCAAAGAAGTCTGAGACATTGAAGACACAGAGCATTGTTATCATTCTTAGGTAAGTACTTGTGTGTACTTCCTTTATTGTTTTGTGTAGTTATTTTATTATTTAAGTAGTAAATGCACAAAATAATAAACTACCTGTAGGGTTGTGCATTCTGGATATTCTTGTCTTGGATGGCAAACCTCAGACAAAGAACATTCCGTGCAAAGTGCAACCTTTGCATGTTTACCTGGAGAAAACAAGACCTTAACACCCAGATAAGACCGAACAAAGGACAGGAATTGAAGCTTATGTTAATCTTAACTAGAGTTAATCTTAACTAGAGGTGAATGTATAAACGGCTTAAGCAGATAGTAACAAAGGTTGTCTAAATAGATGTATAGTGTATAAATTAACCACTGGTATGCTACTATGTATATATATAGAACGAACTCTGGCAATAGAACAGACAGCTCTTCTTATTTTCAACCTGACAATAAAGAAAGCAGCTTGTCTCATCTTCATGTGGTCCTGAGTCTTGATTCCTACAACTACCTTTTTGTATATCTTCTTTTTGTAGGTCATTAGGGCAAAGAAGTCAGTGACGTCAACTTGGCCACACCCAGCCAGTTACATGACCTCCAGGCCATGCCCAGCCAGTCACATGACCTCCAGGCCACGCCCAGCCAGTCACATGATCTCCAGGCCACGCCCAGCCAGTCACATGACCGCCAGGCTATGCCCAGCCAGTCACATGACCGCCAGGCCAGGCCCACCAAATAAGCCACACCCACAGTCACATGACCCCCTAGGTCATGCCCACAAAATAGGCCGCGCCCACAGAACCGGTAGTAAAAAAAATGAATTTCACCACTGCATTGCATTTAAGGAAAATTTGCTTAAAATGGTTTTTCATCATCACCAGCCAGATTGGCTAAGATGTACAAAAACCAATCCCCAAATTGTTCGAAATGCTCAATGGAACGGGGAATGAATTACCATGCTTGGTGGAGTTGCAAAAAAGCGCAAAAGTTTTGGCTTAGGACGGGGAAGTGGTTGGAGGAAATGCTGGGTTTTAAATTAGATCGTGTACCAGAATGTTTTCTATTAGGAATCATATCCAAAAAATACAATAAGGATGAGCTATATATTTGATTACACATGTTATTACTGTGGCAAGAATAGCATTTGCCCAGAACTGGAAGAAGATAGACATACCGAGTGTAGATGAAGTAATAAACAAAATTCTGTTATGCGCTGAAATGGACAAGCTAACTTAAGTGATGAAAAATAAAGATGAGTCAGAATATTACACAATTTGGAATAGATTTTACCACTGGTGGGGACAGAAAGGAAGGTCTTAAGTTGGGAAAAGAGTTGCTGAGAGGTAAATGAGTGTATGAGATGAAAATAGGACCAATGATTCTGGAAAATGCAATAATTGAACAAACAAATGTATATATGTATATATTTGAATACTTGCATATGGAAAAGTATATATCTATGTGATATTGACCAAAAGTTATGTCAAACCGGTTTTACTACATTCAATGTTTTTAATTGTTTTGTTCAATAAAATATTTTTTTAAAAATACATGACCTAGTTGGATTTGTGGAATTTAGAGTTCTCCTAAATGATGATATCACGAGTATTATTCCTTTACACATTTATATTATATGCCTCTTTTTAGAAAGGCTATTGTTGTCTGTTGAGAAGAGCTGCTGGCATTTTCCCAGAATTCAGCGTTCCTTCCTTCCAAAGGAGATGAAAGAAGAAAAATGTTTTCTTTAAGATAAAAATGATTTGACAAAAGGAATTGGTCTGTTAAATCATACTTCGTTAGAATTTAATTATGTTCTCAAAAACAATGACAACTTACCTTGAACATAGAGGTGCTTTTCGTTCGATTTGCAACAACGGTAGACTGGAGTAAGAACTTCTAGGCAACAAATGTAAGTATCACTATCCTTGCTTTTTAAATTTCTGAGAGTGAATGATACTATTTCATCTGAATGGATTGGTTCACAAAATTCATTTGTTCTTTCAGAATTGTTTTTTCCATTGTCTACATAAAGAGAACAGACTTCTTGATTGCTCTGGCCCTTATACAGCTTCATATAGAAACCTTTCACATTGCTGGGCAAAGGACAAATCAAAGTAAAATTTTCTCTTGGAAATTCATCTTTGATCTGAGAATGGTTGGTGATATTCTCTGTAGAAAGAAGGAATCTGTTAACAAGCAACAAGTGAACATTGCCATGGGAAGTTAGCAGTTGTCTGCTTTATTAACAAAAAAATATGCAGAGGGAAAAACATAAGGCAAAAGAAGTTAATGGAATAAGTTTTTTTCTAAATATCCTGCCATATATATTATTTAATCTCATGATTAAATGATATAATGATTAAATCTCATGATTAAATGATTTTATCTCATGATTAAATTATATAATGATATAAATGATATAATGATATAAATGATATAATGATATAATGATTAGATGATATAATGATATAGTATAAACATCTTATAATTGATGCGATCAATTACATCAATTTGTGCAATTTCATTCAATCCAATACAGGATCCTTGTTTTGCAAACGTTTTTCTATGCCTCCAAAATGGTCGAACTGATTGTCAGATGTTTATCCTAGGTTACTGATATTTTTTGTGCTTTTGATCTTCTTCAAAAATAAGTTTAGGTTTTCTTTAGAATTCCAGCATTTGCGATTAGTCTTCACAAACCTGCAGCTGTGAAGGTAACCTTGCCAATGTATGACATCACAATATTTAAGTAAGTAACAGCAAAAAAAAAGGCATTGCAGAGACCGGGCCCATTACACTACCTATACAAGTAAGCAATTTGTTACTTTTCATTATATTTTTCTTTTAAAAAATGAACAAGTTGTCTCAGGTACTGAAACATTAGATAGCATAGAACAATATTGTAAATTCAAAATTAAACAGTAGCAAAATAATAATTTTAGAGAAACTAAAAAACTTCCCACCCATTTCAGGGAGAACACAGATGTTACACAACCCTCAAAACATAGATTAGTCAAAAACAATATCAGCAGCAGGTCACAAATCAATTTCTAGGGCCTGGTAAAAAAGACAGGAGATATGTATCTCAAGACAACAGGATAAATATTTTTATGATTCTCATTATAAAACTTGAAACATTAATAACAATTCAAGAGCAGTTAATCATAAACTGGATTAAAGTTTGATGCTTGGACATAAAGTTTAAATCATATTGACTCATGTGGCATTTATGTATGTGCAGAATTGCAGATATCAATTGTTAATTCTTGTCATACTCATTTGGATATGAAGTCCTTAATTAATGTCATTAAAACATAATAAGTCATACCTGCGCAAGATGTAGTGCAGGATAAAATGGATGGACACTGGCCAACACCTAAAAATAGTATATGGCAATAGTCAAAGGCACTTGACATTTTTTAGATAAAAAAACCCAATGTACATAAACTTTTAAATTGCATAGTAGAAATTAAGAACACAGTAATTTAAATAAATTTATCAATCATTGCAAAGTTTTCCTATAATTTTGCATATCATAAATTCTTTGAACATTATTTATATTACAAATTATGTTAAAGTTGTGAATGTAAATAATATTTGCACAAAGTTTTGACTGTAGCCAAGGAGGTGTATATTATGATCAGAATTAGAATTAAAACATATTATGCAGAGAAATCAAGAAAGGGCATGTAACGTCGCAAGATACTGCAATGCAAGTATAAAAGAGTGGGTTATGTGTCATGATATTATCATCGTGGCATTGTTGTGGTTAGAAACCCAAAAGCAGAAATGCATGCATGGCATGTTGCCAATGAATAGGACTGCAGTAGGAGACCTTTTTTAAAAAATGTCTTTTTCTGTTTATGTGTAGTATATTCTGCTTGTATATATCAAGTCCTACAATTTCTTAGCTCCTTTCTAAAATTGCTTTATAGGCCATTGAGAATCCTATGTACCTGGAGTTGTACTCAACATGTAGTATAGACTTCTGCTATGGAGAAAAGCTTGGTGAAACTATCAAGGCCAAATGAAATGAGCAGGGAAGTGAATGCCATTATCCCAATTTCCCTCTCAAAGTTTAGGAATGCAAGGAAATTGGAGGTCACATGGGGAAAGCACCAGGGTACAACTCAAGAGCAAATGGGAACAGTTGACTACAGCAAGATTAGAAAGCAATAACTGCTGAAACTCTAGCTCCTTGTTCAGCTGGTACATGAATCTTAACTCTTTCACGCTATTTTTTTCTCTTATCTACTTCAGCTGTCTTAGTCTATCTGTTAATAGATTTGATTAAAAGCAGAATATCGGATATATTGGATTCATAACTATAATGCTAAAAGCATAAATGAATGATCAAAGGCCTCTTTTTTATTTTGTGTTTCCCAAAGAAATCATAGGTCTTGCAAAACCTTAAGCATTTGTTCCAATTAATTTATAATTATTGCCAATCAATGACTGAAAAATGGTGCCTACCGCAGTCAAATGATGTTTGACTTGGGCATACTGCATATAAATGGAATTTATATACTGCATATAAATGGAATTTATACTGTATATAAATGGAATGACTCAGTCTATTCAGCAGTTTCCAAGACTGAATAGTTTAAAGTATAATTTAAAAAATCTGAAATGCTAATAGTAATATAGAAATAATATAATAAATAAAGATGTAGTTTCTTATTAATTTCTAAGACTTTACAGAAATGAACCTAAATGAAGTAACAGAACTATCACAGTCCTAAGGCCACTTCTTTAGTCTGGCCACAGGCATCACTCTCCCATTCTGTGTGAACCTCAACCCCCAGCATTCCAAATCAGCATATGGCAATGCAAATTGGGAATTCTGATAAGTGTAATTTCACCACATCTAAAAAAACATGATGTGCTCTTACACAACCTCCTTGGAAGTTTAGCAAGTTGCTACAAATACTAAAAATGAATTAGTGGAGGCATTTCTTTCATATGCAAGAGATGAGAAAAGATGTGTTGAATGCTTTCTTAATAGTTAGGTGACAAGATGTCATCATCTTTTTTGGGGGGGCTTGGTACTAATTTCTGTACAAACAATGAATAGTCTGCTTATTTTTTTAATCTCACCTATGTTCCTTTGTTCCTTAATGCTATAAAGTAAATCTTGCAAATACGTTGCCACAGTTATATAACTGGAGAACCATCAATGACCTTTCATCGCTCTATTTTAGGGGGATAAATGGTGGTATTCCATGGAGCAAAATTAGAGTCTATCGTGTAGATCAGAAGACAACATCATTACGTCTTCTATTCATGTGCAGCACATCATACACTGCCAACTCCTGACTTCCACACTGATAGTTTTGAAGCACCATGGGATCATACAAAGGGTGTATTTCTTGGACAACCATCATTATTAAAATATAATCTAAGCAAATTAAAGCAATACTCCAAAATATATTCACCTGGGGGTAAGTCTCAGTGAATTAAAGGAGATTTTGAATTAGACTTCCTATGTAAAATGGTGGTCCTTTACACATGTAACTAGAATACTTCAGAATAATCCAGGAGTCAAAAACAGATATAAAGTAACATAAGTCAACTTTATATCAAATAAGCACTGGAAACAGTTTAAAAACCAACTAAACAATATACTGGAAATCTTGTATTGGACATAGGCCTTTCATAGACAAGGAATTCCAACTGAGAAAAGTTTGTCTCTTGTTAAAATACACCTGACAAAGTTGGCAATCATTTTCTGGAGTTGTTTTTTAATATAACTTTTATAATAAAGTTAAAATGATTATTATAACTCTATTCAAAGACATTCCTATAATAATATACTAGTGTATACAGTTTTAGTAAACTAAATAATGGCACATAAGAAATATCAACAGATTAATTTGGTCCTATAACTAGAGAATGATTCAATTTTTCATAGTATAAATGCCTGTTCTTTATCGTACTTCAGGGTGATTGCTTCTAAACATTTCTTATGCAGTCTTTAAACTCAATAAAATCACAACCAAAGGAAATTGCTGTCAACAGAATCTGCCATATCACTTACCATGCAAAGCTTCAAAGCAGCAACACAAAAGACAGAAAGCCACAATGCCTATTTTCATATTCACGAACCTAGATGCTGAAATTAATGTTTTGTATTGTCAAGGAACAAAGTTTTATCCTGAAGAAAAGACGGTGCTTCTCTTTCTCTTTAGATTTTCTGTAGTAGAAAAGATCACCGTTAAAAATTATTCTGTTCTTTGTTTAAATTCTACATGTAGAAATATCTATACATCACCCTGAAATGTGTCTGAAGAGTTGGTTTTCCCCGGTTCAGTTTTTATTTCACTGAAATGATCATCTTTTTCCTGTCTCAGTTTATTTCAATGAATCAGAATTTGAAACTAGTTCCAGTTTAATCTGAGCTGACAGAAATCAAGCTGATGATAGTCTTTGTTATGCTGAACTTTTTCTTCACAATAATGCTGTAGTTAGAAAAATAGAAACTGGGCTGAAACACACTAGTCCTAATAATTAGAGGTCAATGATCTGTGAATTATTTTGACTTTATTCATTTCAACATTTAGTGGGGGGTTTTTTGCTATATTTGTTTGAAAAGCCATAGATTTTTTTTAGTTTTATACAATAATTTAAGACTTGAATTAGAAAGAGCAAAAAAGATCTCAGCACATGCAATAGAATGGGCTCTGAGGGTATAGCCATGCTGGCTGTTTGACCATGGAAGTGTCTTTATAGAACTCTGGCTCCCTTGGCTAAGAAACAGAGATGAACACCACCAACTCCTAGAGTCAGACACAACTGGACAGGAAAAACCTTTACCTCTAGAAAGAACAGAAATCTATTTCTTGCTCTTTCTGATATAGCTCAATAAATTGGAAATTTCCATGGATTTTTATAAGCAGCTCTTGTTATCTATTCCAGAAAACATTTTAAAATTTGTTTTTCTTAGCTAAAACAGGAAGTTACCTATCATGATAGCAATGTTGACCTTTTCCCCCTGAAAATTACCAAGTTTCCTTAGTTTATACTAAAGAGAATTGGTTTGCATTGCAATGGAAACAAGGCCTATCAACATCCTAAAGTGAGCAGATGAGTTCTTCATACAAGAAATTTTAGGAAAAAATAAGGACCAAATACAAACCAGATCTAAGTATAAATACAATCATAGGCAAGTTTTCTGGCAGCTGATAATCAGAATACACAAAGTCAAGACAGTTTTTTTCAGTACTGGATCACCTCCACAAACCATTTTCATATCAGAGGCTTCAACGTCATGCCCTAAACCAGATGGACTGCATCGACTCAATTAAGATTGTCTATTCAACAGCCATAGTGATTTGTGAATCACTTGTTCCTCTTTGGGTTTTGACCCAGAATTGCTGTTGGCCTCTGGATTTACACACTCAGGAGTCACATCTATGCTTGCCATCTGGGCTGTAACTCCTTGTTCCAGTCAGTCTCCAAGGACTCTATGGATAAGGTTTCAGTGGGAGACATGGTGTGCCAGAGATAGTTCTCCCGCCTGTTTTTTGGGGGAAACAAATCCCATATCCTTTTCTGCAATAATAAGGAACAGCAAAAAGAGGTCAGGAGATATAGTTGCTCATCTTCTAAATTTCTCATTGTCAATTCTGCTTAGGTTCTTTAATGATCTCTCCTTTGGTTGTAATTTGAAGCCTTCATGTGATTATCACTGCTTTCAATTTTCTTGAAATACTAGGAAAGAATAGAAATACAAGGAATTCTAATGTGTTTAATTTGGGAAATTAATAGTTCACATTAACTATGTAACTTTTAAAAATAATTTAACTATATGCAAAATGAAAAAAGGAATAAACCAAAAATAGAGATAAAAAAGGAAAATATAGCAGAATTTGGCTTACAACAATATTCAATATACTTTTATAAAATCTGAATAAACTATCTTTGCACTTAACATATCAAAACTTGGTGTCATATATTGCTTTTTATTATTTGAAATTATCATACCAGATCACAACTTCCTTAATCTTCCACTTTCTCCCAACCCATTTACTCTGTCTTTATTTATTTTAAAATTTGAACCTCATTCATTCTTTCTCAGTGTCGAAATCACCTCAATGTACTTCGTCTCACTTCTTTATTAAATCCTCATTCATTTAGCACCCATTCATTCCTAAACAATGTCCTCTTGTTTTATCAAGAAGTGATCATTTCCAATGAATTCAGATTACTGAATGACACATTTTATTTCTTTATTGTTTTATATCCCACTGTTGTAAAAAAAAAACCTACTCTTAATAGTTATGCCTATCTATCTATCTATCTATCTATCTATCTATCTATCTATCTATCTATCTATCTATCTTTATCTATCTATCCATCTATATTGCAGTTCCAATGGACCTTGGAAAAATCAGATTATTTAGATCCATTTTAGACAGATTTCAAGTCAAGCCATAGCATGGAAATGAATTTACTGCACATGACTTATGGCAGAACTAGAGTTGTGGCAGAATTTGGATAGAGCAATCCAACTAGTGGTCTTTGATCTCTCAACAGCTTTTGATTGAGATCAAAGGCATAGTGTTGTGCTGTTTCTCTTTCTTTCTCTGTGGTTGGTTCCAATCATTGTTTGGGAGTGGGGGAAATAAAGTCTGAAGCCTCTTACTTATGGGGAAGCATGGTATTCAACACTCTCATCCTTCCTGTTTAACATCTATCTGAATCTGCAAGGAGAAGCCTCCCCATGACACAGAATCAGATGTCATTAGTATGCAGATGACAGTTGTATATCTCAACCCTTGATCAACCAAATGATGCTGCTGAAGTCTTATCCTAATGCCTGGGATCTTTATAGGAAGCAATAAGTTTCATCTCAACTCTTAGAAGACCAAATAGCTATGATTCTTCCTGTACTAGATAGTTCCTGTTTTTATTTCTGAATAGAATCAAAATTTTCCAGGCAAAACTGGCATTAAATTCATAAATCTTCCTAGACTGACTGCTGCTACTTGAAGTGTTGGTGGCAGCTAGGGCAGACAGAAAGGTTTTTGCACAGATTTGTCTGATGCATCAATTGCATCATTTTGTGGACTAGAAGTCTTTTTCAGAGTTACACACCCATAGTCACCCCAAATCTAAAAATTGTATACAAAGCAGGCTGTTCTTAAAGACCATTTGACAGCTGTAGCTGGTCCAAATGCAGGTGTGTGAGCAGTTGTGAGTGTATTATGGTATGCCCATTTAACTTCTGCTATGCAAGTTGCAATGAATTTTCAGATGTAATTCAAGCTCCATGTTGCCACCTACTACAAATACTGTAGTCTATTTATCGGAGGGATCACCTTTCCCCCATTATTTATGTTCTTCCCCTAAGATTCAGCAGAGTAGGTATATTTCACATCCCATCTATTAAGAAATAGCATCTAATTGTTTACTACAAAGCAAGCTTTCTCTGTCACTATATCTACCCTCTACAAACAGTATCCACCACTAAGAGATTCCCTGGCATCATTTTAAAAACTCAGTTAAAACTTCTCTTGGAAAGCCAGATGTCCATCATATTATAGAGCTTCTGAGAATCAAGAAAATTGGAGTACATTTAGGACAAGTTCCACAAAAGGGATATTGAGAAACTGCAGCATTTTGGAGACTCTGTTGAGGTTGTTTAGCAGAATTCGGCAGAAAAATTGATTGAGGAAAGGGAAAAGATTATCAAAAGGATGCAAATACTCCAATAATATAATATTCCATTCTCTGCAAATTCTTGCAATGCTTAGGAGAGGCTGTAATGCAGTTCTGACCACGGACTTGTCATCCCTCTCTAGCAAGAAGCTTTTGCAAAAAACAAAAATAATTTTGCAAAAAAAAAAAAAACAGCCAGCCAACCAGCTACCCAGCAAGCTGCCGGACTCTGGACAGAATACAGATTATTTTGTTATTCAAACAGTTTGTGCTCCAGTACCTTCCAATGAATGGCGAAGATATGAGGCAGTGCGGGACAAGGACTTCAAGGGAGGTGGAGGAGGCAGAGGTCTATTGCTGGTTGTGGCTGATGCGGCTGCCCCATGTGCAAGGGAGCAGAGCCGGAAGAGGCACGCACCACGGCTGTCTGTTGGGGCAAAGCGAAGGGTGAGCAGGGAGGCACAGTTGCAGGATGAGCTTTGGCGGCCTGGGGAGCTGTAAGGGGTGCATGGGGTTTGTGGTGTTTGTTGCTAAGGGCAGGGTGTTTTGGGTATGAGTGTGGGCGGTGGGGCGGTGATTCCCTGAAAGGGAGGGCGGGAACTCCTGGGGCTGCTTCCTGTAGTCCCACCGCCCACCACGGCCCACTGGAGCACCTCCGCGAGCTTTCTTCATCCTCCCACTGCCTGCTGCTCTGGAGCTCACTGGATCAGTTCGTTCCAGACAAGGTGTGTGTGTATCACGAGAGAGTGGTGTGTGTGTGTGTGTGTGAGAGAGAGAGACAGAGAGAGACAGAGAGACAGAGACGAGAGAGAGAAAAAGAGAGAGAGAGTGAGAAAGAAAGAGAAAGAAAAATAAAGGAACAAAGAAAAAGAAATAGGAAGAAAGAAAGGACAAGAAAGAAAGAGGAAGGGAGAGAAAGAAACAAAGAGAGAGAAAGAGAAAGAAAGAAAGAAAGAAAGAAAGAAAGAAAGAAAGAAAGAAAGAAAGAAAGAAAGAAAGAAAGAAAGAAAGAAAGAAAGAAAGTAAGTGTAGGAAGTTAGCATCCACCCCTCTCCTAGAAAAATTGAAATAGCCTAGGAAATATTAAAAAGGCAGAATATTTTTCCTAAAAAGAATAGTCACTCAAGAAGCAGAAACTCACTCAAGAAGCAGAATCTCACCCCTACCTTTGTTAATGGGTGGGCCATTAAGGCCTGGGTCAGAATACTTTACATAAGAAGGAACTCCAGGTAAAAGCTATAGCAATTACCAAAAGCCCTTTTAAGGGTATAATCACCCAGCAAGGCTAGACGAAGCCTGGAACTCAGGACATGCCTCTGGGAGTCTGACAACCAATTAGAATACAAGCTCCAATTCAAATCCCAACAGAGGGCATAAAACCCAGGCACTCTCAGCACCTCAACCCTTTTTCCCCTTCTCTTCTCACCTTGAAGCGTGTGATCATTCTTCTCTGGACCTCCAGGCCATGTGGCCCTGTACACCATTAAACCTTCCAAGCAGCCTCCATGTTTCCAGTGTCTTTTTCCCCACTTGGAACTGAACCCAGAAGGATATTTCTTTCAACAAAAGAAAGAAAGAAAGAAAGAAAGAAAGAAAGAAAGAAAGAAAGAAAGAAAGAAAGAAAGAAAGAAAGAAAGAAAGAAAGAAAGAAAGAAAGAAAGAAAGAAAGAAAGAAAGAAAGAGAAATAGGAAGGAAGGAAGAGAGAAAGAGAAAAAAAACCCCTCTGTGCTATTATTTTTAATTGTTCCATTATTTATCATATAATAATATTTTACACTGTCCCTACACCTAGAGTGATTTTACTGCTTTTCTTTTGCCCAGGTATTTTTTAGGGTTTACAATACATGCATCCAATGTCTAAACTCCAGAGCATAAATACATGTGTTGAAAGGACTTTGGAGGTCTTCTAGTCCAACCCCCTGCACAGGCAGGAAAACTGAGGATGCCAAACTCTTGAGTAGAGATCCTGGGAAAGATGTCAGAATAAATAACACTTAGAAGGAACCTTGGGAGGAACCCTATAGCATTTCAGAGAAATGGCTTCCAGTGATTGAGCACCCAGAACTTCTGGAGACAAGCAGGCGCACTGGTTAATTGTTCTCAGTGCCAGGAAGTTTCTCCTTAGTTTTGGGTTGCTTCTCTGTTTGCTCAGTTTCCATCCATTGTTTCTTGTTTGCCTTCTGGTGCTTTGGAAAATACATTGCCCCCCTTCTTCCTGGCAGCCTCTTAAAAGCCTGTTGCCTGTCACACTCTTGGGCAAAACATGTGAGCCACTTCCTCCTTTCTGTGGTCCACGAAAGTACATCTATAGTATGTAGAGAATAAAATCAAAAAAGGTGAATGAAATTTTTACAGAACTATAGATACATTGAGGCTGGGTGTGACAAAGAATGGCTGGGAGGAGAGGGGCCAGGCGAGGCACCCCTTGGCATGAATGACATTGAGTTGGCCATGCCCACCCAGTCACATGACCACCAAGCATGCCCACCCAGTCATATGACCACCAAGCCACATCCACCAAATAAGCCATGCCCACAGAACCGATGTAAAAAAATTTGAATCCCACCACTGATTTTCACCCATGGCATTGCTTAAAATCTCATGATGGTATGCATTACTTTAAAAATATGTTGCCAAACTTATTCTGATAAAACTGATCAATTCTGATCAATTATAGTGGAAAATGTAGTTAAAAATTGTCAAAGGTCTACTTAGGGGCTAGTATCAGCTCTTAATATTAGGCCCCCATGTTGTTAACACAATCAAAGAAGCAAGGATAGCATGGATTTCAGGAAGGTATCTTTAAAGTCAGTCTGACGTAAATACAGAACCCTGGAAACTATACGGAATTCCTGAGTCTTAAAATCTCCTTGAAATGTTTTTTTCCCACAATTTCCAGCAGCTGGACTAAGATAGCAAGCAAAGGTTTAATTTGAAAACCAGCAAAGAAAAAAAAAGTCAAATAGATCCTCCTGTTGTTCTGCTTAAAACTTTAGCTAGCACTTGGAATTAAAACAAAAATTGTGGGATGAAGCTGGTATGTAATCAGGGGTGGGATTCAAATTTCTTAACAACTGGTTCTCTGTGTGTGGCCTAATTTGTGGGTGTGGTTTGGTAGTCATGTGACTGGCTGGGTGTGGCTTATATGTAAATATTTGAAATATTTATGTAAATATTGAATTTTTTAATAAAAAAAGCAACTTTTACCCAAAAATCGGGCAAAGCAGGCAGGCAGATTGAGTTGCTCACAGAATCACAGATTCACTTAGAGATCTAACCATTCTGCAATCTATTGCCTGAGTCTGCACTGAAAATAGAAGCTTTAGTCCTAAGGAAGATTCAGCTCTGCTTTTAGATTAGCTAGAAAGCAAGAAATCCAACCATTTCCTGCTTTTTAGCTAATATAAATCTCCCTGGCACAGCAGAACAGCTGATGGTTGGAGGGAAAAAAAGGAAAAACAGCAACTTACCAAACACAGGCAAGTTGGATGGCACGCATGCCAGGTAAGGAGTGAGTGGGCGGAGAGGGGAGGGGCAGGGCCAGCCAGTGATATGATTTGCTGGTTCTCTGAACTGAGCAGAATCATAACAACTGGTTCTATAGAACCAGTCTGAGCAAGTAAATCCCACCCCTGTGTGTAATGTTTATTTAGACCTTCACTATAAAATTGGACTTTGGATATCTTCAGTGAAGGTCTTCCTCAACTTGAGCACCATCCATATGTCTTAATTTCAAATCCTAGACATCTCATCAGTGGCCTTCTGGTATGTGGGATTTTTAATATGTGTAATTTCATATTCAATTATCTAACTCAGGAGATGAGTGGCTATCTTCACCAGTTTCACCTCAATTTACATGATGCTATTACGTATCAGAGGTGGTATTCAGCAGGTTCTGACCAGTTCTGGAGAACCGGTAGCAGAAATTTTGAGTAGTTTGAAGAACCGACAAATACCATCTCTGACTGGCCCCACACCCATGTATTGTCTGCCTCCCGAGTCCCAGCTGGTTGGCTTGGTCTTCTTTTGTTGCCCTGCACAGGAGAACAGAGCTGGAAAGCAGGTTAATGGGGTGAGGAGAGAATCACAGTAACCTTCCTCCAGGGGTAGGGAGGAAATGGAGATTTTGCAGTAACCTTCCCCCAGGAATGGGGTGGGAATGGAGATTTTACAGTATGTCAGGTTTCCAAGTGATGTAATCCATTTAAAAAGAAAAGAACAAAGTCCATCTTCTAAAAGATTTCTTTTATTTAGGAAAGCATCAAATTGGCAAAGCCCATGGTAATTCCAGATCTGACACAACCTGGAATTACACCACAATATTACAAGTTAGAAACAACCCTCAAAAGTCACATTCTCCAATAGAGGTAATTCAACGTTGCTTGATGTCATAAATCTCCATCTCAAGGGGCCCAAGCATGGACAGCTGGTTTCCCATGGGAAGAAAGATCACCTAGCCAAAATACTCTTTTTATCTCCACTCCTCCCCCCTTAAGAATGTGGCAAGTCCAAAATCCTTCCCCTTATGATTGCCACAGAGAAAGTAAGAAAAAGAATATATACTAAGACTAACTAAAATGGCTACACTTATGTCAATTTTTGGGCTTGACAGGCTGCCCTCCCTCATTTGAAAAGAAACCCCTGCAACAACATAAAATACACAAAGATTGAAATTTGATTAAACACAATCAACAATGCAAATTTTAACATCCTCTGCCACCCACAGAATTCAGTTTTGGCTTGTATGGATATTTTTCATGGAATTTCCTCACTAATCTAATCAGTATTTACTTTCCAGCTATTAATTCAAGTCGCTTCTGAAATTGGATAGCCTTTCCAATAAATTAAATATTGTAACTTACTCCTGAAAATCCTAGAATCCAAAATTTTCTTAACTTCATAATGTTCATGCCCTGCAATGAACAAAGGCTTCGGGGGTGCATGTTCTGTTGGCCTCAAGGAAGACTTAACAATCAGCTTTAATAAACTGCTGTGAAACACTGGATGTATCTTCCCCAATAACCTAGGGAGATTAAGTTTCACAGTTACTGAGTTTATTACTTTAATTATCTGAAAAGGCCCTATAAATTTTGGAGTTAATTTTCTAGAAGGTAAATGTAACTTTAAATATTTAGTTGACAAATAAACTTTATCCCCCACTTTAAATTGTGGCTGCTGGGAACAGTGTTTGTCAGCTTGTGTTTTTTGGATCTGTGCTGCCTTATTCAAAGCCTTTTTTGTTTTTTCCAAGAGTCTTTAATTGCATCCATCAACTCAGTTACTGACATGGATGTGGGGGTGGTCCCTTGGCAATTCAGGCATGGGAATGAACTCCATCCCAGTATTGATTTGGAAAGGTGTTAACCCAGTACTACTATGTACAGCATTATTATAAGCAACCTCTGCACATGGCAGCAAATCAGCCAGTTGGTTTGTTGATAATTTACATAACATCTCAAATATTGTCCAATAATTTGGTTAGTTTTTTCAGCCAGTCCATTGGTCTGTGCGTGGAAAGCTGAACTCAGACCTTGAAAGGATCCAATTGTTTGTATGAATTCCCTCCAGAATTTTGCAGTAAACTGAACCCCTCTATCTGAAATGATTCTGCGAGGCACTCCATGCAGTCTATATATATGATTCACAAATATTTTTGATAATTTTCTGGCTGATGGTAGACCTTTGCATGGAATAAAATGAGCTTGTTTGGAAAATAAATCCACTACAGTCCAAATTACTTTGTGCTCCCCACTATCAGGTAAATCTACTATAAAATCCATCCCTATCTCCTCCCAGGGCCGGGATGGTTTTGCTACAGGTTGTAATAATCCTGGAGGTTTTCCTGGTCTGGTTTTCCTTGTGGCACAAGTAGCACAACTCTTTACATAATCCTCAATGTCTTGCTTCATTCTTGGTGACCAAAACTGGTGTTTGACCATGTGTAGAGTTTTTAAATATCCAAAATGTCCTGCTTGTTTTGAGTCATGCCTTTTTTGAAGTGTATGAAGACGTAAAGTTTTTGGGACATATAGTTTAGAACCCTTCCATTCTACACCCTCCCGCATTGTTAATGAATCCTTATTTTTTGATACCAAGTATATGTTGTTAATTCATTTTGCAACTTTTTGATCATTTCTGATTTGTCTTGATCATTTCTAATTTTGGTTTGGGCTTGTGCCCATGTGATTATTTGAACTGTTTCCTGAGAAGATGGTGAATACTGTCAAATTGGGGTTTCCTTAGACAGCGCGTCTGCTAGTAGGTTTCCCGCCCCCTGGGAGGTACCTCAATTGGAAATTGAACCTTTTGAAGTATTGAACCCATCTAATTTGTTTAGGAGACAGTTTCCTTGGGTGTTTTTAGAGCTTCTAAGTTTTTATCATCTGTCCATACTTTGAATGGAATGTTACTGCCCTCTAAAAATGGTCTCCAAGTTTGTAAAGCCCAATGGACTGCATAAGCTTTTTTTCCCCATACAGCCCACTTTCTTTCAGTGTCTGTGAGATTTTTGGATGTATATGCACAGGGCTGTACATCTCCCTTATCATTTTTTTGGAATAGAACTGCTATGTCGCTAGCGTCGGCTTGCACTATAAAAGGCAATGCTGGGTCAGGGTGTTTTGGAATGGGTTCCTGTGCGAAATGTCTTTTTAACAATTCAAAAGCTTTTTGGCATTCTAGAGTCCATTTTAGGGGTTGTCCAGGTTTTGTCTTGGTTGCTTCCCCCATTCCTGATTTTCAATAGTTCGATATCAGTAATGCAATCTCTGCAAATAAGGGGATAAATTGCTGGTAGAAGTTTTCAAATCCCAGAAAGCTTTGCAGGTGTTTGCAATTTTGGGGCGGTTGCCAATCCAGGACAGTTTTCACTTTAGCTGGATCCATTTCTATCCCCTGATTTGAAAAGCGATAGCCAAGACAATCCAATGACTCTTTGTGGAATTCATATTTGGATAGCTTTACATACAGCTTTGCATCTAAAAGTCTTTTTTAATACTTTTCTCACTAACTTGATGTGTTCTTCTAGAGTTTCATTGTAAATAAGAATGTCAGCCAAGTAGACCAGAACCCCTTTATATAAATATTGATGTAAAACTTCATTTATGAGCTGCATGAAGACCCCTGGGGCTCCTTGTAGTCCATATGGCATTACTCTGAACTAAAAACTGCCCAAGGGGGTGTTGAAAGCAGTCTTCCATTCATCTCCTTCTCTGATGCGGATTCTGTAATACGCTTCGCAGAGATCTAATCGGTAAACACTTTGCCTTTCACTAAGTGTCTTAACATATATTTCATGTGTGGTAGTGGGTATGTGTTGTGAATACTCTGGGGGTTCAGGGATTTGAAGTAAACACACAAGCGAACTCCCCCTCTTTTTTTTCTTTAAAGAGTACGGGAGCAGCCACTCTGGATTTTGCAGGTTGGATGAAACCTTTGGCTAGGTTTGTGTCTATATAGCTCCTTCATTTCCTTAGGAGTCATAGAGTACATTTTTGGTTTTGGTAATTTCGCCCCCTCTATAAACTCTATGGCACAGTCAGTGTTGTGATGGGGAGGGTAGCACATTGCATTCTTCCTCACTGAAGACTTGAACCAGATCATGGTAGTGGATTGGGATTTTGGGAATCCCTGGGGGTTGATCAACTAATGATACTGTTCTATCCTCCTGGCTTCCCTGTATTTCCAGGCTGACAATTTGGCTGTTATCTTGTTCAGGAGATGGCTCAGGAACAAGTGCTAATTTGATTCTCCTATAGCCACCCTCCCAGCTTATATTTGGCCACCATTTGTCTAGCCAGGCAAGACCCAGGATTACTGATTGGGTCATCTTTGGGACAACTATGAACTGGATTATTTCTCAGTGTTCCCCTATGGTTAGCTTTACTTTTTTGGTTACTTGCGTAGCTGGACTTCCCCCTATCATGGATCCATCTACTTGTTGGAATCGAATGGGGATAGTTAACATTTTTGTTTCTATACCTAGCCCACGCACGCACCGTGAACTACCAGTGTCAATGATAATGTCTATGGGCCCTTCTAAGCCCATGCATGTAACAGTTAACGTGCCTTCAATTTTAAAAGGTAGAATGGCTCCACTTACCATCGCGTCATCTTCTTCACTGTCTGCATCATGCACGATGGGTACTCCTGCTGCCAGAGTTCCCTCCCCTGTTGTTTGCTGGGGGTTGGGGACCTCGATAGCTTGGCACACAAATTTGCTTTTTTCAGGAGATGTTCTAGGTGCCTTTTTCCATTTAGGGGGAGTGGGTGCTCTCCCTTGAGGTACTGAGGCTGGTGCTAAGCATTCTGATGCTCGATGCCCTTGCTGACCACAATGGAAACATTTTGTGGAGGTTGGGGGGGCTGCTGTTTCATGTCCTTCCTCTTGGCGTGGAAATGAGCATCGTGTGAATTGCCTTTTTGGTTGTTTCTCAGCATTGCTTTTCCTGTGCTGTCTGAGCGCATTGTCCAGTCTCATGGCCATTCTGTCCCACTCATGGATTCTATCTTCAGGCAACCCATGGCACAGGCAGATTTTTAACAACTCCTCATCCAGGCTTTCTTGGAAATAGTGTACAATTAATCTTTGAGACCAATGCCTGAGATTAATGGCCAGGCATTTGAATTCAAGCACTAAATCCTTGGTGGGTCTATCCTTCTGCCTGATGCTTTTTATTTCAGCTTCTGCTTCTTGTGCTCGGGAAGAATCCTCAAAATGTGAATGGAGCTCTCTTAGGAAGTCATCCACATTATTTAGTTCAGGGGCTTCTTCATCATTGAGCTGGGTGAACCATTCAGATGCCTCTTCCTCCAAATTATCTCCAAGGAATTGGACTAGTTCTGTCTCATCGTGGAATTCATTTCCATGTCTCTTGATGTAAGACCATGCTCTATTCAGGAAAAATGCAAGTTTACTTGCAGTACCATCAAGCATGGTTTTAAAAAGTGTTGCATTCACACACGGAGAGGCAGCCTTATAATGAAATATATAAAAAATTTAAGCTTCAAAATTATTTTTCAGATCAACCTGTTTACTATTAATCTGCTTACTATTAGTCCAATTAAACTTTAATTTTAAAGAAGAGATATCAGGTAACAAATGAAAATTATAATATGTCCATCTGTGTGCCAAGGTCTTTTTTTTAAAAAAAGCTGTTACTCTGGTCATTACTAGAGTTGGAATATTTTACTTTTTAATTTAAGTATTTATGTATTTAATTTATGAAATATAAATTGACATTTTTGTCTCTTGTGCCATATAGTTCCTGTACTGCCTTCTCCCGCTGTTTTATAAATTCACACTTTTTCTTTGGTGGTATTTACTTTTTGAATAGAGCCCTTGGTATATCACATTAAGACAGAAAGTGACTCCAGAGGTGGTATTCAGGAGGTTCTGACTAGTTCTGGAGAACCAATAGTAGAAACTTTGAGTAGTTCAGAGAACCAAACACTACCTCTGACTGGAGACTTTACAGTATCCTTCCCATGCCATGCCCACCAAGCCACATCCACAGAACCGGTAGTAAAAATTTTTGAATCCCACCACTGAGTGACTCTGACCTTAAATAAGAGGTTCTTCCTGGTCCTTATTGGTAGCAGCTGAGCCTACCTGGAAGGCAAATTCTAAAGACAAGATACTCAAAGGGGCAGCTGCTATGAACCTTCTCATTTCAAATGAAGACAGCAGCAAGAGTTAGGCTTCTGAGGTTGATCTTGATGTTGCTGCATGTTGATGAAGGAGGTGTCATCCTTCAACCTTCAAATTATGAGTCTTTAACTGAGAACAAAAATCAGTCAGCTGTGATACCTTATTTTTACCTGGCCAAAGCTTTCAATACTCCTATTCCATTCATTCATGACTGAAACTTTGTCACTTGTAGCCTTACAATTTATATTGACTGTTTCCTAGTATGATTTGATTGCTTATTGTACCCTATGACTATCATTAAGTGTTGTACCTTATGATTCTTGACTCTTGATGAATGTATCTTTTCTTTTATGTATACTGAGGGTATTTGCACCAAGACAAATTCCTTGTGTGTCCAATCACACTTGGCCAATAAAGAATTCTATTCTATTCGTTGTTACTGACAATGGATTGTATTCAGAATACAGTTAACACCACCTCTATTGTAGTTTGTTATCAGTCATCCTTTCCATCCTACACTTCAATGTCCTATTACCCAGGACAATAATTCCCAGAATTTCTGAGAATGACCAATCCACTCTCCTCCTCAAATTCTTGTTGTTTTCATTACACAGTTCTGACCAGCTTAGATATATAGTCTCTCAAAGGATTTTAACTGCATCCGAGATAATTATTTAAATATTAAATTAGTTCAGAAAAATCTTACTTGTCATTCCTTCTTCATTTAAAAAGGTTTCTTCATACAGGACCAGTCATCCACCACAGAGGGGTGCTATCGATCACTTTTTGAAACTGGAATGTGCCTCTCAGTTTAAGAGAGTGAAAAAAAATGTATACTCTGTATGTGTGTGTTTAATAACAATTTAATAGCTTATTTTATGTTAGTAGCTGATGCTCACTTTTGTTGAATGCTCAGGTGAATTAACATTATTAAACTGGGTGTAGCTTTTTGGGGAGGAAAATAAGGGGAAAAAAATTCTGCCTCTGCCTACCAGCATCCATCGGTATTCATCTAGCTAGCATCCTATCAGTGTGTGAGAGAATTGAGGGCTGTTTGGAACTGAAAGAGTATTTGCTGTGTGAGCAAGAAGGAGACCCTGGGTATGGCTGAGCTCAATTGTTCTATACTAAAGCTGCTATGAAACTGAAACTCCTCTCCTCTGCTTGTGAAATTTTGCATTTGTAACAGGTGGGGAAGGAGAATAGAACTCCTTTGGATCAGAGTGTGTTAATAATAATATACAAAATAATAATGCTCTGATGCAGAGGTGGTATTCAGCAGGTGCTGACCAGTTCTGGAGAACCAGTAGTGGAAATTTTGAGTAGTTCAGAGAACCAACAAATACCACCTCTGACTGGCCCTGCCTCCATCTATTCTCTGTCTCCTGAGTCCCAGCTGATCGGCTGGGTCTTCTTTTGTTGTCCTGCAGAGGAGAACGGAGCTGGAAAGCAGGTTAGTGGGGTGGGGAGGGAATGGAATTTTGCAATAACCTTCCACCAGAAATGGGGAGGGAATTGAGATTTTGCAGTATCCTTCCCCTGGAATAGAGAGGGAATGGAGATTTTACAGTATCCTTCCCCTGGAGTGGGGAGGGAATGGAGATTTTACAGTATCCTTCCCCTGCCATGCCCACCAAGCCACACCATGCCCACAGAATCGGTAATAAAATTTTTTGAATCTCACCACTGCTCTGATGGTAATTTTGAAAAATTTGAAAAGGCTTTACAGTTCTGGAGATTTTGTGATGATGCATGAGTGGTATTTTGCTTTTATATAGATATAGATAGATGTGTGTGTGTGTGTGTGTGTGGTGTGGTATGTGTATATATATATATATATATATATGTGTGTGTGTGTGTGTGTGTGTGTGTGTGTGTGTGTGTGTGTGTGTATCCCATGTTAATCATTAAAATGTGAGAAAACAATGTATTCAGAAAGTATCATGTCCAATCAATTTAATTTACCACAGGTCGACTCCAATCAAGATGCAGAAACATGTCAGCAATAATCAAGAGAAATGGGAAATACCTGAGCTGAATCCCAAGTGTTGTTACAAAGAGTCTGAATATTTATATCAATGTGATATTTCAGTTTTTTCTTTTTAATAAATTTACAAACATTTCTAAACTTCTGTTTTCACTTTGTCATTTTGGGGTATTGAGTGTAGCTTAATGGGAGGGGGAATGAATTTCAACAACTGTAGAACCTACATTTTATTTCATTTAAATTCAATTAAAATGGATTAAATGCAATTACAATTATTATTCCCATGCATTCATGAATGTGTTGCTACTATTAAAATAACACATAGAATTTGAGAATAGCTTTTGTAGGATTCAGGTTGTGCCTTTCTACTTCAGATCACTAGTTTCCAAAATTACTAGTTTATGTTGCTTATTACCCCCTATAATGTTACAAAATGTGATCAATACCTTTATTAGGGCAAGTTTGGATGACCAAATGTTGTGAAAAATATTAGTTATAGTTCATGGATAAAATGCAAGAGGCAGGTGTGGACCCTCAATATATCTTTTTCATGGGTGTCCAACTTTTTGGCTTGCCTGGGCCACATTGTCCAAAGAGAAATTGTCTTGGGCCACATATAAAATATATAATAGAGTTAATGTATATAAAATCTCATAATCATGTTAAAAGTTTATGATTTTTGTGGAACTGCATTACTACTTGTCTAGGCGTCCAGCCTATCGACTGCAGATTGGACATACCTGTTTAATACATACAGAGATAATTTTGTTTGAGGAATCTCTTAAAATGATTGAATGTTAAATGTTAAAAAGTATCATCTAATTGTTAATAGCAAATCACTTCTTCCTTAAGTAAGCCATACACTTCCTCACTAGTGAAAAATAAGGAAAAATTCCTATATATTTACAAAGCTGGAAAATACCAGTGCATCAAAGCAGTAAATAAAAAAGTACCAGATAATCAGTGCTACATAAAATAAATGTCAAAATGAACCCTTTTAACTAATCTGGAAGCAATATGGCTTCAAAGAATAATGTCAAATGATATCAGTATATATTTGTTAAACTTTTAACCATATGACAGTGTGTATTATAGTTTTGAACTGTAGCAGAACAGCATTTAAAATCTCATCAATGCAAATTCTTGCCTAAAACCAGCTCAAGCACATCTCAAACTCAGGCAATCTCAACAAATACACTGGATTTTTAACATAATATACTGTAATTGTTCATTGATAAGATGCTGGCAATCTCTCTATTTATATAACCTGCATCTGCATAACCAAGCTGTCTTCCCCTCTCTCTTCCATCCTCCTCTTTCCTTCACCTCACCTCAACTGAAATCCTACATCACTTCATGCATGTGATGAAATTAGCTTCAGCTCACAAAAAATATATCCCTTTTAATAAAACGTGTTAGACCAGTGGTTCCAGTGGTGGTATTTGACTGGTTGGCCCAGTTCTGGCGAGCCGATAGGAGCGATGAGCAGCAGAGACTGAACAGGTTCTCTCTGCCGCTCTGCTGTTGGGCCCACCGACCCACCTGGGCTCTCTTTCTCTTTCTCCCTCCCTCCCTCCCTCCCTCCCTCCCTCCCTCCATATCCCATTCACTTTCTCCTCCTTCCCTCCCTCCTTTCTATTTCTTTTCTTTCTTTCTTTCTTTTATTTGTCAATCAAATAAATTTTGATTTGTCACAATAATAGGCATAAGTATAAACATGAGTAAGAATACAGAAAATAGGTACAATTAAATGGGGACAATAGGACAGGGACAGGAGACATGATGGTGCACTTACGCACGCCCCTTACAGACCTCTTAGGAATGGGGTGAGGTCAATAGTGGATAGTTTGAGGTTAAAGGAGTGGGGATTTGAGGATGTAATTACAGAGTCAGGTAGTGCATTCCTGGCATTGATCACTCTGTTGCTGAAGTCGTACTTTCTGTAATCAAATTTAGAACGGTTGATATTGAATTTGTATCTATTGTGTGCTCTTGTATTGTTGCGGTTGAAGCTGAAATAGTCATTGACTAGTAGGACATTGTAGCAGATAATTTTGTGTACTACCCTTAAGTCCAACAGTAGGCAGCATAGTTCAGGATTGTCCAAGCCCAAAATTTCAAGTCTGGTGATATAGGGTATTCTATTGCAAGCAGAGGAGTGTAGTACTCTTCTCGTGAAATACTTCTAGACTCGTTCAATTGTATTAATGTCTGATATAGAGTGTGTATTCCAGAAAGATGAGCTGTATTCAAGTATTGGTCTAGCAAAGGTTTTGTATGCCCTAATTAGCAATTCAATATTTCCAGAGGAGAAGCTTCGTAAGATTAGAATTACAACTCTTAATGCCTTTTTGTCAATGCTGTTACAGTGAGCTCTGGCGCTTAAGTCATTAGATATGAGTACTCCTAGGTCCTTGACAGAGAGAGGGTCATCAGTGAGGTCATATCTGCCTAGTTTGTATTTGGTATACTGATTTTTTTTACCAATGTGTAGGACAGAGCATTCGTTGGTCGAGATTTGGAGTTGCCAATTGTTCAGACACATAATCAAGGTCACTTTGAAGAGCAGTAGCATTGTCGGTAGTGTTGAATAGTTTTACATCATCCACGAAGAGGACACAGTTGCTTATAAGGTGATCGCAAAGGTCATTTATGTAGAGTATAAAAGGTGTGGGTCCTACAACACTGCCTTGTGGGACGCCACTGTTAACTGGAGCAGGGTTTGATAAAGCACTCCCTATTTTTACTATTTGTTGCCTGTTTGACAGGAATGCAGTAATCCACTTATGGAGGGATCCAGAAATTCCGTAAGAGTTAGTTTTAACAGTAGTTTGTTGCCTACCACTGAATCAAAGGCTTTGCAGAAGTCTATGTAAATTGCATCTATTGCTTTACCCTGGCCGAGTAGAGTACATATGTTTTTGCAGTGTAGGAATTGTAGGTTGCAGGACAATTTTTTCCTGAAACCAAATTATTTTTTGGAGAGTAGGTTGTTTGACTCTAAGTGGAGGGTGATGAATTGGTTAATGATTGATTCCATGGCTTTGCACGTGACACAACATAGTGAGATTGATCTGTAGTTTTCAACCAGACTGGGGTCACCTTTTTTGAAGATAGGGATGACCGTAATTAAGGACCATAGGTTCGGTAAGGAGCTGGTTCTGAATGATATGGAGCTGGTTTTGAATGATATCTCATATATAATGCTTAGGGGTTCCACTATGGCAGAGGAAAACTTTTTTAAGACGTATCCACATAATCCATTGGGGCCAATAGATAGGGATGGTTTTAGACTACATAAAGCCTTTTCTATGTTTTCTTCTGTAAAGTCAATATGTAGTAGATCATTGCAGTTAGTTGTGGTACGACTAGGAACTGGGGCATGAGTCATTGCTGTTAACAAAGACTGATCTGAAGAATGTGTTGAAGAGGTTGGCCTTAACAGCTTCATCGCTGCAGTCTTTCCCATTTGGTCCCTTTAGAGGTGGGATGGTTCTTGAGTCTTTAATTTTGGTGTTTACAAAATTGTAGAAGGTGCGGGTAAATTTTGTACGTAGGTTTTCCTCTTGTTTGCAGTAATAATTTGTGCATTCTGCCTTTATCTGTTGGCATAAGGTGTTGTATCGGTTTTTAAAGTTTGCTACATAGCTAGTTTTGTTTTTACGCCATTGTGATTTTTTTTTATTGGAGTTTTCTTATTGTTATGGGTATTTTTTTTTTATTTAGAGGTTACTAATGGTTCTTATACTGTAGTTATACTGTAGAACTCTTTCAAATTCAAGAAAGAATGCATTATAATGGTCTTCTGTAGTATTACAGTTAGAGAACAGAATGTTCCAATCAAGAGATGATAGATCGGCATCTATGAAATCATAGCTGGCTTTTTTGAAATTGTATTATGATCTTCTTTGTGAGGGCGTGAATTGAGACAAAAGTCAATCATACTGTGGTCACTGTTTGAAAAGAGTTCTTGTATTTGTAGGCCATAAATTGAGTTTGAGCTGTTGCAGAAGAGGCAGTAGTTGAGTATAGTGTTGTTAGTTACTAATTGATTTAGTCCCAGTGTAGTAGCAGCATTGTACAGGGTTGCATGTATGGGTTCGGATGTACATTCGTTTAGGATCCAATCTATAAGAGATAGATTGAGGTCACCAAGGAAAATAACAGGGTGTGGACACATCAGCAGTGCAGTTAGCTTGTTTGCATGAATTATATCATAATCAGGGGCTCTGTAGCGGATATGGTATTTCAGGACAGTTCACAAACGATGGTGTCTGGAAGAGCAAGCTCTTATGTAATTTGTATCTTTCTTAGATTTAGTGATTTTTTTATAGAAAATAGCAACTCCACCTCCTCTACGAATTTCGCGATCTGACGGATAAACGTGATATTATCTGACTATGGTAATGAAATCTGGAAAAGATGCATTCAACCACGTCTCACAGACAAATATAATATCGAATGTGGCTGTGCTTAGTAAGATGAGGAATTCATGCATTTTGTTTGTGAGGCGTTTTGCGTTGAGTAGTTTGCATTTTAGATATGTAATAGTGGATCTGGAGGAAGTAAGGGGCATACATGCCTAATGTTGGATGGTTATTGGGATGTAAGTTGAAGGTCTTGCTTTTGATACATTCTGTGCGGTAGTCAATGTATAGGTTAGTATTTCCTCTTTCTTGTAGTCTTTTGAGTTCAGAGCATAATTCAAGGGATGGTACACATTGCTGTAAGGTTAGGTCAGGGCCAGAACAGATATTCTTATAGTTGATGTTGCTCTTGGCAAGTGAGTTTATAGTGTAAATGAATTTTCATTTGCTTAATTCATTTTTGCAAACGATCCTGCAGAAGCATGGGGCCCAACAAGCCGTCACTGTTTTTGAACTGTGGGCCAATGCGGGAAATGTTGAGTATTTCATCAGGGGAGATGCTTCATGCTTGATAGCCACTGATGATGTTGCAGACATTTTGTCATCATTGTCATTGTTGTCTTCAAGACCAAATAAGATGGCATTGGGACGTTTCCGTTCGCGCTTGACGGCTTCTTTGATGAGGATTGGGATATCATTATTTGTTGGATTTGTGGTTTTTTGTGGAATGGGTTGTGGTTGCGGTTGTTGAGTAAAGATGTGGTTTGCAGCTATTGGATGTTCGGTTTTTTTGTGTTGTGTCTTTTTTTTCAAGGTTAATCTTGTTTTTATAGTGTCCAGGGATTCTACTAAGGTGTCTAGGGATGTTATTTGTGTTTCTAAGGTATCAACTCTTTCGAACAGGGCCATATATTTGTCCAGTTTGGGTCTGCACGGTGGACAGAAATATGAAAACCCATGGTTGGATGATTTTAGGAATTGAGCCATTTGCTAGGGTAATCCCAAGTAGTCGTGGTGAGTGTAGTTGTCACATAGACAACATTTGGTGGAATTTTCATTCTCCTGTAAAGGTTCTTGACATATATGGTATGTGCAGGAGTCTTGTGGCTCATTGGTGGGGATTTCTTTCTTTTGGGGTTGTGGTTTGGCATTGGATTTTTTCTTGGCATGGTGGGTTTGTTGAGATGGTTTGTTGATTAAATTGTTCAATCAAACAAGATCAATAACAATATTGCACCAATCAATTAATTACACTAGTAATGCTAGTAATTTCACTAATTAACAATCACCCTAATCAATTTAATCACACTGGTCAAGTAATTTCACTAATAATTAATTTTACTAATCAATTAAATTACACTGATAGGTATTCACATTATTTACACTAGACATTCTAATCACACTAATCAATCAAACAAACAGTCAATTGATCAATTATTTTAGAGAAATTATTATAGAGACATTATTTTATAGACATCATTATCTAATCATTGATATATGTCTTGAGGTCATAAAGTTATACGTTTTGCGGTAATGAAGCAATCAGTGATATATGAGGTAGTAAGTCAGCAAGTAAAGGGTTATTGCTTTGCTGGTGATCCGCTTGGTGAGAAAGATTTATTGCTTTGCTTTTGTTATCTGATCTTCTTGCATAGCTGACTCCGATTTCAGCTGGCAGGAAATCTCTGCTCAGTGAGTCTCTGTCCAGGGAATCTTGGTGAGGTAGAAGTTGAAGGCACGTGGTTTCTGTTTGTTTGAATGGCTTTAAAACAATTGATTTTTGGTGAGGTAGAGATTAGTAGTGAAAGGGTTTCTCCTTGGCTTATTCTTAAAGTTTTAAAACTTTAATTTAAAGTAAAGAACCCCCTTCTAGCTTAGAATCGCACTCCTCATCCACTTTCAGCTCAGAATTGAGTTTGCAGCCTGCTCTCTGCCCACTTTTAGCTCAGAATCATGCTGTTCTCAGTCTCTCAAATATTTCTCTCAAATTTTGGTGTCCCTGTTATTTCCCTGTTATTATGGCTCTCTGCTATCGGCTTCTCTCCAGACTCCCTTGATCTCAGCCTCCCTTGGAGCTCTCTGTTATTATCTCCTCTCGTCTCTGCTATCGGCTTTTCTCCAGACTCCTTCGATCTCAGCCTCTCTCACTCTCCGCTAATAACAGTCTGCTTCCAGTATCAGCTAGCGTGATTGGATATTTAATTCAATATCCCTCTTGGATCCTGGTAAGCTACAGTCTCAGCCTCTATAATCTCTCTTTTGTCTATCAGTTGGGTATCGATTTGGTCTCCTCACCCATTCAGAATGGTGTCATATAGAATGGAGTCTTGCGCCAGTGGTGGAATTCAAAATTTTTTACTACCGGTTCTGTGGGCATGGCTTATTTGGTGGGTGTGGCTTGGTGGTCATGTGATTGTGTGGGCATGGCTTGATGGTCATGTGACTGGGTGGACATGGCCAACTCAATGTCACATCAAGGGATGCTTCACCTGGCCCCTCACCTCCCAGCCATTCCTTGTCACCCAGCCTCAACTTATCTATAGTTCTGTAAAAATGTTCACCTTTTTTGACTTTATTATCTGCATACTATAGATGTACTTTCATGGGCCACTGAAAGGAGGAAATGACTCACATGCTTTACCCAAGAGTGTGATAGGCAACAGGCTTTTAAGGGGCTGCCACAAAGAAAAGGGGACAATGTATTTTCCAAAGAAGCAGAATGCAAACACCACCACCTGTTTGTTGGACCCGTGCCCCTCCTGGCTGGTTTTGGCCACTCGGGAGGTGACACGAGGCTGGTTCCAGGGTATTATAAACGCTTCCTTGAGAGAGGGGCTTCTACCTACCTCCTTGAAGGAGGCGGTGGTGCGGCCCCTCCTCAAGAAACCGTCCCTGGACCCAGCATTGTTATTAAATTACCGTCCCGTCTCCAACCTTCGCTTTGTTGCGAAGGTTGTAGAGAGTGTGGTGGCCCGTCAGTTTCCCCGATTCCTGGATGAAGCGAGTTATCTTGACCTCCTCCAATCGGGCTTCAGGCCCGGGCATAGCACGGAGATGGCGTTGGTCGCGTTGGTTGATGATCTCTGGAGGGCTCGGGACAGAGGTTGTTCCTCTGTCCTGGTCCTGTTAGATCTCTCGGCGGCTTTTGATACTGTCGACCACAGTATCTTATTGCAGCGGTTGGAGGGGTTGGGGGTTGGAGGCACCGTATTACGGTGGTTCTCCTCCTTCCTCTCCGACCGCTCACAATTTGTGTTGACGGGGGGGCAGAGATCGTCCCCAAGGCCCCTGCTTTGTGGGGTGCCTCAGGGGTCGGTGCTCTCGCCCCTGCTGTTTAACATTTATGTAAAGCCGCTGAGTGAGATCATCCGTGGCTTTGGGGTGGAGTTCCATCAGTACGCTGATGATACTCAGCTGTACATCTCCACCCCGGGCCACCCCAACGAAGCCGTCGAAGTGATGACCCAGTGCCTGGAGGCCGTGCGGGGTTGGATGGGTCGTAACAGGCTTCGTCTCAACCCGGCCAAAACCGAGTGGCTGTGGTTTCCTGCGCCCAGATACAGCCAGCTTATTCCTTCGCTGGCCGTGGGGGGAGAGGTTTTGACCCCCGTGGAAAGGGCGCGCAACTTGGGTGTCCTCCTGGATGTACGGCTGTCTTTGGAAGAACATATTGCAGCCGTCGCCAGGGGGGCTTTTCATCAGATTCGTCTGATTTACCAGTTGCGGCCCTTTCTGGATCTGGGCGCACTTCGCACAGTCACTTCCGCCCTCGTTATCTGCCGCTTGGATTATTGCAATGCTCTCTACATGGGGCTCCCCTTGAAGAGTCTCCGGAGGTTGCAGTTAGTTCAGAATGCAGCCGTGCGGGTGATCGTGGGCGCCCCTCGAGGCGCACACGTAACACCACTTCTCCGCAGGCTGCACTGGCTTCCTGTGGCCTACCGGATTCGATTCAAGGTGGTACTGATGGTATTTAAAGTGCTCCATGGCTCGGGACCTGGGTACTTACGGGACCGCCTGCTGCCATCAACATCCTCCCGCCGCCCAGCACGCTCCCACAGGGTGGCCCTACTTGGGGTGCCGCCGCCTGACTGTTGTCGGCTGGCGGCCCCGAGAGTTCGGGCTTTCTCTGTGGGAGCTCCCTCCCTATGGAATGATCTCCCCCCGGAGATACGGGCTATGACGGATATTCTGACCTTCCGGCGCGCAGTGAAAACCCTGCTTTTCGAACAGGCCGGCCTGGCCCAGTAACTATGTTTTTTGGTTTTAATTAATCTAAATTGGGGTTTTATTAGTTTTAATTTTTAACTTAAATTTTGAATAGACTAATTATTTAATTTATTTTTAATCAGTTTTATTGTGTATTTATTGTATGCTTTTAGTAGGCTGTACACCGCCCCGAGTCCCTTTTTGGGAGAGGGAGCGGTATAAAAGTGTGATTAAATAAATAAATAAATAAATAAACAAGAAGCAATGGATGGAAACATGCAGTTCTGCGCATGTGCCAAGATGCGGTTGGACGCTAATCAGTGAGCTCCGCCGACCGCTCCGCACTCTAGACTGGGCCTTCTCCTCCCTCGGGGCCTTTTGGTGAAGGTGATTGGGGCCCGGGGAGGGAGTTGGCACGGCCGTGGGGGTGTGGGAGCAGACAGCTGGGTTGCCTGGATGGCCATGTGGGCGGTCCGGGCGGCCGGGGTCTTGCCTCACCCCGTCGCGCCTCGTTTTACGAGCAGTCATGCCGCAGTTTCAGTTTTTGGCCTGGTTCGGTGCCCGGCAGGTCCTGTCTGGCTGGTTTGTTCCATTTTCCCCCGCCTCGCCTTGGCAGCACCGAGGGAAACGGTTTGGTTCAGCGTCTCGGCGCTGTTGAAGGCGGCGCTGGTGATGGTGCTGCCCAACTGGGCGGAGCCGGTTCTTCCGGCTTCGGTGGTCCCAGCTGGGGCCGGCAACAATCTGCTGGTGGTGTGGAGGCTCGGTCCCGGCCCCGATTGGACCCGCAGCCTAGACTTCGCTGGCCTGGGCGGTGGTGGCGACAGTGGCAGCAGCCGGGGCCGATGATGGTGGCGCCGCCCGGCCTGTTGGGGCTGCTGGTTTCGGGGATGGTGCACCTGGTCTGGATGGCCCCGCTGGCAGCCCCGGTGACACAGACGGAGTCAAGGATGGCATCCCGGCAGCTTTAGTGTCACCTTGAAGGCCCTGGTCTGGTGGCAGTGACAACACCGGTAGTGGGCTCCTAGATGGCGGTGACAGCGGCGACCTTGGCCTGGGCGGCCCTGCTGGGGTCAATGGCGGTGACGGTGGCCCGGAGGCCTTGGGCGGTGGCGACCTGGCCTGGCATCATTTGGCACAGTGATGGGGATGTCTGACTCGAGGACAGTGGCGGTCCCGATGCTGGGGGCCCGGGCTCCGGTGGTTCAGGCAGCAATGTTGAGGATAGACCCATCTCGCTCTCAATCTTGTCCTCATCAATGGCAGCGATGGCGATGATGGGGACGGAGGTCACAACCAGCTGCCTGGGATGCCCGGGAGGGTCGGTCCCGATTTTATGGGCCTTCCCCCCCCAATCCCGACTTCGGACATTAGAGACACGACTGGCCAGTCACCATTTGACCGGGCTGATTCAGCGGCGGATTTGTGGGCCCTCAGAAATGTTCCCCTTTCTTTGAGGTGGTCCCCCGACCTTTCTATGGCATACCTTGATGACGGATCCTGGAATCCTGAGAGGTGGCACAGCCAAGGGAAGCGCACCCAGCTATATTCATTTATTTTTAAATTTTTAGCGGGGTTAGGGAGGGTGACCAGACTGGATTTGGGGGACAACCCATCTGAGACAAGGGACCGACCGGGGATCACACATGACCGGGAGGTTTTGGGGACGGGGGTGGTTAGGTCGAGGATGGGGGTTTCTCTCCGGAGGGAGGAGGGGAAGGTTATTTGCACGATCAACGGGAGAGGCAGGTACGGCATTGACACGGGGCCTTATCATGTTTCAGGAGCTCGTCCCCGCTGTTTGCGGGTGGTGGCGTGCTCCGACCCCCAGCTCACTTCCCGTTCCCTGGGTTGTCTGAATAATCCAGCCCCAGGCCTGTGGTTGATGTTGTGCATCAACATCAGGTCCGCAGTTAATGAAGCCCCCCTCATTTATGATTTGATTGTAGAGGGGGGAGCGGACCTGGCGGGCGTTACCAAGACCTGGTTGGGCCAGGAAGGGGGTGTTCCCCTGGTGGAGATGTGCCCAGCCGGGTTTTGGGTTTTTCATCGACCGAGGGCCCAGGGGAGGGGTGAGGGGGTTGCGGTGATTATTCGGGAAGATCTAGGTCCTAGGGAATCCACTGTTCCTCAGATGACCGGATGTGAATCCCTCTTTGTTAAGTGCGGTGCCGGGGTTCAGATGGGTCTATTGATCACATTCCTGGCTCCCTGCTATGTGACATCAGCCCTGCCTGAGCTCTTCGAGGTCATATCCGGCTTGGTGGTTGAGGCCCCCAGGCTTATAGTCATGGGGGATTTCAACCTACCTTCGGCTGGCGGGACCTCGGGGATTGCTCAGGAGTTCCTGGATTCCATGACAGCCTTGGGCCTGACCCAACTAATTAGGGACCACACTCACACTGGGCGTCACATCTTTGATCTGGTTTTTGTCTCTGGATAGTGGCAGGATGATCTAGATATAGGGAACGTTATTGTTGAGCCCCTGTCATAGTCTGATCATTCACTCCTTAAGCTGGACTTCCATGCCGCATCCCCTCGTCTCAGGGAGGTGGAGCCGATATGATGGTTCCGCCCCAGGCGCCTGATGGACCTGGATAGGTTCCTGATGGAGCTTGGGCTGTTTCCCAGTGTTCGCACACATGACTCGTTGAGGAACTGGTGGCCACTTGGGATAGGATGACGGCTGGGGCCCTTGATTGGGTCGTGCCCTTGCGGCCTCTGACCCGATGCTGATCTCAATCAGCTCCATGGTTTTCTGAGGAGCTGAGGGAGATGAAGCGCCAGAAAAGATGCCTAGAGAGTGGTTGGAGGACCACCTGCTCCGGATCTGACCAAACACTATTGCGGTCCCATATTAGGACCTATTTTATAAAGACGGCAAAGCATTCTCACTTTTCCGCCCTTATCGCGTCTGCAGGAAATCGCTCAGCCGCCCTTTTCAGGGTGACCCGCTCCCTTTTAGAGGTGGGAGTGCAGGAGGATTCTTTGCAGGGGCGGGCTGAGGATTTTTCAAATTTTCTGATGGACAAAATCACTCAGATCCGGGATGGGTTGGACTCTGACTGGGCAACTCTGGGCGGGGGAGCAGGGGCGGAGTTCGGGGAGGTCATTTGGGGAGAGTTTGATCCTGTGACCCTCGAGGACATGGACAGGATGCTGGGTGGGCTTAATGCCACCACATGTTTACTGGATCCGTGTCCCTCCTGGCTGGTATTGGCCACTTGGGAGGTGACACAAGGTTGGTTCCAGGGTATTATTAACACTTCCTTGAGTGAGGGGTTTTTGCCTGACGCCTTGAAAGAGGCGGTAGTGAGACTCCTCCTCAAGAAACCGTCCCTGGACCCAACTTTATTATCTAATTATCGTTCGGTCTCCAACTTTCGCTTTATGGCGAAGGCTGTTGAGAGTGTGGTGGCACGACAGCTCCCCCAGCTCCTGGATGAAGCTGTCTATTTAGATCCACACCAATCAGGTTTCAGGCCCGGGCACAGCATGGAAACGGCTTTGGTCGCAGTGGGGGATGATCTCTGGAGGGCCCGTGACAGGGGTTGTTCCTCTGTCCTGGTCCTGTTAGATCTCTCGGCGGCTTTTGATACTGTCGACCACAGTATCTTATTGCGGCGGCTGGGGGGGTTGGGAGTGGGAGGCACTCCCAGTGGTTCTCTTCCTTCCTCTCCAATCGTTTGCAATTTGTGTTGGCAGGGGGTCAGAGATTGACCCTGAGACCCCTGACCTGTGGGGTACCTCAGGGGTCAGTGCTCTCGCCCCTGCTGTTCAACATTTATGTGAAGCCACTGAGTGAGATCATCCATGGCTTTCGTACACTGATGATACTCAGCTGTACATTTCTACCCCAGGCCACCCCGATGAAGCCATGGAAGTGATGACCCGGTGCCTGGAGGCTGTGCGGGGTTGGATGGGGCGAAACAGGCTTCAGCTCAACCTGGCCAAGACCGAGTGGCTGTGCTTTTTGGCACCCCGATACAGCCAGCTAACTCCATCGCTGGCCGTGGGGGGGGGGAATTCTTGCCCCCACAGAGAAGGCACGCGATCTGGGTGTCTTCCTGGACGTACTGCTGTCATTAGAAGACCATATAGTGGCTGTCACCAGGGGGGCTTTTTGTCAGGTCCGTAGGATCTACCAGTTGTGGCCCTTTCTGGACTGGGATGCACTTTGCATGGTCACATCCATCCTCATTATCTCCCGCCTAGACTATTGCAATGCTCTCTACATGGGGCTCCCCTTGAAGAGCACTCGGAGGCTCCAGTTGGTGCAGAATGCAGCTGCGTGGATGGTTTGGGGGGCTCCTCGGAGCTCCCATGTTACACCACTTTTGCACGAGTGGCCTCTCGGATGCGATTCAAGGTATTAGTGACCATCTTTAAAGCGCTCCATGGCTTGGGACCTGGGTATTTACGGGACTGCCTACTGCTACCATCGATCTCCCATCGGCCAGTGTGCTCCCATAGGGCGGGCCTCCTCAGGGTGCCACCGGCTGGATGGCTGGCAACCCCGAGGGTGCAGGCCTTCTGTTTGGGAGCACCCTCCCTCTGGAACGAATTACCCCCAGAGATGAGGACCATCCCTGACCTTTTGACCTTCCAGCACGCGCTGAAGACCCATTTATTCCATCTAGCCAGTCTGGCCTAGAGTTTCTTGCAGGGTTTTAATTGGTTTTAAATAGTCTTAGTTTTTAAATCCTTGTTTGTTTTTATTTCTCAGCCATTCTATTTAATCTTTTAAACTGTTTTTAAATATTGTATTTCTGACTGCATTTTTACCTGGCTGTACACCGCCCCGAGTCCCACTGGGAGAGGGGACGGTATAAAAGACAAATAAATAAATAAATAAGTAAGTAAGTAAGTAAGTAAGTAAGTAAGTAAGTAAGTAAGTAAGTAAGTAAGTAAGTAAATAAATAAATAAATAAATAAATAAATAAATAAATAAATAAATAAATAAATAAATAAATAAATAAATAAATAAATAAATAAATAAATAAACTGAACAGAGAGAAGCAACCTAAAACTAAGGAAAAACTTCCTGACAGTGAAAACAATTAACCAGTGTAACTGAATGTCTCCAGAAGTTCTGGGTGCTCAATCACTGGAAGTTTTTAAGAAAAGACTGGACAGCCATTTCTCAGAAATGTATAGGGTTCACCCCAAGGTCCCTTCTAAGTATTATTCTGACACCTTTCCCAGGATTTCTACTCAGAGTTTGGCATCCTCAGTTTTCTTGCCTGAGGTGGGGGTTGGACTAGAAGACCTCCAAGCTCCCTTTTGAACTCTTGTTAAACACATGTGTATTTTATGTTCTGGACTATTGACATTAAATGCATGTAAACCCTGAAAAATATGTGGTAGCCCTGGGCAAAAGAAAGGCAGAAAAATCACTCTATGTGTAGGGACAGTGTAAAATATTAACACATGATAAATAATGGAACAATTAAAAATAATAGCACAGAGTTTTATATATATCTCTCTCTTCCTTTCTTTTTCTTTCTTTCTTTCTTTCTTTCTTTCTTTCTTTCTTTCTTTCTTTCTTTCTTTCTTTCTTTCTTTCTTTCTTTCTTTCTTTCTTTCTTTCTTTCTTTCTTTCTTTCTTTCCTTCCTTCCTTCCTTCCTTCCTTCCTCTCTCTCTCTCTCTCTCATACATACACACACACAGAGACAACACTTAACAGACAAGCATTTTGGAAGCAGCTGTTTTAAATTTCTCCAAGGCTGGAGTGGATTCCCCCATTCCCTCTGTCAGACCACACTCCTTCTCACTCCAGACATTTTAGCTCACAAGGGGAAAGCAATACTTGCAACATCCATGGGGAATCTTTGGAGAAGTTTTTAAAGAACCTGCTGCTTTCAAAATGCATTTCTTTTACATTGCAAAAATATTCCAAGGCTCGATTCACCCCCACCCCCTCTGTCAGACCGTATTCCTTCTCACTCCAGACATTTTAGCTCACACGTGGAAAGCGATACTTGCAGCGTCCAAGCCTGTCTTCCTTTCCCCCAGGGAGAAAGAGGATGTGGAGAATGGAAAGCTAGGAGAGCGATCACAAGTGAGCAACGGGGTGACCGGATTGGGAGTGAGGACAGCCAGGGGTTGCCACCGGTTCGGCGACCCATGCAAAATAATCGCTACCGGTTTGCCCAATTAGGTGAGAACCAGTTGAATAGCACCTCTGTCTTGGGCTCTCTGCTCAGGATGGTGTCCTGGCTGCTCCGCTCCCTCTCTCCGCTCCCTCTTGGGATTGTTGGCAAATTCTCTTTTCTCGGAACCTTCTGAAATCTTCTGACAGTCCTGGTTGAGATAGATCACGGCTCCGTTGGCCCTAGACCACCACCCCCGTCTCCAGCGATGTGGTTAGGCATTCACCTCGATCGCCATCTTGACTTCTTTGTCAAGATGTCTCTCTTTCTCTCTCTTTCCCTCTCTCTCTCTTTCTGTCCCTTCCTTCCATCCCCCTTTCTTTGCCTATCCCTTTTCTTCCTTTCTTTTTCTTTCTCTCTCCCTTTTTCTTTCTTTACTTTCTTGTCTGTTCCTTCTCTCTTTCCCTTTCCCTCTCTTTCTCTCTCTTTCCCCCCTCTTTCTTTTCTCGCTCTCTCTTTCTCTCTCTCTTTCCCCGTCTCCCTATCCCTTCCTTAACCTACCTACCTATTTTCTGCCCAGGCAGGCGTGGCCTAATCTGTCAAAGGCCTGGGCTAATCCTGCATCACCCCATTTCCCCTTCCAGAGGCCCCAGGCCTTAATCTCCCCATTTCCTTCCCCACGAGCACCTCTTTCATCATCCCACAGCCGTGACTTTACTTTCCTCCTGTGGCTGGCTGCCAGGGAAGGCAAGCCAGGGCTGAGCCATTGTTGTTGCTGGGCTCCTCGCCAGCTCACGTCACCCTTGTCATGAATGCCTGCAGCCACCACATGTTTTTTCGGTGCAGCTGGATTGCAGCCACACCGAAAAAAACATGCAGTGGCTGGAGGCTTTTTGCAGTGAAAATTACCAACCTCCAGCTTTGCTCTGCTTCTCCAATGTGCCACTGCGGCTGCATTCAAGGCACCGGCCCCTCAGATCCACCCCATTGAGCCTGCTGCACCGGAGGAACTTGCCCAAGCAAGTCCGAGTGGAGAGGTGCAGCAGTCAATGGGATGAGCCTGCATGGCTGGCACCTAGAACGCGGTGGCAGCAGCGTGTTGGAGAAGCAGAGCAAAGCCAAAGGTGAGTAATTAACACTGCAAAAAGCCTCCAGATGCCATGTTTTTTTCAGTGTGGAAAAACACGCAACATCTGAAGACTTTTTGCAATGAAAATAACTGACCTCCAGCTTTACTTGCTCCATTTCTCCAATGCGCCACTGTGGCCATCAGCAATTGTCACGCTTGTGCGCGATGTCATGCATACGCAATAAGGACTGACTGGGCAGGGAACGGAGAAGTGGGTGGAGAGGAGCAGAACCAGCCAGGGGCCCATTTTACCAGTTCTCCAAAGTACCAGGAATGGTAACGAACCGGTAGAATCCCACCCTGAATCACGCTCTGCGAGGGGCCCACCTCCAGTACTCTTCTGCTGCCCCCCTTGCCTCTTAGCACCCGCTGCCACCCCGCTTGCCTCTGAGTATCCCCCTAAGACATTCCACTGCCCCCCATGGGGTGGTACCGCCCACTTTGAGAACCACTGTGTTGGACCAAAAAGGTACTACAGGACTCCTCCAGATCTTTTCCCAACAATTTTCCTCCTTTTACTCTCTGGTATTTGCCAGGTCTTTTAAGATGAAAAGCAACATCAGTTGCTCAAATAGACATCCATAGTATGAATTGGGGTGTGTGTGTAATTTATTGTATGGCTTTTGTGTGTTTGTGTGTGAAGTGGAATAACTTTCCTTCAAAATCAGCTTGAGATTGAGCTCTGCCTACATATAGTTTCTTTCCACTCTCCTTCCTCATGTCCAAGCTGACATTACAACAGTAAGGAGAATGGCTGGCTGGGCTTGAGCCACTTTTGAGTGGTTGGAGAGAAGAAATGATATAGGGGAGGAAATGCCCTCCAGCAGTTTGGAGAAATATCCCTATAGAAAGGCTGTTAATGAGTCCTGTGAAAATAGCTATTTTTTTAAATTGGAAGCTTGGAACCTGCTTAAACTTCCATTCCAAATTCTTCTATTCTTCTTATAGAGACATGGGTATTCCTTTTATCAACAATATCAAAATGAGTTCTTTCTCAGCTACAGTTATAACAAGTATAAAACCAAAAAAAGTACATGTAAATTGCAAGATCCAATCTGGGTTGGTCACCAGGACCAGAGATTTTGTCTTCCAAACTCCCATCTTCAGGGAGCTTCTCTCTAGCATGTACATGCAAAATGCTTAAAGAATCTGAACACAAAGAAAGGACTGTTCTTATACCACAATGTATCTCTTATCAGGAGGAACAGGTAGTTCAGAAATCTTCTCCTGTTACAATAATTTAAGAAGCTTTTGATGATCAGGAGTGTACAGGATGAATCTAAACAGAACTTTTCCCATTCAATCAACTAGAATGAACTTCTGAAAACTTATCAAAAAGAATCCTTTATTAAGATGAGACAATCATGTAGGGGTCAAAAGCAGCATCTAACGTGCCTCAGGGAGATAAGGGAGTTTAAAGCCCCTCCCCTTATCCTGATGTGTAATACAAAGAGCCAACATTTAATTCCCCCACCCCCTTTTTAGAATGATCTTTTACAGAGTTTCCCAGGGCATGCCTAATTCCCCCCAGTCCCTTTTTAGAACAATCTGTTTCAGAGTTTCCCAGGACACATCTCACTCTGCAATTTTTATGGTCTCTTCATCTCCTGGCTGTCTCTCTCAGAGGTGATAGGTTCCGGCCATCTGGGTTTCATCTCCCCATTGTATCATGTGTAGGTTATACAAATTCGATATAAGATTAAATATATTCAGGTTACATCAAGAAGGATATTTTTATCAGTCTTCCCCCCTTTTCTTCTTCCATTGAAGAAATGACAGATACACAGATCTGACAGGATTGCTGTTTAATTTGTACAGGTTTAGCAAATATTATACACGTTTGCAAAATCACTGTTATCAAAGCAATCGGATTTTGGGACTTCCAGAGAGAACTTGCATTCAAAACTCTTTGCAGCCATTTCTATTTCTGCACTGTGCTATGTGGAAATAAATGTAAAGTCTCTTTCAGTTCAAATATTGTTCCAGTAATGCCATGGGTTTTTCTTGCCAGCCATACAAACACGGTTTCCCAATGCCTTTTTAAAACATTGGGGGGGGGGGGGGGGGCGCTAGCACATAGCCCTAATACCCCCTAAAACAGGGATTGGACTAGAAGCAGAGATGGTATTCAGCAGGTTCTGATCAGTTCTGGAGAGCCGGTAGTGGAAATTTTGAGTAGTTGGGAGAATCAGTGGTAACCTTCCCACAGGAGTGGGGAAGGAATGGAGATTTTACTATATCCTTCCCCTGCCACACCCACCAAGCCATGCCCACAATAAAATAAAATTTTTTGAATTCCACCACTGACTAGAAGACCTCCAAGGTCCTTTCCAATTCTGTTATTCTCTAATGAACTGGTTAGGCCCCAAGCTATAGAAATAATGGCCTCAAATAATTCCACTCAGTCAACTTTTGCTTCCACAGAAATGTGTCATTCTCAGGACAAGGTTGATAAAGAATTGCCTTCATCATTAGCCTCTGCTTGCTGTGTGCAGTCATATCAGCATAAAAGTTTGGTATGTTATAAATGTCAGTAAAAACAAATCAGGTCAATGTTTCCACTGCTTAAGAAACCACTTCCCATTTGAGAAACACTATTTCCTGTAATTGTGAAAAATAGGTAAGGCAAAGGCAAGCTTTAAGCTCACCACACGGATACCATGGCCATCACGGACTGACTTTTACTCTTAAACTGTTACTTCTTAATTCAATCTGGGCATAAAACCCTTTTTTTCCAAATTGAGATTGTACATACTTTGCAGAGATCATCAGTAGGCCTGTTGCCAATAATGTAGTTCAGGTGCGAAGTGAGGCAGAAAAAATGAAGCAAGGTTAGAATCAGTATCAACTTCGTTGTCCCAAGTAAATTGCTGGAGACAAATTGTTGGCCTATGCCAACCCTAATATTGTTTTCCAAATAGCCTCATAGCAACAGTTTTGAAATTTGGATTTTTCATAAGTGGAAACTGAATTTCCTTTGCACAAATAACTCAATATTTAATTGACAAGAGGTTTTGACATTTGTCAATTAATTCTCTAATTTAGTTCTGAAGATCAATCTGGGTAGAGGTTTTATAAAGACTTTGGTAGAAAATGAAATAAAACAAAGGCATTGAGACTAATTTCCCACAGAAGACTGGTTTCCATTTTATCACACAAACATAAAGGAATATACAGTAGTGGTCTCTTGTGGGTTGTTTGCGTAAATTGAGTAATGTGCTGCTATTTCAATCTGAGGAAATAATTGAATTAAAAAAAAAAAGGCTATTATCCTCACTACTGGCCCCCAGCTTCCTGAAATGAAGAAGCAGAATAAGTGGCTCAGTTAATGAAGCTTGGGATATTCTAAAATTTGTTGGACTACAAGAGTTTTTACAAAGATCAGTTATTATACCAATCTTAAAACATTATATGACTGGAAATATACTAGCACTGATGTTTTAGGGTTGAAAGCTATTGGTACCACTTGGTTTATTACAAGTGATCTGTCAGTTTAGAGCAAAACCATCAAATCCTATTTTTTACTCAAAAATACCTATCAATTTCACTTGGGGCAGAAGGTGCTGGAGAAAAACAATGGCCTTTCTTCTTCTTTTAAATTCTATCTAATGTATTCCAACAATTGGGAACTTTTATATATTTTAACAGAATGGAAGGATGGTTCAGTGATTTGAATGTGCACAAAAATAGCTTTGTGGAAAGATTTTATCTAAATTGTATGCATAAATCCTGAATTGTAATTTTTCTGGCAATAATTGTTCTTCAAATATACCAGTATAATGGGTGTACCAAAAGGCCAATAATAATATTTTTCCTTATTATTTCTTTTCAGAGAAAATATTACTGTAGTTAGGAAGGTTCAAAGGATTCACATCAAAGGATCTGTTTAGAAGGAAATGGCACAGTGGTGGGATTCAATTTTTTTTACTACCGGTTCTTTGGGCATGGCTTATTTGATGGGCATGTCTTGGTGGTCATGTGACTGGGTGGGCATGTCTTGGTGGTCATGTGACTGGGTGGGAGTGGCCAACTTGACATCACTCACGTCAAGCGGTGCCTTGCCTGGCCTCTCCTCGCCTCAGAGATACAATTTCCCTCTCTATTTATTTGTACTACTGAACATCCAAAATACACTATTTAATCCTATGTATATATGCCATATGTGTACATACATATTATATGATATAGTGTGTGTATAGGTACACAAAAAGATACACTATCTACTATATATACTGTGTGTATGTACACATGCACACACACACAACCACACACAGACCTCTTCTAAAACTATATACATTCAACCTCACTGCATTTGGAAAAATACACCCATAGTCCACTTTCTGCCACACATTTAACAATAATAACTTCGGCTGATGTTATGCAACGCCAGGTCTGTGGTTAATAAAGCCCCCCTTGTTCACGATCTTATTATGGAGCGGGGAGTTGACCTGGCAGGCTTTACCGAGACCTGGCTGGGGCAGGAGAGGGGTGTTCCCCTGGTGGAGATGTGCCCAGCCAGGTTTTGGGTTTTTCATCTACCGAGGACCCAGGGGAGGGGCGGGGGAGTTGCAGTGATTATTCGGGAGGATCTAGATCCTAGGGAATCCACTGTTCCTCAGACGACCGGATATGAATCCCTCTTTGTGAAGTGTGGCTCCGGGGTTCAGATGGGCCTTCTGATCACATAGCTGGCTCCCTGCTATGTGACGTCGGCCCTGCCTGAGCTCCTCGAGGTCATAGCCAGCTTGGCAGTTGAGACCCCCAGACTTGGGGGGTCTTTAACTTGCCGTTGGCTGGCGGGGCCCCAGGGGTTGCTCAGGAGTTCTTGGCTTCCATGACAGCCTTGGGCCTGACCCAATTAATTGGGAGCCCCACTCACACTGCAGGTCACATCCTGGATCTGGTTTTTGTCTCTGGACAGTGGCAGGATGATCTCGGTATAGGGGACGTTGTTACTAAGCCCCTGTCACGGTCGGATCATTCGTTCCTTAGGCTGGACTTCCAGGCCACTCCCCCCACCGCAGGGAGGCAAACCAAATACAATGGTTCCACCCCAGGCACCTGATGGATCCAGATAGGTTCCTGATGGAGCTTGGGCTGTGTTCCGATGTTCGAGCATACGACTCGGTTGAGGACCTGATGGCCACCTGGGAAAAGGTGGCAGCTGGGGCCCTTGATCGGGTCATGCCTTTGCGGCCTCTGACCCAGCGCCGATCTCACTTGGCCCCTTGGTTTTCCGAGGAGCTGCAGGAGATGAAGCGCCGGAAAAGACACCTGGAGAGTATTTGGAGGGCCACTCGCTCCGGATCTGACCGAACACTATTACGGTCTTATATTAAGACCTATTTAGTGGCAATAAGGGTGGCAAAGCATTCTCACTTTTCCGCACTTATTGCATCTGCAGGAAATCTCCCAGCCGTCCTGTTTAGAGTGACTGGCTCCCTCCTGGAAGGGGGAGCGCAGGAGGACCCCTGGCAGGGTCGGGCTGAGGATTTTTCAAATTTCCTGCTGGACAAAATCACTCAGATCCGGAATGAGTTGGACTCTGAATGGGCATCTCTGGGCGGCGGGACGGGGGCGGAATTTGGAGAGGTCATTTGGGAAGAGTTTGATCCTGTGACCCCCGAAGATGTGGACAGGATCCTGCGGGGGCTGAATGCTACCACATGTTTATTAGACCCGTGCCCCTCCTGGCTGGTGTTGGCCACTCGGGAGGTGACACGAAGTTGGTTCCAGGGTATTATTAACACTTCCTTGAATGAAGGATATCTGCCCGCCCCCTTGAAAGAGGCGGTGGTGAGACCTCTCCTCAAGAAACCGTCCCTGGACCCAATTCTGTTAGCTAGTTATCATCCAGTCTCCAACCTTCACTTTGTAGCGAAGGCTGTTGAGAGTGTGGTGGCACAACAGCTCCTCCAGAACCTGGATGAAGCTGACTATTTGGTTCCACGCCAATCAGGCTTCAGGCCCGGGCACAGCACAGAGACGGCTTTGGTCACATTGGTGGATGATCTCTGGAGGGCCTGTGACAGAGGCTATTCCTCTGTCCTAGTCCTACTAGATCTCTCGGCGGTTTTCGATATTGTCGACCACAGTATCCTATTGCAGCGTCTGGGGGGATTGGGGGTGGGGGGCACTGTTTTGCAATGGTTCTCCTCCTTCCTTTCTGGCCATTCGCAATTTGTGTTGGCGGGGGGGCAGAGATCGACCCCGAGGCCCCTGATTTGTGGGGTTCCTCAGGGGTTGGTGCTCTCGCCCCTTCTGTTCAACATTTATATGAAGCCATTGGGTGAGATCATCCATGACTGTGGGGTAGAATTCCATCAGTACGCTGATGACATCCAGCTGTACATTTCTACCCCAGGCCACCCCGATGAAGCTGTTGAAGTGATGGCCCGGTGCCTGGAGGCTGTGCGGTGTTGGATGGGGCGGAACAGCTCTGGCTCAACCCATCTAAGACTGAGTGGCTGTGCTTCCCGGCACCCCGGTACAGCCAGCTGGTTCCATTGCTGGCTCTGGGGTGGGGAATTCTTGCCCCCACAGAGAGGGCGCACAATCTGGGTGCCCTCCTGGATGTACGGCTGTCATTGGATGACCATGTGGCAGCCATCGCCAGAGGGGCTTTTGATCAGGTCCATAGGATCTACCAGTTGCTACCCTTTCTGGATCGGGATGCGCTTCGCGCGGTCACTTCCGCCCTCGTAATCTCCCGCCTAGACTATGCCAATGCTCTCTACATGGGGCTTCCCTTGAAGAGCACTCGGAGGCTCCAGCTGGTGCAGAATGCAGCCACACGGGTGGTGTTGGGGGTTCCTCGGGGCTCTCATGTCACGCCGTTCTTGCGCGAGCTGCATTGGCTCCCGGTGGTCCTCTGGGTGCGCTTCAAGGTATTGGTTACCATCTTTAAAGCACTCCATGGCTTGGGGCCGGGGTATCTAAGGGACTGCCTCCTGCCATCATCGGCCTCCCGCCAGCCAATACGCTCCCATAGAGTGGACGGCTGGACGGTTGGCGACCCCGAAGGTGCTGGCCTTCTCATTGGGGGCACCCTCCCTCTGGAACAAATTAACCCCGGACATGAGGACCATCCCTGATCTCCTGACCTTCCGACGGGCAGTGAAGACTCATCTATTTCGCCAAGCCAGTCTGGCCTAGGGTTCTCTTAGAATTTTAATCTGGTTTTATCTGGTTTTTAATCTTTTTAATTCCCCTTTATGTACTTTTATTCCAGCCACTATATATTTGATTTTAATTGTTTTTTTAATTCTGTATTGTTGTGATATTTTTAATCGGCTGTACATTGCCCTGAGTCCTGTCAGGGAAAGAGACAAATCTCTCCCTATCTCTTCTCCTACTGTCCATCTAATTGATCACAATTGACCACTTAAGGAGGTTATTAACAGCATACTTCAAAGGTGTGGAATTGAGATTTTTACATTCCCAGAGAGATACATTTCATTCCCATGGGATGAAATGTATCAATCCAAGAAAACAGATGGATTCAGATTGATGTATATGGGACAATCATGTGTCTTAATAAGAGAGGGGTATAACTGATTGCAGACATGTATTTATAATTGTTTTACAACAAGTAAAAGGTTAAGGAAATCTTTTTTACAACAGTGAGATAACAAATGCCTGTAGAGTAGCTCTCTACTTAATGCTATAATATATTTTACGATATTTCTTTATTTATTAATGTCCCCTTCAGCACCAAAGTAATCCAGATTCCAGATGATATAAAGTCTCCTGCTGGAGCAGGGGATTGGATTAGATGGCCTCCAAAGTTCCTTCTAACTCTGCTGTTCTATGATTCTGTAAGGATCTCTTGCTGGAGCAGAGGGTTGGACTAGAATTTCAAACTTGACAGCTTAAAGACTTGTGAACTTCAACTCCCAGAATCCTCCTCCAGTCATGTTACTCAGGAAGTCTGGGAGTTGAAGTCTATAAGTCTTAAACTTGCAAACTTTGAAAGCCTTTGGACTAGAAGAAGATCCCTTCCAACCCTAGATTCCTGTCCTATTTCGAAGAATCTTCTGAAGCTAGGGTTTGTGTCCATCCTTCCTTTTTTCCCCTCTCCTCCCTTCCTCCTTTCTTGCTCTCTCTTTCTTTCTCTCTCTCCCTTCCTTCCATCCCACCTTGTACATTGACTACCATGCTGACTGTATCAAAAGTAAGTCACACAATCCACAACTCAATTTTAACCTTCAATCACAACCCTACTTCAACCAATCCACCATCACCCAAGACTAGGCACACACGCCCCTAACTACAATTCCAACTACAGCTGTCCTTAAATGCAAGCTACTCAATGCAAGAAGCTTTGTGAATAAAATACCTGAATTTCTCCTCTTACTAAATATGGCTAAATTCGACATCATATTTGTCTGTGAAACATGGCTCAATGCATCTCTCCCTGACTCCATTACCACAGTAAGAGACTATCATGTTTACTGATCACATCGTGAAATTCGTAGAGGAGTTGGTGTTGCTATCTTCTATAAAAAGTCCTTACATCTAAAAAACATCCAAGTTACCCAGGAGCTTCTCTTCCTGAGACCATCATCTGTGAACTATCCTTAAATATCACATTTCAATTCTTACTATGTTACAAGCACCTGATTATGGCATCGAACATGTAAACAAGCTAAATTCACTACTAACATGGGCAACATCCTGCCCACACGCTTTTATCTTTCTTGGTGACTTCAATCTACCTCATATTAACTGGGCCCTAAATGAATGTACAACTGAACCCACACATGCAACCTTCTACAATGCTGTTACAAATCTGGAACTGGAACAACTAGTAACCAACAATACTAGACTTAACAACTGCCACAATCTCATCTTCTGCAATAGTTTGAATTTAATTTACGGAATAAAAACTAAAGAACCTTTTTCCAACAGTAACCAAAAGTAGACTTTTGTCTCAACATACACCCACACAAAAATCATCACAGTGATGTAATCCCCAATTATAATTTCAAAAAAGGCAACTATGATCTTATAGACAACGATCTCTCATCCCTTGATTGGCAATTTCTATTCACTGGATGCAATACTATTGAAGAGCATTACAACATATTTTTACTTGAAGTCAAAAGAGTAATCAAACTATATGTACCAATAACAACTCCCAAAACAAAACAAAAAAAACAGATTACCCATAACAATAAGGAAACTTCAATCCAAAAAGAGATCACTCTGGTGGAAAAACAAATCTGGTCATGTTGCCAACTTCAAAAGCCGATACAAAAATTTATGTCACCAGATAAAGACTTGAATGCACCAATTATCACATTAAACAAGAGGAAAACCTTCTACGCACCAATTCCACCCATGCTTTTTACAATTTTGTAAACAATAAACTAACAGACTCAAGGTCCATCCCACCCCTGATAGGACCTAATGGTAAAGACTGCAATGATGACACCATTAAAGCCAACATCTTTAACACATTCTTTGGCTCAGTATTTGTAAACAGCAATGGAACATGCCCAGTATTTCCTAGCCGAACCACAGAAAACTAGAATGATTTAATACATATCAATTTTACAGAAGACAATGTTGAAAAAGCACTACACAATCTAAAACCATTTCTATCTATTGGACTGGATGGAATATGTGCCTACTTCTTTAAAAAGCTATCCACTGCCATAGTAGAACCTCTAAGCATAATCTTTGAAAAATCTTTCAGGACCAGCTCCTTGCCTAACCTATATTCACAAGCCATGGTCACGGGATCTATGTTTATCCGCCTGTTTTTTATAACTTTTTGCAGATTCGGTCAAAGCTTTTTTTGTAATTTCCCACCTTTCTTTAATGGGTTCATCCATTCTGTTAGGGACATGAATGTGGGAGGTTCTCTAGGTAACTCTGGCGTCAGGGCAAAGTCCATTCCAGTGTTGATTTGGAATGGAGTCAACCCCATGCTGCTATGTACTGCATGATTGTAAGCAACCTCTGCAAAAGGTAATAATCAGCCCAATTTTCTTGTTGATAATTTACATAGCATCTAATGTATTGTTCAATCATGGCATTAGTCCTCCCTGCTGCTCCATTACAACCTGGATGGAAAGGTGAGGATAATCCTTGGGAGGACCCAATGGATTTCAAAAATTCCCTCCAAAATTTTGCAGTAAATTGTACCCCTCTGTCTGATATTATTCTACAAGGTACTCCGTGTAGTCTATAGATATGTTTCACGAACAATTTTGGAAGTTTTTTTGCAGATGGAAGCCCTTTACAGGCTATAAAGTGGGCCTGTTTAGAGAATAAGTCAATTACAGTCCAGTTGCTCGTATTCCCTTCACTCTCAGGTAATTCCACAATAAAGTCCATTGCGATTTCTTCCCATGGTTGGGTTGGTTCAGTGACTTGTTGAAAGAGGCCAGGGGTTTTTCCAGTTCTGTATTTCATTGTGGAACAAATTGAGCTACTTTTTACATAGTCCTTGACATCAGGTTTCAGTTTTGGCCACCAGAATTGTCTTCTCAGTAGATGTAGGGTTTTTATGAATCTGAAGTGGCCTCCCAGCTGTGAGTCGTGGCTATCCTTTAGTACCAGTAGTCTTAGGGTTGTGGGTACATAAAGCTTAGCCCCTTTCCAAGCTAGTCCATCATTCATTGTCAACTCAGTTTGTTGGTCCAGGAACCAAGGATCGGTCAATAGGGCCATTTTCAATTCTGTGGTCAGCTTATCTTCCAGGCATTTGAGGTTGCAGTTGGCTTGGGCTCAAGTGGTTACTTGGCCTGCAGATTGAGCTCCTGAAATTAAGGCTTGTACTATTTCCTCTTGGTGGTTGTCAAACTGAGGTTTTCTGGACAGGGCATCCACCAATACGTTTTTCCCTCCGGGGATATATTTAATGTTGAAGTTGAATTGCTTGAAGTATTGGGTCCAGTGAACTTGTTTAGGCAATAATCTCCTAGGGGTCTTTAGAGCCTCGAGGTTTTTATGATCAGTGCATACCTCAAAGGGCTCCGGCACCCCTTTTAGGAAATGCCTCCAAGTTAATAAAGCCCATTGTACAGCAAATGCTTCTTTCTCCCAGACTGCCCACCTTCGCTCTGTGTCCATCAGCTTTTTGGACACATAAGCGCAAGGCATCAGTAGGTTTTGAGAATCTTTTTGCAGCAGAATGGCTGCCACCGCTACATCACTTGCATCCGTTGGACAATAAAATGCTTGGTCGCGTCTTGGTGCTGGAGGATGGGCTCAGCTTCGAAGAGGCATTTTAAGGTCTTGAAAGTTTTCTGACAGTCCATGGTCCAAGCCAGGGGTTGATTTGGCTTCAGTTTGGTGGGTGATTGGCCAGTTTTTAATAGCTCTGTTAATGGGAGGGCAACTTAGGCAAAGGATGGAATGAATTGTCTATAGAATTTGGCAAACCCTAAAAAACTTTGAAGTTGTTTTTGGGTTCTGGGGGGTTGCCAGTCCAGCACCACTTTCACCTTTATGGGGTCCATTTCAATTCCTAGGTTGAATATTCGGTAGCCTAAATAATCCAGTGATTCTTTGTGGAATTCACATTTTGAGAGTTTCACATATAATTTGGTGGCTAGAAGTTTTTCTAGGACTTGTAGGACCAATTGAACATGTTCTTCCATGGTCTCGCTGAAGATAAGGATGTCACTCAGCTATACGAGGACCCCCTGATAAAGGTGCGGGTGCAACACCTCATTGATGACTTGCATAAATACTGTGGGAACCCCCTGAAGTCCGAAAGGCATGACTTTGAATTGGAAGCTATCCAAAGGGCAGTTAAAAGCTGTTTTCCATTCATCTCCCTCTTTGATGTGGACCCAGTAGTAAGCTTCCCTGAGATCTAGCTTGGTGAATACCTTGCCTTTTGACAGGTGGTTCAATAAGTTCTTCATGAGGGGGAGAGGGTACATGTTTTTGATGCACATGGAGTTCACATCCCTAAAGTCAACACATAATCTCAACCCACCATCCTTCTCTTTGAACAACATGGGGGCAGCTAATTTGATTTTATTTAATTTAATTTGATTTGGCAGGTTCAAATAACACGGGGGCAGCTAATCTTGATTTGGCAGGTCCAAATTTTGGGCAATGTATTTCTTTAATTTAGTCATTTCAAGCAGGTGTCATGGAATACATCTTTGGTTTTGGTAGTTTCTCCCCAGGTTCTAATTCTATGCCGCAATCAGTGGCTCGATGGGGAGGTAAAACATTACACTCTTCTTCACTGAATGCTTCAGCCAAGTCTTTGTATTGGTCGGGTGTCTGGGTGTTATCTGGTAAAAGGTGGGATGCTGTGGATGCTGGCTCAGGTTTTGGGTTCACATTGACTGGTGGTTTTGTAGTGGGAGGAAGAAGGGGCAATGGGCCCGGTCCAAGGAGGATTTTCCTGAATCCATCCTCCCATTTTATTATAGGGGCCCATTTGTCTAGCCAAGCAAGTCCCAATATGATTGATTCTGACATCCTGGGGGCCACTATGAAGCGTATGAATTCACGATGGGACCCTAATTCCATCTTGATCAATTCTGTCATTTGGGTGGCTGGGGTCCCCACAAATCCCATCCACTTACTCAAATCTGATTGGGCATTTTAGTGGGTTAGTCTTTATGCCCAATTGTTCAACAATAGGGAGTCCGATAAGGCATCTAGAGCACCCAGTATCAATGACAGCTTCTAAGTCCCTGGCCTCCCCCGTGTTTGGTACCACTAACTTGACCTTGACTGTAAAAGGTATGATGGGATCACTCACCATTGGGTTGTCTTCGCTGGTCGGGTTCTTGGGGATGTGGTGTTGGTCTGGTGGTCGGTTGCTCCCATCTGTGTGGAGGGGACTTTCTCAGCTGTGTCTAGCAAACTGGCTAATGTCCGGAGGTCTTCCTTGATTTTTCCAACCTCTACTAGCCGTACTAGACTTGGACTGTGGTGCTTGTGGTACAGGAGCAGGGCCAGACAGTCTGCTGCTCTATGGCCATCTTGGCCACAGCGGTAACATTTCAGCATCCTATTGGGTTGGGTACGAGCAGCTTCGGCTGGTCTGGTCAGTGGTCTCCTGGCCACAATTCTCTTAGGCGGGGCCACTGGAAGGGATTTTCTGTGTGGATTGATGCTGCGGTCTAAGCTGAGGGAGGCAGCATACCACGCTTATAAGGTCTCTGGTATTCCCCTAATGTCACAGGCCTTCTTTTCCTCTGGATCAATGGTGTTTTTAAAGTAGTGTAAAGTCATTCTTTCAGGCCAATCCCTGAGATGGCTTGCAACCCTTCTAAAGTCCCAAATAAATTCTGATAAGGGTCACTTGCCTTGTCTCATTTCCATTAACTTCTCTTCATTTTCTGCCACCCTGTCTAGATTTTCAAATCAAAGTCTCAATAATAAATCCATCAACATCTTGTAATTCTGAGGCTTGCTTGTTGTATAGCTAGGCCACCCAGTCAGATGCATCCCCCTCCTTCATCCCATTGGTTATGGCAGTAACCAGCTCACACTGTCATGTATTGGTCCCCAAACTGGTCTATGTGGGACTGAATTTGAGTGAGGAAGTAATTAAAATGTTCATAGCGTCCATTGAAAATGGCTTTGAACTGCACTTGGTCTGGCCTGGCCCGTGGTTGGGAAGGTAGTACGAGCCTGGCACCCGCAGGTTGAGCTGGAATGAAGGGAGATTGATGGGGTATGAATCTAGGTTGGGCAGGGCCCCTGAGGCCTGGCTGGGTTGTGTCTCTCTGGAAGAGGGGCCCCTGCAGGGTCGCTCCAAGTGAGGGTTGAATTGGTGGTTGCCATGAGGAAGATGGATATTGTCTTTCTCTTTGCCTAGGTGGAGAGGGAGTGACTGCTGTCTGGGTAGATCCCCTTCAGACTATGGCTTTGTTGGCGCTGGCAGCCATTGGCACTGAATCCACCGCTGGCCTGGATAAAATCCCCACCCTGGAGGGATGCTTTTGTTAGGGGATAACCTCTTCTCTGGGAAGTGGGGAGCAGGACTTGGAGGTTGCAACATACCTCTGTTTGTAAGCACCCCTTGTTTGCATGGGCCTTCATGCTGGGCCTCTCCAACCGGCATCTGGGCAAATTCCCTCCACACTGCATCATCCTGTGCTGCATGCAGAGGGCTTGGGAGGAAATTTTCATCAGGCTGTCTGTTTAAATTGGTCTGGTAATTCTCCCATGAACTAAAACGTCTTCGCCTGGCTCCCAAATCTTCTCTCTCCTCTGCAATTCTAAAGGCATCCATTATCTCCTCCAAGGGGCTGAATGATTCAGCTGATTTTTGAGCCTCCCTCCATCTCTGGAAAAGAATTCTCCGGGTTATCAGCAAAGCCCGTTACTAAGGAGTACTGAAATAATGTGAGACTTCAAGAAATCCTTCTTTTGAAACAGTAACTCCGAGACTGGCATAATCTCAAAGCTTTATTCAGAAAAAAAAAAGACTGGTATCGTCCAGTGGAATTTCAGTACTGGCATACCTCCCACAAAATTCTACCTACCTCCACCCACTTTCACAGCTCATTAATCACCTGAACCAATTATCCTGCATGTATAATTTTTTACTACTCCACTCTCTGTGACCTTAACTTTCAAACTCATTTTTTTTCTACTAAAAACTATGCCATTACATCACTTCCCTCCCAGCACTGATGTCAGCAATGAATTTCAGAGCTGACAGTTACAATGGCACTGAAAAAAATGACTTATGACCATTTTCACACTTATGACCATTGCAGCATCCCCACTGTCATGAGAGGCCAGGTGAGGAGAAGCGCTCCTTGACATAAGTGATGTCGAGTTGGCCACACCCAGTCACATGACTACCAAGCTACACACACCAACTAAGCCATGCCGACAAAACCAGTTGTTAAAAAAATTGAAGAAGACCCTAAATTTTTGTAGCCAAACGGTGTTATTTATGATGTTAGCAAAATAAAATTACTTTACACATCAGGGATCGCCAACCTTTTGGATCTCAGCCTTTTGGACCAAACTAATAATTTTAAATCCCAGGGACCACTGACTGGTTCTGTGGGCATGACCTAATTTGTGGGTGTGGCTTGGTGGTCATGTGACTGGATGGGCATGGCTTGTATGTAAATATTATATTTGTACAAATATTGATTTTTTTTATTAAAAAAGACCAACTTTTACCCAAAATCAGGCAAAGCAGGCAGGCAGATTGAGTTACTCACAGAATCACAGATTTATTCAGAGATCTATCTATCTGCCATCGGCTAGCTCAGTCTGTCACATAAAATTTTCTTGCAAGCAAACTCACAAAATTAACTCAAAACACATCATGTATGTAAATATTGAATTTTTTAATTAAAAAAGAGCAACTTTTATCCAAAATCAGGCAAAGCAGGCAGGCAGATTGAATTGCTCACAGAATCATTCAGTGATCTATCTAACTGCCATCAGCTAGCTCAGTCTGTCACATAAAATTTGCTTGCCGTGAGTCTTCCCTGAATAATAGAACTTTCAGTCCTAAAGGAGGTTTGGCTGTGCTTAAAAGCAGAGCCGAAGATCTAAAGACTAGCTAGAAAGCAAGAAATCTAACGATTTCCTGCTTTCTAGCTAATCTAAATATCCTGGCACAGCAGAACAGCTGATGGTCAGAAAAAAGAAAAATAACAATTTAGCAGACAAGTTTGCCAGGTAAGGAGTAAGTGGGAGCGGGCCATGTGGGCGGTGCAACCTTGTGTTTCTGTGCAGCCTGAATTAATTGCTTTGGGGGGTGAGATATCTCTGCAGCCCACCAAAATTTTCTCACAGCCCATCAGTGGGTCGCAGTCCACCAGTTGGCGACCACTGTTATAGAGGACACTATAAATAACTCAACAAATGTTTCCAGAAGGATTGCCAACGACAATTTCTGGAAATATTGTCAGAAAGATTCATGGAAAATAGCATATTATTCTATTAAGAGAGATTACTTTGAGCTTCTAGTACAACTAGCAAAATATTACTGTGATAGTTTAGCATATATATTTATGTTTTATTAAGAATAAGTAAATATCTTTATGTGTGAATAAATATTATTGTTTTTTAAGAATGGTTATCTTGATGGAAATATCAATTTAGGTTATGTTATAGTAGAACAGAAGAGTTAAATGTACTTATTTTTCACAAGCAATATTATTTTATGTGATGAGCAAGACACTTTTTTAAATGGAGTATTATCTCCAGCAAATATCTCCAATATTTGATTGATTGATTGATTGATTGATTGATTGGTATTTCATATTTCTTAACTGCCCATCTCCTTTGGAGATACTACTTGTCTCTTAGAAAGCAAGTTGGGTATTGATCTGAACTGCATTGGATCAACAAACTGAGAGTGCCAAGATTTTTGGTTAATAGAAGAGAATATATGTAATTCAGTGTTGAACTGTGGAATCCTTGTGAACTCTCTGAGCTTGGTTATTTTCTTGTAGAAATTTCATTATCCAGGTAGGCAACTTTATCAATGCAAGAAGGGAATAGGGTTGCTCTTTGTTTATACAAAATAGTTTGCCATGCCAGTATTGGTAGGGGTGTTGTTTCCATACATACAAAAATATTACTAGACCATTATTGATACAATATTTACTTTTAAATTCTATTCATCCTGGTTATTTTTGTTCCGACCTTCCCTTCTTTTTTACAACTGCTGATAAAACTTATTCCACATTTCATAATAATCTGATTCCCCTTGTTTTTCAATTTTAAGGTTACCCTATCCAATTCTGCACAAGCTATTATTTTCCTTATCTCTCTTTCTGGTGGTATGATTTAATTCTTCCAATATTGTGTCTATACCATTCTCGCTGCTATCAATACATTTATTATTAAATATACTATACCTTTCCTATAACCTTCTGTCATTATTCCCAAGAGAAATAATTATGGTTTAAATGGAATATGCTCTCCCACCCATGTCTGTATTAATCTCAAGTATTTTGTTGCATAGTTATATATCCATCACATTGTTTGTCCAGAGATTCTGCCATTTAACCAGTTCCATATTATATCCGAATTTTTTTGCCCATGCCACCATTGTTCCTTTAACATGCTCTTCTTCTAATTTATATTCTAATAGGTATCTATACAGCACTTTAATTAATTTGTCATCAATCCCAATCAAAAGTTTGTCCAGTATAGTTAGATCTTTATTAATACCCCATGTTTTCCTGTCCTGTGTATATCTCGATAGTATCTGTAGGTAGGACCACCACTCCAGATTTACCCCTTGTGCTATCAGTTCTGATCTTGTTTTCAGTTCTCCTTGCTCATTTAATATGTTTCTATATGTAACAATTTTCTCCATATTTACCAAATTTGGGTATACTAGTGCTTCTAATGTGGAGAGCCAAGTAGGGGTTTCCACCATATAATTTTGGTGTTTAATTTTATTCCATACTGTTAATAGTGCCTGTCTTAAATTAGTGTATCTGGAAATATTTATGTGCTGTACCTTTTTCATACCACAGACAAGCATGCCAGCCCACTTGGATATCATGGCCTTTCAACGTTAGCAGTCTTTTGTTCAGTGGTGGTATTCAGCCGGTTCTCATCAGTTCAGGTGAACTGGTAGCAAGGATTTGGCATGAGTCGCTGAACTGGTAGTAACTTCTGGCTGGCCACTCCCCCAACCCAGTTGCCTTGTTGCCACTTGCTTTCTTGCCCCGCCTGCCCAATGCGTCCGCCCAATGCTCGCCCGCCCAATTACTCCTTAAGGTATTTTTTCTTTTTTTTTAACCTCCTGACAATCAGCTGTTCCTATGAACAGCTGTGCCAAGATTCCCCTCGCTTCTTACTGCTTCGCCCAGGAGGCTTCCTAGGCCCATGAAGGCCCCAAAAAGGAGCATGGAGGGGTGCTGCAAGCCCCTCCTATGCTTCATATTTTTCTTCCTGAGCCCCAGGGGAGCCTTCTGAAGGCAAAACCGCCACCCCAGAGGCTTTCCTGAGGCCAGGAAGACCCAAAAAATGGGGTGGGGTGATGCTTCCAAAAGAAAGGCACGTCCACCCAATCACATAGCCACACCCACAGAACTGACAGTAAAAATTTTTTGAATCCTACCACTGCTTTTGTTCCTTAACGTGATCCATTATTTTAGTTGCATGAGTGATGCTGCATGTTAGTATAACTCCCATTCAGGCATGCCAAAACCTCCTTTCTCTTTAGTGTTCTACATTACTTTCAGCTTGATTCTCAGCCTCTTTCCCTGCCATATTTTGATATCAGGTTCTTAAAAAAGCTTTTCTCTAATTTTATAGGTATATTTTGAAATAAGAAGAGTATTTTTAGTAATATATTCATTTTTAGAATGACTATCCTGCCCATTACGGAAGTTGCAAGTTCTTCCATCTTTCTAAATTCTTTTTAATTTGATTTATTAGTTTAGTATAGTTGTGTTCGCTGAGAGTTATGTACTTTGCTGTTAGATATATCCTTAAGTATTTCACCTTCTTCACTATCTGAAATTCATGTCTTTCATTAGCTCCTCTTTTTGTTTATTTGTCATATTCTTGACCAACATTTTAGTTTTTGCCCTATTTATTTTCAGGCCCACTTTTCTGTATTCTGCCAGTTCCTCCATAAGTTTCATACCAGACTTTAAAGGCTCCTCTAAATGAAGACTAGATCATCAGCGAAAGCTTGTAGTTTATATTGTTCTTGTCTGATTTCCAATCCTTTAATTTGTTCTTTTCAAATGTTTCTTGTCAATACTTCTAATGTTAAGATGAACAGCAATGGGGATAATGGGCAACCTTGTCTGTACCTTTTTGTATTGTAAAATTTGGTGTCACCTCATTGTTAATTATTACTTTGGCCTTTTGTTTTGTATATATTGCTCTAATCTTGTTTATAAATCTGTTTCCAATATCCATATATCTCAATTGCTGTAACATAAATTCCCAATTTACGTTATGAAATGCCTTTTGGGCCTCTAGGAAAAGCAGTGCCTCTTGTTTCTCATTATGTGCTTTGTTGTGGGATTAATTGTTCAATTGTTCTAATTAATGATGCTCAATGTACGCGCAACCTGACCTTGGCTGATGGAACAGGGAGTTTGCTTCATGTAGAGCCAGGAATGTGGTCTTATCTGTAACAAAGAAGTAACGGAATGAACTGATTTTAATGAACTGACTTTGTGTTATTATTGCTTGGCTGAGAATTCTGTAACCTTGCTTTTTCTAAATAAAAGAGTGCTTTGGACTTCGGTTCGGGGCATTTCATTTCGAGGAAAACCCTGTTTCCATGTCTCATGATTTGCCGGGTTAACCATTTAATTGCCTCAAGTGGTGACCTCCGACGTGATTCTTAAGGGATACGTCCGCTTTGTCCCCATCCTTCGCCAGGCATTGGCTTAAGCGCTTTCATCAGGTACACGGCTGGACCGCGTCTGATTCATCGTAAGTATGGGGAATGATCTATCTCAGGCTCAAGAAGAGCACGTCAGGGAATTGAAAGAGATAGTTAAGCGAAATTACTTTCAGTTTAACTCAGCTGGGAAAGCTCGGCAAGTTAAGGGAAAAGAGATCAAAGAACTTTTGAAATATGTATGGGAACATATGTCAAATTACCCTTTGTCAGGCAGCACAAAAGTGTCTACATGGAGGAAGATAGGTGAGGATTTGCATAATGCGCCTCGCGCCCCTGCACCCATACTCTGTACATGGCGTTCTTTGATTGAGGCACTGCAAATTCAAAATAATCCTTTGTTACAACCCCCTCCTGATCCTGTCATTCACCCACCTCCTTATCAGCCAGTTCTTGTTCAGCCAGCTGATACCACAGCAGTTCGTAATCGTGGGCTGCTGCTCCCTCCTTCTGCCCCTGCTCTTAGCGAGCTTTCGCTAGCCCCTCGTGGAGTGAAAAATGCGGTGGATGCTGGATTTGAAAAGGCAATGGAGAATGGGGAGCTGTCTCCGGAGGAATTGATCAACCTTCCGGTCTCAGCTTTTCCTGTTGTTGTAGAAATGGATGGAGTAGGGAATCAGGAACGTGTTTGGCGTCCTTTAGAATTAAGAACTCTCAGGGAAATTACCACAGCAGTAAAAGATTATGGGTTAAAAAGTAAATATACAACTGCTTTGCTGGAAGCTTTGGCATTTGGTCGAATGATGATACCAGAGGATTGGAAAGCTTTAGCCAGAATGATTTTGTCCTCTGATCAGTATATTGTTTGGGATTTTCAATATAGGCAGCAGGCATTAGCCAGAGGGACAGGACAAGTTACACCCGATCAGTTATATGGTGCAGGTCAATTCAATACGGTTGAGTCACAACGAGATAATCTGGCAGATAATGTTTTCCCTATGATTAACCTTTGTGTGTTGGCTGCTTTCACTAAAGTAGATGAGGCTGGAGGTAGTTCCATTCGCAGTTTTGTTACCATTAAGCAGGGAAATGCTGAGCCATATCAGGATTTTATTACTAAATTGAAAACTGCAATTGAAAGATCGGTAGATAATGATATGGCGGCTGCAGAATTACTCCAAAAATTAGCCGTAGAGAATGCTAATGCAGACTGTAAGGCTATTCTGAAGCCCTTGATAGCTACAGGACCGAAGGAAATTGCACAAATGATTGAAGCTTGTGCTGCTGTAGGAAGCCAGCTCCATCAAATGGATGCCCTGGCTGCAGCAATGACTCGAGGAACCTTGCAAGGGAAGGGAAATTGTTTTAATTGTGGGAAGCCCGGTCACTTCAAAGCTCAGTGCCAGGCCCCTGGTGGTGGCCAACATCAAGGTCGTAAGGGACAATTAAGTAAGCCAAAAACAGTCTGTCCCAAATGCAAGAAGGGATATCATTGGGCGAATCAGTGTCGTTCAATGTCACAACAAAAAAACTAACTCAGGGGGAGGTGGCAGAGCCCCCGGCAACAAATCCAGGAGTAAATAAGGAACTCTGCCAAGATAAGTCTAATAGTGGTTGCTTAAGCCATAGACCTGCAACTGCTCATTCTGCGGGCATAGATTTGCCGCTTGCCACCCCATGTTCATTGACTTTTCCAGGTTTAATTGAAGTAGTTAGCACAGAAATGAAAGGGCCTTTGCCAGAGGGTACGGTTGGTTTGGTTTTACCACGATCATCGGCAGGGAAGAAAGGAGTTTTTGTAGTCCCAGGAGTGATAGATGCTGATTATGAAGGAATTATCAAGGTACAGCTTCATGCAAATACTCCTGTTTCTCTACCTAAAGGGATGGCAGTGGCTCAGTTAATATTGCTGCCCTGTGTAACCCCCCCTGGAGATTCGGCTAGAATAAGGGGGGAAGGAGGTTTTGGATCCACTGATGAGAACAGTTTTGAGAGCTCTGTTTTTACAGTAACTAAACAGATAGCAGCCTATAAACCAATCATGACAATTTTACTCAATGGCAAACCTTTTTCTGGTTTGTTGGACACAGGAGCTGATGTCTCAGTCGTTCGGTCGGCTGAGTGGCCAAAGTTTTGGCCGTTAGTGGCTACTCCTGCTGTACGAGGTGTTGGTGGTCTCCAAGAGGCTCAGGTTAGCGAGAAATGGCTCACGGCTACGCTGAAGCAGGGGGGTGCAACAGCGAAAATTAAACCTATTGTCATGCAATTACATGTCAACTTGTGGGGGAGAGATTTGATGAGTCAGCTGAAAGCTGTCATTACAGTAGAGGATTGATAGTGTTGGAATTATGGAGACTCTTTTGAAATTACGCTTGTTATCCTCTGTCCCGGTGTGGACGGAGCAGTGGCCTTTATCCAGTGAAAAATTATATAATCTTCATCAATTAGTCAGAAACAGTTAGAAGTTGTTCGGTTGGTTGAACGTCGGCTGACTGAGCAATGGACAGATAGATGTCAGGAAAATGCCCCTCCTCATTTAGCGTTATTGCCTGGTCGATTGCCTACTGGTGTGATTTTGCAGATAACGTCAGAAAAAACCTTACTTCTTGAATGGCTTCACTTAGGCCATGTTGGGAAAAAATCTGTCTCCACAGGTGAAGATACCTTATCCACTTTGATTTTAAGGGGTCGATTCCGATGCCTTAAATTAATGGGCATTGAACCTATTATTATTTATGTTCCTTTTCGGCTTCACTTATGGGAACAACTCTTGGCTACCTCTGAGCTACTTCAATTGTCTTTAGCAAATTGGCAAGGCACTTTTGCTTATCATTTACCATCAGATCATAGATTGTCCATTGTCACCAATACACATATAATTTTGGCAGAAGTTCGCTGCTCTTTTCCTCTCCCAGATGCTTTGACCTTATTTGTGGATGGAGGAAAAACATATGGTGCGTGCGTATGGAAACTAAACGAGAAGTGGCATACGAAAATTACCCCCCCTCAAAAATCAGCTCAACGAGCAGAATTGGCTGCTGCTATGTTGGCTTTTCAAACTTTTCCTGACACGCCATTTAATCTAATTGTGGATAGTCAATATGTTTACAACTTAACTATATGCCTCAAAGGGGCATATGTACCCCAGGAACGGAGGAAGGGCTACTTGCTCTTTTCTTATCATATCAGCAAATTTTAGAACAGCGTAAATGTCCTTATTTTGTTGGGCATATGCGTAGTCATTCCCATCTTCCTGGAATCCTTGCTGAAGGAAACCAGTGAGCTGATGCCTCCACACGCGTGGAGCACTTACATTTATCTAAAACAACTCCGTGGGACAGCCATTCTTACTTCCATCAAGGGGCAAAAGCCCTTATCAAACAATTTGGCCTCTCAGCTACAGAAGCTGCTGCAATTGTCCAGCAATGTCCTACCTGTAGTAAAATTGCTACAGCTATACCCATGGGAGTAAACCCTAGGGGTTTGCACCGTAATGCCCTTTGGCAAATGGATGTCACGCAGTATCCCTCCTTTGCCCCATGGAAATATCTACATGTTAGTATTGACACATTTTCTGGGTTTATTATGGCTACCCCACAAAGGGGGGAGACTGTTAAGCATGTCATTAATCATTGTCTCCGCACTTTTGCCTCCTCAGGGCCACCTAAGGAGCTAAAAACAGATAATGGTCCTGCCTATACTAGTTCAAACTTTGCTCAATTTTGTGATCGTTGGTCAATTTGTCATAAATTTGGCATTCCCTATAACTCACAAGGACAGGCTATTTGCGAGCGAGCAAATGGCACTTTAAAACGCATGCTCGAAAAATTTAAACAACAACAAAGGGGGAATTCCCCGGGACTTCCGGGAATACAAGACACTCTCAATATTGCTTTATATTCTTTAAATTTTCTAACTCCCACCGGCTCGCCTCCAGCTACAGCGGCAGACCGGTTTTTCCCTTCTTCTGTTTCTTCTACAGAAAATCGCCCTCTGGTCTGGGCTCGGTTTCTCCCAGACCCTACGTGGTGCGGCCCATTTAAACTTATTACGTGGGGCCGTGGATATGCTGCAGTGGAAAATGAAAATGGTGTTCGTTGGGTGCCTGGTCGCTGCATTCGTCCATATATGTGTGGCCAGCAACCTCAGAGGTCCGAACAAGAGAGCGGACCTGGGAGTTTGGGAGCAGAACACCTTGGTAAATGATGCAGCTCAGATGGCTTCTATGCTTAACAGAACGAACTGCTGGATTTGTTTGCATTTACCAACAGGAGGTCATGGCGGATTAGTCTTGGAAGGTGTCCCTTTGAATCTGACTTCAATAGCCTCCCATGCAACCTTTAAAGGAACTTTTGCAGATTTACTGTCAGACGACCCTTTCCACAAGTCGGTGACTGCTCTTAGTCCCCGTCTCCAGGAAGAAGCGGATGTTTGTTTTAAAATAGTGAACCAGACAGGTGGGATCTTTCTGGGGGACTATCCTCGATGTAGACGGACAATAATCATTAATGCAAAGAATCTTTACACGTCTGGATGGACTGAAATGGATTCAGACTTTCAATGCCGACGGATGGTATTTAATTGCACCCTGGACAGAAATTGTGTTCAACACAATTTAACTTGTGCTAAAGGAGACCTTATTGACCCAACCAACGAACACCCGGCAAATGCTAAGGCTACTCATTGTTTTACTAGCAAATTTATGCCTTCTTCTATGTGTCAGATAATTGGTATGATTATTGAGCAAGCAAATGCTTCTGCTGTAGAGAACCGTAGTCTCCCCTTATTTGTGGGAGAAGTTTGGTGGTTATGTGGGTACAATGCATATGCTGTCATTCCGAGTGGTTGGTATGGCACTTGTACGCTTGGTTGGCTTGCACCTGCTGTTTGGGTTCGGGACACACTCCCGACAGAGTTACGTGTCCGCAATAAACGAGGAACCGACGACCTAGATTCCGGTTTAACAATGGGGGGTAGCTGGTCAACTCAACTAGCCAGAAGTTTGTTTCCTAGTTTGGGGGTGGCTATGAATTATCGGGATTTACACCTATTGAATAATTGGACTACACAAATGTTTAATCTAACTATCAAAGCTTTAAAAGATATCAATGAAGAGCTTCAACAGATCAGATTGGTCTCTCTACAGAACCGTTATGCTTTGGATTACCTTTTAGCATCTAAAGGAGGAGTCTGTGCTTTGGTAGGTGCTGTTTGTTGTACTTATGTGACTGATCACGGCCCTAATCTAACCCTTACTATTGACGCCATGGAAAATTTGATTGCTCAGAATCCTTTGGTAGGGACTGGTTCTGGTACCGTAGACATATGGGGAGCCATGTGGTCCTGGCTGCCGGATGGGTCTTGGATCCGAAGGATGGCTATATCGATCATCTTGATACTGGTTGCTTTGGTAAGTGTCTGTTGCTGTATTCAGTGCTTGCCTTCTTTGATAGTCATGGTAAGAGGTTTATTTCAACAAACGCAAGAAATACATGTTACTACTTATTATGCTCGTGATGGTTATGAAATAGAAAAGGGGGAGATGTGGGATTAATTGTTCAATTGTTCTAATTAATGATGCTCAATGTACGCGCAACCTGACCTTGGCTGATGGAACAGGGAGTTTGCTTCATGTAGAGCCAGGAATGTGGTCTTATCTGTAACAAAGAAGTAACGGAATGAACTGATTTTAATGAACTGACTTTGTGTTATTATTGCTTGGCTGAGAATTCTGTAATCTTGCTTTTTCTAAATAAAAGAGTGCTTTGGACTTCGGTTCGGGGCATTTCATTTCGAGGAAAACCCTGTTTCCATGTCTCATGATTTGCCGGGGCCTCACTTTGTAAGATTCTAATATATCAAGCATTGTTCCCATACTGTTATTTATCAGCCTTTTAGGTAGAAAGCCACTTTGGTCAGTATGTATAAATGTGTTAAGGAATTTTTTCAAACGTTTAGCTATTATAGCAGCAAATATTTTATAATCTGTTTTCAGTAATGAGATTGGATATCATTTTGGATTAATGTTTGGTCTGTATTCTCCTTTGGGTTCAGCACTGTGTTGGCCTCTGTCCATGATTTATTTATTTGTCAATTGCTTACAAGATAATAGGTATAAGTAAAAACATAGTTATGAATACATGGATACATATAAGAAAAATAAAAAAAATAAAAGAAACAATAGGACAGGGACGGTAAGCACATTGATGTGCTTATGCATGCCCCCTACAGACCTCTTAGGAAAGGGGTGAGGTCAATAGTAGACAGTCTAAGGTTAAAGTTTTTGGGGTTTGAGGAAGAAATCACAGAGTAAAGTATTCCAGACATTGACCACTCTGTTGCTGAAGTTGTATTTCCTGCAATCAAGTTTGGTGCAATTAACCTTGAGTTTGTATCTATTGTTTGCTCTTGTGTTGTTATGGTTGAAGCTGAACATTGACAGGTAGGACATTGCAATGTATGAATTTATATACTATACTTAGATCGGACCGAAGGTGGAGTAGTTCTAGGTTTTCTAGGTCTAGAATTTCAAGTCTGGTAGCATAAGGTATTCTGCAATGAGTAGAGGAGTGGAGAACTCTTCTTGTGAAATATTTCTGGACTTTCTCAACTGTGTTAATATCAGATACGTAATGTGGGTTCCAGACTACTGAGCTGTATTCTAGTATTGGTCTAGCAAATGTTTTGTATGCTCTAGTTATTAGTGTAATATTACCAGAGAAAAAGCTGTGTAAGATTAAGTTAACAACTCTTAACGCCTTTTTGGCTATGTAGTTACAGTGGGCTCTAGCATTTAGATTATTAGAGATGAGTACTCCAAGATCCTTGACAGAGTTTGGATCATCAACAAGGTCTTGACTATTCAGCCTGTATTTTATTTTCTGATTATTTTTGCCAATATATAGATCAGAGCATTTGTTGACATTTGAAGTTGCCATTTGTTTGACAATTCTGATACATAGTCAAGGTCTTTTTGAAGGGTAGCAGTATTGTCTGTGGTGTTGAATAGCTTTACATCATCAGCAAAGAGAATGCAGTTGCTCTTGATATGATCACAGAGGTCATTTATGTAGAGTATGAAAAGTTGGTCCTAGAACACTGCCTTGGGGGACATCACTGTTGACAGTTACAGAATTTGATAGGATGCTCCCAATTTTGACCATTTGTTATCTGTTTGACAGGAATGCTTCTATCCAGTTATGCAGTTGTCCAGAGATACTGTAAGATTTTAGTTTTAGGAGTAGTTTGTCGTGTAACACTGAATCAAAGGCTTTACAGAAGTCTATGTAGATTGCATCTATTGCTTTGCCCTGATTGAGTTGTGTAGTCCATATGTTTTTGCAGTGTAAGAGTTGTAGATTACATGATAGTTTTTTCCTGAAACCAAATTATTTATTAGAAAGTAGGTTGTTTGTTTCTAAGTGGAGGATAATGGATTGGTTAATAATTGATTCCATGACTTTACAGGAGACGCAGCATAAAAAGATTGGTCTGTAATTTTCAACTAGGCTGGGCTCTCCCTTTTTGAAGATGGGGATGCCCATGGTTTGTGACCATAATTTTGGCAAGGAGTTGGTCCTGAAAGATTTTTCAAAGATTATGCTTTGATGTTTGGCTATGGCAGTGGATAGCTTTTTTAAGAAGTAGGCAGATATTCCGTCCGATCCAATAGACAGAGATGCTTTTAGATTGCATAGTGCTTTTTCAACATTGTCTTCTGTAAAATCGATATGTATTAGATCATTGTAGTTGTCTGTGGTTCAACTAGGAAATACTGGGCATGATCCATTGCTGTTTACAAATACTGAACCAAAGAATGTGTTAAAGAGGTTGGCTTTAATAGTGTTGTTGTTTCAGGGGTAGGATGGACCTTGAGTCCATGGTGGTACCTTCACTTCTGTCAGAACAGCATTGAACCAAGACTTATCCTAAAGTTCTTTATACAATTCCAACAGCAATCCACCACGCCCTGGAGCTTTGTTGTTCTTTTGTTTTTAGATGGTCTCAGTTACTTCCGACATTCTTATTTCTTCATTAAGCATATCCTTTATTTCTTCTGGTACCTTTGGCAGTTCAGCCTTATCCAGATACTGTCAAATTTTTTCCTCTGAATGGCCTCGGCTTTCTTTATAAAGTTGCTCATAAGGGGCCTGGATTATATATTTTTGTCTTTATTTTGGTAGTAGACATTTTCCTTTTCATCTTGTAATTTGTTGATCCATTTCTTTTCTTTCTGTTTCTTCACTCATGTACACTAGCCACTTTCCTGGTTTGTTTGCATTCTCAAAAATTTTTTGATTTGCTTTCTTTATACATTGTGCCAATTCTTTTTCTAAGATAGCCAACTTATATTTAATTAATTCCATTGTTTTCTTTTAGAATTCTGTTTTGTGGCTTCTTTTGTAACTCTGCCTCTAGATTCCTATATTTCTCTTCCAGATCATTTAAGTTTTGTGTGGATGTGTCTCTTGTCATATTTTCTTTGAAGAAAAATCCTAATTCCTTGTTAATCCTCTGGATAAAGTCTTCATCCTTTAAGATTGCTCAGTTAAGCATTGTTGACTTTTACTTTGTCTTCTCCAAGTGATTCTCATGGGATTCTTTTTGTTATATTCTGGCCTGATTGTACAGCATTCTATCACCTTTTCTGTAGGCTTCCTCTTTGGAGTGACATAGCTGCATTTAGCTATGAACCAGGAAAATGATTGAAGCTTGGGAAATAGGCTCCTGTCAGTCAATAGGAGTGCTGATTTATTACCAGCTTAGCAGGTTTTTGGGAGCCAAAGGCGAGGCAGCAGAAAGAAACTACAACTAACAACTAAATAACTGGCCATCAATATCCTAATTAACAACTAAAAGTCACACACAACCAGGCACCATATATATATACCCGCCCCGAGTCCCTTTGGGAGAGGGGGCGGTATATAAGTCTAACAAATAAATAAATAAATAAATAAATAAATAAATAAATAAATAAATAAATAAATAAATAAATAAATAAATAAATAAATAAATAAATATACATACAACAAGTAGTCCAGCGCACAGATTCTGGAGAGAGAATGGTTCCTTGAGGATGGGCTCCATATGAGCCCAAAAACTTGGAAGAAAAAACCCTTGGTCCTGGTGACTAACTCAGATTGGATCCTGTCAATTAAACTATATAATATATAAATTATATAATATGATATATTAAACCATATATTGATATATTATAACTAATTATAATTATTAATATATTATATATTAATATAATATATTAAACTATATAAATATAACTACTTGCTATAGATGCAATTCTGCAAAGCCTTTAATTCAGTGGTACAAGACAAACTACTATTAAAACTAAATTCTTACGACATTTCCTGATCCCTCCATAAGTGGATTACTGCATTCCTGTCAAACAGGAAACAAATAGTAAAAATAGAGAGCGCTATATCAAATCCTGCTCCCGTTAACAGCGGCGTCCCCCAAGGCAGCATTCTAGGACCCACACTCTTTATACTCTGTATAAATGACTTTTGCAATCACCTTATAAGCAACTGCATCGTCCTCTTTGCAGATGATGTAAAACTATTCAACACCACCAACAATGCTACTATCATTCAAAGTGACCTTGATTATGTATTTGAATGGTCAAACATCTGGCAACTCCAAATCTCGACCAACAAATGCTCTGTCCCACACATTGGTAAAAAAAATCAGTACACCAAATAGAAACTAGGTAGATATGACCTCGTTGATGATCCTCACTCTGTCAAGGACCTTGGAGTTCTCATATCAAATGACCTAAGCACCAGAGCTAACTGTAACAGCATTGCCAAAAGCTCTTAAGAATTGTAAATCTAATCTTACAAAGCTTCTCTTCTGGAAATATTGAATTGCTAACTAGAGCATACAAAACTTTTGCCAGACCAATATTCGAATACAGCTCATCAGTCTGGAATCCGCACTGCATATCAGATATTAATACAATCGAGCAAGTCCAGAAGTATTTCAAGAGAAGAGAACTACACTCCTCTGCTCACAACAGAATACCCTACAGCAGCAGGCTTGAGATTTTGGGCTTGGACAACCTTAAACTACACCGCATATGATTAGACTTAAGTGTAGCACACAAAATTATCTGCTACAATGTCCTACCAGTCAATGACTACTTCAGCTTCAACCACAACAATACAAGAGCACACAACAGATACAAAATCAATGTAAACTGCTTCAAACTTGATTGCAGAAAGTACAACTTCAGCAACAGTAGTCAATGCCTGGAATACACTACCTGACTCTGTTGTTACATCCTCTAACCCCCACTCCTTTAACCTCAAACTATCCACTATTGACCTCACCCCATTCCTAAGAGGTCTGTAAGGGGCATGCATAAGTGCACCATCGTGCCTACTGTCTCTGTCCTATTGTCTCCATTTATTCGTACCTATTTCCTGTATTCTTACTCATGTTTATATTTATAACTATTATATTGTAAACGATTGGCAAATCAAATAAATCAAATAAATAAATGAATAATTCCTGGGAGTGCCCTTCCCTTGATATAAACTCAGTTTTCCAGAGCATAAATGTGATGCATTAGGAGGAAGTTCTACACTTTCAAAAGTATAATATTGAGAAATGCCTAATTCTCTATTATCCTCTCTTTTTGTGGAAAAAGTTGGTACTGAATTGAAAGACTACTAGCATGAGATGCTGTGAGAACACAGAGTGGAAAAGAAAAGTCTCTAACTGCTCTGTGAAAGGAAAATTTATAATCTATCCTGGCTTAGCTACTTTCATATAAATTTCAAACAAAAATATAGCAACTTGTTCAGCCTTGCCTTTCTCAAGCTAGTGCTAATTTTTTTGGGTGGGGGGAAGAGACTTTAGCTCTCAGAATTCCCAGATGGGATGGATTCTGAGAGTTTAGTCCAGTTTAAGTTCCAGAAATGCTTTTATATAATCCATCAGACACAGATGCCGTAGCTTTTGAGGCACAGTTGTATGGCATTTCACATATAAAATGCTTTTCTTCATTTTGAGAACTCTTCCCTCAGTTTCTGCTTTTGATTCAGATTGGTTATCACACAAAGATGGTGCTTCCCTCTCTTTATAAATTTAATTGGCAGCCAGGGACTATGGAGAAATGTTTAAAGCAGGTTTCCATCCATGTAGCCCGTTTGGAATAATTGCTTTTCCCATTAATTCATTCTGAAGCAGAATTTGCAGTGGATACTCTTGGGACCATATTTTTAGCTGCTGTACATGTATATTACCAGGCATAGACGAATTCTGTTCAGCAGAATTATTCCAACCTAACTAAACACAGTGTGGTTTAACTAATTTAAATGTCCATTTCTTTTTGTAGATGAGGCAAGTTATATACAAAGTAATTCCCGGTCACTTATGTAGCAGAATTTAGTGACTGGCATTTTCTGATGTATATAATGAAGTTATATCTCAAGTTAACACGTAAAGAACTACTACAAAGATCCTTATGCTATTAACTCATTTTACTCTCCATGTGAGTTCTCCTAATAGCTGTGTGTTTCTCCATAGGCTTGTGTAAACGCTAGCTGATCAGATTATGGAGGCTGTAACCAAATAACCAGATTCTCTTCCCATTATTTTAGGAGACTTTAACAAAGGCAACTTAAGGAAAGGGCTTCCAAAATATTTTCAGCATGTCAATTGTCCCACTAGAGGCAAGAATACTTTAGACCATTGCTACACAACACTAAAAGATGCTTATCGGTCTTTACCACATGCAGCTGTGGAACACTCTGATCACTGCATAATTCACCTTGTACCTGCTTATAGACTACAAACCAACAATTAAATCAGTGAGGGCTTGGACTGAGGAGGCAAAGCTAAAGCTACAGGCTTGCTTTGATTGCACTGATTGGAATATTTTTAAAAATACTTCTGCAGACTTAGATGAACTCATAAATACTATAACATCGTATGTCAGCTTCTGAGAAGACCTATGTGTACTGACCAGGAACTTGCGAATATACAGTAACAATAAACCTTGGTTCATAACTAAATGCAGCTATGTCACTCCAAAGAGGAAGCCTACAGAAAAGGTGATAGAATGCTGTACAATCAGGCCAGAAACGTATTAACAAAAAGAAGCTACTCTGAAAAGTTAAGGAATCAGTTCTCAACAACTGAACCAGCAAACATGTGGAAAACTCTTAAAAATATCACCAGCTATGGCAAACCTCCTTCCCAGGCTGAAGGAAATCAACAACTGGTAGATGACCTGAATGTGAACACTATAGGTTTGAAAGGAAACTACAGCCACCTATTTCCACAACCTCCATCTCAGACACAACAACAGCCAAGCCTCCTACAACTGACTACATCTCAGACACACCAACAACAGCCAAACCTCCCACAACTAACTCCAACCCATTTATCTTCTCTTATTCTTTTTCAAATAAAGGGTGAAACTACTATAATAATATGCAGTACTCATACAGAAATTGTTTACTTTGCAGGGTTGTTTTTTATATTTGTGTTGAAGACATTCCTACTTTATTATGTACATACAATATATAGGACAACTTGGATTAATAAAACCAAAGCTGCAGAAATCTATACAAGCATCTCGTGGCAGCAGAGAGATTTAGAAAACCCTCTAGCTCTCTGTTGCTATATAGTAACCTGGATTTTTGTAGACATTAACCAATAAACATCAACAGGCACATAAAGATAAATATTTACATACCATTCAAAAGAGACAATCAAAAGAGTAAAAGGAAATTCAAAGATTAGAATATCTCCTTGCCAGCAATCATCATCCAGATAAAAAGATTAAAACCTGGAGCAATACCAGATAAACAATGAGGCAAGCAGTAAACAATACTCTAATCAAGGGATTATCAACTCAGATCAAGCAGTAAACAACCTAATCAAGGAACTACCAAACAGGCTAGCTGTCAGCTTGAATGGCTGTTCTGTGGAGTACAGCTAATTTCTGGTGTCCGGAGGATTTATTGAAAGCCAAAGATGTCTTGGAGGAAGGGCTGCTCAGTAATAACATCTGGATGGTGGTCCATGATGTGGGCTAAAAGAAACTCCTTCTTAACCCTGGGTGTGGAAGAGGAGAATGCGAACAAACCAGGAAAGTTTAAATCCCAGTAACAGGCTTTGCTGATAACCAGAGAATTCTTTTCCAGAGATGGAGGGAGGCTCAAAAATCAGCTGAATCATTCAGCCCCTTGGAGGAGATAATGGATGCCTTTAGAATTGCAGAGGAGAGAGAGGATTTGGGAGCCAGGCGAAGACGTTTTAGTTCGTGGGAGAATTACCAGACCAATTTAAACAGACAGCCTGATGAAAATTTCCTCCCAAGCCCTCTGCATGCAGCACAGGATGATGCAGTGTGGAGGGAATTTGCCCAGATGCCGGTTGGAGAGGCCCAGCATGAAGGCCCATGCAAACAAGAGGTGCTTACAAACAGAGGTATGTTGCAACCTCCAAGTCCTGCTCCCCGCTTCCCAGAGAAGAGGTTATCCCCTAACGAAAGCATCCCTCCAGGGTGGGGATTTTATCCAGGCCAGGGGTGGATTCAGTGCCAATGGCTGCCGACGCCAACAAAGCTATAGTCTGAAGGGGATCTACCCAGACAGCAGTCACTCCCTCTCCACCTAGGCAAAGAGAAAGACAATATCCATCTTCCTCATGGCAACCACCAATTCAACCCTTACTTGAAGCGACCCTGCAGGGGCCCCTCTTCCAGAGAGACACAACCCAGCCAGGCCTCAGGGGCCCTGCCCAACCTAGATTCATACCCCATCAATCTCCCTTCATTCCAGCTCAACCTGCAGGTGCCAGGCTCGTACTACCTTCCCAACCACGGGCCAGGCCAGACCAAGTGCAGTTCAAAGCCATTTTCAATGGACGCCATGAACATTTTAATTACTTCCTCACTCGAATTCAGTCCCACATAGACCAGTTTGGGGACCAATACATGACAGTGTGAGCTGATTACTGCCATAACCGATGGGATGAAGGAGGGGGATAACCTAAATTGATATTTCCATCAAGATAACCATTCTTAAAAAACGATAATATTTATTCACACATAGAGATATTTACTTATTCTTAATAAAACATAAATATATATGCTAAACTATCACAGCAATATTTTGCTAGTTGTACTAGAAGCTCAAAGTAATCTCTCTTAATAAAATAATATGCTATTTTCCATGAATCTTTCTGACAATATTTCCAAAAATTGTCGTTGGCAATCCTCTGGAAACATTTGTTGAGTTATTTATAATGTCCTCTGTAAAGTAATTTTATTTTGCTAACATCATAAAATAACACTGTTTGGCTACAAAAATTTAGGGTCTTCTTCAGGGGTGGGATTCAATTTTTAAAAAAACCAGTTCTGTGGGCATGGCTTAGTTGGTGGGTCATGTGACTGTTTGGGTGTGGCCAACTCGACATCACTCATGTCAAGGGGCGCTTCTCCTCATCTGGCCTCTCATGACAGTGGGGATGCAACAATGGTCATAAGTGTGAAAATGGTCATAAGTCACTTTTTTCAGTGTCATTGTAACTTTGAATGGTCACTAAATGAACTGTTGTAAGTCAAAGATTACCTGTACAAAAATGCAAAAAGCTTCTTTGCTTGCAAAAAGCTGGCCTGAATACCAATCATTAGATTAAAAATAGCTGGAAGCCAGAGTTACAAATCAGGCAGGGTGCCAGAGCTTCTTGAGGAATTAAAATAGTTAAAATGCAGTGATAACTATCAGTAGCCAACTCTTGCTCATAAAGTGAAACCCTTTAGCAGAGTGGTCATTTAAGCTCTCCAGAAAGAGCATACCTAGGAGAAGCAATCCTTAGATCGATTTGCACCACTTAAAGACACCAGCTGGTTTCACTCAAGGTATCCTAAGGAAATCATCCAGATTTAAGGAAAGGTCACATGCCCCACCCCCAGGAGGACAGTAAAAAAATCAGTGCCAAGCTTGCACTGGAAGTATACCCCAAAAGGACAGTGCCAGATAACCACTAAAGCAATGAAGGAAAGCCCCCCTCCCCAGATAGAAAAAGAAACCATGAGTCAGGAAAAAATTCAAACACAATACAAATAATTAAATCACAACAGTAGCTTTTGCTTGTTGAAGCTGAATAGGGAAAATTATCCCATCAATAAACACAGGATTAAACATCACTAAGCACAGAATTAACTTTCACCAAAAATCAGTTTTAGACCAAAACTGAGAAAGGTTATGTAAACACATTTGAATATCAATCTTTCTAGCTAGCCAAGAAGTTTTGCTGAATGTCACTCATCTTGGTTCCCTGTCATTAAAAGCTTTTTCCTGACAACTCTGCTTCATTATTCAATTATTTCTTCAAAGTGCTGATTGTCCAGAAACTCTGCAGACAGGAAGTCTAGGCGTACTGGCAAGAATGTAATAAGGGTGGAACAAAAACAAAAGGAGATTGCTTCTAACCACTGGTTCTCCAAACTGCTTAGAAAGTTAACAAGGAGTTCTATAGAACTGGTCAGAACTGGTAGAATCCCACCCCGATCTTCTGGCTTACTACATAATTGCTAACTGGATGAATTTGCTCTGTAACTAATTCAAAAAGAGAATGTAACACCAACCAGAGTGAAATCATTGAAGATATTAGATTAAGTATAAATTAAGTATAAATAAATAAATAAACAGGCTACAAATCTTGCACTGAATGTGTCTATCACTTTCTTAAGTGATGTATATTTAGCCATTGTCTATCCACTACTAGATGAAGGCCTCTTTTTATTTATTTTATTTATTTATTTTTGTCAATTGCTTACAAGATAATAGGTATAAGTAAAAACATAGTTATGAATACATGGATACATATAAGAAAAATAAAAGAAACAATAGGACAAGGGACAGTAGGCACATTGGTGCGCTTATGCACACCCCCTATAGACCTCTCAGGAAAGGGGTGAGATCAATATTAGACAGTCTAAGGTTAAAGTTTTTGGGGTTTGGGGAAGAAACCACAGAGTCAGGTAGAGTATTCCAGACATTGATCACTCTGTTGCTGAAATTGTATTTCCTGCAATCAAGTTTGGTGCAGTTAACCTTGAGTTTGTATCTATTGTTTGCTCTTGTGTTGTTATGGTTGAAGCTGAAGTATTCATTGACAGGTAGGACATTGCAATGTATGAATTTATATACTAAGATCAGACTGAAGGCGGCATAGTTCTAGGTTTTCTAGGTCTAGAATTTCGGGTCTGGATGTCTGCATGTCTCCAACCTATACAAGCCTGAGCTTGATTTTCCCAATGGGGCTCGCAATACTTGCTGATGTCATCGATCCATCTTGTTTTAGGTCTCTTTTGTGGACATTCACTTTTATGGTAAAATTACAGTTTTTACCTACATTGACACAATAGCAGTTACATCAATCAAGAGCACTTGCATTCCTAAATCTGATGGCTTTTTCTAAATCTTTTGGGGAAATCTTAAATTAGTCTCACTAGCCATTGAGAATAATGTGATTAATAATGTGTAAGGTCAACATGGACTTTCTTAGCAATTAATATATATATAGCAGATTGATAAGAAATGCAGGAGAAATTTGGACAAAGACTTACAGCAGCTATGCTACATGCAAGTCTCCAATGGGAAGTCTAGAAAGAAGCTGATAAGTTGGACCTAAAAAGAAAAAAATCCCCACATTCAGAGAAGCTTTAGCTTTTTACTTTTGTTGTTTTAGATGTTCATTTTTATATCCCGCACCACCATCTTCTTTGTTTTATGTAAATTTTTGAACCATAGTTTGATAGTCACTCTATTAATATTCAGTTTTGAAATACCTATAGGGCTCAATGGCCTCCTCCATCCATAGATAAAATGAAAGGAGAGACAAATGAAAGGGAGAGGGTTGTGTTGTTAATTAGACACATCAATACTTTCTGATAATACTTTGCAGCACTTGTACCATGTTATTCTGGAAATATTTCAGTAATTGACCAAAATTTGCAAAATGCAAGAGCCTAATTCAGGGGTGTTAAATTGGTGACAAAAGGTTGGATGTGTCCCACACAGGCCATGCCCACCCCAGCTCTGCAAAGGGAAAAAATGTTGTAAAAAATCACACGATGGCAACATGATGCTGCGAGTTTGGCACCCATAGTGTAATTGAAGGCATCCCATTGTGTCAATAGCTTAATCTACATATTGTAAGAAAAACTAAAACTCAAACATTACAACATGGTTAACAATATCATTTGGATTATTTGATAATACTAAAATGATTAAAAGGCTAAATCAGGAAAATCTATAGGTATTTTTGCACCCCCACCTAGAATATTTTGCAGCTATGTTTTTAACATGATTTTCTTTCATAATACCCATCCTTATTAATTTCCTTTTCTATTAGCCTCTCTTGCCCTTGGAATCTACTTATCATATTCTCACTTAGGTCCACTTGTTCAGGACAGAATATTGGACAATGATATCTCTCCAATGACTGAAGTGAGACAAAATATGTTGCACTGTGCTTTCTATATATGACTTTAAAGTAACATATGGCCTAATTAATGGGATTAAAGAATGACTTAATTGGGGGTAGAGGCAGTTTGGTGCAGTAATTAAAGCAACAGGTTAGAAGCTGGGAGACTCTATTTCTAGTACCCTTTTAGGCATGAAGCTTGCTCCCTGATTTTGGACCGGTCATTGTCTCTCAGCCCTTAAATTAGGAGGCAAGGTCTCTTCCAAAATCTTGCCAAAAAGATTGCAGGGACTTGTCCGGGCAATTGCCAAAGACAAAAAAAAAATTATTGGTTATGGAGTGCCATCAAAAAAAACCTCTTCCACACTGCTATAGAAAATACATTGATATACACTCCTTGGAGTCTCTCTTTCTCTCAAAATTCCTCAAATATATGTTCCATTAGCTTCGGTAATGTTTGCATAATTATAAACATTTGTATATTATGTAGACTTTTTCCTTCTTTTTTGAAATCTCTACTATGCTATCTTTAGTTAGCTTAATGTTTTTCTGTCTGTGGTTCATCTCACATGCAGTTAGTTATATATATTTGCTTGCAAAATAATCACTGCAATACTTTTGACACTTATTTTTTATTTTTATTTTCCAAACATTCCTTAAACAGAAGCTCAGGATAGATGCTAAGAATGAAAGTGTTTGAAGAGAAAGAAAATGCTGGCATATATCTGAGCACACACACACACACACACCAAGCTCAGGCAACAATGAGAAGCTCTTTCAGGAAAGAAAGAAAACATGTCACTTCTTGTGGTAGAAGGTAAAGCTTGGTCTGTGGTGATGAAGCAGCAAAGACTTTAAAAGCATTTGGTAGTGATACATGCACACACATTTAGCAGTTTAGGAGATGCAAGTGAGGAGAATTTGAGTCTAAGGCAGATGGAAGTTTATTATTCTGATTCCTGAATTTATCTCATAGTCAGATCTAAATATTATTATCAGGAAGCATCTTTGGAATATAGGGTTCTTGGCCTTATTCTGATTTGGTTTTGTTGTTATAATTTTATTTATTTGCTTATGTTAACAACTGATCCCTTCAAAGTCCAAGAAAGAAACACTTAAACTCCAATTGTTAGAGTAAAGATATCTTTTACTGGAAATCAAAGTGGTAGCAACAAAAGAATTCTGAATCTGAGGAAATGAGCGCGAAAAACACATATACAAAGTGATGGCAACGTTCCCATCCCCAACAGTCCATATTGCTCCTCCAATGAGAAATGGTGCATAACATCATGTGGGCATCTTCAGGTGGTGATGAGGCCTCTGTCCGTTGACCTTGGCATAGTTTGATAAAGAGTCGCAGTTGCGCATAGCAAGGAATAGAAAAGCAAGGAATAGAAACTTAAGTAAGACTCCCCCTCCCCTAGATATACAGTTTCATTTCCTACTCACTCCAGCACGCTTCCCAAATATATCATGGCCCACTGCCCCCTCCCGTTACTTATGGCAGCCGAAAGATGCAAAGCAGAAGAAAGGAAATAAAGGAAGAAATCTTGAAGGCTGACATTCGGCCCTCCTGCAAAAAGACGTTAGTCCTAAAAAATATAAGAATAAAAGATAAGATATTACAAACAAATAACGACAGCATTAATGTTCAGGGTTTATCAGGATACATGGTGCGAAACGCCTGCACCAGCCGGGGAGCTCTAACATCTCTCTCGTCTACCCATTCAGACTGGGAAGAAGGAAAATGCTTCCACGCAACCAAATATTGGATTCGACCCCTCTTCTTCCTAGAATCCAAAATTTCTTTAACTTCAAAATGTTGTTCACCTTCAATGAGCAATGGTACAGGGGGGGCTACTTGAGTAGGCCTCAGATCAGATGTACGTTCAGGTTTTAACAAACTAACATGGAAAACAGGATGGATCCGACGGAGGGTTTTAGGCAGTGTCAATTGAACTGCCACAGGATTCACAACTCGTTCAACCGGAAAAGGTCCCACATACTTAGGTCCAAGCTTTTTCGATTTCTGTGTGGTCTGCAAAAATTTGATTGATAAAAACACCTTATCACCAACTTGATATGGTTTTTGTGGACGTCTCTTTTTATCTGCAAATTTTTTATGAGCTTGATGAGCATCATCCAATGCCTTGCGGGCAACTGGCCAAGTTATCTGGAGATGCCTTATCCACTCATCCAATGAGGGAATGTTAGATTTCTCTTGCAGAAGCTCGGGTATGGGTACAAAGTCTTGTCCCGAGGCCACTTTAAATGGAGTGAATCCGGTGCTGCTATGTACCGAATTGTTGTATGCCACCTCAGCAAAAGGCAGTAAGTCAGTCCAATCATCCTGCTGATAATTAATGTAACATCTCAGATACTGTTCCAGTACTGAGTTAGTTCTCTCACAGGCCCCATTGGTTTGTGGATGATGGGCGGAGCTTAACCCCTGGGCGGAGCCTAGTAACTTTAGGAACTCTTTCCAGAAATTTGAAGTGAATTGGACGCCCCTATCAGAGATTATGCGTTCAGGAACTCCATGTAGCCTGTAGATATGCAGAATAAACAACTTAGCTAACGTCTTCGCTGACGGGATCTTCGCGCAGGGTATAAAGTGTACCTGCTTGGAAAACAGATCTGTCACTACCCAAATGACTGTATTTCCTCCACTGTCAGGTAATTCTACTATAAAATCCATGGAGATTTCCTTCCATGGGGCCGTTGGTCTAGCCACATTCTGCAATAAGCCTGCTGGTTTACCAGGCGGCCGCTTAGCCGAAGCACAAATAGGGCAGCTAGCGACATAAGTCTCAATGTCCTTTTTCAACGTGGGCCACCAAAATTGCCTTTTGACCAAGTGTAGGGTCTTCACGAACCCAAAATGTCCAGCAGGTTTAGAATCATGAGCTTGATGTAAAATTTCGTGTCTTAGTTTTCCCGGTACATATAATTTGGCCCCCACCCAGGCCAACCCATCTCTAATAGTACAGTCATTCAAGTGGGTTAGGAACCAATCATCAAGTTTTAGAGCTTCTTTCAATTGTGCCAATAAATCGGTTGACAAATCAATCTCTTTTTTCTTCTGAGCTCTGGTAACCATTGGAGCTGCCAACTGGGATGATAGGTCTTACTACTTCTTGGTGAGCACTATTATACTGAGGTAATCTGGACAAAGCATCTGCCATGAAGTTCCTTCCACCAGGAATGTACTTCAAAGAAAAATTGAACCGCTTGAAATGTTGCACCCAGCGAACTTGCTTGGGAGACAGTTTCCGAGGCGTTTTCAGAGCCTCCAGATTTTTGTGATCTGTCCAGACCTCAAAAGGGTGTTTGGCTCCTTCTAGGAAATGCCTCCAAGTTAACAAAGCCCATCGAACTGCAAAAGCTTCTTTTTCCCAGATGGCCCATTTTCTCTCGGTTTCAGTTAGTTTACGGGAGGTATAAGCGCATGGTTGCAGGTATCCTTTTTCATTTACCTGAAGTAGCACCGCTCCAACGGCTACGTCACTCGCATCAGCTTGAATTACAAACGGAACGTCCATGTCTGGGTGCTTAAGTACGGGTTCAGCAGCAAACAGACATTTCAGTTTCTCAAAAGCAGCTTGACACTCCATGGACCACTCCAGTGGTGTACTGGGCTTCGGTTTCACCTCCCCTCTGGTTTTAAGGAGATTCGTGATAGGCATCGCGATCTTCGCAAAAGCAGGAATAAATTGACGGTAAAAATTTGCAAATCCCAAGAAACTTTGCAGTTGTTTCCTGGTACGGGGAGGGGCCCATTCCAAAACCGCCTGCACCTTCCCCGGGTCCATTTCTATGCCGTCGTGCGATATGCGATAGCCCAAATAGTCAATTTTCTCCTGGTGAAATTCACACTTTGACAGCTTGGCATACAACTGAGCCGCTCGAAGTTTCTCCAGGACTGACTGCACTAGTTTTACATGCTCATCACGAGTCTCTGTGTAGATAAGAATATCATCAAGATAAACTAACACTCCTTTATACAAATGCTCTTGCAATACTTGGTTTATCATTTGCATGAATACTGCAGGCGCCTCCTGTAGGCCAAATGGCAGGACGTTGAATTGAAAACAACCCATTGGGCAGTTGAAAGCAGTCTTCCATTCATCCCCTTCTTTGATTCGGATTCGGTAGTATGCTTCTCTCAGGTCGAGTTTCGAAAAAATCTTTCCTTTAGCGAGGTGGGCCAGCATGTCCTTCATCAGGGGGAGGGGGTACACGTTCTCCACCGAGATGGCGTTGAGGTTACGGTAGTCCACCACCAAGCGTAAGGAACCATCTTTCTTCTCCCGAAACAACACTGGAGCCGCCACCCGGGGCCTAGCAGGTTGGATGAAACCACGTTCTAAATTTTTTTCAATGAATAACCACAATTCTCCTAATTCCCGTGGGGTCATTGAATACAGTTTCGGTTTTGGGAGTTTCACTCCGGACAAAAATTCGATACTGCAATCCGTTGAGCGATGAGGGGGGAGCTCATCTGAGGCCTTCTCACTGAACACCTCCTTTAAGTCCCAGTATTCCTCTGGAATTTTCTCCTCCCCTTTCAGAATCTCAGTGCCAGTAGAAGCCAATTCTGTGGGATTTTTGGGTCTCAATTTGGATTGCCCTCCCCTTCTGGGGGTTGGTCTGTACGTATGCGTAGTGATCCCCTCCTCCAATTAACATGAGGGTTCCATTTCCAGAGCCAAGGCAAACCCAGTATTAGGGGGCGCTCCATCCCAGGAGTCACAATAAAACACAGAGTCTCTTTATGGTTCCCCATTGTCATCTCCACTGGTTCCGTTATAAAATGAGCAGGTCCACCCCCGGCTACCGATCCATCTAATTGGCAAAAAGCTATGGGCGTTTTTAGAGTCTTTAGCCTTAAGCCCAGCTTCTCTACCACCTTTGAACTGATTACGCACCTTGTGCACCCAGAGTCTAACAAAGGCAACATGTCCCCTTCAGCCCCTGACGTGGGTACCCTTAATCTCACTGGAATAGTCATAGGGCCCTTGTTCGGACTTACCAGTGCTTCGTCTTCCAATTCGGATTCACTCCCTTCAGAAGAGGTTGGAGTTCCCAACCCCCCTCCTTTTTGAAGGGTAACCTCTACAACCTCCTCTGCTTTTAGCGCCGATCCACGAGGCTTGGCTGGAGGCCTCTCAGATCTTCTCCCTCCTCCTGGCGCCCCTTTTGGTTCCAGCTTGGCACGGCAGTCTGCAGCCCAGTGACCCTCTTTCCCACATCGGAAACATGCTCTGGTCCTGGGTTTTGCCGCTGGTCTTCCCTTTAGAGGTTTTAAGGCTTCTTGAGGCCTGGTGAGAGGGGAATTCTTCAAAACAAAATCCCCCCAGCGTCTGTTTCGGGTCAGATCAATCTCCACCTCTGCTGCCAGCACGTACCACTGCTGCAGCTCACCAGGGTCCCTTCTGGCCACGTAGCGTTGATAAACATCTTCATTCAGCCCATCTTTAAAAGCTTCTATCAGAGCTCCCTGGGACCAGCTGCGGATATGGCACGCCAGCTCCCTAAACTCCTGGGTGTAATCAGCCACTGACCTTCGCCCCTGATTTATGGTTTTCATCCTGATTCTAGCCTTGCGTTCAGCTAGAGGATCTTCAAATCTAGTGCGCAATGCTGTCATGAACTGGTCATAATTCAACAGCTGAGGGGCATTATCATTATGCAAAGTCACCATCCACTTTGCAGCCGTTCCCTCCAGAGCCCTGGTCACACACCTGACTTTGGCTGCTTCTGAGGAAAAATCCTGCCCATACTTCTCCATATGGCTCCAAACTTGTGCTAGAAAAAATCCTAATTCCTGGGGGTCCCCTCCATATTTTACTTCCAACTGAGGCACTTTCGGAGTTCTACGCCTTCTGGCAATTATCCCCCCAGCCGGGGGCCCCTGTGCTGCTGCTGCTGCCTGTTGCTCCGACCCAGGTTGATTTATGGGGGTGGCTGCTCTGGTTCTTCTGCCTGGGGCTACCTCCCCTTCTTCCCCCTCATACCTTTGATCAGCTTGAGCCTCTCCGGCAGCTTCATGTAAAAGTTGCATGGCTTGCGTTAGTAAGAAACCTCTCCGTTCCTTCTCCTGCCATGGCTCATCTTTCCCTCGACGACGGGTCGTGGTCACTCCTGGAGGGGACCTTTCCTCAGGATCCTTCCAACCGACTCCCAGGGACCATTTGGGCTTTACAGCTGGGGTTTCGCCAAGACTTAGCTCTGCTAAGAAGTCGGCCTCTTCTGCTCCCTCCATCAACAGGGATTCTGGTCCTCCAGTCGCTCCCTGGTCTTCTTGGTCGCTGGCTGGACTAGACATTGTTTGTTTGCAAACCCCCTCGGAAGAAAATTTGGGTTTTCTCCGGGTGGGCTGGTAAAAGTGAGATTCAGAATAATGTCAGCTGGTGCTCCCTTCAAAGTCCAAGAAAGAAACACTTAAAACTCCAATTGTTAGAGTAAAGATATCTTTTACTGGAAATCAAAGTGGTAGCAACAAAAGAATTCTGAATCTGAGGAAATGAGCGCGAAAAACACATATACAAAGTGATGGCAACGTCCCCACCCCCAACAGTCCATATTGCTCCTCCAATGAGAAATGGTGCATAACATCATGTGGGCATCTTCAGGTGGTGATGAGGCCTCTGTCCGTTGACCTTGGCATAGTTTGATAAAGAGTCGCAGTTGCGCATAGCAAGGAATAGAAAAGCAAGGAATAGAAACTTAAGTAAGACTCCCCCTCCCCTAGATATACAGTTTCGTTTCCTACTCACTCCAGCACGCTTCCCAAATATATCATGGCCCACTGCCCCCTCCCGTTACTTATGGCAGCCGAAAGATGCAAAGCAGAAGAAAGGAAATAAAGGAAGAAATCTTGAAGGCTGACATCTTGTCTGTTTCTTCTGCCTTGGTTTGCTTATACAAGAAATTCAAATATTTTAAAAAGGTAAGAACAAAAATCAAGTACATTTGGCCAATGGAAAAGTTGAGCTCAGAAACCAATTCCGCTAATCTGGAATGGAGTATGCCACAAAATGCTTTATCTACTAATTGGACTGAATATAACACGAAATGTAAAGCTATTACTATTTTAAATTTGTGGTAATTTTTTACAATGAAAAATGACCTTGCTCTAGGGAAAGGTATAGATGCATTCAAATGAATTCAGTGATGCAATAGAGTTGTTATTTAATTTCAGCATTTACATGTTAATGCATTGCCTTGGCTCTCATTCTCCAATCTCGAAATTATAATTACATTCCTAGTTATTAGGAAATTCGTTCTCTTCATTGTTACTTCATAGAAGTCATTTTTCCCCTTTTTCCATTAAAGTCCTTTTCTTTCTGATTACATTGGTATCATTTTCTCATAAACCCCAGGAGAAAAACGTTTTTTTCTGACCTGTAAAATAAAAGAAATGTTATCTGAAATCACATATAAGAAAAGTTTTAAATGGTATTCTAGATTTTTTTAAATTGGTATCTATAATCTGAAAATAGTTGTCAGTAATGATAGCTCTAATTTCAGAACTGGTTATTGTAATATGCCAATTATGGCAGAATCCGGATTGTAGTTTAAAACAAAGTGAGTAGTTTATGGACTAAATTTGATGTGAAAGTGAATTCACAAATATTATTATTTAGATGCCTGTTATTGGAAGCAAATATAGTAAAAATGTCTTGAGAAAGAAAATGTGTGTAGAATTGCTTTGTTTCCTAGTGAGCTGTCCTTTAAAAATAACAAAATAAAATAAAGCAACAGCAATTATGAGGCCTTTAACACCAGGATGTTGGTTTTGCACAGTATGATTTAAGCAGATCACCTGATTCAATCACATTCATTAAAAAAACAAACAAAATGTAGTTAGCTACCATTTAAGACACCATATAATCATGAATTTGCTACTATATCTGTGTGACACCAAAATGGTGACAATTAAATGAATCCTCCTACTGATTATAATTACTTGGATTAAGAATACTTGACCATTATTTAATAACATTTGAGTGATTTAAAAAAAGAGGGAAGTTGAAATCTCACTTGAATCATGTCACATTTTTACACCATTAGGTAGAATGCAGGAAGCTATATTCTCTAGTATTTAATGGCAGGTGGGGGAAGATGAAGACTGATCACTAGTTCAGTTTTCTAAACTGTATTCAGGAACCAATACAATTCACCAAATATATTTCTGATATGTTTCTCTGTTCCCAGCAAGGGCATACAGTTTTGCTCACCTCCCTTTACCTTAACAGATGGTGGAGTTTTGTCACCGAAGCCTCATTATGGTAGTTAAAAACTCATGCCATCATTACCTCTGAAGCCAGGAAGCAATTGATGGAAGTTTTTATAGCTTCAGAGAATGTCAAGTCTCTTTGTGCACATGGCACAGCACCAAAATCATAAACTGACCATGGTAGTCCCAGAATGTATAGCCAGGAGAACCTAAGATATTTCTTTGTTAATCATAATAATTTCTAACTCAGAATTCATAGGAAAACTTTGTTTTACATAGATAAAAATATGCAAAGTGTGTGAAAAATTCTCCTAACTCTAAAAGTTCACTATAATAATAATTCTTGCTGATTTGCTTCCCATGTGTTCTGTTATGATACTTACATCTGTCATAATGAAGATTGTGATTAAAATGCTGTATCCAAGCAACCCAGAAGCTACTGGTACTAAGATCCAAAGATAGAGTTGTTTATCTGGGCAAGAATCTATATCTGAAAGATTAAAAAAAATAATTTCAAAGATTCTACAACAAATCTTAAAAAGAGGGCAGGGCTGACATCACGATAAGATGACGGGCGATTCGGGAGCTGTCGAAATCCCCACAGCTGGACAGTCCATTTGGACCTGAACTGTCCTGGAGAGATGGTGGAAGAGGAGAGCACATCCTGCTGATCCCAGGGACACCACAAATTCCCTGGTTGATCCAGGAAAAGCACTCTAATCCGGCTGGAGGAAAGTGGCCATTTAAAAATTGCTGAAAGGTTGGGAAAGTTCAGGAATGGAAAAAGATACAGAAAGAAAGTGCATTGGTTTTGGGTGAGACTTTTTAATTTTTTTCTGGCTAAGAATGAAAGAGTACCCTAAGGGGAAAAAGATTTGAAGAAGATAGAAGACAGAAGAGAAAATAAGCAGTGAAATTGAGCATATCATTACTGTCAAACTTAATTAAGACTATTTTTTATTTTATTTATTTTTATTATATGCTTCAATAAGAGATTAACTTTTAACTGGACTGGACTTTATAATAATAACTAAAGGAAGATAAACTTTAATTCTTACTTTAAATATAGAATTTGGACTATTTTTCCCACCTAGAGGCGACAGAAAAAGATGAAGAGATCAAACATGAAAAAATTATTTTGGTTACAAGCTATTTAGATTCAAGAGAAGATAGAGAGCTGAGCATTGAATAATAATTGTTTAAACAGGTGTTGCTCTCACAAACAATCTAAACAGCTGGAGATTGAAGTGGAAAGGAAAAAGACTACTGTGACCTTGTACTATATCTTGTTGATTCTTTGACTTTGGCTTTTTGGATACTACATGGTGGCTGGGATTTTCTTTGTGACCTATATTTGAAAGTACAGCTGACTATTTTCAATTATTTTTTTCTTGATTGCTAGTATTTCTCCTGGGCCTTTTTTGTTTTTCCATGACCAGTTTTTTTGCCTTAGCCTTTTTGTTGGGATATAACATTCCCCCCCTTCATTCATAAATACTACCAGTGGATTACTTTTTCTTTTTTTTCCTTATTGTTATTATTGTTTTTCTCCTTTTTCTTGTATCACTTCTTTGAGGATTTTGTATTTTTAAACCCTTTGTTTTTATATCTTTAAATTCTTATATTTTTTAAACTTTTTTTGTTCCTTAGGATGAAGAATTTGGTGTCTCTTTTTTCTTCTTTTTATTTTTTCTTCCTTTATAATTGGATTAAGGTAGAAAAGAACCTGAAGAAAATTGGTCCTTTTTATTGGTAGGTACCTTTTGATTGGGATTACAATTAACCAGAGATGAGGAAGACAGCTGCTACAGTTTCATCGATCCCTACCTCCTTCTCTCTAAGTCCAGCAGGTCAGCGATCAATACAAGCCATGTTACAGCAGAAGGAAAGGGAGAAGAAGGAAAATGAGGTTTCAATGCAAGAATTAAAAATGATAATGCAAGCAATACAAGAACAAGGGAGGCATATGGAAGATAAAATGGGGAAAATGGATGAGAAAATGGAGAATATACAACAGATGATGAAGAAAGAATGCAAAAAATATAAGAAAGAGAAGATCAGACAGAGAAAAAAGTAGGAGAAATAGACAACAGGCTGACAGCAGTTGAGCAAGATAAGTGGGAGGTAATGATTGCCTGGGAGATGGACATAGCTGATTTCTACCTAAAATTTCAAAATATTGAGGAAGAAAAGGGAGAAAACCTTGCAGAAATAATGAAGTGTTGGCAGGAGCTATGGAGATATCAAAAGAAAAAATGATGGATGGAATTGATGAAGTATTCTGAGTGTATATTAGATATGCTATGAGAAATAAATTACCCAGAGAAGTCATGTGAGATTTACTAAAAAAAAGCAATTAAAACAGAAATATTACAGAAAGCAAGAGACGACCCATTGAAATATAAAGGAAAGATTACAGTCCTAAAACAAAAAGTGAGAGATTTGAGAAGAGAATATCAATTCTTGACAAAGATCCTAATTAAAAAAGGAGTGAACTACAGATGACTGATTCCAGAAGGCTTGATGTTCACTTGGCAAGAACAAGACATAGATTAGATTCAATAGAGAAAGCAGAACAATTTTATGACAATTACTTTAGAGGAAAAGAAGAAGAGAGAATGAGAGACAAGAAAATAATTAAACTTCAAGAGGAGATGGCTGAAGAAAGAGAAAAAGAAAAAAGAGAAGAAAGGACATGAGAAGGTGGAAGGGTGGAACTAAAAGAAGCAAAAGAGCAAAGATCAACGAGAGCAATAAACCCTACATATAAAGTGTAAACAATGGAAGAAGAAAAGAAGTTAATCTCAATAATTATAAATGGACTGAATTTGGCCATCAAAAGGAAAAAAATGTTTCATAAGCTAGAAAAATTAAAGTTAGACATAATCTGCTTACAAGAAGTACATTAAAAAACATGTTCAAGTATTGGACTGCCCCAGAATTGGGAACTTACATACTTCATTGGCACAACAAAATAAAAGAGGAGTAGTCCTATATATTAAGAATACAATAAAAGCTAAACCAATTTTTACAGATGAAGAAGGAAGAATATTAATGGTGGAAATAATAGACAATAATTTAAAGATACTTCTAATAGCAATATATGCACCAAATGATAAGCAAGAAGAGTTTTACAAAAAGCTACATAAGAAAATAATTGAATAATATGACAATATATGTATTCTTGGAGATTTTAATGCTATAGTGGACACAGAGTTGGACTAAAAAACACAGAAAGTAAATTAAAAAAATAGAAAGACATTGCCGAAATTTTTTTTCAAGATGGTAGAGGAATTAAGTATTCAAAATGCTTGGAGATAAATGAACATTAAGAATAGACCATATACATTTTATTCCAATAGATACTTATCATGGTCAAGATTGGATGGCAACGGAATTAATCTTAAATATGCAAGAAGTAAATATTGAAACAAGTACTTGGGTGGACCATAATCCAATATGGGTCAAATGGAAGGGACAAAAGAAAAGATCAAGATGGACTCTGAATAATTCCATTTTGAAGGAAAAAGAATTTACAAAAAAATATAGGAAAAAGAACTGCCTTTTTCCTTAAAGAAAATAATGAGGAAACTTCATTACAAAATATATGGGACACTATGAAGGACTATATTAGAAGCAGGGGTGGGATACTATTGGTTCGGCCCAGTTCTATAGAGCCGGTAGTTGTGAAGAGCAGCTGACACTGAACTGCTTTGGTGTTTGGCCCATCCACCTGCCTGGGCTCTAGGCTGTCCTTTATTCCCTGCTTTTCTCAGCTCAGCACAGCTGAGGTTGAAAAAGCAAGAAATGAGGATTTTCAAAAGCTGCGTACCCAAGTGCAGCACTTGTCAGCTGTGCAGGTGGCACAGCTGATTTCTTGCAAACGCTGCACACATGCGTAGTTTGGAGAACCAGCAAATTGCTCCACTACCTGGCCCCTCCCCTCCCCACCCACTCACTCCTTACCTGGCATGTGAGCCATCCAACTTTCCTGGTTTGGTAAGTTGCCATTTTTTCCTTTTTTTCCCTGACCATCAGCTGTTCTGCTCTGCAGGGAGATTTAGATTAGCTAGAAAGCAGGAAATCCTTGGGTTTCTTGCTTCCTAGCTAATCTAAAAGCAAAGCCAAACTTTCCTTAGGATTGAAGTTTCTACTTTTTAGTGCAGAGTCAGAGTCAGGTAGCCGATTGGAGATAGATATATCTCTAAATGAATCTGTGATTCTGTGACCAACTCAATCTGCCTGCCTGCTTTGCCTGCTTTTGGGTAAAAGTTGCTCTTTTTTATAAAAAAAATTCAATATTTACATACATGATGTGTTGTGAGTTAATTTTATGAGTTTGCTTGCAAGCAATTTTTATGAGTTTGTTTGCAAGCAAATTTTATGTGGCAGACTCAGGTAGCCGTTTAGAGATAGATAGATCTCTAAGTGAATCTGTGATTCTGTGAGCAACTCAATCTGCCTGCCTGCTTTGCCTGCTTTTGGGTAAAAGTTGCTCTTTTTTATAAAAAAAAATCAATATTTACATACTGGTGTGTTGTGATTAATTTTGTGAGTTTGCTTGCAAGCAAATTTTATGTGACAGACTCATGTAGACGATTGGAGATAGATAGATCTCTAAGTGAATCTGTGATTCTGTGAGCAACTCAATCTGCTTGCCTGCGTTGCTTGCTTTTTGGGTAAAAGTTGCTATTTTTTAATTTAAAAAATCAATATTTACATAAATATTTATAATATTTACATACAAGTCATGCCCACCCAGTCACATGACCACCAAGCCATGCCCAATCAGCAAGCCACACCCACCCAGTCACATGACCACCAAGCCACACCCACAAATTAGTCCATACTCACAGAACTGTTTGTTAAGAAATTTGAATCCTACCTCTGATTAGAGGTCTGATTATAACTTATACAAGAAGAAGGAACATTAAAAAAAGACACACACAACAAATGACTACAAGAAACTGGAGAAAGAACTACAAAGATATCCACAAAAAAGAATCTTAAAAGTCAAATGGAAATAGTTAAGCATAAAAAGGGGCTGATGGAAAAAGATTTGGCACAAAAAATTAGGAGAGCTAAACAGAATTTTTTTGAAAATGCAAATAAACCAGGTAGATGGTTAGCATACAAAAGGAGAAAGAATCGAAAAGGATAGCACAGTTAATAGATGAACATGAAATGGTTTGTTATGGAAATGAAGAAAGAAAAGGAATAGTACAAGAAGTATTATGAGAGATTATATGATCAACAGAATATTGAAGAAGGAAAAGTAAAACAATATTTGCAAAAAACAGAATTACCCAAAATACCTGAGGAGATTAAGATAATATTAGAAGGGAAAATAACAATGATGGAACTGACAGAGGCAATAAATAGACAAAATACTGGGAAAGCACAGGACTTTCCAGAAGAACTTTGTAAGACATTGCAGAAATCTCTCAGCATTACAATGCTTGAAGTAATGACTGATGTATTGATAAAAACTAAAGTACCTCACTCATGGACAGAGGCATATATTACTCTTATACCAAAAGAGGATACTGATTTATAGATAAAAAGCTATAGACCTATATCCCTGCTTAATGTAGATTGCAAAATATTTGCCTCAATAATGGCAGAAAAAAGATATTTGAATTATTTTATACATACAGATCAAAATGGATTCTTGCCTAAGAGGCAAATAAAAGACAATATGAGAATAATATTGAATACATTGGAATACTATGAAGCACATCCAGAGAGAAGCAAATGGCATTGGTGTTCTTAGATGCACAGAAAGCTTTTGATAATATAAATTGGCAATTTATGTTGCTGCAAATGGAAGAGATGGGCTTTGGAGAAAGATTTATTAAAACAATTGAGGCAATATACTATAAACAATTAGCAAAAATAATGATAAATGGAGATTTGACAGACAATATTAAAAAAGGAACTAGACAAGAATGTCCTCTTTCACCATTGTTATTTGTATTGACTTTGGAAGTATTAAACATTAGGAAAAATAGAGAAATAAAGGGAATAAAAATAAAAAAGGAGGAATATAAATTACAAGTATTTGCAGATGATTTGGTCTTTATATTAGAAGAACCATTGGAAACAGCATCTAAACTGATAGAAAAGATAGAAGAATATGGAGAGGTTGCAGGACTGAAAATAAATAAAGAAAAAACTAATATTTTAGTGAAGAACATAAATAACATTTTAGTGAAGAAAAATAAAGGAAAGTATTGATGGACAGATCCAGATCACAAAAAGGTGAAATACCTGGAAATATAATTGACAGCAAGATGTGGAACACTAAAGGAAAATAATTATTAAAAACTAAAACAACAAATAGCAACAGACTTGGAAAAATGGAAAAAAATTACAACTATCCTTAATAGAGAGAATACCTACAATTAAAATGAATACACTACCAAGGATATTACACTTGTTTCAGACAATTCCAATAAAATTAGGGAAAGAATATTTTGAGGATGTTAAAATGATGTTGAAATATATATGGCAGGGAAAGAAGACAAGAATTAAACTAAAACTATTACAGGACACCAGACTGAGAGGAGGTTTTGGACTACCCAATTGGAAATTATATTATCAGGCAGTAATATTGATTGATGTGGATAAAAGAATGGATTGTTTTGAGAAATACTAGACTGTTAAATATTGGAAGGTCATGATCTGCTATTGGGGTGGCATGCATTTTTATGGTATAAGGAAAGTAAAGCACATGGATACTTTCGGAGACATGATATTAGAGGTGCTTTATTATAAACATGGGAGAAAATAAGGGAACAACATTATTTGAAAATACCAGTCTGGTTATCAACAATAGAGACATTTGCATATCCAGCTGTTTTTAACATGGAACATATTGTTAGATATAGTGAAATAGTGAACTCAAAACAAAGCAAGAACTAGATGAACAAGGGATAAATATGAATTGGTACTCATATATGCAAATACATTCTAGATATGAAAAAGATATTAAAATAGATGGGTTTTATAAAGAATTGACTGAATTAGATAAAATTTTAACAGGTACTAAAGAGAGGATGATTAAAAAAATTGGTTATTTATTAGGAGTGAAATTAGAAGAAGAACAAGTTAAAGAAACAATGATTGCTTGGGGGGGGAATTTTGGATATGGGATAGATTTGGATAAATGGCAGAAATTAGGGACTAGAAACTATAAATTAACTATGTCAACACCTTATAAAGAGATTTTGTATAAGATATTTTACAGATGGCACTTACCCCCAGCAAGAATAGCAAAGACGTTCAAGGACAAATTGGCGAAATGTTGGAAATGTCATCAGATACCTGGAACATATTACCATATGTGGTGGACATATGCAGAAGCTAAAAGATATTGGACTAAAATACACACATGGTTGGGAAAAAATGATAAAACGGCATATAGATTTAAAACCAGAGATATTTTTATTAGAGATTTTACCTGAAGATTATAGTTAAGAAATAACATACTTGATTATTAATGTATTAACTGCAGCTAGAATTGTATTTGCTCAAATGAGAAAATTCTGATGGAGAAGGAGGTGATCAAGAAAATAATGGAATGTGCAGAAATGAACAGACCAACATTAGCAATTAGAGAGCAAGAAGAAAAGGAGTATTATAAGATTTGGGATTTATTTTATAAACGGCTAGATAGAAGAGTAAGAAATTGAAGTATATTGTAATACTAATGATATATTATAATTGATTATTTTTGAATAAGTTATACTATTAATATAATTTAGTAAGAATTGAGATTTGCTTTTAAAGATAGCTTGGAATTGTACTTAAAACTTTAATGATAGTATAATAATGATATAATACGATATGGAATGTTGATGAATGTAAAGTTAAGAGGAAAGGATTATAGATATTGTGCACATGATATATGTACCAAACCGACACATTGTACAATTGAAAGAAGGTTTTATTTGTTGTTTTGTTTGTCATAAAAATAAAAAACGTTTTTTAAAAAATAAATCTTAAAAAGACTTAGCATTATTGCACTAAACCAGAACAAAATAAATTATATTTTAACACAGTGAGATTTTTTTTTTTACAATGTCTTTGTCTTGAAACCTTCAAAAGATTATGGAAATTTTAGGTTTAGAATTTCTTCCTAAGTATGCAATGCTAGGCTTCATGGAGTAGGAATGGGTCAAAACTATTATTTGCACATCTCCATGTCAATAAATAAAGTGATGCAGCAACAACAATGAGATTTGTGACATTCTATAAAGCATCAAAATAGCTTTATGGTACTTTGATGCTTCTGTGCAGGTAAAGAACTATCCAGTCAACCCGAAAGATTTCTTGGGCAACCCAAGTTTGGTTTGGGAAAAGCTGCCCAGTTCTAGGGAAAGGATCACATCCCAGAAAGAAAAAGAGAGACCCTTCTTTTCCTTGTATTGTGACCTGGCATGAAGCTCATAAAAGTAGTTAGCAAGATTTACAAATACTCATAATTAGCTGAATCGGAGGATTTGGCTAGTATGGTTGTTTGGAAATATTAATGAACTCAGAGCTCAATATCCTGAAAAAATTAATAATCCTAACTCAACTGAATTAGTCCATATTTCTTTAGGTTGCCTAGGTTAAGAGATATGGCTGTATGTCCTTTTCTAAGCACACATAAGGGACCTTTATGTAAGGCATGTTGTTGGAATTACAAACTACTTTATTAGTCAATTTCAAACCATCAGCTACATTCATGAATTCCTTTTCTCAACATTTTTTAAAAGCACTTTTAGGTTTTTTCTACTCACCAATGACGAAGAGCTGAGTCCCCTTTCCTTTGACTGGATAGTAGGGTGGAGGGGATATCCGTTCAATCTGGCAAATGTACAAACCAGCATCATTTGACTGTAAACCCAAAAGTGTTACATTTACCCAGTCATGACCAGGATAAACTTGGCATCTCTGGTTTTCCTTCTTGTTGCCTAATAGGATCCCAGTGTGAGTAAAGGCTGAGGCGCAGATCTCAATGGATCGATTGTCTTCTTCTTTAAATAAAGTTACTTTTAGATCTTCAGCATTACCCCTGTTCTTGATTTCACACTCAAAATAGGCGGCTTCTGGTCTTTTTACCACTATGAATGCTGGTTGGGTCACTTCCATGACTAATACAAAAACAGACACAGAGTTTTGCAAATACAGATCATCTTTATAGGAAAAAGAATCCTAGTCACAAAAAGGGGTGATACTGATTTTTCAGTCATTGATGTGTTTTAATCCATGTGTTTAGATGTACTTTCAACATGGATCTAGTAAGTCTTTAAAACCAATTTATTTTTGTTTAGGATACCTTATTTACTATTACTTTTCTATAAGTTGTTTAATTAAATGTCGTTATAAAAAGAGAACTAATTTCCCAAAACTATGCAGAAATTCTTTGCATGGAACTACATATACAACAGATACAAATAGCAACCACAACAATAGTCCAGTTGCTGTGAATTATTCATGTCTCTTCTTGACCATCCTTCAATCTTGGAAAAATCTGTCAAGATTTGACCACTGTGATCTACCCACCTTTTGTGAAGCCAGAAGCTATGCTGTAAACCACAAGTGTGAGCAGAAGTGAAATCATCTCTCAGTCAGATGTTCAATCCAAGTCAATGCAAGCTGGAACAATTCAAGTCTTTATCTAGAATGCCAGGTTACTAAGAAGATACTTTCTCAGAATACAAGATTTCGTTTTAACAAAAATTGGAGAATTCACACTGCTTATGTATGAAGAAAAGAGAAATAGATGCAAACACAAGAAAAGAAAGAAAAATACCTGAAAAGGTAATCGAAGTTTTATTATGGCTTTTTGAAAAGGAAGTTGTGGGTTGGCTCAAAGCGTGCACAACTAATCTCAAACAGCAATGAACAAAGCAAGAATTCATTAAACAGCAAAATCAGTTAATTTGAAACAAGTCAATGACCCGAAGGCATTGAAAGTGTATGATTATCCAATAATTCTAGGGTTAATACATTTTCTTCTATGGTTTTCATTCAAGAAAACATAATATATTTTACGTATCAGTTATTATAATCAAATAATATGTGTGTTCTACATATCACTTCAATTCAGTCATAGCTTCCGTCCTTATCATTATCCTTTCCTGAGTCATGGATTCTGGTAACATGAAGCTTGCTCCAGTGAGCCCTATAGACATTGTTATTTACATTCTAAATGATGTCAGGATGTTGGTCACTCAATAATATAGAGTTACTATGTGAGATGAGCAGCTATATAAATGTAATAAGCACTACAGATATTTTTCATGTTCTCTATTATCATCATATTGACATAAAATGCAAGTGAATTTGGAAAAATTATAGTAATTATAATATGTGTCAAATATTTGAGTTTCAATATTCTTTCAGAAGTTTGTGATTAATTTCTTAATAGTCATTTGGATTTTGAATATTTTATTCTAAGGTTTCCTTTAGAAGGAATGATGGACTTACCCTATTTGAGGAACTTAGTAATCATGCTAAACAGAGTTCAGCCAACATTCTTTTTTGCTTTATTTGAATATCTACTCAAAGAAATCAAATATGTTGCACTTCTTCTGAAATACTATCCTTCTGACATAATCAAGGAATGATACTTCAAAGATTACCATAAATATACTGTGAAAAGTTTACACGTTAACTAAATATATCAAGGAAAATAAAAGACAACCTGTTCTCTTAAATAATGAGAATATGTAACTCTCGTCTACAAGAAAGAAAATGCCACATTGCTTTCTACAACAGAAAGGAAGAGCAGCTTGCAATGAACTGGACTATTTAATCATTTTGTTTTACATTACTGATCAATATTCTGATTAGTAAATGTCCTTTCAGCTAACAATGCTAGGGATTGTTCTTGGAATCTAGTTGGAATACCAACTCTGACCTCTGTCACTGAGTTAGCTCCATCATATCTCATCCCAATACATCTTGGAAAATCCTTCTTAGGAACATGCCAGCTTAAGTCTAGACTAATTAAAATTCATTATTACAGATATCTAACCCAACACTGCTTCTTATTGCACATCTATTGTGAAGGTAAACCAAGGGCTTCTAGCAATGGAGTATAGTTCAGCAGAACATTTTTCTTATCATAGTAATGATTCACTGTTGTTTTACTTCTAATTTAAACTGTAATTACATATTTTAAACAGATAAAAATCAAGTTTTTTGCCCCGTATGTCAAATACAGGATCTGTGTTGTTTTTAACATTACTTCCCATTTTCATTTTGATTTCCATCATTGATAATCAATGTTTTGTCATTTACTTCAGAAACATCCAGTCATAAATTCAGTGGCCATACTTAGTTTTCATGTCATAATGAAACTCTTAAATGTATTCACATCCCATGAGTTACTGCCATTGCCACCACATATTATCTTTCAGCACAAAAAAGTGTTAAACCAGCAAATTTTCTCTGTTGCTTGCAGAGTACTGAGGTCTCATCATGAAGAAATCTCAAGCTAAGACAATTAATTGAATTAATAAATGGATTTCTCCATTTTAATTGATCAGAATTTCCAGATGTGCACAAAATATTTTGGAATTGAACCTTGAGGGGGAAAGAAATGTAGGAGTACTGCAATGCAGATGGAAAATCGTGAGAACAGTTGAAAACTGAAATTCTGTTAGGCAGGAAAGTAAAGAGGAAAGAGAGAAAAAAAATGTGACATGTAAATGAGCATACAAATCTGGTCAGGAGGACATTCATATTTATATTGTGGCTCTTAATTGTTAACTTTGGAGTCAAATGTGGATTCTCTGTTTAGAATGACACCACTGTGGGCTTTACACAATCTTCTGGAGACAAACACCATTCATTTTTTTTCTTCTATAATTGCCTGTTAGTGCGTACCTAAAATCTTGTCCACAATATGCCAATAACTGAATAAGAAAGAGAGGTTGCTGTTTTCCGTGCCTATAAAACTCAGAGTAGTTTCTATCTACCTGGATAGAAATTATTATAGTAATTTATCCTTACTATAGATAGATGGATAAATTTGCTTCTACACTGAAAGTGTGTTTCTGCAAGTGAATGACTCCTATTTATGATTGTTGCAGTGTCCCAACGATATGTAATCACCTTTTGCGACCTTCTGAAATGCAAAGTCAATGGGGAAGCCAGATTCACTTTATAACCATGTGACTAAATTAAGAACTGCAGTTCATTAGTTATATAATCTAGTCCTTCATTTTTGAATAGATGATCTTGCTTAATGAAATTGGATGTATTGCAGAGGTAGACTAAAATAATTAATAACTGTAATTAACATTCATTTTAATGATAATATTTAATAATTAATTCCACAAGAATAGAAAACTTCAGAATAAAAAATACTTACATTGCATTAGCAGGTGGTTCAGATTCTCCTCCAAGACCAGATAAAGTTTAGCTATAAATCAGTAAGTTTTACACAGCAACAAATTATTATGTGTGTGTGTGTTGAAATTCTATTAAAATAATGCTAAGTAGTTTAAAACCCATCAGATATGTATGATAACCCTTCAAAGGCATAATAAACTGTTAATGCCTACTAAGGACTAGGAAAAGTTAATGGCTATTAAGACAAGTCACAATATGTGACTGAGGGGAGCATGTTAACTTTAGAATCACAAGTTGAGTGAACTACCAGAAAACTTAATTACAGTACATGCTGTGAGGAGGGTGATGCTTAAGGTTTTATGAATTACAAACTGAGAATAACTGTATTTAGAAGATGGAAATTTGATTTTAATCTCTTTTCTCAAGCTATGTAATTGAAGTATTTCTTATCATTAGGGTAAGTTAATAATTTTAAAGCCACAAAGGCCACATAACTATATACTATGCTGCTATTGTTACATTTGGGCAGCAAATATTGGTTACAGTTATGGAAATGAAAGCTTCTCTGCCTGTCTTGTTCTTGACTTTAATCCTTATGGAAGCCTAGAAATTTTAAATGCGCCAATAACTTCACTATGTGAGGATGAGAAATTGGTTTTAGTCCTTGCTGCTTGCCACTTTATAAAATGGACTGTATTCCTCTTCCTTTTTGCTGAGAATGCTTATCATCATATCTGTCTCAGTTAATACACAGGCAAGTATAAGAATGTGAGAAGCAAAGGTACATTATGGCCCAGAAGAGTTGTGAGTCTAAGGATGTGAAGAAAGCAGAAGGAGCAGAGGGAAAAGGCAAGCTGTCCTTCTATTAAAAAGTAGCTTTCTCCAAATTGATACCCTCCAGATGTTATGGACAAAGGGTGCTAGGTTGAGGAAGGCTCAGTGGATACTTGGGGATATTAATTAGGAAATAACTGAGACAGATAAGCAAGACAATCTGAAATAATTCAGTCAGTGGCAACTGCTGCCATGTATTGAGATGATGAATGTCTAGCTAAAACATGAACTAATTGCTGTCTGTTTGTCCAGCAAGGTGAATTTGTGTCAACCTGTCAGTCCAGGAAATAGAAGAAAAGAAGCAGTCATGAAAACTGTCCTTCAGATATAACACGAGCCTTAGTGCTTCTTCTTAAAGTCATCTTCCCACACAAGTTGAGTTTTCAGATCATTAGTTGTTGATTTCTGTCTGCTTTAAATCCAAAATACATCCAGAGGAATGCTGCTGAGGATTCAGCATGATTGTAACACTTTCTTATAGGTCTCAATTCTTCATCTCTCAGCATCATCTGTTCTGCTGAGCCGGGAGATTCAGATGAGCTAGGAAGCAGGAAATGGTTGGATTTCTTGCTTTCTAGCTAATCTTTAGATCTTCAGCTCTGCTTTTAAGCACAGCCCAATCTCCCTTAAGACTGAAGGTTCTATTATTCAGTGCAGACTCATGGCAAGCATGTGACAGACTGATCTAGCCGATGGCAGATAGATAGATCACTGAAAGATTCTGTGAGCAACTCAATCTGCCTGCCTGCTTTGCCTGATTTTGGGTAAAAGTTGCTCTTTTTTATAAGAAATTCAATATTCATATAAATATTTATAATATTTACATACAATCCATGCCCAGCCAGTCATATGACCACCAAGCCACACCCACAAATTAGCGCACGCCCACAGAACCGGTTAGTGGTCCCTGGGATTTAAAATTATGAGTTTGGTGGTCCCTGAGGTCCAAAAGGTTGGCAACCCCTGCTGTAAGATGTTAGCAGGCTTTTGATTTTATTAAACACGGTGTCCTCGTGTGGTCCCCAGGTCTAGTCAGTTGCCTTATCCAGCAGTCTATGGAGTGGTTCTGCAATAGTTACTTTCTGTGGTAGGAAGATATGATAGAAGTTGAGCAATCCCAGAAAGGCTTGCAGTTCCGCTTTACTGGGGGGGGATGGCCTGCAGTTTTCCAGTTGTGGGATGTATGCCCAATTCATCAATGAGGAAGCTGAGGAAGCTTGGAGGAGGGCCAAGTGGCATTTATTCCTTTTTAATTTTAGTTTGGCTTCCTGGAATCTGCCCAGCACAGCCCGTAGCTTCTCCATTAATTGTTCTCAGCTGGTTGCTGATATTATGACATCATCAAAATATGGCACGACCTCCGGAATGTTGTGTAGTAGCCTCTCCATTATATTTTGGAAGAGGTCAGGGGCGATGCTGATCCCAAATTGCAGCTGGTTGCATTTGAACACGTCCCGGCAGGTTACAATCATTTGGGCCTCTGCAGTCACCTTGTTGATGGGCAACTGCTGGTAGGCTTGGGCCAGGTCGAGTTTGGCAAAGATAGTCCCCCACCCTAGGGAGTGGAGAAAGTGCTGCACCACAGGCATTGGGTAGGCGCTTTGCTGTAAGGCCTTATTCAGGGTCGTCTTATAGTATGCACAGATTCTCACAGACCCATCTTGTTTAATTGGGGTGACTATTGGGGTCTCCCACTTGGTGTGGTCCACCGGTACCAGGACTCCCTAGGTGATTAATTTATCCAGTTCTTCTTCGATTTTGGGCCGGAGGGCGAAAGGGACTTGCTGCAGCTTCAGGCAGATCAGAGCTATGTTGGGGTTCAGATTAAATGAAATTGGGGTCCCCATGTACTTGCCCAGCTTGTTGTCAAACACGTCCCTGAAGTTGCGGTCAAGGGCTGCCATGTTGTTTTCCAGGAATGTGGGGGTGGCTCTGGTGGCGTGTATGCTGGTGATCTGGATTTGCAGCAGCTTGAACCACTCATGTCCCAGCAGGCTGGGTAGCTCCCAGTCCATGATGGTCAATGGTAGGGTTCCTCTGAAACTGCCATATCGTATCTGGACTGCCTTCTGGCCCAGGACGTGTATGCGGTGGCCTTGGTAATCTTTTAGGATTATTGGCTGCGGCTCCAGTTGCCTGCACCACATCTGGGGTTGCAACTTCCTTAGAGTATCCCATGAGACCATGGAGATGTAGGATCCCGAGTCCACCTCCATCTAGCACAACCTGCCTTCGATGCTTATGATGGCCATGACTTTATTGGTTTCATATGCATCTGTACATTGCACTTGGGCTTGAGCATAGCCCATGAAGGTGAAATGGGTATCTTCCTCTCTGGCATCATCTCTCTGCTTGAATTTCCCACTGAAATTCTTCCTGTTTCCTCCTTGGTGGCCATATTGGGGATGACGCTTTCTGGGCTTGTCTATTGATTGGCTGGCTGGCTCTGCAGGCTTCCACGATGTGACTCTTGCAATCACACCTCCTGCATATAATGTCTTTGAAGCAGCATGCCGATAGGGGGTGATTTCCCCCACAACCTCCACATGGCCTGGATCTTTTCTTTCCTGTGGGTTTACTTGACTTGAATCAGTGGATGTCCTCCTTGTCCTCGTCACTGGTCTCTGAGCTGGATGCGTCGCGGTTTGTGCGGCAGTCAGCCTGGGTGGCGTGCACCTTCCCAGTTCCCTTGATTCATGCTGCAGAGCTGTCCGAGGACTCTGTGGCGCAGGCCTCATCGATAGCTTCCTTAAATAATAGGTCTTCTCTGGCCAGCAGGCATTTCTGGAGGTGTAGGTCCCTCATCGCAAGGACTAGCCGGTCCTGGATCATGCCCTCGGCATTGGGGAACTTGCAGTTCTTTGACAGCTTCCAAAGTGCGGCCACGAATGCATTTATTGTCTCTCCCTCTCTCTGGCTCCACATGTAGAATTCATGGTGGTTTGCCAGGTAGGACGGGGTCAGATCAAAATGTTCCTTCAGTGTCCATTGGAGCTTGTCCCAAGATACATTTTCTACATTGTTGTCCACAAGGGCTTCTGCCAGCTAGTAGAGCTTTGAGTCACAATACATTATTTATTTATTTTATTTTATTTTATTTATTTATTTGTTAAATTTATATACCGCCCCCTCTCCCAAAGGGACTCGGGGCGGTTAACAGCCAAAGTAAAAATAGACATACAAAACACATATACAGTATTACAATATTAAAAATTAAAATAATTAAATACAATTAGCTCTACTAAAATTTAAAATAGAGGAATTAAGAAAAATTAAAAACCAGATTAAAATTTAAAAACCCTTAGGCCAGTCCGGCTTGCCGAAATAAATAAGTTTTTAATAGACGACGGAAGGTCATGAGATCAGGGACGGCCCTCACCTCCGGGGGTAATTCGTTCCAGAGAGGGGGTGCTCCCAATGAGAAGGCCCGCATCCTCAGGGTCACCAGCCGTCCAGCCGGTGGCACCCCGAGGAGGCCGACTCTATGGGAGCATACCGGTCGGCGGGAGGCCTTTAATGGCAGGAGGCGGTCTCGCAAATATCCTGGTCCTGGAGCACTTTAAAGATAATAACCAAGACTTTGAAGCACACCCGCAGGGCCACCGGGAGCCAATGCAGCTCGCGCAGAAGTGGCATAACATGGGAGCCCCGAGGAGCCCCATTACCACCCTCGCGGCTGCATTCTGCACCAGCTGGAGCCTCCGGATGCTCTTCAAAGGCAGCCCCATGTAGAGAGCATTGGCATAGTCTAGGCGGGAGGTCACCAGGGCGGAGGTGACCGTGCGAAGCGCATCCCGATCCAGAAAGGGCCGCAACTGGTAGATCCTACGGACCTGGCCAAAAGCCCCCCTGGCGACGGCTGCCACATGGTCTTCCAATGATAGCCACGCATCCAGGAGGACACCCAGATTGTGGGCCCTCTCTGTGGGGGCAAGAGTTTCCCCCCCCCACAGCCAGCGATGGAACCAGCTGGCTGTACCGGGGTGCCGGGAAGCACAGTCACTCAGTCTTAGATGGGTTGAGCTGAAGCCTGTTCCGCCCCATCCAACACCGCACGGCCTCCAGGCACCAGGTCACCACTTCGACGGCTTCATCAGGGTGGCTGGGGTAGAGATGTACAGCTGAGTGTCATCAGCGTACTGATGGAACTCTACCCCAAAGCCACGGATGATCTCACCCAGCGGCTTCATATAAATGTTGAACAGAAGGGGCGAGAGCACTGACCCCTGAGGCACCCCGCAAATCAGGGGCCTCGGGGCCGACCTCTGCCCCCCTGCCAACACAAATTGCGAGCGGTCAGAGAGGAAGGAGAACCACCGCATAACAGTGCCTCCCACTCCCAACCCCTCCAACCACCGCAATAAGATACTGTGGTCGACAGTATCGAAAGCCGCCGAGAGATCTAAGAGGACGAGGACAGAGGAATAACCTCTGTCACGGGCCCTCCAGAGATCATCCACCAATGCGACCAATGCCGTCTCCATGCTGTGTCCGGGCCTGAAGCCCGATTAGCGTGGATCCAAATAGACAGCTTCATCCAGGTGCTGGGGAAACTATTGTGCCACCACACTCTCAACAACCTTCACCACAAAACGAAGGTTGGAGACGGGACGATAATTAGATAACAAAGTTGGGTCCAGGGCCAGTTTCTTGAGGAGGGGTCTCACCACCGCCTCTTTCAAGGCGGCGGGCAGACATCCCTCACTCAAGGAAGCGTTAATAATACCCTGAAACCAACCTCGTGACACCTCCCAGGTGGCCAACACCAGCCAGGAGGGACATGGGTCCAATAAACATGTGGTAGCATTCAGTCCCCGCAGCAACCTGTCCACGTCTTCGGGGGTCACAGGATCAAACTCCTCCCAAATGACTGCCTCAAATTCCACCCCCGACCCCCCACCCAGAGTTGCCCATTCAGAGTCCAACCCATCCCGGATCCGAGCGATTTTATCCACCAGGAAATTCAAAAAGTCCTCAGCCTGTCTCTGCAAGGGGTCCTCCCGCGTTCCCCCTTCCAAGAGGGAGCGGGTCACTCTAAACAGGGTGGCCGGGCAGTTTCCTGCGGATGCAATAAGAGTGGAAAAGTAAGAACGCTTTGCCACCTTTATCGCCACTAAATAGGTCTTAATATAAGACCGTAATAGTATTCGGTCGGGTCGGGAGCGAGTAGTCCTCCAAATACTCTCCAGGCGTCTTTTCCGGTGCTTCATCTCCCTCAGCTCCCTGGGGAACCAAGGGGCCAAGTGAGAGCGGTGCCAGGTCAGAGGCCACAAGGGCACGACCCGGTCCAGGGCCCCAGCCGCCACCCTTTCCCAGGTGGCGACCAGGTCCTCAACCGAGTCGTGTGTTCGAACATCAGGACATGGCCCAAGCTCCATCAGGAACCTATCTGGATCCATCAGGCGCCTGGGGCGGTACCATCGTATTTGGTCCGCCTCCCTGCGATGGGGAGGAGCAGCCTGGAAGTCCAGCCTAAGGAGCGAATATCTGACCATGACAAGGGCTCAACAGAAACGTCCCCAACACCAAGATCATCCTGCCACTGTCCAGAGACAAAAACCAGATCCAGGATGTGACCCCCAATGTGAGTGGGTTCCCTAATTAATTGGGTCAGGCCCAAGGCTGTCATGGAAACCAAGAACTCCTGAGCTATCCCCGAGATCCCACCAGCCGAAGGCAGGTTGAAATCCCCCATGACCATCAGCCTGAGGGTCTCAACTGCCAGACTGGCTATGACTTCGAGGAGCTCAGGCAGAGCCGATGTTACATAGCAGGGAGCCAGGTATGTGATCAATAGGCCCATCTGAACCCCGGAAACACACTTTACAAAAAGGGACTCACATCCGGTTGTCTGAGGAACAGTGGACTCCCTAGGTCCCAGATCCTCCCGAATAATTACTGCAACCTCCCCACCCCTCCCCTGGGCCCTCGGCTGATGAAAAACCTGAAACCCGGCTGGGCACATCTCCACCAGAGGGACACCCCCCCTCCTGTCCCAGCCAGGTCTCAGTAATGCCAGCCAGGTCCACACACCCCTCCGTGATAAGATAGTAAACAAGGGGGGCTTTATTAACTACAGACCTGGCATTGCATAGCATCAGCCGGAGGCCCGGGGCCTGATCATTCAAACAACTCAGGGAGCGAGACGTGACCTGGGGGCCGGAGCACACCACTGCTTGTAAACAGCGGGGGCGGGCTCCCATAATTTGATAAGACCCCCTATCAACACCATACCTGCCTCTCCCACCAATCGTAGGGATAGCCCTTTCCTCCCCCTCTCCAGAAGAAACCCCCCTCCTCGATTCGACCATCCCCAATCCCAAGACCTCCCGGTCGCATGCATACCCCGGTCCGGCCTTTCTCCCAGACGGGTTGTCCCCCAAACCCAGTCCGGCCCCCCTCCCTAACCCCAATAATAATTTCCCCCTCCCTAACCCCACTAAAAATTTAGTCAAAAATTTGAACAATTTAAAAGAACCCTTAAAATCAACATAGTTAAAACTCCCAACTGCGCCATGTCTCATTAGGAACAAAGCTCACTTCTTCACATCGGGGGCTGCCTGATGTCTGTTCACTTCCAGATGTAGTTCGAATTGGCCCATGTAGGAAGACCATTTCTCCTTGGCTGGGTTGTAGGGGATGGACATTGGTCGGTGTGCCATGTTATTCGGCGGAGTTGCAATTGTCACGGTGGTTGATAAAATGGTGGCCAATGCCCACATTGTGTCCTTGATCTCTCCTTCTAGGATCCCATCCTCATCGCCAGTATTAGATGAGCATGGAGTGAAGAGGCGGACATGAGAAGAATAGATAACTTCTTTATTTGTGCTAAAAACACAAGCTCCTAAATCGCGGCTGGCACCAGCTTATATAGTTGGCACTGTCCAACGTTTCAGCCACTGACGGGACTTTATTCCTCCCTCCAGTGTCTGGGCCAATCAGTGGAGTCTGACATCAGACTATACTCGGCTGGGCCTGTAAGGCAATACTTAACACAAAGCACCCCCCCCCAAGCAATTAATGTGGAGTGTGAAGGACATGTGTTTGTGTTTATTTTTATAGTCATGATGTGTACTGAAGATGATGTTTGATTTCATTATATGAGGTGCAATGACAATAAAGTAAACTAACTAACTAACTAATCCAGGCTGCGCGAGAACACAAGGCTTGGGTTGCTTTGCATTGCGAACAACACGATTTAGTGAGGGGAGTGGGGAAAGGGCGGAGGGGGTAACTTGTCCCACTCGCCCCATATGCCTTGCCTGGCCACTGGGCTGCTTCTTTCCACTTCTTTCTTCTTCTGCTTTTAGCTGCAAGTAAGGAAAGCAGCAAAAGTCTTTCTTTCTCTCCTCCAAACTCTGCCAGAAATGAGTCTTTGGGACCCTGCAAGGCATCCTGCTCCAAGAGGCTGCACCAGCAAAGATTCATTTCTGATGGAGTTTGGGGGAGAGAAAGAAAGACTTCTGTTGCTTTCCTTGAATGAAGCCAAAAGTGTCTCACCCCCACCCACCAAGAACAGAGCTGGAGATGGTATCCTGTGATCCCAAATAAAGAATGATCAATCAGTAGGAAAACAAGGTGGGGAATTTTCCTGCAGACTTTTTTTTTATTTTCCCAGGGTCTCTGGTCCTCAGGATTTAAAATTATGAGTTTGGTGGTCCCTGAGGTCCAAAAGGTTGGCAACTCCTGCTATATAGCCACTGCTTTCCTCCAACTAATATTGCAAGAGCTGATAATGAGAAATCATGAGAAAGAGGTCCTAATCCATTTGAAACTGGGCATTTCAATATTTCTTCTTATTTTCAAGAAATGCTATAATTAAGGATGTATGGCCTGGCTGATGCTCAAAGTATTATTTAATTTTTAAAATATATTGACTTCTCCATTGTAGTATGCTAAACATCTTGGCAGCACCAGCAAATCAATTGCATTATTTTAGTCATGAAGGCACCATGTTTTAAATTAGATGAATGCATGAATAGATGTATTGAATTAGTCAGTAAATCAGATGAAAGTGATAGCAAAAGACAAAACTCCAGATATTCATTTTGAAAAATGGACTGATCTTTAACATATTAGGAATGTGAAGGCAATTGTAAAGCATGGGTTGAAGTTGGGAGCTGCATTATAGATTATATATTTCTGAACTTTTTTAAAAATTTTAGATTGCTGTGCAAATAACACTTTACAAATGCAAATCAATACATTATTAACATCATAGAAAGCATAAATATTGTTATATTATTGATACAGATACAAATTACAGATAATGTAATATAGGTGATTTGCTAACAGAACTTTTAATGTACTGCCTACACTGAAAAATTTCTTTAAAATTTAGGGAGATGTTCAGAGATTGATTCACTTGAAAATAACTCAGTCTGAACTGAATAGCACAGTCAAATATCAGCAGATAACCACAGGAAATATTTTATGACATTTTATATTAAATCACAAAATGCTTTAGTATAATTTGGAAGTCATAAAATGTTTTATAATATTTACCAATTTTCAATTCTACAGGAATCATGGGTTCTGGTTTTGGACATATTCTGTAAGTTACCCTGTGATGCACTATTTCACCCAGTCAAAGATTAAAAACACAAGAGTTTTAGTATAATATAGATAGACATTTCTTATTTTCTTCAACTGATTCCAACCTATTTGATTTCCCGCCCCCCTCGCCATACTTATGCTAATCTTTCTTAGGTGCCCCTTCTAGCAAAAATTATTTTCTAGTAGTCATAAATTAAAAATGACTTACTTTTCAAATGAGTATTCCTACCAGAAAATAGTGACAAAGGCCTAAGTAGAGTGTTTTCTCTGCTCTTTTATTAATAATTAATGCAATTTTCTGAAATACTGAACCCCAAATATTACTAGTGTCCTTTGTCCTTGCAATCTTTTCAGTGTTTTATGTTGCTTGTTTTTATTATAATTATGAGAATTAGGGGACTATATCAATGATGGAAAATCTTTAAATGTCTATCCTATTGATGAGGCATGAGGGAACAATTTTTAGGTGAATCTGGTAATCCAACTGGGAGGTCCCATAAGGTCATTATGACCAAAACCTGAAAATATCAATTTGTATCATCACCAGCTCCATAGCTGACTTCCCATGTTAACTCTGTTATTAACCTCTAAGCCAGGGTATCAAACTCAAGGCCTGCATGCTTAGATCTGGCATGTGGGGCTGCCCTGATAACAGCAAAGGTCTGGCCCGCAGAGCCTCTGCCAGTGAAAATGGAGCTCAGAAAGGCTGCATGCAGCCCCCCATGCTCTGTTTTCACTGGCAGAGGGCTGTAGGAGGCCATTGCAGCTGAAAATAGAGCTTGAGAGGGCCATGCACGGCCCCCCAAATGGGTTCCATTTTCGCTGGCAGAGTGCTAACAAAACAAACTACTAGCAAAAGTGGCATTTGATCATAAGGCAAGGAACATTGAAAAATGTTTCCCCTTTTGCATTTGAGAACCAAGAAGGGACAGGAAAAGAGAAAGAAAAGGAAAAAGAAGGAAAGAGGGGAAGAGAACAAGGAAGGAAAAAGAAGGAAAGAGGGGAAGGAAGAAAGAATGAAGAGGAAAGGAAAAAGAAGAAAAAAAGGAAGGGAGGGAGAGAGGGAGGGAGGAAGGAAGGAAGGAAGGAAGGAAGGAAGGAAGGAAGGAAGGAAGGAAGGAAGGAAGGAAGGAAGGAAGGAGATTATAATGAGAGGGAGGGTCTGAGGGAAATCCTGCCTTAGCGGCCACCTGAGCACTGCTGCCTTTCGCCATCCCCTTGTCTCCTCCTCCTGACCTCTCCTGATAGTGTCCTATCCTATTGCTGTGGATGCTTTGGTTACAAAGCCATGTATCCTTGTGTGGAGAGGGTAGTGGGCCTCCCTCTGATCCTCACACTTTGCCCTCCTGCCACTCCATGAGCAACCTGGCCAAAGAGAATGAGAACAGCAGCAGCAGCAGCAGCAGCAGCAGCTTTGAGGAGGAGGTAAGCAGAGCTAGGCACCCCTTCAGGGAAATGGGTCTGGTCTGGTCTGTGAGATCCAGGTGCCCTGGGAGTTCGAGGGTCAAGCTGGAAACTTGCCCTCCACTGGCTAGGGCTCTGGACAGCCCCAGGTCTTCCACATGGCTGGAGAGGGATGTCAAGGCTTCTCTGGAGAACAAGGGTTTGGCCCTCTCCCTGGTCTCACCTTCCTCTACTGGAATCAATGGATCCACAGTCCTGCCCAGGCCATCACAGGCGCCTTCAACACAAGTGATGTCAAGCTGGTCATTCCCACTCTGGCCACGTCCATCCTAGCCACACCCACCTAAGGTGAAACACAACCCTGATGCAGCCCTCAATGAAATTGAGTTTGACACACCTGCTCTAAGCCATTAAGACTCCTAATTATGCAAAGTTCCCAATCACATGGGAAATTTTACATTTCATTCAGCAATCAACTCTTCATGCTTTCCTACTGAATGCATGAAAATCAAGAGTTGAAAAGGCAAGTTCTTAGTTCCTACACATTTACAATCTTAGTATGCTCACAGGATCTACATCTTTGAAGACACCATACTAGAAGTGCTTTGGCTTGTGCTCAAGCCTGGTAGCCTCCTTCAAACCATCTTCTGCCAATTCCATTGGAAGGAAAGTTGTAGACCAAACAGATAGACAGGAAATTGGGAGAATGTTCTTGTCTTCTCCTTGATACCACCTGTCATTTCCAGTTAGGGTCAAGGATTGGATCAAGTTTAATATTGCAAAGAGAAGGACTTGGAAACTGATTTATTTCATTTCATTTCATTTATTAAACTTCTATACCGCTCCCTCTCCCAAAAAGGGACTCGGGGCGGTGTACAGCCTACTAAAAACATACAATAAATACCCAATAAATATAATTAAAATAAATTAAACCAAATTGATCCGGCTGTCTATCCCAAAAATTCAGTTAAAAATTAAAAGCTAATAAAACCCCGATTAAAATTAAGTTAAAACTAAAATACAGTTACTGGGCCAGGCCAGCCTGTTTAAAAAATAGGGTTTTCACTGCACGCCGGAAGGTCAGAATATCCGTCATAGCCCGTATCTCCGGGGGGAGATCATTCCAAAGGGAGGGGGCTCCCACAGAGAAAGCCCGAACCCTCGGGGCCGTCAACCGACAACGGCCGGGCGGCGGTACCCCGAGGAGGGCAACCCTGTGGGAGCGTACTGGGCGGCGGGAGGTTGATGATGGCAGCAGGTGGTCCCGTAAGTACCCAGGTCCCGAGCCATGGAGCACTTTAAATACTGTCAGTACCACCTTGAATCGAATCCGGAAGGCCACAGGAAGCCAGTGCAGCCTGCGGAGAAGCGGTGTAACGTGGGAGCTCCGAGGAGCACCCACGATCACCCGCGCGGCTGCATTCTGGACCAGCTGCAGCCTCCGGAGACTCTTCAAGGGGAGCCCCATGTAGAGAGCATTGCAATAATCCAGGCGGGAGATGACGAGGGCGGAAGTGACTGTGCGAAGTGCGCCCAGATCCAGAAAGGGCCGCAACTGGTAAATCAGACGAATCTGATAGAAAGCCCCCCTGGCGACGGCTGCAATATGTTCTTCTAAAGACAGCCGTACGTCCAGGAGGACACCCAAGTTGCGCGCCCTTTCCACGGGGGTCAAGACCTCTCCCCCCACGGCCAGCGAAGGAACCAGCTGGCTGTATCTGGCGCAGGAAACCACAGCCACTCGGTTTTGGTCGGGTTGAGACGAAGCCTGTTACGACCCATCCAACTCCGCACGGCCTCCAGGCATCGGGACATCACTTCGACGGCTTCGTTGGGGTGGCCCGGGGTGGAGATGTACAGCTGAGTATCGTCAGCGTACTGATGGAACTCCACCCCGAAGCCACGGATGACCTCACCCAGTGGCTTTACATAAATGTTGAACAGCAGGGGCGAGAGCACCGACCCCTGAGGCACCCCACATCGTAGGGGCCTCGGGGCCGATCTCTGCCCCCCCGTCAACACAAATTGCGAGCGGTCGGAGAGGAAGGAGATGAACCACCGCAACACGGTGCCTCCCACCCCCAACTCCTCCAACCGCTGCAATAGGATACTGTGGTCGACAGTATCAAAAGCCGCTGAGAGATCTAACAGGACCAGGACAGAGGAACAACCCCTGTCCCGGGCCCTCCAGAGGTCATCCACCAACGCGACCAACGCCGTCTCCGTGCTGTGCCCGGGCCTGAAGCCCGATTGGAGGGGGTCAAGATAACTCGCTTCATCCAGGTACTGCGGGAACTGACGTGCCACCACACTCTCAACAACCTTCGCAACAAAGCGAAGGTTGGAGACAGGACGATAGTTAGATAACAATGCTGGGTCCAGGGACGGTTTCTTGAGGAGGGGCCGCACCACCGCCTCTTTCAAGGCGGCAGGTAACAGCCCCTCTCTCAAGGAAGCGTTTATAATACCCTGGAACCAGCCTCGTGTCACCTCCCGAGTGGCCAAGACCAGCCAGGAGGGGCACGGGTCCAGCAAACAGGTGGTGGCATTCAGTCCCCCCAGTATCCTGTCCACGTCCTCCACAGTAACAGGATCGAACTCAACCCAATTGACCGCACCGATATCCACCCCCGCCCCCCCGCCCGGAGATGCCCAGTCGGAGTCCAGCTCGTCCCGGATCTGAGCGATTTTGTCCTGCAGAAACCTAGAAAACTCCTCAGCCCGTCCCTGCAAGGGGTCCTCCCGCGCTCCTACCTCCAGTAGAGAGCGGGTCACCCTAAACAGGGCGGCTGGGCGGTTTTCCGCGGACGCAATAAGGGTGGAGAGGTAAGATCTCCTCGCCATCCTTATCGCCACTAAATACGTCTTAATATAAGATCGTAATAGTGTTCGGTCGGACCCAGAACGGCTGGCCCTCCAACTGCTCTCTAGGCGTCTTTTCCGACGCTTCATCTCCCTTAGCTCCTCAGAAAACCAAGGAGCCACTTGGGATCGGCACCGGGTCAGAGGCCGCAAGGGCACGACTCGGTCGAGGGCCCCAGCAGCCACCCTATCCCAGGTGGCGACCAAGCCCTCAACCGAGTCGTGTGTGTGAGCTTTGGGAAATGGCCCAAGCTCCTTCAGGAACCTATCAGGATCCATCAGGCGCCTGGGGCGGTACCATTTTAATGGCCCCGCCTCCCTGCGGTCAGGGGGTGCGGAACGGAAGTCGAGCTTCAGGAGCGAGTGATCCGACCATGACAGGGGTTCTACGACTATATCCCCCATACCCAGATCACTCTGCCACTGATCAGAGACGAAAACCAGATCCAAGGTATGACCTCCCACGTGAGTAGAGTCCCGAATTAACTGGGTCAGGCCCATGGCCGTCATGGAAGCCATGAACTCTTGAGCAATCCCCGAGGTACCGCCAGCAGATGGCAGGTTGAAATCCCCCATGACCATAAGCCTGGGGGTCCCAACCGCCACGCCAGCTATGACCTCAAGGAGCTCAAGCAGGGCTGCTGCCGCATAGCAGGGAGCCAGGTATGCGACCAGCAAGCCCACCTGAACCTTGGGACCGAACTTCACGAAAAGGAGCTCACACCCGGTCGTCTGAGATACAGTGGCCTCCCTCGGACACAGATCCTCCTTAATAACTACCGCAACCCCCCCTCCCCTCCCCTGGGCCCTCGGCCGATGAAAGACCCGAAACCCGGCTGGGCACATCTCCACCAGAGGGACTCCCCCCTCCTGGCCCAGCCAGGTTTCGGTAACTCCCACCAGGTCCGCGCCCCCCTCACAAATCAAATCATGGATGAGAGGGGCTTTATTAACAACGGACCTGGCGTTACACAACATCAGCCTAAGGCCCAGGGCCCGATTGCTCAGACCCCCTGGGGAACGGGAGATGACAAGGGGGTCGGAGCGCGCCACCGCAAGCAAACAGCGAGGGCGCGCTCCCAACACAGAATATGGCCCCCTATAACCGCCAAATCTGCCCCTCCCGCTCACCGTAACAATAGATTTAATTCCACCCTCCCCGGTGACCCCCCCCCCCATCCTCAATACGGTCCTGTCCGGACTCTGACTCTCCCGGCCACGCCCAACCCCCAGCCTGGACCCAGCCTCCGGCGAGTTGTCCCCCAACTCCCGCCCGGGCCTTCCTAACCCCCTTAAAAACCTAACTAAAAATTTCTTAAGACACCCCTCCCTCCCACACTTAAAACCCCACCATCTCTCCGGATCCCACAATCCGTCCTTGAGATGGGCCTCCGAGAGAGCAGAGGGCCATTGCTGAGATAGGGGGACATATCTCAGGGCCCAGAGATCATTGCCTCCTAATTAATATTTCAGTTATTTTGAAGGGAATGGATACTCTGTTCCAGTGCTTAGATTACTCACCTTGAAGCCATCATTTTGGTAGAGTGCATGGACAATGTAATTGTTATAACTTTTTATCTAAATGACTTTTTTTTAAATATTCCTACCAGACTAAAACTGAACTTTTTCTGGCTCCATGAGAGAGAGATTTATGATGCACTCCAAATAACACAATCACAAATTCTTAAAGGTTAATGCATCTTAAAGATTAATGTGTTTATCACGGCAGAGGTGGGATTCAGCCAGTTCGGACTGGTTCAGGAGAACCAGTTGTTAAAATTCTGTGCAGTTCAGCAATCCGGCAAATCCCACCATTGGGCCTCTTACAGTCCCGCCTCTTACAGTCACTCCTTTTCTCACGTCATCTGCTTTGGCCACTCACTTGCCTTGCTCACCAGCCTTCGTTGGTACCTGTGGCCCAGCTTCTCTCTGGTTCTTTCCCTACTTGCCTGTCTTCACCCCAGCTGCCCTCCAGTTCCTTCCCTGCTTGCCTGCCTTTGCCTCAGCTGTTCTCTGGTTCCTTCCCTACTTGCCTGCCTTTGCCCCCGGCCTAACACATGACGCCCACATTCCAGCTGCTTTCTGGATCATTCCACGCTTGCCTGCCTTCACCTCAGCTGCTCTCTGGCTCCTTCTGTACTTGCCTGCCTTTGCCTGCTTTCACCGCTCATCTGGTAAGTTGCTGTGATCTATAGGGACATAGGGGTCAGGTGGAGGCCTTCCTTACCTCCCTCTTTTGAGCAGTTTTAGAAAGATAGGGCTGGGAATGTAAAGCCAGGTGCGCAGTTCTGTCTCAACTCACCCACCCCTGCTGGCAGCTCTAAGCTGGGCAGTATTTTGGCTTTCCTGGATGGCCACAACCCCCAATCCCAGCCTGCCCTTCCCTTCCTGCCACACCTAGTGGCAGAGAGGAAGATGAGCCACTGCTCAGCTCCCTCCCCCAGCCCACATCTCATCCCCACCCAGACTTCCCTGCTATAGCTGCCAATAGATGGGAGTGGCCAGGGGCTGTGAGATTGTGCCACCCGGATCACCCCTCTCCCACCCAGTTGTGCCTGGCCTCTCAGCTGCCCCCACCCTCTGGAATGTCAGAGGCAGTGGCAGGGAACATGGGATTGTCCAGCAGCAGGGAGGGAGAGGAAGAAGGGGAAGCTGCTAGCAGAGAGGGGAGTGTGCGAGGTTGGTGCTTCTGGTACAAGGGAAGCCAGGAAGCATCTGGGTCCAGTTCACCCAGCCTCTCTTCCTCTTGCAGCTGCATGTCCTCCAAACAGCATGGATGGCAACTATGTGTTGCCAGTGCTTCTGCTAGTACACCGAGGACATTGGCTTCATTAAGGTGAGGAAGAGGGTGGCTGTGTAGCCCCAGCCATGCCCTTTTGGTTGCCCACTGCTGCCATCTGCTGACACCCACTTTGTTGCCCAGAGTTCCCTGGCAATGTCCATTACATCTCCTGGCTCTAATAGTCATGTGCAGGCTAAGGAAGTAAAGCTGAAAATGTGTGTAATGTTCTAATGTACAGAACTGATAGTTAAATATATGGCAGAAAGTGGAGTCTGGGTGTGTGAGGTTAAATGTGTATAGTTTTAAAAGAGTTCTCTCTCTCTCTCTCTCTCTCTGTGTGTGTGTGTGTGTGTGTGTGTGTGTGTGTACATGTACATACAGTATATATAGTACCTAATATATCTTTTTGTGTACCTGTGCACACTCTATACTATGAAATTGTGGTTTTATATTCTGTAAATCGCCATGGAAGAATAGGCAGCAATATAAATTCAATAATAAATAATGTGTATGTGCACATATGGCATATATACATATGATTAAATAGTGTATTTTGTATGTTCAGTAGTAGTAAATAAATAGGAAAATTGTATCTTGTTGAGGCCTTTGAGGTGAGTGGCTGGGAAGTGAGGCGGGTGTGATGAATGATGTCCACGCCCACCCAGTCACATAAATACCCAGCCACACCCACCCACCCAGTCATTAGGACAGAGAACCACTTGTTAAATTATTTGAATCCTAGCAATGGATCATAGGGATTTTTGCTTGTTGCTGACTTAACAGATGAACATCTCCTTTTTCTGATATTGTAAAGAAAATCATTTGTTCTTTTCACAGTCAGATTATAGTACCAGGTTAATTAAAAATTATTTTATTTTAAAAGCCTGATGAAATCTTTCTTAATCTGAATTCTACCCTAGCTCCATATTCTGGGAGCTTGAATCTCAAAAAATCTAGAGATCATCCTATTGAGAATAACCATACAAAATTGGACAATGTCTTTTTTCCCTTTGTTTAGGTTTATTGCAGGTTAAATTATTCTGAGCTTTGATGCAATATTCTGTGTGGTTTTCTTCAGGCATATAATTTAAGAGCAGACATTTGAAGAGAAAAATATGAATTTGTACTGGCGTCATAATTAAATCAATGGAATCATTTGACTGTGTTCCAGCAGATTTATAAAACTGGACAGTTGAATATTAATAAGCCTTGACCTCCAGAGTTTTAGATCTAAGGAAGAGGAACATATTAATTTCCATAGGGGAAAGGTTAGACAAGGCCAGTTTGTGAAGTAATAAATAGAGTAACTATTCAGTCTTTTCCTTTGAATCTGGAAACAATTTCCATAGGCTGATCAGTGACTTAAATAATATATGGGATATTTCTCCAAATGGGTGATTGATTTTACAGACACTGCATCAGCTATTCCTTGAAGCTAGGAAATTTATTGATAGACATAAATTGATTAATTTTAAGAATTATTAGCATCAAAATATATAAATATTTATAATTGCATTTAGAGCATATTTCCTCATTTTTAATTTTACTCACTTTTAAATCTAATCATTTATTATTTAAATAATCATGTATTATTTGATTAATGAGTTTACTTGTTCATAGTTTCTTTCTTAAACAGTTCTTCTGGTTTGCTTATCATAAGCATTGACTTGGTTTATACTGAGCAACTCAGATTTCTAGATTTCATTTAGGAATTGAAAAACAGAAAATGTGAAATATTAATACATTGCCATTGAAGTTGCAATTGTAAGACACTATAGTCCTATTTGTAAGTTGCTAAGGAGTAGGTCCTTTAAGATGGATGATATTATCATATAAGTGTGTAGAGGGAGATATTCCTAGAATTAGCTGTCTGTAAGAAGCTGCTCAATCTGATTGATTATTGGCTGTCAGAGATATCTAGTTGAGAGTAAGAGTGGCAATTCTTGCTCTCCAGTTCTGGCTAAGAATTTCAGATTTTCTAAGTAAAGGTCTATGCATCAATATTTCTTCACCAGTGTGATGTCTTTCTCATTCCAAAGCATTATGGTGCTTTTTTATTGCCTTTTTAAGTTATCAGAGGTGTATTCAGCCAGTTCTGACAGGTTCTGGAGAACTGGTAGCAGAAATTTTGAGTAGTTCGGAGAACCGTTAAATACCACCTTTGGTTGGCCTCACCCCCATCTATTTGCTGCCTCCCGAGTCCCAGCTGATCTGAGTCCCAGCTGATCAGCTGCGTCTTCTTTTGTTGCGCTGCACAGGAGAACAGAGCTGGAAAGCAGGTTAGTGGGGTGGGGAGGGAATGGAGATTTTGCAGTATATCCTTCCCCTGGAGTGGGGTGGAAATAGGGATTTTACCACTAACATTACCGCCACGCCCACCAAGCCATGCCCACCAAGCCATGCCACACCCACCAAACCATACCACACCCACCAAGCCATGCCCACAGAACCAGTAGTAAAAATTTTTGAATAACACCATTGTAGGTTATATATTGGTGATCCTGATCAGTGACAGTAGGCATCATTATATGCTGCACACAAAGCTTTGATTCAATAACTTGGACTTGAAGAAAGATCAGGAGGTGACTGTACCTCTAAGGTGAGCTTTTGATGAATGTGTGAAAAATTGAATTTGGATATAATAGTATTTCTTCCAGCCTTCCTTTTTATTGCTACAGCAACCCTGGGTTATTACATTCACCTGAGAAAAGAGAAGGTAATTGGCTCAAGTACAGCTGATTTCATGCCCAAAGTGGAATTCAGAATTGCACCTCTTTAGATAAAGTCCAGTTCCATACTTTCTACTTGTCTCATTTCCAATGTAACTCAATATTATTTTCTGTATCCAGGAATCATTGATATTCACTCCCAATTACTGAAAGATCAATAACAATTTTAAAAGTCTATATTATCCATTAGAACCAAAAATGAATGTGGCAACATGCATAAAATAAAAAAGACAAGACTTGGTTCCTCAGAAAGATTGCAAAGAAATTAATCAGAAACTTAAAGGACAATGCATTTGATGGGAAGAAGCATTGTAATTGCAAGGGCCTAACAAAAATTGATTAACTAAAGAACACAGCCCTCTTACATGTCTCTCAATTTCACAAGACAATACCATTTATATCAAGCACTACCAGTCTTTACCCAAAGTATAAAAACACTTGACTTTCCCTCTCTTTGGGACTATAGGATCTTTCCCATATCCATCAGTTGAGGGTCGAGGAAAGTAACAATCTCACTAAGATAAGTAATGATAACAAATATTTTTCAAAGCACATATCTTTAAAATTTAAGTATCACAAACCAGTGGATGCCTGATAAATCCAGAATAAAATTTAAACCCTTGTTTTGATAGACTCCAGTGGAAAAAAGTGCCAGATAGAGGAAAATGACAAGAATGTTTGAAATGCAAGGCACACTTGTCACCAGTAGATGGCGAAGATTGGCTGCATAATACATGTACTCGTTGGCAGTGAGATAATAGCAATACAAAAGCGTGTAATCAATCCATATTATTTGTCAAGGTACTGAATAGAAAACCTCTTTTTTTTCAGAGGTTAGGAATTTGCTACATTTCATGGATTTTTCCAAATAGACAGCTCCAATGACCCCAAAATTGTTATATAATTATCATTGCCCTTTTCCTAACTGATTCTTTAATAGCACAAGAAAAGACAGAAAATACGGTGGCAAAACAGAAACAATCTCTTCATCTGCACCTGCCCTAGCTGCCCTATTATCTGCCATGACCCATAGCTTCATCTCATCCCCAGCTCATGATAATACAGGCTGAAGCTATCCTTAACTGCTGGTTAAAGTTGTATTTCTCCCTTATTTGGATGCTGTTCTAGTGTACAATCAAGGAGTATAAAACTGATTGGGTTTTTATTTATTTTTATTTTATTTGTCAATCACTTACAAGATAATAGGTATAAGTATAAACATGAGTAAGAATACAGGAAATAGGTACAAATAAATGGGGTCAATAGGACAGAGACAGGAGGCATGATGGTGCACTTATGCATGCCCCTTACAGACTTCTTAGGAGTGGGGTGAGGTCAATAGTGGATAGTATGAGGTTAAAGGAGTGGGGATTTGAGGATGTAACAACAGAGTCAGGTAGTGCATTCCAGGCATTGACCATTCTGTTGCTGAAGTCGTATTTTCTGCAATCAAATTTGGAGCGGTTAACATTGAGTTTGTATCTGTTGTATGCTCTTGTATTGTTGAGGTTGAAGCTGAAGTAATCATTGACTGGTAAGACATTGTAGCAGATAATTTTGTGTACTACACTTAAGTCCAACCTTAGGCTTATATATATTCTATAAATATAAATGGACTAAATTCAGCTATTAAAAGGAAAAAGATATTTCATAAACTAGGAGAATTAAACATGGATATAATCTCTCTAGAAGAAGCACATATTAAAAGACAACATTTACATTTGTTGAATTGTCCTAGAATTGGGAATATATTTACATCATTGGCACAACAAAAGAAAAGAGGAATTGTTTTATATATTAGAAATACAATCAAAGCCAAACAAATTTATACAGATGAAGAAGGAAGAATACTGATGGTTGAAATAATAGATAATAACTCAAAAGTACTTTTAATTGCAAACTATGCTCCCAATAATCAGCAAGACCAATTTTATAAGAAGCTACACAATAAAATAATTGAACTGGAATATGATAAGATATGCAACTTTGGAGATTTTAATGCAATTGTAAACATAGAACTGGACTATAAAACACAGAAAACAAATAAGAAAAACAGAAAAATATTACCCAAATCTTTTTTTAAGATGGTGGAGCAGCTGAGTATTAAAGATATATGGAGAGAATTGAATAGCAAAAATAGACAATTTACATTTTATTTAAATAGACATCTATCATAGTCAAGAATAGATATGATTTGGATGTCAACAGATTTAATACCTAATATTCAGGAAGCAAATATTGACACAAACATTTGGGCTGATTACAACCCAATAATGATTAATGGAAGGGACAGAAGAAAAGATCAAGATGGACTTTAAATAATTTGATTTTGAAAGAAAAAGAATTTATTAATAACCTGGAAAAAGAATTGGTTTTCTTCCTTAAAGAAAATTGTTAGGAATCTGTCCACCAATTAATTGAGTTGGCAATATATAAACAAACAATGTATGTTTGTATGTTTAAGACAAAATCACTGTATTGATTCCTCTTGGTTGATTGTATTGCAAGTTGCTATATGAGTGAACTAGAGACATCATAGCTTGCTCTTTCTCTGACATTCTGTTTCTCTGACATTCTGTTGCTGATGTGCTTATACTTTGGTATCTTTGTTTGCTGTGAATGACAAAGGCAACCGGGGAGAAGACTTTGTAATTGGATATTTTTTGGACTGTTAAATGTATATGACCTGGACTGTTTTTTGGACTGTGCTATTTCTTAAATAGCAGTGTAGCTGTGTGTGGCTGAATAATTATTCATAACTATTCTCATAAACGTTTCCATGTGCATATCCTTGTTACTCAAGGATTGTTCTGTACATATCATAACATTGGTTATGGGCCCAGAGAGAGATTGAGAATCAGTGTGAATATATAGTTTCATATTCAGCCAGCTGATTGAGGTTTATTGTTAAACTACCAATGGCACAAGAACAGTCAACCAGTATATCCTAGATAACCCAGTTGGATGGAACAAATTATGTTTCCTGGTCTATGAAGTGCAGCCTACTTCTGCATAAAGACAGATTATGGACTGTAGTTAATAGTCCACCAGATGTAACAGCTTGGGACCCATTGAATGATGAAGATAAAAAGAAAATAGCTGACTTTAACCAGGATAATGAAAAGGCTCTTTGTATAATTGGACTGACACTGAGTGATCAGCAGCTAATCCATATTCGTGGTGAAGAATCTGCTGCTAAATGTTGGGACATTTTGAAGAGGATTTATGTTCGAGATAGTGTGAGTGCACACATACACCTTACACATAAACTGTTTAGAACCCATCTTATAAAATATGGCAATGTGTTAGCTCATTTGGAGTTTATGAAAAGGGCTTTACAAGAGCTACAAGAAAAAGCTGATTTTCTCAGAGTTGCACCAAGTTTACATCATTCTTTCTTCTTTGGATGAAACTTATGATGATTATGTGTCTTCACTGGAAATTTTAACAGAGATGAACTTACATAGATTGGCATAACTGGAAGACTGTTAGAAGAGTCAAGAAGAAGGCAAGATAGAAAGCAACTGAGAGAAAGACAACCACAGGAAGAAAAACTATCTTCTACTGCCTATATTGTTAGGAAATATTTTTCTTGCGGGGCTAAAGGTCATATAGCCAGATACTGTAAAAAGGGTAAGAAACAGAATGTTATTAATATACATAGAGCTTATAAAGATATTAGTTTAGCCATATCAAGTACAACTACAACTGTAAAACATGATAATCCATTAATTAATGCTAACTCAGTTTATGAGAATAAAAAGTCTCATGATGAATGTATCCATCTGCTCCATAGAGTTATGGGACATATAAATTTCAAAATGCTAAAGAAAACTGTTAAGTTATCTAATGCTATGAAATTAAAACCTTGTACAAAGTATTTAAATTGCAATGTTTGCAATCAAGAAAAAATGAAAGTAACTCCTACAAATAGGGTAAATGGATTCAAAACCAGTGAACCATTACTGGTTGTTTTTGCTGATATTATTGGACTTAAGAAACCTAGTTTAGGTGGAGCCTGTTACATATTAAGTATAATTCATCATTTTTCCAGATATGGTTTCTGTTATTTAATGAAAACGAAGACAGAAAAATACCAGCATTTTATAAACTGGCTAAAATTTGCTGAAAGGAAAAAGAAACAGAAAGTTATTAGCTTAGTAACAGATAATGGTACTGAATTTACCAATAGAAAATTTGAAGCCATGCATGAAAGCTGGCATTGAACATAAGCGTTCTGCTCCTTATAGACCACAACACAACTCATATATTGAACGTAGAGGACAAACATTACAGGCTATAGCTAGGATATGATTTCAGATTCTGGTTTATCAGAGAAACTTTGGGGTGAAGCAATAATGTGTGCTAACCATGTTTTGAATAACGTAGCGAATTCAACGACTGATGAATTACCATTTACTCGTTGGCATGGAAAAAGGCTAGATTTCAGTTATTTACATACATTTGGAACCCCAGCATGGGTTCATATTCCTACGCAAGTAAGGCAAAAGGGACAACATAGAGTGAGACAATTATATTTTGTAGGTTATGAAGCTAATCATAGAACATTTAGATTTTGGGAGCCAGATACTACTGATGTATATTGTAGTGCAAGTGCTAAATTTCTGGAGCATGTTGGCTGTAGAAAGCTTGAACAAGAACACAATAAGGAACAGGATAGTGTTATTGTTGAGACTCCATTGTTTACCAGTAATCCTAAGGATAATAATATTGATGATAAGATAGTGGAGGAATCCTCACTGGAGGAATCATCAATAGAAGAACCCTCTATGACTGTAGAAGACGAAGATTTGATAGGGGGGTAAAGGAAGAGGACATGCCAACAACATGTACTGAGTTGCCTAGGAGGTCAACTAGGGAGAGACGTCCACCTAACAGATTTCAAGCAAGCACTGTATGTCAGGTTAATACAGAACCTTCTAACTTCAATGAAATAAAACTGTATCCTATAAAGGATCAGGTAGCTTGGCAGGAAGCTATGAATAGGGAGTTAAAATTGTTAAAGGGTTTAGAGATGTATGAGGATGTAAAGTTACCACCAGGTGAACGTGGAATAGGTTGCAAATGGCTGTATAAGATAAAGACTGGTGTGGATGGGACTATTACCCATAAAGCAAGATTAGTTGCTCAAGGATTTGCTCAGTCAGATAAGGACTATGATGAAGTGTTTGCACCTAGTCTGAGAACAAATACATTGAGAGCAGCATTAGTTTGGGCAGCTAAGAATAAATGTAAAATAAACCATGTGGATGTTGAAACTGCATTTCTACATGCACCTTTACAACATACCATCTATATGAAAAAGCCATTAGGTTTAAAGAATGATGGAAAAACTGATTATTGGAAATTAAAGAAAAATCTTTATGGTCTAAAGCAATCTGGTTATGAATGGAATAAATATAATGTAAAGGAATTAGTTTCAATAGGTTTTGAAGCTGGTATAGCTGATCTTTGTTCTAAAGAGAAAAAGATGGTTTAATTTCTCTATTAATGTTATTTATGGATGACATAGCAATTATAACTAAAACTGAACAAGAAGCAAATGATATTGTTTATAGATTACAGAAAAGGTTCAGGATTAGAAATTTAGGGGAAATTAAGCATTATTTGGGTTTTGATATAGTGAAAATGAATAAAGGTTTTAAAATTTTGCAAGCCAAGAAGATTAGCCAATTATTAAAATGTTATAAACGTGGAGCATTGTAAATCTGCTAAGAACCAATAAGTAAGGAATTTACACACAGTGATATTAAAAGTCCTATGTTTGATAAGGAAATATATCAATCCTTAATCAGTAGTTTATCATATCTGGATAATTGGTCTTGACCAGATATATTTTACAGTGTAAACCAATTGACTAGGTGTAATGCTGAACCAAATGAAAGGCATTGGCAAGCAGCTAAGCAAATAATTAGGTTTTTAAAACACACAATCCATTATTCATTATATTGAGAACCAAGTAATGAAATAGTGTTAACTGCTTATGCTGATGCAAGTTTTGCTACTGATATAATGACTCATAAGTCATCAGGTATAGTGGTAATGTTGGGTAATGCTTTAATAGGATGGAAGTCTATTAGGCAACAATATATTAGTCTATGGAAGCGGAATTCTCATATTTATCATTTGATATATTACAAACAATTGTTTGATATATTACAAACAATTGTTGAAGGATATTGGAATTACTGTACATGATCTGTTTATTGCTTATGAAGACAATCAATCTGCAATTAGTATGGCTACTAATTTAGCTGTTAAAACAAGGTCTAAACATACTGATTTGAGATATTTGAATGTTAGACAGTGCGTTCAAATTAAATTAATTCAGTTAGAATACTGCATGACTGAACATAATATTGCAGATCATTTCACAAAAGCTCAAGGTGCAATTAAGCATAAAGAGTGTTGTGAGAATTATGGTTTAAAGATGTAATGTATTATATATTGACCAACCCAAAGGGGAGAATGTTAGGAATCTGTCCATCAATTGGGTTGGCAATATATAAACCAACAATGTATGTTAATATGTTTAAGACAAAATCATTGTATTGATTCCGATTGGTTGATTGTATTGCAAGTTGCCATAAGAGGGAGCTAGAGAGATCATAGCTTTGCTTTTTCTCTGACTTTCTGTTTCTCTGACATTCTGCTGCTGATGTGCTTATACTTTGGTATCTTTGTTTGCTGTGAATGACAAAGGGAACCAGTGAGAAGACTTTGTAATTGGATATTTTTTGGACTGTTAAACATATATGACCTGGACTGTTTATTGGACTGTGCTATTTCTTAAAGTAAACTTTAACTCAATTCAGTGTAGCTGTGTGTGGCTGAATAATTATTCATAACTACTCTCATAAATGTTTCCATGTGCATATCCTTGTTACTCAAGGGTTATTCTGTACATATCATAACAAAAATAAATCAGGAGAAACCTCATTACGAAATGTATGGGACACCATGAAAGCATATACCAGAGGTGTGGTTATAATTTATACAAGTAGAAGGAACATTAAAAAGAGACAAACACAACAAACTTTAGAACAACAACATAAGAAACTGGAGAAGGATCTACAAAAATATCCACAGTACAAAAATATTAAAAAATCAAATGGATATAATTAAACACAAAATGGGATTAATGGAAAAAGAAGAACTGGCACAAAAGATTAGAGGGCTAAATAGAACTATTTTGAAAATGCAAATAAACCAGGTAGATGGCTAGCATATAAACCGAAGAAAGAAAAAGAATAAAAAAGAATACCACAATTAATAGATGAAACTGGCACACTATGTTGTGGAAATGAAAAGAAGAAAAAAATAGTACAGAGATACTTTGAGAAATTATATGATCAAGAGGCAATACTAGAAAACAAAGTACAGCAATATTTACAAGAAGCTGAATTACCGAGAATACCAGATAAAGTAAAGACCATGTTAGATGAGAAAATAACAATAATGGAACTAAATAGACAAAATACTGCAAAAGCCCCTGGCCCGGATGGGCTACCAGCTGAATTTTATAAGACAATACAGGAAGTAATTTCTATTATAATTTTGGAAGTATTGAATGAGGTTTTGACAAAAAATAAAGTACACGGCTCATGGACAGAGGCATATGTTACACTTATACCAAAAGAAGATACTGACTCACAACATATAAAAATTATAGATCAATATCCCTGCTAAATGCTGATTATAAAATATTTGCTTCAATAATGGCAGAAAGATTAAAAAGATATTTAAATTATTTAATCTATTTTATAGATTTTTGCCCAAGAGACAAATAAAAAATAATATGAGGATAATATTGAATACTCTGGAATATTATAAAACCCAAGCAGAGAAACAAATGGCATTAATGTTCTTAGATGCACAGAAAGTGTTTGATAATGCAAATTGGCAGTTTATGCTGATGCAACTGGAGGAGATGCATTTGGGAGACAGATTTACTAAAGCATTAAAGCAAACAGCAAGAGTAATGATAAACGGAGAACTGACAGAAAACTTTAACATATATGTTTCTAAGATGGCGGCCGGAGGGCGTCCCCAAGAGGAGCTCTGTCGGGATGACTAGCTTTTGGGGTGAGCCTCTTCCCCCCTGGGTCCCCCACCGGTGGCAGAGGTGGGGGAAGGACCAGGGGTTGGTGAAGCCACGGAGTGGTCGGCCGAGCTGGAGCTGCCTGGTTGCGTTGCTTTGGCCGCAGCCGCGTCTGACATTGGGTGGCCGCATTCAGCATTGGGCGGTGGCGGCGGCGTTCCCAGATGGCTGGCGGAGCTGTCAACAGAGCTGGAGTTACCCAGGCGCTTCACGGGCGGCAGATTGCCGGATGGCTAGGACATTTTTATCGGAGCCTTTAAAATATTCTAGGAAAGATCTCTGGGCCTTGAAGGATGTCCCCCTTTCCCTCAAGTGGCCCTCAAAACTTTCTAAAACCTATCTTAATGACAGATCCTGGGATCCCGAGAGATGGTGTGGCCGCAGGAAATGTGTTGGGGAGAATTCTGGGGTTTGTAGATTTTTAATGAGGTATTTAGTGGGATTAGGGAAATCCGAACCGGGTTTGGGGGACAACCCGCAGGGATCTGGGGGTAGCCAGGCTGGCATGCATGTCTGGGAGGGCTCAGAGGGTCGTGCGTTGAGAGGGCGGACGGGGGGTGGGTTTCCGGGGGCTGGTCCTATTGGTACAGTAAGTGGGAGGGGCACATATGGCGGGGGTAGAGGGCCATATCAGGTTGTGGGATTGCGCAGTCGCTGTCTTCAAGCGGTAGCACGCTCTGACCCTCTTCACCCGTCCTGCAGGCCTGGTTGTCCAGAGCCTCAGGCCCTAAGTACCCGGCTGATGCTGTGCAATGCCAGGTCCATGGTGAATAAAGCCCCCCTGATTTACGATCTTACTCAGGAAGAGGGCATGGACCTGGTAGGTATTACCAAAACCTGGTTGGGCCCAGAGGGTGGTATTCTTCTGAAGGAGATGTGCCCACCAGGTTTCTTAGCATTTCATCAGCCTAGGTCTCAGGGAAAGGGTGGTGGGGTGGCGGTGCTTATTAGAGAGGTCTTTTGTCCTAGGGAGGCCACTGTTCCTCAGATGGCTGGTTGTGAGTCTCTCTTTGGGAAGTGGGGGCAGGGGGTTCAGATGGGCCTTTTGATAGCGTACCTGGTGCCCTGCCCGGACTCCTCGAGGTGATAGCCAAGCTGGCAATTAGGACCCCTAGGCTTTTAGTCATGGGGGATTTCAACCTGCCTTCGCTCGGGGAAACCTCTGGGGTAGCTCGGGAGTTCATGGTTTCCATGACGGCCATGGACCTGACCCAATTAGTTTCTGGCCCCACTCATATAGGAGGACACACGCTATGGACCTGATTTTTGTCTCTGGTCAGTGGTTGAATGACTGTAGTTTCAGGGACCTAGTTATCAAACCCTTGTCATGGACAGATCATTCTCTTCTTAGACTTGACTTCTGTACCACCACCACCCACCGCGGGGAGGCAGAGCCGTGTAGATGATTCCGCCCCAGGTGCCTGATGGACCCTGAGCGGTTCCAGAGGGAGCTTGGGCCATTTCCCGAGACTCTGGCTCATAACTAGCCTGGAGACTTGGTGGCACCTGGGATAGGTTGGCTGCCGAGGTTCTGGACCGAGTTGTGCCTTTGTGACCTCTGACCCGGCACAGATCCCATCCAGCTCCATGGTTTATGGGGCAGCTGAGGGAGATGAAGTGCCGGAAAAGACGTCTGGAGAGTGTTTGCAGGGCTAGCCGCGCCGAGTCTGACCAGACACAGGTGAGGTCCTATATTAGGACCTACCTTGTGGCGATAGAGGCGGCGAAGCGTTTGCATTTTTCCGCCCTTATTGCGTCGGCAGAAAATCGGCCTGCTGCTCTGTTTAGAGTGACCCTCTCCCTGCTTGAGCCGAGAGCGTGAGAGGACCTCTTGCAGGGCAGGGCAGAGGAGTTTTCCCAATTTCTGCACGACAAAATCGCTCAGATTCGGGGCGGGCTGGACTCCAATTGGGTGGTCCTGGGGGAGGTGTCCGGGGCAAGTCTTGAGACTATTATCTGGGAGGAGTTTGACCCTGTGATCACTGAGGGTGTGGACAGGTTGCTGGGGGGGCTGAATACCACCACATGTTTGTTGGACCCGTGTCCCTCCTGGTTGGTTTCGACTGCCAGGGAGGTGACACGAGGCTGGCTCCAGGGGATTATCAACGCTTCATTGAGAGAGGGGTCGCTCCCTACTGCCCTGAAAATGGCGGTGGTGCGGCCCCTCCTCAAGAAGCCTGCCCTAGACCCAGCTGTTTTAAATAACTATCATCCAGTCTCCAACCTTCCTTTTTTAGCGAAGGTTGTTGAGAGTATGGTGGCACGTCAGCTTCCTCAGTCGCTTCCTGGAGGAAGCGACTTATCTCGATCCTTTCCAATCGGGCTTCAGGCCCAGGCATAGTACCGAAACAGCATTAGTCGCATTGGTTGATGATCTCTGGAGGGCCCGTGACAGGGGGTATTCCTCTGTCCTGGTCCTGTTAGATCTCTCAGTGGCTTTTGATACTATCGACCATAGTATCTTATTGCGGCGGTTGGAGGGGTTGGGGGTTGGAAGAACTGTCCTGCGATGGTTCTCCTCCTTCCTCTCCAACCGCTCACAATTTGTGTTGACGGGGGGGGAGGTCCATCTCTAGGCCCCTCATTTGTGGGGTGCCTCAGGAGTTGGCCCTCTCCCCTCTTTAGTTCAACATTTATGTGAAGCTGCTGGGGGAGATCATCCGTGGTTTTGGGGTGCAGTGTCATCTGTATGCGGATGATACTCAGCTTTACATCTCCACCCCAAGCCACCCCAACGATGCTGTGGAGGCTATGTCCCAGTTCCTGGAGGCCGTGCAGATTTGGATGGGTGGGAACAGGCTCCGGCTCAACCCTTCCAAGACTGAGTGGCTGTGGTTTCCGGCGCCCTGATATAGTCAGCTGACTCCATCACTGGCTATTGGGGGAGAGATCTTACCCCCCACAGAGAGGGCTCGCAATTTGGGTGTCCTCCTGGATGCACGGCTGTCTTTAGAAGACATATTATGGCCGTCTCCAGGGGGGCTTTTTATCAGGTTCGCCTGATTCACCAGTTGCGGCCCTTTCTGGATCTGGATGCTTTACGTACGGTCACTCATGCCCTTGTCACCTCCCGCCTGGACTACTGTAACACTCTCTACATGGGGCTCCCTGCGGGGAGCACCCGGAGACTCCAACTGGCACAAAATGCAGCCAGGTTATGGGGGCGTCACGAAGCTCCCATGTGACGCCTCTCCTGCGCGAGCTGCATTGGTTGCCGGTGGTTTTCCGGGTTCGCTTTAAGGTTCTGATTTTGACCTTTAAAGCGATCCATGGCATTGGACCAGGTTATCTGCAGGACCGCGTTCTGCCGGTAGTCTCCCACTGACCTGTGCATTCCCAAAGGGAGGGCCTTCTCTGGGTGCTGTCGGCTTCTACATGCCGCCTGGTGGCTCCTAGAAGTAGGGCCTTCTCTGTGGGGGCCCCCGCCCTCTGGAATGGTCTGCCTCTGGAAATACGCAATAACATGGACCTGAGAGCTTTCAGACATGCATTAAAAACCTGGCTCTTAGAGCAGGCCAGCCTAGGCTGAAATGGGATTTTTAATTTAGTATTTGTGTTTTAAATTGGGATTTTAAAATTTGGGTTTTAATAATTTATTGGGGGAGGGTATAATTTTAGACAGCCTAAAATATTTAATTCTTTTTAACTTTTATAATTGTAATAAAGTTTTACGATTGGCTGTGCACTGCCCTGAGTCCTTCGGGAGAAGGGCGGTATATAAATATAATAAATAAATAAATAAATAAATAAACAAACATTAAAAAAGGAACCAGACAAGGCTGTCCGTTATCCCCATTATTGTTTGTACTAACTTTGGAAGTTTTGAATATTAGGAAAAATGAAGAAATAAAGGGAATGAAAATAAAAAAGGAAGAGTATAAATTACAAGCTTTCGCAGATTATTTGGTCTTTATATTGGAAAAACCATTGGAAACAGGCCCCAGTTGATTAGAGAAATAGAGGAGTTTGGCAACGTATATACAAAGAAAAAACAAAAATCTTGGTGAAAAATATGACAGAAAAACAAAAGAAAAGATTAATGGACAAATTAAATATTCAAATTACAAAAAAAGTAAAATATTTAGGGATACAAATGACAGCTAGAAGTGGAATGCTTAGAGAAGATAATTATGAGAGATTACTACAACAAATTGCGATAGACTTGGAAAAATGGAAAAATTTACAACTATCTTTAATAGGCAGAATAGCGACAATTAAAATGAACATATTGCCAAAATATTATACTTATTTCAGATGATTCCAATAAGATTGAAAAAAAAATACTTTGAAGATTTAAATAAAATGATGTTGAAATTTATCTTGCAAGGAAAAAAGACAAGAATTAAGATAAAGCTACTGCAGGATGCAAGGGTGAGAGGGGTTTTTGGATTACGCAATTAGGAAATATATTATCAGGCAACAATATTGATGTGGATGAAGGAATGAAAAATGCCAGATTATTAACACTAGAAGGGCATGATTTGCAATTGGGGTTGCATGCATTTTTATGGTTTAAAGAAAGTAAGGTACATGGATATTTTAGGAGACACTACATTAGGGATGCTTTATTAACAGTATGGGAAAAAATAAGCGACTATCATTATATGAAAATACCAGTCTGGTTATCAACATTAGAAGCTTTTACATATTCACAGCTTTTTAAATAGGAACACGTTATTAGATATGAAGAAATTTTAAATGAAAAGGGTGAACTCAAAACAAAGCAACAATTAGAGTTACAAGGGATAAATATAAATTGGAATTCGTATTTGCAAATACATACAAGGTATGAAAAAGACATTAAGATGGCTGGGTTTTATAAGGAATTGACTGAATTAGATAAAATCCTAACAGGCACTGAAGTTGATCAAAAAATTATATGGCTATTTATTAGGAATGAAATTAGAGGAAGAACAAGTAAAAGAATCAATTATTGCGTAGGGGAAAAACTTTGGATATGGAATAGATTTGGATAAATGGCAGATATTATGGTCTAGAAACTATAAATTAACTATGTCAACGGCCTATAAAGAGAATTTATATAAGATGTTTTACAGGTGGCATCTACCCCCAACGAGAATTGCTAAGATGTTTAAAGATAAATCAGCGAAGTCTTGGAAATGTTAGAAGTCACCAGGATCATACCACCATAAGCTAAAAAGCTAAAAAGTATTGGACTAGAATACACATGTGACTGGAGAAAATGATAAAACAGCAAATAGACTTAAATCCAGGGACATTTTTATTGGGAATTGTGCCTGAGGTTACAATAAAGAGTTAACATATTTGATGTTAACTGTTAATACATTGTTAACAATGTATTAACAGCAGCTAGGATTATATTTGCACAAAATTGGAAAAATGAGAAAATTTTGATGGATGAGGAAATAATTAAGAAAATAATGGAATGTGCAGAAATGAGTAGATTGACAATGGCAATTAGAGAACAAGAAGAAAAAGATTATTATAAAATTTGGAATTTATTTTATGAATGGTTGGATAGGAGAGTAAGAAATTGAGATATGTAAGTATAGTATAATATATCATTGCTGATAAATGGATGAGTTGATAGAGTAAGAAAATGAATGTGAAATATATTATTGAAAGCCAATAATTACAATGTTAAGGATAATATAATAAGTGATACATTTGATACAAAATACTGATTAGAACAATTATAAATATATATAAGTAAAATATGTATGATAATGTTATTATATGCACAAATATATATGTACCCAACTGACACACTGTTGAACAGAAAGAAGATTTTACTTGTTTGTTTTTGTTGTTGTTATAAAAATAAAAAACTTTAAAAAAATGTGTCAGGAGCCAGAAAAAATGTTCAAGAGCAAACTTTCAACCCAGGTGAAAATGTTTTTAGTATTTTTAACTGTAATGCAATTTTAATCATAAGCTGCCTAGAGTCATTGACTGAGGTGAGTGGCTATAGGAAGGAAGGAAGGAAGGAAGGAAGGAAGGAAGGAAGGAAGGAAGGAAGGAAGGAAGGAAGGAAGGAAGGAAGGAAAGATCCTCATGATTCTAGAACAGCGTTTCTCAACCTTCGCCACTTTAAGATGTGTGGACTTCAACTCCCAAAATTCCCCAGTCAGTCATGCTCATTAAGGAATTCTGGGAGTTGAAGTCCACACGTCTTAAAGCAGCCAAGGTTGAGAAACACTGTTCTAGAATATAGTCTTTATTTCCTTCCTTATTTCTATCTGATACTTATATCCAATGTGTTTTAAAACAGTACCAAATGTATACAAATTGCTACCAGTTTTAAAGATTATAAAATCCATGAAATACCATTATGAGAAAACTGTATTGTCCCAAAACTATCCATATATTGTTTAAAGCAGTGGTTGCCCACCGGTGGGCCATGGCCCACTGGTGGGCCATGAGAAAATTTTGGTGGGCCGCAGAGAAATCTCACCCCCAGATCACCCCCCCAAAGCAATTAATCCAGGCTGTACAGAAACACAAGGCTGCACCGCCCACATGGCCTGTGGGAACCCTCCCCGCCCATTCACTCCTTACCCGGTAAACTTGCCTGCTAAATTGCTATTTTTCCTTTTTCCAACCATCATCTGTTCTGCTGTGCTGGGAGATTTAGATTAGCTAGGAAGCAGGAAATGGTTGGATTTCTTGCTTTCTAGCTAGTCTTTAGATCTTCAGCTCAGCACAGCCGAACCTCCCTTAGGATTGAAGGTTTGCTTGCAAGCAAATTCAGTGCAGACTCACGGCAAGCAAATTTGAGAGACTGAGCTAGCCGATGGCAGATAGATCGATCATTGAATGATTCTGTGAGCAACTCAATCTGCCTGCTTTGCCTGATTTTGGGTAAAAGTTGATCTTTTTTTAAATAAAAAATTCAATATTTACATGCATGGTGTGTTGTGAGTTAATTTTGTGAGTTTGCTTGCTAGCAAATTTTATGTGACAGACTGAGCTAGCCAATGACAGATAGATAAATCTCTGAATGAATCTGTGATTCTGTGAGCAACTCAATCTGCCTGCCTGCTTTGCCTGATTTTGGATACAAGTTGTTCCTTTTTTTTATAAAAAATTCAAAATTTACATGCTTGGTGTGTTGTGAGTTAATTTTGTGAGTTTGCTTGCAAGCAAATTTTATGTGACAGACTGAGCTAGCCAATGGCAGATCTCTGAATGAATCTGTGATTCTGTGAGCAACTCAATTTTCCTCCCTGCTTTGCCTGATTTTGGGTAAAAATTGCTCTTTTTTAATAAAAAAATTCAATATTTATATAAATATTTATAATATTTACATACAAGCCAGTCACATGACCACCAAGCCACATCCACAAATTAGGCCATGCCCACAGAACCGATGAGTGGTCCCTGGGATCTAAAATTATGAGTTTGGTGGTCCCTGAGGTCCAAAAGGTTGGTGACCCCTGGTTTAAAGCATTGCTAAGCCATTGTTCCTCTGCAAATGAAAGACTTGTTGGACAGTAAAGTGTTCTTTTTATTACTTTCAAGTCTTGTTAATTCTCATTTTCCATTCATGTTACAACCATTTAGTTGTAACATCTAAATATTTTGGACACAGGTAAACCCAGTTAACCCCTCCCACCAGGATAAAGCTGGCCCCAAATACTCTGAACCAAAGCCAACTTCTTTCCAAAGACTTCGGCCAACTAGCATAACAGAAAAAAAAGACCCTTAAGAAATGGAAGATTCCTCTTGGATTAAGTATATATCATGGCAACCATAATTGATTTCCACACACACATATCTTTTTGCTGGAATGGCAAAGTTTAAACTGTACTTAATGTTTTACTTGGGAGCATTCCCCATTAAAATTACATTTGCTGTTCAGAATCACATTCTTTGACAAACAGGTTTTTTTACTTTCTCTTTTCCCTATTATGTCTCTATAAGCTCTTTGCTCAACAGACTCAAAGCTTATCTATTTATTTTGTTAAACCACAGTAAAAAAAATAGAAGACTGCTATGGATACTTGGTAAGTTTTTCTAAGTGTCTCTGGATAAATCCAGATGCAAGAAGAAGAAAATCAATATCGGATATTGTCGGGTTATTTTGTGATGACCCAGAGTATCTCAGAAATATAACAAAACCAAAATGTAAATAAACGTCCTTTAATGCCTTCAACTTGGCTTCACTGTTTAATTGTTCACAGTGGAGGAGTAAACTATTTTCAAAATAACATTTCAAAAGAAAGAAACACAGTTCAAATTCAAAGAGCCAATAACGAAGCAAAAACCAAAAACAAACAACACTGAATAAAGTTTCATGACAAACCAGGATAGATAATTGCCAACTTCAGGAAGATAACCAGGTACAGTCCATTGGAAGAACACCAACCAAGATAAACCTTTAGGAATAAAACACTAAATTTGTCTCCAGCGTCTGTTAGCACGCAAGTCCAAACTCTTATATGCAAATCTCCCACCTGCAACCCATGAAGAGGATCATGGCCCTCTCCTCCCAAGTAGACCATATTTACCCTGATCCTCTCTGTTAGATTGCAGGAATGAGACTCAGGAAGCTTGCGTAAGTACTCAGTCATCTTTATTTCTATCTGGGACTGCCTTACGGAGAAACTGCGGCAGCCCTTTTACAGTCCGGCTGCTCGCGGCTGTGGCCAGTGACGGCTCTTTGAATTTCCCACTGCCACAGACCAACCAATCACAGGTACGTATGCTAATACATAACACCCCTCCCCACCTGGTCCGGTCTAACCAATCCGGCCTTGCCTACTGTACATATGGAGATATCGTGTAACTTCAGCCACTACTCAGCATTTCTTACCTCCCCACTTCCAGTGCATTTGGAGTGTAAGCTCTTAAAGCTTGGAGACGGAAAGCTAAAAACTTTCTTTAAAACCCTTTTTTTCTTTTCTTTGCTCCCTCTTTTCTGTATACACCTGTTCCATTCTCTTCCCTCCCACCCTACAAATTCTCATCCTTCAATCTCTTTTTATAATGTTCATAAATATGTATAGCTGGTAAAAGGGAAGTTGATTGTTGTAATTGATCGTTAAATAATTTAATTAACTGATCTAATTGATTTATTAATAACAGTGACAGTTATACTTTGATTAGATATACAAGAAAAATAGTAAGAAAATTAAGTATCATTTAATTAACAACTATCGGGGATTTTATATATTAATATTGTAATTCATTGTGTGATTATTTTAAATATTTAACCAATCCACTTGGGGACGAATGTAATATTGTTTGTGTTTAAAAATATTTAAAATAAGGTTATATAATACATATATCTAGATAAAGCACTTCATAGATAAAATAGTTTATAAACTAAATATAGTTGGATTTGGGTACAAAATTTACACATTTTTTCCACTATGCTGAAGTTATGTATAGAGGCTGAGCATTGATATATATGATTTAGAATTTGGATTCAAAATAATACGGTGACAATATTTTTATCTACAACAACCTCTACTTTAGTAAATTGGCAAAGAATACAGATATCCAGCAGATAGATAGATTAAGTAATTAGATACCGGTCAATCCTAATATAGAGAACCTATTACTGAATGTTAATTTGGGATAATATAATTAATATATTACAACAACTGAAACAAATCATAAAAGAAATGACTTCTACAACAACTACAACTCTGAAAACTGGAAGAAAGGCCACTCCGCCGTTAAAACCACATCGGCAACAGCTTTGCCCATGGCACAAAAGACAATTGAAGAAACATTACCAATGGAGAAACAAGCTAACACCTCAAATGCTAATATCCAATTGATTCTGCTTACACTACAGGAATCGATGATGAAGCTGCAAGGAACAATGATGAAAAACCATAATGAGATGAGAGCAGATATAAATGAACTAAAAGAGAGATGGGGAAATTAAAAGTAGAAATGAAAGCAGATATCTCCAAAGTAGAGGACAAAGTTGGATTAATACAGCAGGCCTTGGAGAAAAATGAAGCAACAATAAAAGAGGTAGAGAAAAGGACAGAACAAACTGAAAGGAAATTAGAAAGGGTAGACAAACAATTAAAGTATGTGAGTAAGGAAATGGAGGACTCACTGGTCTACCTAGAGATGGACAAGGCTGCTACATACTTGAGATTTCAGAATATAGTGGAATAAAGAGAAGGCCTAGAACAACTAATGGCAGAAATATTGGCGGGACTACTGGAAAAGGATAAAAATGACATTTTGAGGGAGTTTGATGAAGGATACAGGGTTAGCACTAATTATGCGAGACACCACAAATGCTCAAGGGAAGTCCATATAAGATTTGCAAGAAGGAACATCCGGGACATCATATATAGGATGTCAAGAGATGAATCAATCACATATAAAGGCAAAGAAGTCTTGGTTCTCAAACAAATACCAAGAAGAGTAAGAGAACAAAGATGAGACTATAAATTTTTAGCGGCTTACCTAAATCAGAAAAGAATTGTATTTAAATGACTAATCTCAAAGGGGATGTTAGTCTTGTGGGAGGAGAGGAAAATCAAAATAGATTCCATGGAAAAGGCCCAGGAATTTTATGAACGGTTGGTAGGCTCAGAAGATCAGAGCAGTAAGGACGAATTGGAAACGAACTCCCAGGAAGAGCAAGGCCATCATATACATGTAAGGATTAATTGTATATATGGCACAAAATAAGGATAAAAAGGAGGTCTCACAAACTGTTGAGGATGAAAATGTTTTTAATTGTTTTTTGTCTTTTTCTTTCTATTCTTTTTCCCTTTCTCTTTTACATTTACGTATGTGTTGTCTGTCTATTTTAATTGTAAAATCAATAAAGTGTATTTTAAAAAAAGAACCTCCTGGAAGGTTGAGTTGGCCATGCTGCTCCTGCCAGGAATCTCCTGGTCAGTTGAGTTGGCCCAGCTGCTCCCGCCAGGAATCGCTTCCACACCATCATCCTGGGCCTCCTCCTGTCTCCCCATGCTGCCTTCTTCTCTGGTCTCAGGTACGTGCCTGCATTTTCCAACTGGAGCTATTGTTATTAGTGGGGGTTGTGTGTTTTTAGTAGTCAGGGTTTGTTCTGTTGTTTTTCTCGCGTTTGGAGGGTCTCCCCTTTCCTCTCCCCTTGCATTTTGTCTGTTTGAGGGGTCTCCCCCCTCTTCCCTGGTTGTGTTATGTTTGTTTGAGGGGTCTCCCCCCTCCCCTATGGTTATGATTGAGGGGTCTCCCCCCTCTTCCATGTGTCAGTCTGTGTTTCGCCTTGTAACTCTAGATCTGAGCTGGTCTATGTGTCTCTTCCAGTTCCTGCCATCCATTCTGTCTACCCTGTAAGAACGGGGTCCGGTTATTTGTGTCATTATTGCTGGTATCCACAATGGTTCCTCCGTAAGGTTTTTTGCGTACACTGGGCCCCCTGTTTGAAATGTGCAGCATTTACTTGAAGAGTCTACTGGTTTTTCGGGGGTATATGTGAGGTGTAGTCTGTCTAGGTGTGATCTAAGTTTCGTTCCCATTAGTAATTCGGCTGGGCTTTTATTTGTTGTTGCACTGGGTGTTATATGTTGTATGATTAGTAGTTTATCTATTTTTTCTTGTGTCCTGGGCCCTAGGTTTGTTTCCTTAGTGTAATGTACCATGCATTCCGCCCGTCCATTCGTTGGCAGGTGTCCCGGTGCTGTTAGTGCATGCCTTATCCCATGTTGTGCTAAAAACCCCTTGAATGGTGTTACTGTGAATTGTGGCCCATTGTTGGATACAATTAAATCTGGCAACCCATGTGTTTCAAACAGTTTCCTGAGCTGTCTAATGATGTCTTGTGTCATAGTGGAGTGCATGATGCTTACTTCTAGCCATTTGGAGTAAGCATCTACAACTATTAGGAAAGTATGTCCTTTGGTTGGGCCCACAAAATCAATGTGTAACCTTGACCATGGTCCTCTTGGTGTTTCCCCCATTCATGTTTTGGTGCTGTTGGGGGTGTTGGCCTAGATTCCTGGCAGTGTTTACATGTTGCTACCCAGTCCCCTATCTCCTTGTCCCTCCCTGGCCACCACACATAACTCCTCGCCAGGGATTTCATTTTGACAATACCCGCGTGTCCCTCATGTAACATTTCCAGTATGCTGTCCCTTAAAACGTTCGGTATTACCACCCGATCCCCCCCATAGTATGCACCCTTTTAACATGGAGAGTTCTGTTTGTCTGTTCTGGAACGGTTTGACGTTCTCGTCAATCTCAGTCTCTGGCCAGCCTTTTCCTACCCAATTCAAAATTCACGTCAGTGTTTTGTCTCTAGTCATCTCTCTAATGATGTCGGCTGCTGTTATTGGTAGGTTCCCTAATGTCTCTATTTGGAGGGTCAATATGGTTGGTGCTGGGTCTTATTCTATGTCAGGTAAAGGGCAACAGCTAAGTGCGTCTGCATGATTTATGTCCTTTCTGGGCCAGTATGTTAAATTGTAGTTGTATGCAGCCAAGAATTCTGACCACCTCGTCATCCGTGGTGACAGTATGTTTGGTGTTGCTTTGTTTCCTGCAATGATGTCCAGGAGTGGCTTGTGATCTGTGACTAGGTTGAAATTCCTCCCATAGATATACTCATGGAAACGCTTGATCCCGGTGACCGCAGCCAATGCGTCTTTGTCTAGTTGGCTGTAGTTCCACTCTGGCTTTGACAGAGTTTTTGAGTAGAATGCTATGGGTGCTTCTTTCCCATTGGGTAATATGTGGCTGAGGATAGTGCCGATGCCGAAAGGTGATGCATCGCGGGTTATAGGTAGTGTTTCACTATATTGTATTAGTATGTGGTCTGATGTGATCAAGTTTTTTATTTCTTGGAAAACCGTTTCTTCCCGTTGCTCCCAGGCCTACACTGCTTTCTTGTCAAGCAACCTGTGTAGTGGTTCCGCAATAGTTGCTTTCTGTGGTAGGAATTGTTAGGTTTCTTTAAGAAACTTAACTGTATTGGTATACTATATATGGCTGCAAGTCAGAAATGACTCAGCACTATCTTGTAGCCATGATGCTGATTGGCTACAGGAAGCAGGAGAGCTATATAGTAAGAAGCCAGACAGCACATGGCTAGTGTGTCTGTTAGAGTGCTGTTTGTCTATACGAATGCTGCTACTGATTTGCTAGGCTTCTACTATGCTACTTTACTACTTGGCAAGTATCTTCAACACTGTAACTATCCATTGATGCATGGATGTATTGAAGATGATGTATTGCTGTTATATCTACTGAACAAAAATGGTTAGTAATCTAATCTACTGATGGATGAACTGTGTATGATAATTGGAATGAAACTTGGATTGTGCTTACAACACTGTATATAAAGACTTTGCACTTCAACTGCTGTGCTTGTGTAGTTCAATACTCACTGCTACAATCTGAACACTATTTCAGTCTGCTGTATTAATCCTTGACACCAAGGATACTCTGCTAATACTTAATAGGAATATATTATAAAAGTTAATGAGTCCTAAGAACGCTTGCAGACCTGTTTTATTCACGAGTCTGGGGGCTCCCTTGATTGTTCTGACTTTTTTTTCGGTGGGGTGGATTCCTTCGCTGTTTGTAAGATATCCTACCTTGTTGGCGGTTAATTGGCACTTCTCCTTTTTCACTTTTAGTCCCGCCTCCTTGAATTTACTTAGGACTTCCCTTAGGCAGCCACACAATTGTTCTTTGTCCTTGGCTGATACGAGGACATCGTCAAAATAGGGCACCACCCCTTTAATCCCTTGTAATAGGCATTCCATTAAGCTCTGGAACACCCCTGGGGCGAAGCTGACTCCAAATTGTAATCTGTTGCATTTAAATGCCCCCCTGTGTGTCACGATTGTTTGGGCTTCTGCTGTTTCAGGGTCAACTGGCAATTGTAGGTATGCCTGTGCGAGGTCTAGTTTCGTGAAGATTCCCCCCCCCCCAAGGGAATGTAATAGATGCTGTACCACTGGGACAGGGTATGCACTTTGTTGGAGCGCGTGGTTAAGGGTTGCTTTGTAGTCCCTACAGATGCGCACAGACCTGTCTGGTTTAATTGGCGTGACAATCGGGGTTTCCCACTTTGCGTGGTCAATTGTCTCTAGGACTCCTTGTGCAATGAGCTTGTCCAATTGCTCATCGATCTTTGGTTTAAGAGCAAAAGGGACCCACCTCGCCTTTAATCTTATAGGGGTTATGGTTGGGTTTAGGTTAAAGGAAATTGAGGATCCCTGGTACTTGCCCAGCTTTCCGTCGAACACGTCTCGGAATTCCTCCATCAGGTTCTCTTTCCAATCTGTCTCGGTGATGCTATTTATTCCTGTGACTTCGATTCCCAATGGTGCAAACCACTTGAATCCCAGTAGGCTGGGTCTGTTTCGGTCGAGTATAGTTAGTGGGAGGACTCTGGTGTATTTCTTGAATGTTATTTTGAATTGTCCGGTACCTACTATGGGAATTTTGTTTCCCTGGTAATCTTTCAGCATAAGTATTTGTTTTTCGAGTCCTTCTTGGCTTATTTCTGGTACCAGTCTTTTTATGGTATCCCATGATACCATTAATAAGTATGAGCTTGAATCCACTTCCATCCAGCAAGGCTGGCCCTTTATTTCAACCTGGACATGTACTTTCCAGGCGTTTGTCATGTTTGAGTGTTCGATGGTCACCGTCTGGTATGTTTCATCTCTTCCGTTGGTGGCCTTTTCCCCTCATCTATTTCAGGTGTCTTGGTTCCAACGACTCCCTGTTTGTTTCTCCCTCTCTCGGGGCAGTGTTCCATCTTCGTTTAGGGATGTAGTTTGTCCTTGTTCTGCAGGCCCTTGCAATGTGTCCCCACCATTCACAATGTTTGCATATTGCATCTAGGAAACGACACTCGGAACATGGATGGTTTCCCTTGCAACTGGAATAATGAAATTCTTTTCTTCTCCCACTCCGGCCTTTCTGCTCTGTTCCAAATGGAGTTGATTTACCCCTTCGTCTTCCTCTTCATCTTACGAGGCGGACTCGATGTCCTCGTGGTGGGTTGTGGTGGTGTTTTTTTCATTTTCTGGTGGCACTTTATTCATTTTCTGCATGGTGGCCACCAATTTCTGGGTTGCTTCTGCTGTGGTGGCTTCTATTGCTTCTTTGAGTGTTATTTTGGGTTTCTTTAATAATCAGCCTTGTAGTGTGAGATCTCTCAGTCCCAAGACCACTCGGTCTCTCATGGCCTCATCCATGTTGAGGAATTCACATGCTCTGGCGATGTCCCTCGGGACTGCAATGAAATCGCCTATGCCTTCTTTTTGGTCGTGCCAATAAAATTCATGTCATTTGATGAGACAGGATACGGTAGGTATAATGAGCTCTCAGTATTCTCTCCAGGTCCAGCCATGCCATCGTTTTCATGTCGGTGGGTGCCGGTAATGCCTTGGCCATTTTGAATACGGCAGGACCACAATGTGTAAGGAAGACAGCTCTCTTCCTGTGTTCTGATATATTGTTGAGATCGCTCCCTTCGAGAAACATGAGAAATTGGTCAATGTACAATTCCCAGTCTTCAGTTGTTGGATCAAACGATGCGGATGGCGTGTTGTTTCTGGCCATCTCGTCTCAATGGGTCGCCAGTTTCCTTGGTCGCCACGTGCTCACTGGTTCCCTTTGTCTCAGTATCCCATCCTCATCGCCAGTATTAGATTGTGGGAATGAGACTCAGGAAGCCAGCATAGTACTCAGTCATCTTTATTTCTATCTAGGACTGCCTTATGGAGAAACCACAGCAGCCCTTTTACAGTCCGGCTGCTCGCAGCTGTGGCCAGTGACAGCTCTTCGAATTTCCCGCCGCCACGGACCAACCAGTCACAGGTAAGTATGCTAATACATAACACTCTCCTCCCTGCATGCCCTAGGATGGATAGGGGATGGGCCTGGGTTCTCCTCTGACTGCTCAGCCAGCCTCTGCCTTTCCCCAGCCTCCTCCACCACCTCTGGAGCCACACTTCCACTCCCTGTTGGCTGTTCCTCCTCTTCCTCAGAGTCAGTCTCCACCCGGGGCATGACATATTTATTGGTTGATTGGTTGGTTGATTTGCTACCCATCTTGAAGCATCTCTGGGTGGCTTCCAACGTTATCATATATTGTTCCAAAATATGGCAGCAACTTTATTACATTTCAAGATCACAAACCTTCACTACAAACTTTTGCATTGATGACACCAGTGATTTCAGCTTTACTTTTTTTTTTTTTTTTTGAGATACCTTGTGTCACATCTCAACTAGGATTAGGGTTATATATTCAAGACAAAAATGGTGACAAATGCTCTGACAGCGACAAATATTCAATACTTGACTTTTTACTTAGAAATTAATATTTCTAAGGTCTTCTAAAATTGATCACATCTGAATTAAGCATAACTGTAATTTTCCCAAAGGCATGTAAAGAAAATGGTTTCGGAGAAAAAGGAGGAGGAGGAGGAGGAGAAAGGAAGGATATTTTTTTAACTTGAAGCAAAAAAAATGTCATGGAAATGACTTGGTAGATAGAGGTGTAATTATGTTTTTCCCCAGAACCTTTGCAGAAACAAAGTAAGAAGTATTATGCCAAAGTCCTTTGTTATGCTCAATAATAACATAAGTATTGAAACCAATTTACAAGCAATTTTGAAGTCATGCAGGAAAGCACAATTCTATGCCAGCTGGGCTACTATAGGACTCAGGGGAAGCCTGACATTACAGACATTAGACCAGTTATATCATGCCAAGACAGTGAGAATAAACAACAAAGAATCACCATCTCCTGGCTGATAAATGTCAGCAGAACAGTTAAAATAGAATGGCTACACGGACAGCACAGTGGAATTGCGGACTTATTGTTCTAAACCTCTTCAGTCCATGGTTGCAGTCCATTAGCTGTGCAACATGACCATGGTTTCAAACTGGGTATAAAGCACCACTTTGGAACAAGAGGAAAAGAAAAACAAGAACCCTGTTCCCTTGTAATTGCCTCTCCTGTCCTTTTGCCACAACAAAACAGAAGCTAAAATGTAACATGGTGCTTAATCCTACAATACTACCAGTTTACATGCTGTATAAAAGAAAATCACCATTAAATGACAAGGCATGATTGAAGGGGACATATCTTCTTGCCTCCATTTAATGATAGGGAACTGTATCTGGGCTCAAGTATCATCCTTTTCAGTTTTCTAAGAACGTTTGCCTCATACCAAATCTGCAAAATATTTGGTGATTATTCTGTGAGGGTTTTCATCCCATCTTTTAAGTTGCTTGAAGGAACTTCTTTTTAAAAAATTAAAAACAAAAATAACCAACTTGGCCCTGTGTCTAGGACCCAATATGAACTATTCCCATGGCATATGGAAATGATTGGAAGCTCATCATGAAAACCTAGGAAAACCTGTCTGTAACACTTCAAGGAGGTGGGCAGTGAAAGTTGTGCGAACAAGCATTTGGTTGGTTCCAAAAACAAATGTTTGCCTGTACAAGACTGGCACTTTGAAAATGTCTTTTCCAGTGATGGGATTCAAAAAATTTTACTACTAGTTCTGTGGCTGTGGTTTGGTGGGCATAGTTGTGGCTTGGTGGGCATGGCAGGGGATGGATACTGTAAAATCTCCATTCCCTCCCCACTCCTGGGGGAAGGTTACTGCAAATCCCATTCCCTCCCCACCCCACTAACCTGCTTTCCAGCTCTGTTCTCCTTTGCAGGGCAACAAAAGAAGACTCAGCCGATCAGCTGGGACTCAGGAAGCAGATGGGGGCAGGGCTACTTAGAGGTGGTATTTGCTGGTTCTCCGAACTACTCAAAATTTCCACTACCAGTTCTCCAGAACTGGTCAGAACTTGCTGAATACCACCACTGGTCTTTTTCCATTCTGGAGTTTATAGAGAAGAGAATATAGCTGCTTTTGTTCAGATACAGTAACATCCTTCTGAAATGCTTTGAAATTGTGAACCAGCATTTTAATAAGTTGTAATGATTTTTGTCTCTCTTCCTGAGCTCAGATATGATCATCACTACACAGGTGCAACCACAAAGAACATTTGGAGGCTAGTCTGACAGGAGTCTTGAGGACAATAAACAAAATAATCTTCATGAAACTGAATTTTCAGAATTAAACCCATATGTTAATGTTTTATGTTTAATGTATCATTTTTAATGTATCCATCACCAAGAATATGCAGACCCTCATAAGTTTGACTGGCACTGACAGATTCAGATTCTTTGACCCTCCCATAAACATGTCTGGCAAATAGAAAAAAAATGTTCCAATAAACAATTCCAGTCCAGGAGGAGGGCATTCTCTGCAGTTGCTCCTGTTCTTTGGAATTCTTGCCCCCCAATATAAGGTTGGCTCCAACCCTCCTATGCTTTCATAAGAGCCTAAAGACGTGGCTTTGACTTGGGGCCCTGTGAGGGAACAGTACAGTGGAGATGGTTGATTGAGTAATAACAAATCCTACCTCCTCCCCCCGTCTTTTCCATGTGTCTGCTTTTAAGGTTTTATTTTAACTTTTTATTTTTTAACTTAGATGTAACTATAAACCACCCAGAGTTACATTAAGCTATGGTAAGATGGGCAGCCAATAAATTTTATAAATAAATAAATACTGGTTTGGGACATTCGTTCTGAATATCTGATAATACTGAGAATAAATCAGAGAATAAATCAAAATCAACTAAAATTAAAAAGTAGAATATATTTGGCAGCTATCAAATGCTGAGCAAATGAAGATTTTATACAAATATGTCACTAATAACATGTACAAGATCCAGTTTACAGATGATAGAGGAAACAGTTATGATGAGCATCAATAGAAATCCAGAACAAATGCTAAATAATATTGAATTATATCTGCAAGAATGACTACGCATAAATGATCAATCATAGTTAGTAAATGTCAGAACCAGAAGATTTGGAATACAATTTTGCCAAAAAGCCATATAGAAAACATTTATGATAAAAAGTCACATGGACTTCAACTTAGTCTTCAAATAAATAGTCTGATATTTTATTTGTCTGAGAGAGAAAAAGAAACCATAATATGCCATGAAAACTAAACCACTAATTAATTAATTAAGTTGAAACAATACATTCCAAAATGCTTTGGGGAAAAAAGTCCTTTTTAAAAACAAATCACTATATTAGCTCTTCAATCACCAACATACTTTTTCCATATTAAAATTAAACAATAGCCCTGAATAAAACAGGGCTTAGACTAAAAAAGCAGCTTGGAGCAAAATAGTGACAAACTATTCCTACAGTGTTGCTGAAAAACAACATGGATATGTCACCAGGATCTCTTCTTTCCTTAGCAATTTAACAAGATTACAAATCTTCTTGTCATTGTCTATTCTGAATGAGGCATTATTTCCCCATCTTCAAGCAAGCTAAATACAGAGATTTAATATTCATTTGTTGCAGAGATATCTACAGTATTCCCTACTCTGTTTAACAGTAATCACAAACTTCAGTATTTTGTTTTTCAAAAGTATTCTAATGGTCTCCCCTCTATCCATAATTCTTGTCTGCTGTGCCTTTAGTTCTCCCAAAATGCATTTACAAAAGAGTATTCTGTAGAGAAAATACATTTAGAGAGAGTTGTGCATGATTGTAGTTGTACATAAGGATTTTTTTAAAAATAAGCAAGAATGCAATGAATGTATGGAATGGGCTTATGCAACTAACACAAAATGGCAATAGACTATTCTTAATAATAATTTATTAAGTTTACATACCACCCTACATCCAGCAACTCTGGATGGAATTAATTCTTAATTCATATATTGGTGCTTTCTTCCATGGTTTTATGAAAAGATGGCTACCAACCTTCCTCAGTTTTCTATCTGTCATTTCTAGGATCACCTGTCAACAATGCTAATATCCATGCTGGGATGATGTGCATTCAAATGCAAACCATTTGAGGAAGACCAAGTTACCAATTCCTTATTGAAATCAAAATTTGGTCAACAGACCTTTCAAGTTTGAAACTTGTAAGTTGTTTGACCAAAGTGCCCCAAGATCAACCTTGATCATTTAAACATAACAGTGTCTCTAAACTAGTGACTCTGCTAGGTTAAATTATTTTCTTGGGCTGAAAACAGTGTAACAACAACAAAAAAACAGTTTTACATTCCTTCAGCTATCTTTAGCTCATTTTTAGAGAAGGGCAAACAGAAATTTCCTTCAGCAGAGTGTAAAAAACTGATAAATGATGTAAACAGGAGTAGCAGGAAAATGTCGGTTAGCTATAAACAGTACACATTTTATTGTTTTCCTACTCTTGTGGTTTTACATAGTGCTGATGATTTCTGAAGATTATAGGAAGCAACATAAATCTCTGAAGAGATCACTCCTGATACCAACTTCAGTAGTGAAAGGAAATGTGGGTGTTATTTTCAAAAATGTAATAATGTTGAGGTAAGAAAAACCAACCCTAAAGCACCATCTATTATGTAGGCTGGAACTGAAAAATGAGGAGAAGTCACAATATAAGTCTATTATTTGCTTTCCTGTTCTTTTCCCTGGAGTCAGCTCTTTATTTGATTGATATCTGGAGTATCTGCTTCAGAGGAGAGCAGTGGGTTGGCTGCCACAATCTGCCACTCTTAGTGTGTCCTGAAACTGCTTATTTGGGGCAGGCATGGAACTGACCAGTGAGATGTATAGTTGCTCTCAGGGGAAGAGACATGGAAGATAGTACATGGATAGAACAGTAAATCTACCTCTTATGTTACCATAAAGCAGATATCCTAATTCAAAGGTTGTATGCCTAAGGCCATTTTCTCCAGAGCATTTCCTTCCTTTTCAAGCAGAAGAGAGCACTTATTTACTTACAAGCTGAGCAGTCAGGCATAAAGAGCCAATATTGGAGCCTGCACTGCAAGGAGCACACCAAAGAGGAAAAAATTATTCAAAATCTCTCATAAGTAGAATTCTTGGATGGGGTAAGGCATCTTTGCCTTTATTTCAGAGCGCAGTAGTGAGGAAATGGTGCTGAGGCTTAATGATGCCGGATCTGTTGGCCAGAAATGGTCAGTACTCTGGCTGTTCGAGCCCATCACCACAGATGGATCACCACAGGATGGATGAAGCTCAACCCTAGCTCCTACCCACCTAGCAATTTGAAAGCATACCATCTGTGAGTAGATAAACAGGTACTACCATCTTGGTGGTAGGAAATGCTAGCTGTGTTCTACACAGACAGCAGGAGCCGATGCTGGATCTGCCTGGCCGCAATCAGTGGAAAACTGGCAAAGGAAAATCCGGATGATCCAACTTCCTCTAAAGCGCTTGCTGGCAGCTGGTGAAGAGCTAGTTTCATACACACACACCCCACTGGGGAATCAGTATAAGAAAGGACTAGTGATTGACAACTGTCAGAACTTCAATTGTGTGTAAAGATTATAGACTCACTGGCGTTATATGCCATATGCTATAAATTAAATATATAAATAAATAAATATAAATAAACACACACACATACATACTCAGTAGAGGACATGGGGTTTATGCAGATGTCATCTTCAGGCACCAACTTTAATTTAAAAAGCCAATAAGAACTAGAGAGGACACACTCTGGAGGGAAAGTAAGAAACTTGTTCCCATAATGATTTTTACAAATAAATAAGTTTGAGACATCCCAAATAAACCTGCTTTTCATATGCATGCAAATATGTATTTTTTAAAAAATAACCACATCATGTGTACATTAAGATAAGATATTGTTCAGTTGTATTAGCAATGCTCAAAGATTTAGGGTTTAATGGAAAAAAAACTTGCTAAATGTGCAGAAAAATAATATCTAAGTGGAGTGTACAATGGGAAAAAATATACAAGGACAAATATTTATGTGTACTTCTTTTATTATTTCCACAGAAAACAATTGAATAAATTGGTAATTTATACCTGCCAATTCTTATGGAATTGTCCATAGGAAACTGTAATATGTTTTTGTAAAAACTGTAATTAAAGTTTTTGTATTGCTTTTAACTGTTTATTATAAAGTTGTAGTTTTATTATTTTGTAGCATTCCAGGCTTTTTAAAGAGAAATGGAAATAAATGAATAATAAATTAAGTAGTAGTAGTAGTAATCTATAGTCTCTGCTTTATGGTAACAAACAATCGGGTAAGTAAGTCAACTGTCAAGTTTTGTATAAGGATATGTTTATATATCTACATATGTATTAAAAAGATGAAAGACTTCTGTCGGTTTTCAAAAAAAGAGATTTGCAAAGAAAGCAAGTTTTTTAAAAAAAATCTGCAGTAATGTTTTTTATGCAGTTTTCTGTTTAGTATATTTTAGTATAATGGTTGTTAAAATGTAACTAAATCTAAAAATGTATGCAGAATATAACTCTCTCACATTTTTCATTGTTTCCTAAGCTAGCAATTAGTTTAGATGGAAGAATTTACCTAGAATTAACTTTCTTATTTAATCTCAACAGTTACTGTAATTTCTGTTCCTATAAACCAGTTAAACTAAGTGCATGTATATGTGTGAATATGTATTTAGTTCATGTGGATCCTAGTGACTTCCTGGACAAGTCCCTGCAGTTTTCCTCACAAGTTTTTTCCCCCCCATTGCCTTTTTCCTTGGCTGAGAGAGGATAACTGATCCAAGGTCACCCAGGTGGCCTTTTGTTTACGATGGGACTAGAACTCAAAGTCTCCCAATTTCTAGGCTGGTGCCTTAACTTCTACACCAAACTGGCACTCTGGTAAGTAAATCAGCAATATTCTGTAACAGTCTGTTCAGTTTGCTTTCCATCAAATGTATGCCATAGTTACATTATTAATACAAGCACATTCCCTATATACACAAAGGAAGGGGGAAATTCACTAAGGTACCAATGCAACATATATAATGATAGCAACATTTTGAAGTGTATAAAATAAAGGGCTTGTTTTACCCTTCAACAAATAATTGTTTTTATATCAAAGCGAAAAGAAAAAAGCATTTAAATTTTTAAGTGAAGAAACAATACATTTGTACGCTGCAGTAAAACTTTCCTTCATACCTAGCTCATCTCATGATAGATAAAGTCTTCTTGGCAACAATATGGAAGAAATATGTTATTGTCTCTTTCCAGGATATTTTTTGACTTTCCAGTCCAGTCCAGTTTTTTTTGTTTGTATATGTTTTACTTGCAGTTTTTCCTTTAACAACCAGCATTTTTTGTGGACAGTGCAGTGACTGGATTAATATGTTTTTCACACAGAGCAATAATACAATTATTACACAGAGTAATAATACAATTACATACAAAATTTTTATCTTCCAACTTCTGACCTTAATGTGCTCATTATAATTATAATATATTCTTTTATATATCAATATACTGTATATTCTACTATTTCCCAGTTTATACTTATTTCTTTATTTTTCCCATTGGTTGGGGTTCTTCTATATTAACCTCATTATCTTTAAACAATACTATTCTCTCTTTATTATTTTTATCACTTCCTCCAAAAATACATAGAAACATCAATAACATTTCTTCATAGCATATACTTATTAACCCCTATAAGTCACTAATATTTTAATATTACAGGTATCACTCAGTATTCCACCACATTTTCAATATCTCAATATTCTATAAACACCAATAAAACCAGTTATCAATGAGTTTTAATCAATCCCAAAATTATATCTCTAAATCCCCTGAATTTATAGTCCTTGAAAACTATATTTTCCAATATGTTTTTTGTATCCTGTTAATTTGACTTTCCAGTCCAGTTTTAAAGATCGTCCAAGTCTGAACAGAGGCTGCCATTTAGCTGAGCAAATGCAATAACTTTTCTCTACTTTAATTATACTATTGTACCAAAAGTACATAACAACTGCAGGCAACTGCAGGCAAACTGCTGCTCATGAGATCTACATTCATACCAACATTGTCTAATGTGAACAGATTTGGTCAGTACTTGCACTTTCAAAGTCCTATTTAATCAGAGGCAACATGGATTAGAAACAGAAGTGTGTCAATGTGGAAACAATACCTCCTCATGCCCATTCTTTATCTTTCAAATACATTTGCCTCTGCCAAATCAGACATGCTTGATAAAGAGCATGATTGAATAAATGTTTAAAGTCAAAATAGAATTTGGGTCTCTTCTAAGGCTGATATCTAAATGAAACCACATGGTTCCTACAGCATCCATGTGGCTTTTATGAAGTATCTTGAGAAAACCTGGAACAAAAGCAGCACTGAAAGAGCTGTGAGATCTTGCTCCTTATATAGACCAAAAGAGGGGATTTAAATATTTATAACCTACCTGTGATCCAGAGTTGTAGATTATCACATTAGTGCCAATCCAGAAATATAATACAAAAAAGCAACAAAGAAACACAACAATACCAACAGAACATTTGAAACATTACTGTAAAACAACAGCCCACAAATATGACCACAAGACTATTCATTGAAAACATTCTTAAATGTTTTCATGATCCAATTCTTAAATGATCTCATGATCCAAGATGGCGCCGACGACAGCTGCCTTGCTGAAATGCTCTCTAATGGTTTCTTTATTCTTTATTATTATCTGCAATTCACAACAGATTTCATACTCATAAGACCATCTGCTAAGAATTAGGCAATGTTTCCTTAAGGAGCAGCTTTCTGATTCCTCCCCCTCGCCCCATTTTTGCAAATACGGAGGAGATTCTAACTAATTCTCTGGTGCTATGGATTACAATAAAGAAAGCAAAGAAGGGGCAGCGCCGAAAAGGGAGATGAGGTAAACGAGCGGGAATTTTAAACAGACTAAGGAATAGGGGAGGGGAAACTCCTCTCCCTTCAATCTTTCTGACTAATTTACGCTCACAGGCTAACAAGATGAATGAAATACATCTCTTAAATAGATGGAATTTTGATTTTTACAATTCATCAGTTCTTTGTTTTACTGAAACCTGGCTTAATCCACAAATTCATGGGGACAACACCATTTACATCCCAGGATTTCAGATGTTTAGATCAGACAGAATTGAGGAGATATTAGGCAAAACAAAGGGTGAAAGATTATATTTATATATCAAGAACAACTGGTCTCAGGATATAACTATAAGATATAAATTCTGTGATGAAAATTTAAAGTCTTTACATATCAACTGCAAGCTATTTTATTCTCCATATGAATTCTCCTCATTTCTCCTAATAGCTGTGTATGTTCTTTCACAAGCTTGTGTAAACAAGACACTATGAACTCTAGCTGATCAAATTATGGAGGCTGAAGCCAAACATCCAGATTCCCTTCCCATCATTTTAGGGATTTCAATAAAAAAAAATTTAAGGAAAGAGCTCCAAAACTATTTCCAGCATGTAAACTGTCCTACCAGAGGCAAAAATACTTTAGACCACTGCTACACAACAATAAAAGATGCTTATAGATCTTTATCAGGAGCAGCTGTGGGATACTCTGACCACTGCATGATTCACCTTGTACCAGCCTACAGACAAAGACTTAACCATGAAACCAGCAATTAAATCAGTGAGGACCTGGTCTGATGAGGCAAAGCTGAAACTCCAGGCTTACCTTGATTGCACTGATTGGAATGTTTTTGAAGATACCTCTGTAGACCTAGATGAGCTCACAGATACTGTAATATGTCAGCTTCTACGAAGACTTATGTGTACCAACAAGGAACCTGCAAATATATAGTAACAATAAACCTTGGTTCACAGCTAAACTGAAGCAGCTACATTGTTCCAAAGAGGAAGCCTACAGAAAAGGTGACAGAATGCTATACAACCAGGCCAGAAACATATTAACAAGAGAGATCAGAGCAGCAAAAAAGCTACTCTGAAAAGTTAAGGAATCATTTCTCAACAAATGAACCAGCAAGCGTGGAATACTCTTAAAAACATCATTGGCTACAGTAAACCTCCTTCCCAGGCAGAAGGAAATCAACAACTAGCAGATGACCTGAATTTGTTTTACTGCAGGTTTGAAAGGAAATTGCAGCCACCTATCTCCACAACCCACATCTCAAACACACCAACAACAGCCAAGCCTCCTACAACTGGCCCCAACCCATTGGGCTCACAACCTCTGGTGATCACAGAAAAAGAAGTGCAAGATCTATTTCACAGACAAAAGCCAGGGCCAGACAAGATAACTCCTTTTTGCTTAAAAGTCTGTGCTGACAAATTGGCCCCCATCTTCACCCAAATGTTGAATAGATCACTAGAGATATGCTATGTTCCTACCTGCTTCAAATGCTCTACTATCATCCCAGTGCCAAAGAAGCCCTCCATCAAGGAATTCAATGACTACAGACCAATTGCTCTAACATTTGTAGTTACGAAAATCTCTGAAAGGCTTGTGCTGTCCCATCTGAAAACCATCATGGATCCGCTGTTAGATCCCATGCAGTTTGCATACCGAGCAAAGAGATCGACAGATGATGCTGTTACTATGGCTCTGTATTACATCCTACAACACCTTGAATCTCCAAATACCTACACAAGGGTCCTCTTTGTAGACTTCAGTTCAGCATTCAATACCATCATTCCAGACATTCTTCTAAGTAATTTAAACCAACTAGTGGTACCTGAACACACTTATAAGTGAATCATAAGCTTCCCAACAGACAGTAAGCAGCAGGTGAAGCTAGGCAGAATCACATCTGATACCTGTACAATTAGCACAGCCCTCCCCCAAGGCTGTGTGCTATCTCCACTTCTCTTCTCCTTATATACTAATGACTGCATCTCAAATGATTCATCTGTTAAAATACTGAAGTTTGCCGATGACATAACAGTGATTTGTCTCATTCAAGACAACGACGAACCTGCATACAGACAGGAGGTTATACAACTTGCCTTGTGGTGTAACCGGAACTATCTGGAACTGAACACACTCAAAATCATAAAAATGGTAGTAGTCTTTAGAAGAAACCCTTCCATACTGATCTCTTACAATATTAGACAACACCGTATCAACAGTAGAGAACTTCAAATTTCTAGGTTCTATTTATTTTTTTTATTTTGTTAAGTGATTATAAGATAACTGGTATAAGTATAAACATAATTATGAATACATGAAATGGATACATATAAGAAAAATAAAAAGAAACAATAGGACAATAGAGAAGAAAAAAGAGATTGTATACAAATATTTTGAGAAGCTGTATAAAAAGGAGAGAGTAGATGAAGATCAGATAAGGAAATATTTAAGGGAAAAAAGTACTCGTGAAATTAAGGATGAGATGAAAGAACTGTTGACAAAAGATATATCTATGACAGAATTAAAACGAACAATTAGAATCCAGAAAAGTAACAAAACTCCAGGCCCTGACGGCTTCCCAGCAGAATTTAATAAAGTAATAGAAGAACAGGCAGGACCAATAATGGTGGATTTATTTAATGAGATATTAACATCTGCTAAAATGCCAAATATGTGGAAGGAATCATTAATTTTGCTAATCCCGAAGGGGGACTCAGATCCCAGGATGATACAAAATTATAGATCAATCTCTTTATTGAATGTTGACTATAAAATATTTACTACTATTATTGCTACCAGATTAAAGATAATTTTGAATGAGTACGTACACCCAGATCAAAATGGATTTCTCCCAAATAGACAAATTAGAAACAACTTAAGAATAATAATGGACGTTCTGGAATATTATGAAGCTCATCCGGGGGAACAGGTAGCTCTTGTATTTTTGGATTCTCAAAAGGCTTTTGATAATCTCAATTGGCAATTTATGATTCAACAAATTTATGATATGAATTTTGGCACTAAATTTGAGAATATTATAACGGCAATTTATTCAGTATAAAAAGCAAATATAATAATAAATGGAGAGAATACTCAAACTATAAATATAGAAAAAGGAGTACGACAAGGTTGTCCATTGTTCCCTCTCCTCTTCACATTATCATTAGAAATATTATTAGAAAGAGTGAGGCAAAATTCTGAAATAAAAGGATTAAAAATAAAAAATGAAGAATATAAATTGCAAGCTTTTGCAGACGATATGGCCTTTATTATGGAAGATGCAATAGAAAAAGGACCAATATTAATTAAGAAACTAGAAAGATATGGAGCAGTAGCAGGATTAAAAATTAAAAGACAGAAAACGAAACTCTTAGTAAAAAATCTAACAGATCTACAAATAATAGAATTAGAAAGGATGCTGGGACTTCAAACAACAAGGAAAATTAAATATTTGGGAATATGGCTGACAGCACACTGCAAGACGATAAAGGAAAACAATTATAATAAGCTATTACAACAAACACAAAAAAATTTAGAACTTTGGACGAAAATGCAATTGTCATTATTAGGAAGAATAGCAACCATAAAGATGTCTATATTACCCAAAAAAAATTATTTATTCCAAACCATCCCAGTTAAATTAGATAAGATCTTTTTCGATAATCTCAATAGAATGACATTAAAATTCATCTGGCAGGGTAAGAAACCCAGAATTATACTATAGGGCAGCAGCATTAGTTTAATTAAAAGTCTGGATTAATTTAAAGAATAAAAGAATATTAGTTATAGAAAGTCATGACCTTCAAAGGGGGTGGCATGCAATTTTTTGGGAAATAGGACCTACCAAACAAAAATATTTTATAGACATTTGATCAGAGATTCGCTGATATACAATTGGATCAAGATTAAAAAGAAACATTATATAAAAATCCCAATTTGGCTATCTATAATGGAAGTGATGATTCACCCAAATAACCTAGATCTGAATAAAATGTTAAAATATAAAGATCTATTGGATATAAATGGAAATTTAAAAACAAAACAGGAGCTCCAAGAACAAGGACTACGAATAGATTGGTGGGCTTATCTTCAAATACAAAGCCGATACAATAAGGATATAAAAGAATATATTTGAAACCACAACAGTTAGATAAAGTTGTTCTGATTTTGTCCAAAGAATCTTGTGTTGTGTATTGAGAAATTTCTCTGCTGAAATCCCTTAGCCATTGCTAGAAAAAGAATACAGAATATGTTTTCAGACCAGTATACCAGCCCTACAATATTTTCTTTTGCATCTTTATTTGGACATTTGTCCAGGGGTGGGATTCAATTTTTTTAACAACTGGTTCTGTGGGCATGGCTTAATTGGGTGTAGCTTGGTGGTCATGTGACTGGTTGGGCATAGCCAGCTTGACTTCACTCACATCGAGGGGTGCTTCTCTTCGCCTGGCCTCTCATGACAGTGGGGCTGCTGCAATGGTCATGTGTAAAAATGGTCATAAGTCACATTTTTCAGTGCCATTGTAACTTTGAATGGTCACTAAATGAACTGTTGTAAGTCAAGGATTACCTGCATAAAAATACAAAAAGCTTCTTTGCTTGCAAAAAGCTGCCCTAAATACCAATCATTAGATTAAAAATACCTGCAAGCCCAAGTTACAAATCAGGCAGGGTGCCAGAGCACCTTGAGGGATTAAAATAGTTAATGCAATGATAACTATCAGCAGCCAACTCTTGTTCATAAAGTGAAACCCTTTAGCAGAGAGGTCATTTAAGCTCTCCAGAAAAAGCACATCCAGGAGAAGCAATCCTTAGATCCATTTGCACCAGTTAAAGATACCAGCTGGTCTCACTCACCTCACAAGATATCCCAAGGAAATCATCCAGATTTAAGGAAAGATCACATGCCCTCCAGAAAGGCAGTAAAAATCAGTGCCAAACTTGCATCCTGCCTCTTGGAAGTACACCCCAAAAGGACAGTGCCAGATACCACTAAAGCAGTAAAGAAAGACCCCCCCCCCAGATAGAAAAAGAAACCATGAGTCAGGAAAAAATTCAAACACAATACAAATAATTAAATCACAATAGTAGCTATTGCTTGTTAAACCAATTACCAGAACAAATAGACACAGGAACTAGCCAGATTTCTAAAACCAGTTTCTTTTCAGGAACAGAGATGAAACTTCTTCCTTCCAAACACAGCTGAAAAGGGATAATTATTCCATCAATAAACACAGGATTAAACGTCACCAAGCACAGAATTAAACTTCACCAAAAACCAATTTTAGACCAAAACTAAAATGTAAACTCATTTACTCATCAGAGTATGTAAACTCACATTTGAATGTCAATCTTTCTAGCTAGCCAAGAAGTCTTGCTCAGGGATGGAATTCAAATTTCTTAACAACTGGTTCTGTGGCTGTGGCTTGGTGATCATGTGATTGGCTGGGTGTGGCTTAGTAGTCATATGATTGGCTGAGCATGGCTTGGTGGTCACATGACTGGGTGGATCAAAAGATAGAAACTCACGTTAACAATGCTTTTGGAACAGGGTTGGATTAGATGACCTCCAAGGTCCCTTCCAGCCTGGATTGCTGTGCTGTTCCAAAGCATCCTCAGAAGCCGCATCTAGTGCCAGGGTTTATGGTCCTTCCTTCCTCTCCTTTTTCTTTCCTTCCCTTCCTCCCTCTATCCATCCATCCATCTCATTCACTTTCTTTTCCCTTCCCTCTTTCTTCCTCCCCTCTTTTTCTTTCTTTCTATCATCCCTCCCTCTTTCTTTCTCTTCTTCCTTTTAAGAAAGGAAAGAAAGAAAGGAAGGAAGGAAGGAAGGAAGGAAGGAAGGAAGGAAGGAAAAAGAAAGAAAGAAAGAAAGAAAGAAAGAAAGAAAGAAAGAAAGAAAGAAAGAAAGAAAGAAAGAAAGAAAGAAAGAAAGAAAGAAAGAAAGAAAGAAAGAAAGAAAGAAAGAAAGCATGCATGGTATATTTTCAGCTGGAAACTCTTTCTACTTAAAAAAGGGGTCCCCAAACTTGGCAACTTTAAGATTTTTGGACTTCGTCTCACAGAATTCTCCAGCATAGCTGGCTGGAGAATTCTGGGAGTTGAAGTCCAGAAATCTTAAAGTTGCCAAGTTTGAAGACCTGTGACTTAAACCTTAGTACAACACCAGGGTGCTATTCAGCCGGTTCGCGGCGGTTCTCGCGAACCGTTAGTAGGAATTTGGCATAGCTCGCAGAACTTAGCGATTCTGGCTGGCCACACCCCGAACCCATTCTTGACTTCCTGCCTGGCTTGCCCGAGTAGTGACTGCTTGCTTGCTTGCTCCACCCATCCTCTCCTGCTTGCCCTGCCTGCCTGCTCACTTGCCCCGCCCACACGATGCTTCACCCACCCATCCCAAGCCCACCCAATAAAAATCCTTTGCCACGTGGCCCTATCGCTGATTTGGTCTCCTATTTTATTCTTCCCAACGGACCTTCCTGCCTCCTCCTGCCTACAGGTCCAGGTAAGTACTTACTAGCCGCCCGCCACCCAGCCTCAGCCCAAGCCCTAACCCCCGGCGCTCCTTCCTGCCACCCACTCTCTTCCCAACCTTCCAGGAATCTTTGGAGGCCATGGCCTCCAACCTGGGGCCCGGCACAGCCGGCCAACCCGCCATGATGGCTTGTACCGGCTGCTGAAGGCCCCTGGATCGCCTTAGTGCAGCCCACCCTCTTCCCAACCTTCCAGGAACATCCGGAGGCCATGGCCTCCAACCTGGGGCCTGGCGCAGCCAGCCAAGCCACTACGATGGCTTGTGCCGGCTGCTGAAGGACCCTGGATCGGATCGGCACAGCCCACCCTCTTTCCAACCTTCCAGGAACCTCCAGAGGCCATGGCCTCTGTTGTGGAGCGACGGAAATACTCAGGCAGAGACCAGGGCAAGGCTTCAGCTTAACTCTTTTATAGCCGGCTGTCAAACGGCTCCAGCCAATGGGAGAGGTCCGTGCTTCCCGCTCGAAGCACAGACCTGAGTGAAGACTCAGTCCATACACAACACTCCTCTCTCCCAGTGAGGAGCATGCGTAGTCCTTCAGATACATTGGACGCCTGCGAATTCGTCCGGACCTTCTAGGCTCCGTCAAAAATGGCACCGGGTTGCTATCTGGTGCCCTCTGCGCATCTTCGGACGACGGTGAGGCTGCTGGGCTGTCTGGAGCTGGGTCTGCACCTTGTTCAGCTTCCCCATCTGGTAGGTTGTCGTTCCCGGTGGGTTGGAAACTGGTTTCGTCGAATGGTGTGGTTGCTTCTGCATGGGACCCGTCTAGATGACCTCTGGGTGCCGTGTTCCAACGCTTCCTCAGGTGGTCCACGTGACGCCGCCAGGTCCGTCCATCAGGTAACTGGACTCTATAAGACTTGGGACCAGTTACTGCTATCACAAGCCCTGGTAACCATAGTGGTTGCCCAGCAAAATTTCTGACAAACACCTTGTCATTTACCAGGAACCCTCTGTCTTGGCTGTTTGACCCAAGGGGAAGCAAAGGGGCATAATTTGGGTGCAGCCTGTCCAAAGTGGTCCTCAGCCAGCGTCCCATTAATATTTCGGCTGGTGACCTATTAGTGGAGGCACAGGGTGTAGTATGTTGGCTCAAGAGGTATTGGGCCAGCCTGGCATGCCAGTTAATAGGACCCAATCTTTGTAGCACCTCTTTGGCAGATCTAACTGCCCTCTCAGCCAGCCCATTGCTGGCAAGATGAAAAGGGGCTACTAATATGTGCCTGATGCCCAAACTTGCTAGAAACATCTCAAACTCACAGGAGGTGAATTGGGGGCCATTGTCGGATACGACAGAATCAGGAAGGCCATGTGTGGCGAACATCCTAGTCAGTGCTTTGCTGACTGCTTCCGTAGTGGTGGAGTGCATTAAAGTTAATTCCACCCATTTTGAATATGAGTCTACTACCACCAGGAAAGTGCGCCCATGGAAGGGGCCTGCCAAGTCTATGTGTATTCTGGACCAGGGGCTGCCTGCTTCCTCCCAGGTCCTAGGGGTGGCTGCTGGTGGTAATGCCCTGGTGGCCTGGCATGCCTGGCAAGAATTTACCCAGTTAGAGATTTGGGCATCCATGCCTGGCCACCATACGGAGCTGCGGGCGAGGGCCTTCATTCTCACGATCCCTGGGTGACCCTCATGCAGCACCTTCAGTATTAAGGTTTGCAATTTGTGGGGAATGACTACTCTGGTTCCCCATAGTAAACAGCCTTGCAAGGAGGAAAGTTCCTGCTGGCGTAATTTGTAGGGTAGGAAGTCTGAAGGATAAGGGGCCGTAGGCCACCCCCTCCCTACCCAGTCCAGGACTTGGGATATTACCTGGTCCTTGGCCGAATGGGCAGCGATGTCAGCAGCAATGACTGGAAGCTTGAGTTCGTTGATGAGAAAGACTGTGGTTGCTGGTGCTGGGTCCACGACTGGAATTGGCAGGGGGCAACGGCTGAGTGCATCAGCATGGCAAAGTCTTTTTCCGGATCGATGGATTAGAGTGTAGGAATACGCAGCCAGGAAAACCGTCCATCTGGTCATCCTTGGGGACAAAATCTGGGGAGTCTGTTTAGTGCCGGATAAAATACCTAACAGTGGCTTGTGATCAGTTATGAGTTCGAAATGATGCCCGTAGATGAATTCATGGAACTTCTTCACTGAAGCCACTGCAGCCAATGCCTCCTTGTCAATCTGGCTGTAGTTGCGTTCAGTGGAAGATAGTGTCCTGGAAAAGAAAGCTATAGGTGCCTCTGCACCGTTAGGCAGTCTGTGGCTCAGGACGGCCCCAATTCTGAAAGGAGAAGCATCGGCTGCTAGAATGAGTGGTAAGTCTGTATTGAATTGGATTAAGACGGCCTTTGATGTTAACAATGACTTGACTTCTTGGAAAGCAATAGTCTCCCTTGGTCCCCAGTGCCATGGCGAATTCTTGTCTAAGAGTCTATGAAGGGGCTCGGCAACAGAAGCTTTATGGGGCAGGAACGAAGCATAGAAATTCAAGAGGCCCAGGAAAGCTTGAAGCTCAGTTTTGTTAGTAGGAGTAGGCGCATCATGAATGGCCTTGACCTTTGACTCAGTTGGGTGAGTCAAGGGTATTGGCATCAATCTTGTAACCTAAGAATTCCACTTGTGGAGTGGCTATGGTGCATTTCTCCCTTTTTAGCTTGAGGCCAGATTGCCTGAAACGGTCAAGTACACTTCTGACCCTTTGTAGTAATTGCTGTTGATTGGTAGCAGATACCAGAATATCATCAAAGTAAGGCACAACGCCTGGTAACCCTTGCAGTATTCGTTCCATAAGGGATTGGAAAATTCCAGGGGCCACACTAACTCCGAATTGTAGGCGTGTGCATTTGAAAGCCCCTCTGTGGGTTACTGTTGTTTGCAGTTCAGCAGTTTCATCATCAACAGGAAACTGTTGATACGCCTGGGACATGTCCAACTTTGCAAAAATGGAACCAGGCTCAAGGGAATGGAGTAAATGTTGTACCACAGGGACTGAGTACGCGCTAACTTGTAAATATTTGTTTATTGATGACTTGTAGTCAGAGCAGATCCTTAAATTTCCATCCTTCTTTAACGGTGTTACTATGGGGGTTTCCCACTTTGAGAAGTCTGTAGGTTTCAGTATGCCCTGCTTGATTAATTTGTCAAGTTCCTTGTCTAGTTTAGGACGAATTGCAAAAGGAACTCTGCGGGGCTTCAAACGAATTGGTACTGCCTGGGAATCTACCCTGAAGGATATTGGGGTTCCCACGTAGCAGCCTAGGCCCTCACTGAATACATCTGCATAGTCCCTGAACAGGGATTCAACTTCTGAATTGGTAATGGCGTGGATTCCCCCTATGTGGAGGCCCAGGGCTGGGAACCAATCTAGTCCCAATAGGCTTGGGAGGATGCCATCCACTATCACTAGAGGCAAGTGACCCTTAAACCCTTGAAAATGGACAAGGAACTTGCCTTTTCCGATGACAGGGATGGTTCTGCCTTGGTAGTCCCGAAGTGTTAGATTGCAGGCTGGAATTTTCTGTCTTGATATTCTGGGGAGTAGCTTCTTTAAGGTGTCCCACGAGATGATGGATAATGCAGAGCTGGTGTCAACCTCCATTCTGCAGGGTCTACCTTCTATAGAAACAGTGACACTAATTTTGTTAGATTTTTTATTTTTTTGTATTTTAGATTGGTAGCATGTGAAACAGTCCTCAATTTGTCTAGGGTATTGAATGAGCTTCTGGGGCCTTTGTGGCTGGTTGAAGGTTTTCTCTGCCTGACAAATTTTGGCCAAATGGCCTTTCTTTTGACACCTTAAACATATGGCATTCCTGAATCTGCAGGATGCCCTGAGATGGTTGCCCCCACAGCTTAAGCATGTAGTTTGTAAATGTGGGGTTTGGCTTATACCTTGCCTGAACTCTTTTTGATTTGCGTTGGGCTGTCTGAGGCGGTTTACCTCAGTACCCTCTTCTGGGCCATTTTCTGTGGAGGCTTCCTCAAAATATACTATTGGATTTTCTAGTCTGCTGGGTTTTCCCTGTATTTCAGCTGCTGAGAGTGCTGACAGCTCAGCAGCCTGGGATTCCTCTATGGCTTGCTTTAAGGTTAGATCCCCTTTGGCTAATAAACGTCTTTGTAATTTGGGGTCTCTAATGCCACAAACCAGCTGATCGAGCAGCATATCGTCCAGGTAATCTCTGAACCCGCAATGCAAGGCAGCTGTTCTCAGTGCTGCCATATAATCACTAATTGTTTCCCCCTCTGTTTGGATGCGCCTTCTGAAAGCATGGCGCCTAGCAATTCTGGAAGGCTTAGGGAAGTAATGATTTGAGAGAATTTCTTGCAGTTCCTCCCAAGGAATAGTCTTAATGGATCTTGGGGCCAGTAATGCTGTTGCGGTGTCAAAAACCGTGGCTCCGCAAAAGCTTAGGAAGTAAGATTTTTTCCTATGCTCAGAAATTTCTGACAGGTCTATAGCATCTAAAAAGCAGTCAAACCGGTTCTTGTATGACTCCCAAGTCTCAGCGGTCGGTCTGAAGGGCGGGAATGCAGGATTCGAAGTCATCTTCTATCAGCTGTGAAGTTTTTTCCTCAGGCAAGTTAGAGACGGCGCTTCGCGGCTAGAAGCAGCAACTCTGTAGCGATTTCAGCTCTCAGCTAGTGATTTCGCTCTTTTCTCTCTTCCTTGCCTGGCTTGCCTTTATTTAGTATCCCGTCCTCGTCGCCAGTGTTGTGGAGTGACGGAAATACTCAGGCAGAGACCAGGGCAAGGCTTCAGCTTAACTCTTTATTAAACAGCAAAGAGGGTTACCGCTACTGCCGCGCTAACATGGCAGCCAGCTGGAGCAGCAACAGCTGATGCCCTTTGACAGCCGCCTTTTATAGCCGGCTGTCAAACGGCTCCAGCCAATGGGAGAGGTCCGTGCTTCCCGCTCAAAGCACGGACCTGAGTGAAGACTCAGTCCATACACAACAGCCTCCAACCTGGGGCCTGGCACAGCTGGCCAAGCCACCACGATGGCTTATGCCGGCTGCTGAAGTTCCCTGGATCGGATCGGCGCATCCCGCCCTCTTCCCAACCTTCCTAGCTGTCGCGATTGCCCCCCCCCCACAGGGCTTCTAAAAAGAAAAAAGAAACCCTTTTAAAATAACCCACTTCCCTCCCACCTCCAGCCTCCAGCAAGCACCTACCTCTTTCAGACATCTCCCGATTCCCGAACTGCTGCTGCAATCTCCTGCCTCTGTGAGCAACTGATTCTGCCTTTGTTCAATTGGATAAGTTTTTTTTTTCCTACTCATTATTTAAATCAGGGCAGGCCGGGGTCTTCAAACTTGGCAAGCTTAAGGCTTGTGGACTTCAACTCCCAGAATTATTGAGCTAACATGACTGGAGGAGGAATTTTGGGAGATGAAGTCCACAAGTCTTAAAACTATCAAGTTTGAAATCCCCTGATTTAAAACAAGGGTCTTCAAACTTGGAGAAGGAATTCTGGGAGTTGAAGTCCACAAGTCTTAAAGTTGTCAAGTTTGAAGACCCCTGATTTAAAAAAACAGTAAGTGTATTAATTTTTTTCAAAAAAAATAGTCATAAAATTTGGGAAATTTTAACTGCTTTTCTATTTTTAGAAAGCAGCTGCTTTGTGAGGTTGTCATTGTGTGTGTATGGAAGTTCTTTCAAATTGTGTGAAATGTTATGTGCCTATAAATTAAATAATTAGATTTTTCCAGCTGTATCTGTTTTGTGAGTGTGTGTGTGTGTAGTTTTCAATTGTGTAGGGAATGTGTTTTCAGTTGGGTAGTTTTGTGGGTCTGCTGTTACACACACTCACAAAGCAGATACAGCTGGAAAAATCTAAAAATATTGCTTTAATTTATAGGCATATAACAACATGTCCTAGCATTTTTTGATGTTGATGCTTGTAGTATGCAAGTCAGGGGACATTTTACATGAAGTGCAGCTGCTTTTATGAGTTCTGAGAAAATTAGTAACCAAACGTATAACACTTCCCCATTATTAAAGCTGGTTTTAACTGAGCCTGCTTGATGAGTTTCAGTGTTCATGATTGCCCTGCTTTTGTTCTTGCCTGGGTCTTTTGTCTTTCCTATCATGGTGGTTAATTATGCCCGGAATCAGGAAAAGGGGACCTCCAGGTGAATTACCTTAATAATGGCTGTACTTTAGTGTTGCTTTTTGTTGTCTGGCTTGTTTGCCTGGGGGTTTCTTAAAGGCAGAAGGGCTGTGATTTCTGGTGTGAGGTTTTGGGTCCTTGGGGGAACAATCCAGAGTTTTTATTGCCATGGCTTTGCCTGGGGGTTAATTAAAAAGTGGTTTTTATCTGCAGTATTTTTGGGGGGCTGGGAGGTATGCTCTCAAAGTTATCTACACATTAACAATGATCAAATACTAATAATATTTGCTTATCCTTTTAACTGAACTTTCCTTATATAATTGGTGTTTTCTTTTATACTTTTACATTTTTAACTTCTGTTTCTAGCCATTGATAAAAGAAATCCCATGTTAAAAAGTATTCTAAGCCTTCTCCTTGATTGTAAATTCTTTCTGCACATTCTAATATTTTTAATTCATTTTCATATCTTTGTTTTTCCACTGTTGTGCAAACAACAGCTGTTAACATGTGTAAAATTAAATATGTATTCTACCCAACAAAATATTTCTGGTTTTAAATCCATATGTTGCTTTACCATTGTTTTAACCATGACACCACTAACAGAATTTGAATTTGAACTTGTATTCTGATTGGTTGTCAGACTCCCATGGGGCCATGCAGGGACAACTCTGAAGGCTGTCCTGAGTCCCAGACTTGATTGAGCCTTGCTGGATGATGATGTAATGAAAGGGCTTTGGGCAATTCCTCTAATAGCTCTGCCTGGAGTAGATCTTTGTTATGTAAAATAGACTGGCCTAGGCCAGAGTAATGGCCCATTAGCAAAAGTGGGGGGGCTGAGTTTCTACCTCTCTTGAGTTTCTACTTTTCTTTTTAGGGGAAATATTCTTCCTTTTTAATATATCCTAAAATATTTCATTTTCCTAGGAGAGGAATGGGTTTTAACTTCCAACAATGAAAAACTGTATCTTTCTTGTTTGTTGGACCCCATGCTGATAAGAGTGTACATTATTGGATGAAAAAAGAGATCCCTTCTGTTACCTTAGTCCTCAGCTTACAGACACAATCAAGTTCAATCAAAGCACGATATTGTTTTATGTCTTTTGCAGTAGTAGCTGATAGGTAAGGATGAAAAGACAACAGAGTTTGACAAGAAACCTTTCTTTGGCAAGAAACCAAGAATGGAACAATCAGAATCAGACACAACAGATCCACAACCATCAGGGTCACAGGCAGTACTGCCACCAATTGAACGTGGAGAAAGCAGCAAGTCAATCTCCGAAACTCAAAGCCTTCCTGATCTTCCAGACTGCTGGACATTGCAGCAATATAGAAGTTTTCAACAGAAGAATGAGGGATTGGAAGTTTCGAAGAAAAAAATAGGTTGTAAGTACTGCGCAAAACATGACTTTACAGTAGAGAAAGGTGTTCATGTGTCCAAGGAGTGGAAACATTACAAGATTGATGCATCAGGGACAACTAAAGAAGTTCAGCAAGCTTCTCTGAGGAAAAAAATGAAAGAACATTTTATATCTAAAGCTCACGCAATTTGCAGTGATAACTTAAAACAAGGGGAGCAGGATGCTATAACGAAATCAGTAAATAAGATGTCTGACAAATATTTAGCTATTACTTGTAGAGTATTTTTGACAGTTTATTTGGCACAAAGATGTAAACCATTTGCAGACATAGAAAGACAGGTAGAATTGCAAATTGTTATGGGTGTAGATCTTGGAGTAGGACTGCATTCACGGCCAACTGCAGTGAAAATAGTTGATTTCATTGCAAAAGAAATTAAAACCAAAATGTTTAATAGCATTATTGAACAGAACCTGAAAATATGTTTAATTATTGATGAAGCCTCAACGCTATCATGCAAACCAGTTGTGATAGTTTTCGTAAAAGTTGAGGATTCAGATAACCCACCAACAATTTTTGTTGAGCTTGTTGAATTGAAAAAACAAGATGCAGAAACAATATGTTCTTTGATTTTGGAAAGTTTACATAATGTTGGGTTTACTACAGAGTATCTGCAAAAAAAAATAATAGCATTTTGCTCTGATGGTGCCAGTGTTATGCTTGGAAGAAAATCTGGAGTGAGCACAAGAATAGCAAAAGACTTCCCTAACATCATAATATGGCACTGCTTAAACCATCGCCTCCAACTTATTCTAGATGATTCCATAAAGGACATTAAGCAACTAAATCATTTCAAAATATTTCTTGACAAGATACACAGTATTTTCCATAAATCCTGTAAGAGCCAAAATGAATTGTTTGAAATATCCAAACAACTTGGAATTGAAATTGTAAAGATTGGTATGTCCAAGCAGGAGATGACGAGGATGGAAGTGACTGTGCGAAGTGCGTCCAGATCCAGAAAGGGCCGCAACTGGTAAATCAGACGAATCTGACAAAAGGCCCCCCTGGCGACGGCCGTGATATGATCTTCTAAAGACAGCCGTACGTCCAGGAGGACACCTAGATTGCGAGCCCTTTCCATGGGGGTCAAAATTTCTCCCCCCACAGCCAGCGAAGGAACAAGCTGGCTGTATCTGGGCGCAGGAAACCACAGCCACTTGGTTTTGGTCGGGTTGAGATGAAGCCTGTTAAGACCCATCCAACTCCGCACGGCCTCCAGGCACCGGATCATCACTTCAACAGCTTCGTTGGGGTGGCCCGGGGTAGAGATGTGCAGCTGAGTGTCATCAGCGTACTTATAAAAGCTGTATTGAAGGCAGCTGAAGTTCCAGAACGTTTGGCTATAATACATGTTGAAGCTCATAGGAAGGGGAATTCCAAAGAGATTTTGAGCACTAGATTAGCAATGAGGTAGTGAAAGAAGCTGCACGTATGGGAAGAGAAATGAAGATAATGGTTTCAGTTCCTGTTTTGGAATGGGATGTAAAACCAGATTTCACTGATGAAAAAGAGAAACAGATGAAGTTAGAAGGTGCTAATCGTGTAGATGGAAAATGGGTAACAGAGAATGGATTACAGATGGTTAATAAGCCTATTATCAGAAACATAATAGAGAAGGTTCATGGGGGTGCTCATTGGGGAACACAAGCACTTGTGGATTTTGTGAAGAGAAAATATATTTGTAGAGGTATGTTCACAATTGCTATGCAGGTGAATAGAAAATGTATACATTGTGTGCAGATAAATAAGAAAATAATACGTAAAAATCTGAAAGGAGGAAGAGATTTAGCCATCTGGCTAAATAATACAAGTTGATTATACTGAAATGCCAACAGTAGGTACATTGAAATACCTGTTGGTGATTGTTGATCATTTGACTGGATGGGTGGAAGCTTTTCCGTGTGCAAGAGCAAATGCACAGATGACTGTGAAGTTACTATTAGAACAGATAATACCCAGATATGGATTAGTTGAATCCATTGATAGTAATAGAGGTACACATTTTACTTCTCATGTGGTAAAGGGAATTATGAAGGAATTGGGAATAGATTGGCAGCTTCACATGTCTGTACATGCCCCATCTTCAGGTAAGGTGGAACGAATGAATTAAACTATAAAAAACACCTTAAAGAATCTGAGGTTAGAACTTCAATTACCCTGGATGAAAAGTTTACCTCTAGTTCTATTGTGAGTGCATATTTATCCCAAAACGGATGTTCGAATTTCACCATATGAAATGATGTTTGGAATACCTTATACTGGAAGTGTGTGTATGCCTAAAATAGAACTTAGAGATATTTTTCTTAGAAAATATATACAAGGACTATCCTAGTGTTTTTCTCTTTTAAAGGTCCAAAGGACTTTTGACACAAACACCACCGTTTGATTTCCAAGTGCATGATTTTAAGAGTGGAGACTGGGTCCTGATAAAGCAGTGGAGAGCTTTGGGGAAGCTGAGGCCTATTTAGGGAGGACCATTCCAGGTACTGTTGACTACTGAATCGGCTGTGAGGACACATGAGCGAGGTTGGATGCATCATTCATTTGTGAAGGGACCTGTGGATCCGGCTCCTGTCTCTGGCTGAAGCAAGTTTTAAAAGACTGGACTCTATTATTATTTTTTAGATAGTGGGGATAGTAAGTATATGTCTAGTTTAGTTTAGGTTTATGGAACTTTGGGAGGAGGAGTTGGCTATTTGGTTGAGTGTAATACATTTTTTTCTTGTATTGTTGATTATTTTAAGACATGAAACAACAGATTGGTGTACACAGATATTGTGTCCTTTGAGTGCAGAAGAAGATAAAGAAGTGGATGTAAGTCCCGGACCAATTGTAAGTTTTGAAATATAAAACTACATATGTTAAGGTGGGTGGGGGCCTAGTCCATTTGTCAAAATGATGTTGATAGTGATTATTGCCTTGTGTGGGGTAGGAATGGAGGCTTCTGAAATATTGCCTGGTTATCCATTAACATGGCAACAGTTATGTTTCCAAACTGAACCTGACAGTACAGAATATGAAGGGCAGATATCACTGACATTGATGGAACCTATGGCTGAGGCTGGAATCTGTATAAGATCCACCTTCGATGATGGTTTGTATTTGGGCAAATACCCAACATGTAACTGCACATATGACATTGCCATTAATCATAAGGATTTGTCTAAGAGGATGGAGCAATTATATGATCATTGTTTTGAAATGTATGGCAATTATTCTCCTTCTTATATGAGATTTAGAGCTCTGGAGGAGGGATTATTTATGCCATTCATTGAATTAAGAAGTGCTCCAAAGAAGTTAATGTTTTTGTGTGGCAGTTTAGCTATTGCGAAACTTCCATTTACCTGCAGAGGTAGATGTACAGTGGGATATCTTGAAGCTCCAAGAGTTTTAAGTAGAAGTGTAAGACATGTTAAAGGAAAAGAACCTGTTGCTAAAAGTGAAAATGTTTTTCTGGAATTAATGAGAGTAGCTTTGAACAGTTCTTCATTTTGTGTAAAAGGAGAGACTACAGTTACAGACATCATTTCTACTTGTTTTATAGGAGTTCCAGTGCCAGGAAAGTTTTTAATTGGTGAATCCAGGATTATTATACATTCTAATGCTTATACTTTGTATAATTTGTCAAAACTTTGTTTGGATCTGCTGTGAAGCCAATTAAATGGACAAATCAGAAAAAGCTGGTTATTGAAGTTAAGACAGTTTTTCCAGCTTATGATTGTGTTAAGTATAAACATCCAGAGAAAAAGCATGAAAAAACAATTTATAATTATTTGCCTACCGAAGAGGTTTTTCATTGTACGGAGATTGAAGAAGTAGATGGAATGACACATGTGTTGTATTTACCTAGAGGTTGGTTTGTTTTGTGGAGCATATGCATTTATACCAGCTAACGCAATAGGTGGACCTTGTACGATTGGTCGTTTAACGACTGTTATGGCAATGCTTATGCTAAGAATATAAACAAAGACACTAAGTTATACTATGAATTCTAGTCTATATCATGATCCTGTGCCAGATGATACGGTAGTAAGAGAGGAACATGAACATGTCCACTTTCAAGAACATGAGGATACTTCTAAGAATAAAGAGCATAAAGAACCTCATATTATTATATATACTTATCCTACAGGTAGATGGCCAGTGGCCCGGTGGGGAGCTGAACATGAATCTGTAGGAGAACATGTGAAGAAATATAGAGGGAAAAGATCAGCTCTTAGTGATGCTTATTCCTCAGATTGTGATGATGAAGTAGTACTGTTGTCTAAAGTAGAAGCAGGTGTTCTGGGAATATTTGCATGGGGAACTACATATTATAATAATTTGCAGTTGGGACATTTAGCCTGTGCTTTGGCTAAGGGTATTAATGTAACTTCCTCTGCTATTGCAGCCCTAGCTGATGAGATGGGAGAAATAAGGAAGTCTGTGTTACAGAACCATGTGGCGATTGATTATATACTTCTTAGAATGAGTCACAGATGTGAGGAGTTCAACGGAATGTATTGTTTCGATATTCAAGACATATCACAATTTATTGAGTCTAAGCTGAAAGTTTTACATAATATAACTACTCATTTAACTCATGTTAAAGACAGTAATGCTTTAAGACACATATGGCATGTATTAACTTCCTGGTTGTCCGATTTTGCATGGATTAAAAGAGATATTTCTTGGTATTGTTATAATCATTGTAATAGGGCTTATTTCATGTATTTGTGTTAAATGTATACCACTGTGTGAATTGCGTTTCCACTGTTGTAAACCTAAGAAAACTGAAGTAAAGTGTAAAAGTTTTAGTAAGCAGGAAGTTAGGCTTATGTTGCAAGAACTTGATGGAAATTCTCAGGTGTAAATTGATTCAAAAGAAAAAATGGTGGATTGTTATATATGGAAATTTGGCCCATTACACCTGAGAATATAGAGAGCCGAACTGAAGCCATTTTGTGTTCACAGTCTGAACTTTTAAAGATCAGAACATTTATGCAATTTTTTTTTCTGCTAAAAATTATACAGGATTGCAAAACTTGTCCTTGGCTTAAATCAAAGATATGTACTAGGGCACTTTGACATTATAAGTCAAATTGATAGATATTAATGATCACTTGTGTAATGTTCTGTTATTTGCAAAACAGGAAATCTGGAGATAAATGATGGAGTGAAGAATGTTGCGGAATTTCCAGTGGCAAGTGGGGGAAGTTATGTAAAAAGACCCACAACTTTCCTATGGAATTCTCTGTAACTTTTATTTGAAAAACAGGAAGCGTTGTGTAACCACTTATGTAACCATTTATGGGTATATAATGTGGTTTTTACTGGAAGGGGACTCCCTTTTCCTGATACTGTGTTCAGTTTGGATTAAAAGTGAATGATACTGCAGTATCTATCTTAATAAAGCCAGTTACGGATTTTCAGAATATCAAAGTCTGTTGTTTCATTTCTTCACTCACTTATCTCAGAACTAGAAAAAGAATAATTAAAATTGAATAGACATGAAAATAAGAATTTATAATAGACTAACCAAGCAAGACAGATAAATGTTTATGGAAGATAAAAGTGATCAATATTTAAGATATGAAAGGGAATACTATGTAGAGCCTGACAGAGAATAGACATAATCATGTACCATATTTTCCGGCGTATAAGACGACTTTTGAAACGAAAAAAAGTCAACCGAAAATCGGGGGTCGTCTTATATGCCCAGTCGTCTTATACGCCGGAAAATACGGTACATCAGGAGTGAAGCTTGAGCACTTTTACGCTTCCTCTTCGAGGGAGCCGAGAAATAAGTTTGCGGGCGCTTCCTCCAAGACAAGGGAGAGATGCGAAACGCAACCAGTCAACTCGATCCGGAGTAATGCAGCGGTTCACAAGGACAAGGATCCCCCCTCACTCCCACTCGCCTTGAGCTTCTCTGGAGCTGCCGGCACGGAAGTGACGTCAAGGGAGGAGGCGCCACGGAAAGCCGGGAGCTCCCGGCGTGGCTCTGTCTTGTTTGCCTCCTGCGAGAAGCGAGGGATAACGGAGGGCGGCTCTAAGCCGCTCACCCGCCCTGTGAAAGAGACGCTTCACTCTTCTTTGACACCTTCGGGAGGTCGCCCGGCTTCTGCCTCTCTAGCTGCTATTCTCTCCTTCGGAGCTCTAGTGGCGGCGGATTGGGCTGTTTCCTTTCGCGGAGTGGCGGCCGGAATTTTAAAAAATATGTCATTAATAGAAAGTTGTAGAGTTCATTTATAATGCTGACTGTATTGAATTGAATAAAAATGTATTTGCCTACACACTTAAGGAGAAGCATCTTAGTTTACAAATCCTTGCAGCTTAATTTTGAATACCCGTATTTTCCGGCGTATAAGACGACTTTTGAAACGAAAAAAAGTCAACCGAAAATTGGGAGTCATCTTATATGCCCGGTCATCTTATACGCTGGAAAATACGGTAATAGGATAATATTTTTAATGAATTATATATTTTGTTATTCACATATATAAGGTAGCGAGGTTATAATGTTATAATGTTGATATTAGTGGCTACAAGAAAACATTTGTGTAAAAATGAGATGTTAGAGGGAAGGGAATATACAGAAAATAAAATATATGCAATAGTGGCAAATGTAACATTGGGGGGGAGGACATAATAGGGGATAATACAAATTAAGATGAAACTTTGAATGATTAATGAAATGATGTGAATAGATTAAACTGTAAACATGTTGAATATAAATTATATGATCAAGGAAGATATTGATTGACTGATATAAAATAATTTATAAGAAAATATAAGAAAATTATATAGATAATGATGTGGTGTTAGAAAGCTGTATCAGTGACTATGGTTATGACAGATTTAAAATGTAAAACACCTGGACCCACACTGTTCTCACAAAAGTGAATTTAAATAATTAAAAAATAAAAAAACTTTTTTTTAAAAAAAAGGCTAGAGATATTGTTAGGACTATTGCAGTCAACTCAGCAGAAGTGGAAAGGGGTTTCTCGCAGATGAACATAATATGTTCAGAGGGCAGAAGTCGCCTAATGGTTTCCAATATAACAAATCTGCTGACTATCAATCTAATTGGCTTACCACTGCAAGAATGGGACCCTGTTCCTATAGTAAAAAAAATGGTTACAGGCACATCACACAGCTGATGATGCTCATGTCAAACAAAAGAAAACTGCAACTGAGGATGCAGTTTGGCAGTACTTTAAATAACAGTTTTATTGCGTTTTGTAAAGTTTTGTTATGTAATAGTTTTTGATTAATATTTTAAAATGTAGCAAAATCTAGTTTTGTATACCTTTTTATTATTTAAGCATTAAAGACATGAAATAATAAACTACTTTTGTTTTGGTATATCTTTTTTTTATACTTAAAAAAATCATTAGGGCAAAGAAGTGATGTTGAGTTGGCCATGCCCAGTCGGTCAGTGACCAGCAAGCCATGCCCAGTCAACAAGCCACACCACAAATTAGGCCATGCCCACAGAACTGGTTGTTAAGAAATTTGAATCCCACCCCTGGTTACCTTCCCATTCTAGATACAAAATAATGTATACTGTATAAAGTGCACATGCACTTTATATACATATAATCTGAAGCTATTGAGAACCTTAGATGAAACAGATTTTCTTGAGTTGCTGGAGTTAAGTGGCATACAAATTTAATAAATCATTATTATTATTATTAATTGCATATATATTTCCCCATGCTTGGTGACAAAAAGACTGCCTGCCTTAACTATTCAAGAGGTTTTATTAAAATTATTAAAAATACACATTGTTACCATCTTTTTGCTAGCCTTTCCTTTCTACTATAATGACAAAAAAGATCACCCCTCTCTGGTTACTGTTATTCTGAGTGCTGCAGTAGCATCTCAGCTCTATGTTTGGGATTTCGCCTCAGAATTCTACCTTTCTGCACTGAAAAATAGAAGTCGAAGCTGCAGTCCTGGGAGTCTTCCTGGGCCAACAACAGCCCAGCCATTCAGCTCTAGCAACACATCTGACCGATGGCTTCCTGGCACTTCATCTCCTTGTAGCACTGAGCTCCTTAGCTTTTGAAATCTAGTTTGGCAGCTGAAGAAGCAGCACTGGATTTCAAAAGCCAAACAGCTCAGAGCTACAAGGAGAAGATGTGCCGGGAAGCCATCAGCAAGAGGCCTGGGAGGAGAGCATTCAGCTGGCATTCAGAAGCAAGCGGGAAGTTCTGGTAAGCATGGGAAGCAGCTAGGATGAGCAGCCTGCCTCCCAGACAGCATGGGAAGCAGCAGGAAGTGTGGGAACCTCCGGGATTAAAAAAAATTCACTCACTCAATTCCAACTTCGCAAGATCTTTTCCTTTCATGAGAAGTTGGAATTGATTAATTGAACTTTTTTTTTTAGTCTCACTTAAACTTTCATTTCCCTGCACATGATTTTTTTTATTTTTATTTTATTTACATTTATATGCTGCCCTTCTCCAGAGACTCAGGGCAGTTTACAGTCTCTGGAGCACCATGCTAAGTGCTCGGTAATAGCCTTCATTCCATTGTATATGCCTGCTTATTACTAGGGCTTTTGGGCCCCCCAAGCGGCATTTTACAAAGTCGGCTTATTGCCCCCAACAATCTTGGGTCCTCAATTTACCTACCCCGAGAGGATGGAAGGCTGAGTCAACCTTGAGCCTGGTGAGATTCGAACCTGCACTAATTGCAGGCAATTTAGCTAAGTGCTAGATGATTAACAGCCTGCACCACCATGGCAAGAAATGCGATGGAACTGGAAATCAGGTAGGCAAAAAATGCTTGGGGAATTTGGGGAAAGTGAGGGCATCTGGGCAGTGGTTGGTGGAGAAAACTCTTCTCCCACAAAGAGAAAAAGAGAAGGGGAAAGAGGCTGGAGGAGCTCTGTCTTGCTCCATGCACCCCAATGAAAGGCAGCAGCAACTCAGCTGCTTCCCTTTCCTGCAGAGAAGGCAGGCAAGCATGGCAGGGCCGTGGGGACTGCAGGGAAGGCAGGCAAGTGCGCTGGGCTTTGGGGACTGCAGGGTGACATAGGAGGCAGCTAGATCGGGATTCGGGCCTTGCTGCTAGCAGTCACTCACCTAGGCAGATCAGGGCACAGGACTGGGCTGTGCAGAGAGCACCACCTGAGATGCAGCTGAAGGCAGGCAAAGTTGGCCCTCAGAGACCGTGTGGTTGAGGCAAGCCAGGGAGCCAGACAGAGAGCAGTAGCAGCTATGCCAGGCAAGTGGACGAGATGAGGAGTGGCTGGGCAGGAAGGGGCCAGAGGGGCAGGGAGAGGCAGGGGCAGCCAGAAAAACCGCTTCACGCAAGCCAGCTGGAAGTAGCTGAATCCCACCACTAACAACATTCTTTGCCTCTCCACTGTAGTGGATTGGGTGGATGTGAGCAGCAAGAGATGATCCCTCAGATAACCTAGTCCCAAGCCATGAAGGGCTTTAAAGGTGACAACCAGCACCTTGAATTGCATCCAGAAGCAAATCAGCAACCAATGCAACTCCTGAAGGAAAGGTGATACATGTGCACAAAGAGTCTGCACAAAACCATTTTACACCAATTGGAGCTTCTGAATGCTTTTCAAGGGCAGCCCCATGTAGAGCATGTTGCAATAGTGAAGACGGGAGATGACTAGGGCATGAGTGACCATGAGTAGGGATTGTTGGTCTAGGAAAGGGCATAACTGGCACACAACTTTTCCCCAGTTTCCCAAATATAGGAGGAAAAGGGGGGGGGTTCCGAATGTGAAAAAAAAAACCTGCTTAAATATTTGTCAAAAACTTACTGAAGAATGTCACTGCTCTCTAAAAATGTGATGGAGAAGATGGTTAATGTATTTCTATCGTATTATAGAGCTGCTAAAATATGGTACTTCAGCCTACATTGTTGAAGATTATGGATCATTAGAGATCGTTCAGTTTAAACATCTGCAATCAGTTTAGGCCATTCCTAGATAGCCTAATGCCTAATGCCACTTTGGAGTTAGAAACATGATTAGTAACAATGGAGGCCAGAGCAAAGTTATGCTATTTTAATCTTTGGCTAAGACTATTTTTTCTTATTCCACTAGTTCTAGAAGATTGCTTGAAAGATAGCTTGAAAGAAGCCCTGGGGACGGGGGGGGACTCTTATCATTGTGGTTTTTCATCAGACATTGTGACTATTTTAGATCTAAAGAAGTCCAAGGAAGTTATTAAAGAACAACTTCAAAATTTTGATCTATAAACAGATTCATGTGTCACTGCTCCCAAGTATTCCCTCTGTTGAATATTAAGAGCAATTTTGTTTCAGTTTATCATACAGTATATCATCATTCCACAATGACAAAAAAGTTTATTCAGGCCAAATTTAATGCTGTTCCAAAAGCAACTTTGGAAAGACGAGTTTTGAAAATCCTGTATGAATGGACCTTTTGACATTATGCTGGAAGAGACTGAGTCAGCAAAGCATATACTGGAGCACTGTTCCTTTCATAGAAAGAATATCATCTGTTTATATCAGGTCCATTATGAATGTGCTAAGCTGGGATGGAGAATGCATTATATATCTTCTGAGTGACCTTTTGATTGATGTTTCTTAAAGAATAGCCAAACTTAATGCATCAGCCAATTCTCTTAAGGTAACAACTCCTCAGAGGTTTATTTCTGATCTACTAAGTAATTTGTATAACTTCATAATAAAAATTTGTTATAATTTGTAAAGAGAGAATTAAAATAAACTTAGTATGACGGAGATATGTTAGGATTTAAGTCATATTATGTATTTTATTGCTGACTTATAACAGAAAGAGGGATTTACATATCCATTGGCCTGTAATATATTAAATGTTTACAGTATGCCATTTCTGTTTGAATGACCAAAATATGGTTGCTGATGATGACCAGCTCAGAGGGATGCAAAAAGTGTGGCTTCTAGATACATGTTTTACACCACTTTCCTACAACAGCAACAAGAACTCTGTAAGATAGATTGCATTGAGACTCACACAAAGCTTTGAAGATGGGTTTGAACCTATGTTGAATCCATTTAATTAACATAGGAAATGGAATCCAACAAAGCAACAACACTTTTAATCTTAGCTATAATGATAGAATCCTGTGCATACCAGCATTTTGGTATTCAGTTGATAACTGATATCAAGAAAGACCTCCACTCTTTTCCAGAGTTTGGATATAATCCGTCTAAACCTTCTGTTAAGGCCAAAGTAGAAAGTTCACAAATGCAGTTGGAACCATCATTTGCTTAACACTGAGGGAGGATCTAACATCTTTCTGTTTCCAGTCTACTGTTGCTAAAATCCTTTTGCCTATCCAGTTTGAAACATAACTTATCTTTTGTCCTTCATAGATGAACAACAAGATATAACTCTTTGAAAACAGTCTCATTTTGCTATGGCTAGGCTGTTCTTATTTCCATCATAGAGAAGACAGTATTCATCAGGGTTCCCAATAACGGTATGCAGTATAGTTCCGTGTTGGAACACCATTTTGAGGGGGCCTTTTCCTGGGTCCATTTGATTGCCAGGGCGTCATGTTGAAATAGTCATTCTGAAGGGCCTTATTCTTCTTGCTTTTCAGCTGCATGAAAAAAAAAAAACCAGTAAGGAAGAAAGGAGAAAATTTTGCCATTCAAAGAATGAAAACTTCAGTGAACATCAGCAAGAGCCAAAGGAACATTAATTTGGGTATCCTCCTTCTGAATATTCTATGAAAGAGGAAGTAAAATCCCACTTGATTATCTTCCCACAAATATGATAAGTCAGGTTTCTCCTTCATGTCATATCAAATGAAAAGCTGATGTGCATGTCTTCTTCATGCTCTGAAGTCTTTTAGGAAGGAGAACCTTGTGTAGCTCTTTCTGGGAGCAAGGTTGAATGAAAAGCAAGGTTATCAGGCAGATGAATAAGTAACTCACAGTTTTTCCAGTATGGCTTCTTTATAATATAAAGAAGTCAGGAGAGATTGCATGTGTCTTTAAAGATGGGCATACATGAATTTCAGAAAAGTATGCTTTAACGTCTAATAATACACTTTTGGTTCCAGCAAAAGGGTACAACCCCTAAAGTACCCTCTACATCTTCTTAACAAATTAAATGGCACTTCCTTGAACTCTCCAAAAGTTGAAACCACTGTAATTTTTAATGGGGCTGAGAGGTGACTCAGTAAAAAGTTTTTTTTTTTTAAAGGTAGCACATTACAGGAGGGCACATGCTGACATAGGAAGAGGAAGGTGTTTGATATGTTTGTCCCCCTTGCCAGGTAAGTATCTCTTGCTTGTACCTGGTCCCAGCTTATTTTTGAAGGTAGCTCAAATGCTCAAAAGTCAAGCACAACTCAATTAGCCTCCCAGGAATCTGCAGTCTGTTTTACCAAGAACACTTCATGGACATTCTTGTTCAATTCCAGCAATGTGATGCCCACAAATGCACATACACCTGCTACATGCTGATTGCCCCAGCTTCAGTTAGAGCCAATTTCCAAACAAGGGAAGATAAATGTGATCATATAAAAGGCAGTTAATGTTTTTTATTATTTTCTTGCTATATGTTATGGGGATTCGATATAATAGCAATACTTCAAGTGTTCAAACCCATGATGTTAGTCTCCATAAATATAGTTCCAAGGGAAATCCAAAATATTGGCAGATGCATTGCTCCATATATAGCATGTGTACAGATATGGAAAAGTTCTACATTCTTTCTGGTTATATTTTTCTCACTGGCTATATCTGATTAGTAGTAAGGGAAAATAAAAGAATGATTTCTTACCCAATAGTAGTAAATGGCTGCTGTGGTTATCAGACTGTAGAAAACAAAAAATCCAAGTGGAATAGCCATTGGCATGTTCATGTAATTAAGCTTTTCTTGGAGTGGAGGAAGTTCTAAGGATTGACAGGAACACAATGGAGCTCAGACACCTCAGAACAAAGTATACTTTCATATTCATTGAAGTATGCCCTCTCCCATGAATGCTAGAAGATAAATTAACTGAATGCACAACTAACTGAAGCTCAAATTACCTAGTTTATTATTAAACTGCTTTCAAAGACTTTGCTCAAAAGTGTCACTTAGATTTTAAAGGAAAAGAGTTGTTGAACTCATGTCTAGGACCTGCTTCTAACTATCAGTTTCTGGCAAATAATGTTGCAGTGAGGTGGTTGTGTCAGAAAATATTCATAGGAGGGGCATTGATCTAAATCAAGGATCTTTGGCTCTGCAACATCTTACAGATTAACAGAGTTGGAAGGGACCTTGTAGGTCATCTAGTCCACCCCTCTGCCCAAAACGAAAGAAACCAGCTTAAGCACACAATTTAAATATGGGCAACCCTATAATTAATAAAGATTATATGCCTCTCTGACCCATTAGAAACAAATTTCATGATTTTACCTTTCACATAAATTAAATTGCTCCTGCTTTCGATTTCATATGGTGGCGGGTCAATCACCTCAATCTTGCACATGTAGCTGTCTGTGTGGATGACCTGCAAGTCCCTCAGGTGAAACACAGCATGTTTTTCTTCTTTTGCAATATTTATGTCCAAGCTTAATCCAGAACTGTTTGTCTTGATTGACATTGTGGAATTGTTCCAGTTTGCTTCAAAAAGTTGTACTTTTCCAACTCCTTTCAACAAGTAGGCATTTAACTTTGTAATGGTTTCTCTGTGAGCTGGAAAGTCACAGATCAGCTGGGCATTTTGGTGCACTGTTTTGTGTAGGAATCTCTGTTGCTTAGAAATGTTTTCAGCTGTTGGAGGAGAGAAACATTTTAATAAATAGGCTGTCACATGGAACAGAAGAACACCTTAATAATTTGGGGAAATGGGCTCCTTTTCACTGTAATTTCACTGTGAAGCCACCCAGAGTCACTTTATAGGGCAGATGGACAGCATAAAAATTATAGAATATTTTATTGGCCAAGTGTGATTGGACACACAAGGAATTTGTTTTGATGTAAATACTCTCAGTATACATAAAGAAAAGGTATATTCGTTAAGAATCAAGAATCATAATGATAGTCATAGGGTACAATCAACAATCAAATCATACTAGGAAACAGACAATATAAATCGTAAGGATACAAGCAACAAAGTTACAGTCCTACAATCACAAGTGGGAGGGGATGGGTGATAAGGAGTGATGAGAAGATTAACAATAACAGTAGTGTACACTTTGTAAATAGTTGAATAGTGTTGAGGGAATTATTTGTTTAGCAGAGTGATGGCTTTCGGGAAAAAACTGTTCTTGTGTCTAGTTGTTCTGGTGTGCAGTGCTCTATAGCGTCGTCTTGAGGGAAGGAGTTGAAACAGTTTATGTCCTGGATGTGAGGGGTCTGTAAATATTTTCACAGCTCTCTTTTTGACTTCTGCAGTATACAGGTCCTCAATTGAAGGCAGGTGAGTAGTAATTATTTTTTCTGCAGTCCTAATTATCCTCTGAAGTCTGTGTCTGTCCTGTTGGGTTGCAGAACCAAACCAGACAGTTATAAAGGTGCAGATGATAGATTCAATAATTCCTCTGTAGAACTGTATCAGCAGCTCCTTGGGCAGTTTGAGCTTTCTGAATTGGCACAGAAAGAACAGTCTTTGTTGTGCTTTTTTGATGATGTTTTTGATGTTAGGTTTCCATTTTAGGTCATGTGATATAGTCAAACCTAGAAATTTGAAGGTCTCTACTGTTGATACTGTGTTGTCTAGTATTGTAAGAGGTGGTAGTATAGGAGGGTTTCTTCTAAAGTCTACCACCATTTCTACGGTTTTGAGTGTGTTCAGTTCCAGATTGTTCCAGTTACACCACGAGGCAAGTTGTATAACCTCCTGTCTGTATTCATCATTGTTTCAAATGAGACCAATCACTGTTGTGTCATCAGCAAACTTCAGTATTTTAACAGATGGATCGTTTGAGATGCAGTCATTGGTATATAGGGAGAAGAGAAGTGGAGATAGCACACAGCCTTGGGGAGGCCCTGTGCTGAATGTACAGGTATCAGATGTGATTCCGCCTAGCTTCACCTGTTGCTTCCTGTCTGTTAGGAAACTTATGACCCACTTACAAGTATGTTCAGGTACCGCTAGTTGGTTTAATTTACTTAGAAGAGTATCTGAAATGATGGTATTGAATGCTGAACTGAAGTCTACAAAGAGGACCCTTGCGTAGGTATTTGGAGATTCAAGGTGTTGTAGGATGCAATGCAGAGCCATGTCAACAGCATCATTTGTCAATCTATTTGCTCAGTATGCAAACTGCATGGGATCTAACAGCAGATCTGTGATGGTTTTTAGGTAGGACAGCACAAGCCTTTCAAAGATTTTCATAACTACAGATGTTAGAGCAACTGGTCTGCAATCATTCAGATCCTTGATGGAGACCTTCTTTGGCACTGCGATGATGGTAGAACATTTGAAGCAGGAAGGAACATAGCACATCTCTAGTGATCTATTGAAGATTCGGGTGAAGATGGGGGCCAATTGCTCAGCACAGACTTTTAAGCAAAAAGGAGTCATCTTGTCTGGCCCTGGTGCTTTTCTTGGCTTCTGTCTGTGTAATAGATCTTGCACTTTTTTTTTCTGTGATCACCAGAGGTGGATTGGGGCCAGTTGTAGGAGGCTTGGCTGTTGTTGGTGTGTTTGAGATGTGGGTTGTGGAGATAGGTGGCTGTAGTTTCTTTTCAAACCTGCAGTAAAACACATTCAGGTCATCTGCTAGTTGTTGATTTCCTTCTGCCTGGGAAGGAGGTTTGCTGAAGCCAGTGATGTTTTTAAGAGTTTTCCACATGTTTGCTGGTTCATTTGTTGAGAATTGATTCTTTAACTTTTCAGAGTAGCTTCTTTTTGCTTCTCTGATCTCTCTTGTTAATATGTTTCTGGCCTGGTTGTATAGCATTCTGTCACCTTTTCTGTAGGCTTCCTCTTTGGAACGATGTAGCTGCTTCAGTTTAGCTGTGAACCAAGGTTTATTGTTACTATATATTTGCAGGTTCCTTGTTGGTACACATAAGTCTTCGCAGAAGCTAACATATGATGTTACAGTATCTATGAGCTCATCTAGATCTGCAGAGGTATCTTCAAAAACATTCCAATCAGTGCAATCAAGGCAGGCCTGGAGTTTCAGTTTTGCCTCATCAGACCAAGTCTTCACTGATTTAATTGTTGGTTTAATGGTTTTAAGTCTTTGTCTGTAGGCAGATACAAGGTGAATCATGCCGTGGTCAAAGTGTTTCACAGCTGCTTGTGGTAAAGACCTATAAGCATCTTAAACTAAGCATCTATAAACTAACTGTACTCAGACAACAAACTATTTATGTAGATATTGAGTTTTTATGTTTACTACTAAGGAAAAATCTATAAATAAAATAAAATAAAATTGGGTAGAGAAAAGTGCTGCAGTTGTGATGTTCAAAATCTTTGCATTAGCAAAGACCTTAACAGTCATCAAGGTATCTCCAGAAAAACCCCAATAAGGACACTGAGGTTTTAATAGCTTGCTTTCAATCTCTTCCTCCCCTCTCAACTAGTATTCAAAGATAAATTGCCCAGAAGTAGGATTTTAATTTTTAGTTTAATTTGAAGCCAATAATAGAACTTTTCCAAACAAAACACAGCTAAGTTAAATCCCATCATTACATTGCCCTACAGAAGGATGGCTAGATGCAGCAGACCCTGCAAACAGCCTCACACAGTTTGGGATCATAGATTTCAAATATTTAGCCAAATTGATTGGATTCCATCATTGCCCTGAAAGAACTGAGGGAAAAACAGTTCATCCCCATCTACAGAATCAAAAGGGAGCAGAAGACTGGGAAGCTGTATGACTAAGATCTGAAATAATACAAGTCACAGTTTTGGGCAATAGCATTTTTATTAAAAGCAAAAGGCATGCTATAGCTTTCTCCAGTTTTTATAGTTGCCATATTTTATTTTCATTAAGAGAGCTCTTAAAAAGTAGAATTGCCTGAGCTGTATGAGAAGGCCTATTCATATACAATGTGCAGGTGCTGCAATATTTACCATCTCTATCATAACAAAAGAAGCAAGAGAATGAGGTGAGAGGCACCATCACCCAAGGACCTTGAATGCTTATTTGTCCACTGTCTTGGCATAGAAAATGAGGAATTGGGAAGCCAGCCCTTAGAAAAGGAAAGATTAGGGTTACACACATGATCAAGACTTCAAGGCAGCAGCTATAGCAGAAGAAATTAAAACATCAGAAATCAAGAACCTTAGTTCTTAATGATTTGAAACCCTTTTAGATAAAGTTTGTAGTAAAATGAGATAAACAGGCATTGGAGGCAGAACACCATTTATTTATTTATTTATTTATTTATTTATTTATTTATTATTTAGTTACTTACTTACTTATTGTATTTGTTTGTTTAGTTAGTTAATTTCATCATGTTTATATAGGTATCCAAAACAAAAAATGTGTCTCTGAATGCCATGTAATAAAAAATCACTGCTGCTAAGTCAAAATAAGAGATCCTTAAAACAGCGAAGAGTTACATCTTTTCTGCACTTTCTCCCTGCAGTTCAGTGGCACATTTCTACACTGAGGGCACTAGGCAACAACTTTATGGTGGGAAAGCTCTAGTAGTTACACAAAAGACTTGGGGGTCATCTACGTTATTACTTAATTACCTACTTACTGACTTACTGACTTATTTACTTACTTACTTACTTACTTGATTATGTGACCAACCAATTCACACACAGTAAGTATTTGACCAGAAAGCAAGATAAACATTGCCATACTATGAGTGTCAGGCTTGTTGTCACTCAACGTCAAAACAGTAGTCAATTATATTTGTGCCTGTCAGCAATCATTTGGGATATATGCAAAACCATGGTATTTTTGTGAGCTAGCCATTGATGCCAGGTGATGAGATAGTGGCATTACAAGCAAGTAAAAAAATTGCTATAAAGTTATTCATTGTGACTGTTCATAACTATTTTCAAGAATGTAAATTGATTTTAATCCACTGATAATTAAATCCTTAAACATTATATTCTAAGATGTAATAATGTACTTAATATAAACTCAATTTTTGTGCACTGATTGTACATTAAAATAAACTTATTTTATGAATAAGCATTAATTAAACATTGCTTCACTATTTTCTTATGTAAGCAAATCTGCAGCAATCATCTTACTCATATATAAAATTATGTTCAAATCAAAATCAGGCTCATAAATCTGTTAGTTTTTATTTGTTTTAGATAGCAGTTCATTCTTTTTTAAAAGCGCCATTTTGATCTTTCTTTAAGTTATCAAAGTTCATTCTTTGTGAAAATATACCGTATTTCTCATATAATAAGGCCAGGCCTTGTTTTCTTTTGACCCCCGAAAAAATGGCTACGCTGTCTTTTCGGGGGTGACTTAATTTCTCCCCCCCGCCCTCGCCTAGAGCGCCCTGCCGGCAGCCACGCGTTATCACCAGCCGCTTCTAACGGCCGATCATGGTGCAGCACAGAGAGCTCCCTACCCCTGCCAAATGCCTGCTGCAGACCAGGGTATGGTGCTGGGTGCAGGCCGGGTCAGCGGTGGGTGGTGGCGGCATGGATGTCAGCCTCGGTGGCAGGGGGCATTTTGCATCGCGCCCGCCGCTGTTGCTTCCTCTGTCGCTGTTGCTTTCCCTTCTGCCTGTGCGCTGTCGCGTTTGGAGTGCTGCACATTCCTTCACCAGCAGCATTTCAGCCGCTTCTTGGGTGGGGAAGCCATAGCTTCCACGGTTCCCGCCGGTGCTGGCACTTCTCTCGCCAGCGCCGTCTCCAACAACGGCAGCAGCAGTGAGACAGACCCTGCTGCCAGTGAGAACCGTCTGCCCTCCTGCAGGGGCATCACTTTGATTGATGGCAGCTGCATTGACAAGGACCTGCAAGTTGGTGAGTCTTTCGGGGTTGGGTGGGTGGAAGCGTCAGTGGGAGGGAGATGCAATCATTTCTCTTCCCCCCACGCCTCACTTTGCTTCTCGCCCCAGAGCTTCGGGTCATGGTCTCATCCCTTGTACAGTCGGGCACTCTCCTCTTGCTCCAGCCGCCCAAAACCCCCTGTGGACCTTTCCCCCCCCCATTTAAGTTTTCTTTACTCTCATTCCCTCTGTCAGTTCCCTAAGAATACAGCCTGGTCAGCCAGCTTCCTCCCCACCCCTCCAGGTAGTTTTAAAAAGGGAACCATCTATCCACTTTGCCCTTCGAGCAGAGGCAAGCCTTCCAATCCAAACTGAAGAGAAAGGGAATCATCCTACAGACCTTTAGCACCAAACTTCCCAGAGGATTCTCCCAAATGATCCACCCCAAAGGAGGATTCACCCTCTTAAATGCACTCCCCTCCTTTGGGGTGGATCCTCTGATAAATCCTCCTTTGGGGTGACTTATGACCAGGGGTGGGATTCAAAATTTTTAACAATCGGTTCTCTGGGCATGACTTAGGTGGTGGGCATGGCTTGGTGGTCATGTGAGTGGGTGGACATGGCTTGGTGGTCATGCTATTGGCTGGGTGTGGCCAACTCAATATCACATCGAGGCACGCATCTCTCGCCTGGCCTCTCATGACTGTGGGGGTGCTGTGGGGATGTCGTAAGTGTGAAAAATGGTCATAAGTCACTTTTTCAGTGCCATTGTAACTTTAAATGGTCACTCCACACAAGCAAAGTACCAGCAAAGGAGGGGAAAAAAAACTCCAGAGAAGTTCCTGAGACAGGAAGTCTAGTCCTGCCAAGAATGTAATAAGGGTTAATGGAGAGGCAGTTTCTGTAAGCAACACCAGAATGTTTCCTTCCTGCCTACCTTACAGGATTAGGCCAGTAATTTCTTCTAACAACTGGTTCTCCGAACTGCTTAGAATGTTAACAACTGGTTCTAGTGAATAGGTGTGAACCTGTAGAATCCCACCCCTGCTTATGACCATTTTTCACATTTATAATTGTTGCAGTATCCCCACAGTCACAAGAGGCCAGGCGAGGAGATGCGTGCCTCAATGTGAATGATGTTAAGTTGGCCATGCCCAGCCAGTCACATGACCACAAAGCCATGTCCACTCAGTCACATGACTCCCAAGCCATGCCCATCAACTAAACCATGCCCACAGAACCGGTTGTTAAAAAATTTGAATCCCACCCCTGGGTTAGGGGCTATTGTGGGTGCAGAGTCAAGGATGGGGTTCACTGATACTGGCAGATAATTTATGATCTCGGAAGAGATTAAGCAGTTCCTAGTATGCCTTTCACCGAGTTCTTCTGTAATTGAATACAGCCTGAAATTTTACATTGGTTTTCATTTCTTATCATTTCTTGTTCTATGATACAGCTTAATTGTAGTGCTTTTTGACCATGACTTGATGATTATTCACCTTAGACTCTAGTTCATAGTTTGTGATCTGGAAAACCTAATTGTCTAAAGTCACATCTTTCACTTGAAGTGCATTTTTTTCTTTGCTTTCCAAATATCTTACTAAAGAACAAAAAAACAACTCCTCTTCCTCCCTCTCTTTTTTTGTGCTTAATTTGTTTACATCAATAAGATTTCCACAAATAGTGTGGGAACTAAGCTCTGAAAAAGGCTTTGTTTTCTGTTCTCATTTTTTCACTATATTCTATTTTCCACAATAGAATAGTCATAAGAGGTGAATGGAAGGGAAACAGACTAGAGGTAAATGAAGAAGTTATGATAGTGTAGGTTAAGATCATGTTATTGAAGACAGACAACAATGTTGGTGTATTGAAATAGGGTATAGTAGAAATGCATTTAATTTGGATTTTTAAAACTATTTCATAAACATTTTTGCATATTTTAAAACTTTATTACAAAAGACTAAAATTATACAATATACAATATGTTTTAAAAAAATCACATTAAAAGCCATTAGCAAAAAAGGCAATTAACACAACTATTAAAAGCCTAGTAAAATAAATGTGTTTTCAATTTCTTGAATAGGCTCATATACAACCCCAAGGGAAATGAGTTTCATCAACAGAGGAGAAGGCTTTCTCCTGCAGGCCAGAAAAACGGACCTTTGATACAGTGTGCCATCTCTGGTTGGCTTTACCTCTGGATATGTTCTTAAAAGAAGCACCAGCCATTAGATTTTTAAGGAACTAAACAAAACCCCTCAAGTCTAGATTGGTTTTTGGTGACACATCACTGCAGAGTTTGGAGCCACAATGACATACTTTTTTTTGTACCTGTGTATAGTAGACAACTAGCACCTATCTTTCAATAGGAGCATGGAATCTCAGAACCTCTTATTGATTAGCAGCCAAATACCTTTAAATATAAATTTACCTCATTTCACAATTTCAGAAGTCTATACATGATCCTGTCCAATGTTCAGTATATGTCCCCAAATACTGTGGTGCCGTTTACCAATCATAGTCATATATATTAGACAAAAATGTATTGTATCTATTCAGAGAGCCAATATGATATAATGGCTAAGCCATCAAGATAGAAACCAGGCCATTGAAAAAATATTATTAAAGTAATATGAAATGTAATAAACTGAACTTACGCATTTTTGGGAAACTGATAACAAATTTGACCAACCCAAATTCGATCTTGCATCATTATCCTGGGACACGTATATTTGCCTTCATTCATCAGATAACAAATTTCCCCATTCCAGCTAAAGCCTACATTATTTTTAACTACTATGACTCTGAACCTATGCTGTTAATGATCTGCCACATATTTAAGTAAGTGAAAATGGCAGAGGAGCTTCAAAAGGTGATGTCTCCAACTTTACTGTAACAATGCGCAACATCATTTATTGTCCAATTTTAAAAAATCTCACATTCCTGGTTTAAAAGCAAGCAAATAACCCTGAGATAATTAATCAGGTCCTAGAGAGAAGAGGGGAGCTGCAGCAGATTGCTCATAGGGAATGGATGTTCTAAGGAAGGTTGTGGCTTGTAAGAGCTGATAAAGGTCTCAATTGAACTATTATTAATTATTGATTCTTATTAAACTGACTACTGATTAGGGATGTGGTAGGTAATTTTTGAAACCAAGTCATTTCCTACTTGAAATTGTTCTTCAAAGTTTCTGTTTGCCCAGTTAAGGAAAAGATAACAGTACAATAAGAAACTTGCTTGTTTTCTCCAGCAAGACAGCCAGCTTGGTGGAGGGCAATTCAGATTTAACAGATGGTGTAATAGAGGTGTCTAATTGCCCTTTCCCTGAACTACACTGAACAACTGGTGCTGGGGACATATCACAATTTATTTCTCTTGCGGAATGTTAATTTCATCCTTCCCCAAATCAATTGTTGAAAGTAGGTCAGCCAAGTTAATAGTCCTTGATTTGATCCATAAAGAAAAATACTCATATTCTTCATGAGATTCACCTTCTGCCTAACTTTCTTCTTTGTAAAAGAGATATCCAAGGGTTAATGAAAGATCAGTTCAGTTTTGCAATCAGAAAAAGTAAAAACATGGCTATTTACTAATATTGTTTGTATCTTTTATATTGTTTTATTTGTTTCCTATATAATTTGATTGCTTATTAGTAACCTATGACTATCACTAAGTGTTGTATCTTATGATTCTTGATGAATGTATTTTTTTTTCTTTATGTACACTGAGAGCATATGCACCAAAGAGAAATTCCTTGTGTGTCCAATCAAACGTGATCAATAAAGAATAAAGAATTATATTCTATTTACTGAGATGCATCACGTAATAGTGGATCTGGTTCGGTCAGCATTATCAGTAAAGTAGTCACTCTTGTTTCTGATAGCCTTCTCCAGTTTGGTAGTTTTCCAGAGAACTTATAATGCGAGAGCCACATTGATACATCCAACAGACTAGAGAAGGTCATTACCATTATGAACATTATTTTGTGATAAGCAAACTGGTTAATGTTAATGTTTTCTTTAATGTTAATGTTAAATATTATACTCAAATAGTACTGCGTTTGCTTGAAGCTTCATTTAACAATTGCCTGACAGATTTTCCACACAAGAATCTAAAAAATGGAGCAAGGGGTGAGAGAAAAAGAGGCAGAAAGAGACAGAAATTATTACCTGCTGAACTGGTATCCTGAATAATATGAAGCACAGTAAGAACACTCCAGGCGATTATGCTGGTAAAAGACATAATGGACATCTTGACCTCATACGGAACAGAACAGAAAGTTGCAGTTTTATCAGTTTAACTCTGCACTTCAGGTCAAACAGGTATCTCAGAGATTTTATTCTCATCTTTTCCTCTCAGAAGCATATAAAATGCAGAAATATCAAACCACTCTGCTGCAAACAGGAAATGGCTCTTTGATGACTTTGTAATTTTATCTGTGTTTATTCATGCTTTTTTCTATACTTTGCTCTACTCTCAGAAACTCTGCACTATTATGCCCCTGACGTTCATCGGAAAGAAATGCCAACCCTCGCCCACTGAAAATGAGAATAGGAACCTGGATCAATACCCAGCCTGAAACTTTCATAACTGCCAGATTAGAAGAAACTGCCACTGAGATTCAGCCAGTCATTTATAGAGCAGGCTTTTTTCCTCATGTGCCTTCCTCTGAAGACTCTACATCATGGAAATAGAGCTTCTGTTACCATCATAAAAATAGGCAAAGCAGCATCTCTACCACCTCTATTCCTTTGAAAAAGTTCCACATTAGAAATGAACTTATCTAGAAATGTCTGTGGAGATTCTCAGTCATCCAGGTCCTAATTGTTTCAAAAGTGCTTTTTAAAAAAAGGCAACCTGAGTGTTCTCCCCCCCTCCCTTTAAGGAAGTCAAAAATGTTTCACTTCTCATGCAAAAAGCTTCATTGGTTCTGGCAGGGTGGTGGGGGTAATGGAAGGATTAGTTCTGACAGGACAGGGTGGGCAGTGTTGGAAAGATCATCCAGAAATGGTTGTCTGTCTTTCATGGAATATTTCCAAAGTTTGATAAAAGTTATGAAGGGTCTAGAGACCATTCATAAAAATGTAGGTATCATCAAGATAAAAATATGTGTGATCTTCAATATTAATTACTATGGAATAAATACAAATATAAACAAATAGGTTCAAGTATTTGACACCAGCTGGAGCTAAGTTCTCCCAAGAGCTCTTTGTTTAGAGTCTAAACAATGGCATGAAAGTCTTGGCCACTGGAGCAACATACTATCATATATTCTGTGGCCATCACCACTCTTTTTTTTCTTCTCTTTAAAACTGATTCCCCCACCACCACCAAATGAGCTATATGGTTCAAAATAAAGGAAGAGAATCTGGCTTGCCACTGTGAAGCTTTGGGGAAGATAAAAAGGCATTTAATTAAAAACACCTATACCAAACTATAAATTTTATCCAAGAGGGTGGGGATGTTGTAGTGGAACAACGGTGATTCCGGAGCTCCTGGGAAAGCCACCAAAGCCCCCGCAGCTGGACGGTCCAATTGGACCCGAACCATCCCAGAGAGACAGTGAGTAAAGGGAGCACATCCTGTTGATCCCAGCGACATTGCAAAGTCCCTGGTTGGTCCAGGAAAGCTCCTGAAGTTCTGCAGCAGAGGAAAGTGGCCATTAAAGCCGCTAGAAAGCTGTGACAGCCCCAGAAAGAAAGTTCGGAAGGAAAGTGTGTCAGTTTGGGTGAGAACTTTTTTTTTACTAAAATCAGAGCATCCTAAGGGGAAAGAGTGTTTAGAAAAAAGAAGACAGAAAAGTGAAAAACAACAGCAAAATAGAACATAAGGCTAGCTGTCAATCGTTTTTTGGACTGTTTTATTTTTTTCTTATTTTTTAAAGATTTTTTTTATTTTGGATTAAGTGGACTGGATCTTTAAATAAGAATTAATTGAAGATTACTTTTAATTTTTGTTGCTAAAGTTAACTATTTCCCCCTTTTTACTTTTACTTTTCAAAAGGATACTTTGTTAGAACCTAATGGATACAGTATAACTAAAGGAGAAAGTTAAGCAATACTGCCATCTAGAGGTCACACATATATACCGTGTTTCTCATATAATAAGGCCAGGCCTTATTTTCTTTTGACCCCCCAAAAAATGGCTAGGCCATCTTAATTTCTCCCCCCACCCGTTTATATATATAAATGGAACTTTAAATAGAGATCAAAGTTAGATTGTTTTGACTACAGACTGTTTAGAAGAAAAAGAAGATAGAGAGTGAGCACTGAAAACAGGTGCTGCTCTCATAGACTTTGTAAACAGCCGGAAAGTTAAACAAGAGAGAAAAGATTACTGTGACCTTGGATAATATATTATTGATATTTTAGACACTGGCCCCTAGGCTTGCTGGATGTTATATTGAGGCATAGGTTCATTCTGTGACTTAAAATTTTAAATTACAGCTGGGAATTTCCCCCCTCCCCTGAAACTTGTTGAAACATCTGTTGATAGTGCGTCTTGGATATTGCATGGCAGCTGTGATCTACTATATGACTCATTTTTAAACTGCATTTGAACTTTTTTTCTTTGATGATTGGTGGTCACTCTTGGCCTAACCATTTTTTTTAACGATCTACCTGGCTTTAGCCTCACTGTTGGAAAATATAATTATTTTTTCTTTTGGTTTTTTTTGTCCCCTCTTAATACCATTTGTGGGTTACTTTTTATTTCATTTTAGTCATTGTCCTTTGCATTCTAAGCAGATACCCATTGACCAGGATTGCAACTAACTAGAGATGAGAAAGACAGCTGCTAAAGGCTCATCAATCTCTACCTCCTCCTCTCTAAGCCCAGCTGGTCAGTGGTCAATTCAAACTATGTTTACCGCAGGAGAAAGAGAAAGAGAGAAAGAGGGAAAAGGAGATCACATTATAACCAACATTATATCCAACATTATATCCAACAGTGACCACAACATGATTGACTTTTGTCTCAACATACGTCCACACAAAAATCATCAAAATGACGGAATCCCCAATTATAACTTCAAAAAAGGCAACTATGATCTTATAAACAATGATCTCTCATCCCTTGATTGGCAATTTCTATTCTCTGGATGCAATACTATAGAAGACCATTACAACATATTTTTACTTGAAGTCAAAAGAGTCATCAAACTACATATACCATTAACAACTCCCAAAATCAGAAAAAACAAATTACCCAAAACAATAAGGAAGCTTCAATCCAAAAAGAAATCACTTTGGCGGAAAAACAAATCTGGTCATGCTGCCAACTTCAAAAGCCGATACAAAAATTTATGCCACCAGATAAAAACTGAATGCACCAATTATCACATGAAACAAGAAGAAAACCTTCTACGCACCAATTCCACCCGTGCTTTCTACAATTTTATAAACAAAGTAAAAGACTCAAGGTCCATTCCACCCCTGAAAGGACCTAATGGTAAAGATTGCAATGATGACACTATTAAAGCCAACCTCTTTAACACATTCTTTGGCTCAGTATTTGTAAACAGCAATGGATCATGCCCAGTATTTCCTAGTCGAACCATAGACAAGTACAATGATCTAATACATTATCGATTTTACAGAAGACAATGTTGAAAAAGCACTACGCAATCTAAAACCATCTCTATCTATTGGACCAGATGGAATATGTGCCTACTTCTTAAAAAAGCTATCCACTGCCATAGCAGGACCTCTAAGTATAATCTTTGAAAAATCTTTCAGGACCAGCTCCTTGCCAAAACTATGGTCACAAGCCACGGTCATACCCATCTTCAAAAAGGGAGACCCCAGCCTAGTTGAAAATTACAGACCAATCTCTTTATGTTGCATCACCTGTAAAGTCATGGAATCAATTATCAACCAATCCATCATCCTCCACTTAGAAACAAACAACCTACTCTCTAATAAACAATTTGGTTTTAGGAAAAAATTATCATGTAATCTACAACTCTTACATTGCAAAAACATATGGCCTACACAACTCGATCAGGGCAAAGCAATAGATGCAATCTACATAGACTTCTGCAAAGCTTTTGATTCAGTGGTACATGACAAACTACTCCTAAAACTAAAATCTTATGGTATCTCTGGACACCTGCATAACTGGATAGAAGCATTCCTGTCAAACAGTCACAAATGGTCAAAATTGCGAGAGTCCTACCCAATTCTATACCTGTCAACAGTGGTGTCCCCCAAGGCAGTGTTCTAGGACAACTCTTTTCATACTCTACATAAATGACCTCTGTGATCATATCAAGAGCAACTGCATTCTCTTCGCTGATGATGTAAAGCTATTCAACACCACAGAAAATACTGCTACCCTTCAAAAAGATCTTGACTACATATCAGAATGGTCAAACAAATGGCAACTTCAGATCTCAACAAATAAATGCTCTGTCCTACATATTGGCAAAAAAAATCAGAAAATAAAATACAGGCTGAATAGTCAAGACCTTGTTGATGACCCAAACTCTGTAAAGGATCTTGGAGTACTCATCTCAAATGACCTAAGTGCTAGAGCCCACTGTAACTACATAGCCAAAAAGGCGCTAAGAGTTGTTAACCTAATCTTACGTAGCTTTTTCTCTGGTAATATTACACTAATAACTAGAGCATACAAAACATTTGCTAGACCAATACTCGAATATAGCTCATCAGTCAGGAACCCACATTATGTATCTAATATTAACAAAGTTGAGAAAGTCCAGAAATATTTTACAAGAAGAGTTCTTCACTCCTCTACTCGTTGCAGAATACCTTATGCCACCAGACTCGAAATTCTAGACCTAGAAAACCTTGAACTACGCTGCCTTCGGTCCGATCTAAGTATAGTATATAAAATCATACATTGCAATGTCCTACCTGTCAATAAATACTTCAGTTTCAACCATAACAACACAAGAGCAAACAATAGATACAAACTCAAGGTTAATCGCACCAAACTTGATTGCAGGAAATACAACTTCAGCAACAGAGTGGTCAATGTCTGGAATACTCTACCTGACTCTGTAGTTTCTTCCCCAAACCCCAAAAACTTTAACCTTAGACTGTCTACTATTGACCTCACCCCTTTCCTAAGAGGTCTGTAGGGGGCGTGCATAAGCGTACCAATGTGCCTACCATCCCTGTCCTATTGTTACTTTTATATTTTATTTTTCTTATATGTATCCAGGTATTCATAACTATGTTATACTTATACCTATTATCTTGTAAGCAATTGACAAATAAATGATAATGCAAACAATACAAGAACAAGGGAAACATTTGGAAGACAGAATGGAAATAGAAGAGAGAACAAGGAAATGGATGAGAAAATAGAGAATATACAACAAATGATGATAAAGAATGAAGAAAGATTTCAAAAAATAGAAGAAAAAGAGCATTGTCTTATCTGAATTCTTCTTCTCAGCACGGTGATGGAGAATCCACTGGTGGGTTGACACATGCCATTCTCCCTGCAGACTGAGTCCCTAATCTTCGCCACACCCCTTGTCAACTGTCTCTTTCCCCAGTTCACAATAAGGGCACAGCAATCTGAAGGACTCGTTGGTGGTGTTGGCTCTTCTGGTGTTCCTTGTGCTGGATGAGGACCTGACTGTCTCCCAGGGTGGGAATGGATTCTCCATCTCTGTGCTGAGAAGAAGCATTCAGGTAAGACAACACTTTTTCTCCAGCACGACGATTGGAGAATCCACAGATGGGACATACCAAAGCTGGTGTCCCTATAGGTGGGGATTGTGGTCTTGAGTCCCCCTAGTTACATGCTCTCACTGAAGCATCCACCTCCCAAAGGCAGCCTCAATTGAGGCAAAAGTGTCCAACTTATAGTGGCGCACAGAGAGATGTTGAGGACCATGTTGCCGCCCTGCAGATCTTTTTGATTAAAGCTTGCATCACTCATGCGGCTATGGTTGCAGTGCTTCGAGTAGAGTGAGTAGAATCATCTGGGGACCGGAATTGACTGTGTCTCATAGGCCTTTGCAATACATGCTCTTATCCAACGGCCTATGGTCGATGAAGTGACCTTTGAACCCAGAGAGGAAAGTTGAAATGAGACAAACAGTGATTTGGATTTTTGGTGAGGCAAAATCCATTTTATGGACCTGCATAAGACCCTCCTTATATCCAAAGTGTGCCACCTCTGTTCCAGCAGTTGGGAAGGAACTGGACAGAAGTTTGGCAACACTACCTCCTGGACCAGGTGGAACCAGGAGTTGATCTTGGGGATAAAGGAGGGATCCAGACATAGAACCCTGTCTGCATGAAAGGTACAGAGTTCCTCTCTTACGGAGAGAGCAGCCAATTCTGAGATTCGCCTGCCTGATGTGATGTGACTAAAAAGGCAACTTTCAAAGACAAAAATCGCAGACTCGTAGACCTGAGAGACTCGAAGGGTGTGTAAAACCTTAGCTAAGTCCCAGGTGAACAACAGGTAGCTTTAAATTAACCACCCCCCTTAAAAAGGAGTGCACCGCTGGATGGTGTGTTGTGGAGCCTAAGTCCCTGTAAGCCAAGACTGAAGACAAGGCCATTACTTGTCTTTGGATAGTATTAGGGGCTATCCCTTTGTCTAGACTCCCTTGTAAGAAGTCCAGGATCTGAGGGATGGAAACTGATGTGGAGTCCAGACCAGTAGTAGGATTCAAATTTTTTTACTACTGGTTCTGTGGGCATGGCTTGGTGGGAGTGACAGGGGAAGGATACTGTAAAATCTCCAGTCAGAGGTGGTATTTGCCAGTTCTCTGAACTACTCAAAATTTCCGCTACCAGTACTCCAGAACTGGTCAGAACCTGCTAAATACCACCTCTGGTCCAGACCTGACCTAACATACCAACTGCAGAATGCCTTCCAGATAGAATTGTAAATTCTGTTGGTGGAAGGCCTCCTGGAAGCCTGTATCATCTGTATCACCCTTCCTGAAAAATTGTTCCTCATCAGAATCTGCCTCTCAAGTGCCAGGCAGTCAGTTGGAGCCACTGAGGACACCCTGGCTGAGAGACACCCTGTCTCAAAGGATTCTCCAAGGCTGGGACACAGAGAGACTGACGAGGTCTGCATAACATGGCCGTCTGGGCCAATGGAGTGTGATGAGCAAGAGCTCTGTCTGCTCCACAAGAAGTTTCCTGATTACTTCTGGTATGATGGGGAGAGGAGGGAATGCATACAACAGGCCCTTGGGCCATGGACAGTGAAGGGCATTGACTCCATCTGCTCTTGGAGTTGGAAACCTCATGAAGTATCTAGGCAGTTGTGAGTTCATTGGGGTGGCGAATAACTCCAGGACTGGATGGTCGAACCTCTTGCATAGTTCCTGGAAGATGTCGGGGTGCAGTCACCACTGGGAGTGGTCCACTGTGCTCCAACTGAGAAAGTCTGCCTGCACATTTGCCAGCCCCAAGTTATGTTCTGCCTTGATGGAACTCAGGTGAGTCTCTGCCCAGAGAAATAGGTGGTTCGCCTCGCACAGGAGAGACCTCGAATGGGTGCCACCCTGGCAGTTGATATGTGCTTTTGCAGTCACATTGTCTGTCAAGATTAATAGGTGTTGTCCCTCTACCGTGGCTTCGAAGTGACGAAGGGCAAGGTAGACCACTTGGAGCTCCAGCCAATTGATGTTGTTCTTCAGGTCTGCCTGAGACCATTGAGTTTCCTTGAGCCAGCTGCTGCTGTGAATCACCTTGTCCATGAGATCCCTCTTGATGGAGTTTCTGGAGGTGAGGCAGCGGATAAAGTGCCTCGGAGGAATGGAGAGAAATTCCAGAGTTAAGCCGAATCTTAAAGAGTATTCAGAATCCACAAATCTGAAGTCATCCTCTCTCACTGGTATGCAAATAGAGTTAGACACCCGCCAATAGGGGGAGAAGTCTGGCAGTCACTTGAAGCGGCAAAAAGGATGTCCTTCCTCCATGAAAGGGTCGCTTGGCCTGAGGTTGCTGACGTTGTCTGAACCTATCCCGAAAGGTTCAGACCTGGGGGGGGGAAGATAACTAAAAGGAGGAGTGATCGGTAACATTGTCTGGCTGATGAAAGAAAGACCGACACCATAAGGCAAAGCCCGCCTATGAGCCCTCCTAGTGACAGAGGACAAGACTTTACGCTTGTCCTTGTTCTCTGTTAGGAATGGGTTCAAGGCTTCTCTGAAAAGAGAAGAACTCTTATAGGAGGCCGAAGCCAACCTCCAATTTGGTCTTGGCATCCGCCTGCCATTGGTGAATCCATAAAAGTCTGTGGGAGGTGTTGTTAGAGGCGAGAGCCCTAGAGGAGAAATGGGCAGCATGCAATGAGGAGTTGGCTGAAAACTCAACTGCTGCACCAGTTTATTAATGTCCTGGTGAATGCATGTCTCCTCTGGAGGAATTCTCACCTGCAACTCCTTGAGCCAAAATAAGGAGGTCCTTACGAAAAAGGAGGTGGCAGTGGCCGCCTTAACTGCCCAGGTATTTGCTAAGTATGTCTGGAAATTAATTTCCACCTTCCAATCTTCGGGCTTCAGAGCCTCAGCAATATCCCCAGAGACCACTGAGGAAAAAACTAGGAAGGCCAGAGCATCATCCGCTGAAGGCAACTCTAAGGTATCTGACAAAGGAGCCATATTAAAATGCCTCCTGTCATTGCTACCCAGTTTGGGGAATGTCCCAGGCTGGTTCCACTGCCTTTGAACTACCTCAAGGAAGAGCCTGGGGCTGCAGATGTCTTCCTGTGTAATAATGGATTCAGAGAATTCTGCCTTGTCTGACACCTGAGGACCCGAAGGTTCCACAGGTATGAATGAAGAAGTCCCAATCTGGGCTGTGGCCTTGGCCTTATGAAGGAGGGACTTGAACAGCACTGGACAGAAAAGTCCAGTGAAGGGCTCAGGGGCCAGGTCAAGATCATCATCTGAGAACCTTGCTCTATCTGTTCTGCTTCCTCTAAGACAGATGCCCTGCTTCTGGATGAGGGGGAAATGTAGATCCCTGTGCTCGCTCAGCTTCTCTAGCATACATATAGTGATGAGACTGATGAGGTGGGGGCTCAGAGGCAACAGAAGCAGCACGAGTCCCAAGGTGTAGGATATTGGCTCCTTGGGAGATAGCTTGTGAGGTGAGGAATTTAAGCTCCTCAGATAGACCAGACCCCTGTATCTAATGGGTGGAGCCCTGCCACAGTGGGAGTAAAGATTGCTACAGGGGTTAAAGCCTAAGCTGGGGATCAGCTCCTTCAGTTGTCCTACAGTCAAAGGGAAATTACTCTGTCTCAACCTGATCTTGAGTTGGGAAAATAGAAAAATGCTTCCTATTGCCCTCTGGTGACCAGCTCATAGGAGCTGCAACAGTAGTCTGCAAAGCTGGCGGGGTGTGTGTGTTTAATAATGGTTCAATTAAGGCAAGAGAAGTTATATTTTCTTGCTGAGCCTTCTCTTGCACTTTGGAAAATTGCCTCTCCAGGGCTTTCTGCCTCCTGATGGCATCTTTCTCTTCAGCCCTCAATGGTTTTCTGGAGTAGATAGCCTTGGATTTAATTTTGGCTGGTTGATCTACCCCTTCTAGAGCTGGATCTCTTGTTGGGAGGAGAAAAAGAGGAGGAGCTCCTTGCCCTGCCATGCTGTTGGCCAACAGAAATTGTTCAGCCATCTTGACAGCTTCTTAGGCCCTTGATGATAGTTGTTAAAAATGATGCTAAGTAGGGCTAGGCTTGTGGAAGCACACCAGCACAGGTAGCCAGCACACTCCTCCTGTAGCCTGCATTCCTGAAGCTGCCCTGTAGAAGATCTGGCAGCAGAGGATGGCCAAGTCAAAAAGGGGCTGTTAGACTGGCCTCCAGAATGCCAGTGGCGCCAAAAAGCAAACTGCTGAAGCCGCTAAAGCCACGAAGCCCGAAAGGTGAAGAAAAGCCCCAAAACAGCTGTTGAGTGGCTTGCAGTGCTTCAAAAAAAGTGGTGCCTGGGCAAGTGGCGCCTCAGGTGAGTGGCGGGCTTCCCACATGCAGGAAAACCCTTGCCTGTCAAAAGAACAGCTGCAAGAGAAGAAGGCTATAGGGAATGGCTCAAAGGAAGAAAATGGAAAAAAAGGGTGGAGAAAAAGCCCCGGCAGTTGCTTTAACGGCACTGAAAGAGCTAACCTGACAGCACTAAATGGAAGATTGAAGAATCCACACTTCTGACCGGATATTGAGGAGCCAATTTTTCCCACAACCCCTTAGGGCAAGACTGAGTCATGGACTGGGGAAAGTACACTTGACAAGGGGGTGTGGCAAAATTATAGACTCAGTCTCTGGGCAGAATGGCATGTATCAACTCATCCATGGATTCTCCAATTGTCGTGCTGGAGAAAGGAGATCAAACAGAGAAAAAAGTTGGAGAAATTGATAACAGGCTGATAGCAGTGGAATGTCACAAGGGAAGAGGAATACTGGCCTGGGAGATGGACAAAGAAGATTTCTATCTCAGATTTCAAAATATTGAGGAAGAAAAAGGAAAAAATCTTGCAGAAATAATGATAGAAGTGCTGGCAGGACCCTTGAAGATATCCAAAGAAAAAATGATGGATGGAATAGATGAAGTGTTCCCAGTGTATACAAGATATGCTATGAAAAACAAATTACCTAGAGAAGTTCATGTAAGATTCACCAAGAAAGCAATCAAAACACAAATATTACAGACTGCAAGGGATGACCCACTGAAATATAAAGGAAAGGAGATTACAGTCCTAAAACAAGTACCGAGAAAAGTGAGAGATTTGAGAAGAGAATATCAATTCTTGATGAAAATTTTAATTATGAAGGGAGTGAACTACAGACGGTTGATTCCAGAAGGCTTAATATTTACTTGGCAAGAACAAAGACACAGATTGGATTCAATTAGAGAACGCAGAATTATTTTACGGTGAATATTTTAGAGGAAAAGATGAAAAGAGAATACGAGACGAGGAAATAGTTAAACTTCAAGAGAAGATGTTTGAAGTAAGAGAAAGAAAAAAGAGGTAAAAAGATACTAGAAGAGGGAGCAGCAGGTGGAAGGGTGGAACTAAAAGAAATAAGAGAGCAAAGAACAACGAGAGCAATAAACCCTACATATAAAGTATAAACAATGGAAGAAAAAAAATTGATTTCAATAAATATACTGTAAATGGTCTGGATTCAGCCATCAAAAGGAAAAAAAACATTTCTTAAATTGGAAAAATTAAAATTAGATATAATCTGCTTGCAAGAAGTTCATATTAAAAAACATGTCCAAGTATTGAATTATCCTAGAATTGGGAATCTATACACTTCATTGGCACAGCAAAATAAAAGAGGAGTAGCTGTATACATTAAGAATACAATCAAAGCTAAATTAATCTTTACAGATGAAGAAGGAAGAATATTGATTGTGGAAATAATTGATAATAACCTAAAGATGCTTTTAGTAGCAATTTATGCACCAATTGAAAAGCAAGAAGAATTTTATTTAAAAATTGCACAAGAAAATAATAGAATTGGAATATGGTAATATATGCATCTTGGGAGATTTTAATGCAATAGTGGACACAAAATTAGACTATAAAACACAGAAAGTTAATAAACAAAATAGAAAGATATGTCCAAAATCCTTCTTCAATATGGTAGAGGAATTAAGCATTCAAGGTGTTTGGAGAGTAATGAATACTAAGAATAGACAATATACATTCTACTCCAACAGACATTTATCATGGTCAAGAATAGATATGATTTGGATGTCAACAGAATTAATCTCTAATATACAAGAAGTAAATATAGAAACAAGTACTTGGGCGAACCATAACCCAATATGGGTCAAGTGGCAGGGATAAAGGAAAAGATCAAGATGGACTTTGAATAATTCAATATTGAAGGAAAAAAATTATATGAAATATTAAAAAAGAACTGGCTTTTTTCTTTAAAGAAAACAATAAGGAGGAAACTTCATTACAAAATCTATGGATACCATGAAGGCCTATGCCAGAGGTCTGATTATAAATTATACAAGAAGAAGGAACATTAAAAAAGACAAACACAACAAAAATTAGAGGAAGACTACAAGAAATTCGAGAAAGAACTACAAAAATATCCACAAAAGAAGGATATTAAGTCAAATGGAAATAGTTAAACATAAAATAGGGTTGATGGAAAAAGAGGAACTAACACAAAAAATCAGGAGAGTTAAACAGAACTTCTTTGAAAAAGCAAACAAACGAGGCAGATGGCTGGCATATAAACTGAAAAAGGAGAGAGAAACGAAAAAGATAATACAATTAATAGATGAGCATGGAATGAAGAAAAAAAATAGTAAAGAAATATTATGAGAAATTATATGATCAAAAGAATATTGAAGAAGAAAGGGTTAAACAATACCTGCAAAAAGCAGAGCTACCCCAAATACCTGAGGACACTAAGATAATGTTGGAAGGGAAAATAACAATGATGGAAATAGACAAAATATTGGAAAAGCTCCGGGCCCAGATGGGCTACCAGTAGAATTCTACAAAACTTTGCAGGAATCTTTAAACATTACAATGCTTGAAGTAATGAATGAGGTTTTGTCAAAAACCAAAATACCTAATTCATGGACAGAGGCTTACATTACTCTTATGCCAAAAGAGGATACTGACTTACAACAAATAAAAAACTATAGACCTATATCACTGCTGAATGCAGACTATAAAATATTTGCCTTAATAATGGCAGAAAGACTTTAAAAATATTTGATTCACTTTATACATACTGATCAAAATGGATTTCTGCCTAAGAGGCAAATAAAAGACAACATGAGAATAATTTTGAATATATTGGAATATTGTGAAACACACCCAGAGAAGCAAATAGCCTTGGTATTTTTAGATGTGCAAAAAGCCTTCGACAATGTAAATTGGTAATTTATGTTATTTCAAATGGAAGAGATGGGCTTTGGAGAAAGATTCATTTAGGCAATTGAGGCATAAATGGAGATTTGACACACAACATTAATATTAAAAAAGGAACTAGACAAGGATATCCTCTGTCGCCATTGTTATTTGTATTGACTTTGGAAGTATTAAATAGAAACATTAGGAAAAATAGATAAATAAAGGGAATGAAAATTAAAAGGACAAATATAAATTACAAGCATTTGCAGATGATCTGGTCTTTATATTGGAAGGACCATTGGAAAGCATCTAAACTGATAGAAAAGATCAAAGAATGTGGACAGGAGGCAGGATTAAAAATAAATAAAGATAAAACTAAGATTAAGTTAAGAATATGATGAAAAAACAAAGGAAAGAACTGACAGACAGACTGAATATCCAGATCACAAACAAAGTAAAATACTTGGGAATGCAGCTGACAGCAAGATGCGGAACATTAAAAGAAGATAATTATCATAAATTAAAACAACAGATTGCAACAGATCTGAAAAAAATGCCTCCCCCCCCTTGGCCACCAGTCTCAGAAAAGGAGATACAGTCCATCATTAAAAGTTTAAAGAGCAATAAAGTCCTAGGAGAGGATTTTCTACTAGCAGAACTGTTTAAGAAATTTCCCAACTGGTGGGGCCCTGTATTAGAGGGCTTTTTACACACATAAATAACATCTGCCATATACTAGATGGGTGGAAGATGGCAATAGTTGTCCCCATATATAAAAAAGGGAATAAAAAGGATCCTAGTAATTATAGGCCCATCAGCCTGATTGACATTGTAGCAAAAATATATGCTAGGTACCTTTTGAACAGAATTGAAATCTGGCTAGAGGAAAACAACATCCTCACAGAAGAACAAGCAGGTTTTAGACAAGGCAGATCTACTATTGATAACTGCTTTGTCTTGAATCATCTAATTGTCAAATATACCTATAAGAGAAGACCCCTGTTTGCTGCTTTCATAGACCTTACAGCAGCATTTGATATGGTAAATAGAGATGTACTATAGAGTAAACTGACATCTCTTAAAATAGAACCCAGACTCCTGGCTTTGATTAAAGCCCTTCACACAAGTACCTGTTTGAGGGTGCGGTATGTGGTTAATGGGGCCCTGACTAACATAATCTGCACAAATAAAGAGATAAGGCAAGGGTGTATCCTAGTGCAATTATTATTTAATTTATGCATCAATGTCTTGCTAGGGTTAATCAAGGATACCATGGTGCCAATGCCGATGATCTTAAATACTTACTGTAACAGCTTGCTTTATGCTGATGATATGATTTTATTATCATACACACAAGTAGGATTATGTAGGCTATTAAGAAGATTTAGCTCTTATTGCCAGGATAAATCTCTAATCATTAGTAAATCTAAATAAAAAATAATGATGTTTAGAAGAAACCATCAGAGACATAGGTGGCAATTGGATGGTGAACCAATTGAACAGGTTAATTCCTTTGTATATTTGGGCATAACTTTTTCCAAGACTGGATCTTGGGCCTGCCATCATCAACGGAGTACATTTAGAGCAAAAGCCCATTTGAATTTATTGCTCAAACTAATAAACCATAGTTATCCAGGGTCCCTAGTCCCATTAATTAAGGTTTATAAGGCTAAGGTTACCACAATGCTCTTGTATGGAGCAGAAATTTGGGGTCTTTACTCAACCACAGTCCTAGAACAAATACATCCCAGCATTTGAGATGTATTTTGGGTGTAGACCCAAGAACATCTGCTGCAGCAGTTAGAGCTGAATTGGAAATTTATACAATTCAGGCATTATCTAAAATTAGAGCTTATAATTACTGGTGCAAAGTTAATGAAATAGAGACTAATAGACTACCCACATTATGCCTACTAGAGCAAATAAAAGTACAATCACAAATCTCCTGGATCATTAAACTAACAAATTTTGTAAGAAGCTGTGGTCTTCCTATTTCTTGTGTAACAAGAGAACAATAAAAAAAAGAGTTGCGCAAAGAATTAAGGATATAGATGCACAAACTGATATAGCTATCCTTAGTAAGGCAGGGTGAGTAGAAAGGAGAAAGATAGTGGCCCGCAAGCCTAGTGGTGCGCGAATCATATAACTATAAACCAAGAATACCAATAAGACATTTAGGGTAAGTGCGCTTGAGATTGTGATTTTATTTTATTTCAAAATGACCGGCTTAGTTCAGTGTAATACTTGTTTTACAGCTGTCTTTCGCAGTACTCTTTTCAAACTTGGATACTGTCCTCTTTGTAAAAAAATGACCAGTCTACATGGACAGATTACCTATCTAGAATCCCTAATCTGTGCTCTCCAAGCAGAAATTAAGTGCCCAATCCAGCCATCTATTGAGCTGCTGTGCTACCAGCCCCCACTACCACAAAGATCCTACAGGAAAAGGGCAGTATGGACAATCGTGGGATCTGGCAGGGTGAGAGCTGTGGACCATAAATGCAAAGCTTTTGCTGTGTCCCAGCACAACAGATACAGTGTCCTTGCTGACCTTAATAGGGACACTAAAGTGACAGGTCAAGTTAGCTGTGATAATGATAACTCAAGTAAGCCAGAGATCATGGTCCTAGAAGAAGAACTTACTTTGGAAAAGAGAAAATGTGAATCAGGTATTATGCACCAGTCACACAAGAAGAGCAAGGCATCCAAAAAGAGAAACTACCTTCTGGTTGGGGACTCAATTATAAGGGATGTAAATTTAGGAAAAGGATACTGAGGCTTTGAAAGAGGTCAGGTGTCTACCAGGTGCTACTGCCAGCAGAGACAAGAAGCATATTCTTAAGATAGTCAAGAATGCCAGAAAGGACTGTGATGTTGATGCTATTATACATCTTGGTACAAATGATTTGTCCCAGAAGCATGTACTTTCTGTTCAAAAAGACTTCCAGAGCTTGGGATATGAACTTAGTAATATGGGCTGTAGGCTTATATTTTCATAGGTTCTACCAGTATACAAGGAACAAAAAATGAAAGGGCAGTGTGTAAAAGAGTTTAATGTATGGCTAAAGGAGTGGTGTAAAAGGGAAGGCTTTGGTTTTATTAGTCAGGATGTCTGCAGCTGGTCCAATGAAAAACTGTACAAAAGAGATGGTTTGCATCCATCAAAGAAAGGGACTGAGTTACTTGGCATTAAATTCACAGATTTCCTGGATAAACATTTAAACTGAACAGTGGGGACAGAGAATTAATGGATTCAGAACATTTCTGTCCCCAGCAACCTGAAACTAATAAGGACACAGTGCATGCAAAATTGATCTTTGTGCAGGTAAGATTGATGTCAACCAAAACCAAGCATTTAATAGGGAGTGCCATAACATGTGCATTAATCAAACAGGTGGCAAGTAGGGGCAGGCAGGCACAACACAGGTTATGTAGACAGTAAACACCATGTCAGACATAAAAATCTCAAATGCACAAAGTCTGGGGAACAAACAGGGTGAACTCGAACTACGAATACATGAAGGTAAATATGATATAGTTGGAATAACAGAAACTTGGTGGGATGAAATCCATGATTGGAACATACTGGTAGAAGGATGCAAACTATTCAAAAAAAAAAAAAACCAGACCCCATAAAAGAGGAGGTGGAGTTGCACTGTATGTAAAGGACCACTATATTGCTACAGAAATGCATGAAACCAAAGATGAAAACCTCCTAGAATGCATATGGGTCAATATAAAAGAAAAAAAGAATGACATGGCCATAGGTGTATATTACAGGCCACCCAATCAAGCAGAAAATATAGATCTCCTTTTTGCCAGCCAACTAAAAATCATATGCAGGAAACACACAACAATAGTAATGGGAGACTTCAATTATTCTGATACCAATTGGAAAACTAATTCTGCATCAAGTGAGAAATCAAATAAGTTCCTAACCAACCTAGCTGACAACTTTGTTGTCCAAAACGTAGAGGGTGAAACTAGAGGTTTAGCCATACTGGACTTAATTCTTACAAACAGAGAAGAAGTGATAGAGGGAGTTGAAATTGCAGGAACCTTGGGTGAGAGTGACTATGTCATACTAGAATTCAACATAACACAGACACAAGCAACAGAACATAATGACACAGAGTCTTGGATTTTAAAAGAGCTGATTTCAATAAACTCAGAGAGAACTTGGGAAAGATTCCATGGATGAAAATTCTAAAGGGGAAAACAACTCAAGAATCTTGGGAAACTCTAAAAAGTATGATCATAGAAGCCCGGAGCAGCACAATACCACTGAGAAGGAAAAACAAGAAATCCAAGAAGGAACCAGCATGGCTGCACAAAGATCTCTCCGGCAAATTAAAAGGAAAAAAGGACAAGTACAAAAAATGGAAAGAAGGACATACAACTAAGGCAGAATATCAGCAGATAGCCAGAATCTGCAAAAACGAAATCAGGATAGTAAAGGCTCAGAACGAACAAAGACTTGCAACAAAAGTCAAAGACAATAAAAAAAAGTTTCTTCCAACATATAACTAACAAGAAAAAAATTAAGGAAACAGTTGATCCACTAAAAAGAGAAGATGGCAAGGAAGTAACAGGCAACAGAGAGAAAGCAGAACTGCTTAACTCATTCTTTGCATCTGTCTTTACGCAAAAAGAAACTATAGCTCAACCCACCAAAAACATAACTGTAAAAGACAGACCAGAAATAAAAGTTAAAATAAGCAAAAAATAGTAAGAGAACACCTGTCTGATCTTGATGAAAACAAATCACCGGGGCCTGATGGATTACATCCCAGAGTTTTAAAGGAGCTGGCAGAGGTCATCTCAGAACCACTGCACTATATCTTTCAAAAATCCTGTAGCACCAGGGAACTACCAGAGGACTGGAAAAGAGCTGATGTGGTTCCCATCTTCAAAAAAGGAAAAAAAACAGACCCAGGAAACTATAGACCAATCAGCCTAACATCAATACCCAGGAAGATACTGGAAAAGATGATAAAAAACAGATCTGCCAACATCTAGAAACAAGTAATAACTAGCAGTCAGCATGGATTTGTTAAAAACAGATCATGCCAAACCAATCTTATTTCATTCTTCAACACAGTGACTAAATTAGTAGACCAGAAAAATACTGTGGACATAATATATTTAGATTTCAGCAAGGCATTCGACAAAGTAGACCACAACCTACTTCTTAGTAAGCTAGAAAAAAGTGGAATAGATAGCACCACCACTAGATGGACTCGCAACTGGCCAACAAACTGTACTCAACAAGTAGTCCTTAATGGATCTAAGCCTATATGGAGGGAAGTAAGCAGTGGGGTGCCACAAGGTTCCGTCTTAGGCCCAGTACTCTTCAATATCTTCATTAACGACTTAGATGAGGGAATAGAAGGGGAACTTACCAAATTTGCAGATGATACTAAGCTGGCAGGAATAGCTAACACCCAAGAAGATAGGTTCAAGATCCAGATGGATCTTGACAGACTAGAACACTGGGCTGTATCTAACAAAATGAAATTCAATGTAGAGAAAAGTAAAGTCCTACACTTAGGCAAGAAAAACCAAAAGTACACATATAGACTGGGTGAAACCAGGCTCAATAGCAGTAACTGTGAGAGGGATCTTGGAGTCTTAATGGACAACCAACTAAATATGAGCCAGCAGTGTGCAGCAGCAGCCAAAAAAGCTAATGCAATCCTAAGTTGTATTAACAGAGGGATACAATCAAGTTCAAGGGAAGTACTAATACCACTCTATAAAGTCTTAGTAAGACCACACCTAGAGTACTGCGTCCAATTTTGGTCACCACATTATAAAAAAGATGTTGAGACTCTAGAAAAAGTACAGAGAAGAGCAACCAGGATGATTAGGGGACTGGAGGCTAAAACATACAACAAACCGTTGCAGGAACTGGGCTTGGCTAGTCTAGTAATGAGAAGGACTAGGGGAGACATGATAGCGGTCTTCCAATGTTTGAGGGGCTGCCACAGGGAGGAAGGGGTCAAGCTATTTTCTAAAGCGCCTGTAGGCCAGACAAGGAATAATGGATGGAAACTGAACAAGGAGAGATTTAACCTAGAAATAAGGAGAAACTTTCTGACAGTGAGAACAATCAACCAATGGAACACCTTGCCCTCGGAAGTTGTGGGAGCGCCATCACTTGAGACTTTCAAGAAGAGATTGGACTGCCATTTGTCAGAAATGGTGTAGGGTCTCCCTCTTGGGTGGGTGGTTGGACTAGATGACCTACAAGGTCCCTGTTATCTGTTATCTGACACAATGGTTAGCTACGGGAGATTTCATGCAATACCGTACAATGAGTGGCTCTGCATTTGTGGAGTGGCAGAGGTAGAGGACCTGGCTCACATCCTATTTGACTGTTACCTGTATAAGAGGATGAGAGACAGGTATCTTGGTCTTTATATCAGTCGAATGGCCCATTGGGAAACTCACATCAAAATAACTTACCTTATGTCTGGCCAGAACTTGAAAATAACATTTAAACTAGCACAGTATTTAAACAAAATGATTCGGTTGAGATCTGTATATGTGGGATTGATTGGGGTAGACTGCAAGGGCGACTCTGAAATATAACATTATTATATTTTATCTATATCTTAAATTATTGTATATTATTACAATTTTATTTTGGATTGTATTTTATTACTATTTCATCTTAAATCGTATTTTGTCTAGATTCCATTTTAAATAGTATTTTATCAAATTTCATTTTGAATTGCTTTTATTAAATTTTAGTAACAATTTGTTGCTGGAATTTTGCACTTTGATATGACCCAAGGGCTAATCAATTTTTTAAAAAAGACTTGAAAAAAATGGGAGAATCTACAATTATCTCTAATAGGGAGAATATCTACAATTAAAATGAACGTACTACCAAGGATATTATATTTGTTTCAGACAATTCCAATTAAATTAGGGAAAGAATATTTTGAGGACTTAAACAAAATAATGTTGAAATATATATGGCAGGGAAAGAAGGCAAGAATTAAATTAAAATTGTTACAGGACACCAGAATGAGAGGAGGTTTTGGACTACCCAATTGGGAATTATACTACCAGGTTGTAATACTGATGTGGGTGAAAGAATGGATCATTTTGAGAAATACTAGATTGTTAACACTGGAAGATTATGATTTACAATTGGGGTGGCATGCATTTTTATGGTATAAGGAAATGAAAGCACATGGATATTTTAGGAGACATTATATTCAAGATGCTTTATTTGTTAACATGGGAGAAAATAAGGAAACAACATTATATGAAAATACCAGTCTGGTTATCAATTATAGAGGCATTCGCGTATCCAATTGTTTTTAAAATGGAACACATAGTTAGATATAGTGACATTTTAAATGAAAAGGGTGAACTTAAAACAAAGCAAGAATGAGATGAACAAGAGATAAAAATGAAAAAATGAATTGGTATTCATATGTGCAAATACATTCTAGATATGATAAAGAAAGCAAGACAGAAGGGTTTTACAAAGAGCTTACTGAATTAGATAAAATCTTAACAAGTACTGAGGAGAGGATGATTAAAAAATTATATGGTTATTTACTAGGAGTGAAATTAGAAGAAGAACAAGTTAAAGAAACAATTATTGCTTGGGGGAAAATTTTGGATATGGGAAAGATCCAGAAAAGCGGCAGAAACTATGGACTATAAACTATAAACTAACAATATCGACAGCATATAAAGAGAATTTGTATAAGGTGTTTTACAGGTGGCATTTACCCCCAGCAAGAATAGCAAGGATGTTCAAGGATAAATTGGCAAAGTGTTGGAAATCTCATCAGACACCTGGCTTATATTACCATATGTGGTGAACATATGCAGAAGCTAAAAGATACAGACTAAAATACACACATGGCTGGAAAAAATGACAAAACAGCATATAGATTTAAAACCAGCGATATTTTTATTGGGAATTTTAACTGAAGGTTACAACAGAGAATTGACGTGTTTATTAATGTTTTAACTGCAGTTAGAATTGTATTTGCTCAAAATTGGAAAAATGAGAAAATTCCGATAGAGGAGTGGGTGATTAAGAAAATAATGGAATGTGCAGAAATGAGTAGATTAACATTAGCAATTAGAGAGCAAGAAGAAAAAGAGTACTTTAAGATATGGGATTTATTTTACCAATATTTAGATAGAAAAGTAGGAAATTGAAGCATAATACAATAGCAATAATGTGTTATAATTGATTTATTTATTTATTTTATTATTTTGGAACGAATTATAATATGAATTAAAATTAGTAAGAATTGAGATTTGCTCTAAAGAATAATGCAGATTTGAAATTAAAGTCTAATGGTGATGTAATAATAATATAATATGACATGGAAAGTTGATTAATGTAATATGAATGTAAACTTAAATCTAAGAGGAAAAGACTATAGATATTGTGCACAAGAAATATGTACCAACCGATACACTGTATAATTGAAATAAGGCTTTATTTGTTGTTTTATGTTTAAGTTTGTCTATGTTTCTTGTTAAAAAATAAAAAACTTTTTATAAAAAAAATATAAAGTTTATCAGTATTAGTCAATATCAGGTTTCTAATGAAGTAGGAAAAAATGTTTCCAGACAGCTTTAAATCTGGGAGGAAATGGCATATCAATCAATAATGTTTCAATATAAATGACAAATACTTTTAGGACCTACACATAAGCCCAGACTTCAGGGCACTCTATGAATTTCCCAACTATTATTTAAATCAGGAGCAAGTAGTGTCTGAGATTAGAGTTCCAATTACCCCCAGGCTTTTGGCCATGCTGCTTCATCAGATGAGAATATTAATCCTAAATGTTGAGGTACTTCCCCGTTAGGAGAATGAGTGCACACAGGGAGACGTAGTGAGAGTAATGTTGAATAACACACACACAGCACACAGCCACACGGTATAGTAAAATGTAAGTTTTACTTCCAATAAACGGTTAAGCAAAGTCCAAAAAACAGTCCAAGTCATACATGGTTATATCAGTCAGTTTTCAGTCCAGGGATAATCCAATAACAAAGTCCAGTATCAAAAACAGTTCAGTAATAGACTCACATCAATCCAAGAATAACGACAATCAGCAACAGTCAATAGAGAAAATGCAAAAACTGTGAACATCAGAACATCGACCAACTAGCAACTAGCAACACTCTGGGAAACCAGGTTTCTGGCTCCATCTTATGGTCATTTGAGGAACCACCTCCAATTTCAATTTTAGCATTCCTTTAAAGAGACAGTATTAAAACGTCTATCCTGGTTTATATATTTCCAACCTAACTATTAGGTGATTTACATTCCTAACACTAAACATCCAAAATGGATAGGATTGCTTGGCTCTGGTTTAAACTATAAAAAAAAGCCTAAATTAATAGTTCCAGGAATTATATGCTATTGTTGATTCCAGAAGATCTTCAGGTTCTACTCATCTATCTAGGGAAATCTGCAGAAATGATGACTTCATTTTTAAAAAATAAATTTATTTATTCAGCATTTTGACAATTAAAAACAAATTTACACATTTTACAATGCTACTATAGCAGTGTTTACATTTGTAAGTGTCTTCTATTAATGTGTTATCCATCTCTGTATTTGCTTCTTTGTCATTCTAGGTATTTTATACATATATACATTTGTATTTACATTTATTTACACATAAACCTTAGTGTTATATGATATTACATATATTATCATTTGACGCCTTTACGTCTTTTCCTTATCCATTCATACTAAACATCTCATATTTTATAGCATTCACGTTCTTCCTTATTCTTCAGTAATTTCATCAATCTGTCCATCTCTGTGCATTTGTATACTTTGTTATTGCGGCTTCTGGAGGAGTCATAGCCTATTTCCAATTTTGGGTGAAGGAGATTCTGGCAGCCATTATGATATGAAGCATTAAATATTGGTGTTTTCTATTCATATTGGATTCTAACATGCCTAACAGGAAGATTTCTGGTTTAAATTTAATTCTCTGTTTTGTTATTTCCTCTAACCACGATTTGATTTTTTGCCAGTATCTCCGTGCATGGGGACACGTCCACTACATGTGGAAATACGTTCTCTGTTTATGGTTACATTTACCTATCATATTTGGGAACATTTTGGCTATTCTCGCTGGAGGGAGATGCCAGTGGTAAAACATTTTATATATATTCTCTTTGTAGGAGACCGACAAAGTTAATTAATAGTTAGCCTGCCAAATACGTTCTCATTGTTTCAAATCGATGCTGTGACCCATATTTTTGGCCCAGGTCTAACATTTTTTAACAGTTTCCTCTTTCCATTTATAATCCAATAGGTAATTATATATTTTGCTAATCATTTTTCCCCACCTCTTGTAATATATTATCTAATTCTTGCTGAGTTATATAAAAATCAAATTGTTCCTTGTCTTTTTTATAGTGTGTTTGAATCTGCAAATAAGGCCACATCCTATTTCAATTCCCTGGGATTCTAATTGGTTCTTTGTTTTTAATTCCCCCTTTTCATTTAACAGATCTCTATTGTTGTGACCAGCAAGTCCTCACTTCGGTCTGCTATTTATGCGGGAGCCGGAGAAGCCTCTGATTGGCTAAACCGTTTGACAGCTCCGTATAAAAGAAGCTGTCAAACGGAATCAGCTGTCTCTCTCTCTCAGCTGAACCTGGGAAAATGGAAGTGGGGAATTTCTTGGAGTGTATGTAGTTAGACATAATAACATTCTTTTTCTAATTCAAAATCATGTTATTTTGCACATAAGTGAGGGGAAGTCTCAAGTTGGGATGGTTGGTGATTGGAGCATGTGATGTGAAGGGTGCAGGGGATGGATTTGTAGTTTTTACTTATTGCATGGAAGCCCACAACTCTCAGATTTGGGATTGCCCAGTTGTGTCAGTTTACTATCCAAAATAAAAAGAACTTTTGAGATGTCTGTCTCAGAGTTATTGGTTGGAGTGGAGATTTTCTGGAATGCTGACATTATCCTGAATCTCTAAATAACTACAAGCACCCTGAAAGGTTATTGAGGTATTGAGCCCCAGCATTGACCCAAAGCTGGAGCAGAGTGAAAACTCAGTGAAGATGGAAGAAAAGGAGGAATCTACAGAAGGAAAGGTGAGAACAGATACCAGAGGACTGATTGAGACCCTGTGTCCTCCTTCTGAAGAATTTGTGCAAGCAATTGAAGCTGCAGAGGAAAGACAGAGGCTAGGCACTTGGCCAAAGAAACGGATTCCTGGAAAAGCTGCCAGACTGAGCTGAATCCAGAGATGGGACTGGAGAAGCTGCCTGAACACCTTTCCTACTCCAGCCCTGTGAGGTCAGCCCATGAGCCAGAGTAGAGAGGCAGGGGGCTTTTGAATCAGACAACTCCCAAGGCTGGAACCTGTTGCCTCCATCCCATAGCCAATCATTGGCAGAGCTCCCAGAACGATTTCAAGTACTTAAATTGGGAAGTTATATCTCACAGCCACAACCTCTCCAGCTGAGCTGGGCCTTAACATAGCCCATGTTCACTTTCCCTACAAGACTTGACAGTGGAACCAGTGTGGCATCGGCTATAGGTGGTCAAAGAATCAGCTCAGCACAGCAGGGCTAAGCAGCAAGGGAGGGACAGCAGATGCAGCCAACATTGTGCAATTAGGAATAAAAACTAAATCCCTAAAATGCCTAATCAAGTTTGAACAGGTAGATGGAACGTTAATTGGAGGACTCTCAGCCACCCAAATTACAGAGTTGATCAGATTAGAAATGTGCAGTCATCATGAACTTATACAATTTGTTGTGGCTCCACAAATGTCAGAATCTATCATATTGGGACTTGATAAATGGGCCCCTACCATCAAATGGGAAGATGAATACTGGAAGATCATAATGTCAGGGTTCTGGCAGTTACCCCCATTTAAATCATGAGTCTCTAGCCAACTTCCAGAACTTGAAGATTTATTAGGAGTAAACATGCCAGTGCTGCCTGTGTGTGGCCAACTCTGAGGCACATCATTCATTGCCACCCTTGACCATGGTTTTCCCCCACCCCCTGGATGTATTATAATTCATATTCATTTTGCACGGCAGAAACTTCGGTCACCTAGAAACTATCTATGAAAACATTTAAGTAATGCTGTTTCAGTTTTGCAAGCTGCTGCATTTCTCCCCCCTCTCTTTCTGTTGGCAACTCTAAAAGACCATATTTTATGAGTTGTCATTTGGCTCCCCTCACTTCTTGAAGGTGACCTGTACAACACAAAAAGAAAACAAATTTATTGCAGGTAAAGGACTTAGGGTTGCAAACCCCTCCCCCTAGGCTTGGTTGGGTTTTCTGTATGGAACCTCATCACAAGGCGATCGGCTTGGACGTTCCTACTCTTTACCCAAGATGCCTCTGATAAGGGGTAGCCCTTCCACTTGATCAAATATTGGAGCTGTCTCCTGTGCCAACTCGAATTGAGGATTCGCTGCACCTCATAATGAGTTTGGCCTCCTGTGACCACAGGGTCTGGGGGCTTATGAGGTAGGGGCCTCAGGGTTGATCCCACTATGGGTTTTAAGAGGCTATTATGGAATACTGGGTGTATTTTCCCTAACAATCAGGGCTACTTCAGTTGCACCATGACTGGGTTGATGACCTTTACTATGGGGAATGGTCCCATGAACTTTATCATTAGATAAAGCACAGGAATTTTGTGACCGATACCTAGGACCCGAAGAAGAGCAGGAAAGCAGGGAGGAACTAAACACCAGAAGTCAGGAAGAACAAGCCTCTGAAGAGAAAGAAACAGAACAGAAACTAGAAGGCCAGAACATCAGAGAGGAAGAAGGTGACAATAGACCTAGAAGAGAACCAAGAACAAGAAACGAGAAAAGAACCGTTCTATACAAGCAGTAACATGGACAAAGAAACCACCCTATTGTCAATCAATATAAATGGCTTAAACTTACCATCAAAATGAAAACAAACACTTGAAAAACTTAAGAAGCAAAATGCAGATATCATATGCATGCAAGAAGTTCACATCCCAGAGAATCAGGTAGATCTTTTAAAATCCCCCAATTTGGGTAAAATGTAATGGGCCCTGACAAATCAGAAAAAAGGGGTATTGTGGTATACATAAAAGATTGGCTGTACCCGAGACAGATATATAAAGATGAACAAGGGAGAACGCTATTCATAGAAATTACCCTAAATCAGAAAAAGATTTTATTAGTGACAATATATGCCCCAAACACACATCAAAAAGATTTCTATTCCAAGCTCCATCAAAAGATAGTAGAAACTGAACACCCAAATGTTTGTATAGTAGGGGATTATAATGCAATTCCAGACATAGAGAAAGACTATAAAAGCAGGAAAAAGAGGAAAGTACTTCCAGCTACCCTTAATAGGATGGTGACAGAATTGAATTTAAAAGATGGTTGGAGGGAATTGAACCCTACTAAAAGGCAATACACCTTCTTTTCCAATCCTCACCATTCATAGTCAAGAATAGATTTAATATGGATGGACTTGGGTTTAATGGAGAATATAGAAAATATAGAGATCTTTACCAAATACATGGGTTGACCATAACCCAATTATAATAAAATGGAGAGGAAAAAAGAATATTGGAAAGTAGACACTTAACAAAAACCTATTAAGGGACAAAGAATATACTAATATGATAGTAAAAGAACTAAAAATATTTTTTGAAATCAATCAGAGAGAACATACATCCCTACAGAATCTATGGGACAAACAAAGCCTTATGTAAGAGGGTTAACTATTGCTTATGATATAAAAAGGAACAAAGACGACAACAGAAAGACTTGCAGGAGAAATTGAAAGTTTTAGAAACCATTAGATAGAAAGATCCAAGTAGCGGAAATATTAAAAGAGAAATTGATTTGGTGAAACACAAAATAAATTTGAGTACATAGGAGGACCTGTCTACAAAAATTAAACTAGCAAAGCAAAATTACTTTGAAAATGTGAATAAGCCAGGGAAATGGCTAGCCCACAAATTAAAAAAAGAACAGGAAAAAAGAATGATAGTAGCCCTCCGAGATCAAGAGGGGAAAATATGCTCCCAGATTCAGGAAAAGAAGGAAATAGCCTAAAATTTTTTCACAAATGTATACATGCAGGAAGAAACCGCAGAATAGCTTATTAATCAATATCTTAAAGGAAAAAACTTACCAGAAATAATGGACGAAGAAAAAGACATTTTAAATGACAAAATATCTATAGAAGAAATCAGAAATGCAATTGGGAAATAGAAAATGAATAAGACCCCCAGTCCAGATGGAATTCCATCAGAATTCTATAAAGAATTTCAGGGATTATTAAAGGAACTAATGGCAGACCTGTACAACAAAGCCTTCAAACGCACCAATATACCAAAATCATGAACAGAGGCATATATAATACTTATTCATAAAGAACAGATGGACCCACAACAAATACAGAATTATAGGCCAATTTCCCTCTTAAACATGGACTATAAAATACTAGCCACAATAATGTCTGAGAGGTTAAAAAGGATATTAAGTAGAATAATCCACCCTGACCAGAATGGGTTTCTTCCACATAGACAGATGAAAACAAATGCAATATGGTAGTGCTGAAAGAGGGCACGGATACCATACAGATAAAGAATTATGGATCAATCTCTTTACTGAACGCTGACTATAAAATATTCATGAGCATAATGGCTGAAAGAATGAAAAAAATAATGAGCAATATTATACATCCAGACCAAAACGGTTTCCTACCAGCAAGACAAATTAAAAATAATACAAGGATGGTAATAGATGTACTGGAGTATTATAGTGCGCACCCAGAAAAACAAATTGCATTTTTGTAAAACAAATTGCATTTGTTTTTCTGGATGCCAAAAAGTCTTTGATAAAGTAAACTGGCAATTCATGATTCAACAAGTTAAGAAGATGAATTTGGGAATAGATTCAAAAAAATGATAGGGTCAATATACTCGAACCAGAATGCCCGCAGAATGATCAATGGAGAAATTACAAACTCATTCAAGATAGGAAAAGGAGTCCAGCAGAGATGCCCACTTTCACCTCTGCTCTTTATCATGACATTAGAAACTCTGTTGGGGAAAATTAGATTGAATCGGGAGATAAAAGGATTAAAAATTAAGCAAAAAGAATACAAGGTTCAAGCCTTTGTAAATGATCTTGGATTGATTTGAGCGACAGAAGAATATTAATCTTAGAAGGACATGATTTGCAGAGTGGCATGCCTTAATGTGGAACCCTGGAAACAAGACTTATACTTATTTTAATAGACATGAAATACAAAATTCATTATTGAGAATCTGGTGAGAAAATAAGCACAGACATTACATGAAAATTCCAGGGTGGGTATCTATCATGGAGCCATTGATACACCCCAATGCACTAGAAATCGGAAGTAGGACTAAATATTATGATGTCTTAGATTCCAAAGGAATGTTAAAAACTAACCAAGAACTCGGGGACCAAGGGGTACAGATGGATTGGTGGCCATATTTACAACTTAAAATAAGGTATAAAAAGATGTAGAGGAACATGGAATAGATATAAAGCTGAATCAATTAGATAAACTTTTAGAGGGAACAGATGAAAAAGCAATTTCAAAAATATACAACTACTTATTAGAATTTGAATTTGAATTGGCAGAAGAAATAGTCAAGGGCCCAATGATAGCATAGGCAAGGAATGTAGGACATAATATAATTTGGAAGACTGGGAAAGAATTTGGAAGCAAAATTATAAATTAACAAAATTGGTGGTCTATAAAGAGAACCAATATAAAATGTGCTATCAGTGGTATCTGGCACCTTAGAGATTGGCCAATATGTATCCAAATTTAATCCCACTCTGTTGGAAATGTAAACAAACAAGGGATACCTTCTTCCACACTTGGTGGCTTTGCCTGAAGAGCAAAAAGTATTGGGGAAATATGGATAAGAGAAATCACAAATATTCAATTAGAACCTAAGGCTGAAATTTTTTTGTTGAGAATAATGAAAGGTGAAATCGCAAAAGAAATCAAATATTTAATTTTACATATAATAACCAAAGCAAGGATACCATTGGCTCAAAGTTGGAAGGGAGATCAGATGCCAACAGATAATTTGATAATCCAGAAGATCTACGACTGCGCAGAAATGGATAAACTCATCCAAAAGTTAAAAGATAAGAAAGACTCAAAATTTTAGTTTGGGAAAACTGGTATAATTGGATAAAAGATAGAAACCCATAAATAAACAGATAGGCAAGAGAAAACATGAAGAGGTCATGATAGGAGTATATACCAGACATAGGAACCAAGTATTGAAAAACTGTTTGATAAAAACATATCATCTAAGCAATTAGAAATGTTTATGTTTTTACTTTTATTGGTTATTTATAACTTTTTGGTTTCGTATTTTATGAAATGTTTTGTATTATGTACATATGTTTTAATGTTTAATAAAGTTTATTTTTAAAATTAAAAAGAAAAAAGAAAAGGCTTCCAGTTATGAGGTACAGACAAGTGGAGGTGCTGAAGCTCGCTCTGGGTTTCAACTTACCTTTTCTTGCTGTTGGAGTGACCCTTAGGGGTGCACATAATCTGTAGAGAAACATGCCAGTGTGGGGAGATTCAAGTTGCGGTGTGGAGAAGGCGATCCTCATTGCGACGCAGAGAGACCCTGTAGAGACCGACACCAAGAGACTGCCAATAATGGCAGTCCCAAAGTCCGGATCGTTACATACAAGAGAAAGCGAGTGAGTGACAGGCTGTGGTGAACGAGGAATTTGCGATTTTGATTGAGCATCGAGCACTGGAGAAAATTAGTTGGACGAAGCCCGAAAGCAGCAGCCAAAGCAGATCGAGTGGCGGTGAAAGTGAAAGGGCTCGTGAGACGGAAGAGGGTAAGAACGCGAGCGAGTGGATAGAGAAGATAAGAAAAGCTGAGAGATCTCAGTGACTGACAATAATTGGGGGGGGGGGGGGAAGAAGAACGACCTCATTTGGGAAGTGGGAGAGATTTGATCTGTGGATTTTGGGAAGATTGGAAGGACGAATTTGAGATCAGAGAGAGATCGGAAAGGAGGAAACAAATAGCCTCATTGTAACTTTAAAGATTCCACAGACGAAGCCTAATTAACCTATTGATTTTTTTTTTGGACTATTGACTTGGAGCCATAATAAGTGGACGAGATTTACCAAACAAAGAGACTATATGAAATTTAGAAATTGACTTGTAGGACTCTTAAATGAAAGGTGGAACGGTGATAATGGAAAGTACGGTGAGACTGTAAAACCAGGTTTGGTGAAGGAACTTTCTAATTCAGAGAGGAAGAACTGAACAGCTATACTAAGAGACTTTGTGCTTATAACTCCTGCTGATTGTAATTATCCCCTGACACCAACTCAACTGATTTTTGAATGTGGTAAATGGGATTTATATATGATTTAATTGATATATTAGTAAATATTGAAATTTACATCTGGTTTTAATACATAGGAAAAAAAGGAGGTGATAATTAATTAACTATTTAAGTATTGATATATGATTATAGTAGACTAAATAATTAATTGTGATTAATTGTGATTATTATAGATTAAATAACCAATTGTTGTATATTAAGATTAATATACCTTCAATTAGATTTGTAAACATTTGAAATACTATTTTATAATATTGAGAATTTCATAACATTTATAGATATATAGTTCAGTAATACTTTAAACTTAAACAGAGAAATCTGAGATAATATTAAGAAGTATAAATCCAGGTATTTGATTTAGAAATTAAGTTAAAAACTGTGTTGGGGAATATTTATATTGATAAGAGTGATTAATTTATTAACTTACTAAATTAACTAGAGTAGTGGCTACTACTATTGGATACTTTTCAATCGCGAATGCTAATTTGGGATAACGTATTTAATATAATACAAAAACAGAAACAAATTTTACAAGAGATGACTTCTACAGCTAATACAACGCTTAAATCTGGGAAGATTACCTCACTACAAACAACTGTGGCGGCATCACCCTCAGTGATGGCACAAAAGACAATTGAGGAAACACTATCAGGAGAGAAACAACCTACTATCACGAATGCTAATATTCAATCGGCTCTTCTTACCTTACAAGAATCTATGTCGAAACTTCAGGAAATAATGACAAAAAACCATACTGAAACAAGAGCTGATACAAATGAATTAAAAGCAGAGATGGGGAACTTAAAAGCAGAAATGAAATTAGATATCTCAAAGCTGGATCAAAAAATTGGAATAATACAGCAAGCACTAGAGAGAAATGAATCAACAATAAAGGAGGTTGAGAAGAGGACCGAACAAACTGAGAAGAAGCTGGAAATGGTCGGTGAACAAATAAGAAATGTGAGCAAAGAAATGGACGATTCCCTGGTCTACCTAGAAATGGATAAGGCCGCAGCATATTTAAGATTCCAGAACATATTGGAATCTAAAAAAGAGGATTTGGAACAAGTAATAGCAGGAATACTAGCAGAACTGTTGGAAAAGGGTAAGGATGAAAGAGCTGGATGAAGTTTATAGAGTGAGTACAAACTATGCAAGACGCCATAAATATCCAAAAGATGTCCATGTAAGATTTGTCAGAAGAAAGGTTCGGGATGTTATATATAAAATATCTAGAGAAGAGATAATTACATATAAAGGAAAAGAAGTTCTGGTGCTTAAACAAATCCCAAGAAGAGTGAGGGAGCAAAGGAGAGACTATAAATTTTTGGCGAATCAATTAAACCGAAAAGGCATTATATTCAGATGGTTAATCCCAGAGGGGATGTTAATTTTATGGGAAGAAAGAAAAGCCAGAGTAGATTCCGTGGAAAAAGCTCAAGAATTCTATGAACGATTGGTAGGTCCGGAAGAATCGAGTAGCAAGGATGAATTAGAATCAAACTCACAAGACGATCAAAATTACCAAAAGAATAGAGATAGGAAACAAGAGAGAGAAGAATTGAAAAAACAAAATCAGCTACAAAGAGAGACAGGAGTAACTACAAGACAAAGAGCAAGAGTTAATTAGGTAATGGACGAGGAAAAGAAAATATTATCAATTAATATAAATGTCTGAACTCTAGGATAAAAAGGAAAAGAATACTAACTAAGCTAATTAAACAAAATGCAGATATAATATGTTTACATGAAACTCATATAAGGAAGGAAGATGAAAAATACCTAGAATGCCCCAAGCTAGGAAATTTGTATACGTCGCCAGCAGATTTTGGGGGATAAAAGGGGATAGCAGTATATGTGAAAGAAGATATGAAAGCAGAGTTAATTTGGACAGATTCTAATGGAAGAATTCTGGTGTTACAAATTTGGATTAAATTAATTCCAATTTTACTAGTAGTAATTTATGCTCCTAATGATAATCAAAAAGAATTTTTTAAATAATTACATGAAAAAATAGTGGAACTAGAAAAAAGGAATATTTGTATCTTGGGGGACTTTAATGCCATTGCGGCATCAGAAAGATCACAGTAGTGGGGGGAAAAAGAGGAAAAAGAGAGAATTACCCAAAACATGTGGGGAAATGATGATTGAACTAAATTTGATAGATATGTGAAGGAAATTAAATCCGGAGAAAAAGCAATTTACATTTTATTCCAAACTACATCAGTCATGGACACGAATTGACATGGTGTAGATGAATGGTGAGTTAGCAGATGAGCTAAAAGAAATTGAAATTTTACCTAACGAATGGGCATATCATAATCCAATTCAGATAGTATGGAAAGGTAGGAAAAAGCCAAGGAAAAGGTGGACTCTAAATACACAGCTAACTAAAGAGAAAGAGTTTATGAATAGACTTAAGGAGGAATTAGATTTTTTTAAAAAAGAAAATAATAATGAAGTAACTACAAAACAGAATATTTGGGATACAATGAAGGCTATAATAAGGGGCGTAACGATATCATACACTGCTAGGAGAAATAAAGAAAAATACACCCAACAAAACAAATTAAAACAAAGAATTAAAAAATTAGAAATTCAATTACAAAACACCTCAAAAGACTCCAAACTGCAAAATCAGATGATAATAACTAAATATAAATTAAATTTAATTGAACAGGAAGGAATTGTTACAAAGTTGAATATAGCTAGACAAATATTTTTTGAACAGGAAGATGATTGTCCTATAGACTCAAAAAAGAAAAACAGTAGATTGATTTACCAATTAATAGATGAAAATGGGGGTGCCCAGCAGGGAATAGAACAGAAAAAAGAAATTGCATGTAAATTCTTTGAAGACCTTTATAAAAAGGAGGTAAATGAAGATATGATACGAAACTATTTAGGTCCAATAAAAGATAAAATAATTGGGGATAAGATGAAAGAAATGTTAATTAGAGATATTTCATGGTCCAAGCTAAAAACAGCAATAGAAAATCAAAAGAACAATAAAACTCCAGGACCTGATGGGATCCCAGGGGAGCTTTATAAGAAAATAGGAGAGCTCCTGAATAGGGCCTCTTATAGTGGAAGTATACAATGAGGTCCTACTGGCAGCTAGAATGCCGGATTCATGGAAGGAGACACTAATTTCATTGATCCCGAAAGAAGATTCAGATTCAAGATTTATACAAAATAATAGACCAATTTCTCTCTTAAATACTGACTACAAAATATTTACTACAATTATAGCAAATAGACTAAAAAAAATACTGAATGAATATATACATAAAGATCAAAACAGATTCCTTCCTAATAGACAAATCAGGAACAATTTAAGAATAGTGTTAAATGTTTTAGAGTACTATGATGCCCATCTGGAAAAAAAAATGCACAGAAGGCCTTTGATAATTTAAACTGGCAATTCCTAATTCAACAAATCTACAATATAAATTTAGGCACTAAATTTGAAAACATTGTGACTACAATTTATGACTCACAAAAGGCAAATATTATAATTAATGGAGAATAAACGCGCTCAATAAAAATAGAGAAAAGAGTTAGGCAAGGGTGTCCATTATCTCCTCTGCTCTTCATATTATCTTTGGAAACATTGCTTACACGAATTAGACAAAACCCAGGAATAAAGGGATTAAAAATTAAGAAAGAAGAATACAAACTGTAGTCATTCGCGGACGATATGGTCTTTTTTATAGAGGAACCAATTGAAACAGGCCAAGAATTATTGAAAGAGCAATTTGGGAAAGTTGCAGGACTTAAAATTAATAGGGAAAAGACAAAATTAATAACTAAAAATTTAACAGAGAAACAGAAATTAAAATTGGAAAAGAAAATGGGACTACAAGTGGTAAAAAAACCTAAATACTTAGGAATTTGGCTGACGGCCCATTGTAAAACTCTAATGGAAAGTAACTATCGTAAATTGTTACAACAAGTGAAAAAAAACTTAGAGATATGGGTCAAACTGCAAATCTCCCTATTAGGGAGGATTGCTACTATTAAAATGAATATTCTTCCTAAATTTATTTATTTATTCCAAACAATACCAATAAAAATACATAAAAAATATTTTTTTGAACTTAATAAGATAACCACTAAATTTATTTGGCAAGGGAAAAAACCGAGGATAAAATTAAAGGCTATGCAAGATATGAAGAGCAGGGGGGTATGGCATTCCCAAATTGGGAAATATATCATAGCGCAGCCTCCTTACTTTGGCTGAAAGATTGGGTAAACCTGTCGAATAAAAGAAACCTATCTCTAGAAGGCCACGATAAACAGAGGGGGTTGCATGCATTTTTATGGGATATCCGAAAAACTAAACAGAATTATTTCCACAGACATATAATTAGGGACTCTTTATTGGCTAATTGGAATAAAATAAGAAAAACACATTATCTAAAAATCCCAATTTGGATCTCAACGATGGAGGTGATGATACATCTAAATAATTTGGATCTTAATAAGATGATAAAATACAAGGACCTCCTAGATGCACAAGGAACTTTAAAATCATGGCAAGAGCTCCAAGAACAAGGGCTAAGAGTAGACTGGTGAGCTTACCTGCAAATTCAAAATAGATACAGACAAGATAAGAAAAACTTTGGAATTTATGGTAAGTTACAACAACTAGATAAAATCCTATTAGGTAAAAAAAATATGATCAAATTTTATAAGTATCTATTAGAGATAGAATTAGAAGAGGAAATAGTCAAAGGTAACATGATAGGTTGGAGTAGAAATATAGGACGTAGCATTACATTATTAGAATGGGAAAAGGTCTGGATTAGGAATAATAAAATCACAAAATCAGCAATATATAAAGAAAATGCCTATAAAATGTTTTATAGATGGCATCTCTCCCCTTCGAGAATAGCGAAGATGTCTCCTAACATGAATCCGAACTGCTGGAAATGTAAAAGAAACATGGAACATTCTTTCACATGTGGTGGTCCTACACTGAAGCCCAAACATATTGGCGTAGAATTAACAAATGGTTAGAGGAAATAACGATGGAGAAAATTGAATTAAAACCAGAATTCTTTCTATTAGGAATTTTTAACAGACAATTTTCTAAAAAAGCCAAATATATAATATTACATATTCTTACTGCAGCTAGATTAATCTTTGCACAGTGTTGGAAACAAGCTGATATTCCAACAGGGGAAATGATCATTCAGAAAATAGCAGCCTGTGCAGAGATGGATAAATTAACTTTAGCACTCAAGGATAAAGAATCATCAGAAAGCAGCCAGCTACTGGTTCTCCTGAACTGCTGAGAACCAGCTGAATACCACCAATGAAAAGGTGCTGTCAGGAATCCAGCACTTAACCCCATTTAAATCATGATTCTCGAGCCAAACTTCCAAAACTTCAAAAAGATTTCTTCGGAGTTAAAAGGTCCATCACTGCCTGGGTGTATCATAATTCATATTCTCCAATGGGACACATCCATAGCCAAGAGTCATCAATCATGCTGTCCTAGTTAGAATTTTGCACGGCAGAAACTTCGGTCACCTAGTTACTATCTTTGAAAACATTTATGGAATGCATTTTCAGTTTGCAAGTTGCCGCACTGCTCCCACTCCCTTTCTGTTGGCAACTCTAAAAAGACCATAGAAATATTTTATGAGTTGACAGGTACCAGGTTTTGACCTTCCTCTCCAGAACTGGTCAATTCTGAACAGGCTCCGTATCCAAGATGGTGTCTGCCAGGACTCATTGTATAAGTGGGGTCTTGTCTTTACCCCTCAGTGTGACTGTGATGCTCCTTGACAAAATATCCATCACATTGTGTCCAAATGTCCATCAAGAGTGTACACTGGCCTACTATCTGACTTTTTTCAACACAGATCATCCTGTCCATGAATGGCTGGGTGGACTGGACATTAACATTTGAACCACTATAAGTCCATGTATTTGCTATATGCTAAATAAATAAATCTCAGTTGAAGCCCAACTACTTTTGTGCCAGAGGGATTTAGAATAGGGATGTGCAAAACTCACCAATTCAGGAGTGAAACTTTCAAATAATTTAGAATCATTTAACTCTGTATTAGAGGCAACATGAACCTGCTGAATTCTGGAAGACAGTCTGATGATTTGGGAGCTGTAAACTTCCCAAACTGGAAATGGCTCAAAATGGAAGGCTTTGGTTTTATTAGTCAGGATGTCTGCAGCTGGTCCAATGAAAAACTGTACAAAAGAGATGGTTTGCATCCATCAAAGAAAGGGACTGAGTTACTTGGCATTAAATTCACAGATTTCCTGGATAAAATTTAACTGAACAGTGGGGACAGAGAATTAATGGATTCAGAATATTTCTGTCCCCAGCAACCTGAAACTAATAAGGACACAGTGCATGCAAAATTGATGTTTGTGCAGGTAAGATTATCAACCTTGATGTCAACCAAAACCAAGCATTTAATAGTGAGTGCCATAACATGTGCATTAATCAAACAGGTGGCAAGAAAGTAGGGGAAGGCAGGCACAACACAGGTTATGTAAACTGTAAACACAGTGTCAGACATAAAGATTTCAAATGCCTATATACAAATGCACAAAGTCTGGGGAACAAACAGGGTGAACTCGAACTACGAACACATGAAGGTAAATATTATATAGTTGGAATAACAGAAACTTGGTGGGATGAAATCCATGATTGAAACATACTGGTAGAAGGATGCAAACTATTAGAAAAAAACAGACCCCATAAAAGAGGAGGTGGAGTTGTACTGTATGTAAAGGACCACTATATTGCTACAGAAATGCATGAAACCAAAGATGAAAACCTCCTAGAATGCATATGGGTCAATATAAAAGAAAAAAAGAATGACATGGCTATAGGTGTATATTATAGGCCACCCAATCAAGCAGAAAAAAATAGATGTCTTTTTTGCCAGCCAACTAACAAACATATGCAGGAAACACACAACAATAATAATGGGAGACTTCAATTATTCTGATATCAATTGGAAAATTAATTCTGCATCAAGTGAGAAATCAAATAAGTTCTTAACCAACCTAGCTGACAACTTTGTTGTCTAAAAGGTAGAGGGTGAAACTAGAGGGACAGCCATAGTGGACTTAATTCAGAGAAGAAGTGATAGAGGGAGTTGAAACTGCAGGAACCTTGGGTGAGAGTGACCATGTCATACTAGAATTATAACACAAACACAAGCAACAGAACATAATGACACCAGAGTCTTGGATTTTAAAAGAGTTGATTTCAATAAATTCAGAGAGAACTTGGGAAAGATTCCATGGATGAAAATCCTAAAGGGGAAAACAACTCAAGAATCTTGGGAAATTCTAAAAAGTATGATCATAGAAGCCCAGACCAGCACAATAGCACTGAGAAAGAAAAACAAGAAATCCAAGAAGAAACCAGCATGGCTGCACAAAGATCTCTCTGGCAAATTGAAAAAAAAAAAGGATAAGTACAAAAAATGGGAAGAAGGACATACAACTAAGGCAGAATATCAGCAGATAGCCAGAATCTGCAAAAATGAAGTCAGGATATCAAAGGCTCAGAATGAACAAAGACTTGCAACAAAAGTCAAAGATAATAAAAAAAGTTTCTTCCAATATATAAATAACAAGAAAAAAATCAAGGAAACAGTCGGTCCGCTAAAGAGAGAAGATGGCAAGGAAGTAACAGGCAACAGAGAGAAAGCAGAACTGCTTAACTCATTCTTTGCATCTGTCTTCACGCAAAAAGAAACTATAGCTCAACCCACCAAAAACATAACAGATCAGAAATAAAAGTTAAAATAAGTAAAAAAAATAGTAAGAGAACACCTGTCTGATCTTGATGAAAACAAATCACCGGGGCCTGATGGATTACATCCCAGAGTTTTAAAGGAGCTAGCAGAGGTCATCTCAGAACCACTGCACCATATCCTTCAAAAATCCTGGAGCACCAGGGAACTACCAGAGGACTGGAAAAGAGCTGATGTGGTTTCCATCTTCAAAAAAGGGGGGAAAAAACAGACCCAGGAAACTATAGACTAATCAGCCTAACATCAATACCCGGGAAGATACTGGAAAAGATAATAAAAAAACAGATATGCCAATATCTAGAAACAAGTAAAGTAATAACTACCAATCAGCATAGGTTTGTTAAAAACAGATCATGCCAAACCAATCTTATTTCATTCTTCAACACAGTGATTAAATTAATAGACCAGCAAAATACTGTGGACATAATATATTTAGATTTCAGCAAGGCATTCGACAAAATAGACCACAACCTACTTCTTAGTTAGCTAGAAAAAGGTGGAATAGAAAGCACCACCACTAGATGGACTCGCAACTGGCTGGCAAACCGTACTCAATGAGTAGTCTTTAATGGGTCTAAGTCTACATGGAAGGAAATAAGCAGTGGGGTGCCACAAGGTTCCGTCTTAGGCCCAGTACTCTTCAATATCTTTATTAACGAGTTAGATGAGGGAATAGAAGGGGAACTTACCAAATTTGCAGATGATACTAAGCTGGCAGGAATAGCTAACACCCAAGAAGATAGGTTCAAGATCCAGATGGATTTTGACAGACTAGAACACTGGGCCATATCTAACAAAATGAAATTCGATGTAGAGAATAGAAAAGTCCTACACTTAGGCAAGAAAAACCAAAAGTACAAATATAGACTGGGTGAAACCAGGCTCAATAGCAGTGACTGTGAGAGGGATCTTGGAGTCTTAGTGGACAAGCAGATAAATATTTTATTTATTTATTTATTTATTTATTTATTTGTCTTTTATATCACCCCCTCTTCCGACAGGACTCGGGGCGGTGTACAGCCAGGTAAAATGCAATGAAAAAATACAATATTTAAAAACAGTTAAAAAGATTAAATAGGATGGCTGATAAATAAAAGCAATCAAGGTTAAAAGTTTCAAAAATTAAAAACCATTTAAAACCAATTAAAAACCCTACAAGGAACTCTAGGCCAGACCGGCTTGATGGAATAAGTGGGTTTTCAACGCGCGCCAGAAGGTCAAAAGGTCAGGGATGGTCCTCATCTCCAGGGGTAATTCATTCCAGAGGGGAGGTGCTCCCAGAGAGAAGGCCCGCACCCTCGGGGTCACCAGCCGTCCAGCCGGCGGCACCCGAGGAAGCCCACCCTATGGGAGCACACTGGCCGACGGGAGACCGATGGTGGCAGTAGGCAGTCCCGTAAGTACCCAAGTCCCAAGCCATGGGGCGCTTTAAAGATGGTCACTAACACCTTGAATTGCACCTGGAAGGCCACCGGGAGCCAATGCAGCTCGCGCAAAAGTGATATAACATGGGAGCTCCGAGGAGCCCCCAAAACCACCTGCGCGGCTGCATTTTGCACCAAATATGAGCCAGCAGTGTGCAGCAGCAGCCAAAAAAGCTAATGCAATGCTAAATTGTATTAACAGAGATCATTGTATCACTCTATAAAGCCTTAGTAAGACCACACCTAGAGTATTGCATCCAGTTTTGTTCACCATATTACAAAAAAGATGTTGAGACTCTAAAAAAAGTATAGAGAAGAGCAACCAGGATGATTAGGGGACTGGAGGCTAAAACATACAATGAACGGTTGCATGAATTGGGCTTGGCTAGTCTAAGTAAAGAGAAGGACCAGGGGAAACATGATAGTGGTCTTCCAATATTCGAGGGGCTGCCACAGGGAGGAAGGGGTCAAGCTATTTTCTAAAGCAGCAGTTGCCTACCAGTGGGCCATGAGAAAATTTTGGTGGGCCGCAGAGAAATCTCAACCGCAGAGCACCCCCACAAAGCAATTAATCCAGGCTGTGCAGAAACACAAGGCTGCATGGCCCACATGGCCTGCACGGAAACACTCCCCGCCCACTCACTCCTTACCCGGTAAACTTGCCTGCTAAATTGCTATTTTTCCTTTTTCTGACCATCATCTGTTCTGCTGTGCTGGGAGATTTAGACTAGCTAGGAAGCCGGAAATGGTTGGATTTCTTGCTTTCTAGCTAATCTTTAGATCTTCGGCTCTGCTTTTAAGTACAGCCAAACTTCCCTTAGGACTGAACTTTTGGTTGCAAGCAAATTCAGTGCTGACTCATGGCAAGCAAATTTGAGAGACTGAGCTAGCCAAATGGCAGATAGATAGATCCCTGAATGAATCTGTTATTCTGTGAGCAACTCAATCTGCCTGCTTGCTTGATTTTGGATAAAAGTTGCTCTTTTTTATAAAAAGTTCAATATTTATATAAATATTTATAATATTTACATATAAGCTGTGCCCAGTCAGTCACATGACCATCAAGCCACAACCACAAATTAGGCCATGCCCACAAAACCAGTTAGTGATCCCTGGGATTTAAAATTATGAGTTTGATGGTCCCTGAGGTCCAAAAGGTTGGTGATCCCTGTTCTAAAGTACTTATAGGCCAGACAAGGAATAATGGATGGAAACTGAACAAGGAGAGATTTAACCTGGAAATAAGGAGAAACTTTCTGACAGTGAGAACAATCAACCAATGGAACAGCTTGCCCTCGGAAGTTGTGGGAGCGCCATCACTTGAGACTTTCAAGAAGAGATTGGACTGCCATTTGTCAGAAATGATGTAGGGTCTCCTGCTTGGGTGGGGGATTGGACTAGATGACCTACAAGGTCCCTTCCAACTCTGATTATCTGTATCTGGTCGACCCAGCCCCAAACAGGTCTGTTACACGAAATGTTGTGCTTGGAAGACCTCAAAGGACTTTGTGTCCAGAGGATTTACTTTTGAAAAATACCAAATGGTCCCCAAGAATAGCATGAGACAAAGGAAGAATAGCATTGATTGAAGTGGGAATGGAACATTTGGGAATTCTCTAGAATATTCCATTCCAATGATTGAATTTTGTATTTCTCTAATTTATTTATTTAGATAATCTGTAGAAACAGTAACATTAATTTATCTCTAGAAACAAGCTCTTCTTTAATGCTATTAAAATGTGACTGTAGAGGACTTCCAGTTGAGGTGCCATATCGAAGCAGTGTGGAGGAACGGCTCTCCGTTCTGTATCCCCAAAAGTTCACGCCTGGCAGCCTGTATGGGTGAAGTCGGACCTTGGAGGGGCTGACAGTAGAGAGGAAAAGACCCCAGGGTATCGGGGGAGATCCGCAACTCCCAGATCCTGCAGGGAAAAGTCCTGAAAACCGGCACTAAAGAGATCTGTCTTTATGATCTGATCTGGAGAAGTGGCAGCCCAGCCAATTAAAGGTGGAAGTAAAGATTGAGAACAGCATGGAATAGCAGTGAAAAGTGGACTAAAAGTGCACACCGACAGAAGAAAACCTCAACAATCTAAATGAGAGTGAGGCTCCGAACCGAGGATTGAAGCTAGTGGTGGACGTAGCAGTAGGAGCTGGTGTGTAGGCTGGAATAAACAGTAATGGCGCGAAGAGTCTGACAGATGGTAGACTGGGATGGAAAGAGAAGAAAAGACATCTTTTGCGCTTGATTTCCTTGTTTTTTGTTCCTGAGACCCAGAGAGAAAGACTGCTGGAATTCTTTGACTTTGTTTGGTGAATGTTTGGTGATAGAGACTGAAGTAGAGTGAACTTCAAGAACCAAGGGCCTTGGTGGTGCAGGCTGTTAATCATCTAGCACTTAGCTCAATTGTCTGCAATTAGTGCAGGTTTGAATCCCACCAGGCTCAAGGTTGACTCAGCCTTCCATCCTCTCGGGGTAGGTAAATTGAGGACCCAAGATTGTTGGGGGCAATAAGCTGACTTTGTAAAAAATGCCGCTTGGGGGGTCAAAAAAAAGCTCTAGTAATAAGCAGGCATATACAATGGAATGAAGGCTATTGCCGAGCACTTAGCATGGTGCTCTAAAGACTGTAAGCCTCCCTGAGTCTCTGGAGAAGGACAGCATATAAATGAAAATAAAATAAAAAATAAATAAAATAAACTCAAATAATAAGTGAAAGTGATTATCTATAGCTGGAATGACTGTGCATTTTGAGAAAAGAGAAGATATCTTGAAGAAGAAAGAAGTGTACTGAGTAAGAAAACTGGGACTCTGAAACTAACTTATAAGTAATTATACATATTGATATATACTTTATCTAATAATTATATAAATAGTATTAAAATTTGTGCATTTATAAAATAGATATTTATAAGTAACTGAATAAGCTATTAGAATTAAGAGTTTAGGGGAAAAAGTATACAGGTGTTATATTAATTAATTGCTGATTAATTGCTCATTAACTGGTAACCTGATTTTCCTACTAATTAATTAAGGTTCTTTTTTATTATTGCTTATGTACTGTTGATTATTAGAACTGATTTGAAGATAGAATTTATACTGGAGAACTGAAAGTTAATTGTAAAAGTACGGCAGAAAGTCAACAGTCAATATCAAACATCTTAAATATATCTAGCTCAATTTAAGAGATATATTAGAAAAAGAGTGAAAAAAAGAGGTAGAACATAAAGTACAACAGGAAGTGAGGGGTAGATTTCAAATATATTTGTGAATGGTAGATTGGAAAGCATTGAGAATGACAACAACAACTACTACTACAAAAGTTGGAAAAAAGATGACAACGAGTATACCCTCCCCAGCAGGACAAAGATCTTTGGATACAATGTTGGGAGCAGAAAAAACACTTACTCCAACACTGCAAGCAGTTCAGTCCTCTCTTGCAATGATGCAGGAAATGATGGTAAGAACACAACAAATGATAGCAAGAAACCATGAAGACTTGAAAAGTGAAATGAAGAATGATATTGCAGAAATGAAAGTAGATATCCAGAAATTAGATGATAAATTTGGAACAATTTAGCAGTAGTGAGAAACAAGCAGAAATTTGTGACTGTGGAACTCAGAACTGAGAACGTAGAAAAGAAACTTGAAGAGACTGAACAAAACTGGAAAATCCTTTACTGTGAACTCCAAGAGGCACTGGTCCATCTTGAGCTGGAAAAAGCAGTGTTTTTCCTTAGATTCCAGAACATCATTGAGGACAGGAAAGATATTGCAGAAATGAAAGTAGATATCCAGAAATTAGATGATAAATTTGGAACAATTTAGCAGTAGTGAGAAACAAGCAGAAATTTGTGACTGTGGAACTCAGAACTGAGAACGTAGAAAAGAAACTTGAAGAGACTGAACAAAACTGGAAAATCCTTTACTGTGAACTCCAAGAGGCACTGGTCCATCTTGAGCTGGAAAAAGCAGTGTTTTTCCTTAGATTCCAGAACGTCATTGAGGACAGGAAAGAGGATCTAGGCCCTCTCATGGCAGAAATAATAGCGGAGGCCCTCCAGAAGGATAAGATGGAGCTCCTGGATGATTTGGATGAGGCCTATCGGGTCCAAAGGCACTATGTACACAGACACAAGCTGCCAAAGGAGGTCCATGTGCTCTTTGCAAAGAAAACCACTAGAGATCTGCTGTATGGACGAACGAGGGATGAGCCACTAATATACAAAGGCCATAAAGTTCTCACCTTAAAACAGATACTGAGGAGGGTGAGAGAACAGAGGAGGAACTATCAATTTCTCTCATCACAACTGATTAAAAATAACATTTTGTTTAGATGGCTAACACCAGAAGGACTACTGATATCATGGCAGGAGAAGAAGTTTAAAATCAATTCCCTTGACAAGGCACGTGAGTTCTATGGACGTTACTTGAGAACGGAGGAAGAACAAGAAAGTAAGGGAGAAACGGAGAGTAGAAGCCAAGTGGAGATAACATTGAAGGATAAGGGAAGAAAAAGGGAAAGAAGAAAACAGAGGAACCAAGAAGAAGAAGAAAACAACTGACTGAGGAGAGAATTGAGAATAAGAGTAGTAGAGTACCAACAATAAAATGGACAGAGGAATCGCCTTACTATCCTCAATATAAATGGACTAAACACATTACTTAAAAGAAAGCAAATTTTTACAAAACTTGTAAAGCAAGATGCAGACATTACGTGTTTACAAGAAGTCCATATTCCAAAACAAGATGAACATTTATTAGAATTCCCGAAACTGGATAAATTACATCTGGCCCTAACGAATCAAAAAAAGAGAGGTGTTGTGGTGTATGTTAAAAATTGGCTAATATATAAAACTAATATATAAAGATGATAATGGGAGGATACTCCTCATAGAGATAACAACAGAACAAAAAAAAGATGCTATTGATAGTAATTTATGCTCCAATCACCAATCAAAAGGAATTTTATCATAAGCTACATAAGAAATTTATAAAGACTGAATTAACAAATATATGCATAGTAGGCGACTATAATGCAGTGGCAAATATAGAAAAGGACTACAAAAGTAGTAAAAATAATTTTAAAAAGAGGAGAAAACTTCCAATAACATTTGACAATTTAACCCAAGAAATGAATTTAAAAGATGCCTGGAGGAAACTAAACTTAACTAAAAGTCAATTTACCTTCTTTTCTAACCGACATAAATCATGATCCAGGATTGATATGATCTGGATGGATTCAGAATTATTGGAAAAAGTAGAAACAGTGGAAATATTACCAAACACCTGGGCCGATCACAATCCAATTAAATTGATTTTGAGAGGTAAGAAAAAGACAGGCAGTTGGACTTTTAATAAAAGCTTATTGAGGGACAAAGGATACACCCAAATGATAAGGAAGGAATTGGAGTTATTTTTTGAAATTAACAGGAATGAGCAAACAACAATCCAAAACCTATGGGATACAACAAAGGTTTACTTGAGGGGCTTGACAATTGTCTATGCAGCAAAAATAAAAATAAAAATAGGAAAGAGCAACAGAGGGTGAGACAGGAGAAACTGGAAAATTTCAAATTGCAAAAAGACCCGTGTAATGAAGTAATTAAAAAAGAATTAATTTTGATGAAACATGAAATAAATTTAAATCTCCAAGAAGAAAAAGAGTGAAAAAAAGATGATTAGAATGTATAATATTGGAATTTAAAATGGAAGAGGAGACGGTCAAAGAGAATGTGATAACATGGCCTAAAAATTTCAGCCACATCATTGATTTAGACCAATGGGAACGAATATGGCAAACCAATTATAAATTAATGTTGTCGGTCTCCTATAAATAAAATATTTTATCAGTGGCACCTCCCACCAGTGAGATTAGCTAGAATGTTCCTGAACCTGCCAGCTAAGTGTTGGAAGTGCAATCATAGCCAGGGAACGTATTTTCACATGTGGTGGACATGTCCTCAAGCATGAAAGTACTGGCTTAAAATTCCATTATGGCTAGAAGAGATAACAAAACAAAAGATTAAGTTTAAACCAGAGATTTTCCTGCTTAGAACCAACATGGGACAAGAAGCACCAACATCTAATATTACACATTATAACAGCTGCAAGAATTGCTTTTGCCCAAAACTGGAAATTAACTATGGTTCCCACAGATCTGGCAGTACTTAACAAAATCCATCAATGTGCAGAAATGATTAGATTAACTATGGTATTAAAAAATAAGGAGGAAGGAGACTTTTTTACAATATGGAATATATGGTATAATTGGCTAAAAAAAGGAAGTAAAGATGTTTAGCGAAAATGATTAAAGAAATTCTAAAGAAGAACAAGACACATGATGTAAGAATATGTAAATATGTATATATGTAAAGTAATATAAATAAATAAATATGGTAATTTAATAATAACACAAGGATTCAACAAACAAGTGATAGATATATTTGAAGTAAATGAACAGAATTGTCACTAACGATATGTGCCTGCTATGGAAATGCTGTAAAATGTGAGAGCTTGTTTCTCTTTTTAAATTTTCTTTGAAATTTCAAATAAATAAATTTTAAAAATGTGACTATAAAATGGCAAACTAATAACATGGGAATTAAATGATAATTATAAAATTAGAATCTTCTAATCACTATAGAACTAATTAATAATTAAATTATAATTAGAGATTCCAACTTAACTATTTGCTACAATAAGAGTGGTAAAATACTATGGATTATGGTATAATAAAATTTAAACACTGGTGTCTAAAACTGTGTAAGCAATGTAACCTTATGAAAAATAATACTAATTATTACAAATTATAAACAATTGTCAGTGCAGTCATAATGTATATTAAATTATTAACTCTTCCCAGCAATCAGATCCCATTATACACTATCTTGCAGAGCGTAGTAACTTTATAAATTATTTTAAAAATCCAGTAAAGAAATACAAAATGGCCTGTGTGACCATGCATCCTAGAAAGAAAAGGAGGAAAAATCAAGGTCCTGTAAATAAAGCTAGAGAATAATCAATGGCATCCAATAATTTACACTTAACCAGTATTTCATTGCATAGCTATCGTGACTCTAAAATACAACAGTTCTACACTCATGTTTCCTTTTTGCTTCCTCACAGGAGCATCAGAGTAAGAACCAGGAAACTGAAAATACAAACAATGGAGTTCCTTTTCTTTGGAGAACAGGTATAGTCCATCTGACCAGCAAAACAATTGCTACAGACATGCCTCTCTGGAGGGCACAGGTGGCACAGCAATCTTTCCAGTTTGCCAACAAGCATGGTTACTGTTGAGAAGTGCTTCTCCTAGGATGATGTTTAATACATATTAATATGGTCACATACATTTTTGTCCTTGTTATGAGAAGTATGATTCCTATCCTACATAAAAGAAATCCCATACATACTGTTTGCAAGCCTAACATTAAAAAAAAAATCATCTAGATCAGGGGTGTCAAACTCATGGTGTCACAGTGTGGTCACGTGACATATTGCAACTCCCCCCCTTTGTTAAATGGAGGTGGGCATGGCCAGCATGTGATGCATCCAGTCCATGGGCCGCTAGTTTGACATCCCTGATCTAGATCATCAGTGAAATTGGTACTGATCTTTCATGTCTTGAACAGTTTCAGGCCAAAATATTTCAAGAATATGGAATTAATTTGTTTTTATCACTATTTTTAATTGCAAATATCTGCCTTATACTGAAATGAACGTGTATTTGTGTGTGTCTATAAATAGTTTAAATAAGATTGATGATGATGATGATGACAATGAAGACAAATGATTGATAGATAGGTAGATCTATTTGTTACCTATCCTATTGATGAATATATTCTACATTTAATATATTTTTTTACATTTTTATGTGTTTTAGATTTGATTCTTTCATGTTTCAAATCACCCTGTTATTTGCCTGGAAAATTCTCATCACTATGAACATGGGAAGGGGAAGAAAGACAAAATACTCCAAAACAATGAGTATAAAAGAGTTAATTATTCAAAAAAAAATCAAAACTAATTTGCCAATCTAGATGGTGGGCAGTGTCAGGACTCTTAAAAAATTCATCCTCTGAGCAGCCAACCAAGAGCAGGATTTCCCTCTTTGTCTGGTGAGCTTTAAAATGAGAAAAGGCCAGCTTTATTTTGCCTTTTTCTTCTTTTTCCTTCCATCATGAGTAAAGGTTGGATTTCTCAGCAGGCTTCCATCAGTTGAGAGATGTACTAAAACCTGGAGAAAGACTAGAGAGTCAGAAGAAAGTGGCCATCTAGAAGAAATGTTCTGGGTTGTTTACTTACACGATTGACCTGAGCTTTTCCTTGATATAGAATCCTATTAGTTCTCTCTATATTCATGAGTATTCATGAGTATACAGGTGAAACTCGAAAAATTAGAATATCGTGAAAAATTTCATTTATTTCCGTAATGCAACTTAAAAGGTGAACCTAATATATGAGATAGACTCATTACATGCAAAGCAAGATAGTTCAAGCCGTGATTTGTCATAATTGTGATGATTATGGCTTATAACTCATGAAAAACCCAAATCCACAATCTCAGAAAATTAGAATATTACATGCAATCAATAAAACAAGGATTGTACATAGAACAATATCGGACCTCTGAAAAGTAGTATAAGCATGCATATGTACTCAGTACTTGGTTTGGACCCCTTTTGCAGCAATTACTGCCTCAATGTGGCGTGGTGTGGAAGCTATCAGCCTATGGCACTGCTGAGGTGTTATGGAAGACCAGGATGCTTCAATAGGGGCCTTCAGCTCTTCTGCATTGTTCGGTCTCATGTCTCTCATCTTTCTCTTGGCAATGCCCCATAGATTCTCTATGGGGTTCAGGTCAGGCGAGTTTGCTGGCCAATCAAGCACAGTAATCCCACAGTCATTGAACTAAGTTTTGGTGCTTTTGCAGTGTGGGCAGGTGCCAAGTCCTGCTGGAAAATGAAGTCAGCATCCCCATAAAGCTTGTCTGTGGAAGGAAGCATGAAATGCTCTAAAATCTCCTGGTAGACGGCTAAATTCACCCTGGACTTAATGAAGCACAATGGACCAACACCAGCAGATGACATGGCTCCCCAAATCAACACAGACTGTGGAAATTTCACACTGGACTTCAAGCATCTTGCAGTGTGTGCATCTCCATTCTTCCTCCAGACTCTGGGTCCTTGGTTTCCAAATAAGATGCAAAAGTTGCTCTCATCAGAAAAGAGGACTTTGGACCACTGAGCAACAAACCAATTCTTTTTTTCTTTAGCCCAGGTAAGACGCTTCTGACATTGTTTGTTGTTCAGGAGCGGCTTGACAAGAGCAATACAACATTTGAAGCCCATGTCCAGGATCCATCTGTGTATGGTGGCTCTTGATGCATTGACTCCAGCCTCAGTCCACTCCTTGTGAAAGTCCCCAACACTTTTGAATGGCCTTTTCCTGACAATCCTTTCCAGGCTGCAGTCATCCCTGCTGCTTGTGCACCTTTTTCTTCCACACTTTTCCCTTCCACATAACTTTCTATTAATGTGCTTTGATACAGCACTTTGGGAACATTCAACTTCTTTTGCAATTATCTTTTGAGGCTTTCCCTCCTTATGGAGGGTGTCAAGTGATGGTTTTATGCACAACTGTCAGGTCAGCAGTCTTTTCCCATGATTGTGCTTCCTACTGAACCAGACTGAGAGATCATTTAAAGGCTCAGGAACCCTTTGCAGGTGGTTATGGCTTAATTAGCTGATTAGAGTGTGACACTTTGAGCCTAGAATATTGAACCTTTTCACAATATTCTAATTTTCTGAGATTGTAGACTTGGGATTTTCATGAGCTGTAAGCCATAATCATCTCAATTATGACAAATCACGGCTTGAACTATTTTGCTTTGCATGTAATGTGTATGTATATTAGGTTCACCTTTTAAGTTGCATTACTGAAATAAATGAACTTTTGCATGATATTCTAATTTTTTGAGTTTCACCTGTAGCAGTTTAGTTGGGAGTTAATTGTACAATTAACTCAAATATTAATTGGGAATTACTTGCAATAGTGATGAATGCACCACTGGAAGACCCGAAATACCAAATTAAGGACAGATAATGGACAAAATCTATCTACATGGACACTAAGGAGTCAACAGTCATGTGATTATAATTCTAAAGCAGGGCTGTTAAACTCACAGATGTGTCACATGCTGCCCATGCCCAGTTTAGCGAAAGGGGGAAAAGTTATGATACATCACATTCTAAAGTGACAATACTCTTCCTAATATTGGGGGGATGACAATCACCTCTCTGGTATACATGATATGACTGTTCAGTGAGATAGTTAAAAACAGTTTTTATTCTGAAATAAAAAGAAATTTATGAAGACATGGGAATGTGAACTGTCAATGTTGTGAGATGGGCAGCCATGTAGATAATTTTGATGATTATTATAATTTTTTCCTCAGATGGTAGATAAAAAGAGGTTGTAGTTCACTGATCCAAATTGCCATCCAACATCTATCAACTACTGTGTACTCAAAGGCTTGAGGCATTTGGCAAGGAGCAAAAGTTTCAGAAGCCATTTTCTGTGTGGTTAATTCTATCCTGAGTCACCTGCTTGCTCTACCAATTGCTTTCTTTCTTTAGCAACTATTGCTGCAGGAAACATTTGCTTCATCTTTCAGTCTGGCAAAGGACTCCTCCAAAGTTTTCCATCTCAGAAACCTGAGAGTGTTGCTATGGGTTTTTTCATCCACAGAACAGCTGATATGATTATTGTGCCCATCTGAAAGATCCAAATTACCAAACAGCAAGCTACTGATACAAATAAAAACAGCATCAGGATATGACCTCTGGTGAGGTGAAAAATGTAGGCGTTGTGCATGCCAAATATTCTTGTCTTGGATGGCAAACCTCAGGTGAAGAATATTACGTGCAAAATACAACGTGTGCATGATTAACTTGAAGAAAACAAGACCTTAAAACCCAGATAAGACGGAACAAAGAACAGGAACTAAAGCTTATGTTAATCTTAACTAGAGATGAATGTAGAAACTGCTGAAGCAGGTAGTAACAAAGGTTGTCTAAATAGATGTATACTATGTGTATAAATTAATCAATAATATGCTACTATGTATATATATAGAATGAACTCTGGCAATAGGGCAGACAGCTCTTCTTATTTTCAATCTGTCAATAAAGAAGGAAACTTGTCTCATCTTCAGGTGGTCCTGAGTCTTGATTCCTACAAATGGCACCTTGAACAGGGACCCCTTACGTCATCCGGCAAGGATTTGGTGCACCTTCAACCTGTTAACAGTTTCTGTAAGTATGGGGTCTTCGCTTTCTGAAGAGCAGAGAAAGCATGTGGAGGAATTAGGATATCTTTTAAAGAAAAATCATACAGATGTATCTCAGCGCAGTCTCACAAGGCTGGTCCAGGAGATTGCAGCTCAATGTTTATAGTATCCAGAAAAGGGGTCTCTTAGGTTAGTAGATTGGGAGAAAATTGGAATTACTTTACATAGAGAGCCAAGGGCTAGTGAGGAGGTTTTACATGCTTGGCATTTATGTTGGCATGCAGTTGAGATATTTGGCACTAATGAGGTTTCTCTATTAGCGCCCCCCCTTCACAATACACAGCCCCCATAGCTTGTTCTCCGTCTTCATCAGAATATCTGACTATCTCTCCCTCTGCTCCCTTAGACACAGGACAAAAACCTCCTGATCCGGTTATTCAAACATCTTTTCAAAAAATGGTGGAGACATGTAAAAGGGATGTCTCCATGCCAGGGGCAGAGTTAGCTGAACTATTGTCTGTCTATCCTGTGCAGTATCATCTGGGTCAAGGCCAACAGCTGGATCAGCAGATAGCAGAATGGGAAGGTTTATCTTATCAGATATTAAGGGAATTGAAAAAGCTGTTAGAGACTATGGTATTAGTAGTAATTTTACTAGAGGACTTGTGGAGGGTATTAAAAATGGATATACCATGGTTCCTGAAGATTGGAAACAAATTTTTCATATGATTGTAACTTCAATGCAATATGTAATCTGGGAAAGTGAGTATATGCGGCATGCTCAAGCAGCTGCAATGGGAGGTGGAGGAACTTACACTGTAGAATAATTGTTTGGCTCTGGACAATTTGCAGCTATCCCTGCGCAAGTTATCCTCCCACCTGTGACTTTAGCTATCGTGTCAGAATGTGAATATCGAGCATTTCTAAAAGTTCCTCAGACTGGGGAACCTAGAGCAAATTTTTCTAACATCAGACAGGGAGTTAATGAGCCTTATGCTGATTTTGTGGAACGGTTATCAAAAGCCATTCGGCAGCAATTCAATCATCAAGAAGCAGCTGGGGAGCTTCTTCACCAATTGGCTATTGAAAATGCTAATAGTGATTGTAAAAGAGCTTTACAACCATTAAAGGCAACAGATCATTATACCCTGGCAGATGTGCTACATGTCTGTGAGGATATTGGGTCACAAACCTATAAAATGCATTTATTAGCTGCAGCAATTCAAAAGGGCCAAAAGTTCTCAGGAAATTGTTTTAAGTGTGGTAAACCAGGGCATTTTCAAAAAGAATGCCGTTCTGTTCCTAATATTGCTAAAAACCGACCATCTAAAAAATGCCTGATTTGTAAAAAGGGTTTTCATTGGGCTAATCAATGTAGATTCCATTCGGGAAACTTGCCCATGGGTGTGGCACCCACCCAGAATCCAAAGCGTGCCTACCCCATAACCCTGACTCTACCACAGTCACTCTCTCCCACGCCTCCCTGGCCACAGCCGGTAGTGCTGGGATCGATTTGATTACACAATTAGAAGTTGAATTTAAATTTCCAATGGAAGTTAAATTGGTTCCCTCTCAATACAAAGGCCCTCTTCCTTCAGGTCTTGTTGGTTTAATATTACCTCATTCCTCTGCTCATAAGCTAGGACGCTTTGTGGTGCCTGGCGTTATTGACTCTGACTACACTGGCACCCTTATGATACAAATTTGGGTTAACTTCCCACAACGTATCCCTTCTTATTCTTCTATTGCTTTTGCTTCTTCTTCCTTATGAAGTTCCTTCTCCTGGGTCTGGAATATGTGGAAATGCAAGCTTTGGCTCCACCTCCCCTTCAGTGGATCTACTTCAGCCATTAACATTACGTCGACCTTTACCAACGCTTTACCTTAATAAGCAAACTTTTCAAGGGTTATTGGATATATGGGCCGATGTTGCTGTCATCTCCTCTTTACAGTGGCCTGTTCAATGGCCTAAGAAAACTGTTTCTTCCTTGTGGGGCATGGGTGGCTCCACTTCAGCTTGGCAAAGTGTTCAGGATATTGACATTTCCACTGCTGCTGGTAAGTTCTTTTTTTTAAAACCATATATTTTGGATATTCATACTAATATATGGGGCCGTGATGTTCTTGTCTTTTTAAATGCTCATTTAATTTTGGATGATGGCTCTCCTGCTTAAGTGGCTCTGTTCTATTCCTGTATGGATGGAACAATGGCCTCTTCCTGTTGATAAACTTTCAGCTTTACAGCATTTAGTTCATGAACAACTTTTAGCGGAACATATTGAATTTTATATCAGTCCATGGAATACCCCTGTTTTTGTAATAAAAAAGAAAAGTGGGAAATGGAGATTCTTACAGGATTTAAGAGAAATTAAAAACAGTTAAAAACTGAATCTGGGCCCTATCATCTCCGAAAAATACAGAATATAATTTCCATTATATTGTTCACTTGGATCAGATTCCTTTTCAGAGCTACCTGTTATTTTGCATTTCCAAACAGCAGAACCTTTAAACAAACCTTTGGTTAAATATCATCAAGCACCAGACCCGGAGTGGAAAAGTCCGGCTCGGTTGATTACTTGCGGTCGGGGTTACACTGCTGTAGAAGCTCCGCAGACTCGCCAAGCTATTTGGATCCCTGCTCATTGCATATGACCTTATCATGGTGTGGCACCACAGCCTACACAATCCAATTCCAAACTTCAACCTGCACCTGAAAACGGAAGTCCGTCTTCCGAAGCCCAAAGCTGAATGCCCTCCGCCAATTACTTGGGGCCAAGTGAAAGCTACCACCTATCAAGCACAGCAATAATTGCAAAAGGCGGCATTGCCACAAACTCCTGAAAATTTGGTTGCTGCTGTATTTTCTATTATAACAGCTAATTCTGTAATAATTATTATGTGCTTTTTGCTGCTAAGTGTCAGTAGAGTAGGGGCAAAGGATGTTAATTATACTATGCGTCTTAATCCTAATTTGTGGGTTTGTCATGCTCAGTATATGTTTATGATCTAATGTAACCTTGTATTATGAGCCTCCCATGGCTTTTGGCCAAGTAGCTTTTATTCCTAACCTTATTGCCTCTTCTTCCTTTGTTGTCTCGCAATTACAGAATCTTCAACAGTCTTGGCTACTTTCAAAACCTCCTACTCAATTAAAAAATATTCATTGGCATTATTTGAAACTTACTCACTTTACTAAAGGATTATGTTTTTGTTGTCATGCCCAACATACTTGGTTGGCTAATTGGGATGACTATACCAGAGCATAGCAAATTTTAAATAAAATTGGGAATTATAGTTATTGCTCTAATTATTATTGGCTTTAATTCTTTAATTCTTCATTGTATGGACCTAATGTAATTCCTGAAATGTACCCTGATGATTTTCCTATTTTTAATATAACTGATCAGTCTAATGTTGGATCGATATGTGCTGGCTGGCAACTATCTATGTGGTTCCCTCTATGTGGTTTTTCTTTGATAAGTATGCTACCAATGTACACCCTCAAAATTATCAATGTGCAGCTATTGGGTATCTATCTTTACCAGTACAAGTAGGAATTTTCACTTCTTCTAGATCCCGTCGATCCCTTTGGGGCCTTCATGTAATGATGAAGTCATTATATATACTCAACTTTCTTCTGGATCTACTTTTGGGCATGCAGTAGCAGGCGCAGTTACAGGAATCATTACTTTGGGTGCTTATCTTGGTATAATTGCTCAGGAGAATCGCCGATCTACTCTTTAACTAGCCTGTCGCATGGAGAAATCAATTAATGCTACGGTTGCCATAGTCCGTGATTTGCAACATGAAGTTGAAGATTTGAATCAACAACGATTTGCTATTGATTACCTCCTGGCTAGACAAGGAGGTTTTTGTAAATTAGTAGGACAGCACGGCTGTGCTGTTCATTTTCACCTTCTAAATAAAACTATTGAAGATGAGCTTGCTAACTTACAATCCTATTTTCAGAATAATATTCATGCTATTCCCTCTCCTTTTGAATGGTTGACTAATTGGCTGCCAGATTGGGTTTAGTTAAAACAAATGTTCTTTTATGGAATAATTCTTGTAGTGATGTTAATCATATGTTGTTGTTTTATTCAATGTATTCCTTCACTCTTTGCTCTGTTCTGTCCTGTTCCAGCTTCTCTCCATCCTATTCAGTTACGCTACATTCAAAAATCCTTACTTCCTCACAATAAAGTAAAAAATGGGGACATGTAGGCATTGTGCATGCCGAATATTCTTGTCTTGGATGGCAAACCTCAGACGAAGAATATTACGTGCAAAGTACAACGTGTGCATGATTAACTTGAAGAAAACAAGACCTTAAAACCCATATAAGACGGAACAAAGAACAGGAACTGAAGCTTATGTTAATCTTAACTAGAGTTAATCTTAACTAGAGATGAATGTAGAAACTGCTGAAGCTGGTAGTAACAAAGGTTGTCTAAATAGATGTATAGTACGTGTATAAATTAACCAATAGTATGCTACTATGTATATATATAGAATGAACTCTGGCAATAGGGCAGACAACTCTTATTTTCAATCTGACAATAAAGAAGGAAGCTTGTCTCATCTTCATGTGGTCCTGAGTCTTGATTCCTACAAAGAGAACCAATACCCACATTTTTGTGTGGACAGTTCAGTCAAATTTGGCAGTTGGATGTTGATCTAGATTGCTGAAATTCTCTTGGAAAAAAGAGAAGACTGGAGATTGCCCATGTTTTCTTTGAATTATGGTGCTGGAGGAGATTCCTGTGAGTCCCTTGGACTGCAAGGCGATCAAACCGGTTAGTCCTAGAGAAGATCAACTCTGACTGCTCTTTAGAAGGCCGACCATCCAGCAGCCCACCACTGCAAACGTACCATTCAACCTTGTTCCTACAGGGTATTAAAACAATGCCCTGCTTCTGCATGCTCCTCTATAAATATACACACCCTTAAGATAGTGTCCATATACAGTGTTCAGATTATATATATCATATATAATATCATTATAAGGATTAGGATGTTTGCACATGACTCTCACTTCTCCTCTCTACCTCTCAGCACAACATAAGGTGCTTCATAAATAATTGAGGAAAAGGAAATCTATTTGAGTCTTAAGGCTTTGTACAGAATATCTATAGTATCTGCAGAATTCAGCAGATTGCATCTCACATATTCTCATAATCTTGTTGTACTCCAAACCTGTTAAAATTTTCTTGTAGAACACACTTCTAATTGTCCAAATAGTCTGCTTGAAAGTCTCAAAAGTAGCCAGAAACATGTTAAATACTCTTTTGGATCAAGCTGGCTTCCTGGAGACTATTAACCTAATTTTCAAGGCAATTATATAGTTTGCCACTGCCTTTTTCAGAAATGTTTCTTCAAGTTCCTACTCTGATCTAAACATGTAAAACTAAGTTGGACAACTGTCAAGATGCTTCTGAGAAGAAAACCTGGGATACTTGGGAAATGCTACTTTATACTGACGGAAACCTTGAAGCTATTATCCAATAATTCAACAGCACTGTGTTTTTCTGATGCTATGTTTGGATGTATACAGAAGAAAATCAAAAAGGACATAAATTTATATTTTTAAAAGGGGCTGGCTGCAGAGTTGCATACCATACAACTTCCTGTCCACCAGTTGCTCTCTACAAATGCCTCTAATATATTCATCATAGCGAATACATTGTTCTAAATATATGATGAATTCCATTTTGGTTTTGGAAAGAGTAGCAAGGAACTATTTTAGGATATCACTTTAACTAATTTGGATTGCAGAAGAAATATTAAATTTCTTCCTCAATATAAAATTGCTCTGTCCTGCAGGTTTAATCCACATGTCTGGATAGGGGAAAACTTGTTTAATGAGAAAAGAAAATATGAAATTGAAATAGAACAGACAAAGTATAAATATAATGATTAGAAAAACATTGAAACTTAGAAAAAGATATATAATTGAATTTAGATAGGTATGAGATAATTAAAAACAGAGTTGAGAAAATTAAGGGAGGGGAAAATTATGGAGAAAATGTTAAAATAGTGATATGGAGAACACAAAGACGAATATGAAATTGAGTTTGTGTCTGTATGGAGAAGTGATAACCCGGGATCATGCTATTCTCAAAAAAAAAGATGTTTTATTTGTATTATGTTTTGTGAAAACCCAAATAAAATTTATTTTTAAAAAAAGAAAAAAAGAAGAAGAAACAATAGGATAGGGACGGTAGGCACGTTGGTGCGCTTATGCACACCCCTTACAGACCTCTTAGGAAAGGGGTAAGACAGTTTAAGGTTAAAGTTTTTGAGGTTTGGGGAATAAACCAGTCAGGTAGAGTATTCCAAACATTGACCACTCTGTTGCTGAAGTCGTATTTCCTGCAATCAAGTTTGGTGTGGTTTATCTTGAGTTTGTGTGCTCTTGTATTGTTATGGTTGAAGCTGAAGTATTCATTGACAGGTAGGACATTGCAATACATAATTTTATGTACTATACTTAGATCAGACCGAAGGCGGCGTAGTTCTAGGTTGTTCTAGGTCTAGAATTTCAAGTCTGGTGGCATAAGGTATTCTGCAACAAGTAGAGGAGTGGAGAACTTGTCCTGTGAAATATTTCTGGACTTTCTCTTTTTTTTTAAAAAAAAGCAAACTTTATTGAATATACAATTAAAATAAATGAACAAACACATGCAGAACATAGAAAAACAAAGAAAAAAAATCAAGGGCAATTCCATTATCGACAGTTTGTGGTTCCTTATTTGTTATCATTATTGGTGTCGTATTTACAATTAAATCTTAATGCGAGTATATAATTACTACCGATGTAGCTTAATCTCCTTTACAGTTTAATAATGTTTACTATTATATTATCTGTCTTCATTCTATCCAATTGTACCAACATTCCCAACTCTTATAATATTCTGATGATTCTTTATCCTTAAGTGCTAGGATCAATTTATCCATTTCTGCACAGTTTATTATTTTCTGAATAGTCATTTCCTCTGTTGGAATATAGGCTTGTTTCCAACATTGGGCAAAAGCTAATCTAGCTGCAGTAAGTATGTGTAATATTATATATTTAGCTTTTTTGGGAAGTTGCCTAATGAATGTCCCTAATAGGAAGAATTCTGGTTTTAATTCAATCTGGTCAGCTGTAATTTCCTCCAACCATTTTTTGATTCTCCACCAGTATCTTTGGGCTTCTGTACAGGACTACCACATATGATAGAATGTTCTGTGTTTCTATTTACATTTCCTGCAATACGGATTCATGTTAGGAGACATCTTCGCTAATCTCGAAGGAGAGAGATGCTATCTATAAAACATTTTATAGGCATTTTCTTTATATGTTGCTGATTTTGTGATTTTATTATTCCTGGTCCAGACTTTTTCCCATTCTATTAAAATGATACTATGTCCTATATTTCTACTCCAAGCTATCATATTGCCTTTGACAACTTCCTCCTCTAATTCTATTGTAAAATTTGGTGGGTTTTTTTGTCCGAACCTAGTAAGATATTATCTAATTGTTGTGGCTTACTGTAGATTCCAAAAACTTTCTTATCCTGTCTATATCTATTTTGTATTTGGAGGTAAGCCCACCGGTCAATTCATAGCCCTTGTTCTTGAAGATCTTGCCATTATTTTAAAGTTCCTTGTGCATCTTTATATTTTATCATCTTATTAATATCCAGATTGTTTGGATGTATCATCGCCTCCATCACTGAGATCCAAATTGGAATTTTTAGATAGTGCTTTTTCTATATTTTATTCCAATTAGTCAATAAAGAGACTCTAATTACATGTCTGTGGAAGTAATTCAGTTTGGTTTTCCCTGTGTCCCATGCTACCCCCTCTGTAAATCATGGCCTTCTAGAAATAATATTCTTTTATTCGATAAATTTACCCATTCTTTCAGCCATAGTAAGGAAGCTGCGCTGTGATATACAGTAGTTCCCAATTTAGGAGTGCCATACCTCCCTGCCGGTGGTGGGATTCAAATTTTTTTACTACCGGTTCTGTGGGCGTGGCTAATTTGGTGGATGTGGCTTGGTGGTCATGTGACTGGGTGGGCATGGCTTGGTGGTCATGTGACTGGGTGGGCATGGACAACTCAATGCCACTCACATCAAAGGGTGCCTTGCCTGGCCCCTCCCCTCCCAGCCATTCCTTTTCACACCCAGCTTCAACGTATCTATAGTTCTGTAAAAATGTTGTTCACCTTTTTTGACTTTATTATCTACGTACTATAGATATATTTTCATGGACCACTGAAAGGAGGAAATGACTCACTTGCTTCTTTATTTATTATTACTATTCCCTTCAATATAAAACATCACATATTAGGAAGAGCATATTAAGCTGGACTTATGCAACCTGATGTACAAAATAAACACACACATATTTATGCTCTGGACTAGACATTGAATGCATGTAAATCCCTGAAAAATATGTGGTAGCCCTGGGCAAAAAAAGGCAATAAAATCACTCTAGGTGTTGGGACAGTGTAAAATATTAATACATGATAAATAATGGAACAGTTAAAAATAATAGCACAGAGTTTTCTCTCTTTCTCTACCTTCCTATTTCTTTTTCTTTTCTTTTCTCTCTCTCTCTCTCTCTCTCTCTCTCTCTCTCACACACACACACACACACACACCTGTTTATCCAGGCCCAAGAAGGGAGTGAATAAGTGGGGGGAAGGACTTCTAGGTTTCTAGGAAGAGGCACCCCTGGAAGCTGCTCTACTCTCCAACCACACATATTGCTGATCAATTGGTCATCAGTGTTTAGGTGTCAAGAATGGCTCCTAATTGCAAATAGGATCTCTTTACAAATTCTATTTTAAGGCGATAAGAAAAGATCTGATGGATCAGACAAAAGTCAGTCTAAGATTCACAGAGAGCACACAAATCCCTCTGGTTCTCCCTGATCAGTCAGGCGAGGCCATACAGGCAATCCCCACTCCCTGTGCGCGGAGGATGGAGGGGAAGCAGCTCCCCAGAGGATGGGATTTTTGTTGTGAGGGAGAGGACGGGGCTTATTGAACTGTTATTTGGATCTCTTCTGCCACGTGACCTATGGAGACAGCCTTTCACCTTATTGCAAGGATAAGAGTTTCTACAAATGCTCCAAGAGCTTCCAACCCCAATCAGCTTGCATGTTAAATGGCAGAGAGGTCTGAGGGCACCATCTTCCCTAAAGAATTGCTCCACTGAAATGGAATGAAGCTGCACAAAAGAAGCCTGCAGAAAGCTTGGATAATTCTGTTCTTTCAAACATTTTTCCCTTGGAGCAATTCCAAACAGGTCGTCCTTCAAAAGCAACTACAAACAATCCAACTCTGGGAAGAGCTGAATAAACTCACAAGCAGCTCTAGTCAGCAGCGGGGTGGCGGGATAAGGAAAAAATTGGGCGGTGCGCTCTCCCAAAGATCTCCACCGCCCCACTCCAGTCCTCTCTCTCTCTCTCTCTCTCTCACACACACACACACACACACACACACATACACACATGCACCCCATTCTCTTCCTATTTTTTTCTTTCTTTCATTTCTTTCTCTTTCTTTCTGATCTTTCTTTTTCTTTCTCTCCCTTCTCTCCCTTCTCTCTCTCTCTCTCTCGCTCACACACACACATCTGGTCTGACTGGGATGGCACGAGAAGGCAGAAAGCAAGCAGTGGGGCAGCGTCTGGACTCGCTTTATTTATTTCGTTTCCCAGCAGTTATGGCAGTGGCGGCGCTGGCAATATTCCGAGAGGGGATGGGCCAGGCGGATGTACCGGGGCTGCCGTTGCTGCATGTGTGCACCTCTGTTGTCCCCTCAGCCTCAGCGCAGTGGAGATGCCCCTCAAGGGCCGCACACCCACCCACTGGCCAGGCTGGGATGGAAGCGGCGCATCCCCTGGGAGGAGGCAGAAAACAGCCAGTGCATGCAACCATCATGGCCAGTTGCTTTGTTCATTTTGTGCCCTGGGAGAAGGCAGAAAGCGAGTGGCTACAGATGCGGCGGCACTGCTACGGGAGGCAGTCCCAGGAGTCCCCCCACCCTCCCTTTTGGAGCACCACTTACCATGGAGTCGGACAGATATTCCTCCCACATGGAGGTTTTTTGTTTTTTCAAGTGGGCTTCGTAGTATTCCAAAACATTTAACACTATTCTTAAATTGTTCCTAATTTGTCTGTTGGGGAGAAATCCACTTTGGTCTTTATGTATATATTCATTCAAGATTCTTTTTAGTCTATTTGCTATAATAGTAGCAAATATTTTATAGTTGGTATTTAACAAAGAAATTGGTCTATAGTTTTGTATGAGTCAGGGATCTGAATCTTCCTTTGGAATCAGCAAAATCAATGCCTCCCTCCATGAATCCAGCATTTTAGCCGCAAGTAAAACCTCATTATATACTTCCACCATAAGGGGTCCTATTTGTTCTCCTATTGCCTTGTAGAGTTACCCTGGGATCCCATCAGGTCCCAGAGTTTTGTTGTTGTTTTTATTTTCTATTGCTGTTTTCAGTTCAAACCACATAATATCTTTAATTAGCATTTCTTTCATCTCATCTCCAATTACTTTGTCTTTTGTTACGCCCAAGTAATTTTTTATCATATCCTCCTTTACCACTTCCTTTTTATAGAGGTCTTCAAAATATTTATATGCAATTTCTTTTTTCTGTTCTATTCCCTGTTGGGCATCCCCATTTCCATCTATTAATTGATAAATTAATCTTTTTTCTTCTTCTTTTTTGAGTTTGTAGGACAGCCACCTCCCTGGTTTGTTAGCCTGTTTAAAGTATATCTGTCTAGCTATATTCAACTTTGTAATCATTCCTTCCTGTTCAATTAAGTTCAATTTGTGTTTAGTTACTATCCTCTGATTTTGCAGTTTACAATCCTGTGGAGTACTTTGTAACTGGCTTTCTAGTTCTTTAATTCTTTGTTTTAATTTATTTTGTTGGGCATAATTTTCTTTATCCCTCCTGGCAGTATATGATATCATTGTGCCCCTTATTGCAGCCTTCATTGTATCCCAAATATTTTGCTTCGTAGTTGCCTCATTATTGTTTTCTTTTAAAAAGTAATCTAATTCCTCCTTGAGTCTATTCATAAATTCTTTTTCTTTAATTAGCTGTGTATTTAGCGTCCACCTATTCCTTGGCTTTTTCCTACCTTTTCACAATATCTGAATTGGATTATGATCTGCCCATTTGCTAGGTAAAATTTCAATCTCTTTTAACTCATCTGCTATTTCACCGTTCATCCACACCATTATCAATTTGTGTCCATGATTGGTGTGGATTTGAGTAGAACGCAAATTGTTTTTTCTCTGGGTTTAATTTTCTCCACACATCTATCCAATTCAATTCAGTCATCATTTCCTCACATGTTTTCAGTAACCTTCTCTTTTTCCTCTTCTTCCTCCATTACTGTGATCTTTTTGATGGTCCACAATGGCATTGAAGTCCCCTAAGATACAAATATTCCCTTTTTCTAATCCTACATTTTTTCATGCAAATGTTTAAAAAATTATTTTTGGTTTTCATTAGAGGTGTAGATCACTACTAATAGAATTGAGGTTGAGCTAATCCAGATTTGTAAAACCAGAATTCTTCCATTGGAATCTGTCCAAATTAGGTCTGCTTTCATATCCTCTTTCACATATACTGCTTTTTCCCAGAGTCTGCTGGTGTCGTATATAGTTTACGTAGCTTCGGGCATTCTAAATATTTTTCATCTGACTTCCTTATATGGGTTTCTTGTAAGCATACTATACTTGCATTTTGTTTAATTAGTTTAGTTGATATTCTTTTCCTTTTTATCCTGAAATTCAGGCCATTTATATTAATTGATAATATTTTCTTTTCCTCATCCATTGTCTAGTTGATTCTTGCTCTTTGTCTTGTAGTTACTCCTCTTTCTCTTTGTGGCTGGTAATGTATCCTTGGTTCTTCTCTCTCTTGTTTTGTATTTTTCGGACTCCTGTCTCTATTCTTTTGGAAATCTTGGTCGTCTTGCGAATTTGATTCTAGTTCATCTTTACTACTCAGTTCTTCTGGGCCTACCAGTTGCTTATAAAATTCTTGGGCTTTTTCCACAGAATCTACTCTAATTTTCCTTTCTTCCCATGAGATTAACATCCCTTTTGGGATTAGCCATCTAAATACAATGCCTTTTTGATATAATTGGGTCATCAAGAATTTGTTTATGTTGTTTGTTTATGTTTATTTAATTTATATACTGCCCCGTCTCCCATTTGGGACTCGGGGCGGTGTACAGCCAGACAATTACAATACAATTTCTTGTATTGTAAAACAATACAAGAAATTTAAAATTTAAAAACAGATTAAATCAGTGGCTGAAGTTAAAAATAATAAGAATAATAAAAACAAGGGCATATAAAATGATAGATTTAAAATGACAAATTTAAAAACTCCACAATATTACTAGGCCAGACCAGATCATTGAAAAGATGAGTCTTCAATGCGTGCCTGAAGATTCGCTGGTCAGGGATAGTCCATATCTCCGGGGGCAGCTCGTTCCAAAGGGAGGGTGCTCCCACAGAGAAGGCCTGTATCCTCAGGGTCGCCAGCCGACATCGTCCAGCTGATGGCACCTCAAAGAGGCCCACCCTGTGAGAGCGCACACGCCGACAGGAGGCCAATGGTGGCAGAAGGCAGTCCCATAAGTACCCAGGTCCCATAGAGCACTTTATAGATGACCACCAACACCTTGAATCGCACCCAGAAGGCTACTGGAAGCCAATGCAGCTCGCGCAGGAGCGGTGTAACATGGGAGCTACGAGAAGCCTCCAGAATCACCCACGTGGCCGCATTCTGCACCAACTGGAGCCTCCGGATGCTCTTCAAGGGGAGCCCCATGTAGAGAGCATTGCAATAATTGAGACGGGAAATGACAAGGGCAGAGGTGACCATGCAAAGCGTGTCCAGATCCAGAAAGGGCCACAACTGGCAAATCCATTGGACCTGGTAAAAAGTCCCCCTGGTGACAGCTGTTATGTGATCTTTCAGCAACAGCCGTACATCCAGGAGGACACCAAGATTGCGCGCCCTCCCCGTGGGAGTCAAAGTTTCTCCCCCCACAGCCAGCAATGGAATAAGCCGGCTATATCTGGGCGCAGGAAACCACAGCCACTTGGTCTTGGTAGGGTTGAGTCGGAGCCTGTTCATACCCATCCAACTCTGCACAGCCTCCAGGCACTGGGTCATTACTTCAATGGCTTCGTTGGGGTGGCCTGGGGTAGAAATGTATAACTGAGTATCATCAGCATACTGAAAGAATTCTACCCCAAAATCACGGATGATCTCACCCAGCGGCTTCACATAAATGTTGAACAACAGGGGCGAGAAAACAGACCCTTGAGGCACCCCGCAAATCAAGGGCCTTGAGGTCGACCTCTGCCCCCCTGCCAACACAAATTGTGAACAGTTGGAGAGGAAGGAGAACCACCGTCACATGGTGCCCCCCACTCCCAACCCCCCCAACCACTGCAATAAGATACTATGATCGATAGTATCAAAAGCCGCTGAGAGATCTAACAGGACCAAGACAGAGGAACAACCCCTGTCACGGGCCCTACAGAGATCATCCACCAACGCGACCAACACCGTCTCTGTGCTGTACCCGGGCCTGAAGCCCGATTGAAGCGGATCTAAATAGACAGTTTCATCCAGGTCCAATTTATAGTCTCGCCTTTGCTCTCTCACTCTTCTTGGGATTTGTTTAAGCACCAAGACTTCTTTGTCTTAATATGTGATTGTTTCTTCTATGGATATGTTGAATATAATATCCCAGACCTTTCTTCTAGCAAATCTTACGTGAACTTCTTTTGGACATTTGTGGCATCTTGCATAATTTGTACTCACTCTATAAACTTCGTCCAACTCTTTCAGAATATCATCTTTGTCTTTTTTCAACACTTCTGCTAATGCTTCTGCTATCACTTGTTCCAGATCCTTTTCTTTTGATTCCACTATGTTCTGGAATCTCAAATACATTGCGGCCCTATCCATTTCCAAATAGACCAGGGAGTCTTCCATTTCTTTGCTCACATTCCTTAGATGTTCATCAACCATTTCCAGTTTCTTTTCAATTTGTTCAGTTCTTTTCTCTACCTCCTTTATTGTTGATTTGTTTCTCTCTAATGCTTGCTGGATTGTTCAACAAGGTCTTGACTATTCAGCTTGTATTTTATTTTCTGATTATTATTATTTTTTGCTAATATGTAAGACAGAGCATTTATTTGTTGAGATTTGAAGTTGCCATTTTTTTGACCATTCTGATACATAGCCGAGGTCTTTTTGAAGGGTAGCAATGTTGTCTATGGTGTTGAATGGCGAAGAGAACAGAGTTGCTCTTAATATGATCACAGAGGTCATTTATGTAGAGTATGAAGAGAGTTGGTCCTAGAACACTGCCTTGGGGGACACCACTGTTGACAGGTACAGAATTTGATAGGACACTCCCAATTTTGACTATTCATTGTCTATTTGACAGGAATGCTTCTATTCAGTTATGCAGGTGTCCAGAGATACCATAAGATTTTAGATTTAGGAGTAGTTTGTTATGTATCACTGAATCAAAGGCTTTACAGAAATCTATGTAGATTGCCTCTTTTGTTTTGCCCTGATCAAGTTGTGTGGTCCGTGTGTTTTTGCAGTGTAAGAGTTGCAGATTACAGGATAGTTTTTTTCTGAAACCAAATTGTTTATTAGAGAGTAGGTTGTTCAAACTGTATCAAAGTGGATGATACCATCCCCCTGGAGGTGGTAGGATGCCTTAGGGGGGTACTAAGAGGCAAAGGGGCCAGCAGGGAGGCACTAAGAGGCAGCAGGAGGGTGCTGGAGGTGGAGCCCTCACAGGGTGCAATTCAGGGGTGGCATTCTACCAGTTCATTACTGTTCCTGGTAGTTTGGAGAACCAGTAAAACAGGCCCCTGGGTGGCCCTGCTCCCCTCCACCCGCTCCTCCATTCCCTGCCCAGTCAGTTCTTATTGCGCATGCGTGACATTGTATGCATGCACAACAATCGCTGATGGCCACAGCAGCGTGTTAGAAAAGCGGAGCAAGCAAAGCCAGAGGTCGGTAATTTTTCCTGCAAAAAGCATCCAGACACAGTGTGTTTTTTTCAGTGTAGCTGGAGTCCAGCCACACCTAAAAAAACATGTGGCGTCTGAAGGTTTTTTTGCAGTGAAAATTACCAACCTTCGGCTTTGCTCTGCTTCTCCAATGCACCACCGCCACCACATTCTAGGCACTGGCCATGCAGGCTCACCCCATTAACTGCTGCACCAGTCCGCTTGGCCTTGCTTGGGAAAATCCCTCCAGTGCAGCGGGCTCAATGGGATGGACCTGTGGGGATGGCGCTTAGAATGCAGCCACAACGGCACATTGGAGAAGCAGAGCAAAGCTGGAGGTCGGTAATTTTTGCTGCAAAAAACCTCCAGACACTGCAGCCGCACCGAAAAAACCACACGGTGGCTGCAGGCATTCGTGACAAGGGCGACGTGGGCTGGCAGGGAGCCCAGTGACAATGGATCAGCACTGGATTGTCATCCCTGGCAGCCAGCCATGGAAGGAAGGTAAAGTCACGGCCGTGGGACAATGAAAGAGCGATCTTGGGGGAGGAAACAGGGAGATTAAGGGCCAGGGCCTTTGAAAGGGGAAATGGGGTGATGCAGGATTAGCCCAGGTCTTTGACATATTAGGTCACACCTGTCTGGGCAGAAAATAGGTAGATAGATTAAGGAAGGGTGTAGAGAGAGAGAGAAAGAGAGAGAGGGAATGAGAGAAAGAGAAAAAAGAAAGAGAAAGAGAGAGGGAAAGAGAGAGAAAAGAGAGAAGAAAGAGAGAGGGAAAGAGAGAGGGAAAGAGAGAGAAAGAAAAAGAAAAAAGGAAGAGAGAGAGGGAAAGAGAGAAAGAGAAAAAAGAAAGAGGGAAAGAGAGACAAAAAGAGAGAAAAAAGAAAGAGAGAGGGAAAGAGAGAGAAAGAGAAAAGGAACAGGCAAGAAAGTAAAAAAAAGGTAGAGAGAAAGGAAAAAAAGTGATAGACAAAGAAAGAGGGGGATGGAAGGAAGGGACAGAAAGAAAGAGAGAGAGGGAAAGAGAGAGAGAGAAAGAGAGAGGGAATGAGAGAGAAAGAAAGAAGGAAGGAAGGAGGGAGGAGAAAGTGGATATGGAGGGAGGGAGAGAGAAAGAGGGAAAGAGAGAGAGAGAAAAGAGAGAAAGAGAGTGGGCATGACAGAAAGAAAGAGGGAGGGAGGGAGGAGAAAGTGAATGGGATATGAAAGGAGGGAGGGAGAGAGAGAAAGAGAGGGAGGGAGAGAGAGAAAGAGAAAGAGAGAGGGAAAGAGAGAGAGAAGGAAGAGACAAGGAAAAGAGAAAAGAAAAAGAAAAAGGGAGAGAGAAAGAAGAAAAAGGATAGACAAAGAAAGAGTGGGGAGATGGAAGGAAGGGATAGAAAGAAAGAGAAAGAAAGAAAAAAAAAGAAGAAAGAAAGAAAGAAAGAAAGAAAGAAAGAAAGAAAGAAAGAAAGAAAGAAAGAAAGAAAGAAAGAAAGAAAGAAAGAAAGAAAGAAAGGGAGGGAGGAGAAAGTGAATGCGACATCTAGTCCAACCACCTGCTCTAGCAGGGTTAGAAGGGAGTGTGTGTGTGCATGTGCGTGGCTGTCAAAACTCCAAAAACAGGTCAAGTGGATCTGGAGAGGTCAGTCATAAATTAAAATACTAAGCAACAGGCCATTAAGCGAGGACCACTTATATTTGGTTTGCCAGTCACATGGCTACCTGGCCATGCCCACCCAGTCACATGACCACCAAACAATGCCCATCCAGTCACGTGACCACCAAGCCACCCCCAGCCAGAAAGTCACACCAATCCAGTCACATGACCACCAAGCCACACCCATAAATTAGGCCATGCCCACAGAACCAGTTGTTAAGAAATTTGAATCCCACCCCTGGATGGGGGGCACTGAGGATGAGTTTGTAGCACCAAGGGGGCAGTGGACTGAAAAAGTTTGGGAACCACAGGTATAATACAATCAATAGCAGTGTACTGTACTGATTTCCTCTTACTGTGGTGTTCATGACAGTAGGTGTTATAGTTAGCTGGTAGCAGGTGCGGACGGCTGAGGAGAATGAGGAGTCAGATGAAGGGCCAGGACCATTAGAGAGTAGACTGCTGCCTTCAGAGATAGTGGGAGCTGGCAGCAGCAATGAGGAGGTTCCTCAGGAGCCTGTGCCATGTGCATGTGCATGCAGGATTGCTCGCAGGAAAGAGCAGCTGCAGCAGCACGGGTGACTCGGGAGTAAGCCTGCAAGGTAATAGCCCCTCCTTCAAGAAGATAAAAGCCAGCTGTGAAGCGAACGTTCTTTGCAGGAAGCAAAGATATTTTGAAACTCAGCCTTGTGGACATTGCAGTATTTTGGTATTTTGGTGTTGTGAAATATTTCTTATCTGTTATTCTTGGCAGTCTTGCACAGTTTTGGCAAGGCTTGTGATTATCAAAGTTAATTAGTTTGCAGCAGCCTTATAACTGGGGATTCATAAGAATCATTAAAAGATTTCTGTTCCCTTTGGTTCATGTTTGTTTTATTGGAAAAGGATTTGGGTCAGAACAGTAGGCCTTCCTGAAGGATGGACTCCTACAAGACATCCTTCACAAGCTTTGAATTTGAATTTAATTCCCTTTTAATTTATTTGTTTTGTCAATCACTTACAAGATAAGTATATACATAGTTATGAATGCATGAAATGGGTACATATAAGAAAAATAAAAGAAACAATAGGACAGGGACGGTAGGAACGTTGATGCCCTTATGCACTACAGACCGCTTAGGAAAGGGGTTGAGGTCAACAGTAGACAGTCTAAGGTTAAAATTTTGGGGGTTTGGGGAAGAAACCACAGAGTCAGGTAGAGTATTCCAGACATTGACCACTTTGTTGCTGAAGACGTATTGCCTGCAATCAAGTTTGGTGCAGTTAACCTTGAGTTTGTATCTATTGTGTGCTCTTATGTTATTATGGTTGAAGCTGAAGTATTCATTGACAGGTAAGTCATTGCAATGCATGATTTTATATACCATACTTAGATCAGACCGAAGACGGCGTAATTCAAGGTTTTCTAGGTCTAGAATTTCAAGTCTGGTGGCATAAGGTATTCTACAATGAGTAGAGGAGTGGAGAACTCTTCTTGTGAAATATTTTTGGACTTTCTCAACTGTGCTAATATCAGATACGCAATGTGGGTTCCAGACTGATGACCTGTATTCGAGTATTGGTCTAGCAAATGTTTTGTATGCTCTAGTTAGTAGTGTGATATCACCAGAGAAAAAGCTATGCAGGATTAGGTTAACAACTCTTAATGCCTTTTTGGATATGTAGTTACAGTGGGCTCTAGCACTTAGATGAGTATTCCAAGGTCCTTTACAGAGCTTGGATCATCAACAAGGTCTTGATTATTCAGCTTGTATTTTATTTTCTGATTTTTTTTGCCAATATGTAAGACAGAGAATTTATTTGTTGAGATTTGAAGTTGCCATTTGTTTGACCATTCTGATACATAGTCAAGATCTGTTTGAAGAGTAGCAGTATTGTCTGTGGTATTGAACAGCTTTACATCATCAGTGAAGAGAATGCAGTTGCTCTTAACATGATCACAGAGGTCATTTATGTCAAAACGAAAACATTCAGTTTTATAAATTAGAGGAAATGGATCGTGTTTTTCTGTTGCCAGCATACTTTATTTACAAAATAACTAAGAAACCAAAGAAACAGCAGTACCATCCTACTAAGCAAGCTAAAGAAACTATAATGAAAGATGAAGTGGAAGTAAAACTCCTCCCCTGCACACATGCACAGTAAAACAGAACTTCACAAGACACTCATATCTTGTTACTATGGAGACTTGATAACCAGTCCAGCTCATTCGGTAAACTATCTGTGGCAAGCTCCTCAGACAAACCCAAAACAAACGCAGTGACACCCCCTTCTTTGTCTGATGAGCTGACATCAGGTAAGGCACAACTTCTCACTCAGGTATTCATGCTGAACAGCTGCAAGTGATCTGTTGATGTAACCTAAAAACTGCAATATAAAACATTTCTGCAAAGTGTTAGCAAAACTCTCGTTCATTTGCTTATTTGAACCAATATAAACAATATCATTAACATAAAAACATTATCCCATATGCATTCCCAGATCTTTTTTGTGAACACGCATTCATCAGTTTCGGATTTAATAAAATCCATTAAATTTAGTTAGTCAGTTAGACATAAATACTACATTAAACCAAACCGTTTCAGACCATAAAGACTTTTGTTTAAGATCCAGGTATCCCCTTCTTGCTTCTGGAACCCTGGAAAACCTTTTCTTCATCCAGTAGGAATTGCAGGCGTACACACCTTGAGTTGCTTTAGACTGTCCAATTCAGCCTTCATTTCCTTATGCCAAGGTAAGATTGCTTTTGTCAATTGCCATGAAATGGCTGCGGAGGGATCCCCTTGTTGACCCCCTCAGAACGTCTCGGAACAATGGTCCATTCTTCTTCCATTTCGTCCTCGTCTTCTTCCTTGTTGCTAGCCTCAGAATCGACGGCATGTGAAGACGGAACCTCTGGTTGAGAAGAACTAGTTGATGGAACATCCGCCTGATAATCTCGATCATCAGACTGCGTAACCTCATCTCTAGGAAAATAAACTCCAGGATCATTTGAGTGAATCCTGGACCAGTCAGCATCTTCTTCAAAACTAAAGGATTGAGAAACCGCAATTACATTTCTGGAGTCAACGAACTTGCTGCATCTAGAATTGTCATCAATACCCATAAATCTCAGTCTTTTTGCTGCTGGACCTCCTTTCCTTCTTTGAGCTAATGGAATATTCACCATAGCATAGGAACCAAAAATATAGATATTTCTCAAGTCGGGTTTACATCCATATAACATGAAGAAAGGTGTCTGATTAATTACACTGCTCTAGATACGATTAATGATGTAGTTTGCATATTTAATTGCTTCACCCTAGTATGGGAAACTCAGATTAGTGTCTTCCAGAAGACAACACATCATTGTTTGCAGTACTCCATTTCTGCGTTCCGCCACTCCATTTTCTGCAGGAACGTAAGGAGCTGAGGTTTGGTGCAGAATTCCATTCTTACGCATCCAGTCCTGAAAACGCTGGGACATGAATTCAGCACCTTTGAATTCTAGCAATGTGAACACCATGTTGAATGTTGACATAAGTTGCAAAGTCTTTAAAGATCTGAAAGGTCTCTGATTTTTCCTTCATAGGAAACACAAATCCATATCTAGAATAATTGTCAACAATTGTTAAGAAATATTTTCTACCACCAAGTGTTGGTGCAAATGGACCTGCTATGTCAGTATGTACCAAATCAAAAATGCTTGTTGACAGGCGTGTAGTGTGTTTTGGAATGGCTGCTGCCTTGGATTTGGCTTTCTTGCAGACAGCACAATCCAAAAACACCTTACACCCCTTCAGATCCAAACCTTTTACGAATTCTGGCATCTTGCTAAGAACACGAAAACTGGCATGCCCCAATCTTCTATGCCACTTATGGATACACCTGTAATGCAAAAAATTATCTGTTAGTGAATTCTCAACATTCTTATTAGGAACCTTAGGCTTGCTTTGAGCAACTGTTTCTGACATCTATTGGTTCTAGAAACCTTTGAGATAGCAACAGGATCTCTCTTTGGAACATCTCTCTCTGGGCCTGTGCTCCCTCTTATTGGAACAGGTATACTTGCCTGTGCTTGTGAAGTAGACTTCGGCTTTAGGTAATAAACACCACCAATTAATATGGTTTCAGCAACAATATTACCTTCTTTCATCACATAACTTGCTTTCTCAAAATGGTGAACCTGGTACTTTGAAACTCTTGACAAATGACTCTGACTAAGCAAACTGCTGGTTGCTGTTGGAATATAATAAACATCAGGAATTAGTGCATCTAGCTCTTCAATATAAACAGTTCCTTTTCCTTTGACCTGAACAGTATTATTGGAAAAAGTGTACAGTTCACACATATCAGGTTCAGGCTCGTGCATCTCTGTGAAAAGATCTCTTCTGTAGGTAACATGCACAGCTGCTCCACTGTCCAAAGTCCAGAGATGTCTTCTATCATAATCCAGACTTCCTTCGTTGGTCAACGCCAATGTGATGTGTGGAGTTTGTAGATCACACCTGGAACCACGATGACCTTATCTTTCACCTCTGCCCTTGTTTCTGGAATCTGTTCCTCTGGGCTGGTACGTGACAGGTGCTGGAGATCGCTGGGGACAATCACGGACGATATGTCCCAGATGACCACAAACGTAGCATCTTGGCATCCTTGGAACAAAGGCTTTTCCATGGAAATTGAGCCTCGTATCTAGAGCTCGTGATGCAGTCGGTCCTCTCAAATGTGGCGTGGCGTGCATGAATGCTTCTTCTTCAGTTAAAATTCTGCATACATGATCAACTGTGCGCTGAGCAATAGGCACTTGATTAATCTTTGAAATGGCATCTTTCCATTCATAATTCAAAGAGTTAATAATAACACTGATCATTTGAAAATCACCCACAGCATAACCATGTTCAGCAAGTTCCTTTCTCTTTCCTTTCAGTTTAGTCAAATGTTCTCCAATAGATACACCATATTTCAATTTCGAACCATGAAAGTCAGTCAAGGGCAAACATGTAGATTCAATTGAAATAGGCTGGTAACATGTTTCTAATTGAGCCCAAATCTGTTGGGCAGTTGCATCAGGTGAAAAAGTGATCTGCAAATCAGTGTCCATTGACATCAATAACGTTGTGCATGCTTTAATGTCCAATCCTCTTATATCAGGAGGCCAAGGCTGTGGTGGAGGATTAAACACCATACAGTGGGTACCTTCTCTGTGAAGTAAAATGCCAATCTCACTGACCCATGCCTTGTAATTCTGTCCTGAGCACTTTAATTTTGAATCACCAGTCAGTGGGGTGACAGAAGATTGTTGAATAGGAACTTGTATAACCTGCGCTGGTTGAGCAATGCCTGCTTGGACACCAGGAGGTGCTGAGGCTGGCATAGGTGCCGGCACTTGCTGGCTTGATGGAGACATCTGTATAGCAGACTGAATCCTTGACAACTTTGCACTGTGCAAATTTTGTAATTGTTCCTGTATTTCATGCAAATCACCAGAAGATGGTGCTGCAACATTAGAAATGACAGAAGCTCTTTCAACTGAGTCAGCATCACAAGACATATCATGAGGTAGCTGTGATGTAGGTATAGCTCTCTGCTCTGATTGGTCTGACACCACTCCCATGTGACTAATTTGTGGGTGGACCTTGGCTTCAATGAAGAAGGCAAGATGGAGGACTCAGGAACTCTAATCACACCCCTATCTCGCTGAAAAGACAGTGCATAGGCCTTAGCTTGCTGTAGGCTTTGTTCAAAAAATGCAATCTGTTGCATATAATCCTGCATAGCTCTCTGACTCGTTGGCTCAGGACTTAATGAAGAATAATAAATTTCACCTTTCTCTTTTGGTGAAAAACTATCAGCTGCCTGTATAATTTCAGATTTAGCTCCAAGCTTCTCAAATTCTTGGGCTTCTGGCTTCTCAGGCTGAGTTTGATAGCATGCATCATAAATAAAACTTGGTACAGACCTGCTATCTTGTCCTCCTATGGCAGCTTCCTCCTCCAGATGAGTAGCGGTAGCCAGTGGACTTCTTATCTCTTCAGGAATTTCAGAAAATGACAATAAATCCTCCGCCGACCGAGCTCTCCACTTTGCTTTGCCTTTCTTTCTTGGCATTATCAAAATTAATTGCAAAATCCTCAGACTTTGTAATCTAATTATCAAAACAACAGATTAGCCGGCAATCCAAAACAAAGATAAACCATCCTCTGCTACCATGTCAAAACGAAAACATTCAGTTTTATAAATTAGAGGAAATGGATCGTGTTTTTCTGTTGCCAGCATACTTTATTTACAAAATAACTAATAAACCAAAGAAACAGCAGTATCATCCTACTAAGTCCAATAGATAGAGATGGTTTTAGATTGCATAGTGCTTTTTCAACATTGTCTTCTGTAAAATCGATATGTATTAGATCATTGTAGTTTTCTGTGGTTAAAGATATTGTAATGGTTATAATGATATAATGTGTTAAAGATATTGGCTTTAATGGTCTCAACGTTGCAGTCTTTACCATTCAGGGGTGAGATGGACTTTGAGTCTTTTAGTTTGTTGTTTACAAAATTGTAGAAAGCACGGGTGGAATTGATGCATAGAAGGTTTTCCTCTTGTTTAATGTGATAATTGGTGCATTCAGTCTTTATCTGGTGACATAAATTTTTGTATTGGCTTTTGAAGTTTGCAACGTGACCAGATTTATTTTTCTGCCAGAGTGATCCCTTTTTGGATTGATGTTTCCTTATTGTTATGGGTAATCTTTTTTTGTTTTGGGAGTTGTTATTGGTATATATAGTTTGATGACTCTTTTGACTTCAAGTAAAAATATGTTGTAATCATCTTTAACAATATTGCATCCAGTGAATAGAGATTGTCAGTCAAGGGATGAGAGAACGTTGTCTATAAGATCATAGTTGCCTTTTTTGAAGTTATAATTGGGGATATCGCCATTGTGATGATTTTTGTGTGGGTGTATGTTGAGACAAAAGTCAATCATTGTGGTCACTGTTGGAAAAGGGTTCTTTAGTTTGTATTCCATAAATTAAATTCAAACTATTGCAGAAGATGAGATCGAGGCAATTGTTAAGTCTAGCATTGTTAGTTACTAGTTGCTCCAGTCTTGTTATTAGTTACTAGTTGTTCCAGTCTTGGTGGACGTGTGTGTGCCTTTCCATTTCCCCTCAGGGAATCACCCAAATAAGCTGCTAACTTTTCTTGGCTGAGTCATCTTTCTTTCGACTTCTACTCTTTTTTGTAGCAGCAGTACAAAAAAATGACAGAAGCCAGCCACACTCTGGCTTCTGTTGTTTCCCTTGGAAGCTTTACTTGCTAGTCTGATCTTTCAATCTACTTGCTTGCATTTCCTTTTGTGGTTGTAGAGATCCAACTAATGTGACTTTGACAAATTATAGTGGACACAGGACACAGTATGATTCAAGGAAACAAATCGGAAAAAGCATGCTTGTCTTTTATTTCCTTCTTATTCCATGTGGCCCCTCTGCAATTTCCATCATGAAAAGTACACGCTCTTGCATTTTCTGTTCTTTCTGCATCCTCCTTGCCACAACAAGAACAGTGAATTGATTAGAGTTGCAAGCTCATGCAGTCACTCCATTGCATGTTTCTTCTGGCTTTGTCTCTCTCTGAAGCAGTGAGCAGCTGATCCTCTTTGACATAAAAACTGATCCACACCTTTGGCTTGCCTGGGTTTTCTTTTTTTGGCTCACATTTCTTTGTTGCTATGCTGAGAACATCTCAGAGATTATCTTTGAGGAAGAAAGCCTTCACCTTGAATCTGCACTGTATATTTTGGCTGCCTCTGGAGCTTAGGTTGAGCTATTTGGCATTTCCCTCGGGTATTTTTTTCTTTCTGAGCCATCTATATTTTCCTACTTCTTCTAGGCTCTGGCTAGAGTAACAGTGATTTAGGTCCATAACCTCTTAGCAGAGGATCAAGCAGATGCAACCTGGTGACTTAACATTTTGACAGAATTAAAGTGCTGTAGAAGTAAGTCAGGCTCAAAAGTTTCAGAGCAAATAGTATTAAAACAAAATCCTCTAGAAGGCAGGCTTATATACCCAGCAGATTATATTACATACATTATACAAAAAGGAGGCACTGAAACTCATTTAAATTTCTGTTTGCCAGATTTGGTTGTTTGGTTCAGATTTTTAAGACCACAGGAATGAATCTTTTCAGGGGAGGGGCAATTCCCCTTTAGATATATGTTTTCTGTGTGATAGTCATTTTGTCATTAAGGGACATGGATAGGGATACAGCAGCTGTTTCTTGAGTACTCTCACAATGAGTTGTCAAGATCCTTAATATACTTCTAGGCAAAAAGGTAGTCCTAAGCTTGTCTAATAGAGCATCACAACATCTGGAATGATGCACTTCTTGTTCTAGGCTGTGTGGCATTTCTTTTGATTCTTTGTTCATACAAAAAGTTAGAGGTGAGGGCAAAACATGCATCAGGTAGGCAAATAGGGTGCCTGTTTCTTACGTTGCTACAAATTCACTTAAAAAAAACGAAAACGTAATGGAAATACATCTATTACTGTTTTAGAGCAGTTTCAGCTTGGAAATTTGTAATATGCTCTCTGAATCTTGATTAAAAATGATGTAATAGAAGAGTGTTCTGGGTTTATGTTAAAGTAGGTGTGTCCATGGTTTCCAAGGTTTTTCTCTTCCACGGAACTTCATTAAATGAAGAACTGATGCATGCCCAAAGGATTCTCATTCCCATGGTACAGACACACTGGCCTGGGTGCTCAACTTAATTTTTTATATAAAGACAAAATCTGCAAACCAGAACCCAATGCAAAATCAATTCCAATGTGCTGTATTTGTGTTCACACATCTTCTCCTTGTTACAGCTGTTAGCCAATGGGACACAGAAGGTTTGTCCATCAATAATAAATCATCTAACAATCAATCACTGAACAATCTAGAAATGGATCCCAACTATTGTCTTCCTTAATCCTAGATTCCGTTCCTATGTACAATGGCTCAGTTGATTGGGTACAACCTTGCTAAAGTCACTATTAGTATTCTCTCAGACATCCATGCAATTTTATATTGCCAGGGAAGATAAAGTCAGGAAAAATGCTATAAACTGCCATTTAAACTATTGAAAATTGATTCAAGCCTGCCTAAGAGAATATTCTTGACCATTTTAGTTTCTCTTAATGAAAGAACATATGATAGTCTTAGTTAAAGATAGTAAAATGTCACCATCTGGCGATTTGCCATTGTTTACAGAAATTTTCTTTTACAAATTGAATTCTCTTTTGTTATTTTGAATCAGATTTTGGGAAACCATATAGGAAGAGGTAGTTTTTGAGATATTCTGGTCTTAATCATGTTATGGAAACATTTCGGGGTGGCTTTTTAATGGCTTGTTGAGAGCTACATTTCCAAATATGTGTCCAACATAAAACTTCACTTAGTATAATTAAATTAAATTAAGTTAAGTTACCTAAATACATTTAATGATGGTTAAGAATGATATTGTGCTACTGTCTGAACTTCACTGATTGAGAATAAGCAACAACTAAAACAATTAGCGGTTCCAGAGGGAGCTTGGGCCATTTCCTGAGTCTCTGGCTCTCAGCTCGCCTGGAGACCTGGTGGCCACCTGGGATGGGCTGGCCGCCGGGGCTCTAGAGCGAGTTGTGCCTCTGCGACCTCTGACCCGGCACAGATCCCATTTGGCTCCGTGGTATACGGAGGAGCTACGGGAGATGAAGTGCCGGAAAAGACGTCTAGAGGGCATTTGGAGGACGAGCCGTTCTGAGTCTGACCGAACACAGGTGAGATCTCATATTAAGACTTACCTTGTGGCGATAGGGGCGGCGAAATCTTCGTATTTCTCCGCCCTTATTGCATCAGCAGAAAATCGGCCTGCCGCCCTGTTTAGAGTGACCCGCTCTCTACTTGAACCAAGAGCGCGGGATGACCTCTTGCAGGATAGGGCGGAGGAGTTTTCCCGATTTCTGCATGATAAAATCGCTCAGATTCGGGAGGGGCTCGACTCCAATTGGATGGTCCCGGGGGAGGTGTCCGGGGCAGGTCTTGGGAGTGTTATCTGGGGGGAGTTCGATCCTGTGACCGCCGAGGGTGTGGACAGGTTGCTGGGGGGTCTGAATGCCACCACCTGTTTATTGGACCCGTGCCCTTCCTGGCTGGTTTCGGCCGCCAGGGAGACGACACGAGGCTGGCTCCAGGGGATTGTCAACGCTTCCTTGAGAGAGGGGGTGCTCCCTACCGCCCTGAAGGCGGCGGTGGTGCGCCCCCTCCTCAAGAAGCCTTCCCTGGACCCAGCTATTTTAAACAACTATCGTCCAGTCTCCAACCTTCCCTTCGTGGCCAAGGTTGTTGAGAGTGTGGTGGCACGTCAGCTCCCCCGGTACCTGGAGGAAGCTACTTACCTCGATCCGTTCCAATCGGGCTTCAGGCCTGGACATAGCACTGAGACGGCATTGGTCGCGTTGGTTGATGATCTCTGGAGGGCTCGTGACAGAGGGTTCTCCTCTGTCCTGGTCCTATTAGATCTCTCGGCGGCTTTTGATACTATCGACCATAGTATCTTATTGCGACGGTTGGGGGGGTTGGGGATTGGTGGAACCGTCCTTCGATGGTTCTCCTCCTTCCTCTCTGACCGTTCGCAATTCGTGTTGGCGGGGGGGGAGAGGTCCACCTCTAGGCCCCTGGTTTGTGGGGTGCCTCAGGGGTCGGTCCTCTCTCCCCTCTTGTTCAACATTTACATGAAGCCGCTGGGTGAGATCATCCGTGGTCTTGGAGTGAGGTGTCATCTGTATGCAGATGACACCCCGCTGTACATCTCCACTCCGGACCACCCCAACGATGCTGTGGGGGCTATGTCTAGGTGCCTGGAGGCCGTGCGGGACTGGATGGGCGGGAACAGGCTTCGGCTCAACCCATCCAAGACCGAGTGGCTGTGGTTTCCGGCGCCCCGATATAGCCAGCTGACACCTTCGCTGGCTATTGGGGGGGAAGTTCTGCCCCCCACAGAGAGGGCTCGCAACCTGGGTGTCCTCCTGGATGTACGGTTGTCACTTGAACATCACATCGCGGCCGTCTCCAGGGGGGCGTTTCATCAGATCCGTCGGATCTACCGGTTGCGGCCCTTCCTGGATCGGGACGCCTTGCGCACGGTCACTCAGGCCCTTGTCACCTCTCGCCTGGACTATTGTAATGCCCTCTACATGGGGCTCCCTGCGGGGAGCATCCGGAGACTCCAGCTGGTGCAAAATGCAGCCGCGCGGGTGATCATGGGGGCGTCACGTAGCGCCCATGTGACGCCTCTCCTGCGCGAGCTGCATTGGTTGCCGGTGGCTCTCCGGGTTCGCTTCAAGGTTCTAGTTTTGACCTTTAGGGCGACCCATGGCATGGGACCAGGTTACCTTCAGGACCGCATTCTGCCAGCGTTCTCCAACAGGCCGGTGCATTCCCACAGAGAGGGTCTGCTCTGGGTGCCATCGGCCGCTATGTGTCGTCTGGCGGCGCCAAGGAGTAGGGCCTTCTCTGTGGGTGCCCCCGCCCTCTGGAATATTCTGCCACCGGAGCTTCGTACCGGCACGGACCTGAGGGCCTTCAGGCGCGCGTTGAAGACCTGGCTCTTTGAGCAGGCCGGCCTGGGCTGAGAAAATGATTTTAAATTTGGTCTCCATTTTTAATTCTAAATTGGGTTTTAAGGGGGGGGGGGGTTTCTTAGTCTTATTATGCAGCCGATTTAAATTTAATATTTTTTAACTTTTGTATTCTCTGTGGGGTTTTTAGATGAGCTGTTCACCGCCCTGAGTCCCTCGGGAGAAGGGCGGTATATAAATGGAATTAATAAATAATAAAATAAATAAATAAATTATATAAGCACTCAAGGAATGCTTGGAGGCTCCCAAATGGGGAAAATAGGTCACCTTATTGCTAGTGATTCAAAAATTCCTTCTATCACTTCTGTCCCTCATTAAGTTCAAAGTAGCTTTTTTGTGGATCAAATTCAGGGAGCAGTTTAGGCGAACCAACCAAGTCTGAATTCTTGTTGGGTTACAAGTAAATTAATGTCTCACATACAACTAAGATTCTTTGCTCACAATTTCCACCAAAAACCTTATTGGTTCTTAAAGTTTCTATTTACTTTATATAAGAGATCTAAAAGATTGTCATTTCCAATCAAAGTGGTAAAATTAGTATGCAGTAGTCTGCTTTCTGGAAATCCTCTTCCTAGGTTTTGGTTCTGAGACATTTTTTTTCTCTTTTATCAGCTGAATTCTCTCTCAAAAGAATCTCCATCTCCAAAGTTTAAGATCCACAGCAAATATTTCAACTACTTTCAGATAACCAATAGCTGTCCAGGAACCTTAGCAACAATGGTTCAGGATTAATCCCCCAAATTCTGATATGTGATGTCAGCAGTCATGCCATAATAAAATGCTATGGCTGAAATAAAAAGATAATTTAATTTTAGGATATCTCCCTCTGTTCCTATGGACATGCCAAAAACCAGGTTCAACTTCTCTGTCTGCATAATAACTAAGGGATGTATTCTCTTCTCAGAACAAAAGCTTCCTGCCCCCACCTTGCCGGAAAGAAAGAATTATTGCTCACTTTAAGAAAGGCAGAATGGAAAGCCCCATGCAACTGTCTAAAGCAAACCTTATAAGGAAGCGGCATCAATATAATTGGATCAAATTGCAGGTGCTTGTTATAATCAGTTAAGGGTATCTACTTAATTCCATCAATGTTCCTTCACTCATCAACAAGAGACAATGGTTATTTCCAACTGTCTCTAAAAGGCATGGTTTTCCTTAACAGTAAAAGAGCTGTCCTTACACAATCAAACTTAACTGGCTTTTCCATTTATGGACCCAAGATCTTAACAGAACACAGTCCTAGAATTTCTTGCTCTACAATTCCATTATAAAAGGTTTCAGCTTTCTATTGTTCTTGGTTCCTCTTCTTCTATGACAAAACTGTGGTCAAAATAAACTTGAAGTAACATTATTCATAGATTTAATAAAAAACAGAACAAATGTCCTCAATGTCAAGATTGGGTGAGTATGGATGTACTGTATACGTATATTCCAATAATATTTTTGGAAATAGATTTCTTTCTGAAGAACTTTATCAACTTCATCAGTTGATGAAGGCCAACATCACCTCATCCAGCGAGGAGCTTTGATCTGAGTGAGGACACGGAGAGGTCTTGGCTTTCTGACTTCCCTTCCCCTCACCTCAGCTTGGCGGTGTGGCTTCTAAGATTTGCATGCTGAGCAACATGGGGATACAAGGAAAGAAAAAGAGAGCAGAGAGAGAGAGAGCGGAGAGGCCAGGACACCATCCTGAGCGAAGAGTCAAGTCTCCATTCCGTAGGACACCATTCCGAACGGGTGAGAGTAAAGAACCGGGACTGGCGGATAGCGAATAGTGTGGATAGTGCAAAGAGTGTGCAGAGAGCGAAGAGCGGAGAGCGGATAATGCAAAGAGCCTGGATGAGCTGGGATTAGATGAGAGTGTGATTCTGACACTTACAGAGAGAGTGATTCTGAGAGTGAGCCATTTTGAGCGGCATGGAATGAGCTGTGACTGATGGAGAGTATAATCCTGAACTGCAGTAAAAGAGATGAAACTGACAGAGAGGGTGATCCGAAAAAGAGCCGGGACTGGAGGAGAGCAGGAGAGTGTGATTCTGAATGGCAGAGAATTGCAGAGAACTGAGGAGACTCACGGAGAATCAATAGATCCTACCTGAGAGGAATAATCTCCTAAACAGTCTCCATTTAAATCACCCAGCTGATTAGTCAGCCTCCATTTAAATCCCTAATTAGCTGATTGGACAACCTCCACTTAAGGACCTAATGGTAAAGATTGCAACGGCGACACTATTAAAGCCAACCTCTTTTAACACTTTCTTTGGCTCAGTATTTGTAAACAGCAATGGATCATGCCCAGTATTTCCTAGTCGAACCACAGACAACTACAATGATCTAATACATATCGATTTTACAGAAGACAATGTTGAAAAAGCAATCTAAAACCATCTCTGTCTATTGGACTGGATGGAATATGTGCCTACTTCTTAAAAAAGCTATCCACTGCCATAGCAGAACCTCTAAGCATAATCTTTGAAAAATCTTTCAGGATCAGCTCCTTGCCAAAACTATGGTCACAAGCCACGGTCATCCCCATCTTCAAAAAGGAAGACCCCAGCCTAATTGAAAATTACAGACCAATCTCCTTATGCTACTTCACCTGTAAAGTCATGGAATGAATTATTAATCAATCCATTATCCTCCATTTAGAGACAAACAACCTATTCTCTAATAAAAAAATTTGTTTTCAGAAAAAAACTATCCTATAGTCTGCAACTCTTACACTGCAAAAACATATGGACTACACAACTCGATCAGGGCAAAACAATAGACGCAATCTACATAGATTTCTGTAAAGCCTTTGATTCAGTGGTACACGACAAACTACTCCTAAAACTAAAATCTTACGGTATCTCTGGACAACTGCATAACTGGATAGAAGCATTCCTGTCAAACAGACAACAAATGGTCAAAATTGGGAGTGTCCTATCAAATTCTGTACCTGTCAATAGTGATGTCCCCCAAGGCAGTGTTTTAGGACCAACCCTCTTCATACTCTACATAAGTATGTAGAGTTTGTTTTGGGTTTGTCTGAGGAGCTTGCCACAGATAGTTTACCGAATGAGCCGGACTGGTTATCAAGTCTCCATAGTAACAAGATATGAGTGTCTTGTGAAGTTCTGTTTTACTGCGCATGTGTGCAGGGGAGGAGTTTTACTTCCACTTCGTCTTTCATTATAGTTTCTTTAGCTTGCTTAGTAGGATGGTACTGCTGTTTCTTTGGTTTCTTAATTATCGTCCAGTCTCCAACCTTTGCTTTCTTGAGGAGGGGCCGCACCACCGCCTCTTTCAAGGCGGCGGGTAAAAGCCCCTCTCTCAAGGAAGCATTGATAATTCCCTGGAACCAGCCTCGTGTCACCTCCCAAGTGGCCAAGACCAGCCAGGAGGGGCACGGGTCCAATAAACAAGTGGTGGCATTAAGCCCCCCCCAGTATCCTGTCCACGTCCTCCAGAGTAACAGGATCGAACTCAGCCAAAATGACCTCCCCAAAATCAACCCCCGTCCCCCCGCCCGGAGATGCCCAGTCAGAGTCCAGCTCATCCCAGATCTGAGTGATTTTGTCCTGCAGAAACCTAGAAAACTCCTCAGCCCGTCCCTGCAAGGGATCCTCCCGTGTCCCCACCTCCAGAAGGGAGCGGGTCACCCTGAACAGGGAGGCCGGGCGGTTTTCTGCAGACGCAACAAGGGTGGAGAGGTAAGACCTCCTCGCCATCCTTATTGCCACTAAATACGTCTTAATATAAGATCGTAATAGTGTTCGGTCAGACCCAGAGCGGCTGGCCCTCCAACTACTCTCTAGGCGTCTTTTCCGGCGCTTCATCTCCCTTAGCTCCTCAGAAAACCAAGGAGCCACTTGGGATCGGCACCGGGTCAGAGGCCGCAAGGGCACGACCCGGTCAAGGGCCCCAACAGCCACCCTATCCCAGGCAGCAACCAAGCCCTCGACCGAGTCATGTGTGTGAGCATCGGGAAACGGCCCAAGCTCCATCAGGAACCTATCTGGGTCCATCAGGTGCCTGGAACGGTACCATTTTATCGGCCCCGCCTCCCTGTGGCCGGGGGGTGCGGAATGGAAGTCGAGTCTCAGGAGCGAATGATCAGTCCATGACAGGGGTTTCACAACTACGTCCCCTATACCAAGATCATTCTGCCACTGATCAGAGACAAAAACCAGATCCAGGGTGTGACCCCCCAAGTGAGTAGGATCCCGAATTAGTTGGGTCATGAACTCCATGAACTCCTGAGCAATCCCCGAGGCCCCACCGGCAGATGGCAGGTTGAAATCCCCCATGACCATAAGCCTGGGGGTCTCAACCACCAAGCCGGCTATGACCTCAAGGAGCTCAGGCAGGGCCGATGTCACATAGCAGGGAGCCAGGTATGTGACCAACAAGCCCACCTGAACCCTGGGACTGAACTTCACAAAAAGGGACTCACATCTGGTCGTCTGAGAAACAGTGGATTCCCTCAGACACAGATCCTCCTTAATAACCACCGCAACCCCCCCTCCCCTCCCCTGGGCCCTCGGCCGATGAAAAACCCGAAACCCGGCTGGACACATCTCCACCAGAGGAACTCCCCCCTCTTGGCCCAGCCAGGTCTCGGTAATACCCACCAGGTCCGCTCCCCCCTCAAAGATCAAATCATAAATGAAAGGGGCCTTGTTAATAACGGACCTGGCGTTACACAACATCAGCCGAAGGCCCAGGGCCCGATCGCTCGGACCACCCAGGGAACGGGATATGACAAGGGGGTTGGAGCGCGCCACTGCAGACAAACAGCGGGGGCGCGCTCCCAATACAGAATATGGCCCCCTATAACCGCCAAATCTGCCTCTCCCGCTCACCGTACTAATGACTTTTATTTCACCCTCCCCAGAACAGCCCCCCATCCTCAATACGGCCCCACCCAACCCCAGCACCTCCCGGCAGCGCTCGACCCACGGCCTGGCCCCAGCCCCAGGCGGGTTGTCCCCCAACCCCCGCCCGGCTACCCCTAACCCCAGTAAAAATCTAGATAAAAATTTGCAACAACCCTCCCTCAAGCGCTTCTTGCGGCCACACCATCTCTCCGGATCCCAGGATCCGTCCTTGAGGAATTTTATATCTGAAGGGGTTCGGCCGGATCTATGTTATTTAATTTGTTTTTAATTTTAATTGTATATACTGTCCATTTTTAGTAGGCTGTACACTGCCCCGAGTCCCTTTTTGGGAGAGGGGGCGGTATAAAAATTTAAATAAATAAAATAAATAAATAAATAAAATAAATATTTTGTAAATAAAGTATGCTGGCAACAGAAAAACACGATCCATTTCCTCTAATTTATAAAACTGAATGTTTTCGTTTTGACATGGTAGCAGAGGATGGTTTATCTTTGTTTTGGATTGCCAGCTAATCTGTTGTTTTGATAATTAGATTACAAAGTCTGAGGATTTTGCAATTAATTTTGATAATGCCAAGAAAGAAAGGCAAAGCAAAGTGGAGAGCTCGGTCGGCGGAGGATTTATTGTCATTTTCTGAAATTCCTGAAGAGATAAGAAGTCCACTGGCTACCGCTACTCATCTGGAGGAGGAAGCTGCCATAGGAGGACAAGATAGCAGGTCTGTACCAAGTTTTATTTATGATGCATGCTATCAAACTCAGCCTGAGAAGCCAGAAGCCCAAGAATTTGAGAAGCTTGGAGCTAAATCTGAAATTATACAGGCAGCTGATAGTTTTTCACCAAAAGAGAAAGGTGAAATTTATTATTCTTCATTAAGTCCTGAGCCAACGAGTCAGAGAGCTATGCAGGATTATATGCAACAGATTGCATTTTTTGAACAAAGCCTACAGCAAGCTAAGGCCTATGCACTGTCTTTTCAGCGAGATAGGGGTGTGATTAGAGTTCCTGAGTCCTCCATCTTGCCTTCTTCATTGAAGCCAAGGTCCACCCACAAATTAGTCACATGGGAGTGGTGTCAGACCAATCAGAGCAGAGAGCTATACCTACATCACAGCTACCTCATGATATGTCTTGTGATGCTGACTCAGTTGAAAGAGCTTCTGTCATTTCTAATGTTGCAGCACCATCTTCTGGTGATTTGCATGAAATACAGGAACAATTACAAAATTTGCACAGTGCAAGTTGTCAAGGATTCAGTCTGCTATACAGATGTCTCCATCAAGCCAGCAAGTGCCGGCACCTATGCCAGCCTCAGCACCTCCTGGTGTCCAAGCAGGCATTGCTCAACCAGCGCAGGTTATACAAGTTCCTATTCAACAATCTTCTGTCACCCCACTGACTGGTGATTCAAAATTAAAGTGCTCAGGACAGAATTACAAGGCATGGGTCAGTGAGATTGGCATTTTACTTCACAGAGAAGGTACCCACTGTATGGTGTTTAATCCTCCACCACAGCCTTGGCCTCCTGATATAAGAGGATTGGACATTAAAGCATGCACAACGTTATTGATGTCAATGGACACTGATTTGCAGATCACTTTTTCACCTGATGCAACTGCCCAACAGATTTGGGCTCAATTAGAAACATGTTACCAGCCTATTTCAATTGAATCTACATGTTTGCCCTTGACTGACTTTCATGGTTCGAAATTGAAATATGGTGTATCTATTGGAGAACATTTGACTAAACTGAAAGGAAAGAGAAAGGAACTTGCTGAACATGGTTATGCTGTGGGTGATTTTCAAATGATCAGTGTTATTATTAACTCTTTGAATTATGAATGGAAAGATGCCATTTCAAAGATTAATCAAGTGCCTATTGCTCAGCGCACAGTTGATCATGTATGCAGAATTTTAACTGAAGAAGAAGCATTCATGCACGCCACGCCACATTTGAGAGGACCGACTGCATCACGAGCTCTAGATACGAGGCTCAATTTCCATGGAAAAGCCTTTGTTCCAAGGATGCCAAGATGCTACGTTTGTGGTCATCTGGGACATATCGTCCGTGATTGTCCCCAGCGATCTCCAGCACCTGTCACGTACCAGCCCAGAGGAACAGATTCCAGAAACAAGGGCAGAGGTGAAAGATAAGGTCATCGTGGTTCCAGGTGTGATCTACAAACTCCACACATCACATTGGCGTTGACCAACGAAGGAAGTCTGGATTATGATAGAAGACATCTCTGGACTTTGGACAGTGGAGCAGCTGTGCATGTTACCTACAGAAGAGATCTTTTCACAGAGATGCACGAGCCTGAACCTGATATGTGTGAACTGTACACTTTTTCCAATAATACTGTTCAGGTCAAAGGAAAAGGAACTGTTTATATTGAAGAGCTAGATGCACTAATTCCTGATGTTTATTATATTCCAACAGCAACCAGCAGTTTGCTTAGTCAGAGTCATTTGTCAAGAGTTTCAAAGTACCAGGTTCACCATTTTGAGAAAGCAAGTTATGTGATGAAAGAAGGTAATATTGTTGCTGAAACCATATTAATTGGTGGTGTTTATTACCTAAAGCCGAAGTCTACTTCACAAGCACAGGCAAGTATACCTGTTCCAATAAGAGGGAGCACAGGCCCAGAGAGAGATGTTCCAAAGAGAGATCCTGTTGCTATCTCAAAGGTTTCTAGAACCAATAGATGTCAGAAACAGTTGCTCAAAGCAAGCCTAAGGTTCCTAATAAGAATGTTGAGAATTCACTAACAGATAATTTTTTGCATTACAGGTGTATCCATAAGTGGCATAGAAGATTGGGGCATGCCAGTTTTCGTGTTCTTAGCAAGATGCCAGAATTCGTAAAAGGTTTGGATCTGAAGGGGTGTAAGGTGTTTTTGGATTGTGCTGTCTGCAAGAAAGCCAAATCCAAGGCAGCAGCCATTCCAAAACACACTACACGCCTGTCAACAAGCATTTTTGATTTGGTACATACTGACATAGCAGGTCCATTTGCACCAACACTTGGTGGTAGAAAATATTTCTTAACAATTGTTGACAATTATTCTAGATATGGATTTGTGTTTCCTATGAAGGAAAAATCAGAGACCTTTCAGATCTTTAAAGACTTTGCAACTTATGTCAACATTCAACATGGTGTTCACATTGCTAGAATTCAAAGGTGCTGAATTCATGTCCCAGCGTTTTCAGGACTGGATGCGTAAGAATGGAATTCTGCACCAAACCTCAGCTCCTTACGTTCCTGCAGAAAATGGAGTGGCGGAACGCAGAAATGGAGTACTGCAAACAATGATGTGTTGTCTTCTGGAAGACACTAATCTGAGTTTCCCATACTAGGGTGAAGCAATTAAATATGCAAACTACATCATTAATCGTATCTAGAGCAGTGTAATTAATCAGACACCTTTCTTCATGTTATATGGATGTAAACCCGACTTGAGAAATATCTATATTTTTGGTTCCTATGCTATGGTGAATATTCCATTAGCTCAAAGAAGGAAAGGAGGTCCAGCAGCAAAAAGACTGAGATTTATGGGTATTGATGACAATTCTAGATGCAGCAAGTTCGTTGACTCCAGAAATGTAATTGCGGTTTCTCAATCCTTTAGTTTTGAAGAAGATGCTGACTGGTCCAGGATTCACTCAAATGATCCTGGAGTTTATTTTCCTAGAGATGAGGTTACGCAGTCTGATGATCGAGATTATCAGGCGGATGTTCCATCAACTAGTTCTTCTCAACCAGAGGTTCCGTCTTCACATGCCGTCGATTCTGAGGCTAGCAACAAGGAAGAAGACGAGGACGAAATGGAAGAAGAATGGACCATTGTTCCGAGACGTTCTGAGGGGGTCAACAAGGGGATCCCTCCGCAGCCATTTCATGGCAATTGACAAAAGCAATCTTACCTTGGCATAAGGAAATGAAGGCTGAATTGGACAGTCTAAAGCAACTCAAGGTGTGTACGCCTGCAATTCCTACTGGATGAAGAAAAGGTTTTCCAGGGTTCCAGAAGCAAGAAGGGGATACCTGGATCTTAAACAAAAGTCTTTATGGTCTGAAACGGTTTGGTTTAATGTAGTATTTATGTCTAACTGACTAACTAAATTTAATGGATTTTATTAAATCCGAAACTGATGAATGCGTGTTCACAAAAAAGATCTGGGAATGCATATGGGATAATGTTTTTATGTTAATGATATTGTTTATATTGGTTCAAATAAGCAAATGAACGAGAGTTTTGCTAACACTTTGCAGAAATGTTTTATATTGCAGTTTTTAGGTTACATCAACAGATCACTTGCAGCTGTTCAGCATGAATACCTGAGTGAGAAGTTGTGCCTTACCTGATGTCAGCTCATCAGACAAAGAAGGGGGTGTCACTGCGTTTGTTTTGGGTTTGTCTGAGGAGCTTGCCACAGATAGTTTACCGAATGAGCTGGACTGGTTATCAAGTCTCCATAGTAACAAGATATGAGTGTCTTGTGAAGTTCTGTTTTACTGTGCATGTGTGCAGGGGAGGAGTTTTACTTCCACTTCATCTTTCATTATAGTTTCTTTAGCTTGCTTAGTAGGATGGTACTGCTGTTTCTTTGGTTTCTTAGTTATTTTGTAAATAAAGTATGCTGGCAACAGAAAAACACGATCCATTTCCTCTAATTTATAAAACTGAATGTTTTCGTTTTGACATAAATGACCTCTGTGATCATGTTAAGAGCAACTGCATTCTCTTCACTGATGATGTAAAGCTGTTCAATACCACAGACAATACTGCTACTCTTCAAACAGATCTTGACTATGTATCAGAATGGTCAAACAAATGGCAACTTCAAATCTCAACAAATAAATTCTCTGTCTTACATATTGGCAAAAAAAATCAGAAAATAAAATACAAGCTGAATAATCAAGACCTTGTTGATGATCCAAGCTCTGTAAAGGACCTTGGAATACTCATCTAAGTGCTAGAGCCCACTGTAACTACATATCCAAAAAGGCATTAAGAGTTGTTAACCTAATCCTGCATAGCTTTTTCTCTGGTGATATCACACTACTAACTAGAGCATACAAAACATTTGCTAGACCAATACTCGAATACAGGTCATCAGTCTGGAACCCACATTGCGTATCTGATATTAGCACAGTTGAGAAAGTCCAAAAATATTTCACAAGAAGAGTTCTCCACTCCTCTACTCATTGTAGAATACCTTATGCCACCAGACTTGAAATTCTAGACCTAGAAAACCTTGAATTACGCCGTCTTCGGTCTGATCTAAGTATGGTATATAAAATCATGCATTGCAATGACTTACCTGTCAATGAATACTTCAGCTTCAACCATAATAACATAAGAGCACACAATAGATACAAACTCAAGGTTAACTGCACCAAACTTGATTGCAGGCAATACGTCTTCAGCAACAAAGTGGTCAATGTCTGGAATACTCTACCTGACTCTGTGGTTTCTTCCCCAAACCCCCAAAATTTTAACCTTAGACTGTCTACTGTTGACCTCAACCCCTTTCCTAAGCGGTCTGTAGTGCATAAGGGCATCAACGTTCCTACCGTCCCTGTCCTATTGTTTCTTTTATTTTTCTTATATGTACCCATTTCATGCATTCATAACTATGTATATACTTATCTTGTAAGTGATTGACAAAACAAATAAATTAAAAGGGAATTAAATTCAAATTCAAAGCTTGTGAAGGATGTCTTGTAGGAGTCCATCCTTCAGGAAGGCCTACTGTTCTGACCCAAATCCTTTTCCAATAAAACAAACATGAACCAAAGGGAACAGAAATCTTTTAATGATTCTTATGAATCCCCAGTTATAAGGCTGCTGCAAACTAATTAACTTTGATAATCACAAGCCTTGCCAAAACTGTGCAAGACTGCCAAGAATAACAGATAAGAAATATTTCACAACACCAAAATACCAAAATACTGCAATGTCCACAAGGCTGAGTTTCAAAATATCTTTGCTTCCTGCAAAGAACGTTCGCTTCACAGCTGGCTTTTATCTTCTTGAAGGAGGGGCTATTACCTTGCAGGCTTACTCCCGAGTCACCCGTGCTGCTGCAGCTGCTCTTTCCTGCGAGCAATCCTGCATGCACATGCACATGGCACAGGCTCCTGAGGAACCTCCTCATTGCTGCTGCCAGCTCCCACTATCTCTGAAGGCAGCAGTCTACTCTCTAATGGTCCTGGCCCTTCATCTGACTCCTCATTCTCCTCAGCCGTCCGCACCTGCTACCAGCTAACTATAACACCTACTGTCATGAACACCACAGTAAGAGGAAATCAGTACAGTACACTGCTATTGATTGTATTATACCTGTGGTTCCCAAACTTTTTCAGTCCACTGCCCCCTTGGTGCTACAAACTCATCCTCAGTGCCCCCCATCCAGGGGTGGGATTCAAATTTCTTAACAACTGGTTCTGTGGGCATGGCCTAATTTATGGGTGTGGCTTGGTGGTCATGTGACTGGATTGGTGTGACTTTCTGGCTGGGGGTGGCTTGGTGGTCACGTGACTGGATGGGCATTGTTTGGTGGTCATGTGACTGGGTGGGCATGGCCAGGTAGCCATGTGACTGGCAAACCAAATATAAGTGGTCCTCGCTTAATGGCCTGTTGCTTAGTATTTTAATTTATGACTGACCTCTCCAGATCCACTTGACCTGTTTTTGGAGTTTTGACAGCCACGCACATGCACACACACACTCCCTTCTAACCCTGCTAGAGCAGGTGGTTGGACTAGATGTCGCATTCACTTTCTCCTCCCTCCCTTTCTTTCTTTCTTTCTTCTTTCTTTTTTCTTTCTTTCTCTTTCTTTCTATCCCTTTCTTCCATCTCCCCACTCTTTCTTTGTCTATCCTTTTTCTTCTTTCTCTCTCCCTTTTTCTTTTCTCTTTTCCTTGTCTCTTCCTTCTCTCTCTCTTTCCCTCTCTCTTTCTCTTTCTCTCTCTCCCTCCCTCCCTCCATATCCCATTCACTTTCTCCTCCCTCCCTCCCTCTTTCTTTCTGTCATGCCCACTCTCTTTCTCTCTTTTCTCTCTCTCTCTTTCCCTCTTTCTCTCTCCCTCCCTCCATATCCACTTTCTCCTCCTTCCTTCTTTCTTTCTCTCTCATTCCCTCTCTCTTTCTCTCTCTCTCTTTCCCTCTCTCTCTTTCTTTCTGTCCCTTCCTTCCATCCCCCTCTTTCTTTGTCTATCACTTTTTTTCCTTTCTCTCTACCTTTTTTTTTACTTTCTTGCCTGTTCCTTTTCTCTCTCTCTTTCCCTCTCTCTTTCTTTTTTCTCTCTCTTTCTCTCTCTTTCCCTCTTTCTTTTTTCTCTCTTTCTCTCTTTCCCTCTCTCTCTTCCTTTTTTCTTTTTCTTTCTCTCTCTTTCCCTCTCTCTTTCCCTCTCTCTTTCTTCTCTCTTTTCTCTCTCTTTCCCTCTCTCTCTTTTTCTTTCTTTTTTCTCTTTCTCTTTCTCTCATTCCCTCTTTCTCTTTCTCTCTCTCTCTATCCCTTCCTTAACCTATCTACCTATTTTCTGCCCAGACAGGTGTGACCTAATATGTCAAAGACCTGGGCTAATCCTGCATCACCCCATTTCCCCTTTCAGAGGCCCTGGCCCTTAATCTCCCTGTTTCCTCCCCCACGACCGCTCTTTCATTGTCCCACGGCCGTGACTTTACCTTCCTTCCATGGCTGGCTGCCAGGGAAGACAATCCAGTGCTGATCCATTGTCACTGGGCTCCCTGCCAGCCCACGTTGCCCTTGTCACGAATGCCTGCAGCCACCGTGTGGTTTTTTCGGTGCGGCTGCAGTGTCTGGAGGTTTTTTGCAGCAAAAATTACCGACCTCCAGCTTTGCTCTGCTTCTCCAATATGCCGTTGTGGCTGCATTCTAAGCGCCATCCCCACAGGTCCATCCCATTGAGCCCGCTGCACTGGAGGGATTTTCCCAAGCAAGTCCAAGCGGACTGATGCAGCAGTTAATGGGGTGAGCCTGCATGGCCAGTGCCTAGAATGTGGTGGCGGTGGTGCATTGGAGAAGCAGAGCAAAGCCGGAGGTTGGTAATTTTCACTGCAAAAAAACCTTCAGACGCCACATGTTTTTTTAGGTGTGTCTGGACTCCAGCTACACTGAAAAAAACACACTGTGTCTGGATGCTTTTTGCAGCAAAAATTACCGACCTCTGGCTTTGTTTGCTCCGCTTTTCTAACACGCTGCTGTGGCTATCAGCGATTGTTGTGCATGCATACAATGTCACGCATGCGCAATAAGAACTGACTGGGCAGGGAATGGAGGAGCGGGTGGAGGGGAGCAGGGCCACCCAGGGGCCTGTTTTACTGGTTCTCCAAACTACCAGGAACAGTAATGAACTGGTAGAATGCCACCCCTGAATTGCACCCTGTGAGGGCTCCACCTCCAGCACCCTCCTGCTGCCTCTTAGTGCCTCCCTGCTGGCCCCTTTGCCTCTTAGTACCCCCCTAAGGCATCCTACCACCTCCAGGGGGATGGTATCAACCACTTTGGGACCACTGACTTAGATCTTGAGGAACAGACCAACAACTCTTTAAAGCACCAGCTTAAAACTATTAAGCAAAGATAATTGACTCCATACAATCTGCGCAAAATATGTCACGATGAACTGGATTACAGTAAAATCTCTAAAGTGAATTAAGATTAGGGAGGGGTACAGAAACTGTTCTCTGAATGTTTCTAAGAAGCAGATATAAAGATTTATCCATATCTCCCCCTCTCTAATGTACACACAAATACACACACACAAGCAAAGTGGCATATCAACTGTTATCTTACTGATTTCGTTCAAATATATGATTGTTATTTGTTCTATAAATCTTGACTTGAATATAAAATATTTATACATTTGTTAAATTTATGTGAATAAATGCAGAAGTCTCTGACTTTATAGCACTTCTGGGCTGTTCCTGGAGACAGGAAGCTTTACTGATGCTAAAAGCATGCAATAGATTGTATAATATAGATCAGCAAAGGTTATTTGCAATGATCAGCAACAGTTGAGTCTTTGGGGTCTCAGCTACTGACTGCTGATTCAAACATCTTCCTGTTTTATCTCCCATTAGAACTTCTAAGAGAATCTAAGAAACATAGAGAGCCAATCTAGTCTAGTGGTTAAGTCTCCAGGCAGAAACCAAGAGACTGTTAGTTCTAATCCTATTTTAGGTATGACCAATGGATCAACACTTGGTTGATCCAAAAGAAGCAGACTCTGCACTTGCAGGAAAATGCTAAGAAATTTTAAAAAGTATATCTAAAAAGCTTATGACCATGCTTTATAAGGAAGGTTTCTTTCTAAAATTCCAGCATATACTTTTGCTCCATATGTGTGATCTATTCGACACATCATTTATGCCCATTAAAGTATGTTATAAGTATGCAAGGATATATTGCATGTAGCAAAAATATCAGCAAGTGAAATTCAATATATGTATGTCAGTATTTATTTCATTCAATGAACCATATACAGTAGGCAGTGTAGTTGCTTAATGATGAAGACTCGCCTCCCACTCAGAAGGTTGAGAGTTTAATCCTAGGTAGTGGCAGATATTTCTATCCTAGGATTCAAAGACAAAAATATCTGCTGCAAACTCTCTGTGGCTTCAGAAAGGGCATCCAGCAAGTAAACACTCAGCTCCATCCAGTCACCCGACTGGACCCTAAATTAAGGGATTATAGGGTTGTAAAAAGGGAGGTTTTAAATGAACCATACTCAATATAAGAGCAGATAAATAAAATATAAAAGTATATATTAACTTCAACACATTCACCTTTTTACATTATCTAGCAACGACAGATAAAATAAATGTGCAAGATCTAAGGTAATAGAAGCAGTGAAAAAATAAAAACATATTACTGTGAACAAATAATCCAATTACTCTACATGACATTGAATGTTTTCAGTAAAAAATAGTAATTGCAATGCTATAATTGATGGAATGTTAATTATCATGTTGACTATTGTTACCAGAATATAAATTAGTAGCATAACATTGTTCTCTCCAACTGTATTTTAGAGCTTATCTCCTGAATATCAAACACTTCTTTCTTTAATTCTGGCATGCAAGATCATTATGTCACATCATAGATAAAGACCATTTTGTGGAAACACAGAGGAAAGACTATTGCAATTAAACAACTATAAAACTGTCCGTGTATCTGTCATTTCTTCAGAGGAAGAAGAAAAGGAGGGGGGGACTGATAAAGAAATCCTTTCTTGATGTAATCTGAATATATTTAACATTATATCGAATTTGCACACCCACACATGATACAATGGAGGGAGGGAAGCCAGATGGCCAGAACCTAACACCTCTGAGAGGCACAGCCAGGAGATGAGTAGACCATAAAACTCCACAGTGAAGTGCTCTGGGCAATCTCCAAAAAAACAGTCCGTTCTGTGGGGGGAAATTAGGTATGTCTTGGGAAATATACATGAGAAAGAACCTTCCAAAAGGGGAAGGATCCCCTCCCAGAGGGGCTGGGAGAGGAATTAACATATTGGCTTTGTTTTCCTAAATAAACATTGAGATAAGGGGAGGGGTTCTAAACTCCCTTATCTTTCACTGTATGTCTGAGGGACCTAAGACGCTGCTTTGAACTCCTACATGAACTATCTCATCTCAATAAAGGATTCCTTTTGATACATTTGGTTCTCAGAAGTTCATTCTTATCGATTGAAGGGAATAAAGTTCTGTAGTCTGACATAAAGCAGCGTCTGCAATAGAGGTCAACTCAGAGAGGAATTTTTTTTAAAAAAAAACCTTTCACTCTACCGAGGCGACCCTGCAAAAGAAGAAAAAATGTCTGAATACAGCAAGGAACAAGGGGGAGCTGAATGCTGGGGAGAAACGTCAATAATTACCCAGTCAGATACTGACTTGATGCATCCCATCGAAGACAGCGAGGCTGCCTGCAAAACCTCCACCAAGCCCTGGTGGTCTATAGGTGTAGGAAAGAGAGACACTTGGGATGGAAGAACCAGGGGAGTAACCCTCACCCGAGGAAATTGTAAACCCAGGTGGAAACTGGAGCTAGATGCCCTGTTGAATCAGGAAGAATGGGATGAGGAGCCACCGGCTGATGACCAAATGAGACGGTACATAAATCACCTAGTGAGGGAAGCTCTGGAGAACCTCGACATGGGGGATACACAAAGACGACAATGCAGGAGAGCGAGGGAACCAGAAAATGAGAGAACCTGAGCTGCCATCCCGGATCCAGCGGAGATTGAGTGGGAAGAGGGACAAGCTGAAGAACCAGCAGCCACACCAGGTATCCGACCCTTAAATGCCCCAGATCAGGGAACTAACCCTTGCCAACCTAGGAACATACAACTACAGAGGAAGATCCTGCCCTTGGGGGTAAAATTCGATGGAGACCCCCAGAAATTGAGATTTTTCCTGGCCCAAGTGCTCACCTACATGCAAGAATAAGGGCAGGATTTCCCAACCCAAGGGTCCCGAGTATGAATTGTCACCCTGGCTCTTGAAGGGGCAGCAGCCAGATGGATGGTCATGCTCCACAATGTCAATGCCCCAGAATTAAGAAACCTAGATCGCTTTATGATGGCCCTATGCCACCGTTTCGAGGACCCGCTTGCCGATAGAAAAGCCTGCAACCGCATCAGAGTCGTGAAACAAGGCCGTCGCCCGGTAGCAGAATACACCGAGGAATTTCGTGACCTGGCTGGCCGGGTAGATTGGCCAGAGGATATCCTAGTCTGTTGGTTCAAAGATGAACTAAATGATGATCTATATGCTGCCTGCCTGGCCCGTGGGGCCCCAAACCTCTTGCATGAATGGTACATGATGGCAGAGGAGGCAGAGATAGACATGACTCGAAACTGGTACCGCGCCGGTAAGTTTTGGAAAAGATCCCCACCCCTGGGGAAACAGGAATTTTTCAAACCCCAATCCACCATGACTCCAAGAATGTCTGGTTGCTTTAAGTGTGGAAATGAGGGACACGTGCAGTAGAATGCCACTCGAAGACTCCTGCCAGAAAGCTAGACCACACATCAGGGAGGAAACCTGCAACATCCAGCCCTTGAGGAAGGAGACTGGCCTAAGAGGCCGAGTAGATGTGGGATTCCGACCCCCCCCCAACCCTGAGGAAGAATCCCAAATGCTCCGAGGAGACCTGAGCCAGTCCGAAAGTGATCCAGAAGATGACCCGCTGGTAAGCAATCCAATTGAACCAATCAACCTACCCCTGAGACTGTTTATCCCCAGCCAAGGGAAGGGGGAGGAAGTTGCAGCGTTGCTGGACTCGGGATGCACCCGATGCCTAATCAAACCCTCCCTTGCAGATAAATTGGGAACCCAACTGAAAGAAATGGAAAATCCTATCGCTTTCTGCCAATTAGATGGAACTATAGCGGGGGGGAGCCAGCCAGGTTTACCACAGAACCATTGAAAATAAGACTAGGAAACCACAGGGAGATGCTCACATTCATTGTAGCCCCAGGAATGGAAGAGCCACTAGTCCTAGGTCTCACATGGCTATGGAAATGGAATCCAAAAATAAATTGGAGGACAGGAACCATACAATTCCAGAGAGACGTAATATTTGCAAAAAGCTCAGAGGAAAGGATAAAGAAAGGGAAAGAGAACAGAGAATCAGCCATGACCGGACAGTCGGCGGGACCTATTAACATTCCCAATGAGTACCAGGATCTGGCCCAAGCATTTAGTGAGGAAGCTTGTGATGAACTCCCACCCCATCGAGCCACAGACTGCGCTATCGAAATCCTACCAGGGGCTAAACTCCCAAAACCACAAATGTACTGCATGTCTCACAGAGAACTGAAAGAAGTCAGAGCATTTATTGATAAAAACTTAAAAAGGGGTTTCATCGAACCCGCCCGACGAAAAATAGCTGCCCCAGTGTTATTCCGTGAAAAGAAAGATGGCTCCATGCATCTGTGTGTGAACTATCAAAAATTAAACACGATTTGCATAGAGAATATGTATCCACTCCCCCTCATGAAGGACATGTTAACCCACCTCTTGAAAGAGAAAAATTTTTCAAAGTTAGATCTACAGGAGGCATATTACCACATCAGAATAAAGGAAGGGGATGAGTCGAAGACAGCTTTTAACACACCATTGGGATGCTACCAATTTAAAGTGCTCCCTTTGGACTGCAAAGAGTGCCTGCTGTGTTTATGCAATTGATCAATGAAACCCTTCATGAATTTTTATTTAAAGGGGTTTTAGTGTATCTTGATGAAATTTTAATCTACACGGAAACGATGGAAGAACACATCAAGCTACTCCGTGCAGTCCTCACAAAACTCTTAGATGCTAAACTATATGCAAAACTCTCCAAATGTGAGTTCCACCAAGAGAAAATTGACTATTTGGGGTATAGAATATCCCATGAGGGAATAGAGATGGACCCACAGAAAGTGAAAGCTGTATTGGACTGGGATCCACCCCACACACGCAAACAATTGCAAACCTTCCTGGGGTTTGCAAATTTTTATCGCCAATTCATTCCAGCTTTTGCAAACTTCGCCCTCCCTATCACAAACTTGCTAAAAACGAAGGGGGGGAAGAAACCCAAACCTAGGCAACCCCTTATCTGGACAATGGAATGCCAAGCAGCATTCGAGAAACCCAAACGTCTGTTTGCAGCAGAACCGGTCCTTAAGCACCCAGATCCCGAACAACCTTTTGTCATCCACGCAGACGCCAGTGATGTTGCAGTTGGGGCAGTCCTCCTCCAAAAGAATGGAAGTGGACAATTACCACCATGCGCTTATACATCCAAGAAACTGACGGAAACCGAGCAAAGATGGGCCATATGGGAGAAAGAGGCATATGCTGTGCGGTGGGCAATGCTCACATGGAGACATTTCCTGGAAGGAAACCAAATCCCCTTTGAAGTATGGACTTATCACAAAAATCTGGAAGCTCTGAGAAATCCATGGAAACTCTCTGAAAAACAAGCAAGGTGGGCTCAATATTTTGAACGTTTTAATTTCACTCTCAAATATTTTCCTGGGAGAAAGAATTTCTTAGCAGATGCACTGTCCAGGAAACCCCAATACAACAGTAAAAAGATTGAGGTTATAAAACCAATGATCCAACCGACCCAACTAGCAGCCAAGGTAATCACCCGGGCACAAGAGAAGAAAAAATCATCCCTGACTGAAGACACAATGACGTCAATATTTAAGGAAGCACTACTTAAGGATGATTGGTTCCAGGCTAACAGAAACACTTCCTTACTCAAAGATGGACTGGCTTGGGTAGAAAACAAGCTTTATGTCCCTGCAAGCCAGAGAATGGAACTCATGAAACGCTGCCACGACTCCAAAATAGCAGGACACTTTGGGTTTGTAAAAACCCTGCACCTCATCAAAAGATAATTTTGGTGGCCGTCCCTCAAAAAGGACATTGAAAATTATGTTGCGAGCTGCCCCACCTGTGCTGCTGCAAAGAGAAGACAAGGAAAATATCCTGGACTTTTACAAACAGTAGTGGATCCTTCTGCTCCCTGGAAAGAGATCTCTATGGACTTTATAGTGGAACTTCCCGAGAGTTCTGGGAATACTGTCATTTGGGTTGTAACTGATCTTTTTTCCAAACAGGTTCACTTTATTCCATGCCAAAAGATCCCAACTGCCAAGGCATTGGCAAAGATGTTCCTAATACACATTTATCGCCTTCATGGTGCCCCCCAACAGATTATCTCAGATAGGGGTGTTCAGTTTACATCCAAATTTTGGTGGGTGTTTTTAAACCTATTAGGCTCCACCCAGGGATTGTCGTCATCAAGCCATCCCCATACCGATGGAGCTATTGAGAGAGTTAACAGCGTATTAGAACAATATTTAAGATGCTTTATTAATTACCAACAGGACAATTGGACTGACCTTCCTTTTGCAGAGGTTGCATACAATAACTCAGTCCATAGTAGCACGGGGTTCACCCCATTCCACGTAGCCACGGGCCAAGAATTCAACCCCATGCTGGAACTATCCACCAAAGAACCTGAAATCCCCTCCCTTAAAGAGTGGATGGATAATTTACAAGCCATGTGGCCAGCGGTAAGATTATTTCTACAGGAAGCTAGAGCAGTTTACAAAACTCAAGCAGACAAAAAACGCTGTGAACCTAAACCTTTCAAGATTGGAGACTGTGTATATTTGTCCACAAAATTTTTAAAATCATTACAACCTTCTAAGAAATTAGGACCAAAATTCATTGGTCCATTCCCCATCTCAAGAATTATCAACCCCGTGACGGTAGAGCTTCGTCTTCCAAAAACACTTAGGCAGATTCATCCAGTATTTCACTGTAGCTTGCTCAAACCGGAGATCACTTCAAACCTCAGACCCCCCCCTTCCCACACCCCCAACCCCCATCATAATACATGGGGAACAACATTTTGAAATTAAAGATATCCTTGATTCACACACTTACCACACAATATTTAGTAGCTTGGAAACACCTTCCTTCCTCAGAAAAAGAATGGGTAGCCAAAAGACATGTAAAAGCACCCACATTACTACGAAAGTTCCACCTAAAATACTCTGATAAACCATCCTGAATTGCACATGTAACGCATGATTTTTGTTTTTTTCCAGGTAGACCTATCTGTTTTTTAAAGGAGGGCAGGATGTCAGATCCGTGTATCTGTCATTTCTTCAGAGGAAGAAGAAAAAAAAAAAAGGGGGGGGGGCTGATAAAGAAATCCTTTCTTGATGTAACCTGAATATATTTAACCTTATATGGAATTTGCACACCCACACATGATACAATGGAAGGAGGGAAGCCAGATGGCCAGAACCTAACATCTCTGAGAGGCACAGCCAGGAGATGAGAAGATCATAAAACTCCACAGTGAAGTGCTCTGGGCAATCTCCAAAAAACAGTCCGTTCTGAAAATGGGGTGGGGGGAAATTAGGTACATCTTGGGAAATGTACGTGAGAAAGAACCTTCCAAAAGGGGAAGGATCCCCTCCCAGAGAGGCTGGGAGGGGAATTAACATATTGGCTTTTGTTTTCCTAAATAAACATTGAGAAAAGGGGAGGGGTTCTAAACTCCCTTATCTATCACTGTATGCCTGAGGGACCTAAGACGCTGCTTTGAACTCCTACATGAACTATTTCATCTCAATAAAGGATTCCTTTTGATACATTTGGTTCTCAGAAGTTCATTCTTATCGATTGAAGGGGAAAAAGTTCTGTAGCCTGACACATGTCTTTTTACAGAATGTGCTATGAATATACAGTATCTAATAAATTATTTACGTTTATCGCAGATACAGTTCACTGAATCATTACCATGCTGGACCATGACTGTAATAAAGAACAACTAATTGATTAATATTTCAGTATCTATATTTATTGATATTTTGATTTTTTAAAGATTTATCTGTTATCATATAGCCATAATAAAGATGTTCTGGAATAATAGTCCCTAATGTGTTTTTTGCAACATGATAAGGTGATGATGATGTTATCCATTCAATCATGTCTGATTCTTGGCAATTCTGTGGACCAGATTTCTGCACATCTTATGAATTTGCACTACTTCTTTGAGTTTTTCTTTGCTCTGGCTAGTGTCAGCTTTGATGGTGTCAAACAACTATATTCTTTGGCAACTCTTTCAAACATAATTGGGAATTCTCCCACATGATATGGCTAAAAGTGAGTGAGATGCAGTTTTGTGGTTTGTGCCTTCCAGTGACATGTTTAATGTTATGCACTTCAGTACTTGCTTGATGGTCACTTTGCTGTCCAAGAAATATGCAGGAGCCTTCTCCAGTACTACAGCTAAAATGTGTAAGTTTTCTTCCTGTCTTTCTTTTTTAAAGTCCAGCTTTCACAACTATAGATAGCTTCATGACTACAATAGAGCAGATCTCCTTGCTTCTCATTCAGGTCATGTTCATCATTGCTGTGCAATTCAGTGCAATCCAATGTTTTATTTCCGGGCTGCATTTTCCACTTTGAGCAATCTACAATCCTAGGAAAGTGAATTTTTCCACACATTCTATGTCTTCTCCATCAATTTCTATTTTGTTATTTCCATTCCTTGTAATGGCCATGAGCTTTGTCTTTTTAATGTTCAGAAAGATATTAAATTTCTCACTTTCTTCTTTGATTTTCTTGATCACATGTTCCAGGCCTACTTGTACCACCAGCATACTAAAGATTGTTGATGTTTCTTCCTCCAATCTTTACCCCAATTTTTTATTCTTCAAAATCTAGCTTCCTCATGATCATTTTGGCATACAGGTTGAATAAGAAAGGGGAGGGAATGCAATCTTGTCACACTTTCTTTACTTAAAACTAATTTGTGCCCCCATGCATAGCTCATTCAAAGTACAGTTATCTACAGAGAAATTATTCTGGAAAAATCAACTGTCAGCTTTGGAAGCCATATTCCACGCTGCCACATAATCTGAGAAAGAGGGAGCGCTCTGCAGGGAAGAGCGGAGGAGTTTTCACGATTTCTGCACGATAAAATCGCTCAGATTCGGGCCAGATTGGACTCTAGTTGGGAGATCCCGGGGGAGGTGACCGCGGCGAGTCTTGAGACGGTTATCTGGGATGAGTTCGACCCTGTGACCGCTGAGGGTATGGACAGGTTACTGGGGTGGCTGAATGACATCACATGTTTGTTGGACCCTTGCCCCTCCTGGTTGGTCTCTACCTCCAGAAAGGTGACGCGGAGTTGGCTCCAGGGAATTGTTAACGCTTCTTTGATGGAGGGCTCGCTGCCTACCGCCTTGAAAACGGCGGTGGTGCGACCCCTCCTCAAGAAGCCCTCCCTGGACCCAACCCTTTTGAACAACTATCGTCCTGTCTCCAACCTTCCCTTCGTGGCAAAGGTTGTAGAGAGTGTGGTGGCAGGTCAGCTTCCCCAGTACCTGGATGAAGATACATACCTGGATCCCTTCCAATCGGGCTTCAGGCCTGGACATAGTACCGAAATGGCATTGGTCGCGTTGGTTGATGATCTCTGGAGGGCCCGTGACAGGGGTTATTCCTCTGTCCTGGTCCTATTAGATCTATCAGCGGCTTTTGATACTATCGACCATAGTATCCTATTGCGGCGGTTGGGGGGGTTGGGGGTTGGGGGCACCGTGTTGCGGTGGTTCGCCTCCTTCCTCTCCGACCGTCTGCAATTTGTGTTGGCGGGGGGGGGGGAGAGATCCATCTCTAGGCCCCTCGATTGTGGGGTGCCTCAGGGGTCGGTCCTCTCTCCTCTCCTGTTCAACATTTATGTGAAGCCGCTGGGGGAGATCATCCGTGGCTTTGGGGTAAGATGTCATCTGTACGCTGATGATACCCAGCTGTACATCTCCACCCCAAGCCACCCCAACGATGCCGTGGAGGTCATGTCCCGGTGCCTGGAGGCCGTGCGGAACTGGATGGGCGGGAACAGGCTCCGACTCCACGCTTCCAAGACTGAGTGGCTGTGGTTTCCGGCGTCCCGATATAGCCAGATAGTTCCATCGCTGGCTATTGGGGGTGAGATTTTGCCCCCTGCAGAGAGGGCTCGCAATCTGGGTGTTCTCCTGGATGTACAGCTGTCTTTAGAAGACCACATTACGGCCGTCTCCAGGGGGGCATTTCATCAGGTTCGCCTGATTCGACAGATGCGGCCCTTTCTGGATTGGGATGCCTTACGCACAGTCACTCGTGCCCTGGTCACCTCCCGACTGGACTATTGTAACGCCCTCTACATGGGGCTCCCAAATGGGAGCATCCGGAGGCTTCAACTGGTACAGAATGCGGCCGCACGGGTGGTTATGAGGGCGTCAAGATTTGCGCATGTGACGCCCCTCCTGCGCGAGCTGCATTGGTTGCCAGTGGCCTCTCGGGTGCGCTTTAAAATTTTGGTGTTAACTTTTAAAGCGCTCCATGGCATCGGACCAGGATATTTACAAGACCGCATTCTGCCATTTTCCTCCCACCGTCCAGTGCGCTCCCACAGGGAGGGTCTCCTGCGGGTCCCGTCGGCATCTATGTGCCGGCTGGTGACCCCGAGGAATAGGGCCTTCTCTGTGAGGGCGTCTGCCCTCTGGAATGGGTTGCCCCCGGAGTTACGGACAGCCACGGACCTGGGGACCTTTAGGCGTGCTTTGAAAACCTGGCTTTTTGACCAGGCCGGCTTGGGCTGATTTTAGTTTTGGGGTGTTTGGTTTTTATTAAATTTTAGGGTTTTAGAGTAGGGTTTTAAATGTGTTTACAGCCAGGGTTGGGTTTAATTTAGTTTTATTGTTTCACATATTTATTGTTTTAATCTGTACGGCTGTGCACCGCTCCGAGTCCTTCGGGAGAGGAGCGGTATATAAATAAATATTTATTATTATTATTATTATTATTATTATTATTATTATTATTATTATTATTTCAATTGAGTAGCTCTAAGTAGACAAAATAAAATTATTTTGTAAGTTCAAGGTCACTGAGTATGGCGCAGGATGAAATAAGGATCTTACTTTTGGACGGATGGTGATTGGGCCATGTGATGTGATGACAGCCAAGGGGGATGGATTTGTAGTTTGGAAAATTATGGGAATCCCGAAAACTTTTAGTTGCTTTTTTAATAAAGGTACTTTTGAGATATGGCTGTCTCAGAGTTACTGATTAGAATGGAGGTTTGCTGAAATGCTGACATTATCCCGCATCTAATACGAACTCCAGCACCCTAATAAGGAGCTGCCCAGGGTGTTGAGCCCCAGCACTGATTCCAAAAATGGAGCAGTGCGAAGACTCAATGAAGATGAAAGAATTGGAAGGAGATACAGAAAGGGCTATGGGGCTGGACACCAGAGAACTAATTGAAGCCCCCAGCCCCCTTCTGAAGAGGTGGTGCAGGCATTAGAAGCTGCAGAAGAGAGATGGAGATTAGGCACCCGGCCCAAGGAGACGGACTCATGGAGAAGCTGCCAGATGGAGCTGAATCCAGGGGTGAGACCAGAGGAGATGCTGCCTGAATGCATCTCTTTCTCCAGCCCTCTGAGACTGGCCCAAGAGATTGAATAGAAATGTGAGGGGGGGGGACATTGGGCTCAGACACCTCCCAAGACTGCAACCTGTGGCCTCCATCTTGAAGTCAGTCATTGGCAGGAATCCCAGAACAACTCCAACAACTTAAGGTGGAAAGTTATGTCTCACAGCCACAACCTCTCCAGATGAGCTGGGTCCTAACGCAACCCACCTTTATTTTCCCTAGTCAAAGAAGTGGAGGGGAATCGCTGTGGCATCAGTTGGAGGTGGCCTGTGAACCAGCCCAGCCCAGCCCTCCAGATCCAAGTTTCAAGGGAGAGGCAGCAGATGCAGCCAACACTGGGTACATTACGAACCCCAAGCCCTCCCTCTCCACAACCAGAAAGGAGATTACCCCCTGCAGAGAGTATCCCTCCAGGGTGGGGATTTTATCCTGGTCAAGGGTGGATCCAATGCCAGTGGATGCCAGCACCTGTTGCACCACCTGGTGCGGGAGCACCCTAGCCCCAAAGAGAAGCAGTGATCCCTTCTCAGCAAAGGGATCTGTGCAGACAGCTAAAGGCAGCCACTCCCTCTTCCCATCACAGAGAAGAATGCAACAAATGGCCTCTTCACAGCAGATGCCAATTCAGCCACCTCTCAGAACAACCCTGCAGAGGCCCTTCTTCCAGAGAGTGCCAACACAGCCACCCCTTAGAGTACCCCTGCAGGGTTCCCACATTCCTCGGCAGGCTCCATTCATTCCAGCTCAGCCCACAGTTGCTATGGTGATCCCACCCACCCCCTCAGACCAGACCAAATGGCTTTTAAAGCAATGTTTGACGGATAACGCGACCATTTTGCTTTCTCACTCGGATCTGGTCCCATATAGATCGGTTTGGAGCCTAATATGCAACAGGTCACAACCTGGTTGCTGTAATCACAGATGGCATGAGGGGGATGCTTCCAACTGGGTGGCTCAATTGCACTACGAACAAGCCCCAGAACTACAAGACGTCAATGCTTTCATTGAACTCCTTAGGTTTAGGTTCAAGAATCCTGGCAGAATTGGAGAAAATGAGGACAAAATAATGGAAATGAAACAAGGCAACAAGAAACAAGACTTTGTATGGGACTTTAGAAGGATCACAAGCCACCTCATGGACTGGCCTGAAAGGATACTTTTGCACTATTTCAAGAATGCTATTGTCCCAGAAGTTAAAAAGGCCTGCAACATTAGAGGAATACTGAGAGTCTGCAGGATTGGTATGCAATATCCCTCAGGCTAGACAGGGAAATCAACCCACAAAAAAACCCTCTTTCCTGTGAAGGCCCTCTTAGGAGAGTTGTGGCCAGATGGCCTCTGACCAGACCTGCTCAAGCTGCTCCTACCTGACCCACAAGAATGTTAAAGTGCTATTGTTTTGGCCAGGAGGGCCAAAGAACAGACAACTGTTTGGCTCCTGCACCTGTTCCACAAACTCCACAACCAAGGCCTAGTACAGTCACTAGAGGTCGAAGAAATCCACGGAAGCCCTCCCAATACCAGCCAGTTTGCTAGACATACCGTAGAGGGTCCCCTCCACACAGAAGGGAGCAATGAACTTCTGACCCAAGAAATTCTCCCCAGAGAAGCTGATGAAGAAGACAATACCATGGTGAGTGCTGCCATCCCCTCTTTTACAGCCAAAGTGAAGTTGATGGTGCCTGACAGGGGGGAGGCAGGGGAGATAGAATCCATAATAGATACCAGGTGTTCCAGATGTCTTATTGGCCTCCCCATCGTTAAACCATTAGGAAAAAACAAAAAACCTGAGATGCCCAATCAGGTTTGAACAAGTAGATGGGGCTTTAATTGGGGGAGTCCCAGGCACCCAAATGACAGAGTTAATCAAACTAGAGATAGGAAGACACTGTGAACTCATAGTTTTGTAGTGGCTCCAAAAATGACAGAATCTGTCATATTGGGACTTGCTTGGCTGGATAAATGGGCCCCTACCATCAAGTGGGAGGATGGATACCGAAAAATCTATAATTGAGGTTGTCCCACTGCCCCCCTTTCCTCCCACAAAGAAACTGCCATCCAACAGAGATCTCCAATCAGAAGGGGCATTGGTCCTACCTGATAAGCCTCTTCTCAGGGAGTTGGAGAATCCAGAATGGGTAGTCTCTAGTCTTGTTACTCTGCAGACCAAGTTAAAAAACTGAGAACCCCCCCCTCCAGTAACAGTCCCCAGTTCTTCACTCAGTCTCAGCTCAATTAGACCACACTTACAGGGCTCTGAATAGTTGATATTGTTGAAGAAATTGATGGAAGTTTAGAAGAATATTTCTACTCCCCCGATATTTGGTTTTTCGTTGTCATTAGGAGAGAGGTTTGACAGCTATCTGGCTTACCGGTTTAGCCATTTTTGTTTTTTGTTTTGCTCTTCGTGCCTTGTTATTTTCCTTTTATTTTTGGCTTGTTGATTTTGCTGATTACTGTTTTTTTTTGTTGTTGTTGACTTCTAGTCGGATTGAGGGTGGAGAGTGCCCCTGAGAGCCCATGTGGCCCAGGCTGGGGTTGGAGTCAGTTCTGATAATTAGGTCTGTTTCCAAAGCCATTCCCCCATTGATTTTACAGCCTCGGCTACTGTGAGGCACTTCACACTGCCTTTTGTGTGGGCGGCTGTTTCTGACCATTTGGGACAATTCTGCAGTTCGCTCTAGGTTTGTCCTGGCTGGGGAAGGGTCTGCCACCTGGATATTAGATCCAGACCCCCTTAACAGTGACCAGAGCACCACGGCAGCTATGAGATGCTTAAGACTGCCTGGAGTTAATTACGGTGCAGCCAGCACTTCAGCTCACAAGTTGCTGATTCGTCAGGGCTTGTTGCAGTTTTAAAAGGTCAACTTTTTTTCTTTTCTTTTACACTGCCTATTATTGTGGAGCTGTACTGAGCTAATTACCACTTCTTGGTTGTATTTGTCTCCTCCTGAAGTGGTGGACAGCTGCTTTAGCCAGAGCAGCCAGCCTTGGGCTAAATAGTTTTCATTTTATTTTTTAAAGATTTTTCCTCTCTCTGTCAGTGACAGTTAATTTTGGCGGGCTCAAAATGGCAGCCAGGGGAGCTGATCAGGAATTGTCAGCACCTCAACAGAGCAAAGAGAGAGCTGCCAGAGGGTCAGCTAAGCCCAGATCTGCTGGTTTAGAGGCAGCAGCTAGAATTAGAGCCAGGGCGCTAGCCCGTAATATACCTTTATGCCTACAGTGGTAGGATTGCGACCTGAGGAAGCCCATATGCAAGAGATGCCAGCCTTCATATGAGAGCCTGGATCTCCCAATAATTTTGACAAGAATTTCAAGCAGCAGTCAACCAGCAGTGCCAGTTGCTTGGTTTGGATGCTAACAGAGGCATTTCTCAGGGGCATTGGCAATCTCCAGGAGAGCAGCTGATCTCCATTGGGAGGGAGCCAGTCTTATGTTTCTGAAATGGACCTCCCACCAGAAAGGAACTTTTTGGAAGACAAGTCAGAGGTAGCAGGGCCCCCCTCATTTAAGGCCTTTTCCAGCCGGTTCTTTTTAAGATTCTGCTGGTTAAGGTTAAGAACACTGCCCATCTAAAGAAGGACACAGTCTCTTGAGATCTTCCCCCAGAGGGAGAGGATCAGGAAGATTATTTATTCACCAAGAAAAAAATTAGTGGTGGATGCTGTGCCTGTGCCCCAGATGTTTTTGAATGTGATTAAAAGGCAGTGGGACTCCCCTGGGGTGTAAACTTGCCCTAGATCTTTTAAACATTATTGAAGTGCCAAAGGTAGATTGTCCAGTGGTGGCCCTAGCATCCTCATCGGTCATCCCATTTGACACGGAGGACATTTTAAAGGCAGAGGACTGGAAGAAGAAGATGGCGCTCCGTAGAGCAACTGATGCCAGGGCCATTAGAGCATCCACGAGTTCGTCCTTTTTCACACATGCTTCTTTGCAGTGGCTGAGGCAGTTGCAGGGCAGAATTCCACCTGAGGACCTTAGGGTGCATCAGAATCTGAATAAAATAATAGCCACAGCTCAATTGACCGCAGATGCCACTCTCACTTCAGCCAAATTTTTGTCCAGAGTCATTGCCTCTTCTGTAACAGCACGTAGACTCCTCTGGTTATGAAATTGGCAAATGGACACCAGGAATAAATGGAAGCTGGCATCAGCTCCCGTTAAGGGAGAGAGGCTTTTTGGGGAGGCTCTGGATCCCTTTTTAACAGAGACCAGAGACAAATGGAAAATCCTGCCCTCCCAGGGGAGGCATTTTGATTACAGGTCTTTGCCCTATTACAGGAAGCCTTCCTTTAAACAGAGGGAGGCTGGGGCAAGCTTTCCCCATCAAAGTAGGCCCTTCTTCTAACAATCCTCTTCTCAGGCTGATCGACCGGCCTTTGCTGCCAGAGGGCATCAAAGGCCAGAGTGTAAGAGGTCATTCCAGGGATCCTGCAGAACTTTTAGATGCAACAAGTGACGCCAAAGCCATTTATCCCATAGGAGACAGTCTGGGTCTATTCTGGCAGAAGTGGGAAGAGACCATGACAGACGCTTGGGTCCTGGCAACCTTACAATCAGGTCTCTCCCTGGAGTTTCTTTCCTTCACTCCAAAGCCTTTGTGTGCTGCCCTGTTTCCAGGGACCCCTCAAAGAGGGCTCTCATGGAATTGGTGATTCAGCATCTGCTGGTCATCCACGCCATCCAGCTAGTTCCTGGAAACTAAAAGAGATGGGGGGTTTACTCAATTTTATTTGTGATTCCAAAAACCTCAGGGGGAGTGGCAAGCAATCCCCAACTTGAAAGGGCTCAACAGGCATCTAATATATGAAGGTTCAAGATGCACTCCTTCCACTCCATCCTCGAGGGAATATGGGAGGGAGACTTTTGACTTCGGTAGACCTGACGGAGGCCTACCTCCATGTACCAATAAACCCCAACCACCATCAGTTCCTGAGGTTTTGCTATGGCGGCTGCCATTTTCAATACAGAGCTCTCCCGTTCAGCCTGTCATCAGCCCCACAGACATTTACCAAGCTCCTGGCGGTTGTAGCAGCACACCACTGGTCCTTTCCCATAAGGATCCAGTGCTGTTTGGATGACATCCTGATAGCATCCTCTTCCTGACCCCAGGTGGAGGAGGATCTGATGTCAACAATCAGAACACTTCGAGAGCACGGGTTCTCGATAAACCTGGACAAATGCCACCTAGTCCCATCAACTCATCTCTTGCATTTGGAGGCAATCATAGACACTGTGGTGGGTCAGGTCTTCCTCTCCCAGGAGCAGGAAGCATAGGGACTGTGACATCGCAGATCCTGTCTTCCAGAGATGCTCCTATCATCTTGTTGTCTCGACTTCTGGACAAGATGATATGGTGCATCGGCATTGTTTCATGGGCCCGTTTCTATGCCTGGACCCTGCAGTGGTTCCTGCTCCCCTATCAGAGGGCAGCCAGGGGCAACTCAGTGATGAGGGTTCGAGTACCATTGGTGGTACTTCGCTTGCTCCATTGGTGGCAGTCCCAGGCCATGGATCAGGGGTGTTTGTACAGGGAGCCCGGGAGGATTACCATCACCACCGATGCCAGTCTGTACGGTTGGGTTTGGGGGCTCACCTAGGAGTCCAGATTACCTAGGGGAGGTGGTGACAGAAGGATCTCGCCCACAACGTAAATTGACTAGAGCTCAGGGCTGCCCGCTTAGCTCTCAAGGATCTAAAGCAGGAGGTGAAGGGGAGGCATGTACTTCTCCTCCCAGACAATGTGGCCACTAAAGCCCATTTAAATCAGACGGGTTGAACAGGGCCATGGCTGACCAGTCAGAATGGCGACTGCATCCCAGTCTGTTCCAGGAGATGGTGGAACAGTTCGGCCATCTGATTCTTTGCATCTCCAGTGAGATGCAACTCCCAAGATTTTTTGCACGATTTCCAGCACCGAGGGCAGAAGGGGTCAACACTCTCTGCAGGTGGCCCCAGGGACTAATATATACCTTCCCTCCTTATTCCGGGGCAATCAGAAAGGTACTGATGGAGAGGGCAGAGCTTTGTTGGTAGCCACCTACTGGCCCAGGCAACCATGGTTTGCCAACCTGGTAGGCCTGTTGGTCACCAAACCTTTGAGAATTCTCCTGCATAGAGTCTCCCTCAGCCAGAATCCAATCTAACATTCAGAGCCAGCATGGTTCCAGTTGACCATCTGGCACTTGACCGGAGGCTCCTAAAATGGGAGAAGTTTTCCAGAAAGGTCATCCAGATGATCCAGGTAGCCAGATGACCTTCCACGATATATGACACCACGTGGAAGATTTTCTGCAGTTGGTGTGCCAGCCACCAAATGGAACCCACTGCTGTGTCTGTTGCAAATGTGTTAGAGTTCCTGCAGGATGGTTTGGACCAAGGTCTCTCCCCCAATACCTTAAAGAGACAGGTGGCCGCTTTGGCCTCGGTGCTTTTATTCAAGAACTCAACCACTCTTGCCCAACACCCCAGAATGAGAGCCTTCCTTCAGGAAACCACAAATTTAAACCCACCAGTGGTTTATTGTTACCCCACCTGGAACTTGCCAAAGGTCCTGCAGGCGCTGACCTCTTCTCCATTTGAACCTTTGCATGAAGCCAGCCTGCATCTGCTCAGGTGCAAGGTGTCATTCCTAATGGCCATTACATCGCCAAGCATATTTCAGAGTTGGTGGCCTTATCAGTCAGAAAGGACCTTTGTGTATTTCATGTGGACAGAGTGGTTCTGTGGTTGGACCCTACCTTTCTGCCCAAGGTGAACTCCTTATTCCATCATTCTCAGAAGTTGATTTTGCCCGACTTTTGCCCAGACCCTAACCATGCACTGGAGAGGAAATGGCACACCTTGGACATTAAGCGAACCTCTCCTTTCAGGAAGACTGAATCCCTGTCCATCTCCTTTCAGCCGTCCACTTTGGGCTGCACCATGGGTCGTTGGCTCAGAGCCTGTATTGCTAAAGCCTATGAGTTGTAGGCTCTTCCTGTGCCCAGGAGGATCACCGTGCATTCAACCAGGAGTGTGGCAACTACTGCGGTCTGGGCAATGCAGGCATCAGTTCTAGACATTTGTCGAGCTGCAGCATGGTCGTCTATGACCCCATTCATAAGACATTATAGGATTGACTCTTTTGCCTCAGGGAAGGTGTTCTTTGGCAGACGAGTCCTGCAGGGCATTCATGTAGAGGTGGGACTTCTGACCAGACTAGTTCCCACCTGTAGGACAGTCCACAGCTGGATTCTCCCTTCGGCTCAGTGGAGAAGGGGTATTGGTCCTACCTGGTACACCTCTTCTTGGGGAATCAAAGAGAGAATCCAGTCTCACCCTGTATTCTATCTGGTCATAGTCAGAAGAGAATGTTTTTTTGTTTCATCGAGTAGACTATCTTTCAGAGGACAATGGACAGCGGAATTCACTTCTACTTTGATAAATGGGCTCCTACTATCAAATGAAGAGGTGGTGCAGGCGTTAGAAGCAGAAACTCACCCCCACCTTTGTTAATAGGTGGGCCATCAAGGCCTGGGCCAGAATACTTTACATAACAAAGATCTCCAGGTAAAACTATAGCAATTGCTCAAAATCCATTTCAGTGCATCATCATCCCCTGCATGGCCCCATGGGAACCTGACAACCAATCAGAATACAAGCTCCAATTCAAATCCCAACAAAGGTTATAAAACCCAGGCACTCAGCATATCAGTTCCCCTTCTTGATTTTCCTTCATCTTGAAGCATCTGATCATCCTTTTCACTTTGGAGCTTCAAGCCATGTGCTCCTCCTGTCCACCATTAAACCTTCCAAACAGCCCCCATGTTTCCAGTGTCTTTTTCCCCCATTGGAACTGAACCCAGAAGGATATTTCTTCCAACAGATTATGCATGGATTTTAGAGGCGTGAACAAGGTATGCACAAAAAATGTACCCCCTCCCCTCTCATGAAGGACTTATTAAATCACCTGTCTAAAGGCAAGGTCTTTACCAAACTAGATCTGAGAGAATATTGAGAGTTGTGCAATGATAATTCAGCACCAGAAAAATAAACACAAATGGCTGATGCTTCTTTTAGCATCTTTATAAACATAAGTTGATTTTACAAAGCAGTTACCAACATGGAGCAAACTCAGACAGAAACATGTTGCAAGTTCAGAGCAGAACTCCAGTCTTCAGCAAGCAAGTTAGTTCCATCTTCAATAAATCATCAGGCAAGCAAGAAAAGAGAAGCAGTTTCATCTCAATAGACAGACTCAGAGCTCAACATAGCTTCAGAGCTGCAGAGCTTAAGTATGGAGCCACGCCTAGACTACTTTTAGTTTCAGTTTCCAAACTATCCTCATTGGCTGATTTAGTTGCTATGCCTATTCATTGGCTGACCTTGTTACTAAGCTCTATTCCAGTTCATGAATATACTCTGACAGAGAAGCTTACTACCGAGTCTGCATAAAGGTGGGAGATGAATGGAAAACTGCCTTCAACTGCCCTCTGAGCAGTTTCCAATTCCAAAAGACCCCCCTGCAGTATTTATGCAACTCATCAATGAACTGTTACGTCTACACCTATACAAAGGAGTCCTCATCTATCTGATTAACATTCTTATATTCAGCAAAACCATCAAGGAACATGTCAAATTGATCAGACAAGTGCTGAAAGAAAATTTAGCTGCCAAGTTATATGTAAAGTTGTCAAAATGTGAATTCCACAAAGAGTCACTGGATCACTTGGCTATCTAACCAGAGAATTGAGATGGACCCTGGAAAAGTGAAAGTGGTGCCAGACTGGCAACCCCCCAAAACATGTAAAAAACTTCAAAGCTTTTTGGGTTTTGCAAATTTCTATAGACAATTTATTCCTTCATTTGCCGAGGTCAACCTCCCTTTAACAGAGTTATTGAAAACTGGGCCTTCCCTGATCAAACAAAAACCCAATCAACCCCTTGCTTGGACAATGGACTGTCAGAAAGCTTTTGAAACTTTAAAATGCCTATTTGCCACTGAGCCCATCCTCCAGCACCCGGACCTGACCAAACCTTTTATAGTCCATGCTGACCCTAGTGATGTGGTTCTCCAGAAGAATTCTCAAGACCAGCTAATGCATTGCACTTATGTGTCCAAAAAGTTGACAGACACAGAGATAGGTGGGCGGTTTGGGAAAAAGAAGTGTTTGCAGTACGATGGGCTTTACTATCTTGGAGGAATTTCCTGGAAAGTGTGAAGGAGCCATTTGAGGTATAGACTGATCATAAGAACCTCGAGGCTTTAAAGACACCTTGAAAGCTATCACCTAATCAAGTCCACTGGGCTCAATATTTCAAGAGATTCTACTTTAACATGAAATATATCAAGCAAACAAATATAGATCCCTCCAACCACCATTTAAAGTAAATATCTACTAAACATTGTCAACTAAATATCTCAAACTGAAACTTCCCAGTAGGAAATTGGGCCCTAAATTCTTAGGTTCATTCCCTATATCAAAAATAATCAATCCAGTGACAGTCCAATTAAGTCTCCCTAGGTTGTTGGGGAAAATACACCCAGTGTTCCATTGTAATTTATTGAAACCTGCTGCAGGGTTGAATCTAAGGCCAATACCAGCAGCTCCCCCCCCAAACTTTTGATTGTACAGGGTGAGACACATTATGAAATTAAGAAAATTCTAGATTACAATATTTGGTATTATGGAAATGTTACCCTTTGTCAGAGGCTACTTGGATAAAAAGTTGGGATGTACATGCAGATAGATTGATTAACCAATTCCATGAAGAATTCCCTGACAAACTGAAGGGTCCCCTTGGAGGAGGGAGAGGGGATTAAGGGCATCGATATTAACCCTTGGTTTTGTTTTATTATCTCTTTCAGGAGATGAATTTCTCAAGGGGGGACACCTGTCAGCTTTGGAAGCCATATTCCACGCTGCCACATTGCCTGAGGAAGTGGGAGGGGGTGATTTCAACTGAATAGCTCTAAGTAGACAAAATAGAATTATTTTGTAAGTTCAAGGTCACTGAGTATGGTGCAGGATAAAATAAGGATCTTACTTTTGGATGGATGGTGATTGGGCCACGTGATGTCATGATGGCCAAGGGGGGATTTGGATTTGTAGTTTGGGAAATTGTGGGAAGCCCAAAAACTTTTAGATTCAGGATTCCACAGATGTGCCGGTTGCTATTCTAATAAAGATACTTTTGAGATATGGCTGTCTCAGAGTTACTGATTGGAATGGAGGTTTGCTGACATCAACACTTTTGTTTGTAAGTTCTAATGGCCTCTTATTAGTAATTTTGAATGTGAAAAAATCTGTACAACAGTTTATCGTGCAGTAACTTTGCACTTTTATGTGTATAGCTTCATACTTCTCAAGAATGAGTTCCAGGCTTTTATGTTGTCACACTGTGAGTCTCAGCAGCTGAGCCAAATCGTTTCTGATTCAGTTGTGGTGCATTTGAAGCTAAATTACTATTCAACTTTTCTTTTAAATTATACCTTCTGTACAGCTTAGAGACAGCAATTCTCCAGCACAGTAGTGGAAGGTTTGACTATACACCAGCACCTATTTCCCAGTTTTAGCCATTCTCTGCAATATCACAACTTTCCCTCACAGAAATCACTCTGATTCCCCAAATGAGAAGACTTGGAGTAGCAAGAGCTATTTTCTGAGCTGTATGATGTGCGGGGTGTGGGGGTGAGGCTGCACATGTTCACTGCCCTCAGATGAGAGGCAGGGAACATTGATTTGGCCTGCCCCACTCATCGGGGGTGAGATTCCCTTTGCACCTTGGGTGAGAGAAGACAGCTGTGGGAGTGGCTAGGGATTGAGTGGAATGGAATGGAGTTGTTAATTTGAATGATGTGGGAAAGGAAAGCTGCCCAAATTTAGGCACTAACCAAACCTAGATTCTGAATGTCTTCTGTTTGTGCTTAATAGGATGAATCTCTGTGATATGTATAATGGGCTGCGAGAAAAAGTTTGAGGAACAGGAGGTACAATTTCAGCTAAGACAGTGGTCAGATAAAAGAAATTTGAGTCTGGAGCAAAAATGTAATTTGAGAACATTCATCCTCCCTAGTTCTCTTTCAGATAAAAGGAAGGAGGGGAGAGACACTTTCAGACTTGCAAGATTCTGCTACTGTAACTCTATAATGAAATATGTTTTGACATTCATGACTTTAACTTCTTTGCCTGGTCTACCTTAAAGGGGCTAGGGAGAGTTTAGATGGTGAAAGGACGAGAAGGGGAGGGCAGAGTATTGTTATGGTGACAGGCATGGGGAGATATGGTGGGAAACAGGGAGTGGGCGCCTTTGGGAAAAGCAGCCTCTAAGATTGATGCCATGTTCTAGTCTCAGTCCCAAGACCTGGTGTCTGAAGCTTTGATGACTGACTGCTGCCAAATATTAATAAAATTCAAAATATGCAAAAATCAATTCAAACATTAAAATATTTGTTTTTATAGCAGATAAAGTAATGGAGAAATGTTAAGAACTTTTCATAAAATAATTGCTCTGTTTAGCAGCAGTCTGCACACAGCTTGCTGACCTCCATAGTAGTGTCTCTTTATTGCTTTTATTAAATATTCAATTTTAAATGAATCAGGCCAAAATGATTTCCATATCAAGAGAGGCTCCAAAATTTTCATATGCTGAAATAGTACAATAAATAATGTGAAAAATCTTCTATGATTTCCTTGGAACATGGGCAGGAGCAGATATATGGGATATTTTTTTAAAAAAAACATCTCTGGTGGCTTTTACATTCCTTCATAAAAGAAAATATTACAAGTGGAAATTTGCCATTTCTTTCTTCAGCTCTTTGACTTTAAGACAGAGAAAGAGTCCAATGTTACTATGTGATACTAAATATCCAGGATTGCAGACTTAAATAGGAGATTTCTGCTATTATATGGAGCAATCTTTTTCCATCTAATTTTCCATTCCATTCTCCCCTCAGGGAGCTATACTATGTGCAAAATGGGACAGAGTTTTTCCTTGGTTAAAGCTTGTTATTTGTCAAGCAGTTTAGTTTTTATTATATTGATTTTTTTTTCTTGTGGAAGTTATCTATAGAGTGTTTTATATCAAAACTTTTGTGTATTGTTTATACTATATTTTATGTCACATTCCTTGGATATTGCCATAGTAATGTACAAACAAAGAGCAGCTGCAGAGTATCTTAAATGAAAAGTAAGGGGCAGTAAATGAACTGTCTAGAATACAAGTTTACCATTGGATGGTATAGTGCAGCTGAGCCAGAAAGGTGCTGATTCAACCACCCTGGGTGGATGAAATTGGGGGAGGATAGTGGGGCAACTCAATGGTGGGATTCAGCTGGTTTGCACTGGTTCGCTAGAACTGGTAGCTAACTGTTCAGTTCGGCAAACCAGCTGAAGCCTCGCCCCTCTCCTCCCAGCCACTCCTCCCCTCACCTGGCCTCCCCTCATTGGGCTGCTTGACTCATACTTGCTGAGCCTGCTGTCACCATTCCAAATTTGGCCAGCAAAGGAAGAGACCACTCTGAGGGATTCAACAGAAGTCTTTACTGGACTTGGCTCGGTACGCAGTGAATTCAAAAACAAAAAATGTTTCTAGCCAGCATTACTGGTTTCTGCCAGTCGGCTGACTATGAGGGCAAGGCACACCATGCCCATTCCTGCTGCCAGCCTGCTCCAGCAAGCATTCTTTGCCGGCTCTCTGCAGGCTCCAGCAAGCCTGGATTCATGGCCTTTCATGTCTCTCCCTTCCTGACCCTCCACCAGGATGAGTTCATTACAGCACCCAGTACCCAACATCCAATTGTGCAACCCCTCCCCTCTCTACTGTTTGTGGCAACTCCGACTCTCAGATGTTGACATCTGCTTCCTCTTCCCCTCCTTGTGCTGTGCTAAAGAGAGTCACCATCTTCTTGCACTTTCCCATCTGGCCAGCAAAGAGGCCATTTCAGTATCTTTGCACTCCTCTAACCACCCACCCTGCCCCCCTCCAAGCAAGTGATGTCCATGCAGACAAAATCCCAAGGCAGCTCTAAGGCATCCCATCACCGGAAATCCAGATACTTCACAGGGCAGCGAGCGAGGCCTTGGCTGGGCTCCTGGCTGGGAGGGGCAAGGAGAGGCCAGGTGAAGTGCCCCTTGATGTGAGTGATGTAAAGTTGACCATGCTTACCCAGTCAAAGACCACCCAGCTGGTCAGTAGGGTAGAGAACTGGTTGTTAAATTATTTGAATCCCACCACTGGGGCAACTAATATGGAATGAGCACAAATGCTGCATGCCAAGCAGACCTTAAATATAATTCAATTCACTTTAACCCATGGCAGAGCCCACATTATGTAATAAATTGCCATTGGAAGTGTAAGAAGCTTCATCCTTACCATAGAGTAAGGGTGTCAGCCTTCAAGATTTCTTCCTTTACTTCCTTTCTTCTGCTTTGCATCTTTCGGCTGCCACAAGTAACGGGGGAGCAGTGGGCCATGATATATCTGGGAAGCGTGCTGGAGTGAGTAGGAAACGAAACTGTATATCTAGGGGAGGGGGAGTCTTACTTAAGTTTCTATTCCTTGCTTTTCTATTCCTTGCTATGCGCAACTGCGACTTTTTATCAAACTATGCCAAGGTCAACGGACAGAGGCCTCATCACCACCTGAAGATGCCCACATGATGTTATGCACCATTTCCCATTGGAGGAGCGATATGGACTGTTGGGGGTGGGAACGTTGCCATCACTTTGTATATGTGCTTTTCGCGCTCATTTCCTCAGATTCAGAATTCTTTTGTTGCTACCACTTTGATTTCCAGTAAAAGATATCTTTACTCTAACAAATGGAGTTTAAGTGTTTCTTTCTTGGATTTTGAAGGGAACACCAGCTGACATTATTCTGAATCTGCCTTTTACCGGCCCACCTGGAGAAAACCCAAATTTTCTTCCGAGGGGGTTTGCAAACAAACAATGTCTAGTCCAGCCAGCGACCAAGAAGACCAGGGAGCGACTGGAGGACCAGAATCCCTGTTGATGGAGGGAGCAGAAGAGGCCGACTTCTTAGCAGAGCTAAGTCTTGGCGAAACCCCAGCTGTAAAGCCCAAATGGTCCCTGGGAGTCGGTTGGAAGGATCCTGAGGAAAGGTCCCCTCCAGGAGTGACCACGACCCGTCGTCGAGGGAAAGATGAGCCATGGCAGGAGAAGGAACGGAGAGGTTTCTTACTAACGCAAGCCATGCAACTTTTACATGAAGCTGCCGGAGAGGCTCAAGCTGATCAAAGGTATGAGGGGGAAGAAGGGGAGGTAGCCCCAGGCAGAAGAACCAGAGCAGCCACCCCCATAAATCAACCTGGGTCGGAGCAACAGGCAGCAGCAGCAGCACAGGGGCCCCCGGCTGGGGGGATAATTGCCAGAAGGCGTAGAACTCCGAAAGTGCCTCAGTTGGAAGTAAAATATGGAGGGGACCCCCAGGAATTAGGATTTTTTCTAGCACAAGTTTGGAGCCATATGGAGAAGTATGGGCAGGATTTTTCCTCAGAAGCAGCCAAAGTCAGGTGTGTGACCAGGGCTCTGGAGGGAACGGCTGCAAAGTGGATGGTGACTTTGCATAATGATAATGCCCCTCAGCTGTTGAATTATGACCAGTTCATGACAGCATTGCGCACTAGATTTGAAGATCCTCTAGCTGAACGCAAGGCTAGAATCAGGATGAAAACCATAAATCAGGGGCGAAGGTCAGTGGCTGATTACACCCAGGAGTTTAGGGAGCTGGCGTGCCATATCCGCAGCTGGTCCCAGGGAGCTCTGATAGAAGCTTTTAAAGATGGGCTGAATGAAGATGTTTATCAACGCTACGTGGCCAGAAGGGACCCTGGTGAGCTGCAGCAGTGGTACGTGCTGGCAGCAGAGGTGGAGATTGATCTGACCCGAAACAGACGCTGGGGGGATTTTGTTTTGAAGAATTCCCCTCTCACCAGGCCTCAAGAAGCCTTAAAACCTCTAAAGGGAAGACCAGCGGCAAAACCCAGGACCAGAGCATGTTTCCGATGTGGGAAAGAGGGTCACTGGGCTGCAGACTGCCGTGCCAAGCTGGAACCAAAAGGGGCGCCAGGAGGAGGGAGAAGATCTGAGAGGCCTCCAGCCAAGCCTCGTGGATCGGCGCTAAAAGCGGAGGAGGTTGTAGAGGTTACCCTTCAAAAAGGAGGGGGGTTGGGAACTCCAACCTCTTCTGAAGGGAGTGAATCCGAATTGGAAGACGAAGCACTGGTAAGTCCGAACAAGGGCCCTATGACTATTCCAGTGAGATTAAGGGTACCCACGTCAGGGGCTGAAGGGGACATGTTGCCTTTGTTAGACTCTGGGTGCACAAGGTGCGTAATCAGTTCAAAGGTGGTAGAGAAGCTGGGCTTAAGGCTAAAGACTCTAAAAACGCCCATAGCTTTTTGCCAATTAGATGGATCGGTAGCCGGGGGTGGACCTGCTCATTTTATAACGGAACCAGTGGAGATGACAATGGGGAACCATAAAGAGACTCTGTGTTTTATTGTGACTCCTGGGATGGAGCGCCCCCTAATACTGGGTTTGCCTTGGCTCTGGAAATGGAACCCTCATGTTAATTGGAGGAGGGGATCACTACGCATACGTACAGACCAACCCCCAGAAGGGGAGGGGCAATCCAAATTGAGACCCAAAAATCCCACAGAATTGGCTTCTACTGGCACTGAGATTCTGAAAGGGGAGGAGAAAATTCCAGAGGAATACTGGGACTTAAAGGAGGTGTTCAGTGAGAAGGCCTCGGATGAGCTTCCCCCTCATCGCTCAACGGATTGCAGTATCGAATTTTTGCCAGGAGTAAAACTCCCAAAACCGAAACTGTATTCAATGACCCTATGGGAATTAGGAGAATTGCGATTATTCATTGAAAAAAATTTAGAACGTGGTTTCATCCAACCTGCTAGGCCCCGGGTGGCGGCTCCAGTGTTGTTTTGGGAGAAGAAAGATGGTTCCTTACGCTTGGTGGTAGACTACCGTAATCTCAACACAATCTCGGTGGAGAACGTGTACCCCCTTCCCCTGATGAAGGACATGCTGGCCCACCTCGCTAAAGGAAAGATTTTTTCGAAACTTGACCTGAGAGAAGCATACTACCGAATCCGAATCAAAGAAGGGGATGAATGGAAGACTGCTTTCAATTGCCCGATGGGTTGTTTCCAATTCAATGTCCTGCCATTTGGCCCACAGGGGGCGCCTGCAGTATTCATGCAAATGATAAATCAAGTATTACAAGAACATTTGTACAAAGGAGTGTTAGTTTATCTTGATGATATTCTTATCTACACGGAAACTCGTGATGAGCATGTAAAACTAGTGCGGTCAGTCCTGGAGAAACTTCGAGCGGCTCAGTTGTATGCCAAGCTGTCAAAGTGTGAATTCCACCAGGAGAAAATTGACTATTTAGGCTATCACATATCGCACGACGGCATAGAAATGGACCCGGGGAAGGTGAAGGCAGTTTTGGAATGGGTCCCTCCCCGTACCAGGAAACAACTGCAAAGTTTCTTGAGATTTGCCAATTTTTACTGTCAATTTATTCCTGCTTTTGCGAAGATCGCGATGCCTATCACAAATCTCCTTAAAACCAGAGGGGAGGTGAAACCAAAGCCTAGTACACCACTGGAGTGGTCCATGGAGTGTCAAGCTGCTTTTGAAAAACTGAAACGTCTGTTTGCTGCTGAACCAGTACTTAAGCACCCAGACATGGACGTTCCGTTTGTAATCCAAGCTGATGCGAGTGACGTAGCCGTCGGAGCGGTGCTACTTCAGGTAAATGAAAAAGGATATCTGCAACCATGCGCTTATACCTCCCGTAAACTAACTGAAACCGAGAGAAGATGGGCCATCTGGGAAAAAGAAGCTTTTGCAGTTCGATGGGCTTTGTTAACTTGGAGGCATTTCCTAGAAGGAGCCAAACACCCTTTTGAGGTCTGGACAGATCACAAAAATCTGGAGGCTCTGAAAACACCTCGGAAACTGTCTCCCAAGCAAGTTCGCTGGGCGCAACATTTTAAGCGGTTCAATTTTTCTTTGAAGTACATTCCTGGTGGAAGGAACTTCATGGCAGATGTTTTGTCTAGATTACCTCAGTATAATAGTGCTCGCCAGGAAGTGGTGAGATCTATCATCCCAACCAAACAGTTGGCAGCTCCAATGGTTACCAGAGCTCAGAAGAAAAAAGAGCTTGATTTGTCAACCAATTTATCTGCACAATTGAAAGAAGCTATAAAACTTGATGATTGGTTCCTAACCCATTCGAATGACATCTTCATTAGAGATGGATTGGCCTGGGTGGGGGCCAAATTATATGTACCGGGAAAACTAAGACACCAAATCTTACATCAAGCTCATGATTCTAAACCGGCTGGACATTTTGGTTTCGTGAAGACTCTACACTTGGTCAAAAGGCAATTTTGATGGCCCACGTTGAAAAAGGACATTGAGACTTATGTTGCTAGCTGCCCTATCTGTGCTTCGGCTAAGCGGCCGCCTGGTAAACCAGCAGGCTTATTGCAGAATGTGGCTAGACCAACGGCCCCATGGAAGGAAATCTCCATGGATTTTATAGTAGAATTACCTGACAGTGGAGGAAATACAGTCATTTGGGTAGTGACAGATCTGTTTTCCAAACAGGTACACTTTATACCCTGCGCGAAGATCCCGTCAGCGAAGACGTTAGCTAAGTTGTTTATTCTGCATATCTACAGGCTACATGGAGTTCCTGAACACATAATCTCGGATAGGGGCGTCCAATTCACTTCAAATTTCTGGAAAGAGTTCCTAAAGTTACTAGGCTCTGCCCAGGGGTTAAGCTCCGCCCATCATCCACAAACCAATGGGGCCTGTGAGAGAACTAACTCAGTACTGGAACAGTATCTGAGATGTTACATTAATTATCAGCAGGATGATTGGACTGACTTACTGCCTTTTGCTGAGGTGGCATACAATAATTCGGTACATAGCAGCACCGGATTCACTCCATTTAGAGTGGCCTCGGGACAAGACTTTGTACCCATACCCGAGCTTCCGCAAGAGAAATCTAACATTCCCTCATTGGATGAGTGGATAAGGCATCTCCAGATAACTTGGCCAGTTGCCCGCAAGGCTTTGGATGATGCTCATCAAGCTCATAAAAAATTTGCAGATAAAAAGAGACGTCCACAAAAACCATATCAAGTTGGTGATAAGGTGTTTTTATCAACCAAATTTTTGCAGACCACACAGAAATCGAAAAAGCTTGGACCTAAGTATGTGGGACCTTTTCCGGTTGAACGAGTTGTGAATCCTGTGGCAGTTCAATTGACACTGCCAAAAACCCTCCGTCGGATCCATCCTGTTTTCCATGTTAGTTTGTTAAAGCCTGAACGTACATCTGATCTGTGGCCTACTCAAGTAGCCCCCCCTGTACCATTGCTCATTGAGGGTGAACAACATTTCGAAGTTAAAGAAATTTTGGATTCTAGGAAGAAGAGGGGTCGAGTCCAATATTTGGTTGCGTGGAAGCATCTTCCTTCTTCCCAGTCTGAATGGGTAGACGAGAGAGATGTTAGAGCTCCCCGGCTGGTGCAGGCGTTTCGCACCATGTATCCTGATAAACCCTGAACATTAATGCTGTTGTTAAATTTGTTTGTAACATCTTATTTTTTATTCTTATATTTTTTAGGACTAACGTCTTTTTGCAGGAGGGCCGAATGTCAGCCTTCAAGATTTCTTCCTTTATTTCCTTTCTTATGCTTGCATCTTTCGGCTGCCATAAGTAACGGGAGGGGGCAGTGGGCCATGATATATTTGGGAAGCGTGCTGGAGTGAGTAGGAAACGAAACTGTATATCTAGGGGAGGGGGAGTCTTGCTTAAGTTTCTATTCCTTGCTTTTCTATTCCTTGCTATGCGCAACCGCGACTCTTTATCAAACTATGCCAAGGTCAACGGACAGAGGCCTCATCACCACCTGAAGATGCCCACATGATGTTATGCACTATTTCCCATTGGAGGAGCGATATGGACTGTTGGGGATGGGGACGTTGCCATCACTTTGTATATGTGCTTTTCGCGCTCATTTCCTCAGATTCAGAATTCTTTTGTTGCTACCACTTTGATTTCCTGTAAAAGATATCTTTACTCTAACAAATGGAGTTTAAGTGTTTCTTTCTTGGATTTTGAAGGGAGCACCAGCTGACATAGGGAATCACAATATTTTCATGTTTCTTGTCTGCTAATGTGATTAATTTTTATTTTAATGGATATCTGCTCTGTTTATTACTTTTACAGAAGCTTTTGCTGTCCTTAATGCTTTCTAAAACTATTAAGAGTTTTAGAAAGAGTTAAGATGGCTTAGATATTTCCTACATAAATAAAGCTTTCCATCTTCATCCATCCAGATAATGTGGAGTGAAGAGTTCTTGATGTTTGAAAGTTGTTTGAAAGTTGTTCTTCCTTGTCTATCTTCCTTCTCTTAAATTTCTTCTGAATGTCTTTCTTTCATTTTCTTTCTTTTTATGCCTTCATTTGTGTTATATATAATTTCTACAAAGCAAAACAGAAGCATTCTGATATCATCCCCCTCCAGCAGTAGATACTCCATTTCTTTCTTGCTCTGTAGCTTCCAAAATTGGAGGATTTTTCTGCCTAAATTTTCCTTTATGGATAGCCTAATCAGGCCAGCATGGCCATAAAGAATTGCCTCCTGGGAGATTGGTGTCACTCGTGATGTAGCTAGCCAAGTTTAAAACTAAAAGCCATTATTTATACAATTTATACATTTTCATAAATGATATAGGAAATATTCAAAAACTATATCAAGGTCTGTATAGCATAAAATATAGCAATCTCACTTCAGTTTTGGGTTTTTTTTTTTAACAAAAGCTCCTTGTAATATCAAAGGCCTGTAACAAAATTAATGACACAAGTAAAGAGACACATAGGCTGTTGTAAGAAGTAGGAAACCAAATCTAATGGAAATGAAGATAACAGAAAAACCCAACAGACATAGTTAAATATCGAATATAACAGATGTCAGATAAAATAATTTAATGCGCATTTCTAACTGGTTGCTGCACTGAATTTCAGATAAAGTTTTAAAGCTTTTATAGACATCTCTAATCTTGTCTTTGGATTCTGTTTTGAAAACAGTTAAATTTATGTTTGTTAAAAGAAAAAAAGGTGATTTAAGAAAAAAACCTACCTGAAGGCCCTTCTAGGAGAGCTGTGGCCAGGCAGCCTCTGACCAGATCTGCTGAAGCTGCTCCTACCCACAAGAATGTTAAAGTGCTATCATTGTGGCCAGGAGGGCCATAGAGCTGTTTGGATCCTGCATCTGTTCCACAAGTTCCACAACCAAGGCCTAGTATAGCTGCCAGGGGTTGAAAAAATCAACGGAAGCCTCCAGACACAAGCCAGTTTGCTAGACACACTGTAGAGGGCGCACTACACAGAAGGTAGCAAGGAAACTCCAGTCCAAGAAATTCTTCCCGGAGAAGCCGATGAAGAAGACAACCCCATGGTGAGAGCGGTGCTAGACTGGCAACCCCCCAAAACACGTAAGCAACTTCAAAGATTTTTGAGTTTTGCCAATTTCTATAGTTTATTCCTTCTTTTGCTGAGGTCACTCTCCCTTTAACAGAGTTATTGAAAACTGGGCCTTCCACCAAACCGAAGCCCAATCAACCCCTTGCTTGGACAATGGACTGTCAGAAAGCTTTTGAAACTTTAAAATGCCTATTTGCTGCTGAGCCCATTCTCCAATACCCAGACCTGACCAGACCTTTCATAGTTCAAGCTGATACTAGTTGATGTGGCTGTTGCAGCCATTCTTCTCCAAAAGGACTCTCAGAACCGGTTAATGCCTTGCACTTATGTGTCCAAAATGTTGACAGACACAGAGCGTAGGTGGGCGGTTTGGGAAAAAGAAATGTTTGCAGTGCGATGGGCTTTACTGTCTTGGAGGAATTTCCTGGAAGGGGTGAAGGAGCCATTTGAGGTGTGGACTGATCACAAGAACCTTTAGGCTCTTAAAGATGCCTTGAAAGCTATCACCTAAACAAGTCCACTGGGCTCAATACTTCAAGCAATTCAACTTTAACATGAAATATTTCCCAGGGGGTAAAATCTTACTGGCGGATGCCCTGTCAAGGAACCCCCAATTTGACAGTCACTGAAAGGAAGTAGTGCAGATGAGGAAATCAGAAGCGCAACCAGCAGGCCAAGTAACCATCCAAGGCCAAGCCAACCGGAGTCCCAAATGTCTAGAAGACAAACTGTTAACTGAATTGAAAGCAGCCCTTTTGACTGATCCCTGGTTTCCTGAGCATCAAACCGATTTGGCAATAAACAAGGGATTTGCTTGGAAAGGGACAAAAAATTATGTATCAAATAATCTAAGACTAAGGGTACTGAAACGTAGCCATGACTCGCAGTTGGAGGGACACTAATAACTCTGCATTTAGTCAGGAGCAGTTCTGGCCAAAAATGAAAGCTGATGTTGAGGACTATGTGAAAAGTTGCTCAATTTGTGCCACGATGAAACACAGAACTGGAAAAACCCCTGGCCTCCTTCAACAAGTAGCTGAACCAACGAAGCCGTGGGAAGAAATCGCTATGGACTTTATCATAGAATTACTTGAGAGTGGAGAGAATACAGTGATTTAGACTGTTATTGACTTATTCTCTAAGCAAGCCTACTTTACAGCCTGTAAAGGACTACCTTCGACTAAAAAGCTTGCAAAACTGTTCGTGAAGCATATCTATAGGCTCCATGGAGTACCTCGTAATCTCAGACCAAGGTGTACAGTTTACTGCTACGTTCTGGAGGGAGTTTTTGAAGTCATTGGGTCTGTTAGATTTCTTTAAGAACCTGAACTACATTGGTTTACCATATATGGCTGCAAGTCATAATGACTCACCACTTTAACTGAAGCCAGGATATTGATTGGCTACAGGAAGCAGGATTACTATATAGCAAGAAGCCAGAGAGCACATTGTGGTTGCTGTTGTTGCTTGTTGTTGCTTGTGGTTACTGTGGCTGCTACTGGATGCTTCTTTGCTACTATGCTGTTGCTTCTACTAGGCTACTCAGCAAGTATCTTCATCACTTTGCAACTATATCTCTCCATTGCTGCATTGATGTATTGAAGCTGCTGTATTGCTGTTATGCCTGCTGACTATGATGGTTAGTTATATATTCTATTGAATGATGAACTGTGTATGAACATTGGACTGAATCTTGGATTGTGCTTATACTCCTGTATATAAAACCTTTACCCTTCAACTTCTGTGCCTGTGTGACTCTATACTCACTGCTACAATTTTGCACACTACTTCCATTTGCTGTATACTCCTTGATAGACAAGGAAACTCTGCTAAATACTTATCAATAGTTATGGGCCCAGGCCCAATACCAGACCTATGCAAGAAATCCCAGGTTCAGTGTCAAAAGTTGTTAGCATGAACTGAGTGAGTCACTATACAGAAGGTTCATTGTGGTATATGGTTGATGTGAAGATGGCACAAGAACATATGTCCAGCTTAGCTATGATTACCCGGTTGGATGGTACCAACTACGTTACCTGGTCCACCAAGTGCAGTTTGCTCTTGAAGAGAGAAGGACTATGGAAAGCTGTTGTCAATCCACTGGATGTAGAAGCTTTGGATACCTCGAACGATGCTGACTGAAAGAAGCTAGATGAATTTGCCAGAAACAATGAGAGAGCTTTGTGCGTTATCGGACTTACTCTTGGTGATTCACAGCTTGTGCATGTTCATGATGTGGAATCTGCAGCCGAATGCTGGAAGACCCTCAAGAAGCTCTATGTTAGAGACAGTGTTGGTTCTCATATTAATCTAACACGAAAACTGTTTAGAGCGCGTATGTGTAAAGACGATGATATGCTTACTCATTTGGAGTACATGAAGAGAGCTCTGCAACAACTTCATGAACAGGAGCTAATTTTCTCTGAACTTCAACAAGTCTATATTATTCTTTCATCTTTAGATGACTCTTATGATGACTATGTATCTTCACTTGAAGTGTTAGACAAGGAAGAAATGACTTTGACTAACATAAAAGGGAGGCTAATAGAAGAGTCAAGACGGCGAAAGGACAGACAACAACTGAGACAAGATGACCAATCTATGGCTGAGGAACAAGCTACAATTTATATTGTTAAAAAATGTTATGTATGTGGGGTTAAGGGTCATTTGGCTAGAAATTGCAAGAAGAAAAATACACAGGGTAGAAAGTTGAAAAAGAACAGCAATAATTTAGTTATATGTAATACTGGTTTAGCAGCAAACCATGATAAATGGGTTGTTGATAGTGGAGCATCACATTGTATTACTAATAGAAAGCAACAGTTTGTTCACATGGAACACAGTGCTCAAAGACTTTCACTGGCTAATGGCTGGAAGCTCAAGGCTTCAGGAAAAGGTAATGCATTTTGTTCTTGTTTAAATGAGGAGTTATCCATGTTATATGTGCCTAGTACGACATACCAGTTGTTATCAGTGAGTGTACTGATAAAAGCGAATATAGTAACATTCAAAGGATTAGAATGTGTACTAGAGAAACAAGGTAAGCGTGTTATGGCTAAACTTGATAATGGCTTGTTTATATTACAAGATAACCCAGTTCTAAACACTAAAGTGGGGTTTGAGAACAAAAAGCCTCATGATGCATCTTGGTGGTGCAGGCTGTTAATCATCTAGCACTTAGTGCAAGCTGCCTGCAATTAGTGCTGGCTCGAATCCCACCAGGCTCAAGGTTGACTCAGCCTTCCATCCTCTCGGGGTAAGTAAATTGAGGACCCAAGATTGTTGGGGGCAGTAAGGTGACTTTGTAAAAATGCCGCTTGGGGGGCCAAAAGCCCTAGTAATAAGCAGGCATATACAATGGAATGAAGGCTATTGCCGAGCACTTAGCATGGTGCTTCATAGACTGTAAGCTGCCCTGAGTCTCCGGAGAAGGGCGGCATATAAATGTAAATAAAAATAAAATAAATAAAATTCATCTATTATACAGACATATGGGGCATGTTAATTTTAAAGTATTAAGAAGAACTGTGGAATTATCAAAAGGTATCAGGTTAAAACCTTGTCATCACTATGTAGATTGCAATGTTTGCAACAAGGAAAAGAGTAAAATAACTCCTGCTAATAGAACAAATGGTTTTAAAGCCAGTGAGCCTCTACAAGTGGTAGTAGCAGACTTAATTGGTCCAAAGGAACCCAGCTTTGGGGGAGCAAGGTATATATTAAGTATTGTAGATTTATATTCTCGATATGGGTTTTGTTATTTAATGAAAAGCAAGGCTGAAACATATCAGAATTTTACAAATTGGTTAAGGTTTGTAGAAAGAAAGACAAAACGTAAAGTCATGATATTAGTGACTGATAATGGGTCAGAATTCACTAATAATAAGTTCCTAACTATGTTGAAGAAGGCAGGTATAGACCATAAGCGGTCTGCATCTTATAGACCTCAACATAATGCTTATTATGAATGGAGAGGTCAGACATTACAAACCATGGTTAGAGTATGTTCAGTGATTCTGGTTTAAATAAGAAATTGTGGGGAGAAGCTACAAAATGTGCTAATCATATCCTAAATAATGTAGTCCACACAGCAACAAATGAATTGCTGTTTGTTTGCTGGCATGGTAGACAACCAAATCTCAGTTTGCTGTATATTCCTTTGATAGACAAGGAAATTCTGCTAAATACTTATCAGAGTCATCCAAAGGGCTTTCCTCAGCATTCCATCCTGCATGCAATCAGGCAGCAGAGAGCGCGAATGCCATGGTGGAACAATATATTAGATGCTTTGTAAATTATCACACAAGAGAATTGGGCAGAGCTGTTGCCATTTACAGAAGTTGCTTACAATAATGCAGTACATAGCAGCACAGGCGTGACTCCATTCCAAATCAACAGCGGCATGAAATTTGTCTTTATGCCGGAATTACATAGGGAACCCCCAAAATCCATGTTTTTAACAGAGTGGATGGACTCATTAAAGAAAGGTTGGGAGGATACGAAAAAAGCTTTAACTGAAGCTGCTGAGGAATATAAAAAACAAGCAAACAAACATAGATTTCTCCAACCACCACTTGAAGTAGGAGACAGAGTGTTTTTGTCAACTAAATATCTCAAATTGAAACTTCCCAGTAGGAAGTTGAGCCCTAAATTCTTAGGTCCATTCCCTATATCAAAAATAATTAATCCAGTGATAGTCTCCCTAGGTTTTTGGGGAAAATACACCCAGTGTTCCATTGTAGTTTATTGAAACAAGCTGTAGGGTCAAATCTAAGGCCGACCCCAACAGCTGCCCCCAAACCTTTGATCGTAAAGAGTGAGACACATTATGAAATTAAGAAAATCCTTGAATCTAGATTGCACCAAGGTAGATTACAATATTTGGTATTATGGAAGGGTTACCCTTTGTCAGAGGCTACTCGGGTAAAAAGTTGGGATGTACATGCAGATGATTGATTAACCAATTCCATAATTAACCTGAGAAACTAAAGGGTTCCCTTGGGGGGGGGGGGTTAAGGGCATCACATTAACCCTGGTTGCGTTTTGTTTATTATCTCTTTTAGGAGGTGAACTTTTCAAGGGGGAATGCCTGTCAGCTTTGGAAGTCATATTCCATACTGCCCATAGCCTGAGAAAGTGGGAGAGGGGTGATTTCAACTGAGTAGTTCTAAGTAGACAAAATTATTTTGGTAGTTCACAGTTATTAAGTGTGACACAGGATGGAAAAAGGATCTTACACTGGGATGGATCGTGATCGGTCCATATGATGTGATGATGGTTAAAAGGGGTTGGATTGTAGTTCATCTCGTTTATTCATGCTGTGTGGGCATTTTTCTATCTCTATGGCTTCTCTGATTATTCTGTTGTTGAAGTGTTCGGTTTTGGCGATAGTTTTGGTATTTTTAAAGTCAATCTCATGTCCTGTGGTTTTGAGGTGTTGGATCAGGGAAGAGGTCGGTTCTTCTTTTTTGATTGAGTTCTTGTGTTCTTCAATGCATGCACTTATTCTTCGGTTAGTTTGTCCAATGTACGTGGTGGGGCAGGAAGTGCAAGGGATTTCATATACTCCTTGGTTTTCTAACTCAATTTTGTCTTTAGGGTTTCTAAGGATGGTGGATATTTTTCTGTTTGTGCAGAATGCTGTTGTAATGTTGTGTTTTTGGAGGATCTTGCTAATTTTGTCTGGAGTGCCTTTTATATATGGGAGGAGGGCTTTGCCGTTCTCTTAGTTCTCTTGATACCTCCCGCCTACCAACCATTTGGAAACCCGCCCTCATTAACAAACGAGTACCTAACATGAAGAATGACACCAGACCCACACCCATGAAGGCCACACAAGATGCTACCACCACACTTCCACGTAGAAAGCAGACTCACACCCACACAGAAGATGAAACACGACCACGGATCAGAAGCCATACCACAGCTGCATCACTACCTGCTTCAAACCCCCCCAACCCATACATGAAGGGAACTGATGCCCACCATGAAGATGTGGCACGACCACGAACGCGAAGCCAAACAGCAGGATCACAGCTCACCATCTCAAATCCCTCAGCAACTAAGACTAACCTGAGCACAACTAAGCCCCCAGCCAATCAGAACACAGCCATGCCCCCACCCAAATCAAGCCACCCCACTGACAGTTAAAACGAAGAAACAGCTGCAAGCTCACATTACTCCGAGAAGCACAAAGCCGAAGACACAGGTCTGAAGATGATGAATGAGACTTCATTGAAATGTCACCTAGATACTTCCAATTTTACGCGGGAGAAAACCCGAATTACCAAAGATCCACATATATATATCTGTGTATATATGTATAACAATAGTAAATGGAATAATTATTCTATTCAAGTACAGCTCTGCCATTAATATTAATAACAATCTTTTACATTTCTATTTCTTAGTTATTAACAGTAGTCAATAAAGTTATTATTCTTATTCAAATTCATCTTGTCAACTGATAAAAATCATTCATGTTTCTTTTCAGTTTTTTTAACTTTCTTTTTAAATCATTGAGAGCCTTATTCTCTTTACAAACAAATATTCCATTACACATCAATACAATTTTTTTCTAGCACTTTAATCATCTAACATATTTTTTAACCCTTTTCTATTTCTAATATAACAATGCTATCCCATGCACCCTTGCAGAATCCTCTCCTTAAGTGAAATTTTAACCATTGTCTCTGTGTCTTTTAAATAGGTTTATAACTTTAATTTTTGTATGCTTTTCCTGTACCTCTATATCTTGTTTCTGTCCTTTGTAGCTTCTTTCCCTTTCCTTCTTCCCTCTCTTCTTCTCCCCTTTTTATTCCCTTTTCTATCTGATTCTCCCTTATGTGATCCTCCCTTTTGCTTCTTCCTGATATTATGGTTACTTTTCAAATTACTCTTTTTTTTTTTGGTTGTTGCTTCAATGTTTAAGTTTTTAACTCCCTTTTCGCCCTTTCCCTTTTTTACCCTGCTTAAAATTGCTTGGTCATTAAAGATGGCTTTTTCTTTGTCCCGCCCTTCTTGTTCTGCCAGCACTTCTTGTTTTTCATAGTTCAAAATCTCCATTTCTAAAAATTGAAATACGAAGCCAAAAGATCCTCTTCCCTCTTATGCTTCTTCTTTTTGTTCTTTAAGTCTCATTTTTAACTCTTCAAGGAGTAATGCCATTTAAAAAATTTTTAAACAACCCCAAATTGATTTTATTTTGTTTCATTAGGATCCACCATCCAAAATTCCAGGAATCATCGAATAATCCAAAACTGTTTCTTGCTTCTTTTCTCACTTTCTCTTTCCAGGGGCTTGTTATCTTATAACAAAATTTCAGCTACAATGTATCTTTTGCGAGCCTTGTTAAAATTCCACTATAGATTTTTTTAAGTTCCAGGTGGTCTCCTCCATTTTCCAGATTTCACCCTCTTTTTTCCTTTTTCCCTCCTCTGCTTTCTTTCTAATTTTTTTTAAAATTATTCTAATTTTTTTTAAAATTAATAATCTTTATCCCTTTGACACTTTATTTTCAGCTAGGAATAGCCTATTAATATCAAAGTGGATTAGTATCAATTTCTTATTCAAATCTCTTCTTCTTAACGTTCCAAGTCAATTAAAAACTGTCAATGTGAGAGGAAAAAAAGCCAATTCCGTTTCCTTTCTCTTTCACCACTTAAGATCTTTTTTAGGAATAGTATTAGTCTTTAAAATTCAGGTTCCAGGTATCTTAAATAGATGATCTCCATTCAACTCAGTCAGTCAAACTTTCTCCTTTAAACTTCCTCCTGCACAATCTTGTCCGGTTGGGTTCTTCTTTGAGATTGACATTTCTGACCACCGCTGCAATCGCCTTTGGGAAAGGGAGTATAATGGTCAGCCAAGGAGAAGAGATGCGGCTCTCCTCAACTTGGCTGGTGGCTCCCCCTTCTTCACTACCTCTCTAGGGTGGCTTCAGCCCTGAATCCAGGTGGCTTGGGGCACTCCAGTAGCGAGCATGGATCAAAACCGTGCACGATCGTGGATTTTGGTCTGTCACAGAAGAAGCCCGAACCGGAAGTCCTACAGTCACCGACTGGTGTGTTTCGCCTTTCCCGTTGGTTGCCTCTATTCCTCGCTGGTTTCTGGTGGATCGGTTCCATCAGCTCCCTGGTTGATTCTCTCTGTCCTGGGGTGTGTGTTTCGTCTCTGCCTGGGGAAATAGTTTTTTGATGCTCGGCATGCCCGTGCAATGTATCCCCGGCACTGGCAGATGGCGTCGAGGAAATGGCATTCTGAACATGGATGATTCCCTTCGCAGCCTGCGCATCAAAACTCTTTTCTTTTTCAATTTTGGTTCTTTGTATTTCGCTCTGAACGGAGTTGGTTCATCTCCTCGTCATCTTTGTCACTTTCCAACTTGGACTTGATGTCCTCGTGGTGGGTGGTGGTGTCTTTTGGCAGTTCCTGTGGTGCCCTGTTCATCTTTCTCGTCGCGGTCGCCGATTTCTGTGTTGCTTCCACTGAGGTTGCCTCTTCAATGGCTTTCTTGAGAGTTATCTTTGGCTTACTTAGTAGTCGGCTCTGCAAGGTTAGATCTCACAGCCTGAGGACTACACGATCTCTCATGGCCTCGTCCATGTTTAGGAAATCACATGCTCCAGCGATGTCCCTCAGTGTTGCGATGAAATCACTGATGCTCTCACCTTCTTTTTGGTCCCGCTGGTAAAATTCGTGTCGTTTGATGAGGCAGGATACTGGCGGGGTGTAGTGGGCCCTCAGGATCCTTTCTAGGTCTGGCCAGGCCATCGTCTTTATGTCATTTGTGCCGACAAAGCTTTGACCATTTTGAAAACGATGGGTCCGCAGTGTGTAAGAAACACCACTTTCTTTCTTGTTCTGAAATGTTCATGAGGTCGTTCCCTTCAAGGAACATGTGGAATCAATCGACGTACAATTCCCAATCTTCGGTTGCAGGATCGAATAGTGCAGGTGGTGTGTTTGTTCTGGCCATCTCGTCTCGATATGTTGCTGAAATCTTTCGGTTGCCAAGTGCTCACTGGTTCCTTTTGTCTCAGTAGTCCACCCTTGTCGCCAGTGTTAGATCGTGGGTAATGAGACACAATGAGGAGTCAGCTTAATTAATCCTTCTTTATTTCTTGTCAGAACAGAACTGATTGGCAGCTCCTTTTATGGTTGAACTGCTCACAGCTGTAACCAGTGACGGCTCATTCAATTTCCCCCCGCTGCGGACCAACCAATCCCAGGTTATTACATAATAATACATAACACTAACCACAGCTGTCAGCAGTCCAGGAAGATCCCCATATTGACCACCAAGTCTGCCTGGGGCACTGCTACCCCATTCACAACCAAAAAAATATAGATAGATGATGGAGAGATAGATATATAAAATATAGCCAATAGGGACATATATAAAGGGAAATGCTCATGGATTTTCTCAAACATAATCCAGCATAATCTTCGAGTTGCTTTTCCCCCCAAAATAATAGAATTATATAGAAAATATGCATTCTGTTCCCCATTGACACTCTTCCAGCAACCTACTGCCTAGCCCAATCATATAATATGCCAGCTTAGTCAAAATCCCTTTTGCCATAAGTTGCGGGTTTTGATTACTTTGGCTAACTGATGCAATTGCTTATTTGAGTATTTCTTCACTTAGCAGCAGTGGCTGCTCACCAGCAGGAGATACTGTACTATGTAAAAATCCTACAGTTAAGGTTTTTTATATCAAATATTGTTAAATGTAAAAAAGCTCTGATTCAACCTCTACTTTTGGGGGCAGGGAAGAGAAAAGCAGCTAAATAGGCTAAGCTGTTCAGAAGAAGAGTAGATGTGAAAAGGTGACGTTTAACTCTTTTCAGTTGTCTATGTTGACATTCTAAATCTTTCTTCCATGGAATCCCAAATGCTACTTTAAAGAATTTGTAATCTTTTGGAACCTCATGATATGGAAAAGCAGTTGGAGGGGGATATGTGGGGTGGGGGTGGAGGTTGAATGATACTGCCAATGAGAAAATAGTTATGAACTTTAGCCTCCTAAAGCTTTTTTCATTTTAGCAATCATCTCTTTGTTAGCCACATTTCTCAGCAATGTGTAAGATACATTCAATATAAAAATGTATGCATGTGGTTGAAATATATGACCTCATTCTTTCCAAAATTCCACATTTTAAGTCCATTGCCCACTTAAAAAAAATTATACGGCTCTTTTCTCTTGTGTCTTTGACATGCTGCTGAAAGGTTGGTCAGGCCCAATTACAGCTATGCAGCACTGTCTCTATCAGTGGTGGATTAAGGCTCACTGGTGCTGTGATGACCCAGAGTATTTCAGAAATATAACAAAATCCAAAATGTAACTAAAAGTCCTTTAATGTCTTCAACACCGCTTCACTGTTTAATTGAACACAGTGGAGGAGTCAAAATAACATTTCAAAGGCAAAAAACACAGATCACATTCAAAGAGCCGATAACAAACCAAAAACCAAAAACAAATCGCACTGAATAAAGTTCCTCAACAGACCAGGAAGAATGCCGACCAAGATAAGAAACAATAATTTAGAAATAAAACACTAATTTGTCTCCAGCGTCTGTTAGCACGCAGGTCCAAACTCTTATGCAGACCTCACACCTGCAACCCATGAAGAGGATCATGGCCCTCTTCTCCCAAGTAGACCACATTTTACCCTGCATGCCCTAGGATGGATAGGGGATGGGCCTGGGTCCTTCTCTGACTGCTCAGCCAGCCTCTGCCTTTCCCAGCCTCCTCCACCACCTCTGGAGCCACATTTCCACTCCTTGTTGGCTTTTCCTCCACTTCCTCAGGGTCAGTCTCCACCATGGGCATAACACTATTCCCCCCACAGGGCCCCCTCCCCCAGGACCAGGCAGATGAGGACATTGAGGAAACTGAGCATGGAAGTCCAAAGAAACTGCCGCCCAAGGTCTTTCTGGCATGGGTAATGGCTGCAAGAGACCGGAGGTGCACCAGGAGTGTAATTGGCCTGTCGACAGATCCCACAGGACACCACAATAGAGACATACCCCATCATGACGACGCCTATCCTTTTCTACTTGGGTCAGGTGAGGTCGAGGAGCCCCCAACTGCATGAGCTCTTCCAAAGGCACTTCCACCAGGGGCTCTATATTGCTGGGAACAGAAGCAGTCTCCGTCTGTCGTCACACCCGTCGCTGCTGAAGCCTAGCATCGATATGAAGACACAGATGCATGAGCTCCTGAAGGGTGCGAAGGCATTCAGGGCATGCCCACTCATCCAGAAGCTCCAATGACAAACCCTCCTGGAACTGGTCTAACAGTGCTGCCTCATTCCATTGTACATCCTGGGCGACCACCCAAAAGCTAGCAATATAATCCATGAGCGAGCCACGCCCTTGCTTCAACTCTCTCAAATGTCTGTTTGCTGTTTGGCTCTGAACAGGGTCCTCAGATATGGCCTGGAACTGACAGCAAAACTCAGCATAATTGTCCAACACTTGGTTGGGCTGGGTCAACAGAGGCATAGCCCAACGTGCTGCAGAGCCTGACAATAAACTAATCAAAAAACCCACCTTATTCCAGTCAGTGGAGAAGTCCTCTGGCCGAAGGATCATATAAAGCTGGCACTGCCCCCAAAATGCTGGAAATTGGGCCAGCGATCCATCAAATTTATCTGGCACCGGTACCAGGCATTTACGGTGTGGCCAGACAGCTTGCATCTGCGCAACCTGCGCAGTCAAAAAAAGCCACTTGCTAGCTTAACTGGACGATGTCTCCTCTGAGCTGATCCATGGTTATCCCGCAAAAAGCAGAAACAAGTTGAAGGGATGGCTGGAGACAAAATGTGATGACCCAGAGTATCTCAGAAATATAACAAAATCCAAAACATAATTAAAAGTCCTTTAATGCCTTCAACACCACTTCACTGTTTAATTGTTCACAGTGGAGGAGTCAAAATAACATTTCAAAGGCAAGAAACACAGTTCACATTCAAAGAGCTGATAACAAACCAAAAACCAAAAACAAATTGCACTGAATAAAGTTCTCGACAGACCAGGATAGATAATTGCCAGCTTCAGGGAGATAACCAGGAACAGTCCATTGGAAGAATGCCAACCAAGATAAATCTTCTTTAGAAATTAAACGCTAATTTGTCTCCAGGGTCTGTTAGCATGCAGGTCCAAACTCTTACGCAGACCTAACACCTGCAACCCATGAAGAGGATTATGGCCCTCTTCTCCCGAGCAGACCACATTTTTTCCTGCATGCCCTAGGATGGATAGGGGATGGGCCTGGGTCCTCCTCAGACTGTTCAACCCCAGCCTCCTCCACCACCTCTGGAGCCACATTTCCACTCCCTGTTGGCTCTTCCTCCTCTTCCTCAGAGTCAGTCTCCACCAGTTGCATGACAGGTGCCCTAAGCACTGACAAATCTTGGTGCCCCTCTCCTTTGTACTTACTATACAAACAAAGCCAAGCTTAAGCTACATAAAAGTTTCTGTGGTGCCCCCTTTGGGCCTGGTGCCCTTCTGGTGGGGAAAATGTTCTTCTCCTTTGGTAAACTGCTTATTAAACAGCACACAAATCAGTGGCAGGGAAAAGTTTGAGCTTGTGGTTTAAGTGTGAAGCTGAGATATAAGAGGTCCACATTCTATTTCTAGTCCTACCCCAGGCTTCTTGAGAAAACTGTACCAACCAAAGAAATTGTCTTCAGCATTTCAGTCTTTAAATAGGGATAATTGTCAGTTATCATGTGCATAAACAATGTTTGTACTAGGTATTTTTTTAAAAAATCATCTGAAATAAGAACTGGGAATAAAGCATTTCCTGTTGTTTAGAAGATTTTAAATACTGATATGAAGAAAGTTAACTTCAGGTTGTAAGCCAAGACTTAAACTGTGAATGTTTTAAGTTACAGCAAACAATATTTTGGACTAGATGGAGACATCTGGAATCTTATGATCCTGTTTTAAATGGGTACTCATAAACAAGTGCCACAGCAGTGCCCAATCACTGATCCAATGAGAGGCCAAATGATTGTTAGAAATAAAAAATAAAGCTGCAGCTGAAGTACTTTGATCCACAGTATGTCAGTTTTTATTAAAAGAATATTTTGAAATAGCTACTTGAAGTAGAGCAGAAATTTGGCATGCCATGGTTGACATCCAGAAACATTGATCCTACTACCCTCACATTGCCTATGCTACAGAAATGCATGAAACCAAAGATGAAAACCTCCTAGAATGCATATGGGTCAATATAAAAGAAAAAAAGAATGACATGGCCATAGGTGTATATTATAGGCCACCCAATCAAGCAGAAAAAATAGATGTCCCTTTTGCCAGCCAACTAACAAACATATGCAGGAAACACACAACAATAGTAATGGGAGACTTCAATTATCCTGATATCAACTGGAAAACTAATTCTGCACCAAGTGAGAAATCAAATAAGTTCCTAACCAACCTAGCTGACAACTTTGTTGTCTAAAAGGCAGAGGGTGAAACTAGAGAGACAGCCATAATGGACTTAATTCTTACAAACAGAGAAGAAGTGATAGAGGGAGTTGAAATTGCAGGAACCTTGGGTGAGAGTGACTATGTCATACTAGAATTCAACATAACACAGACACAAGCAACAGAACATAATGACACAGAGTCTTGGATTTTAAAAGAGCTGATTTCAATAAACTCAGAGATAACTTGGGAAAGATTCCATGGATGAAAATTCTAAAGGGGAAAACAACTCAAGAATCTTGGGAAACTCTGAAAAGTATGATCATAGAAGTCCAAATCAGCACAATACCACTGAGAAAGAAAAACAAGAAATCCAAGAAGAAACCAGCATGGCTGCATGAAGATCTCTCCGGCAAATTGAAAGAAAAAAAGGACAAATACAAAAAATGGAAAGAAGGACATACAACCAAGGCAGAATATCAGTAGATAGCCAGAATCTGCAAAGACTGAAATCAGGATAGCAAAGGCTCAGAACGAACAAAGACTTGCAACAAAAGTCAAAGATAATAAAAAAAGTTTCTTCCAATATATAAATAACAAGAAAAAAATCAAGGAAACAGTCAGTTCACTAAAGAGAGAAGATGGCAAGGAAGTAACAGGCAACAAAGAGAGAAAGAAGAACTGCTTAACTCATTCTTTGCATCGGTCTTCACGCAAAAAGAAACTATAGTTCAACCCATCAAAAACATAAATGTAAAAGACAGACCAGAAATAAAAGTTAAAATAAGCAAAAAATTAGTAAGAGAACACCTGTCTGATCTTGATGAACACAAATTACCGGGACCTGATGGATTACATCCCAGAGTTTTAAAGGAGCTGGCAGAGATCATCTCAGAATCACTGCACCATATCTTTCAAAAATCCTGGAACACCGTGGAACTACCAGAGGACTGGAAAAGAGCTGATGTGGTTTCTATCTTCAAAAAAGGGAAAAAAAACAGGCCCAGGAAACTATAGACCATCAGCCTAACATCAATACCCAGGAAGATACTGGAAAAGATGATAAAAAACAGATCTACCAACATCTAGAAACAAGTAATAACTAGCAGTCAGCATGGGTTTGTTAAAAACAGATCATGCCAAACCAATCTTATTTCATTCTTCAACATAGTGACTAAATTAGTAGACCAGAAAAATACTGTGGACATAATATGTTTAGATTTCAGCAAGGCATTCAACAAAGTAGACCACAACCTACTTCTTAGAAAGCTAGAAAAAAGTGGAACAGATAGCACCACCACTAGGTGGACTTGCAACTGGCTGACAAACCGTACTCAATGAGTAGTCCTTAATGGGTCTAAGTCTACATGGAGGGAAGTAAGCAGTGGGGTGCCACAAAGTTCCGTCTTAGGCCCAGTACTCTTCAATATCTTCATTAATGACTTAGATGAGGGAATAGAAGGGGAACTTACCAAATTTGCAGATGATACTAAGCTGGCAGGAATAGCTAACACCCAAGAAGATAGGCTCAAGATCCAGATGGATCTTGACAGACCAGAACACTGGGCCGTATCTAACAAAATGAAATTCAATGTAGAGAAAAGTAAAGTCCTACACTTAGGCAAGAAAAACCAAAAGTATACATACAGACTGGGTGAAACCAGGCTCAATAGCAGTAACTGTGAGAGGGATCTTGGAGTCTTAGTGGACAACCAGATAAATATGAGCCAGCAGTGTGCAACAGCAGACAAAAAAACTAATGCAATCCTAAATTGTATTAATAGAGGGATACAATCAGGGGTGGAATTCAAATTTCTTAACAACCGGTTTTGTGGGCATGGCCTAATTTGTGGGTGTGGTTTGGTGGTCATGTGACTGGGGTGGGAATGGCTTACTAACTGTGTATGGCTAGGTGGCCATGTGATTGGCAAACCAAATATAAGTGGTCCTCGCTTAATGACCAGGACCTCACTTAATGACCAGTTGCTTAGCAAGTGTTTTTTGCCAGTTTCCAAGGCCTGGGGAGCCCTGGAGAGGGCAGGGTGAGGCCCGGGGAGCTACGAGGAGGGCTGGGCGAGGCCTGGGGAGCTACGGGGAGCTATGAGGAGGGCAAGGCGAGGCCCGTGCAGCTATAAAGAGGGTTGGGTGAGGCCCAGGCAGCTACAAGGAGCTACAAGGAGGGCTGGGCGAGACCCGGGCAGCTACGGGAGCTACGGGGAGGGCTGCAGAGGGCTGGGCGAGGCCAACTCAACATCATTTCTTTGCCCTAATGACTAATATTAAAAAAAGATATACGAAAATAAAAGATAGTTTATTATGTCATGTCTTTAATGCTTAAATAAAAAAAGGTACACAAAACTATATTGTTAAAACATTTTAAAATATTAATCAAAAACTATTACATAACAAAACTTTACAAAAAATAATAAAATTTATTTAAGGACTGCCAAATTGCTTTTCTATTATTGTCCCGAGTTACAGTTTTCCTGTGTTTAACACAAGCATCATCAGCTGTGTGATGTGCCCGTAACCACTTCTTTACTATAGGAAAAGGGTCCGATTCTTGCAGAGGTAAGTCAATTAGACTGATGGTCAGGAGGTTTGTAATATTGGAAACTGTAAGGCGACTTCTGCCCTCTGAACATATTATGTTCATCTGCAAGAAGCCCTTTTCCACCTCTGCTGAACTGACTGCAATAGTTTTAATAATACCTCTAGCCTTTTTAATGCTGCAAGGAATTGTATAATTTTTTAGAATCTTTTAGTATATATTCTATGAAATCACAATAATCATTAATATTAATTTCATAATTGAAAATTTTAAACCAAATGCAACCAATTGTCCTTCAGCTGCTGTCCATGGAACCACCACATTAGTGTTCCAATAATCTGGCTCCAAATAATTTAGAAATTTTAATTGATCAGTGTCTTTATATTGGCAGCCTGTTTTTAAATGTTCGCAATCCATTAATCTTTTCCTCAAATTAGTTACAATGCTTTCTATAAGTTTTTCATGAGGAAGTCCCACAAATCGATGATTTTGTATAAAATTTATATTTTTAAAGGTTTCTGAAGTAATTAATCCATCAACCTTTTTTTCATATGCACCTTTTCCTCTATAAGCATTTCAAATGATCTAATTGATCTTATCACAAGTTTTTCAGCCTTTATAATGTCTATGTTTCTCACTTGCAATCCATTAGAAAAAAGAGATATTTCAGTTAGGGCATCAATCATCAAGGCCAAATCAGTGAGAAAATATGTGTTTTCAAGACGGGCAGCCATACCGGAGTATTTTTTATTTGTACAGAAAAACTGATGTAGCGTTGGATAAGCATGCCAAGAGCTAGGGTTGATCTTAAACTACAGGCAGCCCATCTTGGTCCAAAAACTCTACCAATTTTTATAATTTCAATCTAAGTTGTTCGGAAATTTTGTTAAGTTCAACTAGGTTCTTATTTGATTGATGGAAAATAGAATATATTTTATCAATAAAAAATGAAAATGATTGATTTGCTTTATTTCCCTAATAGAATCATCTAAAACAAGTTGCAAATGATGGTTCAAACAGTGCCATATTATAATATTTGGAAACTCTTTGGCTATCCTAGTGCTTACCCCAAGTTATGCTTCTCCTAAGCATAACACTGGCTCCATCAGAGCAAAATCCAGTTAAATGTTTCTCCAGATAGTTCCTATTAAACCCAACTTCATTCAAACTTTCAATAACCGAACAACATATTGTCTCTGCATTCTGTTTATCTAATTCTACTAGTTCAAGGAAAATTGTTGGTGAGAAAGCTGGACCCTCAACTTTTCTGTACAGTATAAGAACTGGTTTGGAAGATATTGATGAGGCTTCATCAATTATCAAACAGATTTTGCGAGTTTTCTCAATAATTTTGCTAAATAAATGTTTTCTGATATCTTTTGCAATGAAATCTACTATTGCAACTGCAGTTTTACATGAATGCAACCCTGTTCCCAAATCTAAACCATTTGTTATTTGTAATTCAATAAGATCTTCTATATATAAAAATGGTCTGCACATTTGTGCCAGACTATACACTGTAGTAAACACTCTACATGTACTACCCAGATATTTCTCAGTCATCCTCTCCAGTCCTTTACTTATCACATCCTGCTCACATTACTTCAACTTCTCTATACAGATGTTGTGAGCTTTATAATGCAGCTTAAAAATGTGCTGAAGCTTTTTACAGCCTTATGCAGATATATATAATACAAAAAAAGATAAGAGTACAAAATCATCTAACACAGTGGTCACCAACTGGTGGGCCTCAAGAAAATTTTGGTGGGCCGCAGAGAAATCTCACCTCCAGAGCACCCTCTCAAAGCAATTATTTTAGGCTGTGCAGAAACACAAAGGCTGCGCTGCCCACATGGCCCGCAGGAACCCTCCCCGCCCACTCACTCGTTACCCAGCAAACTTGCCTGCTAAATTGCTGTTTTTCCTTTTTCTGACCATCATCTGTTCTGCTGTGCTGGGAGATTTAGATTAGCTAGGAAGCAGGAAATGGTTGGATTTCTTGCTTTCTATCTAGTCTTTAGATCTTCAACTCTGCTTTTAAGCAGAGCTGAACCACCCTTAGGACTGAAGGTTCTATTATTCAGTGCAGACTCACGGCAAGCAAATTTTATGTGACAGACTGAGCTAGCTGATGGCAGATAGATAGATCACTGAATGATTCTGTGAGCAACTCAATCTGCCTGCCTGCTTTGCCTGATTTTAGGTAAAAGTTGCTCTTTTTTATAAAAAATTCAATATTTATATAAATATTTATAATATTTACATACAAGCTATGCCCAGCCAGTCACATGACCACCAAGCCACACCCACAAATTAGGCCACACCCACATAACCAGTTAGTGGTCCCTGATATTTAAAATTATGAGTTTGGTGGTCCCTGAGGTCCAAAAGGTTGGCGACCCCTGATCTAAGAAGTTAGATTAAGGATGGAATTGATAGGTACATTCACAGAGCAATATTGAATTCTTTTTCTGAAATTTATTCTTCAGTTTAAAAAACTGGAATATATGAATTCAGTATTGGGCTCTGCTAGTGTAGCAATTTAAGAGGATGTAGTGTCAAGGTTAGCAAAAATGGTAAAGCATCATATAGATTTAAATTTTAAAACCAGAAATATTTTGTTGGTACCCACATAAATAAAGGGAGGACAATACATATTTAATGTTACATGTGTTAACAACAGATAGAATTTTGTTTGCCCAACAGTGGAAAAATGAAGAGATCCCCATAGATGAAAATGAAATTAAAAAATTACAATGTGCAGAAATGGATAGAGATAAGAGGTAGAAATTAGGCGGAGAATGATCATTGCTATGTATAAATTAAATACAGAAGGTTGATGATTATAAACATGTTGATATAATTAACAAAATTAGAAATAAGCCAATACAAAGAAATTTAAATAATTTTTCTGTTACACTGCTGTACTTATTGATATTTGTTTCTGTTTTGCTTTTTCCTATTAGGACCACACTAGAGTACTGCATCCAATTTTGTTCACCACATTATAAAAAAGATGTTGAGACTCTAGAAAAAGTACAGAGAAGAGCAACCAGGATGATTAGGGGACTGGAGACTAAAACATACAAAGAACGGTTACAGGAGCTGGGCTCGGCTAGTCTAGTAAAAAGAATGACCAGGGGAGACATGATAGCAGTCTTCCAATAGGGAGGGAGTCTTCCAACAGGGAGGAAGGGGTCAATCTATTTTCTAAAGCGCCTGTAGGCCAGACAAGGAATAATGGATGGAAACTGAACAAGGAGAGATTTAACCTGGAAATAAGAAGAAACTTTCTGACAGTGAGAACAATCAACCAATGGAACAGCTTGCCCTCGAAAGTTGTGGGAGTACCATCACTTGAGACTTTCAAGAAGAGATTGAACTCCCATTTGTCAGAAAGGTGTAGGGTCTCCCACTTGGGCAGGAGATTGGACTAGATGACCTACAAGGTCCCTTCCAACTCTGATTATCTGTTACCTGTTACCTCTTTGCTTGTCTATGAAAGAATTTGAGGTTTCAAATTCAATTATTATTGAAATAGTTTTCCCCAATCTTGTGTCTCCCAGATGTGTTAGATTTAGCATGTGTTACATTTGCTGGCACTAAGCCTCCCAGAACACCCATGCACATATTGAGAGTTTCAAAGCTGCTATAGATGATAAACTGATTTATATGTATGTATACACACATACACAGACACACACCAACCCATCAACCCATCTGCACACACATAAAATGTTATAGTTGATAAACTTGGAAAACTAATATTAATTTATTACAGGTAAGAACTGCTTATCTTGAAAGATATTTCTATAACTAACAAACAAAATTAATATAGAACTTAATATCAAAATCATCATATTGCTGAAGTGCAATGGTATGGATACTATGCCTCTTTAAATAAAATACTATACTATGCCTCTCTAAATAAAATATCTCCCAGAGCAACACTGATCTCTCTGGCTCCTTATTTTTGCAGAGGCCTTCAACTTGCTGCTGCCATTTGTTAACAACTGAATATTTCATTATTCATCTTGAGATTAATGCAAAAACAAATTAAGTGATTTACAGACATTTGGACAGATTATATGCACTTTTTTCACATTGCCTTTCTATTTTCAAATAATATTCTTGTGAAATCTAAAGGATATCGTACTTTGGCTAATGTAACCTTTTTATGGGAAAATATTGATAATAATACACATTTTTTATATAACAACTAAGAGTTAGCTGTTACGAAATATACCCTGTAGGATAGCTAATCTGAGGGAAGGTAGCCAAATATTTCCCCAGTTAGTTTATGCTTATTGTCTGTTTTCTACAGTGCTCTCATGGAAATGAAGTTTTTCTCAGAGAATAACCTGGAGGATATTTAAAACTTTTTGCCATGAGCTACAGGTCACCTCCAGGCCTAGGTCATCCTGGGGAAACAAATGTTCTTTAATCATTTTACAATGGGGTCAACTACTAAGGTGGCGAATCTGTTTGCGGGCTCTCAGGTGGCAAATGAAATGAAGTGAAATGAAGGTTTATTATACACCAACCAGAGTTGCTTTGTGCAAGTTGGGCAGCTGTATAAATTTGATAAATAAAGAAATAAAAGTGAATGGATATTCCTCTGGAATTCTCTCTGTACTATGAAAAAATAAAACATAAAGAAGAAAGAGGCTAACCTTTGCCAGGGATTGCTCCTTTTTAAATGGTGGGAAATTGTTTTGAATGAAAATGGTTAATTCATAGCAACATTTGGCTGCTGATAGCAAAAACACAATTTTAGCTCCCGTTGGGTCCCAGTGTCTCTTGCAAGAGACATCCTCTCCCTGTTAAGTAGATTCCTCACACCACAATATAGAAACAAGTATTTTTACTAAGACAGTCAGACTTTTAAGATACTCCTAACTGCTAATACTTGCTTCAGTAAACTAAGCAAACAGGATGTAACAAAATACTATACTTGTGAATATACAACTTAAGCAGGGGAGGGATTCAAATTTTTTAACAACCGGTTCTATGGGCATGGCTTAGGTGGTGGGCATGGTTTGGTGGTCATGTGACTGGGTGGACATGGCTAGGTGGTCATGTTATTGGCTGGGTGTGGCCAACTCAATATCACTCACATCGAGGCATGCATCTCCTCTCCTGGCCTCTCATGACTGTGGGGATGCTGCAACAGTCGTATGTGTGAAAAATAATAAGTCACTTTTTTCAGTGCCATTGTAACTTTGAATGGTCAATCCACAAAAGCAAAGTATCAGCAAAGGAGGGGAAAAAAACTCCAGAGAAGTTCCTAAGACAGGAAGACTAGTCCTGCCAAGAATGTAATAAGGGTTAACGGAGAGGCAGTTTCTGTAAGCAACACAAGAATGTTTCCTTCCTGCCTTCCTTACAGGATTAGGCCAGTAATTTCTTCTAATAATCGGTTCTCTGAACTGCTTAGAATGTTAACAACCGGTTCTAGTGAATAGGTGCAAACTGTGTTCACAAAGTCTGTGTTCACAAAGTCTGTGTTCACAATAGCTCCCAAAATTCCTGATGCCCTTTGAAACAGCTTTCCTCAGAATTGCTTAACATAAGATATTCATTCAAAATTTGCTGGCTTCTCCTTCAATACAGTTAAGACTTCAGAACTGCAAAATAATTAAAACCAGGTGGTCCTCTCCCTTACTTTACAATTTAAACCAGAGGTTTGCAACTTTGGGGGGAAGGGGACAAACGAAGACCACATTTAGCCTTCAGAAAATCATGGAGGGAGCCAAGCAAAAAGTGAGGGTGTTTTCATTTATTTATATCTAAAAATGATTAAAATTAAATACAATGTATCTAACAATTTTCTCTTTTTGCCACATTAGAAATTGCAGTATGTGAGCAACCTTTGGGAGTCTGCAGGAGTAGACCTAAGGCTTTTGGAGGCCATAAAAGCTGTAACCTAAAGATAATACACAGAGCTTGATAAGGAGTTAAGATTATCATCCTTTCCTGCCATTGGTCTTTTAGCACCTGGCTTCTGTCTTACAGCGCTAACCTGACATCTCCAATTAAAAGCACCAGTTTGGTGCATTGGTTAAAGCTTCAGGTTCAAAACTGTGAAACGGTGAGTTCTAGTCTCACCTTAACAATTAAAACTGGATGGGTGACTTTGGGCTAGTTATTTTCTCTCAATCCTAGGAAGAACAGGGCAAGGGCAAGTCAAATTGTTGCCAAGAAAACAGCAGACTTATACAGGCAGTCCCCAGGAGTCAAGAATAGCTCTAAGAGGAGGAGGAGGAGAAGCCAGGTCAGTCAGAGTGATTTATTATTCATTTAAGAATCTCTTTTTTATCCACGTTCTCTAACAATATGATCCATGGTATAACAGGCAGAACCAGGAGGAATGTACCTACAGGGCAATGGATAAGAATGAATACACATCATTGGTGTATCCCGTTGTCTGGTCCTTCTCTAAGTTTCATAGAAACAATTCTCATCATTATATTTAAAAAATGTGCTGCTTAGCTTTCATATAATCAATATTCCCTATTAAATATGAATCTCTCTTTCTCTCTGGCACTTATCCCTTTTCTTCTGTAAAAAGAAATGGGGAGGGGTTTCTTAAAATAGTGATGTCATCATTCTCCCTTGCCATTCATAATCTTGCATAATCTTGCTATTCATAATCTTTTCTCAGCAAGTTGTCACGGAAATTAAAATGATGCATATTGCACATAACAAATACTCTCTAGATTTGGACTTCCGCAAGGAGCCACAGGGCAGAAAGGAAAAGCAGGTTCACGTTATAGCTTTTGTGCAAAGAAACATGTCCTCTCTGTCGTGAAAGGACATGTGGCTTTATTCTTGTGAGAAAGCCAATGGAATTCACAGATGTTACCACATTCATTTCCTCACATACCTAACATGTTTCAACATTGCATTTAAATATTGCTTTCTAATTCAAAATTTCTTTTTAAAAAAATAATAACTTGTTCAGTAGACTGGTGTTCTGTTTCCTTTTTTCAAACTCTGACATGAGAAATTATAAGTTCCCATGACAAATATACAAGTGAATATTTTTTTTCTTCTTGGTGTTGATTAGATGTTTTAACTATCACACAGTATTGTTCTATAATTTGTTCAGTTGCTATGACAACCCTTTTCTGCTTTCTCATACCTTCAGCAAACACTGGCGCTGGATATATATACAGACTTAGCACCAGCAGGGAACTGTTAAGGCCATATTAGAATAAAAACAGAGTGAAAAAGACTCTTCTATTGTATACAGCTTTGGTTGTGGTCTGATGCTGAATGCCAACCATAATAACTAGTGTTTCCCAACTAAATTAGGATTACAAATTCCAGAATTCACAGGCACTATAAATAGTAACTGGTTAGGCTGCACACATATCAGGCCACAGCTTTCATGGCTTAGCTGTATAGATCTAATTTTGAAATCATTTCCAATTCATAAATAGATATAAAATCAATGTAATGAATATCCCTAAATTTGGTGGTCTCAGACATTTTATGTATTAACAAATCTGTGAATGTTTGACAGCAGAGATACACTAGCAAATCTGTGAACAGTGAAGAGTGAAACATAAACCTAAGAAATGAATAAATGATTGAATTTTTCTCAGATATTCATCTGCTATTTAAATAACTGCTCATATAAAAGTGAGATTGTTCCCATTGCCTCTTCTTGCCTCCCATGCCAGACATAATACATCTTTCATACACTGTACATCCCTAGAGGAGTTGTGTAATTTATCAATGCATCTCCAAGAAGCTAACGCCATATAGCTGTTGTTGTTGTTATTATTATTATTAATTATTTATTAAACTTTTATACCACCCCCTCTCCCAAATTGGGACTTGAGGCGGTGTACAGCCTAGTAAAAACAATACAATCAAATAAGAAAATTTAAAATAGATTAAAAAGATTAAATTGGTGGCTGAGGTTAAAATTACAATAGAATAATAAAAAGGGTAAAAAGTTAAAAGTTAGAAAAATTAAAAACGCTCCAATGATACTCGGCCAGACCGGCCTGTTGAAAAAGGTTGGCCTTCAGCGCGCACCGGAAGGTTTGCAGGTCAGTGATGGATCGCTTCTCCAGGGGTAATTCATTCCAGAGGGAGGGTGCTCCTGCAGAGGAGGCCCGCACCCTCGGAGCTGACAGCCGGCATCACCCAGCTGACAGCACCCCGAGGAGGCCCACCCTGTGGGAGTGCGCTGGCCAGCGGGAGGCCGGTGGTGGCAGCAGGCAGTCCCATAAGTACCCAGGTCCCAAGCCACGAAGCGGTTTAAAGGTGATCACCAATACCTTGAATCGCACCCGGAAGGCTACCGGAAGCCAATGCAGCTCGTGCAGGAGCAGTGTAACAAGGGAGCTCCGAGAAGCCCCCAGAATCACCCGCATGGCCGCACTTTGCACCAGCTGAAGTCTCCGGATGCTCTTCAAGGGGAGCCCCATGTAGAGAGCATTGCAGTAGTCAAGGCGGGAGATGACGAGGGCAGAAGTGACTGTGCGAAGCGCGTCCTGATCCAGAAAGGGCCGCAACTGGTAGATCCGACGGACCTGACAAAAAGCCCCCATGGCGACGGCCGCTATATGATCTTCTAACGACAGCCGTACATCCAGGAGGACACCCAGATTGCGTGCCCTTTCCGTGGGGGCCAGAATTTCTCCCCCCACAGCCAGCAATGGAGTAAGCTGGCTGTATCTGGGCGCAGGAAACCACAGCCATTCGGTTTTGTTCAGGTTGAGTTGAAGCCTGTTAAGACCCATCCAGCTCTGCACAGCTTCCAGGCACCGGGTCATCACTTCAATGGCTTCGTTGGGGTGGCCTGGGGTAGAAATGTATAACTGAGTGTCATCAGCATACTGATGGAACTCTACCCCAAAACCATGGATGATCTCACCCAGCGGCTTCATATAAATGTTGAACAGCAGGGGCGAGAGCAGAGATCCCTGAGGTACCCCACAAAACAAGGGCCTCGGGGCTGACCTCTGCCCCCCCACCAACACAAATTGCGAGCGGTTGGAGAGGAAGGAGGAGAACCACCGTAACATGGTGCCTCCCACTGCCAACCCTTCCAACCGCCAATAAGATACTGTGGTTGACAGTATCAAAAGCCGCTGAGAGATCTAACAGGATCAAGACAGAGGAACAACCCCTGTCCCGGGCCCTCCAGAGATCATCCACCAACGCGACCAAAGCCGTCTCCATGCTGTGCCCGGGCCTGAAACCCGATTGGAGCGGATCTAGATAGACAGCTTCATCCAGGTGCCGAAGGAGCTGTCGTGCCACCACACTCTCAACAACCTTTGTCACAAAGCGAAGGTTGGAGACCGGACGATAATTCGATAATAATGTTGGGTCCAGGGACGGTTTCTTGAGGAGGGGCCTCACTATTGCCTCTTTCAAGGCGGTGGGTAAAAACTCCTCACTCAAGGAAGCGTTAATAATACCCTGGAACCAACCTCGTATCACCTCCCGGGTGGCCAAAACCAACCTGGAGGGACATGGGTCCATAAACATGTGGTGGCATTAAGCCAACCCAGCATCCTGTCCACTTCTTCTAGGGTCACAGGATCGAACTCACTCCAAATGACCTCCCTGAAATCCACCCCCGCCCTCCCGTCCAGAGTAGCCCAGTCAGAGTCCAGCCCGTCCCGGATCTGAGCGATTTTGTCCTGCAGATATCTAGAGAAATCCTCGGCCCATCCCTGCAAGGGATCCTCCCGCACTCCCGCATCCAAAAGGGAGCGGGTCACCCTAAAAAGGGCGGCCGGGCGATTTTCTGCAGACGCAATAAGGGCAGAAAAGTAAGATCGTTTTGCCACCCTTATTGCCACTAGATAGGCCCTAATGTGGGACCGCAATAGTGTTCGGTCACATCCGGAGCGGCTGATCCTCCAACCACTCTCTAGGCGTCTTTTCTGGTGCTTCATCCCCCTCAGCTCCTTGGAGAACCAAGGAGCTTATTGGGATCGGCACCGGGTCAGAGGCTGCAAGGGTAGGACCCAGTCAAGGGCCTCGGCCGCCACCCTATCCCAGGTGGCCACCAAGTCCCCAACTGAGTTGTGTGTGCGAGTCTCGGGAATTGGCCCAAGCTCCATCCAGAACCTATCTGGGTCCATCAGGCGCCTGGGGCGGAACCATTTTATCGGTCCCACCTCCCTGCGATGAGGGGGTGCGGAACAGAAGTCCAGCCTGAGGAGCGAATGATCCGACCATGACAGGGGCTCTATAAAAACATCCCCTATACCTAGATCATCCTGCCACTGACCAGAGACAAAAACCAGATCCAAGATGTGACCCCCAGTGTGTGTGGGGTCCCAAATTAATTGGGTCAGGCCCAAGATTGTCATGGAAGCCATGAACTCCTGAGCAATCCCCGAGGTCCCGCCGGTAGAGGGTAGGTTGAAATCCCCCATGACCATAAGCCTGGGGGTCTCAACCGCCAAGCCGGCTATAACCTCAAGGAGCTCAGGCAGGGTCGATGTCACATCGCAGGGAGCCAGGTATGCGATCAACAGGCCCATCTGAACCCCGGAACCATACTTCATAAAGAGGGATTCACATCCGATCATCTGAGGAACAGTGGATTCCCTAGGACACAGATCTTCCTTAATAACCACCGCACCCCCCCCACCCCTCCCCTGAGCCCTCGGCCAATGGAAAACCCGAAACCCGGGTGGGCACATCTCCACCAGGGGAACACCCCCCTCTTGGCTCAGCCAGGTTTCGGTAATACCCGCCAGGTCCTCTCCCCCCTCCCAAATCAGATCGTAAATGAGGGGGGCTTTATTTACTATGGACCTGGCTTTACATAACATCAGCCGAAGGCCCAGGGCCCGATGATTCGGACAGCCCGGGGAACGAGAAATAACTAGGGGGTCGGAGCGCGCCACCACCCGCAAACAGCGGGGGCGCGCTCCCAGTACATGATATGGCCCCCTATAGTCGCCAAATCTGCCTCTCCCACTCACCGTGCAAATAGACTTCGTCTCTCCCTCCCGGAGATAGCCCCCCATCCTTGATCCAAACCTTCCTGACCCCAAAACCTCCTGGCCACACTCGACCTCCAGTCTGGCCCCCATCTCAGGCAGGTTGTCCCCCAAATCCAACCTGGTCGCCCTCCCTTACCCCGATAAAAATTTAAATACAAACGAAAACAGCTGGGTACCACCCCTAAAATGCCTCTTCTGGCCATGCCACCTCTCGGGATCCCAGGATCCATCCTTAAATGTGAAACACATTACTTCTTATTTAATGCTACATTTTGTTCATTATTCCTGTTTTGCCACTTGTTTGGAGAGATGGAGCTACTTATTCAATAAAATTCAGTGAGACCCTTTTCAGAAAATATTTCTCACCACCTTTATTGACTCATTTGCTGCTCTTTCCTATTTGAAATCTGCAGTCATAACTAACATAATGTCAGGATTCCGGCACTTAACCCCATTTAAATCATGAGTCTCAAGCCAAACTTTCAAAATTTCAAAAGGATTTATTGGGAGTTAAAAGGTCCGGCACTGCCTGAGTGTAGCCAACTCTGAGACACATCATTCATTGTCACCCTTGACTCTGATTTTCCCCCACCCCCTGGGTGTATCATAATTCATATTCTCTAATGGGACACATCCATAGCCAAGAGTCATCAATCATGTTCTCCAGTTAGAATTTTGTGCGACAGAAACTTTGGTCACCTAGTTACTATCTTTGAAAACATTTATGGAATGCAGTTTTGGTTTGCAAGCTGCTGCACTGCTCCCCCCTATCTTTTGGCAACTCTAAGAGATAATAGAAATATTTTATGAGTTGACACATAACATGTAACATGAAATTGCACTTGCTTTCATCACATGAGGTTTTTTTATGACTCCCAGCTCCTAACATTGCTGCTTCAGAGATGTTTCCTAACTATAAGGATTCTGCTTCTCCCAGTTTCTGTAAATGGAAAATAATGAGTGGATGTAACCAAAATAATGGGATCCTGACAAAGAACCCTGTATTTTCCATTCAGAAAGATCAGCTGGCAGTAGTCATAAACTTAATTTTTTAATACATTTTAGGTTTATGCTCTGTCCATTTTTATCTAGATTATTATTTATTTATTTTTATTTCTTTATTTATTTGCATCCCACTTTTATTATTTTTGCAAATAACTTCAAATGAACATATTCAACACACCTTTCTTCTTTGTTTTTCCAACACCAACCCTGTTAGGCAAGTTGAGCTGACAGAGAGTGTGACTGACTTAAAATCACCTAGCTGGCTTTCATGGCTAAGGCAGAACTTACAGTTTCCCACTTTCTATCCTTGTGACTTAACCACTAGACCAAACTGGTACCATTATCCAATATGAGAGTAATAAAAATTCCCATGATCAGTGCTGAATTCACCAATTTCTTTTTTTGCCAGTTATGATGGCAAAAGATTGTTTTGATTAGGCCATACAAATGAATCTCAATATCCACACATAATTATTTACTTATTGACTTGCAATTAATTTTACACTGCTTCTCCCATACTTTGAAATTGCAAATATTGTGTTTTAGAAATCATGAGAAAAATAAAACCATGAGTCTTATCAATCTTAATCAAATTTAACAGATATCTCACATTAGATGAATATTGTGAACTACACAATATTTTAATTATTCAATTCTTTTCAAACATACTTGTATAATATCTAAGGAGGTATAAATTACAATTGTCACAATAGAAAAGCTCATTGTGGTTCTTCATAAACTTTGATATTCCATGAGAAGAAGAAAAAATAGAGTATACCCAACATATACTCTATTTTAGGTAGAGTAATCCAATACCATCAGATTATTATTGCTGAACAGTGAGTGAAAGGTTTGCCATACCGAAAGCCCCTTCTCGATTCTCTTCCTTGGCTCCAAGGGGGATGTTTAAGATTTCAGATTTTACCGAAACATCACAAGAAACTCTATAAGGGTGAGAACTGGTCCTGCAGGTCATAGATTGGAGGCATTGGAGGTGATTGGAGATGAATATCTTGCAATATTTACAAGATTCCTGTTGCGAATAGAAAATCAGACTAGGCAACTTCAAAGACCTCCATCACAACGTATTGTGAATCCCCATTTTTCTCTTGCTTTCTGTTGTGCATTTCCAAGCCTCTACAAATGAAAGCTATACATTTTGTTTCCAGTATGTCAAATGCAGAAATAAAAAGTATTCCTGATTCTTTTAAGAATTTTCTGGTACTCAGAGAAATTTGCTACTGCAATTCTAATTCTTACTTTCTGTAAATTATTTATCATGATCATTATATCATCATCATCATCATCATCATCATCATCATCATCAATGTATTTAATTTGAGGTCAGTGTGATTTTCTTTGTGAATATGATATGTCAAATCCTTCATCTATTTATGTGACTGATCTTTTAATTTCATTTTGTCCATTGATTCAGATCTCTTGAGATCCTATTCATAATCTTATATATATGGCCCTATTCATAACCTTGTTCATCATGGGAACATCCCACTTCTAGTTTAATTTGATACCTATTTATCCTAGGGGTGATATTCAATTTCCCCCCCCTACCAGTTCTGTGGGCGTGGCTTGGTGGGAGAGGTCATGTGACTGAGTGGGTGTGTCCAACATGACATCACTCATGCCACACCCACTCAGTCACATGACCCCACCAAGCCACGCCCACAGAACCCAGTAGGAAAAAAATTGAATTTCTACCTACCTACCTATTTTCTGCCCAGGCAGGCCTGGCCTAATCCTGCATGCCACCCGCTCTCCCTTCACCAGTCACACACATCACCCCATTTCCCCTCTTTCAGAGGACTCGGCCTTTAATCTCCACATTTCCTTCCTCACGATCACCTCTTTCGTCGTTCCACAGCCATGACCTTACATTCCTCCTGCGTCTGGCTGTCAGGGAAGGCAAACCAGGGCTGAGCCATTATTGTAGCTGGGCTCCCTGTCAGCCCACATCTCATCCTTGTCACAAGATTCTTGGAGCCACCACATGTTTTTTTCAGTGCAGTTGGACTCCAGCTGCACCGAAAAAAGACACAGCAACTATAGGCTTCTTGCAGCAAAAATTACTTACCTCCTTGCTCAGCTTCTCCAATGCACCGCCACCGTGTTATAGGCACCAGCCGCACAGGCTCACCCCATTGCCTGTTGCGCCATTCTGTTTGGACTTGCTTGGGCAAGTCCTTCCAGTGCAGTGGGCTCAATTGGACCTGCATGGTTTTTGCCGCTTCTTTGCCAGCCGGAACCAAGCCAGGAATGGCAGCTGGAGGATTCTCCTGCCAGCAAAGAGGTGGTAGCTGGAAATTTCTTGTGCCGCTTTTTGCCAGTGTGAAGGGCCTGCAGCAGCAGCTTCTTTGCCATCCAGAAGTGAGCCAGGAGCAGTGGCTGGAGGATTCTCCTGCCAGCAAAGAGATGGTAGCTGGAAACTTCTCGTGCCACTTTTTGCCAGTGTAAAGGGATCAGTGTGCAGGATCAGTGGCTTCTTTGCCAGTCAGAACTGAGCCAGGAGCAGCAGTTGGAGGATTCTCCTGCCAGCAAAGAGGTGGCGGCTAGAGGCTTCTTGGTGGGAGGGACACAGCGAGACTCAGCCAGGAGTCAGAAGGCAGCTCCTGCACCCAGCCTGTCCCTTTTTGGTCCTCCCTGCCACATTGAAGTACCTTAAAAGGACAGACTGGGGCGGCGGCCTTCTGAGCAGCAGCGGAGTAAAGGGAGGGGAGGCAGAAAAGTTCACCCAAGTCTTCTCCTCCTTCTTGGGCATATACAGAGCATGTGCATATCACAGTGCCAGAGGGACTCACCCACGCACTGTGTGCACAACATGTGAGGTCCCAGGATCTTCTGCTAGGAGACAGTGCATGGGCTACCAGCTTGATTCTGGCTGGCAAAAGCTGGTTATCTACTCAATTCCAGCTGGCTGAAAAAAAGAGGCAGTGGCTGCAGGATTCTTGCACTGAAAACTACCAGCCTCTGCTTTTTGAACTCGCCAAAAAAATGGCAGTCCCGCCACCATTGCTGCCCTGTTCTTCTTGGGGGGGTGCACCCCATTGTCTGCTGTGCCAGAGCGGAGGAACTTGCCCAGGCAAGTCCCTCTGGTGCAGCAGGCAACGGGGTGCATGGCCAGTGCGAAGAATAGGGCAGTGATGGTGGTGGGACTGCCACTTTTTTGCTGTGTTTGAAAAGCAGAGGCCGCTAGTTTTCAGCGCAAGAAGCCTGCAGCCGCTGCCTCTTTTTTTCAGCACAAGAAGCCTCCAGCCAGCCGGCTTTGTTCCAGCTGGCAAAGAGGCATCAGCTGGGAAGCTTCTCACATTGAAAAAAAAGAGGCAGTAGCTGCAGGCATCTCACGACAAGGGGGGCAAGATGTGTGGGCTAGCAGGGAGGCCAGTGGCTCTCAGTCCTGGCTTGCCTTCCCTGGCAACCAGCCATGGGAGGAAGGTAAAGGCACAGCCACAGATGATGAAAGAGGTGGTCATAGGGGAGGAAGCGAGGAGATTAAGGGCCGGGGCCTCTAAAGGAGGGGAAACTGGGTGATGCGTCATGCTTAAGGGAGAGCAGGTGGTGAGTAGGTGGCAGCTCCAGGGCCTCGGGGAATAGTGTGTCCCTGGTTCCCCAGCCCCAAACGCAAGGCAAAGGGTGAGTGGACAGTATGCATTGCTTACCTTTGGTGAGCTGAGCTGACCAGGCATCAGCAAGGCAATTGGCGTTTAACTGGGTGACGTGGTGAAGAGAACATATATAGGATGGGGGTGAGCGGGGTGAGCATTGAGCAGCCAGAAAAGGTGAGTGAGCATCGAGCAGCCAGTAGGGACAAGCAAGCAGTGACCAGGCAACTGGGTTAGGGGCCTGGCCAGCCAGAAATTGCTACCGGTTTGGCAACCCAGGCCAAATCGTTGCTACTGGTTCTCTACTTCAGATTTTGTATATGGAATGTTTCTCTATTAGAACAAGGATTTAGATCCTTATCTCTAGATTTCCAGTCATTAGCAATCACAGCCACTAAAGCAGTTTCAAGAGTTTTCTGGTTGCTAAGGTAGAGGACATTTGGGAAAACAAATATTCATACAGCCCTTTCCTGCAAAAAGCTTGCCTGGTTTCATACAGGCACCCATCATTGACCCCCTTCTGCTCATTTGAATGGCTAGAAACACTAAATAAGACAGAAACAGACTTTTGGTTTTCGGTGTTAAGAGAACCGAGTTGTGATTCTACTCATGGAATAGTTTTTCTTGTCTGGCTCATCCTTTTCCAGCAACTGACTGCAGCAACTCCATCTGGGGCTCTTATTAGAACATGCAGTAATGGAGCCCCAGATTGGAGGCCTGGGCTTGAAATTCAATGGTTTGTTTTGATCAGGAAACTGTAATGGTCTTTTATTCTCAAGGAAATGGCAAGACTAAGTAATTGGAGCTGGGGGGAGAAGGAGCAGAATACTATGGAAATGTTTATATTGTTTCATGCTCCAAATATCCAAGCAGAAGGAGAATTCAGGGGCAGCTTTTATGTCACTTGTGTTGAAAAGATAGTGTTGAAAGTACCTAGGTATGCAAAGCTGAACAAATACGGAATAGGTGGAAGGCCCATTTAATGAAGGCCAGATGTAATGATCATTAAAAAAGTTTTGGAATGCACAGAAATGGACAGGCTATCATTGGAACTTAAGAACAAAGAGGAATCAGGAGATTTGGAAATGTTGGTACAATTGGCTAGAAGATAGACATGAAATTAATAAAATAAAGTCAACTAAAAATGTATGACGAAAACTAGTAACACTATATGTAATTAGATTTGTTATATATAATTAGATGAAAATTTCTATTATATGTTTAAAGTAACAACCGTGAATGAATATTTTACACAATCTGAGAGATGTCAGATTGAGTGAACACTGTTTTGCTTAAGTTGCGATAAGTGGAAAGTTTGATTTTACTGTATTTGTATAAATTTGTTTAATAAAGTATTTTTATACTAAAAATAAAAAATAAAGATGACCAGATGTAAAAATACTACTGTACCAATTTCCCAAAAGCAACAAAATAGGTAGATGTTGTTGTTTTTTAATCAGCAAGCTTTTCACTTCAGAACTCTTCACCATTTTTTTATTTTCTCCATCCAACACCAAGTTGAAATCCCACAGAAATGACAACAGTATTCCCTAAGCAATATGGGTTCTTGTAGATTAGTTTTCCTGTCTTTCGAGAGAATTACTACAACTCTAATTATAAAAAGCATTGCAGTTTACACTGTCAAGGATCTTGGAGTACTCATCTCTAATGATCTAAGTGCTAGAGCCCACTGTAACTACATAGCCAAAAAGGCATTAAGAGTTGTTAATCTAATTTTACATAGCTTTTTCTCTGGTAATATTGCACTAATAACTAGAGCATTCAAAACATTTGCTAGACCAATACTCGAATACAGCTCGTCAGTCTGGAACCCACATTACGTATCTGATATTAACACAGTTGAGAAAGTCCAGAAATATTTCACAAGAGTTCTCCACTCCTCTATTCGTTGCAGAATACCTCATGCCACCAGACTTGAAATTCTAGACCTAGAAAACCTAGAACTACACTGCCTTCGGTCCGATCTAAGTATAGTATATAAAATCATACATTACAATGTCCTATCTGTCAATGAATACTTCAGTTTCAACCATAACAATACAAGAGCAGACAATAAATACAAATTCAAGGTTAATCGCACCAAACTTGATTGCAGGAAATACGACTTCAGCAACAGTGGTCAATGTCTGGAATACTCTGCTGACTCTGTGGTTTCTTTCCTTAGAAACCTTAGACTTTCTATTATTGACCTCACCCCTTTCCTAAGAGATCTGTAGGGGGCGTGCATAATCACACCAATGTGCCTACCATCCCTGTATCATTTAGTCTGATCATTGGTTTGAATATCTAATATTATACCTAATATTATATATCTAACTATTTTTATAGTTATATCTTTTATAATTATATCTAATTATAAAAAGACATTGCAATTCAAAACAATAGCATTCAGAAACTCCTAAAGGGAGTTTCAATATCTGTAGATAAACTGTCCAGTGCTCCTCATGTGCCACCTGCAACACAGAGAGAATAGCCATGCTCTCCTGTACATCTCCAGAACATTTACAGCATGATATCAACTAAATGAGGATCAGTGAATTGGGCAACAATAGCAGTAGCAATAGCACTTAGACTTATATACCATTACTTTACAGTGTTTTACAGCACCCTCTAAGTGGTTTACAGAGTCAGCATATTTCTCCCAACAATTTGGGTTCTTATTTTACCAATCTCAGAAAGATGGAAGACTGAGTCAACTTTGACAAGGTCAGGATTGAACTGTTGGCAGTTGGCAGAATTAGCCTGCAATGACTATTCCGGATTTCGAAGATGGTGGACGCGCGTCTCCGCCAGAGTTTCCTCCGGCCATGGCGGCTTCGGTTGCGGCCCCCCCTTGTCCCCCAGGTCCCCCCGCCGGTGGCAGAGGCGGGGGAAGATCGGGGGAGGCCGGCTGGATCCATCGGAAGCCAGTCGGGGGTACGCTGGAGCCACGGGATTGGCTGAGAGGACGGCGCAGAGGATGGCACGGATACGGCCCCGGTGGCTCCGAGTTAATCGCGGAGGCCCCGGTGGCCTCTCTCGGCGGCCGGTGGAGTTGGACGAGGCTCCCGGCGGCGGTAGTGGCTTCGGAGGCGGCGGCGGCTTCGGCGGCAGCAGCAATGGTCGCGACGACGGCAGCGGCCTCGGCGGCGGTGGCGGCCTCGGCGGTGGTGGCAGCGGCGGCTTCGGCGGCTTCGGCGGCGGCGGTCGCGGCGGTCGCGGCGGCGGTGGCTTTGATGGCAGTCGCGGCGGCGGCCTCGGCGGCGGTGACGGTGGCCTCCGGAGTCATTGTGGCGCTCCCAGTGTTTTGGACGCCGATGGGCCCAGCGGTCTCCGGGGTAGGGATACCGCCGTGGCATGGCCCCGGTGGCCCCCTGAGGAGCGCAGTAGCCCTGGATTTTCCAGGGCGGCACGGACTTGGGGGAGCCGCCCGAAGGGCCTTGGATTGGTCTCAGCGGTCTTGTTAAGGCCGCGGAGGCCTTGGAACAGCTGCCGTGGCAACCCCGCAGTTCCGAGGGGCTATGAAGAAGTCCCATCGCCCCCGTTGAGGCATGGTAGTGTGGCAGGCTCGGCGGCCTCGCTCGGGCCGTGGTGGTCTTGGGGGGCCCTGGCCAGTTCAGAAATGGACCTGCTGTGGCCATGGCGGGCCTGGACTGGACCCGGGGCCGCCCCTATGGCTTCGAAGACGGCGCGGAGACTGGGGGTTGGACGGCATTGTGGCTGTTCCCCTCCCCTCCTTGGGGCCCCCACCGGTGGCAGAGGTGGTGGGCCCGGGGGGGGGATTGACTCTGCCTGTGACTCCTCTCCCCCCGGGGTTTCCACCGGTGGCAGGGGTGGGATGACCGGGGGGGTGGAGTTTACCCCAGTTTGCCTGGACTTCTTCGTTCGTGGCCGGGAGACGACAGAGATCATGGACGCTTCAGGACCGTCGGGATGGGGTGGCCGGGGCCACGGATATACTCGAGGGCGGAGCTTTGGGCCCTGAGGGATGCCCCCCTCTCCCTTAGGTGGCCTCCAAGACTCTCAAAAACTTTCCGCTATGAGGGATCCTGGGATCCGGAGCGATGGTGGGGCCGGGGAAGCCAGAGAAATGGGAGAAAGTGCGGGAAACCCGGGGTTACTAGATTTTTAATGGGTTTTTTTAAGGGGTTGAAAGGATCCAGGGTGGCTAGGGGAGACAGCCCACATGGAGTTGGGGACAGCCGGGCCATCCCACGTGCCTGGGGGGCCTCGGGGGTTCCCATGTCGGGATGGCAGACTGGGGGTGGGCAGCCGGGGGCCAATTTTATTAGCACGGTGACTGGGAGAGGTAGATATGCTGGGGGTAGAGGGCCGTATCCGGTAAGGGGATCACGCTCCCGATGTTTGCAAGTGGTAGCGCGCTCCGACCCTCCATACTCATCCTGCAGCCCTGGTTGTCCGGATCCTCAGGCCCTGAATACCCGGCTGTTGTTGTGCAATGCCAGGTCCGTGGTTAACAAGGCTCCCCTGATCTATGATTTGGTTCAGGAGGAGGCCGCGGACCTGGTAGGTGTCACCGAAACCTGGTTGGGCCCAGAGGGCGGTGTCCCTCTGGTTGAGATGTGCCCACCAGGTTTCCTTGCATTTCACCAGCCTAGGGTTCAGGGAAGGGGTGGTGGGGTGGCAGTGCTTATAAAGGAAGCCCTTCGTCCTAGGGAGGCCACTGTCCCTCAGACGGCTGGCTGTGAATCTCTTTTTGTGAAGTGGGGGCAAGGGGTTCAGATGGGTCTTTTGATGGCGTACCTGGCTCCCTGCCACGTCTCATCGGCCCTGCCCGGACTCCTGGAGGTGATAGCCGGGCTGGCGGTTGAGACCCCCAGGCTTTTGGTCATGGGGGATTTCAACCTGCCATCCATCCGGTGAAACCTCGGGGTTGGTTCGGGAGTTCTTGGCTTCCATGACGGCCATGGACCTGACCCAGTTAGTTTCTGCTCCCACTCACATTGGAGGACACATGCTGGACCTGATTTTTGTCTCTGGGCAGTGGTTGAATGACTGTAATTTCGGGGATTTAGTCATCACACCCTTGTCATGGACAGATCATTCCCTCCTTAGGTTGGACTTCTATTCCACCACCCCCCACCGCAGGGAGGCGGAACCACTTAGATTGTTCCGCCCCAGGCGCCTGATGGACCCGGAGAGGTTCCAGAAGGAGCTTGGGCCATTTCCTGAGTCTCTGGCTCACAGCTCGCCTGGAGACCTGGTGGCCACCTGGGACGGGTTGGCCGCCGGGGCTCTAGATCGAGTTGTGCCCCTGCGACCTCTGACCCGGCACAGATCCCATTTGGCTCCGTGGTATATGGAGGAGCTACGGGAGATGAAGTGCCGGAAAAGATGTCTAGAGGGCATTTGGAGGGCGAGCCGTTCTGAGTCTGACCGAACACAGGTGAGATCTCATATTAAGACTTACCTTGTGGCGATAGAGGCGGCGAAATCTTCATATTTCTCTGCCCTTATTGCGTCGGCAGAAAATCAGCCTGCCACCCTGTTTAGAGTGACTCGCTCTCTACTTGAACCGAGAGCGCAGGATGACCTCTTGCAGGGTAGGGCGGAGGAGTTTTCCCAATTTCTGCATGATAAAATCGCTCAGATTCGGGAGGGGCTTGACTCCAATTGGATGGTTCCGGGGGAGGTGTCCAGGGCAGGTCTTGTGAATGTTATCTGGGGAGAGTTCGATCCTGTGACCGCCGAGGATGTGGACAGGTTGCTGGGGGGTCTGAATGCCACCACCTGTTTATTGGACCCGTGTCCTTCCTGGCTGGTTTCGGCCGCCAGGGAGACGACACGAGGCTGGCTCCAGGGGATTATCAACGCTTCTTTGAGAGAGGGGGCGCTTCCTACCGCCTTGAAGATGGCGGTGGTGCGGCCCCTCCTCAAGAGGCCTTCCCTGGATCCAGCTGTTTTAAACAACTATCGTCCAGTCTCCAACCTTCCCTTTGTGGCGAAGGTTATTGAGAGTGTGGTGGCATGTCAGCTCCCCCAGTACCTGGAGGAAGCTACTTACCTCGATCCGTTCCAATCGGGCTTCAGGCCTGGACATAGCACTGAGATGGTATTGGTCGCGTTGGTTGATGATCTCTGGAGGGCCCGTGACAGAGGGTTCTCCTCTGTCCTGGTCCTATTAGATCTCTCGGCGGCTTTCGATACTATCGACCATAGTATCTTGTTGTGACGGTTGGAGGGGTTGGGGATTGGAGGAACCGTCCTTCGATGGTTCTCCTCCTTCCTCTCCGACCGTTCGCAATTCGTGTTGGCGGGAGGGGAGAGGTCCACCTCTAGGCCCCTGGTTTGTGGGGTGCCTCAGGGGTCGGTCCTCTCCCCTCTCCTGTTCAACATTTATATGAAGCCGCTGGGTGAGATCATCCGTGGTCTTGGAGTGAGGTGTCATCTATATGCAGATGACACCCAGTTGTACATCTCCACTCCGGACCACCCCAACGATGCTGTGGGCGCTATGTCTAGGTGCCTGGAGGCCGTGCGGGATTGGATGGGCGGGAACAGGCTTCGGCTCAACCCATCCAAGACCGAGTGGCTGTGGTTCCCGGCGCCCCGATATAGCCAGCTGACACCTTCGCTGGCTATTGGGGGGGAAATTTTGCCCCCCACAGAGAGGGCTCGCAACCTGGGAGTCCTCCTGGATGTACGGCTGTCGCTTGAACATCACGTTGCGGCCGTCTCCAGGGGGGCGTTTCATCAGATCCGTCGGATCTACCGGTTGCGGCCCTTTCTGTATCGGGACGCCTTGCGCACGGTCACTCAGGCCCTTGTCACCTCTCGCCTGGACTATTGTAATGCCCTCTACATGGGGCTCCCTGCGGGGAGCACCCGGAGACTCCAGCTGGTGCAAAATGCAGCCGCGCGGGTGATCATGGGGGCGTCGCGTAGCGCCCATGTGATGCCTCTCCTGCGCGAGCTGCATTGGTTGCCGGTGGCTTTCCGGGTTCACTTTAAGTTTCTAGTTTTGACCTTTAGGGCGACCCATGGCATGGGACCAGGTTACCTGCAGGACCGCATTCTACCAGTGATCTCCAACAGGCCGGTGCGTTCACATAGAGAGGGTCTGCTCCGGGTGCTGTCGGCCGCTATGTGTCGTCTGGCGGCACTGAGGAGTAGGGCCTTCTCTGTGGGGGCCCCCGCCCTCTGGAATACTCTGCCACCGGAGCTTCGTACTGGCACGGACCTGAGGGCCTTCAGGCGCGCGTTGAAGACCTGGCTCTTTGAGCAGGCCGGCCTGGGCTGAGATGGTTTTAATTGGTCTCCATATTATTTTTAACTTTAATTGGGGTTTTAAGGGGGGGGGGGCTTCTTATTTTTATTAATCAGCCAGCATCAAATTTAATACTTTTTTAACTTTTGTACTGTTTGTGGGGTTTTAGATGGGCTGTGCACCGCCCTGAGTCCCTCGGGAGAAGGGCGGTATATAAATTGAAATAATAATAATAATAATGCTGCATTCTAATCACTGCATCATCACAAACTATAGCCACCAGCCCCTGGTGATCCCAGCCACCTCTTTAAGCAGAAAAGGTAGAAAGGGAAGCACATCACAATTTACTTATTCTGATTCTTGATAAATTGGTTTGAGATTTTCATTAAGCAGCATCAATGCATTTATAAAACTTAATGTAGTCACCAATGTTCCTACTAAAAATCCTTATTTTGTTTCTATTATTTCTGGCATCATAACTTGTATAAAATATTGGTTCTTCTTTCTTCTCTTTCCTGATCAACATCTGATTTCACTACTAATCTCTGGGCAGATGGAGAGGACTCCTACCCCTTCTCAAAAAAGCGGATGAAACTCCATCAAATAAGACTAAATTATTTGGCTGAGCAATCAAAGAAGGAGACAGTGTAGGCCAGAAAACAGATACTAACTTCTGGCATCTGGTGAAAGACATCTTACTGTAATTTGGAAGCTTCTTATAGCATACATTTGTGACATTTGTATCATACTTCACATTATTTTGAATATTTGAAGATACATTACAAACACAGAGATTTTCTTGGCTTCCACCACTGCAATTTACACAAAGCAGGTTCCAAACTTCTTAGCCTCTGCAGCACAAAAGGAAAACAATAACACCAATAAGACCAAGGAGCTTATAGTGGACTATAGAAGGAACAGATCATACACCTAGCCCTTGCTTATCAGTGGAGACCAGAAGCACTGATCAAAAAGGCCCAGCAGAGATTATATTACCCGAGACTTCTCAGAAAACAACTGAATGAAAAACTGTTGGTGACCTTCTACCACTGCATCATAGAGGGTATCTTAACTTACTGCACTTCTGTATGGTTTGCCAATTGCACAGTGGGCAGATAGGAAAGCACTCTAGAGTGTTAACGTCATTGCCAAGAAGATCATTGGTTGCCCTCTCCCCTCTTTGGAAGAGCTTTATAGCTCTCACTACCTTAAGAAAGTTCAAAACATTCTCAAAGATCTATCTCATCCTGGGCACCCTTTTTTTGAACTATTACCATCTGGCAGATGGTACAGAATAATAAAAACAAGCATAAATAGGCTGAAAAACAGCTTCTATCCCAGTGCAGTAGCTCTTTTGAATTCTACTATATAGTGCAGTGTTGGTGCAGTGTTGAGGGTTTTCAGTTCAATGTGTGGAGTGTGAAGGATGTGTGTTTGTGTTTATTTTTATGGTCATGATGTGCACTGAAGATGGTATTTGATTTCGTTGTATTAGTGCAATGACAATAAACAAGATTATGGCCACAATGAGCATAAACTAAACAAGATCTATTTTGGAGCCTTAGTCCCTGGCCAGCCTTAAGTGATAACCATTGTCCCCAGAGAAAATTGTCCACCAAATCATCTGGATTAGGCAATCATCTCAATTTATATCTAACACAGAGGCAGTATTCAGTAGATTCTGACCAGTTCTGGAGAATTGGAAGGGGAAATTTTGTGTATTTCAGAGAACCGGCAAATACCACCTCTAACTAGCCCTGCCCCCATCTATTCTCTGCCTCCTGAGTCCCAGCTGATGGGCTGGATCTTCTTTTGTTGCCCTGTACAGGAGAATGAAGCTGCAATGCAGGTTAGTGGGGTGGGGAGGGAATGGGATTTTTCAGTAACCTTCTTCTGCCACGCCCACCAGGCCATACCATGCTCATCAAGCAACGCCCACAGAACCGCCCACAGAAGTAAAAAAAAATTAATCTCATCACTGATCTAACAGTCCTAGACCTGTCTGAATGGCTGGAGAAGAGACAAAGGTCAACAATGTATTAAGTGTTTCTACCTTTGTTCATAAAATGTCTTTTTTCCTTGGTTTCCCTTAGTAGCTGAAAGCATAGCTGTTAAGTATTACCTTATATGGTCACAGGAGTGGTTTTGATGTCAGACTCCACTCATTAGGCCAGCCACTGGCAGGAGAAATGAAGTCCTGTCAGTGGCTGAAACTTTGGACAGCGCCAGCTATATAAGCTGGGACTAGCCGCGGCTGAGCAGCTTTTACTTAAACCAACCAAATAAAGGCTGTTACCTGTTCCTGCCATGTCCTGCCTCTTCTATCTGTGTGCGCACATAACACTGGTGATGAAGGTGGGATCCTGACGTGAGGCAAGAACAAAGGATAACTGTGTGGGAATTCGGATGCCATTTCTCCAGTCACCGCAATGATCGTGACCCCACCAACCAACATGGCACACCGCCCGATGTCCATCCCCTACAATCCAGCCAAGGAGAAGTGGTCCTCATACATGGGCTGATTTGACTTACACCTGGAAGTCAACGGACTCCAGGCCACCCCCGATGCGAAGAAGAGAGCCTTGTTCCTGATGTACTGTGATTCAGAACTCTACGATGCCTTCATGGCCAACGATCTGCACAGCGTGTCCTGGGACGAACTCCAGTGAGCACTGAAAGAACATTTCGATCCCTCATCATCCTACCCGGCCAACTGTCATGAATTCTATACGTGGAGCCAGAAGGAGGGAGAGATGATAAACACCTTTGTGGCTGCCCTCTGAAAGCTATCAAAGAACTGCCAGTTCCCTGATACTGAGGGCATGATTCGAGACGGGCTCATTCTCGGAATGAGGGACCTAACCCTCCAGAAGCAGCTGTTGCCTCGAAAAGTTGTCTCCTTCAAGGAAGCTATCGGTGAAGCCCGAGCCGCAGAATCCTCAGACAGTTCTGCTGCGCGGATCAATGGGGCTGGAAAGGTGCATGTCACCCAGATCGACCAACACGTGACCCAAGACATCTCTAATTCTGAGGCCAGTGATGCGGATGACGAGGACATCCACAAGGTAATTCCAGTAAGCCAGAGGGAAAGCCTGGAGCCAAGCCATGTGGGGGTTGCGGAGGAAATCACCTCTGATCGGCATGGCATTTTAAAGAAACTATCTGCAGGCGTTGTGATTGCAAAGGACACATCACAGAGGTATGCTGAGCAAGTCACCCAATCAACAAACAAGCCAGGAGAGCACCCTCCCCCAACAGACAATATGGCCACCAAGGGGGAGGCTGGAAGGATCCTGGCGAGAAATTCAAAAAAAGAGACGATGCCAGGGAGGAAGAAGCGCACTTCACCTTCATGGGCTATGCGCAAACCCAAGTGAGGCAAACAGATGATTATGAGGTCAACAAGATTATGGCCACAATGAGCATTGAAGGCAACCCCTACCAAATGGAAGTAGACTCGGGGTCCTACATATCCATGATCTCGTGGAACACCCTTAAGAGACTACAACCCTGCATATGGCGCGACCAGCTGGAGCCCCAGAAGATCATTCTAAAGGACTACCAGGGCTATCGCATACCCGTCCTGGGCAGGAAACTCGTCCACATAGAATATGGCCACTTCCAAGGGACTCTATCCCTCACCATTGTAGACCAGGACCTACCAAGTCTACTGGGAAGAGAGTGGTTTAAACCTCTCCAGATCTATATCACTGGTATCCATGCCTCCTCCACACCAGGAAGATGACAGCACTAGAGCGCGACTTCAGCAATGTATTCAGTGACAAACTGGGCAAGTACATGGGGACCCCAATATCATTTAATTTAGACCCTAACATAGCTCCCATCAGATTAAAGCCACAGCGGGTTAATTGCCCAAGGGGTTTTTGAGCCAGGTGATCACACCAGATGGGAGACCCCAATAGTCACCCTAGTAAAACCAGATGGGTTAGTGAGAATCTGTGCTGTCTACAAGACCACCCTGAATAAGGCCCTGCAGCACAGTGCCTACCCTGTGGCAGTTGTGCAGCACCTTCTACATTCCCTGGGGCAAGGAAACATCTTCACCAAACTAGATCTGGCCCAGGCCTATCAGCAGCTGCCAGTCGACGAGGCAACCGCTGAAGCACAGACAATCGTCACTCACCAGGGCGCCTTTAAATGCAACCAGCTGCAGTTCGGAGTAAGTGTTGCCCCTGGCCTCTTTCAGAGCATTATGGAGAGACTATTATACAACATTCTGGGGATCATACCATATTTCGACGATGTCATAATATCGGCCAAAAGCAGGGAACAATTAATAGAAAGACTAAGGGCAGTGTTGGGGAGGTTCCAGAAAGCCAGACTAAAATTAAAAAGGAATAAATGTCACCTGGCCATCCCCCAAATAGAGTTTCTGGGCTTCCTGATCGACTCATTAGGCATTTGACCCAAAAGCTACAGGCAATCAGGGAAGCCCCCACTCCCCCAAAGTAAAGCAGAACTGCAAACATTTCTGGGGTTGCTCAAGTTTTACAATGTCTTTCTACCATAGAAGGCAACCATTGCAGAACCGCTCCATAGACTGTTAGATAAGATGACCGATTGGACCTGGGGACAACGCGAAGCTGACGTGTTTAAAAAAATAAAAAGCATTTTAACATCCAGCAGCAGCCTCATTCAATACAGTGAAACACTGCCATTAACACTCACGTGCAATGCCTCCCTCTATGGAATTGGCGCAGTCCTCAGCCACAAACTACCCAATAGGAGAGAAGCCCCATCACATATTATTCAAAGACCCTGTCCAAGACACAAAGGAACTACAGTCAGATAGACAAGGAAGCACTGGCCACTGTTGCAGGAGTCAAGTGCTTCCACAAGTACCTCTATGGGAGACAGTTTGATCTAATTACTGACCACAAACCTTTGCTGGGCATCCTCGCCGGGAATAAACCCATACCGAACATCCTCTTGCCCAGGATGTTAAGATGGACCATATTCCTTGCCGCGTACAGTTACTGTCTAATCCACAGGCCAAGAAAAGACATTTCCAATGCTGACACCCTGAGCTGCTGTCCCCTTCCAGTTCTCGCCGAAGACCCAGCGCCATCCACTGCAGTTCTCCTAGTGGAAAGCCTATGGCCCGGACTGATGACGTCGATGAAGCTCATGAGGCTTACAGCTAGAGACAAAACCATGGCGTGGATTTCAAACTGGGTGTGGAGGTGATGGCCAGAAACCATATAAGGAGATGAATTCAAGCCATTTAAAAACAGACAGGCAGAGATGTCAGTGATCAAGGGCTGCCTAACGTGGGGGAAGAGGGTGATCATTCCCCCACTGCTAAGGACTAGGGTACTGATATTGCTGCACAGGGGTCACCCAGAGATCGGCCTCATGAAGGCCCTTGCCAGAAGCTATGTGTGGTGGCCGGGACTAGACAAGGAGGTTGAGACCTGGGTCACTACCTGAACCCCATGTCAAGAAACCCAACCAGCACCCCTAGCAGCAAAACCTGTAAAGAGAGAAATACCCACCTCCCCCTGAGCCCAGATACACATCGACTTTGCCAGCTCCTGGCAAGGATAAACATTCCTGATAGTGGTGGACTCATACTCTAAGTGGTTAGAAGTGATAATTATGAAGTCAACCACTACAGAGGCCACCATAAGAGCACTCCGGAGACCGAAGAAGGGCAACTGTGGGACAGGCACATTGACCAGATCAGAGGCTGGATCACTATCACTGACAACCAACCAGAAGCCCAACACACACCACCAGAACAGGCCCTGGCAAAGACCCTACCCACAGAAGACACTGAAAGAGCTAACTGTCTAGCCTCAAACCCAAAAAGAACACTTAGCTTTAGAAGAGGAAGTCCTGCGGTGTACTTCTGGAGCCTCAGGCTCAATGGGCCCTGCCGCGCCACAAGGCGACTTCAACACTGTTCCACAGGCAGGGCCCAGAGCGACGGCGAGCCTGTCCATACAGGCCACTGCCCCAGGAACAAGTGAGGTGCATAGGTCCAGTCGCACCCCGCGAAGCCCCACCTACTTTAATGACTATGTAAGGTACACAGGCACGGATTGGATGGACATTAACTAGGTGGGGTGCGATGTTAAGTATTACCTTATATGGTCACATTGGGCTGGCCACTGGTGGGAGAAATGAAGTCCCGTCAGTGGCTGAAACTTTGGACAGCACTGGCTATATAAGCCGTCACTAGCCATGGCTGGGTGGCTTTTACTTAAACCAACCAAATAAAGGCGGATACCTGTTCCTGCCGTGTCCTGCCTCTTCTACCCGTGCACCCACATAAAAATAGCAATACAACCACATGATCTATGACTTGAGCTGGATTCTTCCTATATGAGGGTACTATACTGGTGGGAGTAGTGAGTTGAGATTTGTACCACTTGCAATATTTAGCCAGTGTAGGTAAACTGCTTAATAGTTGTTTTCTTTTTTCCCATCCAGTGGCAAGACATTGTTTATTCTGGAATTAAAGTCCGTCTGTCAACTTGAAAATTGAATGAAGAAATTATTTTCCAGAGGTCTGCCTCATTGTCAGATCCATGTATCTGTCATTTCTTCAGTGAAAGAAGAAAAGGGGGGGGGACCTGATAAAGAAATCCTTTCTTGATGAAACCTGAATATATTTAACCTTATATTGAATTTGTACTGTATATCCACACATGATACAATGGAGGGAGAAAAGCCAGATGGCCAGAACCTAACACCTCTGAGAGGCACAGCCAGGAGATGAGAACATCATAAAAATTCCACAGTGAGGGGCTCTGGGGAATCTCCAAAAAAAGTCCGTTCCAAAAAGGAGGTGGGGAGAAATTAGGTTTGGCCTGGGAAACTGTGGGAAAGATCGTTCCTACAGAAGGGCTGGGAAGGGAATTAACATATTGGCTTTTGTTTCCCTAAATAAAAATTGAGATAAGGGGAGGGGTTCTAAACTCCCTTACCTATCACTGTATGCCTGAGGGACCTCAGACGCTGCTTTGAACTCCTACATGAATTGTCTCATCTCAGTAAAGGATTCCTTTTGATATGTTTGGTTCTCAGAAGTTCATTCTTATTGATTGAATGGGAAAAAGTTCTGTAGCCTGACATAAAGCAGCGTCTGCAATAGAAGTCAGCCTGGAGAGGAAAATTTTTTTTTTGAAAAAATTTCACTCTACCAAGGGGACCCTGCTAGGGAAGAAAAATGTCTGAATACAGCAAGGAGCAAAGGGGAGCTGAATGCTAGGGAGAAATGTTGAAAATGACCAAGTCAGATACTGACTTGATGCACCCCATTGAAGAGAGCGAGGCTGCCTGCGAAACGAAGCCCCGGTGGTCTATAGCTGTAGGAAAGGGAGACAGCTGGGATGGAAGAACCAGGGGAGTAACCCTCACCTGAGGAAATCGTAAACCTGGGTGGAAATTGGAGCTAGAGGCCCTATCGAGTCAGGAAGAATGGGATGAGGAGCCACCGGCCGACAACCGAATGAGACGGTACATAAATCGCCTAGTGAGGGAAGCCCTGGAAAACCTCGACGTGGGGGATGCACAAAGACGACAACGCAAGAGAGCGAGGGAACCAGAAAATGAGAGAACCCGAGCCCCCACCCCGGATTCAGTGGAGATTGAGCAGGCAGAGGGACAAGCTGAAGAACCAGCAGCCATACCAGGTACCCGACCCTTAAACGCCCCGGATCAGGGAACTAATCCTGGCCAACACAGAAACATACAACTACAGAGGAAGATCCCGCCCTTGGGGGTAAAATTCGATGGAGACCCCCAGAAACTGGGATTTTTCCTGGCGCAAGTGCTCACCTACATGCAAGAATATGGGCAGGATTTCCCAACCCAGGGGTCCCGAGTACGAGTTGTCACCCTGGCCCTTGAAGTGGCAGCAGCCAGATGGATGGTGATGCTCCACAACATCAACACCCCAGAATTAATAAACCTAGATCGCTTTATGACAGCCCTACGCCACCGCCTCGAGGACCCCCTTGCCGATAGAAAAGCCCACGACCACATTAAAGTCGTAAAACAAGGCCGTCGCCCGGTAGCAGAATACACTGAGGAATTTTGTGACCTGGCCGGCCGGGTAGATTGGCCAGATTAGTCTGTTGGGTAAGATGGACTAAATGATGATCTATATGCTGCCTGCCTGGCCCGTGGGGCCCCAAACCTCTTGCACGAACGGTACATGCTGGCAGAGGAGGCAGAGATAGACATGACTCGGAACCGGTATCGCACCGGTAAGTTTTGGAAAAGATCCCTACCCCTGGGGAAACGGGAAGTTTTCAAACCCCAATCCACCATGACTCCAAGAACATCTGGTTGCTTTAAGTGTGGAAAGGAGGGACACCGTGCAGCAGAATGCTGTTTGAAGACTCCTGCCAGAAAGCTAGACCATCCATCAGAGGAGAAACCCACAACATCCAGCCCTCGAGGAAAGGAGACTGGCCTGGGAGGCCGAGTAGATGTGAGATTCTGATCCCCCCCCAACCCTGAGGGAGAATCCCAAATGCTCCTAGGGGACCTGAGCCAGTCCGAAAGTGATTTGGAAGACGACCCGCTGGTAAGCAATCCAATTGAACCAATCACCCTATCCCTGAGACTGTTTATCCCCAGCCAAGGGAAGGGGGAGGAAGTTGCAGTATTGCTGGATTTTGGATGCACTCGATGCCTAATCAAACTCTCCCTTGCAGATAAATTGGGAATCCAACTGAAAAAAATGGAAAATCCCGTCGCTTTCTGCCAATTAGATGGAACTATAGCGGGGGGAAGCCAGCCAGGTTTACCACAGAACCATTAAAAATAAGTCTAGGAAACCACAGGGAGATGCTCACATTCATTGTAGCCCCAGGAATGGAAGAGCCGCTAATCCTAGGTCTCACATGGCTACGGAAATGGAATCCAAAAATAAATTGGAGGAAAGGAATCATACAATTCCACAGAGACATAATAATTGCAAAAAGCTCAGAGGAAAGGATAAAGAAAGGGAAAGAGAACAGAGAATCAGCCATGACCGGACAGTCGGCGGGACCCATTAACATTCCCAATGAGTACCAGGATCTGGCCCAAGCATTTAGTGAGGAAGCTTGTGATGAACTCCCACCCCATCGAGCCACAGACTGCGCTATCGAAATCCTACCAGGGGCTAAACTCCCAAAACCACAAATGTACTGCATGTCTCCCAGAGAACTGAAAGAACTCAGAGCATTTATTGATAAAAACTTAAAAAGGGGTTTCATCGAACCCGCTCGAACAAAAATAGCTGCCCCAGTGTTATTCCACGAAAAGAAAGATGGCTCCATGTGTCTGTGTGTGAACTATCAAAAATTAAACACGATTTGCATAGAGAATATGTATCCACTCCCCCTCTTGAAGGACATGTTAGCCCACCTCTCGAAAGGAAAATTTTTTCAAAGTTAGACCTATGGGAGGCATATTACCGCATCAGAATAAAGGAAGGGGATGAGTGGAAGACAGCTTTTAACACACCATTGGGATGCTACCAATTTAAAGTGCTCCCTTTTGGACTTCAAGGAGCACCTGCCATGTTTATGCAGTTGATCAATGAAACCCTTCATGAATTTTTATATAAAGGGGTATCTTGATGATATTTTAATCTACACAGAAACGATGGAAGAACACATCAAGCTACTCCGTGCAGTCCTCACAAAACTCTTAGACGCTAAACTATATGCAAAACTCTCCAAATGCGAGTTCCACTAAGAGAAAATTGACTGTTTGGGGTATAGAATATTCCATGAGGGAATAGAGATGGACCCACAGAAAGTAAAAGCTGTATTGGACCGGGATCCACCCCACACACGCAAACAATTGCAAAGCTTCCTGGGGTTTGCAAACTTTTATTGCCAATTCATTCCAGCTTTTGCAAATATCGCCCTTCCTATCATGAACTTGCTAAAAACGAAGTGGGGGAAGAAACCCAAACCTAGGCAACCCCTTATCTGGACATTGGAATGCCAAGCAGCATTCGAGAAACTCAAACGTCTATTCGCAGTAGAACTGGTCCTTAAGCACCCAGATCCCGAACAACCTTTTGTCATCCAAGCAGACGCCAGTGATGTTGCAGTTGGGGCAGTCCTCCTCCAAAAGAATGGAAGTGGACAATTACAACCATGCGCTTATACATCCAAGAAACTGACGGAAACCGAACAAAGATGGGCCGCATGGGAGAAAGAGGCATATGCTGTGTGATGGGCAATGCTCACTTGGAGACATTTCTTAGAAGGAAACCAAATCCCCTTTGAAGTATGGACTGATCACAAAAATCTGGAAGCCCTGAGAAATCCACGGAAACTCTCCGAAAAACAAGCAAGGTGGGCTCGATATTTTGAACGCTTTTACTCTCAAATATTTTCCTGGAATAAAGAATTTCTTAGCAGATGCACTGTCCAGAAAACCCCAATACAACAGCAAAAAGATGGAGGTTATAAAACCGATGATCCAACCGACACAACTAGCAGCCAAGGTAATCACCCACGCACAAGAGAAAAAAAAATCATCCCTGACTGAAGACACGATGTCAATATTTAAGGAGGTACTACTTAAGGATGACTGTTTTTGCTAACAAAAACACTCGCTTACTCAAAGATGGACTGGCTTGGGTAGAAAACAAGCTTTATGGCCCTGCAAGCCAGAGAACGGAACTCATGAAACGCTGCCACAACTTCAAAATAGCGGGACATTTTGGTTTGTAAAAACCCTGCATTTCATCAAAAGACAATTTTGGTGGCCATCCCTCAAAAGGGACTTTGAAAACTATGTTGTGAGCTGCCCCACCTGTGCTGCTGCAAAGAGAAGACAAGGAAAATATCCTGGACTTTAACAAACAGTAGCAGACCCTTCTGCTCCCTGGAAAGAGATCTCTATGGACTTTATAGTGGAGCTTCCCAAGAGTGCTGGGAATACTGTCATTTCGGTTGTAACTGATCTTTTTTCCAAACAAGTTCACTTTATTCCATGCCAAAAGATCCCAACTGCCAGGGCATTGGCAAAGATGTTCCTAATAGACATTTATCGCCTTCATGGAGCCCCCAATGGATTATCTCAGATATGGGTGTTCAGTTCACATCCAAATTTTGGTGGGTGTTTTTACACCTATTAGGCTCCACTGAGGGGTTGTCGTCATCAAGTCATCCCCAAACTGGTGGATCAATGGAGAGAGTGAACTGCATATTAGAACAATATTTTAAGATGTTTTATTAATCACCAGCAGGACAATTGGACTGACTTTCTTCCTTTTGCAGAGTAGCATACAATAACTCAGTCCATAGTAGCACAGGGTTCATCCCATTCCAGGTAGCCATGGGCCAAGAATTCAACCCCATGCCGGAAATACCCACCAAAGAACCTGAAATCCCCTCCCTTAAAGAGTGGATGGATAATTTACAAGCCATGTGGCCAGTGGTAAGATTATCTTTACAGGAAGCTAGAGCAGTTTACAAAACTCAAGCAGACAAAAAACGTTGCGAACCTAAGCCTTTCAAGATTGGGGACCGTGTATTGGGGACTGATTAATTGGGGACCATGTACAAAATTCCTAAAATCATTACAACCTTCTAAGAAATTAGGACCAAAATTCATTGGCTCATTCCCCATCTCCAGAATTATCAACCCCGTGACAGTAGAGCTTCGTCTTCCAAAAACACTTCGGCAGATTCATCCAGTATTTCACTGTAGCTTGCTCACACCAGAGATCACTTCAAACCTCAGACCCCCCCCCTTCCCACACCCCCAACCCCAATCATGGTACATGGGGAACAACATTTTGAAATTAAAGATATCCTTGATTCACGCACTCACCGTGGGTCCACACACTATTTAGTAGCTTGGAAACACCTTCCTTCCTCAGAAAATGAGTGGGTAGCCAAAAGACATGTAAAAGCACCCACCTTTCTACGAACGTTCCACCTAAAATACCTTGATAAACCATCCTGAATTGCACATGTAACACATGATTTTTGTTTTTTCCAGGTAGACCTATCTGTTTTTTAAGGAGGGCAGGATGTCAGATCCATGTATCTGTCATTTCTTCAGTGAAAGAAGAAAAGGGGGGGGGGAGAGACTGATAAAGAAATCCTTTCTTGATGTAACCTGAATATATTTAACCTTATATCGAATTTGTATACCCATACATGATACAATGGAGAGAGAAAAGCCAGATGGCCAGAACCTAACACCTCTGAGAGGCACAGCCAGGAGATGAGATCATAAAAATTCCACAGTGTGGGGCTCCGGGGAATCTCCCAAAAAAGTCGGTTCTAAAAAGGGAGTGGGGGAAAATTAGGTATGACCTGGGAAACTCTGAGAAAGATCATTCCTACAGAAGGGCTGGGAAGGGAATTAACATATTGGCTTTTGTTTCCCTAAATAAACATTGAGATAAGGGGAAGGGTTCTAAACTCCCTTACCTATCACTGTATGCCTGAGGGACCTCAGATGCTGCTTTGAACTCCTACATGAATTGTCTCATCTCAATAAAGGATTCCTTTTGATACATTTGGTTCTCAGAAGTTCATTCTTATTGATTGAATGGGAAAAAATTCTGTAGCCTGACACTCATTTTAATTGTTCCATTAGCTGAATATCTTGACTGGGGAAAGAGCCATATGCTAAATCTGATATGTTCCATTGGCAAATATGGTGACAATGTCTGTTTCACATTATTGAAGGGGCTTGTGTCACACATCCCTTTAGACAGCAGAATTTAACTCCAGAACTATTTGTAATTTGTTATTGTTTATTTTTTTTCTTATTTCTTGAAATTAGGAAAAGGGTTTTGTTTCAGGTATTTTCTCTTATAAAAGTGATATAATACTGTAGAAATCTTTCAGAAGAAATGCAGATTGCAGGGTGATTCTGTCCGCATAAGCAGGAATTTTTCAGAGTCAAGCCTAATTTATATCTTGTATTGTATCATAGAAAAACATTAGGAAGTTAGTTGAAAAAGTGATTATCCATTATTAATGCTCTATTGGTCAAAAATAGGGTCTTAAATATTGGAATATACATTAAACATTTATATTTTATAATCAGACCACTTAAGTCAAGTTTTAAGTAATGAATGTTTATTATAGGAGTCTTTTACTGATCAATATTTGCAAATATTTTGTGTGCTTGAAAAAAAAACAAATACAGGAACATACTTCCTGTACTCATGAAGCCATTTCACCAATATTTCCATTGGAAAGAGAAGAAAGGAGAAACCAACCTTTCAATGCAATTCAACAAAAAGGGGGGAATTCATGAAAAAGACACAAACAGAAACAAGTTACTCTGATTTGTTTTTTCCAACGCACTAAATTCCTTGTTATGCTTATTTTCCATCTAATTCATTCATTCTGACACTGAGTCTGCTGATAAATAGAGAATACACAAAAGACCTAAATTGTGCCTTCCAGTTTCCAGTTTGCACTACTTGCATATCTGCAGCAATATATCAATATCATGTAACTAAAAGGGGATAGGTACCAATTTTCTAATAGATAAAGACAATAATTAACTTTTATAAAATTATTCATCTAATATTTGGGAAAGAAAAAAATGAAGCGGCCATTCTGAGTTCAGGTAATCCTATTGATGTTAAACAGTTCATTTTAGTGACTGTTCAAAGTTACAACTGCACTGAAAAAATGACTTATGACCATTTTTCACATTTACAATAGGAAAAGATCAAAATTCAGATGCTTGGCAACTAATTTTTATGACAGTTGCAGTACCACTGGGTCATGTGATAACCTTTTCACAAGCAAAGTCGGGGGGGCATATTCACTTAACAACTGTGATAAGTAAGGTCATAAAATGGAGCAAAATGCACTTAAATGCCTCACTTAGCAACAGAAATTTTGGGCTTAATTGTGATCATAAGTCAAGGACTGCCTGTATAACAAAAAAGAAGCATTTTAATATGCTAAAAGATACAGACACTATTATACCATCTCCTTGATAGGAAGGGGTATTTTCAGTTATTCCTGAAATATCCTGCAGGTTAGGTGCCATAATCCTATGAGAAGATCTTTAAACAGAAGCCTGTTTTTGACACAATTTCCAAACTGGATTGAGCTGATAAAAGTATAAATTTGAAAAATACATTGCATTAGACTAATTCAGAAAGCCTCTCTTAGAGCCCCACATTTCTCTTAACTAGTCTTTTTTTTTTAATAAAAGTTTTTATTTTTATTTTTTTACACATCTCTTCACATGAGCAATGTGGTTCCAGATTACAATTATGCATAGTCATGATTACATTTTCAACTTTCTTGAAAAGTCATCATCCATTCCTCTAATCTTTAAATAAGTTTCCATTTCATATTTCAATTCATCAGTTCAATATCAAGATCATTTCATCCTCACATCTATTTTCAATTCTTTATCCCCTATTATTTCCATTTTCAGCTTACCTCCTATTTTATTTTACATTATGCATTATTATCATCATTAACTTAGTAAACAATCACAAGAGTAAAAATAATATAAAATTAATATATTTAGGATCCACATGGTATATATATTTATTCCAGAGATATTCATTTAACCATTTCATATTTTTCTTTATTTCCACTTAGCCAAGATTTACCTATATAATTTTAATAAGTTTTCATTCCCTTACTTTAAGCATATAAATACTTTATATTCCAATATAATCACTTCTAATTTATCATATTTCTATTTTCTCATATCCTTTATATAATTAATTACATTTTCTATTTCGTATATGCACCAAAAAGAAAGAAAAACAGAAAATTAAATTTCACTTTTTGCTTCGATTTAACCAAATCTAACCAATAAAGTTTGTATAATTAGCATATTTTTCTCCCAATTTGCCATGTTCTCTGTTTTTCTATTATCATTTAAATAATCAGTTGCATGTTTTAGAATATATATATAGAAAAGATTAACAGCAATAATAACTTAATGTGTCTCACTCTATCTTCACTTTTCTCATATATAATTATATAGTAGTTGTATTTTTTCTTTATTTCCACTAGTCAAAGTTTACCTATGTAATGTAATAAATTTTCATTCCCCTGCTTTTAGTCATAATACCCTCATTATAAATACTTTATGTTCCAATGTAATCCCATCTAATTTGTCATATTTTCTATTTTCTCATATCCTTTTTATAATCAATTACATTTTCTATTTCATATGTACACCAAAAAGAAAAAAAAGAAAGATAGAAAATTAAGTTTTGGGGTTTTTTGCTTCCCTTTAGCCAACTTTAACCTATAAAGTTTATATAATTCACACTTTTCAATCGTAATAACTTGTTTTCTTCCAATTTGCCATATTCTCTGTTTTTCTAATATCATTTGGATACTTAATTACATATTTTAGGATATATATATATATGGATCGTTGGTTCTTCGGGTTTTCTCCTGCGTAGAATTGGAAGTATCTAGGCGACATTTCGATTCATCATCTTCAGGCTTGTGTCTTCGACATTGTGCTTCTCCGAGAATACCTGCGAAAACCTCCGAAAACAAATATATATATATATAACCTTACATATATATATATATATAACCTTACACACATGTAAAACAAAAAGACAACGAAACAAATAGCTTTCTGTCGGTATGGTCTCTGGTGATGAGCCGAAAGACAGAAAAGAAAGCAGTATGCTTTCTCCCTTAATTGGGCTTAACAGGGTGTTGTAACACAAAGTATATACTTATTCCCCTGCCTCTGCTGATAAGGATAGAGCCAGGTGGTGTAGTGGCAATTACAACTGCCTCACATGTAATACTTCCCTGATTCGAATCCCAGTAAGGGTATGGCTAGCTGAAGAGAGCTAACTAGCTCGAAATAGATCTATCCTAGTCTCCCTTATTTATTATTTAATTATCAGCTTAAAAACCTTACACACATGTAAAACAAAAAGACAACGAAACAAATAGCTTTCTGTCGGTATGGTCTCTGGTGATGAGCCGAAAGACAGAAAAGAAAGCAGTATGCTTTCTCCCTTAATTGGGGCTTAACAGGGTGTTGTAACACAAAGTATATACTTATTCCCCTGCCTCTGCTGATAAGGATAGAGCCAGGTGGTGTAGTGGCAATTACAACTGCCTCACATGTAATACTTCCCTGGTTCGAATCCCAGTAAGGGTATGGCTAGCTGAAGAGATATATATATATACTTTGTGTTACAACACCCTGTTAAGCCCCAATTAAGGGATCATACTGCTTTCTTTTCTGTCTTTCGGCTCATCACCAGAGACCATACCGACAGAAAGCTATTTGTTTCGTTGTCTTTTGTTTACATGTGTGTAAGGTTTTTTAGGCTGATAATTTAAATAATAAATAAGGGAGACTAGGTAATACTTCCCTGGTTCGAATCCCAGTAAGGGTATGGCTAGCTGAAGAGAGCTAACTAGCTCGAAATAGATCTATCCTAGTCTCCCTTATTTATTATTTAAATTATCAGCTTAAAAACCTTACATACATACATACATACATACATACATACATACATACATACAAACAAACAAACAAACAAACAAATAAATAAATAAATAAATAAAAGAAGGAATAATAACAGAACTCATATATAGTTATATAATCTTAGGGTAATTCCCAGTAAGTTTTAAACTTCAATCTCCCCAGACTGTATTTCTAATATAATTAGAAGAAGAAGAAAGTACCAATATACATTTCCATGTGGTATCCTCCTTTTATACTATCTCTAATCCTTATCTCTAAATCTTTTGGCCTTGTCCTTTCTTTCAGTTTTACCCTTTTCTAGGTTTTCCCGGTCTTTCCTCTTTATGCTTCTTTTTCTCTCTAATATTATTCTTATTTTCATGTGCCGATCTGATATCTTTTCCCCCACCCTTTACTGTTCTCTTTTTTGGAGTATCTTCTTATACAATTTCTTCTTCTGCTGCTTAATTTTAGGAACGTTTTCTCTTTTGTTTGTTACCTCTATCATCAGTATTTTAAAATTAGTTCCTTTTATGTCTTTTGGCCATATCCATTGTTCTCCCTGTTTGTCTGAGCTGCTTTCCTTATCCTTTGACTCCTCCTCTCTAGGCTTCCTTTATTCTTCTGCAAACTGCATCACCATTACTTTGCCTGCCAGTATATCCAATAGTCTCATTCTTTCTTTTAACATTCCTCTCACAGCTTCAGTTCTGACTTAAATTATTTGCTTCTTTCTTGCATTTTAAGTTATTCTTTATTTCATTAAAAATCAGAATTTTTTGTTGTAATCCTTGCCAAAGATCTCTGTTTAACTCAATTTCTCTTCTGTCTCCTTGTCACAGTCAACACCAAACAGTCCCAAGATGTTACATTCATTTAACCTTTGCTGCAACCCCCCCGCTTTTTAGGCTTCCAGGGTTCTTGTTATGTTATAATCTTTTATTTTATTTATTTCTTCTTTCACACATTTATAAGACCTGTAATTTTCCATAAAATCACAGTAAATGTCTTTAACCATTGAATGGCACTCTATATTGCTTCCACTTTTCAAAGTGTCCCCACCTTTTCAGTAATATCAACATTAATTTTTACCCATTAATTGTTGTTTTTTAGATATAATCAATTCCAGGCAAGTCCAGCATTCTATTCAATGCCTAATTAATGCCAGTTTCTGTATATTATTCCAGATTTAATCTCTGCTTTTATTGTAGTTCTTTTATTTCCAGTTTTTTATTTACCTTGTATTTTCCTCTTCTTTTCTATTTGCCGCTGTCATACTCTTAAATGAGGTCTCTTTCTTTCTGCTTTTTGGGATTGTCAAAAAAAAAGTTCAAGTTCTTTTATCTGGTTACATGCCACTCACCATTCAATACTCCAGCACACACTTAGATCCCGGCAGCTTCCCGTCTTCAGGGCAGCCATTAAAAACTGCCTCTTCTCCCTGTCTTCCAGGAGAGTATAGCTAGCCAGGGAGGGGAGATGCGGCTCCCCTCAACCCAGCTGACAGTCTCTCCCTCCTCCCCCACCCCTCTGAGGTGGATTAGCTGGATCCGGTCCCATAGGGACCCTTCCAACAGGGTAAGCACAGATCAAAGCCATGCACGATCACGGTCTCTGGTCCGTCTTCGATGGAAGCGCTACTAGAAGTTTAACTGTCCTAGTCTTATTGAGTTCAGGTCACCATCATTCAAGCTATTGGAGCCTTTAAAATCAACACATGAAACATTTTTGGCTCAAACCACTTCCTACTTCATAATGGAAATTAACTTTCGGCATATGGTGTCCAAATGAGCAAAGAAAGAATGGGTGGAATTTTTGCCCATGACCAAGAAAACAAGATTTGTGTTCCAGCACTGAGATGCTAACAGATGCTCTGCTGGTTTGTGGGGACATCAGAGCAACAAGTTTTATAAATACATTCCTGGAATGAACAGAGTTCCTAAAGCTATTGTTTTTAGTCTGTTAATAAAACTGTGGTGTAAGAATGGTATTCAGTGGCCTACATAAACCTGATACGCAAATTTCATTCTATAGGCTTTCAACTTCTTTTTGGAAATTCCATAGACTTAAAGTAAGTGTCAAGTTCCAAATACATGCACATACAAGGCAAATAGAAACTAGTAATTCTAAAAGCAAAGCATATGGAAATTCAGCTAACAAAACAGTTGTAGTGTTTCTGACTCAATGAAAGAAACAAGAATCACATGGGAATTGCTGGATGACTTGATGATTACCAGACCTCAAAGACTTGAATCCTTCTGATATAATACGCTGTATGATTCATCCAAAGGCTCTTTAGAACCCTATCTTTATTTGCTGTCAGTTTCCTTCAACCTTCATGTTGGAAATAGTTTTATGTGATGGCTTAGGGAGTAAGTAATGTTTCTTCCCCAGAAGGTAAAAGGGATCTGCAGAATCCAAGCAGCTGTTTAAAACAACCCGGTATGTTGTTAATGTAACTGCAAGAGATATTATAACACTCTTCAACTCCTTGTCTGATTATACCATATTAATGCAAGCATTCCAAGCAAGGAATTAAAATTCAGCAAAATTGCTAGAACACATCCTTAGTTTTTAAGAGAGATTTCAAAGCTGAAGAGTACAAATATAATATAAGGGGAGGAGCAGGCATATATTCATACAAATCCTTGCTCAATATAAATTATTATCCATAGAGAATCCTGGACCAGCAACTTTATTGAATCTATCTTCATCTATGGGTTTAATTTGCTGTGGAATCCAAATTAAGAAATAGTGTTTAGAGTTAGTATTTACTTTGCAGTCCAGAATAAGAAGCCCACTGACTACTGCAAGACAACCAATATTTGTTGAGATCACAGTGGTTAATGTTACACAGGAAAACATTTGCAATTGGAAGAAAGGAACATATGAGTCCATCACTCAGTTCTTGTACTAAATGACGCTATAGACCCGTGATGGTGAACCTATGGCATGCATGCCACAGGTGGCATGTAGAGCCAATTGTGCCAGTATGCGAGCCACAGGCAAACTTACCTCACTGCACAAATGCCTCACAGCTGATTTCTGGCATGTTTGAGGCCTTTTTCAGCTGCCCAGAAGCTTGAAGAAAGTCTCTGCAGCCTAAAAAATAGGCCCGTTTTGTCACTTCCTATATTTCCGGAAATACCGGAAATGACAAACCAGGCCTATTTTTCGGGCTGCAGAAGCTGCAGAGGCTTTTCACATAAATAAAGGGAATACAATACATATTTAATTTCACATGTGTTAATAACGGCTAGAATTATGTTTGCACAACAGTGGAAAAATGAAGAGATCCCTATAGATGAAAATGAAATTAAAAAATTACAATGTGCAGAAATGGAGAGAGATGAGAGCTAGAAATTAGGTGGAGAACGATCATTGCTATGTATGAATTAAATACAAAAAGTTGACAAACATGTTGATATAATTAACAGAATTATAAATAAGCCATACAAAGAAATTTAGTTAATTTTTTTTGTTGCACTACTGTTGTTACATGTTGATACTTGTTTTTCCTTTGTTTTTTCCCAAATGATATATGCCCTTCCTGACAATACTTATTCATAAAAACAAAACAGATACTAAAAAAATAAATGAATATAAATAAAAATTATTTTACTATTATTGTTACATGTTGATACTTCTATTTGTTTCTCCGTTGCTTTTTTCTATTAGGAAAAAGCAAAGGAAAAACATGTGTCAACATGTAACAATAACAGTAGTGTAACCAAAAAAATTTCATTTATGTATTTATTCATGTTTTTAGTATCTCTACTGTTTTTATGATTAATAAAAACAAAACCCATATAAAAATATTAATATTATTTTAAATAATTTTTAATATTTTAGTATAGATTTTGTTTTTATTAATCATAAAAACAGAACAGATGGGTTCCTAATAGGAAAAGGCAAAGGAGAAACAAACAAAATGTAACAATAATAGTAAAATAATTTTTATTTATGTATTTATTTATTTATTTAATATCTGTTCTGTTTTTATGATTAATAAAAACAAAACAGATACTAACTAACTAAATAAATATATAAAGAAATAAAAAAAGCAACTTACCAAAAAATAGGCAGGCAACTTGACCAGCCAGCTATGCTGGGGTCCTCGGTTGGGACTAATTTTGGAGCTTGCTTCGGCGAGGACTGCTGGGTGGCCTGGGAGTTGGCACTCGACTGGGGCTAGCAGCGGTGGCGGCAGGAGGAGGCAGGCAATCAGTGGAGCTTGCTGTTTGCCTCCTCACTCACCAATCGGGGTTGGAAGGCCAGGCAGCAACAATGGTGGGCCGCGGGCAGGAAAAGATGGTGGCCAGGCGAGGCAGGCAGCATTGGCAAGGGCGGCTTGGCAGTAGGCGACTGAGGCTTGCTTGGAGGTCTCACTCACTGATCCGCATCCTCAACGGTGGCTGGGTGAGGCAGGCAGGCCGGGGGAGGCAGGCAGGCCGGGCAAGGAGATGAACTCTAGTACTCCTCCCTCCTCTTATTTTCTCCAGAATGATCCTGTGAGGTAGACTGGACTGAGAGAGAGTGACTGGTGCAGGCATCTAGCCGATTTTCATGCCTAAGGCAAAACTAAAACTTACTGTCTCTTGATTTCTAGCCTTGTGTCTTAACTGTTAGACCATAGAATAAATACAATATTGTTTTGTTCACTCAGTATTGAAAGGAACATTCATGTAGTGAAGGTAGTTTTGACAAAAAGATAATTACTCCTTCTTGAAGTATTAGGATTTTGTTAGGAATCTAGAAAACATATTGTGACAATTGCAATATATTTGCAATATATACAATATATACTTCCCACCTGCAATAGAATAGGAGGATTATGATCTCAGGCTAGTAACAACGCAAGGAAGAAATGTACATTATTTTTGGGAAGAAACTTCCAAAAATTGTACTTTCCCTTCCATTCTCTGGCTCCACCACTCCAATTTTTCTTTCTCAGAAGGCAAAAATGTGGAATACATCTGTGTGCATGTGTGTGTGTACATATCTATGTGCTTTCAAGTCAACATTGACTCCTGGCAACTGCCTGAACAAGTCCATACAGTTTTATTGGCAAGATTTCAGAAGTGGTTTCTCTTGCCTGTTTCCTAGGATTGAAAGAGAGGGACTGGCCCAAGGTCACCCAGATGTCTTTGTGCCTATAATAGAACTAGAACTCACCTTTTCTCAGTTTCTAGCCAGATCCTTTAACAACTATACCAAACTGGCTCTCACATCCTTTATTGAAGTATTCTGGAAATCATATTAAGTTCACCTTGGTTTTATATGAATAATTTACTTCAAACTTACTTTCATTGTTTGTCTATGGAGAAAATTCTTCCCACTTGTAATAGAATCAGTTCCTCTGTAGAAGATCATCATCTTCATCAACATCATCAACATCATCATTGCAACCATCATGAATCTCATTACAATCATTCTTTAAGGAGCTCAAGATGTTCCCTCCCATGTTTAGGCTATGAGATGGTATTTCATGCAAGTCCTCCCCCATATTCTCCCATGTTGAGCTAACTCCCAGCCCCAGAACACAATGATTCTCACTATTTGGGTACGCTCATATAACAGAGCAGTCTTTCCCAGTCATGCTGCCTGGGTTGATGTTGGGGGAGAACACACTTGGAGACCATTGAGTTGAGGAAAGACTGGAATGATTCATCAAGTGCTGTGGGCCTTCAGTATTTCCTGTGGAACTGAAAGAGTTTCAATGCAGCACAATCAACATCCTCTGTAGTCTGTATGTTAGGTCATGATGGACAAACTGTTTTTTGGAAACTTGTCTATAAATACTGGATTGCTTGGATTAACCCTTGATAAACCTGAAACTCTTTCATTAAAAAAAAGCTAATATTGCATCACATATATATTCCTTGGAAAAAGAGAAGCTCTGCAGATTTAAAAACTTTCTTCACATAGGCACTGCTATTATACTACTGTTTTGACCACCACACAAGTGTAGTTTTGGGTTATTGCTTTATATTCAAGAAATCAATCTTGCAACCAGGTTCAATCTCATCAATTACAAAGTAAAAGACATATGGTCTATACTCTAATAATCTAGATCCATTTTTTAGAGCAATGCAGAAAGGAAGATGGAACGAAACAACAACAACAACAAAAATATGCAGAATGTAAATGGTATTATCAGCTTTTTTTCAAAGGCAGAATCAATATACTACTAAAACTGTCATTCCCATAAATTTAACTGGGTGAAATGGTGCATCATAGAGGAATAATTTTTGAACCAAAGTATCTCAAATAGATTAATTTACAGAATGTATCCAAAATCTGGCAAATTTTATAAAAAAATATGACATGAAAATGATCATAAAATTGTTTAAGATATAATACAAAATATCATAAAACGTTTCTTTTGCTTATGTTCAATACTGTCAACACAGATACATCTTCAACTGTACCCCGACTTTTCCAGTGAAGGCAGTACATTAAAGGCTCTGTCATTGTTGAAGGCATTGAAGATATACTTTAAGGAATTTACCCAATGGATCACAGGTTGTCTAGTAGAAATTAAATTTCATTTAGCTGATAGTTTGGGGATCACCTATATGAAACAAGGGAGTTGAGGAACCATAAGCTAATGAATCATTCCAAAACAACACAGACAGTGGCTGAGTTTTTTTTTCTGTCTGACACTTGCTTTAACTTTATTAGACATCATAGATCACATTTGCTTATAGGTGGCATCACAGAAAAAAATGTGATGCTGCTGTTGCTATGGCATCTAAAAGATCTCTCAAAATATCAAAATATTTGTTGGTATTAGGAAACTATCTAAGGAATTAAGAAATTGACCAAACTGGGATCTTTCTAAATTCAAATTATAAATTTCCTAAATAACAATGGGAAGAAAATCTGCCCAGTGCAACCAAATATTTGTGCCAAAATTTGCATCATTTATTTATTCATCACATTTAGACCCTGACTATCTTATCTAAGTGACTCTGGGCAGTTTTAGAATAAAAAAGGATATAATATAAAAACATAAATACAAAAGCATATGGTAAATAACTGCAAATTAAAAAACAAAATTTCAATTTTTAAGATCTTATAAGTTAAAAGTTGAAAAGGTAGGGTTGTCTAGTAGAAATTAAATTTCATTTAGCTGATAGTTTGGGGATCACCTATATGAAACAAGAAACCAACCATCCCACTATGGCATATCACTATTTGACCCACCCACCCCGTCGTTTAACACCCTTTCTGAAAGCCCAGAAGCATAGGGATCCACCTCAAAGGGTGAGGGCAATGGTAGAGAAAAATTCCTACCTGAATTTGCAATCAGAATTCTTTAATCGATGGAAACTGCCACATACCCTCCCTGCCTGACCAGGTAGAATGGGATGATGTAATTGGGATGAGATAGTTCCTCAAGTAACCTGGTCCTATACCAAGAACTTTAAAGGTGATAACAAACATCTTGAATTGGACCCAGAAACAAACTGGCACATAATGCCACTTGCATGACAAAGATAGGCCCATGTAGATCTATTGGGCAACAGTAGTCACGATCTTTGCATGTTTCATGATCTGCACATACAAAAGTGGAAGGACTTTGGACACAATGCTGCACTGATCCCCCAGACGGACATCCATGGACATGCCCCAATTTCTGTTTCTCCCAGGGGATTTATGAATAAGATTGGGTTTTTTAAAGACTGATATAAAATGCACACACACAAAAGAATAGTGTTTCCAATCTAAGCAGGTAAAATAGACCAAATGGATCAAATCAACAAGGCATCCAGAACTCTGAAAAATGACAAGTGTGACATACCATTGTTCTTATAATATGCAGGATTATCTGAGCATAAGAACATAGATGTTTCCATAATACCTTCAATATAAATAAATACATTATGGCATTAACTTTGAAAAGAACTGGCTTTATAAAAAGTAGAAGAGTTTCTTACCTATTGTTTATGCTGTTATTACATCTATTTGATTCATAGATAACTGGTCACACTGAACAGCTGAATGTATCTTGCTTATTTAATCTTCTGAACCTTGGCTCCCATTTTAAAGAATTTTAAGGCTGGAAAAATGTCATCCTGAAGATCTTGAAGAAGGAAAGGCAGTTGATCTGAAAGTGCATATGCATTTTAACTAGAGAAGTGAGTTGATCCAGAGCACAGAATGTGATATTGCTCTATTGATTAAGTATACTTATCATCCACTCAGTAACCAAAGTTCTCTACGTGAAATATAAAACTAAAATAATTTTAAAATGACAAAGCAATGCAAACAATAGCAAATCATTAATGAGTAGCACAGAAGTAATGTAAAACACCATATGTATATGATGGACATGTTAGAGATTTAAATTCAGTAGGAATTTTTTTTAGTTCTTTCCAAGAATATGCTATGATTTCTGTGTAACACAGACAGACAGACAGATGGCAAGAAGCTTCCTTGTATCCTTTAAGTAAAAACAAGCCAGTTGGGAAACATTAATATTATATTAGCATTACATAGCATAATTATGAAACATTTATATTAAGAACAAGGCAGTGGAGAAGACCGTTCACTTCATTTATCTCCTATCTCCCATAGGACTTTAGTGATCTGATAGATTTATAGCTACAAAGAAATGATGTAATCTTCAATAAGATGCCTCAAATCAAATAAATACAGAGCTGTGCTCACTACAACCTACACCCTACCCTCAGAATAGCAGTTTCTAGCAGAAACTCCATTTGTTCTCAGGAGAGTTTCCTTTGCTTTTACTGTTAAACAGGAACACTGACATATCCAGGACAGCCACAACATTTATTTCAATTGCCATTGCTATATGCAAGGAAATACTAAAATTTTAGAATTTCACCAATAGACATTTTTTCTACATATAAATGTAGAATGTAGATTTTTTATAGATTTTTTAAAATTGTTAATCCAATTTATATTGCCACCTATCTGAGAAACTTTGGGAGAGAGCAAACAAAAATAAAGAGTTACAATAAAACAAGAACCAACTAAAATGGTATCAAAACTCAATAAAAACATAAACACCTATGTTGGAGCTCCCAAATTCTTACTAAAGCAAGGGTGTCAAACTCACGCCATCACAACAATGTCACATGACATATCGGAACTTTTTCCTCCTTCGCTAAAATGGGCATGGGTATGGCCAGCACATGATGCATCAAGCCTGTGAGCCGGGAGTTTGATAGCCCTGCACTAAAGGCACATGCTTTCAATATATTCTGCATATAGCACTGCAGAGAGTAAGGCATTTTATCTTACTAATTAGATGCTCTTCTATATGCAGGAAGCTGTTTAGTTGCTATATATTTTACTGATTTAAGCAAGTAATTTTTTCCTGTATAGATTTTAATAGGATGCAACCAAAGAAACATCTATTTGTTCTTCAATAGCTTTTACTTTAATGCTTGTTTTGGCAAGATCAAACTCTAAAGCCCAAGAATGATCCTGCTGAAAAGCTATAGAGCTTAACATATGAATGGCAGTCTCTTGGAGACTAGCAAGAACCAGTCAATACTAAAAGACCACCACTGAAAGTGACTGGATATAACTTTAACTAAAAATTCAACATGGCAGCCCATGCCTAATTTGGAATTAAAATATTTTTTTAGAATATAATCTAAAAATATGTATTTGAGAGCATTTCTAGCATGTGGTGAAGACTTCTCAATTCCCCAGCAATGACAGAGCTCCCAAAAGACATTGGATCTCTCTGCCCCCAACAGATAGGTGTGAGCAGAGAAGATTTCAACATGTCCATCCTCAAACATCTGAGTCAGCAAAGCAGATTTAATCTTGTCTTCCACATTAATTAAGGACATGATTCACCCTGTTTATTTACTGAATGTGAAAGCCTTCCAGTTTTAAGTTTGTGGTTGTTTTCCTTTAAAATAACTACACTCTTGGTAGTTATAAGCAGCACAGAGACAAAGTGTGTCAGAGGCTGGGAAGGCATGGGAAATATACCTAATGGGAAACAAGATGAAAAGTACCTTCCCATTCTTCCAATATATTAAGCATAGGATAGAACTCTCCAATTTAATATAATATAATAATTTTATTAGTATTTTGAAATACATTAGACCATGTTAGGCTCTGTCGAATAACTGAGCAAGGACTTGATCTTCAAAAAGTCTTAAGATTTATTTTTATTCTCAATTGGTGTGCTTTTTTGTTCTCAAGGTATACTGTGTTCTTCTAATTTAAAAAAAACACAATATTGAGGCAAGACTCCACTGACTGTTTTGGGACATGCAATTATTATCATGTTTATTTCAAATCTCCTTGCAACAATACTTTTGTTTTCTGACAATCTGTCAGATCCGTGTATCTGCCATTCTTCAATGAAAGAAGAAGAGGGGGGCGGGGAGTTGGTACAACTAATCCTTTTTGATGTAACCTGAATATATTAAATCTTATATTGAATCTGTATAATTTGCACATAATATACAACTGGAGTATTGGAGCCAGATGTCTAGAAGTTTGTAACCTCTTGGAGAGATAGCAAGAGGAGAAGGGACCATAAAAATTCCAGCTCTGGAAGATACTCCCTGGGAAATTCTTTTAAGATATGTTCCCAGAAAAGGGGAGGGGAGAATTAACATGTTGGTTCTTTGTTTGACTAAATCACATCTAAATAAGAGGAGGGACTCTAACTCCCTTTATCTATTACGGTATGCCTGGAAGCATCTTAGATTCTGCTTTGACTTTTACTTCCTTTCAATAAATAATTCCTTTTGAAGTGCCTAGCTTTCAGAAGTTCATTCTTTTTCGGTTGAAGGGGAAAAGTCTAGTGCTTACATAATCTGTCTTATTATTAATGCTTTACTCCTGAAAACAACTTCTTCTTAAAACAAATGACAATTTCATCTGCAGAAAATAATATTTCTAGATATTTATCAGCTATGTTAGTAAACTGGAAATCTTGTCCCATTTATTGCTCTACTAATGAAGATTGTCCATAATAAAAAAGATAGGCAGGTTACTTTTCCTTCAACAGGGCCAGAAATCTACCAGAAATCTACTTATAATTTACTAATTGCTCATTCAACAGCATTGAAAAAAGTGATTTATGACCATTTTTCACACTTACAACCGTAGCACCATCTCCATGATCACATGATAAAAATTCAAACACTTGGCAACTGACTGATATTTGTGATGGTTGCAATGTTATGTGATCATCTTTTGCAACCTTCTAACAAGCAAAGTCAATGGGGAAGCCAGATTCATTTAACAACTGTGTTACTAACTTACCAATTGCAGTAATTCACTTAACAACTATGGCAAGAAAGATTGTAAAATGGGGCAAAACTCACTTAGCAAATTTCTCACTTAGCAATAGAAATTTAGGGTTTAATTGTAGTCATAAGTCAAGTCTTCACCACTCAACTTACAACAACAATCGAGTCCAAACCACTACATTGTTGATTTATTTTTTTTGCAGTATGTTACCAAGATGAAAAGATAAATGAGTTTGGCTGCTTTCTTTGGCAAGAAAATAAAAGGAGATCCAAAAGAGTCACAATCATAACCATTGGAGTCTGGGGAAAGCAGCAGCACATCATCCACACTGCAACCTGGGAAAAGCAGCAGCACATTATCCACACTGCAACCTGGGGAAAGCAGCAGCGCATCATCAAGTACTGGAAGAATTGAGTCGGACATTGAAAGGAATCTTCCTGACTGCTAGATATTGCAGCAGTACAACAATTTTAGTGAAAAATATGAGGGACTGGAAGTTTCCCAGAAAAAGTTAGGTTGCAAGTATTGCAAAAGATTTAAAATTTCGACCAAAGAAAAAAGTGTACATGCAGCAAAGGAATGGAAAAATGTCCAAATCGAGCCATCAGGAAAGAGTAAAGAAGCGCAGCAAGCTTCTCAGAAAAAAATTGAAAGATCATTTCTCATCTAAAGCTCACATCATTTGTACAGAGAAGTTGAAGCAATGTGAGCAGGATGTAATAAGAAAAAGATTGGATAAGGTGTGTCAGATCCGTGTATCTGTCATTTCTTCAGTGAAAGAAGAAAAGGGGGGGGGACGACTGATAAAGAAATCCTTTCTTGATGTAACTTGAATATATTTAACCTTATATCGAATTTATATACCCACACATGATACAATGGAGGGAGAGAAGCCAGATGGCCAGAACCTAACACCTCTGAGAGGCACAACCAGGAGATGAGAAGACCATAAAAACTCCACAGTGAAGTGTTCTGGGGAATCTCCAAAAAACAATCCATTCTAAAAAGGGGGTGGGGGGAAATTAGGTATGACCTGGGAAACTCTGAGAAAGATCGTTCCTGCAGAAGGGCTGGGAAGGGAATTAACATGTTGGCTTTTGTTTCCCTAAATAAACATTGAGATAAGGGGAGGGGTTCTAAACTCCCTTATCTATAACTGTATGCCTGAGGGACCTCAGACGCTGCTTTGAACTCCTACATGAATTGTCTCATCTCAATAAAGGATTCCTTTTGATACGTTTGGTTCTCAGAAGTTCATTTTTATTGATTGAATGGGAAAAAGTTCTGTAGCCTGACAAGGTGACTGAAAAATATTTGGGTAGTACTGTAGAGTATTTACTACAGTGTACAGTCTGGCACAAATGTGCAGACCTTTTTCATATATAGAAGATCTGATTGAATTGCAAATTAAAAATAGTTTAGATTTGGAAATAGGGTTACATTCATGTAAAACTGCAGTTGCAATAGTAGATTTCATTGCAAAAGACATTAGGAAACATTTATTTACCAAAATTATTGAAAAAACTCACAAAATTTGTTTGATCATTGATGATATCTTCCAAACCAATTCTTACACTGTACGTAAAAGTTGAGGATACAATTTTCTCACCAACAATTTTCCTTGAACTAGTAGAATTGGAAAAACAAAATGCAGAGAAAATGTTCAGTTATGGAAAGTTTGAATAAAGTTGGGTTTAATCAGAACTATCTAGAGAAACATTTAACTGGATTTTGCTCTGATGGAGCCAGTGTTATGCTTGGGAGAAAATCTGGGGTAAGCACTAGAATAGCCAAAGACTTTCTACACATTATAATATGGCACTGTTTAAACCATCAATTGCAACTTGTTTTAGATGATTCTATTAGGGAAATAAAGCAAGTAAATTATTTTCAAATCTTTATTGATAAAATATATTCTATTTTCCATCAATCCAATAAGGACCTAATTGAACTTAACAAAATTTCCAAACAACTTGAGATTGAAATTATAAAAATTGGTAGAGTTTTTGGTCCAAGATGGACTGCCTATACTTTAAGGTCAACCCTAGCTGTGTGGCATGCTTATCCAGTGCTACATTAATTTTTTTGTTCAAATAAAAAAATACTCTGGTATGGCTGCCAGTCTTGAAAACACATATTTTCTCCTGATTTGGCCTTGATGATTGATGTCCTAACTGAAATATCTCTTCTTTCTAATGCATTGCAAGCAAGAAACATAGACATTATAAAAGCTGAAAAACTTGTGGTAACATCAATTAAATCATTTGAAATGCTTATAGAGGAAAAGGATGCATATGAAAAAAAGGTTGATGGAATAATTACTTCAGAAATCTTTAAAAATATAAATTTTATACAAAATCATTGATTTGTGGGACTTCCTTGTGAAAGACTTGTAGAAAGCATTGTAACTAATTTGAAGAAAAGATTGATGGATTGCAAACATTTAAAAACAGGTTGCCAATTTAAAGACACTGATAAATTAAAATTTCTAAATTATTTGGAGCCAGATTACTGGAACATTGAAGAAGGGGTGGTTCCATGGAAAGCAGCTGAAGAACAATTGGTTGCATTTGGTGAAATTTTCCATTATGAAATTCGTATTAATGATTATCATTATTTCATAGAAAATGTATGAAAAGATTTGGAAAATTATACAATTCCTTGCAGCATTAAAAAGGCTAGAGATATTGTTAGCACTATTGCAGTCAGCTCAGCAGAGGGGAGAAAGGGGTTTCTTGCAGATGAACATAATATGTTCAGAGGGCAGAAGTCGCCTAAGAGTTTTCAAAATAACAAACCTGCTGACTATCAATCTAATTGGCTTATCTCTGCAAGAATGGGACCCTCTTTGTATAGTAAAGAAATGGTTATGGGCACATCACACAGCTGATGATGCTCATGTCAAACAAAAGAAAATGGTTACTGAAGATGCCAATAAAAAAGCAATTTGGTAGTACTTTAAATAACAGTTTTATTTTTTGTAAAGTTGTTATGTAATAGTTTTTGATTAATATTTTAAAATGTAACAAAATCTAGTTTTGTGTACCCTTTTTATTATTTAAACATTAAATACATGAAATAATAAACTACCTTTTGTTTTGATATATCTTTTTTTATACTTAAAAAAGTCATTAGGGCAAAGAAAGAGATTAAAATTCCCCATTGCTTTCCAATCCCAGAGGCTTCTTTCTGTAATATTCACCCTTGGTCACCCCCAATAAATTTAAAATGTGTTGAAGAACTGACCATACTATTTTCTGTAGCTGTCAGCCTCTCTGATATTTGCTTGCTGTCAGCTGCCATAATAACAGGAGGGGGAACAGATTGGCATTTGCGTGAGGAAGTGAGCTGGAGAAAAGACATCCTGTGTGTGAACCATAAGGGAGGATTGCTGCTAAGCAGCTGTGTGGACTTGTTTATGCCCAGTCAAGGTCAACGGTCTCAGCATTCCAGATGGGTGAAAACACCTGAAGATGCACCTCACATGACACCATATGAAATGGGAATTAGTTATTCACTGTGGGTCCCTAGGGGGGAGGGGATTGGGAAAACTTTCTATATGTAACTTTCACGTCTATTGCCTCAGATCTTGCTTTTTTTTTCATTGCTATCATTTCAAATTCAGTAAAAGTTCTCTACAAACATGGAGTCAGAGGTTTTTTTTTTGTGTTTTGAATGGAGGCACGTCTGACATTAAGCAAGATCTGCTTTATTAGCCAACTTGGAGATTTATTCTACCATGGGGGCTGAGCAAAAAATGTCTAACCAAGGCAGCAATCAGGAGGACATGGGAGCTGCTGAGTCAACCCCTCCTCAGTCCCACCATGGTTGGGAGGAAACTGAGTGGCTGTCACAGCTGCAAATTGAGGAGAAGCTAGTCCAAGCCAAATGATCATTAGGCGTAGGATAAATAGAGATCTCTGAGGAGCTTCCCTCTGGAGTAACAGCTGCCAGATGCCAGTGTGAAGAAACCGCCTGATAGGAAGCCAACAAAGAAGACCTCCTGATGACTCAGGCCCTGCATCTCTTGCACGAGCAGTGGTGGGATTCAAATTTTTTTACTACCGGTTCTGTGGGCATGGCTTAGTAGGCGTTGCAGGGAGAGAATACTGTAAAATCTCCAGTCAGAGGTGGTATTTGCTGGTTCTCCGAACTACTCAAAATTTCCACTACCAGTTGTCCAGAACTGGTCAGAACTTGCTGAGTACCACCTCTGTGCACGAGGCTCTTGAAAATCAGAGAGTGGGACTTTTGGTGGTGAGGCGGGGATGGACAGAGGTATAGAGATCTGCTCATGGTTCTTCTTGCCTCTTCTTGCTGTTGGTGTGATCCCTCAGGGTGCACGAATTCCGGAGAGAAACGTGCCAGTATGGGGAAACTCGAGCTCTAGTGAAGGGAAGGCAACTCCCATTGCAGTGAAGAGAAACTCCTCAGAGCCTGACGAGCAAGAGACTGCCGTTTTCTTAATGGCGGTCCCGAAGTCCGGTCTGCCACCAACAAAAAGAAGCAAGTGAGAGACAGATTGTGGTGATCAACAGTGAAAGGTATGGGTGGGGAAGTTTTTTCCGAACACTGTGGATCCACAGAAAATTGTTGAAAGAATCTGATCAGAGCCCTAAAAGGAAGTGGCTAAGGAACGGAGGTGAGGCGGGTGAAAGTGAAAAGGCTGGACAGATAGAAAATAAGGATAGTAACAAAAGAAGCAAAGAAGACTGGGAGGTTGGTGAGATTTGCTACATTGTTATTAGCAGAAAGGAATTTAGCCACTGGAAGGTTTGGGGGACTTGGATCACTTTCTGTTGGAAAGACTGTGTTAGATTTGAGATGAGAAGAAGATCAGAGTAAGTGAAATAAATGGAGATAACGCAGTGTAAAAGGAGACACTTTTTGGAAGCTCTGAAAAAGTCTTTGACCGTTGATCCGAGGGTGTATCGGTCCAACTGAATAGTTTGCCTTAACTGAAAAAATATAGAAATATAGAAAAACTGAACTTAAGATCCCCAAGAAAAGATGAAAAGAGAACTGGATATAATTGAGTGAGCTGAGATTTTGAAAGGACATTGTTATTACTCAGCAATTTTCTATTTCCGGGTATATGGATCGCAAGCGTGTAACTCCAGTGAGTGAAGGTGGAACAGCTACTTTAAGATTCTTTCTCTTTTCTCTCTCTTTCTACTTTTCCTATCTCTCTCTCTGGTGTTAATGCTCCTCTCTCAATTTTTTTTTTTATTTCTATATAATATTATTCAAATATATATATACAAGACAGAGGGAAATTGTTTACTGCAATTGTGATGCGATCTGTTTGATTCAATTGATTTATTAGTAATATTGATAATTATATTCTTACCAGATATATACATAGAAAAGATAAAGGAAATAATAATAACTGTAAGTACCATTTAGTCACTGATGACAATTAATGTTTATATACTAATAGTTGTATTTATTGGGTGGATCACCTTGAACATTTAATTTATTTACTGTTTGGCTACTATATAGTTGTGTATGATCAAGAATATTGAAAAAATAAATAAAAGGGTTTGATAAGACAGTTACTTAGAGGAAACATCTTACAGAGATAGCACCTCAGAGCATTTATATATATTTAGTTTTAGACAATAAGATTTAGATTAGAGTGATAGAATTAAATATTGTTTATTAGGAGTATTTTGAACCTACATATAGAGATTTAGCAACAATTAATAACAAAGGTTAGACTATATATAAATTATATACGTGATATATATATTGAAAGTATACTGGGTTAATATTACTGCTTATAAGAGACATCGCCTTACTAAATATATAAAGAGCTTGATATCGAAGAGTGGTGTAGATTAATTAATTAATTGAATTATTGATTAATTTTAACATATGCTATTGACTGTTACCAGTAAATGTTAATTTGGGACAACATAACCAACATATTACAACAACAAAAACAAATTTTAAAAGAAATGACATCTACAACTACAACTACATCTCTGAAAACCGGAAGAAAAGCCACTTTGACACTAACAACTATGTTGGCAATACCTTCGCCCATGACACAAAAGACAATTGAAGAAATAATACCATTGGAGAAAAAAACCGCCTTCTCAAATGTTAATATCCAATCGATCCTGCTTACTCTATAAGAATCGATGTCGAATTGCAAGAAACAATGATGAAAAACCACAATGAGACAGATATAAATGGACTAAAAGAAGAGATGGGGAAACTAAAAGCAGAAATGAAAGCAGGTATTTCCAAAGTAGAGGAGAAAGTTGGAATAATACAGCAGGCCTTGGAGAAAAATGAAGTAACAATAAAAGAGGTAGAGAAAAGAACAGAACGAACTGAAAGGAAACTGGAAAGGGTAGATGAACAACTAAAGAATGTGAGCAAGGAAATGGAGGATTCCTTGATCTACCTAGAGATGGATAAAGCTGCTACACACTTGAGATTCCAGAATATAGCGGAATCAAGAGAAGAAGATTTGGAACAAGTAATTTATTTATTTATTTATAAAATTTCTATACCGCCCTTCTCCCTAGGGACTCAGGGCGGTGTACAGCCAATCTAGACCCCAACAGTAATACAAAAGTTAAAAGGAATTAAATTAAATATTGGCCGAATAAGAAAAACCCACCCCACACCCTTAAAACCCCAATTTAAAATTACAGAACAAATGGAGACAAATTTAAAACCACCTCAGCCCAGGCCGGCCTGCTCAAAAAGCCAGGTCTTCAGCGCGCGCCTGAAGGCCCTCAGGTAATGGCAGAAATATTGGCGGAACTATTGGAAAAGGACAAAGATGACATCTTGAGAGAGTTTGATGGAGTCTACAGAGTTAGTACAAATTATGCGAGATGCCAAAATTCCCAAGAGAAGTCCATATATGATTCACGAGAAGGAATGTCCGGGACATCATATACAAGATATCAAGAGAAGAATCAAATATGTATAAAGGCAAAGAAGTCTTGGTCCTCAAACAAATACTGAGAAGAGTAAGAGATCAAAGACGAGATTATAAATTTTTAGTGGCTCACTCAAATCAAAAAGAAATCGTATTTAAATGGTTAATCCCAGAGGGGATGTTAGTTTCATGGGAGGGAAGGAAAATTAAAATAAATACTATGGAAAAGGCCCAGGAATTTTATGAATGGTTGGTAGGCCTGGAAGAGCAGAGCAGTAAGGACGAATTGGAAACAAACTCCCAAGAAGACCAAGACCAACATAAGAATAAATATGGAGCTTTAGGGGCTTCCAGGTTAAGCCCTTCTCGTTGACGGACTGGGGACTGCGACTGTCCGCAGCTTTGGTCTGTGCTCTCTCGTTGGAGAGTCCCAATCACTGTGATTAAGGGCTGAAGTTGCCTCAGAGGAGTGGCAGAGTAAGGGGAGGCCACCAGCCAGGTCGAGGGGAGCCACATCCCCACTTCCTGGGCTAGACAATTTTTCCCCTGAAGATGACGGAGTGGTAGTCTAAAATGGCCACCCTGAAGAGGAGGACTTAGCTGGACTAAGATTTGTGCAGCAGAGAAGAAAGAGGTGGACAACATAAGAACCAGGACAACTTGGCACAACAATTAATTAAAAGGTACCCCAGGATGGTATTTTAAGAATTTTTATGAAAGAATAAGAAAGCGGCGGATTTTTAAAGGGAAAGGAAAAAAAAGTGAAAATATCTTTGACAGCTGAGCAGGGCTTTGAACCAAGATTGGAAGAAGCCAGAACAAGATATCCAAACAAATTGAATTAAAATGCATTGTTAACAAACAGGCACAATTTAAAGCTGGACTTAGGAGTTTTCAAAAAGAAGGGGGAAATATTTAAATTGAAGATTTTATTGGTTTGGAATACCGAGGTTTGGAAAGCCCCAAACAATAAAACGGGGGGCGTGGGGGGGGGAGGTGAGGACATTGTATAATGGAGAGTGCCATCTGATAGACAAAAATTTAAGCTGAAAAAAGGAAAGTTCCTATTTCTCTATGAATTGGATCTGATACAATGAAAAGGAAATATTGAAACAATATAACAAGTACCCTAAAAAGTGAAAATTGAATTAGAACAAAAGAAAAACTATGGATTGTTGGATTGATTGGTGATTTTGCAATAAACTCAGTTCGGGAATGGTTGTTAATCCAGAAAGTTTGAAGAAGAAAAAAGAAAAAGATTGGTGATTGGTGGATTTTAATGATTATAAGATATAAGAGTGTGTAACAATGGTATCTCTGTGGGACCTAAAAATGGAACTTAAAAATTTGAAAGAACTACTACATGCAAGAGGTGAATCACTTGCCTCTGAGTTAAAAGCTATGGAAATGGCGACTGAAGAATATGAAGAAGAAACCTCAGAGAAGGAGGAGTTAGTTCAAGAAGAAGCCATCTTAAATAGACAATCAACACAAAGAACACCACAAAGAAGAGGAAAAAGAAGGGGGGTTAAAAATGGGAGATTTTAAAAAGTAACTAAAATCGGAAATATTTATAAAAATCGGAAAGACAGAAAGAAACACCAGAAAAATAAAAGGGGGAAGGAAAATATATATAGAGAGAGGGATATAAATCAGAGGGAGAAAAGATTTGGAAAAACAAAAGGGAAGAGAGTTAATGAAGTACAGGAACAATATGGAATTGTAAAATAAAGGAAAAAATTTCTTTACCTAGAATACATCGGGACAATGGTTAATGAATTAAGAAAAGGGGATCTCGCATTGATATGAGGGGTAATAATAATGTACTTTGCAATTACAAATTATAGAATATAGTCTACTAGAGAGAAGGGAGGGGCACTGATATCTTTTTAGAAGACGAATGCATTTTCTTCTTTTTGTTGTTACAAGAAAGGTTAATGTTTATTATATATATTGAAATGATTGAAATGAATTGTGAGGAGGTTTAAAAATGAGATTAATATCAGTGACCAAGCAAAATGGATTAATTGTTTCTTTCTCTTTTATTTTTTTATTTTTTTGATATTATAAATAAAATTTTATGGAAGTAAAGGGAGAAAATACATTGCAGAATCTGACTGAAAAGTACAATGAAAAGTAATTTATTTTTCTAGGGATTTACTATAATATAACTAAGTACAATATATATAACTAAGTAAAATAGATGTTTAATTGGGAATTAAAGATGCGGGAATTAAGGCAGGGATGGGTTTCTACCAGTTCTGTCTAGCTCTGTAGATCCGATAGCTCTGAAGAGCAGCCAGTTCTATGTCTGCTGATGTTTTTGCCCACCTGCTCACCCAGACTCTTACCTGATCTTTATTTCCTGATTTTTCAACTTCAGCTGCTGAACAAGACACAGCTGCAGTTAAAAAAAGCAAGAAAAGAGGGCTGTTTCAAAGGCTGCTTCTCTGCACGCAGCGTGCTGATGACGATTTACAGGCAATGATTTACAGGCGCCCAATCACAGCAGGAAACCACATCATAAATCACCGAACCTCATTAATCCCGAACCAGTAGTTAACCCTGTCGTATCCCATCCCTGAATTAAGGCATACTTAAACCACTGAGGTGACACCCTCAAACTAGTAAAAGGGGAGGGGAAATTTATGTTTTATTTTATGTGAAAAACTTGTATTAATTTAGAATTTATGAAAAGAATATGTGATGGAATTGCAAATTTGACAACATAAAAAAGAATTAAAAGGAAATAAGTATGAAGATATGGAAACTATTAGTGATTTAAATGAGAAAAGAGTACTTTGCAAAAGGCAACGCTTAAAAGAAACATTAAGGCTTAAGAAATACATTTGAAATAAATTGAAATGAATTGAGAAGATGTTTAGAATGAGAGTAATATTAATGAATAGGATTAACTTGCCTGTTTCTTTTCTTATATAAAAGTTGAGAGGTAAAATGAGAAAAGAGTACTTTGGAAAAGGCCACGCTTAAAAGAAATGTTAATGTTTAAGAAATGTATTTGAAATAAATTGAAATGAATTGAGAAGATGCTTAAAATGAAAGTAATATCACTTAACAGAATTAATGTGTTTGTTTCTTTTCTTATGCAAAAGTTGAAATAGAGAAGCAATAATAGAATTAAGTTAAAAATGGACAAGACAGAATGTTGAATGTAAAAATGAATATATAATTACTGTCATATTTGCATGTAAAAGTGGTGACTCGGAATTATGTTTTATACTGAAAAGAGCTTTTTTTAAAAGTTGTTTTGGAAAAATTGAATAAAACTTGTTTTTTTTTTAAAAAAAGAATAGATATGGAACTTTAGAAAATTAAGGAAATAGTCAACCATGCCAGGAGAGAGAAGAAGATAAGATACAATCTCAGGCACAAAGAGAAACCGGAGCAGTCACAAGACAAAGAGCGAAACAAAACTAACAACGGAAGAAGAAAGGAAAATATTGTCAATTAACATAAATAGTTTAAACTCTACGATAAAAAGGAAAAGGACAATAGCTAAATTAATCAAACAAAACACTGACATAGTATGCTTACAAAAAACTCATATAAAGAAATCTGATGAAAAATATTTAGAATGCCCGAAATTAGAGAAGCTATTCACTTCACCGGCAGATGCTGGGAAAAAGAAAGGGATTGCAGAGTATGTGAAAGAGGACATGAAAGCAGAGTTAATATGGTTGGACCCTAATGGAAGAACTCTGGTTTTGCAGATCTGGATCAACACTATCCCAATCCTTTTAGTGGTAATCTATGCCCCAAATGGAGACCAAAAAGAGTTTTTTAAGTATTTATATGAAAAAATAGTAGGAATGGAAAAAAGAAATATTTGTATCATAGGGGACTTTAATGCTATTGCTGATTATCAAAAACACCACAGTATTGGAGGTAGGAACAGGGAAAAAAAGAGAGCTTCCAAAAATATGTATGGAAATGATGAGGGAGTTAAATTTGACCGATATATGGAGGTTAAATCCTGAGAAGAAACAATCTACATTTTATTAAAACCCCCACCAAAGATGGACACGAATTGACATGGCATGGATGAATGGGGAAATAGCAAATGAAATAAAAGGGATTGAAATTTTATCTAATGAATGGGCAGACCACAATCCAATTCAGATAATCTGGAAAGGTAGGAAAAAATCCAGAAAAAGGTGGACATTAAATACGCAGTTAATTAGAGAAAAAAAATATATGAACAAACTTAAGGAGGAATTAAATTATTTCTTAAAAGAAAATAACAATGGAGCAACTATGAAACAAAACATTTGGGACACAATGAAGGTAGTAATAAGAGGTATAACAATCTATTACAATGCCAAGAGGAATAAAGAAAAATATGCCCAGCAAAATAAATTACAACAAAAAATTAAAAAATTAGAAATTCAATTACAAAGTACCCCAAAGGACTCAAGTTTGCAAAACCAGATAACAATAACTAAACACAAATTGAATTTAATTGAACAAGAGAGAATGATTATAAATTTGAATACAACTAAACAAACTTACTTTGAGCACACTAATAAGCCAGGGAGATGGCTATCCTATAGACTTAAAAAAGGGAAAGAAAGAAGATTGATTTACCAATTAATAGATGGAAACAGAGATACACAACAGGGGATAGAACAGAAAAAAGGAATTGCCCATAAGTATTTTGAAGACTATATAAAAAGGAAGAGGTCAATGAGGATAGGATAAGAAACTATTTAGATAAAATGAAGGATAAAGTAATTGGGGAAGAGATGAAATAATTATTAAACAAAGTTATTACTTGGTCTGAAAGGTAAAGAAGAAGCTAGAAACATGGGGTAAACTGCAACTTTCATTACTAGGTAGGATTGCTACGATTAAAATGTCCTTCTCCGGGTGCCGTCGGCCTCTATGTGTCGTCTGGCGGCCCCCAGGAATAGGGCCTTCTCTATGGGGGCCCCTGCCTTCTGGAATACTCTGCCACCTGAGATACGCACCAGCACGGACCTGAGGGCCTTCAGGCGCGCGTTAAAAACCTGGCTCTTTGAGCAGGCTGGCCTGGGCTGATACAGTTTTAATTGTCTCCTTTAATTTGGTTTTAACCTGGATTTTAAATATTCTTGGAGAAGGGTTGTTTTAGCTTAAACAGCCATTATTTAATCTCTTTTTAACTTTTGTATTGTTTGGGTCTGATTTGGCTGTACACCGCCCTGAGTCCCTAGGAAGAAGGGCGGTATATAAATGTTATAAATAAATAAATAAATAAATAAATATTCTCCCAAAATTTCTTTATATATTTCAGACGATACCAATTAAAGTACACAAAAGTATTTTGAAGAACTTAACAAAATAATCGCAAAATTGGCAAAAGAAAAAACCAAGAATAAATTTAAAGGCAATGCAAGATATGAAGAGCGGGGGAGGGGGGGGTTGGCTTCCAAACTAGGAGTTGTACTATAATGCGGCCTCCTTATATGGTTGAAGGAATGGGTGAATTTAACAAACAAGATAATATTAGTTTTAGAAGGCCACCACTTACAGAGGGGGTGGCATGCTTTTTTATGGGATATAAATACTTCCACAGACATTTAATTAGAGATGCATTACTGATCAACTGAAAAAAATAAGGAAAAAACATTATTTAAAGATACCAATCTGGATTTCAATAATGAAAGTGATGATCCACCCAAATAATTTGGATATTACTAAGATCATTAAATATAAGGACTTATTGGATGCACAAGGAAATCTGAAATTGTGACAAGATCTTCAAGACCAGGGAGTACAAATTGATAGATGGGCATACCTTCAAGTTCAGAGTAGATACAAACAGGATAAGAAAGCATTTGGAATCAATAATAAACTTCAGCAACTAGACAAAATTCTATTAGGCCCAGATAAAAAAAAATAACAAGATTTTATAACTATTTACTAGAGGCAGAACTAGAGGAAGAAATTGTCAAAGGGAATATGATAGTCTGGAGTAGGAATATAGGACGTAGTATCATCTTAATAGAATGGGAGAAGGTCTGGAATAGAAACAACAAAATCACAAAATCTGCAGGCTACAAGGAGAATGTCTACAAGATGTTTTATAGATGGTACCTTCCCCCGAGATTAGCGAAAAATGTGCCCCAACATGAGTCCGAATTGCTGGAAATGTAAAAAAAAAAAGGAGCGAACTTTCTTTCATATGTGGTGGTCGTGCATAGAGGCTCAAAAATATTGGCAGAAAATTAGGAAATGGTTGGAGGAAATGACAATAGAACAGATCGAATTTAAACCAGAATTCTTTTTATTAGGGATTTTTAATAAACAACTCTCAAAAAAAGTGAAGTACAACAGTGCATATTTTGACAGCAGCCAGACTGGCCTTTGCACAATGTTGGAAGCAACCTCATATTCCATCAGAGGAAATGATTATTCAAAAAATAGCAAATTGTGCAGAGATGGACAGATTAACTTTGGCATTAAAAGGAAAAGATACATCAATGTATTACGACAGCTGGAATTGCTGGTACAAATGGATAGAACAAAGATCGATTAAACAATAAAGGGCAAAAGAAAATGTGTTATAATAGTAGTAGTGACTATATATATATATTCGCACAAGGATTAATTGTATAGAGGGTATAAAATAAGGTTGAAAATAAGGCCCCACAAACTGTCGAGGACGAAATGGTTTTTAATTGTTTTCTGAATTTTCTTTTCCACTTTTCTTTCTTTTTCTTTTTTCTCTTTCACATTTATGTATGTGTTGTTTGTCTGTTTTAATTGTAAAATTAATAAAGTTTATTTTTAAGAAAGAAAGAAAATCGGAGAGCTTGGGAAAGGTATGCTTTGTCTGTGTATGAAGAGGTTGGGGAAGCAGCAGGAGGGAGAGAAGCCTCTGCAAACCCAGAAGTGATTCCTATAGCTCAGCCAGGGCCAGCACCAGCTTCAGGAATTCAAGCGGCTACCGTAACCCAGGGACACCCCCTTTTGGGGGGTTAGTTCAGGGGTGGGATTCAGTTTTTTTAACAACTGGTTCTGTGGGTGTGGCTTAGTTGGTAGTTGTGGCTTGGTGGTCATGTGACTGGGTGGGCATGGCCAACTCAACATCACTCATGTCAAGGGGCGCTTCTCCTTGCCTAGCCTCTCATGATAATGGGGATGCTGCAACGGTCATAAGTGTGAAAAATGATCATAAGTCACTTTTTTCAGTGCCATTGTAACTTTGAATTGTCACTAAATGAACTGTTGTAAGTCAAGGATTACCTGTACAAAAATACAAAAAGCTTCTTTATTTGCAATCATTAGATTAAAAATACCTGCAAACCAGAGTTACAAATCAGGCAGGGTGCCAGAGCATCTTGAGGAATGAAAATAGTTAAAATGCAGTGATAACTATGAAGTAGCCAATTCTTGATCATAAAGTGAAACCCTTTAGCAGAGAAGTCATTTAAGCTCTCCAGAAAAAGCACACCCAGGGAAAGCAATTCTTAGATCCATTTGCACCACTTAAAAATATCAGCTGGTCTCACTCACCTCACAAGATATCCTAAGGAAATCATCCAGATTTAAGGAAAAGTCACATGCCCCCCAGAAAGGCAGTAAAAAAAATCAGTGCTAAGTGTCAGGTCTGAGATTCAGCTGCCAAGTATGAAAATGGGGGTGGAGGAGTTGGAAAGTTCAAGGTTATTCTGTATGTCGCATTAAGAAATTCCAGCTGCAGGTTCTCATGATTAATGAAATGTAGAAGTGGGAGGAGAGAAGGTGGATTTTGTGTAACGCACGAAAATGATTTTCACTTTTGGAAATAAAGTGGAGGGAGAAACGTATTGGCGGATGCCCTGTCCAGAAAACCTCAGTTTGATAGCCACCGAAAGGAAATAGTACAAGCCTTAATTTCAGCAGCTCAATCGGAAGGCCAAGTGACCACTCGAACCCAAGCCAACCGCAACCCCAAACACCTGGAAGATAAGTTGACCACAGAATTGAAAATGGCCCTATTGACCGATCCTTGGTTCCTGGACCATCAAACCGAGTTAACAGTGAATGAGGGACTAGCTTGGAAAGGGACTAAGCTTTATGTACCCACAACCCTAAGACTACTGGTACTAAAGCGTAGCCACCATTCGTGGCTGGGAGGCCACTTCGGATTCTTAAAAAACTTACATTTACTGAGAAGACAGTTCTGGTGGCCAAACTGAAACCTGATGTCAATGATTATGTAAAAAGTTGCTCAATTTGTGTCACAATGCAACACAGAACTGGAAAAACCCCTGGCCTCCTTCAACAAGTTGCTGAACCAACCCAACCTTGGGAAGAAATCGTAATGGACTTTATTGGGAATTACCTAAGAGTGAAGGGAATACAATCATTTGGACTGTAATTGACTTATTCTTTAAACAGGCCCATTTTATAGCCTGCAAAGGACTTCCATCTGCAAAAAAGCTTGCAAAGCTGTTCATGAAACATATCTATATACTACATGGAGTACCTCGTAGAATAATATCACATAGAGGGGTACAATTTAATGCAAAATTAAAAGCATTCCAGATAGGTGAAAACACCCGAAGATGCACACCACATGACACCATATGAAATGGGGATTGGTTATTCACTATGGATCCATAGTGGGGAGGGGTTTGGGAAAACTTTCTATATGTAACTTTCACACCTATTGCCTCAGATCCTGCTTTTCTTTTGTTGCTATTATTTCAAACTCTGTAAAAGTATCTCTTATCTACAAACATGGAGTCGGGGTTTTTCTTTCTTAGGTTTTGAATGGAAGCACATCTAACAGTAGCTCTTCATCACCTGTGGCCCTCATGCTGGTAAAAAGAGCAAGTTGTGTGTGGTATTGGACTCTGGGAAAGTTGTAGTGCTGAACTAAGGCTTGACACTGGATTTGAAAAGGTTGTTGATGTCCTTTGATAACAAATGAAGAAAGGAACAACCCTACATTTCCTGTGTGATATCAATAAGCACTTCATATCAAATTTGTCACAGATTTTTCATTCAATCCATTTGATGTAATTGATGTGTTCTCTCTGGAGTATCTTTGGAATTATCTGAAAGAAACAGACCACAATTGCACTGTATTTCTTTTATTCAAGTAGTATGTGGGATGAATAATAAGGCAGACCTATTGTGGAACAATGAAAGACCTCACTTTCACAGTTAATTGAATAAAAGGGATACAAATCACAAATGAATATTTTACAACCAGGAAGCATTTCAGAACTAAGGGATTAGAAAGCATTGCATGGAGAATCTCTGATCAATGATATCTACATTTATATGCCCATGTTACACTGTGTATATTCTAAAGTGTTAATTAAAACTTAAGAACTGTTCATGATATATTTATTAAGAAAAAATGGATTGGGGTGCATTCTTTTGTCCATAGGCACATTTGGTTGTTTATAACATACTGTAAATTACTAAAGAACATTGACTTAAGACCAAGTCAGATGTGACAATCACTTGAATGCAATTAATGAACATAGTTTAAATAGTTGAGATTTCTCACGATCAGTGACAACAACTGATAGATCAAAATGATGTAAAACATCAGTGGATAAATAGGTAACATAGCAACATTTGTAAAGAAACTAAGATTGTAGAGAAATTGTTTTAACTGGTTACATAGCAAAACTGCAAGTTCTTTTTTTTTTCTCTATGAGAAAAATATCATTTTCTGTAGGCTAAGATGTCACTTACCAAAAACATATAATCAGTATTTCTGTCTTGAAAAAAATAAACTTCAGTAGAATGTTTTATTGGATTCCAACAAATATTTTAATTTATTCAGAATTATATTTCTATAACTATTATTTTTTTCATTTGCATAACATCGAGTGAATGTGTGCACACATGCACACTAATGGATGCATATTTAGATAATGAAAACCATCCAATGCAACAATAGTGAAAATGAGTTTATTGACAATTCAGCTCAGATCAAGAATGGCATTCATCTCAGTTTTCTGAGCAACACAAAGCAACAAACAAAGTCTGGAATGAGTTTTGAGGGATAAAGCCTTGCCTCTAGCCATCTCTCAACACCTTCCCCAATCACAACAGTGTTATGATAAGGACAGAAGAAACATCATTTTCATTAAAAACATTAATCTTATAAAAGAACAGGCTGAATACTGGTGGAATTTCCAAGGGTGCTTTGGAAAAACGAAGGAAAGTAGAGTGTAAGCAAAGAAGGGGTGAAAATTACAGTGAAAGAAGGATGGTTGGACACAATACTGGCAACAAGGATGGTTGGACACAATACAGGCAATAAAAGGAATTAAGGATAGACATTGCTAATCAAAAGGGCACTTAACATTTATAGTGCTTGAATTCAAGATGGGCTATGGAATTCTCTTTCTTGGCTTCATGCAAGGAAAGCAGCAGAAACAGCAGAAGTCTCTCTTTCTCTCACCAAACTTCGCCACAATGGTGCAGTCTCTTGGAGCAGGATCCCTTGCAGGGTCCCAAAGACTCATTTCTGACAGTTTGGGGGAGAGAAAGAAAGACTTTTGTTGCTTTCCTTGCATGCAGCCAAAAGCAGAAAGAAGCAGAAAGCATCCCAGTGGCCAGGCAAGGCACGTGGGGCAAGTGGGGTGAGTTCTCCCCCCCCGCCCTTTTCCCTCTCCTCTCACTACCTTGTGATGTTTGCAATGCAAGCAACACAAGCCTTGTGTTTCCGCGGGCCATGTGGGTGGAGAGCCTTGTGTTCCTGCGCAGCCTGGATTAATTACTTTTGGGGGGTGCTTTTGGGGTGACATTTCTCTGCAGATCAGCAAAATTTTCTCATGGACCACCAGTGGTCCCCAACCCATTGATTGGCGACCACTGTTCTAGACAACTGCCATTTCCCCCAATCTTTCTTTCACCCACCCCCATTCCCATGCACAAAAACCTTACTCCTCCTTTGCCTTTCCGTTATGTGAAACAAAAATGGGGTATTTGGCAGTGCTCTGTTTTCCATTGACTGGTCATTCCCCTGTGGGGTGAGGCTTGCTTTGGAGCTGCCACATAGACAGAAGTTCCCAGCCTTCAGAATTGGGAGTGAGATAGTGTTTTCTCTCACAGAAGGACCCAACCACAACTATGATGGGAGGCACTGTAGCAATTGGATGCATGTAGTCATTTTTAAAGAAGCCATGGAGCTCCTAGCACTTTTCAAGCACCCTGGATGTGGCTTTGATACTGGGCATTGCTATGGCAATGCCAGAGAAGCTTGGTTCATTACAGGGTTACTCATGAATGGAATTCATTTGCTTGCAGGTCAAAATCACTTCTCTGGCATAGTGTCCAACAGAAAGCATTCCCTCTAGAATGCCTGGTCAACAATAGGAAATTTTTCACTTTAATATTTGCACTTTTATCATTTACTCTCATTCTGGAAAGGAAAAGGAGCAGGATGTACAGGATGTTTGCAGGGCCTTGCTTCTTTCAGTGCTAAGCTAAGCATGAACAGAGCATGTGAGTGAAGTAGAACAAAATTGTCCTTTTGTAACAGTGAACCATTGCATGAATGCCTGGATTTCTCAGAGGCCACAGGAACCCTTAGCCTGATGGTCAGGCTAATTCTTAGATCAGCATCTGCCTTTTCTTTCTGAGCTTTTCTGTCATAGCTTTCTTGGTAAATTGCATTTGAGTTTTGGGAGTAAATCAGATTTGTGCTACAGCTGCTGTCATGTGCAAAATAATTGAGACCTTCAGTAGTTCGTTTGAGATCAATATATGGTACAGTTTGGTCCTTGCCTACAGAACTTGAACCAAAGTCCTTATTTATGCATATTTGTGGTAAATCCTTCCCATCAACCCCACTCCTCTGTATCAGACATCTGTCAGATAAATTGATCTTTTTTTTCCTTCCTTTTTTAGGAGACTATTTTATAACTTTCCAGAAATCATACACAGCTTATCAGCATTTTCCACCTTCTCTTAAACCAAAGTCAAATCAATTTTTCAGTGTTTGTATTGTATGATGTAGAACCATTGCTGATTTGAAGGAGTTGTTGGAAATCTAGTTTAGAAGATTTTCATTTTCAAACTATTTTTTTCCTACTTTTTTCCTCAGATTCTCTATCCTGGGTGACTATGTTTGCCAAGGAAGATTGGATGCCTTTTCCCGTCCACTTGCACCTAATCTCAGCACATGAGGTTTATAAATTAGGACAGTGCGTGCTTGTTCAGAAGCTTGGAAAAAATGGGAAAAAAGTGGGGGGAAAAGCTGGCCGCTTCACCATGCAACCCACATGCAAGGTCCAGAGGACTTCTTCCAAATCATTTTCAAAGTGTGCATGGGCTGATACATATTTCATTAGAATAAATAAATATAAACTTATTTTTTGTTAAGCTGAACATTTCAGGGAATTTTATTAAGAAGATACAGCAGGACTCGAGGAAGGTTGCGTGCTAAAAGAGTCAGCAAATTCTAAGCTCTCTTAATCGCCCTCTCACCTAGGAATGAGGGAGCATTAGATGAGCCATTCAGCAGGTGAAAGTAAATTCACATTTCTCATAGTGAGAGAGAAAGCTTTTTTAAAAAAAGCAGCATCTCTAAGAATAAAAACTGCAACTGTCCTCAATTGTACCTCTATCTGACTGGCAGAGTGGAATACCTTGGCCATCAAAGCACTCTAGTGACAGATATGGATTGTCTTGCCTGTGTCTGATAGATACACATAGGTTCACATAAAAACGGACCTATCAATAAATAAAGAATAAATATTGGAAACCTTCATAAATAATATTCCTATCTTTGTCTTCTCTAAACTCAACTTAATTTGCATGTCACATCTACTTTTCTTAGGGACCTTTTCAAGGATATTGAAATGAAAAAAAGTAATCTCTCTGCAATATAAAAACTTGAAAAATTGCTGCCTTGCCCTATTTAGGGTTTTTTTTTACATTCATGCTTCTTTTTAAGTTAAACTCTATGGAGTGTATTCAAGTTTCTCTTTCTTTTAAATCCTGTTTCTGAAATTGATAATAGGCATCTATGCTCCAGAGACTGCCCATAGCTTCCCAGCATCCTCCAAGATGGCACAGTCAAAATTTGGCATCAAAGTGGAGATTTTTGACAGACCTTTTTTAAAAAATTGCAACAAGCAATGAGTAAAAGTGGGTTATTAATCATGTAAAATGCTTATGCCCCGCCATTTAAAAAAATAAGTATGATTTCTGGGGGAGGGAGACTGCTTTAAGACTGAATAAAATTGTCACTAGTTTATGGCAATTTGTAATTATTGTGAAACAACACCATTATCTGGAAAATATACTCATTACTTTGTGTGGGAGCTTCCTTGACAAAAGTCTTCATGTTGGTAGGAAACCAAACCAAAGAGGACTGATTACAATTCCTCACGGCAATCAAATATTGGTAAGATATTTTCATGAAAGCAAAGAGAAAAAAGGAAGAATAGTTTCTTAAAATTTGTACAAGAGAGGACAATGACAGAATGCTTTTCATAAAGGAATAAATGGGTTAAGGGAAACTGGACAAAACACCATTTATATAATATGGATGGTCAATCAGAGTCAGTCATTGCCTCTGTAATGGCTGAAACTTTGGTATTGTAAGCAATGGACTTTTTCCCCTTCAACCAAAAAAAGAATGAACTTCTGAAAGCTAGGCACTTCAAAAGGAATTCTTTATTGAAAGGAAGTAATCCCAGTACTAGTCATGCAGAATCTAAGATGCTTCCAGGCATACAGTAACATTAGTTAGTTATTAATTAGTTAGAACCCCTCCCCTTATTTAGATGTGGATTTTGTCGAACAAAGAACCAATGTGTTAATTCCCCCCTCCCCTTTTCTGGGAACGTATCTTAGAAGAGTTTCCCAGGATTATCTTCCAGAACTGGAATTTTTATGATCCCTTCTCCTCTTGCTATCTCTCCAAGAGGTGACAAGTTTCTAGCCATCTGGCTCCAGTCCTCCAGTTGTATAATCATGTGCAAGGTATTGTCAGCCTTCAAGATTTTCTTCCTTTGCTTTGCATATTTCGGCTGTCATAAGTAACTGGGGGAGGATGGGGAACATGATAATGGGAAGCGAGCTGGAGGTTTTACAAAACAGAACTGTATAAGTTGGGGGGGGGGGGAAGTTTCTTGCTTAGGCTTCTATTTTTTTTATTTTTTTATTTGCATTTATATGCCGCCCTTCTCCGGAGACTCAGGGCGGCTTACAGTCTATGGAGCACCATGCTAAGTGCTCGGCAATAGCCTTCATTCCATTGTATATGCCTGCTTATTACTAGGGCTTATTGGCCACTGTCAGCCTTCAAGATTTCTTCCTTTATTTCCTTTCTTCTGCTTTGCATCTTTCGGCTGCCATAAGTAATGGGGGGGGTGGGGGGGCAGTGGGCCATGATATATCTGGGAAGCGTGCTGGAGTGAGTAGGAAACGAAACTGTATATCTAGGGGAGGGGGAGTCTTACTTAAGTTTCTATTCTTTGCTTTTCTATTCCTTGCTATGCGCAACTGCAACTCTTTATCAAACTATGCCAAGGTCAACGGACAGAGGCCTCATCACCACCTGAAGATGCCCACATGATGTTATGCACCATTTCTCATTGGAGGAGTGATATGGACTGTTGGGGGTGGGAACGTTGCCATCACTTTGTATATGTGCTTTTCGCGCTCATTTCCTCAGATTCAGAATTCTTTTGTTGCTACCACTTTGATTTCCAGTAAAAGATATCTTTACTCTAACAAATGGAGTTTAAGTGTTTCTTTCTTGGACTTTGAAGGGAGCACCAGCTGACATTATTCTGAATCTCCCTTTTACCAGCCCACCCGGAGAAAACCCAAATTTTCTTCCGAGGGGGTTTGCAAACAAACAATGTCTAGTCCAGGCAGCGACCAAGAAGACCAGGGAGCGACTGGAGGACCAGAATCCCTGTTGATGGAGGGAGCAGAAGAGGCCGACTTCTTAGCAGAGCTAAGTCTTGGCGAAACCCCAGCTGTAAAGCCCAAATGGTCCCTGGGAGTCGGTTGGAAGGATCCTGAGGAAAGGCCCCCTCCAGGAGTGACCACAACCCGTCGTCGAGGGAAAGATGAGCCATGGCAGGAGAAGGAACGGAGAGGTTTCTTACTAACGCAAGCCATGCAACTTTTACATGAAGCTGCCGGAGAGGCTCAAGCTGATCAAAGGTATGAGGGGGAAGAGGGGGAGGTAGCCCCAGGCAGAAGAACCAGAGCAGCCACCCCCATAAATCAACCTGGGCCGGCGCAAAAGGCAGCAGCAGCAGCACAGGGCCCCCCGGCTGGGGGGATAATTGCCAGAAGGCGTAGAACTCTGAAAGTGCCTCCATTGGAAGTAAAATATGGAGGGGACCCCCAGGAATTAGGATTTTTTCCTAGCACAAGTTTGGAGCCATATGGAGGAGTATGGGCAGGATTTTTCCTCAGAAGCGGCCAAAGTCAGGTGTGTGACCAGGGCTCTGGAGGGAACGGCTGCAAAGTGGATGGTGACTTTGCATAATGATAATGCCCCTCAGTTGTTGAATTATGACCAGTTCATGACAGCATTGCGCACTAGATTTGAAGATCCTCTAGCTGAACGCAAGGCTAGAATCAGGATGAAAACCATAAATCAGGGGCGAAGGTCAGTAGCTGATTACACCCAGGAGTTTAGGGAGCTGGCGTGCCATATCCGCGGCTGGTCCCAGGGAGCCCTGATAGAAGCTTTTAAAGATGGGCTAAATGAAGATGTTTATCAATGCTGCGTGGCCAGAAGAGACCCTGGTGAGCTGCAGCAGTGGTACGTGCTGGCAGCAGAGGTGGAGATTGACCTGACCCGAAACAGACGCCGGGGGGATTTTGTTTTGAAGAATTCCCCTCTCCCCAGGCCTCAAGAAGCCTTAAAACCTCTAAAGGGAAGACCAGCGGCAAAACCCAGGACCAGAGCATGTTTCCGATGTGGGAAAGAGGGTCACTGGGCTGCAGACTGCCATGCCAAGCTGGAACCAAAAGGGGCGCCAGGAGGAGGAAGATCTGAGAGGCCTCCAGCCAAGCCTCGTGGATCGGCACTAAAAGCGGAGGAAGTTGTAGAGGTCACCCCTCAAAAAGGAGGGGGTTGGGAATTCCAACCTCTTCTGAAGGGAGTGAATCCGAATTGGAAGACGCACTGGTAAGTCCGAACAAGAGCCTTATGACCATTCCAGTGAGATTAAGGGTACCCACGTCAGGGGCTGAAGGGGACATGTTGGCTTTGTTAGATTCTGGGTGCACAAGGTGCGTAATCAGTTCAAAGGTGGTAGAGAAGCTGGGCTTAACGCTAAAGACTCTAAAAATGCCCATAGCTTTTTGCCAATTGGATGGATCGGTAGCCAGGGGTGGACCTGCTCATTTTATAACGGAACCAGTGGAGATGACAATGACTCTGTGTTTTATTGTGGCTCCTGGAATGGAGCGCCCCTTAATACTGGGTTTGCCTTGGCTCCGGAAATGGAACCCCCATGTTAATTGGAGGAGGGGATCACTACGCATACGTACAGACCAACCCCCAGAAGGGGAGGGGCAATCCAAATTGAGACCCCAAAATCCCACAGAATTGGCTTCTACTGGCACTGAGATTCTGAAAGGGGAGGAGAAAATTCCAGAGGAATACTGGGACTTAAAGGAGGTGTTCAGTGAGAAGGCCTCGGATGAGCTCCCCCCTCATCGCTCAACGGATTGCAGTATCGAATTTTTGCCAGGAGTGAAACTCCCAAAACCAAAACTGTATTCAATGACCCCACGGGAATTAGGAGAATTGCGGTTATTCATTGAAAAAAATTTAGAACATGATTTCATCCAACCTGCTAGGCCCCGGGTGGCGGCTCCAGTGTTGTTTCGGGAGAAGAAAGATGGTTCCTTACGCTTGGTGGTAGACTACCGTAATCTCAACGCCATCTCGGTGGAGAACGTGTACCCCCTTCCCCTGATGAAGGACATGCTGGCCCACCTCGCTAAAGGAAAGATTTTTTCGAAACTTGACCTGAGAGAAGCATACTACCGAATCCAAATCAAAGAAGGGGATGAATGGAAGATTGCTTTCAATTGCCCAATGGGTTGTTTTCAATTCAACGTCCTGCCATTTGGCCTACAGGGGGGGCCTGCAGTATTCATGCAAATGATAAATCAAGTATTGCAAGAGCATTTGTACAAAGGAGTGTTAGTTTATCTTGATGATATTCTTATCTACACAGAGACTCGTGATGAGCATGTAAAACTAGTGCGGTCAGTCCTGGAGAAACTTCGAGCGGCTCAGTTGTATGCCAAGCTGTCAAAGTGTGAATTCCACCAGGAGAAAATTGACTATTTGGGCTATCGCATATCGCACGACGGCATAGAAATGGACCCGGGGAAGGTGCAGGCGGTCTTGGAATGGGCCCCTCCCCATACTAGGAAACAATTGCAAAGTTTCTTGGGATTTGCCAATTTTTACTGTCAATTTATTCCTGCTTTTGCGAAGATTGTGATGCCCATCACAAATCTCCTTAAAACCAGAGGGGAGGTGAAACCGAAGCCCAGTACACCACTGGAGTAGTCCAGGGAGTGTCAAGCTGCTTTTGAAAAACTGAAACGTCTGTTTGCTGCTGAACCCGTACTTAAGCACCCAGACATGGACGTTCCGTTTGTAATCCAAGCTGATGCGAGTGACGTAGCCGTCAGAGCGATGTTACTTCAGATAAATGAAAAAGGATACCTGCAACCATGCGCTTATACCTCCCGTAAACTAACTGAAACCGAGAGAAGATGGGCCATCTGGGAAAAAGAAGCTTTTGCAGTTCAATGGGCTTTGTTAACTTGGAGGCATTTCCTAGAAGGAGCCAAACACCCTTTTGAGGTCTGGACAGATCACAAAAATCTGGAAGCTCTGAAAACGCCTCGGAAACTGTCTCCCAAGCAAGTTCGCTGGGCGCAACATTTTAAGCGGTTCAATTTTTCTTTGAAGTACATTCCTGGTGGAAGGAACTTCATGGCAGATGCTTTGTCCAGATTACCTCAGTATAATAGTGCTCGCCAAGAAGTGGTGAGACCTATCATCCCAACCGAACAGTTGGCAGCTCCAATGGTTACCAGAGCTCAGAAGAAAAAAGAGATTGATTTGTCAACCGATTTATCTGCACAATTGAAAGAAGCTCTAAAACTTGATGATTGGTTCCTAACCCACTCGAATGACTGTACCATTAGAGATGGATTGGCCTGGGTGGGGGCCAAATTATATGTACCGGGAAAACTAAGACACCAAATTTTACATCAAGCTCATGATTCTAAACCTGCTGGACATTTTGGGTTCGTGAAGACCCTACACTTGGTCAAAAGGCAATTTTGGTGGCCCACGTTGAAAAAGGACATTGAGGCTTATGTTGCTAGCTGCCCTATCTGTGCTTCGGCTAAGCGGCCGCCTGGTAAACCAGCAGGATTATTGCAGAATGTGGCTAGATCATCGGCCCCATGGAAGGAAATCTCCATGGATTTTATAGTAGAATTACCTGACAGTGGAGGAAATACAGTCATTTGGGTAGTGACAGATCTGTTTTTCAAACAGGTACACTTTATACCCTGTGCGAAGATCCCGTCAGCGAAGACGTTAGCTAAGTTATTTATTTTGCATATCTACCGGCTACATGGAGTTCCTGAACGCATAATCTCTGATAGGGGCGTCCAATTCACCTCAAATTTCTGGAAAGAGTTCCTAAAATTACTAGGCTCCGCCCAGGGGTTAACCTCCGCCCATCATCCACAAACCAATGGGGCCTGTGAGAGAACTAACTCAGTACTGGAACAGTATCTGAGATGTTACATTAATTATCAGCAGGATGATTGGACTGACTTACTGCCTTTTGCTGAAGTGGCATACAACAATTCGGTACATAGCAACACCGGATTCACTCCATTTAAAGTGGCCTCGGGATAAGACTTTGTACCCATACCCGAGCTTCCGCAAGAGAAATCTAACATTCCCATTGGATGAGCGGATAAGGCATCTCCAGATAACTTGGCCAGTTGCCCGCAAGGCATTGGATGATGCTCATCAAGCTCATAAAAAATTTGCAGATGAAAAGAGACGTCCACAAAAACCATATCAAGTTGGTGATAAGGTGTTTTTATCAACCAAATTTTTGCAGACCACACAGAAATCGAAAAAGCTTGGACCTAAGTATGTGGGACCTTTTCCGGTTGAACGAGTTGTGAATCCTGTGGCAGTTCAATTGACACTGCCTAAAACCCTCCGTCGGATCCATCCTGTTTTCCATGTTAGTTTGTTAAAACCTGAACGTACATTTAATCTGAGGCCGACTCAAGTAGCCCCCCTTGTTCATTGCTCATTGAAGGTGAACAACATTTTGAAGTTAAAGAAATTTTGGATTCTAGGAAGAAGAGAGGTCGAATCCAATATTTGGTTGCGTGGAAGCATTTTCCTTCTTCCCAGTCTGAATGGGTAGACGAGAGAGATGTTAGAGCTCCCCGGCTGGTGCAGGCGTTTCGCACTATGTATCCTGATAAACCCTGAACATTAATGCTGTTGTTATTTGTTTGTACTATCTTACCTTTTATTCTTATATTTTTTAGGACTAACGTCTTTTTGCAGGAGGGCCGAATGTCAGCCTTCAAGATTTCTTCCTTTATTTCCTTTCTTCTGCTTTGCATCTTTCGGCTGCCATAAGTAACGGGAGGGGGCAGTGGGCCATGATATATTTGGGAAGCGTGCTGGAGTGAGTAGGAAACGAAACTATATATCTAGGGGAGGGGGAGTCTTACTTAAGTTTCTATTCCTTGCTTTTCTATTCCTTGCTATGCGCAACTGCAACTCTTTATCAAACTATGCCAAGGTCAACGGACAGAGGCCTCATCACCACCTGAAGATGCCCACATGATGTTATGCACCATTTCTCATTGGAGGAGTGATATGGACTGTTGGGGGTGGGAACGTTGCCATCACTTTGTATATGTGCTTTTCGCGCTCATTTCCTCAGATTCAGAATTCTTTTGTTGCTACCACTTTGATTTCCAGTAAAAGATATCTTTACTCTAACAAATGGAGTTTAAGTGTTTCTTTCTTGGACTTTGAAGGGAGCACCAGCTGACAGCCACCCCAAGCAGCATTTTTACAACGTCAGCTTATTGCCCCCAACAATCTTGGGCCCTCAATTTACCTACCCCGAGAGGATGGAGGGCTGAGTCAACCTTGAGCCTGGTGGGATTCGAGCCTGCACTAATTGCAGGCAGCTTGCACTAAGTCTAGATGATTAACAGCTTGCACCACCAAGGCCCTTCTATCCTATACTATGCACAGCCACAACTCTATCAAAATATGTCAAGGTCAACGGACAGAGGCCTCATCACCACCTGGAGATGCCCACTGATGCTATACACAACTTTTAATTGGATGAGCCAATTGAACTATTGGGGGTGGGAACGTTGCCATCACTTTGTATATGTGATTTACGTGCTCATTTTCTCAGATTCAGAATTCTTTTGTTGCTACCGCTTGATTTCCAGTAAAAGATATCTTTTCTCTAATTAATGGAGTCTAAGTATTTCTTTCTTGGATTTTGAATGGAGCATCATATCTGACATTATTCTGAATCTCAGATTACCAGCCCACCCGGAGAATTAACAAACTTTCTTCTGAGGGGGTCTGAATGTGGGATTAATTGTTCAATTGTTCTAATTAATGATGCTCAATGTACGCGCAACCTGACCTTGGCTGATGGAACAGGGAGTTTGCTTCATGTAGAGCCAGGAATGTGGTCTTATCTGTAACAAAGAAGTAACGGAATGAACTGATTTTAATGAACTGACTTTGTGTTATTATTGCTTGGCTGAGAATTCTGTAACCTTGCTTTTTCTAAATAAAAGAGTGCTTTGGACTTCGGTTCGGAGCATTTCATTTCGAGGAAAACCCTGTTTCCATGTCTCATGATTTGCCGGGTTAACCATTTAATTGCCTCAAGTGGTGACCTCCGACGTGATTCTTAAAGGATACGTCCGCTTTGTCCCCATCCTTCGCCAGGCATTGGCTTAAGCGCTTTCATCAGGTACACGGCTGGACCGCGTCTGATTCATCGTAAGTATGGGGAATGATCTATCTCAGGCTCAAGAAGAGCACGTCAGGGAATTGAAAGAGATAGTTAAGCGAAATTACTTTCAGTTTAACTCAGCTGGGAAAGCTCGGCAAGTTAAGGGAAAAGAGATCAAAGAACTTTTGAAATATGTATGGGAACATATGTCAAATTACCCTTTGTCAGGCAGCACAAAAGTGTCTACATGGAGGAAGATAGGTGAGGATTTGCATAATGCGCCTCGCACCCCTGCACCCATACTCTGTACATGGCGTTCTTTGATTGAGGCACTGCAAATTCAAAATAATCCTTTGTTACAACCCCCTCCTGATCCTGTCATTCACCCACCTCCTTATCAGCCAGTTCTTGTTCAGCCAGCTGATACCACAGCAGTTCGTAATCCTGGGCTGCTGCTCCCTCCTTCTGCCCCTGCTCTTAGCGAGCTTTCGCTAGCCCCTCGTGGAGTGAAAAATGCGGTGGATGCTGGATTTGAAAAGGCAATGGAGAATGGGGAGCTGTCTCCGGAGGAATTGATCAACCTTCCGGTCTCAGCTTTTCCTGTTGTTGTAGAAATGGATGGAGTAGGGAATCAGGAACGTGTTTGGCGTCCTTTAGAATTAAGAACTCTCCGGGAAATTACCACAGCAGTAAAAGATTATGGGTTAAAAAGTAAATATACAACTGCTTTATTAGAGGCTTTGGCTTTTGGGCGAATGATGATACCGGAGGATTGGAAAGCTTTGGCCAGAATGATCTTGTCCTCCGGCCAATATATTATTTGGGATTTTCAATATAGACAACAGGCATTAGCTAGGGGAACAGGACAAGTTACACCCGATCAGTTATATGGTGCAGGTCAATTCAACACGGTTGAGTCACAACGAGATAATCTGGCAGATCAAGTCTTCCCTATGATTAACCTTTGTGTGTTGGCTGCGTTTACTAAAGTAGATGAGGCTGAAGGTAGTTCCATTCGCAGTTTTGTTACCATTAAGCAGGGAAATGCTGAGCCATATCAGGATTTTATTACTAAATTGAACCTATTATTATTTATGTTCCTTTTCGGCTTCACTTATGGGAACAACTCTTGGCTACCTCTGAGCTACTTCAATTGTCTTTAGCAAATTGGCAAGGCACTTTTGCTTATCATTTACCATCAGATCATAGATTGTCCATTGTCACCAATACACATATAATTTTGGCAGAAGTTCGCTGCTCTTTTCCTCTCCCAGATGCTTTGACCTTATTTGTGGATGGAGGAAAAACTTATGGTGCGTGCGTATGGAAACTAAACGAGAAGTGGCATACGAAAATTACCCCCCCTCAAAAATCAGCTCAACGAGCAGAATTGGCTGCTGCTATGTTGGCTTTTCAAACTTTTCCTGACACGCCATTTAATCTAATTGTGGATAGTCAATATGTTTACAACTTAACTATATGCCTCACAGGGGCATATGTATCCCCAGGAACGGAGGAAGGGCTACTTGCTCTTTTCTTATCGTACCAACAAATTTTAGAACAGCGTAAATGTCCTTATTTTGTTGGGCATATGCGTAGTCATTCTCATCTTCCTGGAATCCTTGCTGAAGGAAACCAGCGAGCTGATGCCTCCACACGCGTGGAGCACTTACATTTATCTAAAACAACTCCGTGGGACAGCCATTCTTACTTCCATCAAGGGGCAAAAGCCCTTATCAAATAATTTGGCCTCTCAGCTACAGAAGCTGCTGCAATTGTCCAGCAATGTCCTACCTGTAGTAAAATTGCTACAGCTATACCCATGGGAGTAAACCCTAGGGGTTTGCACCGTAATGCCCTTTGGCAAATGGATGTCACGCAGTATCCCTCCTTTGCCCCATGGAAATATCTACATGTTAGTATTGACACATTTTCTGGGTTTATTATGGCTACCCCACAAAGGGGGGAGACTGTTAAGCATGTCATTAATCATTGTCTCCGCACTTTTGCCTCCTCAGGGCCACCTAAGGAGCTAAAAACAGATAATGGTCCTGCCTATACTAGTTCAAACTTTGCTCAATTTTGTGATCGTTGGTCAATTTGTCATAAATTTGGCATTCCCTATAACTCACAAGGACAGGCTATTTGCGAGCGAGCAAATGGCACTTTAAAACGCATGCTCGAAAAATTTAAACAACAACAAAGGGGGAATTCCCCGGGACTTCCGGGAATACAAGACACTCTCAAGACACTCTCAATATTGCTTTATATTCTTTAAATTTTCTAACTCCCACCGGCTCGCCTCCAGCTACAGCGGCAGACCGGTTTTTCCCTTCTTCTGTTTCTTCTACAGAAAATCGCCCTCTGGTCTGGGCTCGGTTTCTCCCAGACCCTACGTGGTGCGGCCCATTTAAACTTATTACGTGGGGCCGCGGATATGCTGCAGTGGAAAATGAAAATGGTGTTCGTTGGGTACCTGGTCGCTGCATTCGTCCATATATGTGTGGCCAGCAACCTCGGAGGTCCGAACAAGAGAGCGGACCTGGGAGTTTGGGAGCAGAACACCTTGGTAAATGATGCAGCTCAGATGGCTTCTATGCTTAACAGAACGAACTGCTGGATTTGTTTGCATTTACCAACAGGAGGTCATGGCGGATTAGTCTTGGAAGGTGTCCCTTTGAATCTGACTTCAATAGCCTCCCATGCAACCTTTAAAAGAACTTTTGCAGATTTACTGTCAGACGAACCTTTCCACAAGTCGGTGACTGCTCTTAGTCCCCGTCTCCAGGAAGAAGTGGATGTTTGTTTTAAAATAGTGAACCAGACAGGTGGGATCTTTCTGGGGGACTATCCTCGATGTAGACGGACAATAATCATTAATGCAAAGAATCTTTACACGTCTGGATGGACTGAAATGGATTCAGACTTTCAATGCCGACGGACGGTATTTAATTGCACCCCGGACAGAAATTGTGTTCAACACAATTTAACTTGTGCTAAAGGAGACCTTATTGACCCAACCAACGAACACCCGGTAAATGCTAAGGCTACTCATTGTTTTACTAGCAAATTTATGCCTTCTTCTATGTGTCAGATAATTGGTATGATTATTGAGCAAGCAAATGCTTCTGCTGTAGAGAACCGTAGTCTCCCCTTATTTGTGGGAGAAGTTTGGTGGTTATGTGGGTACAATGCATATGCTGTCATTCCGAGTGGTTGGTATGGCACTTGTACGCTTGGTTGGCTTGCACCTGCTGTTTGGGTTCGGGACACACTCCTGACAGGGTTACGTGTCCGCAATAAACGAGGAACCGACGACCTAGATTCCGGTTTAACAATGGGGGGTAGCTGGTCAACTCAACTAGCCAGAAGTTTGTTTCCTAGTTTGGGGGTGGCTATGAATTATCGGGATTTACACCTATTGAATAATTGGACTACACAAATGTTTAATCTAACTATTAAGGCTTTAAAAGATATCAATGAAGAGCTTCAACAGATCAGATTGGTCTCTCTACAGAACCGTTATGCTTTGGATTACCTTTTAGCATCTAAAGGAGGAGTCTGTGCTTTGGTAGGTGCTGTTTGTTGTACTTATGTGACTGATCACGGCCCTAATCTAACCCTTACTATTGACGCCATGGAAAATTTGATTGCTCAGAATCCTTTGGTAGGGACTGGTTCTGGTACCGTAGACATATGGGGAGCCATGTGGTCCTGGCTGCCGGATGGGTCTTGGATCCGAAGGATGGCTATATCGATCATCTTGATACTGGTTGCTCTGGTAAGTGTCTGTTGCTGTATTCAGTGCTTGCCTTCCTTGATAGTCATGGTAAGAGGTTTATTTCAACAAACGCAAGAAATACATGTTACTACTTATTATGCTCGTGATGGTTATGAAATAGAAAAGGGGGAGATGTGGGATTAATTGTTCAATTGTTCTAATTAATGATGCTCAATGTACACGCAACCTGACCTTGGCTGATGGAACAGGGAGTTTGCTTCATGTAGAGCCAGGAATGTGGTCTTATCTGTAACAAAGAAGTAACGGAATGAACTGATTTTAATGAACTGACTTTGTGTTATTATTGCTTGGCTGAGAATTCTGTAACCTTGCTTTTTCTAAATAAAAGAGTGCTTTGGACTTCGGTTCGGAGCATTTCATTTCGAGGAAAACCCTGTTTCCATGTCTCATGATTTGCCGGGTTAACCATTTAATTGCCTCATCTGAACACAATGTCTAATCCAGCCAGCGACCAAAAAGACCTGGAAGTGACTGGAGGACCAGATTCCCTGCTGTTAGAGGTGGCAGGGGAAGCCGACTTATTAGCAGAATTAAGTCTTGCGAAAAACCAGCTCTACAGTCAAAATGGTCCCTGGGAGCCAGCTGGAAAGATCCGGAGGAAAAGCCCCCTCCAGGAATGACCATTATCCGTCGGCATGGAAGAGAAGAGCCATGGCAAGAGAAGGAAAAAAGGAATTTTTTATTAACTCTAGCCCTGCATCTTCTAAATGAAGCTGTCAGAGAAACTCAGACTGATCAAAGGTGAAAGAGGGGGAAGAGGGGGAGGTAGCCCCAGCCAGAAAAACCAGAGCAGCCACCCCGATAAATCAATCTGGGCCAGCACAACAGACAGCAGCAGCCCAGGGAGCCCCGGCAGGGGAAATAATTGCCAGAAGGCGTAGAACTCCAAAAGTGCCTCCATTGGAAGTAAAATATGGAGGAGATCCAAAGGAGTTAGGATTCTTCCTGGCACAAGTCTGGAGCCATATGGAGGAATATGGGGAGGATTTTTCCTCAGAAGCAGCCAGTTAGATGTGTTACCAGGGCTCTGGAGGGAACCGCTGCAAAGCGGGTGGTGACTTTGCATAATGATAATGCCCCACAACTGATGAATTATGACTTATTTATGACAGCACTGCGTGCCAGATTTGAAGATCCACTAGCTGAACGTAAGGCTAGAATTAGGATGAAAACCATAAATCAGGGGTGGAGATCAGTGGCCAATTACACCAAGGAATTTAGAGAGCTGGCGTGCCATATTCAAGGCTGGTCCCAGGGAGCCCTGATAGAAGCTTTTAAAGATGGTTTGAATGAAGATGTTTATCAAAGCTGTATTGTTAGAAGAGACCCCAGTGAGTTGCAACTCTGATACATGCTGGCAGCAGAGGTGGAAATTGATCTGACCCAAAACAGACACATGGTTGGAGCAAGTCCACCAGCCCTCGAGAAGTCTTAAAACCTCAAAAGGGAGGGATGGCGGCAAAACCCAAGACCACTGCATGCTTCCGATGTGGGAAAGTCACTGGGCTGCAGACTGCCGTGCCAAGCTGGAGCCAAAGGGAGTGCCAGGAAGAGGAGGAAAACCTGAAAAAACTCCAGCAAAGCCTCACAAAACAGCGCTTAAAGCGGAGGAGGTTGTAGACATTGCCCCTCCGAAAGGAGAGGAGCTGGGAACTCCAACCTCTTCTGAAGAGAGTGAATCCGAATCGGAAGATGACTCACTGGTAAGTTCAAACAAGGGCCTTATGACCATTCCAATGAGATTAAGGGTACCCACGTTGGGAGCCAAAGGGGAAATGTTGGCCTTGTTAGACTCTGGGTGCACAAGGTGCATAATCAGCTTAGAGGTAGTAGAGAAAATGGGCTTAGGGCTAAAGACTTTAAAAATGCCCATAGCCTTTTGCCAACTGGATGGATCGGTAGCTGGGGGCAGCCCTGTACATTTCATAACAGAACTAGTAGAAATGATGATGGGGAAGCATAGAGAGACTTTGTGTTTTATTGTGGCTCCTGGGATGGAGCGCCCCCTAATACTGGGTTTGCCCTGGCTCTGGAAATGGAACTCCCACGTCAACTGGAGGAGGGGATCATTGTGCATGCATACTGACCAACCCCCAGAAGGGGAGGGGCAATCTCAACCGAAACCCAAGAATCCCACAGAAATGGCTCCACTGGCACCGAGAATCTGAGGGGGGGGAGGAGAAAATTCCAAAGGAATATTGGGACTTAAAGTAGGTATTCAGTGAGAAAGCCTCGGACAAGCTCCCCCCTATCATTCAACAGATTGCAGTTCGCTGGGCTCTGTTAACCTGGAGGCATTTTCTAGAAGGGGCAAAACATCCTTTTGAGGTGTGGATGGATCATAAAAAATTGGAAGCTTTAAAAATGCCTCGGAAACTGTCTCCCAAGCAAGTTAACTGGGCACAGTACTTCAAACGCTTTAATTTTTCATTGAAGTACATTCCAGGGGGGAAGAACTTCGTGGTGGATGTTTTATCTAGATTACCTCAATATAATAGTGCCCGCCAAGAACTGGTTTGGCCTATTGTCCCCACCAAACAGTTGGCAGCTCCAATGGTTACCAGAGGCCAGAAAAAGAAGGAAGTTGAATTATCAAATGATTTATCTTCCCATTAAAAGAAGCTCTGAAACTTGATGATTAGTTCTTGGCTCACTCAAATAACTGTACAGTTAGAGATGGGTTGGCATGGGTGGGGGCCAAACTATATGTTCCAGAAAAGTTGAGAAATCAAATATTACAGCAAGCTCATGACTCTAAAGTTGCTGGACATTTTGGATTCGTGAAAACCTTACACTTGGTTAAAAGGCAATTTTGGTGGCCTATCTTGTAAAAAGACATTGAGGCTTATGTGGCTAGTTGTCCTATCTGTGCCTCAGCCAAACCAGCGGGCTTGCTACAAAATGTGGCTAGGCCAACTGCTCCATGGAAAGAAATTTCTATGGATTTTAGAGTGGAATTACCTGAAAGTGGGGGAAATACAGTTATTTGGGTAGTAACAGATTTGTTTTTCAAACAGGTACATATCGTGTGCAAAGATCCCATCTGAAAAAACCTTGGCTAAACTTTATTTTACATATCTACAGGTTACATGGTGTTCCTGAATGCATAATCTCACATAGGGATGTCCAGTTTACATCAAACTTTTGGAAGGAGTTCCTGAAGTTATTGGGCTCTGCCCAGGGCTTAAGCTCCACCCACCACCCACAAACCAATGGGGCTTATGAGAGAACTAACTCTGTATTGGAACAGTATCTTAGATGTTATATAAATCATCAGCAAGATGATTATGCTGACCTATTGCTATTCACTGAGGAGACATATAACAATTCGGTACATAGTAGTACTGGGTTTACTCCATTTAAAGTGGCTTTGGGACAAGACTTTGTACCTATACCTGAGATTCTACAGAAGAAACCTAACATTCAATCACTGAATGAGTGGATAACCCAATTCCAGTTTACCTGGCCCATTAACCGTAAAGCATTAGATGATGCTCATCAAGCTCATAAAAAATTGCAGATAAAAGGAGAACTCCACAAAAACCATATCAAGTGGGTGACAAAGTCTTCTTATCCACCAGATATTTGCAGACCACACAAAAATAAAAGATGCTTGGACCTAGGTATGATGGACCTTTTCCAATTGAACGAATTGTGAATCCTGTGGCAATCCAACTGCAATTACCGAAAACCCTCCGATGAATCCACCCTGTCTTCCATGTTAGTTTGTTAAAACCTGAACATACCTCCGACCTGAGACCAGATCAGGTCGATCCCCCCGTGCCTTTGCTAATTGAAAGTGAGCAACATTTTGAAGTTAAAGAAATCTTGGATTCTAGGAAACAAAGAGGCCGACTCCAATATTTAGTTGTTTGGAAATATTTTCCTCCTTCCCATTCCGAATGGGTGAATGAGAAGGATGTTCGAGCTTCTAAGCTTGTCAAGGCATTTTGTATGAAATATCCTGATAAACCCTGAACTTTAGTATTATGATGTTATATGTATATTATTCTTTTATCTTTTATTCTTTCTCTTTTTTAGGACTAACACCTCTTTTTCGGGGGGGGGTGAATGTCAGCCTTCAAGATTTTCTTCCTTTGCTTTGCATCTTTCAGCTCTCATAAGTAGCGGGGGGAGCAGGGGGGGCATGATTATGGGAAGTGAGCTGGAGATTTTACAAAACAGAACTGTATAAGTTGTGGGGGGAGTTTCTTGCTTAGGCTTTTATCCTATGCTATGCACAGCCACAACTCTTTATGAAATATGTCAAGGTCAATGGACAGAGGCCTCATCACCACCTGGAGATGCCCACATGATGCTATACACAACTTTTAATTGGATGAGCCAATTCAACTATTGAGGGTGGGAACATTGCCATCACTTTGTATATGTGATTTACGTGCTCATTTTCTCAGATTCAGAATACTTTTGTTGCTACCACTTGATTTCCAGTAAAAATGTATTTTCTCTAATTAATGGAGTCTTAAGTATGTCTTTTTGGATTTTGAATGGAGCATCATCTGACAGTTATACAGATTCAACATAAGATTTAATATATTCGGGTTACATCAAAAAGGATTATTTGTACCAACTCCCCCCCCCCTTCTTCTTCCATTGAAGAATGGCAGATACATGGATCTGACATACTGCCCTCCTCAAAAATTTAAGAAATCCACCTGAAAGAAATAAAACATGTGTTACATTTACAACTTACGATGGTTTGTGAGGGTATTTCAGGAGGAACTTCCATAGTAATATGGGTGCTTTTACATGTCGTTTGGCTGCCCACTCATTTTCTGAGGAAGAAAGGTCTTTCCAAGCTACTAAATATTGTGTGGATCCACAGTGAGTGTGCGAATCAAGGATATCTTTAATTTCAAAATGTTGTAACCCATGTACCATAATGGGAGTTGGAGGTGTGGGAAGGGGGAGGGTCTAAGGTTTGAAGTGATCTCTGGTTTGATTAAGCTACAGTGAAATACTGGATGAACCTGTCAAAGTGTTTTGAAAAGTAGAAGCTACAGTAACAGGATTAATAATTCTGGAAATGGAAAATGACCCAATGAATTTAGGTCCCAGTTTCTTAGAGGGTTGCAAAAATTTTAGGAATTTTGTGGACAAAATATATGCGGTCTCCAACTTTGAATGGTTTAGGATCACAACTTTTTTTTGTCCCCTTGAGTTTCAAAAGCTGCTCTAGCCTCTTGTAAGGCTAGTCAAATGGCTTGCAAATTATTAATCCACTCCTTAAGGGAGGGAATTTCAGGTTCCTTGGTAGGTAGCTCTGGCATGGGGTTGAATTCTTGGCCTGTGGCTACCTGGAATGGGGTGAAACCAGTTCTGCTGTGGACCGAGTTGTTGTATGCTACCTCTGCAAAAGGTAGAAGGTCAGTCCAATTGTTCTGTTGGCAATTAATAAAGCATCTTGTAATATCTAATACGCTGTTCAATCGTTCTACTTCACCATTAGTCAGGGAGTGATTGGAAGACAACAACCCATGGGTGGAGCCTAATAGGTTTAAAAACACCTGCCAAAATGTGGATGTGAATTGTACACCCCTATCTGAGACAATCCGTTGGGGAGCTCCATGAAAGCGATAAATGTGTATTAAAAACATCTTTGCCAAGGCCTTAGCTATTGGGATCTTTTGGCATGGTACAAAATGAACCTGTTTTGAAAAAATATCAGTTACAACCCAGTATTTCCTGCACTTTCAGAGAGCTCCTCTATAAAGTCCATTGAGATCTCTTTCCAGGGTGCTGAAGGTTCTGCCACTGTTTGTAAAAGTCCAGGAGATTTTTCTTGTCTTCTTTTTGCAGCAGCACACATGGGGCAACTAGCAACATAGTTTTCAATGTCCTTTTGAGAGATGACCACCAAAATTGTCCTTTGATATGGTTCAGGGTTTTTACAAAACCAAAGTGTCCCGCTATTTTTGAATCGTGGCAATGTTTCATGAGGTCCATCCTCTGGCTGGCAGGGACATAAGTTTGTTTTCTATCCAAGCTAGACCATCTTTGAGTAAGCAAGTGTTTTGTTAGCCTGGAGCCACTCATCCTTAAGTAGTGCCTCCTTAAATGTTGAAGTCGTTGCATTGTCAGTCAGTGATTCTTTCTTCTCTTGTGCCCGGGTGATTACTTCGGTTGCAAGTTGGGTTGGTTGAATCATGGGTTTTATAATTTCAACCTTTTTGCTGTTGTATTGGGGTTTCCTGGACAGGGCATCTGCCAAGAATTTTTTTCCCCCTGGGAGATATTTGAGAGTGAAATTAAACCATTTAAAGTATTGAGCCCACCTTGCTTGTTTTTCTGAGAGTTTCCGTAGAGTTTTCAGGGCTTCTAGATTTTTATGATTAGTCCAGACTTCAAAGGGGATTTGGTTCCCTTCTAGGAAATGTCTCCATGTGAGGAGAGCCCATTGCACAGCGTATGCCTCTTTTCCCCATATGGCCCATCTTTGCTCAGTTCCTGTCAGTTTCTTGGAAGTATAAGCACATGGTTACAAAAAGAACTCTATTCTTTTGGAGTAGAACTGCTCCAACTGCTACATCGCTAGCGTCTGCTTGGATGACAAATGGTTGTTCAGGGTCTGGGTGTTTCAGGATTGTTTCTGTTGAGAACAGTTGTTAAATTTTTTCAAATGCTGCTTGGCATTTCATCGTCCAGGGAAGGGGTTGCCTCGGTTTGGGTTTCTCCTCCCCTTTCATTTTTAACAAGTTCGTGATGGGGAAGGCGATATTCGCAAAAGCTGGAATGAACTGGCGGTAAAACTTTGCAAAACCCAGAACGCTCTGCAGTTGTTTGCGAGTATGGGTGGTTCCCAATCTATGACAGCTTTTACTTTTTGTGGGTCCATCTCTATTCCCTCGTGGGATATTCTATATCCCAGGTAGTCTATTTTTTCTTGATGGAGATCACATTTAGAGAGTTTTGCATATAGTTTGGCATTTAGGAGTTTTGTGAGAACTGTTTGGAGTAATTTGATGTGTTCTTCTTTTGTTTCACTTCTTTTGTTTCCACTTATCCCCTTCCCTTATTCTGATGCGGTAGTATGCCTCTCGTAGGTCTAACTTTGAAAAAAAAATTTCCTTTAGAGAGGTGGGCTAACATGTCCTTCATGAGGGGGAGTGGATGTATATTCTCCGCATTGATGGTATTTAGAGTTTTGTAATCCACATATAGACGCAAAGAGCCATCTTTCTTTTTGCGGAATAATACTGGAACAGCTATTTTTGGTCGGGTAGGTTCAATGAAACCCCTTTTTAGATTTTTATCGATAAATGTTCTGAGTTCTTTTAATTCTCTGGGGGACATGCAGTACATTTTCAGTTTTGGAAGTTTAGCCCCTGGTAGGATTTCAATAGCGCAATCTGTGGCGTGATGGGGTGGGAGTTCATCAGAAGCCTCCTCGCTAAATACTTGAGCTAAATCCTGGTACTCTTTGGGGATGTTAATGAGTTCAGCCGGCTGATCAGCCATGGCTGGTTCTCTGTTCTCTGTCTTTTCCTTTCCTCTGGGATGTTTGCAAATGCTACATGTTTCTGGAAATGTACGGTTCCTCTCTTCCAGTTTCTTTTTGGATTCCATGTGAGTCCTAGGACTAATGGCCTTTCCATTCCTGGTGCTATAACGAATGTGAGCATCTCACTATGGTTCCCTAGTCTTATTTTCAAAGGTCCTGTGGCAAAACTGGCTGGCTGCTCCCCCCCCCCCCGCTATAGTTCCATCTAATTGGCAGAGCACGATACTTTCTCTTCCCGGATGCCTCCTGCCACTCCTACATATGAAAGTACTTTGGGAGGGCCGGGGGGTGCTCAAGGCCCCGCTGCCCCCGCCGCCCCCGCATGTGGAGGTACTTTGGCTTCAGAAGCAAGCAAGCATGGGAAAGGGCTCCAGTGCCATGATCTCCCATTTGCTTCCCTCGCAGGCCAGGGCAGCTGGGGAAGCAAGTGGGAGATCGTGGCACTAACCAGAGCCCTTCTCTATGCTTGCGTGCTTCCCTCGCAGGCCAGGGCAGCTTACTGTAGGCAGCCAGAGCCAGGTCCACTGCCTCTGCCATCTGCGAAGATGTTTTGGGAGGGCTGCGGTCGGGAGGGGCGTGCTCAAGGCCCCACTGCTGCCATCGCCGCTGCATGCTGAGGTGCTTTGCTTTTGGGAGGACTGGGGGGGGCATTGCCATCACCATTGGACATGGAGGTGCTTTGCTTTTGGGAGGACTGCAGCCGCATGCCATCCCCCACCCTCCCTTCCTTCCTTTTCCCGCCGCCCGCTGCTAACTGAAGTTCGCCAGATCATTCAGTTCATTACAGACCAGGTGTGCATGTTTGTGTGTGTGTGTGTGAGAGAGAGAGAGAGAGAGAAAGAAGAGAAGAGGGAAAAGAAAAGAAAAGAAAAGAAAAGAAAGAGGAAGGGACAAAAGAAAGAAAGTGTCGCGCTCGGCTCAAGCCGCAACTTGACATCATCAGATGTACCACTGATGAAGGCTAGCCATGAGTAAAGCCTGCCACGAACTCTCCGAGCCAGCTAAGACATCAGCTCAGCAATAGAGCTTCGAATCCACTTCTTGCCCCACAACAGCGGCAGGCGCTAACAATACACATTAGCAGGGCGTCGGCTAGCCATGGTGATTGAAGCAGCACAATGGAACCAAGCTGACCAGAGATCACTGAGTCGATACGGATGTCTGGAAGCGTGTTAACTTGGTGGAGGTGTTAGGGGTTCACTTAATGTAGCACAGCCTGGTGATGGGTGAATTGTAGTGTGGGACAGCGAAGTTAGCTGCAACCAATTAGGAATGGGAAGCTGGCTAGCTGCGGGGAGGGGCTGCCAGATGTGGGAAGGTGATTATTGGATAGGATAAATAGAACGCTGGGATTGGTGAACGCTCAGCACTAACTTTATTTACATATGCTTGCTGCTTCTTGCTACCATCTGGGACAGAATAAAACATTGCTATTTCTTTAGATTCTGTGATTATTGCTTCATCTGCATGGTTGGCCATAGAGCGGCTGAGAGAAAGAAAGAGCAAGAAAGTAAGAGGAAGGGAGAGAAAGAAAGAGAGAGAGAGAGAAAGGAAGGAAGGAAGGAAGGAAGGAAGGAAGGAAGGAAGGAAGGAAGAAAGAAAGAAAGAAAGAAAGAAAGAAAGAAAGAAAGAAAGAAAGAAAGAAAGAAAGAAAGAAAGAAAGAAAGAAAGAAAGAAAGAAAGAAAGAAAGAAAGAAAGAAAGAAAGAAAGAAAGAAAGAAAGAAAGGGAGAGAAAGAAAGAGGAAGAAAGAAAGAGGAAGGGGAGAAAGAAAGAGAGAAAAAAGAAATAGGAAGGAAGGAGGGGAAGAGAGAAAACTCTGTGCTATTATTTTTAATTGTTCCATTATTTATCATATATTAATATTTTACACTGTCCCTATACCTAGATGATTTTACTGCCTTTCTTTTGCCCAGGTATTTTTCAAGGTTTACATGTCTATAATCCAGAGCATAAATACATGTGTGTTTAACAGAGTTGAAAGGGACTTTAACCCCTGCTCAAGCAGGAAAACTGAGAATGCCCAACTGTGAGTAGAGGTCCTGGGAAACATGTCAGAATAACAGAATGACACTTAGAAGGGACCTTAGGGGGAACCCTATACCATTACAGAGAAATGGCTGGCCAGTCTTTTCTTAGAAACCTCCAGGGTTGGAGCACCCAGACCTTCTGGTGGCAAGCAGAATAGATGTCCTTACATCTAAAAAAACACACAGGAGCTTGCTTTCCCTGAGACCATCGTCTGTGAACTGTCCTTAAATATCACATTTCGATTCTTACTATGTTACAGAGCCCCTGATTATGATATTGAACATGTAAACAAGCTAAATTTACTACTAATATGGGCAACATCCTGCTCACATACTTTTATCTTTCTTGATGACTTCAATCTACCTCATATTAACTGGACCCTAAACGAATGTAACACTGAACCCATACATGCAACCTTCTACAATGCTATAACAAATCTGGGACTGGAACAACTAGTAATCATCAATACTAGACTTAACAACTGCCTCGATGTCATCTTCTGCAGTAATTTGAATTCAATTTATGGAATACAAATTATAGAACCCTTTTCCAACAGTGACCACAACATGATTGACTTTTGTCTCAACATACGTCCACACAAAGATCATCAAAACGACGGAATCCCCAATTATAACTTCAAAAAAGGCAACTATGATCTTATAGACAATGATCTCTCATCGCTTAATTGGCAATTTCTATTCACTGGATGCAATACTGTTGAAGACCATTACAACATATTTTTACTTGAAGTCAAAAGAGTCATCAAACTATATGTACCAATAACAACTCCCTCCCCCCCCCAAAAAAAAGACAGATTACCCATAACAATAAGGAAGCTTCAATCCAAAAAAAGATCACTTTGGTGGAAAAACAAATCTGGTCACGTTGCCAACTTCAAAAGCCGATATGAAAATTTATGCCACCAGATAAAGACTGAATACACCAATTATCACATTAAACAAGAGGAAAACCTTCTATGCACCAATTCCACCCGCGCTTTCTACAATTTTGTAAACAACAAACTAAAAGACTCAAGGTCCATCCCACCCCTGAAAGGACCTAATGTTAAAGACTGTAACAACACCATTAAAGTAAACCTCTTTAACACATTCTTTGGCTCAGTATTTGTAAACAGCAATGGATCATGCCCAGTATTTCCTAGTCGAACCACAGACAACTACAATGATCTAATAAATATCAATTTTACAGAAGAAAATGTTGAAAAAGCACTACGCAATCTAAAACCATCTCTATCTATTGGACCAGATGGAATATGTGCCTACTTTTTAAAAAAGCTATCCACTGCCATAGCAGAACTTCTAAGCATAATCTTTGAAAAATCTTTCAGGATCAGCTCCTTGCCAAACCTATGGTCACAAGCCATGGTCATCCCCATTTTCAAAAAGGAAGACCCCAGCCTAGTTGAAAATTACGGACCAATCTCCTTATGCTGCATCACCTGTAAAATCATGGAATGAATTATTAACCAATCCATTATCCTCCACTTAGAGACAAACAGCCTACTCTCTAATAAACAATTTGGTTTCAGAAAAAAACTATTCTGTAATCTGCAACTCTTACACTACAAAAACATAGTCTACACAACTTGATCAGGGCAAAACAATAGACACAAGCTACATAGACTTCTTTAAAGCCTTTGATTCAGTGGTATACGACAAACTACTATTAAAACTAAAATCTTATGGTATCTCTGGACACCTGCATAACTGGATAGAAGCATTCCTGTCAAACAGACAACAAATGGTTAAAATTGGGAGTGTCCTATCAAATTCTGTACTTGTCAACAGTGGTGTCCCCCAAGGCAGTGTTCTAGGACCAACTCTCTTCATACTCTACATAAATGACTTCTGTGATCATATTAAGAGCAATTATGTTCTCTTCGCTGATGATGTAAAGCTATTCAACACCACAGATAATTCTGCTCCCTTCAAAAAAGATCTTGACTATGTATCAGAATGGTCAAACAAATGGCAACTTCAAATCTCAATAAATAAATGCTCTGTCTTACATATTGGCAAAAAAACCCAGAAAATAAAATACAAGCTGAATAGTCAAGACCTTGTTGATGATCCAAACTCTGTCAAGGACCTTGGAGTACTCATCTCTAATGATCTAAATGCTAGAGCCCACTGTAACTACATAGCCAAAAAGGCATTAAGAGTTGTTAACTTAATCCTGCATAGCTTTTTCTCTGGTGATATCACACTACTAACTAGAGCATACAAAACATTTGCTAGACCAATACTTGAATGCTGGAATCAGTCTGGAACCCACATTACGTATCTGATATTGACACAATAGAGAAAGTCCAGAAATATTTCACAAGAAGAGTCCTCCACTCCTCTACTCATTGCAGAATACCTTATGCCACCAGACTTGAAATTCTAGACTTAGAAAACCTGGAACTATGCTGCCTTCAGTCCAATCTAAGTATAGTATATAAAAACATACATTGCAATGTCCTACCTGTCAATGAATACTTCATCTTCAACCATAACAATACAACAGCACACAATAGATACAAACTCATGGTTAACCACACCAAACTTGATTGCAGGAAATACGACTTCAGCAACAGAGTGGTCAATGTCTGGAATACTCTACCTGACTCTGGTTTCTTGCCCAAACCCCAAAAACTTTAACCTTAGACTGTTTACTATTGACCTCACCCTTTTCCTAAGAGGAATGTAGGGAGCGTGCATAAGCGCACCAACGTGCCTACTGTCCCTATCCTACTGTCTCTTTTATTTTTCTTATATGTATCCATGTATTCATAACTATGTTTATACTTATACCTATTATCTTGTAAGCAATTAACAAATCAATCAAACAAACAAACAAACAAATAAATAAACAAATCAAAGCAGTTCCACTGCTTAATTATTCTCACTGTCAGGAAGTTTCTCCTTAGTCTTAGTTAGTTTGCTTCTCTCTTTGTTCAGTTTCCATCCATTGTTTCTTGTTTACCTTCTGGTGCTTTGGAAAATACATTGCCCCCCCTCTTTCTGGCAACCCCTTAAAAGCCTGTTGCCTATCACACTCTTGAGCAAAGCATGTGAGCCATTTTCTCCTTTCAGTGGTCCATAAAAGTACCTCTATAGTATGTAAATAATAAAGTCAAAAAAAGATGAACGTTTTTATAGAACTATAGATAAGTTGAGGCTGGGTGTGACAAGGAATGGCTGGGAGGGGAGGGGCCAGGCAAGGCACCCCTTGACATGAGTGACATTGAGTTGGCCAACCCCACCCAGTCACATGACCACCAAGCCACACCCAGCCAGTCATGTGAACACCAAGCCACGCCCAACCAGCAAGCCATACCCAACCAGTCACATGACCACCAAGTCACACCCACAAATTAAGCCACACCCATGCCTAACATGTTTGTATGGCAAGAGGGAAAAACCACAAGTTAAATATGAAGTTTGCAGATGCAAAGAAAAAAGGAGGATCTGTTTTACTTGATTGGAAATGGTATTTTTCAGCTTGCTATTTGGTTTGTATGAAAGAGTATGAGTTTCTGAGAAATAGAAGACTTTTGGAGTTAGAAGAATAAGACCTGAGATCTGGATGGCATGGATTTTTGTAGTAAAACAAAGTCACAAAATAAAACTAATAAGATTAAAAAATAAAATAAAAATAAGGTTAATGTAGATTTTAAAAATCATAGTTAGAGGTGACATATTGAGAATATGGAATACATACAAATCCAGATTGTGCCCCCAAACACCAAAAACTCGGCATTTTATAGACAAGAAATAACAGGCGAATTCAAACTGTAGGCATACATACTAGAATTCTGTCAAAGGGAATGCAAAATAAACTCAAGTGATGGGTTTTGTGCTTCCAGGAAAGTGGTTTATATTTGATTTTCAACTAAAATAATACAATATTGTATCAACTTAATTGCTGCCTGCTGCAGTAAACTCTCATGATGCAATCTGATGGGGAGCTCATGGTTAATTAAAACATGGGGGTTTTTTTGGTTTACTTTATTGTCATTGTACCCTGTACAACAAAATCAAACAACATCTTCAGTGCACATCATGACCATGAAAATAAACACAAAATACATCATTCACAGTCTATACATTGAACCGAAACCTCCGACACTGCATCAACACTGCACTATACAGTACAATTCAAAAGAGCTACTGCACTGGGATAGAAGCTGTTTTTCAGCCTATTTGTGCTTGTTTTTATTATTCTGTACTGTCTGCCAGATGGTAATAGTTCAAAAAAAGGGTTCCCAGGATGAGATGGATCTTTGAATTTTCTTAAGGCAGTGGGAGCTATAAAGCTCTTCCAAAGAGGGCAGAGGGCAACCAATGATCTTTTGGGCAATGACATTAACCCTCTGGAGTGCTTTCCTATCTGCCATTGTGCCATTAGCAAACCATACAGAGATGCAGTAAGTAAAGGTACTCTCTGTGGTGCAGCTGTTGGAAGAAATATCCTTCTAGGTTCAGTTCCAAGTGGGGAAAAAGACACTGGAAACATGGAGGCTGTTTGGAAGGTTTAATGGTGGACAGGAGGACAGGAGAACAGGAGGACCACGTAGCTTGGAGCTCCAGAGTGAAAAGGAGGGATGATCACATGCTTCAAGGTGAAGGAAGAGATCGAGAAAGGACTGATATGCTGAAAGTGCCTGGGTTTTATAACCTTTGTTGGGATTTGAATTGGAGCTTATATTCTGATTGGTTGTCAGACTACCATGGGGCCATGCAGGGGCAACTCTGAAGGCTGTCCTGAGTTCCAGGCTTGGTTGAGCCTTGCTGGATGATGCACTGAAAGGGCTTTGGGCAATTGCTATAGTATTACCTGGAGATCTTTGTTATGTAAAGTATTCTGGCCCAGGCCTTAATGGCCCATCCATTAATAAAGGTGGGGATGAGCTTCTACTTCTGAGGTGAGATTCTGCTTCTGAGTTTCTACTCTTTTTAGAGGAAATATTTCCTAGGATATTTCAATTTTCTAGGAGAGGGGTGAGTGCTAACTTCCTACAATTCCTCTTTTAAAAAAAAAACACGTGAGTGTTTTGACAAAAGATTAAAAGGTGATCAGATCAGGGAGACTTGATGGCTGCTTTTATTTTTCTGATGCAAAGGGAAAGGCATTGAAAAAGAGGCAACAGAAAAGGATTCCTTCAATGGCTCCCAAAAGCTTTCAACCATGAAGGTCTAGCAGCCTAGGAAAAGTTCTGGATATATATATATATTTGCTGTATCCAATTTTTCATGCCAATTAATTTTCTGATGTTTGATGTAATTTTATGAGTTTACAGTCAGGTTGTAAGCACAAGCCCTACATTCTCCACAGCCTTTAAATTATAGACTGCCCATTTCCAAGGTTGCTTGGGCCTTAAATGCCACAGAGCAGCAAACAAAAAACAAAACAAAACAAAAACAAAAAAAGGAAGCTAGGAGCAGCAAAAAAGAAGAAGCTAGGAGCAGCTTTATGTGGAGGTAGGTGAAAGGGATAACCTCTATCTAATTCTGAATGGCGTGTCTCTGTGTATGTGCCTATGTATGCAACTAGTTTTACAATACAGATAATACAAACATGCTGGACAATTTTCCCTCCCACCAAACAGACGTACAAGGTGTTCAGAACTTGGTGGGCCAACCACTCTCAAATACAATCCTTACATGAGTACATCAAACTGGTTACAATATAAATGATAAAAGAAAGAAAACATTACAATGGATTTCACATTACAATAAATTTCCACCCTCATCCCGATAAACTTTCTAACTGTCTTCTGGGGATTGAAAAGAGTTTTTTAGTCTTTTACTGGTCCATCTCAGGGTCCTTTCCTTCATGTCTATGGGTGGCATAGGCTTGGCCTGGTGGTATGGGTGGTCAGTCAGGCTTGGGAAGGTCTGCCCCACTCTGGTTTGCTGTAATGACTTTCACTGGAGGCTAGATCCAAACCCAATTCTTTCACTCCAATGGATGGAATGTCTCTAGGGGGCAGCATCTACTTCCACATGTGGCAGGATTGAAAGACAAAGAACAAAGGTCCCCTCCCCCCTTTGCTGGTAATTCTACCAGGAAAGGCATTGTAAAAGGATTAGAGATGGGATAGCTTGTAGGCATGGTTTGAGGAGGAAGAAAAATAACACATCAGTATTGCAGGTACTAAACAGATAAATCAATTTCAACAAAATGGAGACACAACAGATGAGAAAGGAAAAAACTGGATTCACATACTTCAGGAAAAAGATGAACAGGTAAAATCATTTAAACACACAGTAAATGCAAGGATAAACTTTTCTTGTAAATGAACTTAAAACATTTGTTAATAACCTTGGGTTTTTCTTAAAAGCACAGAGAGGAGAGAAAATTGAACTCTGTTCCTCATCCAGTATAGTTGGCCAGACTAGACTGCGCGAAGACATTTTCTTTTCCCCTCAGTGTCTCTAACTCTTAACAATTTAAAATTAATATCTGAAGGGATCAGAGACACTTAACAGTTGCAACAGTTATCTCAAGGACACACAAAGACTTAGACACACACGCTCACACACGTGCATGCATACACACACAAACAAGGACACAGCAAGGAAAACAAAGGTTTGCACACACACTGATCATTCCCACAATAAATATCTCAGTTAAATTGGGGAAGGCACAAATCTTAAGGAACAAACCACAAGGTTGCATAGAAGACAGAGAAAGAGACACAGAAAGAAAGATTTTTTAAAAATCCCATGCGATCCTGTTTTATATATTGCTCTTTTCTTTCATTTTTCTTTTCTTTTTTTCAAGTACCTTTATTTAGCCACATTGGTGTTCCTGTATCCCTCAGCAAAGCCCGTTCTTTACATATACGTTTTGCCTTTTTCTGCTGTTCATCCCAAGCCTCCAACAGCTCTCCTGGGGGGGGGGGGGGGTTTCCACTCAGGACCCTCAAACTACTGCTTCCCATGTTTTTTCCCTTCCGATGTGGAGTTCTCACACTTCGGCTTAGTCGGGTCAGTCAGTGACCCAGTTTTCAGACACAAGAAATTCAAGAGCAAGGGAAAAAAAGATGTCTGGGGGAGACTTTGGTTTAGTTTACTTTTATAGTCATTGCACCTCATATAACAAAATCAAACACCATCTTCCACAAAGTATGCGCAGTTCCCTTAAAAACAAAACAAAAAACTCTCTCTCTCTTCCACAAAGTATTCCACAAAGTATGTGCGCTCCCCTTTAAAAACAACAAGAGACTCTCTCTCTCTCTCTTTCTCTCTCTTTTTGCCACGGTTTTCGGACTGTGGGTAAACTGCCTGTGCAGACTTCTTTCCTCTCCCCAAAACAGACAGTTCGTAAGACTTTCTGCCCCCCACAGATAAGTACTTGTACTCCGCCTCTTTAACTTCAGGCCCATGTTTAGCAGTTTTGGAAGAGCTCAAATCCGGGAAAACTCGCTGCTCTTATGCTGGCAAGTACTGGCACTCCTAATTTCATATCCAAATTACACAATTACCTAAAACCCTGGTGTTTGCTTTTGGGATACACTGGACAAAAAAAACAACAAAAAATGTCTTCCCTCCCTTAAATCATAACCCTCTCGGCTTTCCCTCTTATATACAGAAGGCCCCACATTCTGATGACCCCCCTGCTTTTCCTTTCCTGATGATCATGGCTCTATAGAGCTAGCAATAGGCAAGAGGGTGGCTAGAGGCCAAACAAAGAAATGAGATCCAGCTGCTGTCCAAGGGTGAATCCACTCAGACAATTGTGTTAAATGCAGAACTTAAATTTAAATTAATTTAATTTAAATGCCTAACAGAGTAGAAAGACAGCATAATGAAATAACAGCAATAACATTCCCTGAATTTCAACTTTAATTATTTAATAATTATTCAGCATGTAAGAAATCATATTTCAAAAAATAGGGAATCAAAGCAAAACCTGATTTAAATTGTAGTAAATTATTAATAGAAATATTTGGTATGCATTTAATAAATTTCCTTGTCTTACCTTTTAAAAAGAAGTTTTTCTTTGTATATAAGCCACTAAACTTAATAGTAGCATATACACGTAAAAGATTCAGCTTGCACATGCCTGGCTTTAAGTGGTGTATATACATTATCTATTAAGAATTATTAAACAAAGGCTTCCGGTTCCGGTTTCTTTGGCGACGGACCGAAATCCACGACTGTGCATGGTTTTGGTTCTTGCTAGCCGCTGGATAGTCCCAATCCTTTGGATTCGGGGCTGAAGCCACCCCGTAGAGGTGGTGAAGACAGGGAAGACTGCCAGCCAAATTGAGGGGAGCCACATCTCTCCTCCCTGGCCGGTCAAACTCCCTTTCCCAAAGGCGGCTAGCGGCAGTCAGAAATGGCCACCACAAAGAAGAACCGGACGGGATAAGAATGTGCAGGAGGAAGACAAAGAAGAAAGCAGGACAGACTGGGCTAAACACAGAAAACATCTAAGCAAGGTACCCTGAAGCCAAAAGTACTTAGTGGGATACGTCTGAAAGAACTGTAATTGGCGGCAAAGAAGAGAGAAAAGGAGGTTAAAGTTAATCCCTTTTCCTATTTTTATTCTGTTAATTTTAAATGACATGAAAAGAAGTTTATGCTAAAATACTTTGACACTAATAGGCTATTTTAAGCTGAAATTTAAGTGTCAAAAGGAGGGAAAAAAGATTTTTTTTAATCTGGACTTTTTGGTCATCTGAAATTTTTAAAAAGGAGAAGAGGAGATAAAAGGGTGGAATTTGGAATAAAAAACGGAGTTTCACCTGGAAAAAAAAAAGAAGGAACCAACTGTGAACTTTGAAAAGATTCCCAATAATACATTGTTATTGAAATCTTATTAAAAGATGCAGTAACCAACGGAAAGACAAAATAAGAAGGAACAGCCTGGGGAAGAAGAGATTGGTTTCTTTTTTCTTTTGCTATTTAAGGTCACTCGGGTGGTTGTTTAAAATGGCATCACTCCTGGAGCAAGTGAAAATGTATCTTAAAAATGAGAAAGAAGAGGCAGAAAAAGAAGGAAGATCTTTTGGCTTCGTATTTGAATTTCTTGAAATGGAGATTTTGGACTATGAAAAAAAGCTACAAGAGGAAGAAGGGTGGGACAAAGAAGAAGCCATCTTTATTGAAACAATGCAAAGCGTGGTAAAAAGGGGGAAAAGGGGGAAAGGAGGTAAAAGTTTCAGATTAAAGGGAACAGCCAAAAAGAGAAATACTTTGACAAAGAAACATAATAGCAAGGAGAAGCAGAAAAGTAAATTACAGAAGGGGAAAAGAGAGAGAGAAGATTACAAAAAAAAAGGGATGAGAAAGGGAGAGGGAAGATAGAAAGGGAAAGAAATTATGAGGAACAAAAGCAGGAAGTAAAGAAAAAAGGGAAACGTACTAGGATTAAAGGTATTTGCTCAGCTAGGATGCACAGAAACAATAGCTAAACCAACATAAAATTGAGAACTCTGTAATGGTACTAAAAATAGGGTGGTGACGGTAGAATATTATAATGTGTTAAAAATGAAATATGTAAGTAACTTAGGAGATAAAATTATATTACTATGTCTGGTATGTTCATTTAAAGAAGAGAGGGAAACAGGGTAATTATTTTTATAGATTGGTAAGATATGGAAAAGAAAGATGAAAGATATATACCAGCTATTTAGAATGAATTTGAAGAATTATTTTTAAAGATTGATAAAATATTCAAAAGAAAGGGTAAATACACTAGTTAATAGAATGAATTTGAATAACTACCTTGTCTATTAGATAAAGCTGCCTAATTATTTAATGGTATATTTATTAATAATTAATGTAAGAATAAATATTTCAACTGTTTCCAAAAATTGTTAACATGAAAGATTTATAAGGTTCATACCAACATTAGAATGAATTTGAATAACTATTGTACTTACTAATGTTTATATATACAATGTTTTTGTTAGTTGTGTAGAATTTTTTTTTCTTTTGTATTTGTACCAACCAGAGTTTGAAAGATGAGATTTATATGATATAAAATAGATATTAGAAATTTAAATGTATAAAATTTAATGTTTCATGAGAATGCATATAAATATAAGATTTAAAGGTGTTGTGCTCCAATTGGCAATTATAGGGGGAACCTTGTTTTATTTATTTATGTTTTAAGAATGTCAGAAGAGATTATATAAAATTGTAAACAATGACAAACGAAAGTATAAGGATAATGAATAAAAAGATATAGAAATTTAGACTAAAATGATCTTACTAAGAGAAGTCAAATAGTGAAAAGTTGGTATAAAATGATAAGATATGAAGTTGAATATGTAAGATGAATATATATATGAAATTGTGTCTGTATGGAAATGTGATAACCTGGAATTATGCTGTACTCAAATAAGATGTTTTATCTGTTTGTTAAAACCCAATAAAACTTGATTAAAAAAAAAGAATAATTAAACAAAACATAGCTAATAAAATTGTGGCATAACACATTATTTCTAATATTGCCAGCTATATATCTTTGCCTTATAAATTATTACAACAGGAACTCACTAAAACAAGGAATATTTTATACAGTAACACACAGTATAATGAAGTATATGAGGACATTGAAGATGGTGGCCAAGGCAGATGCCTAGCCACATCATTAGAGACTGGGAGTAGGCAAAATACCAAAAACCTGGGGTTAGAGATAGGTATGGTAACAGCCAAATGAGGAGAGTAGATATAGATTTAAGTACTAAGAATAATTATAGTGACAAATAGAGTCTGGGGTCAGCAGAAACCAAGAGAGAGAGACTGGATATGCAGATCTACTGGAGCCTGTGATAACTGAGGACACAGAGGAAAGCCGGGGGACCATTAGTGGAGACCAGAGATTCCCCTGGGCATCGATTCCCCGAACAGAGGCAGAGGTGAGAGATCGGAGCGCCTTCCCCTTCCCTGCCTTCCCGAAGCCCAGATCTGGTGGCGAGGAGAGATCAAAGTGCCTTCTCCACCTCCCCGAAGCCCAGATCTGGATGTGAGGCTCCTTCCCAACCTTTCCCGGCGAAGCACAATCCCCAAAAGCCAGCTCCGGTGGCAAGGCTCCTTTCAAAGCTTTCCTAGCAGAACATAATTTCCTGAAGCCAGCCCATGGAACCATCCCTGCCCACTCACTTCTTATCTGGTAAACTTGCCTGCTAAATTGCTATTTTTCCTTTTTCTGACCATCATCTGTTCTGCTGTGCCGGGAGATTTAGATTAGCTAGGAAGCAGGAAATGGTTGGATTTCTTGCTTCTAGCTAGTCTTTAGATCTTTGGCTCAGCACAGCCGAACCTCCCTTAGGACTGAAGGTTTGCTTGCAAGCAAATTCAATGCAGACTCATGGCAAGCAAATTTGAGAGACTGGGCTAGCCGATGGCAGATAGATCACTGAATGATTCTGTGAGCAACTCAATCTGCCTGCTTTGCCTGACTTTGGGTAAATATTGCTCTTTTTTATAAAAAATTCTATATTTATAGGCATGGTGTGTTGTGAGTTAATTTTGTGAGTTTGCTTGCTAGCAAATTTTATGTGACAAACTGAGATAGCCAATGGCAGATAGATAGATCTCTGAATGAATCTGTGATTCTGTGAGCAACTCAATCTGTCTGCCTGCTTTGCCTGATTTTGGGTAAAAGTTGCTCTTTTTTAAAATAAAAAGTTCAATATTTACATGCTTGGTATGTTGTGAGTTAATTTTGTAAGTTTGCTTGCTAGCAAATTTTATGAGTTTGCTTGCAAGCAAATTTTATGTGACAGACTCAGGTAGCCAATGACAGAAACAGATCTCTCAATGAATCTGTGATTCTGTGAGCAACTCAATCTGCCTGCCTTGCCTGATTTAGGGTAAAAGTTGCTCTTTTTCTATAAAAAATTCAATATTTACATAAATATTTATAATATTTACATACAAGCCATGCCCAGCCAGTCACATGACCACCAAGCCACACCCACAAATTAGCCAAGCCCACAGAACTGGTTGCTAAGAAATTTGAATCCCACCCCTGCCTGTATATGTGTGTGTGTGTGTGTGTGTGTGAGAGAGAGAGAGAGAGAGAGAGAGAGGGAGAGAGGGAGGGAGAAGAGGGAGAGGGAGAGAGAGAGAGGTTAGATCAGATCGCTCTCTCTCTCTCTCCCACCAACATCAGCAAGCCACCATCAGTCAAAATTCATATTAGTGGTCCCCGGGATTTAAAAGTTTGAGTTTGGTGGTCCCTGAGGTCCAAAAGGTTGGCAACCTCTGTCATAGCTGAACCACAGACAATTACAGCGATCTAAGACATATCAATTTTACAGAAGATAACATCAAAAAAGCACTACAATATCTAAAACCATCTCTATTATTGGACCCGACGGACTATGTACTTACTTCTTAAAAAAGATTTCCACTGCCATAGAAGAACCTCTAAGCATAATCTTTGAAAAAGCTGCTTGCCTAACCTATGGTCATTAGCCATGGTCAGCTGCTTGTCTAACCTATGGTCATTAGCCATGGTCATTCCCATCTTCAAAAAGGGAGAGCCCAGCCTAGTTGAAAACTTCAGACCAATCTCTTTATGTTGTGTCACCTGCAAAATCATGGAATCAATTATTAACCAATCCATTACCCTCCACTTGGAGACAAACAACCTACTCTCTAACAAATAACTTGATTTCAGGAAAAATATATCCTGTAATCTGCAACTCCTACATTGCAAAAACATATGGACTACACAACTCGATCAGGGGAAAGCAATTGACGCAATTTACATAGATTTCTGTAAAGCCTTTGATTCAGTGGTACACGACAAACTACTTTTAAAACTAAAATCTTATGATATCTTCAGACACCTGCATAATTGGATAGCTGCATTCCTGTGAAACAGGCAACAAATAGTCAAAATAGGGAGCACCCTATCAAATCCCATATCTGTTAACAGCAGTGTCCCCCAAGGCAGCGTTCTAGGACCAACTCTCTTTATACTTTACATAAATGACCTTTGGATCATATTAAAAGTAACTGTGTTCTTTTCGCTGATGATGTAAAACCCAACACCACCGACAATACTGCTACCTTTCAAAAAGACCTTGATTATGTGTCAGAATGGTCAAACAAGTGGCAATTTCAAATCTGAACAAAAAAATGCTCTGTCTTACATATTGGCAAAAAAAAATCAGAAAATAAAATACAAGCTGAATGGACATGATCTTATAGACGACCCACACTCTGTCAAGGACCTTGGAGTACTCATCTCTGATGATTTAAGTGCTAAAACCCACTGTAATAACATTGCCCAAAAGACATTAAAGTTATTAACCTAAACCTGTGTAGCTTTTTCTCCGGTAATATTGTATTACTAATTAGAGCATACAAAACATTTGCTAGACCAATTCTCAAATACAGCTCATCTATCTGGAACCCGCATTGCATATCAGATATTAATACAATCGAGGGAGTCCAGAGATATTTCACAAGAAGTATCCTCCATTCCTCTACTCGCTACAGAATATCTTATGCCACCAGACTTGAAATTTTAGGCTTAAACAACTTGGAAGTATGCCGCCTTTGGTCCGACATAAGCATAGTATATAAAATTATCTATTGCAATGTCCTACCCATCAATGACTACTTCAGTTTCAACCACAACAATACATGAGCACACATTAGATACATACTCAAGGTAAACTGCATTAAACTCAATGGCAGGAAATATGACTTCAGCAACAGAGTGGTCAATGTCTGGAATACACTAACTGACTCTGTGGTTTCTTCCCCAAACCCCAAAAACTAACCTTAGACTGTCTACTATTAACCTCACCCCATTCCTAAGAGGTCTGTAAGAGGCATGCATACGCACACCAACCATCCCTGTCCTAATGTTCCATTTTATTTGTATCCATTTCATAAATTCATAATCATATTTGTACTTATATCTGTTATTTAATACATGCTTGACAAAATAAATAAATAAAAAATAAAATAGAGTAATAGAGTAATTGCATCCACTTCTGTGAATAAGCCATGAAAGTTGTTACTTGAAAACTAGCACAGTGACATGGGAGAAGTAATGCCACACGCTCTCCAATGGATTCAAAATGCAGCTACGAACTAAAGAAGGATAAGCAAGAGGACAACAAAGTGTTGAAACCAGCATGTGTACTTTCCCACTTACAGCACTGCAGAGGCTTTCACAGCTCTCAATGATGTTTTTCTTCCTCTCCGCTTGGTAACTGCATGTAAGTCTGCATTTCTACAAAGAAGCATACTAAAATGATTAATTTTGCATCTTGGACCCCCTTCTGGTGCATATTGGAAAATAAAACAAATTTCTCAAGAACATTGTTCAAATTCCCTTCTATTACAGCTCCTAGCCTTTGCCTGATTTTTCACAAATTAATGCGCTATGGGCTTCCTTCTAACTGGGTGTTATTCTTCTTCTTTTACTTCCATCTCCAGCATTTCAGTCTGGCACAGCTACCTTCCCATCACTGGTAGGCTAGCATGCTCTTGGAAAGCACGAGCAATATTCATCAGGGTACCATGGAAGCGCATTATCACAAAATCGAAGTAATTTATAGCGGTTGCCTAAATACTCCAAACATTTTGTGGAAAAAATTAAGGGAAAATGGGATATCCATGGAAAATGTCATTTGGAGAACAGGGCAGAGAGGAGTCTGTTCTGTGTCATCTGAGTTATACAAATTCTCTTGAGATGCCAATAGGGCATGGCAAATTGTTTACAGAAATTAAATGGCTGGAGTACTGGAAAGCAAAGTGCTGTTTTAGAGAAGGTAAGTTATTTGCCACCCATACAGTATTTATGAAGAAAAGAAGAGCAAAAGGGCATTTAATGGAACAAAAGCAGAATTGTAATTGCAGATTCTGCCTTAAACTGGCATCACGGCCCTTCCCTTGATGCTAACCATGTTTACAGGCCCTTCCCTTGATGCTAACCAGGTCCACTGCCCTTTCTGATTTATTTATTTATTTAAGCAATTTATTTAAGTAATTTATATCATCACTATTTTGCTACTGCAACATCTTTGCAATCAACAGTAACAATTCAAACATGAGAACTTGACATGCTGCAAATCATCAGCTCCAGTATCACTTTTATGTCCAAGAATTTCTCAACAACCAAAAGAGGAGATTGTTCCATAGGGAAGGTGCAACAACAGAAAAGGCATCACATATACATACTCAACCAAGCCCATGATAGATAAATAGATAGATGGATGGATGGATGGATGGATGGATGGATGGATGGATGGATGGATGGATGGATAGATAGATAGATAGATAGATAGATAGATAGATAGATAGATAGATAGATAGATAGATAGATAGATAGATAGATAGATAGATAGATAGATAGATATAGAGAGAGGGACACATAGACAGACATGAAGCACTAGTTTGGTATAGTGGTGACTGGCCTAGAAACAGGAGACTGTGAGTTATAGTTCTACCTCAGGCATGAAAACCAGCTAGGTGATTTTGGGCTAGTCCCTCTCTCTCAGCCCAACCCACCTCAGGGTTGTTGTGGGAAAATAGGAAGCAGGAGTATTAGGTATGCTTGCCACCTTGAGTTATTTAATGAAACATAAAAATCTAATAATAACATCAACACTGTCTTTGTTGTAAGATTTTTCCACTAACTTAAAATGTGTGACAAGTTTTGTTTATTTATTAAAAAGTAGAAAATAAGTAACTTTTTAAAGTCCCTTGAGTTTCAATTATTGAACAGAACAAAAGGAGAGTAAATAAATAAATGAAAGAAGAATTTTTACCATAGTCATGATTGGTTTTTTCCCTGAGGTTCCATTTTCTACAAAGACAAATTTTAGATGTTTGGAAAAAAAGGTTCTGTATATTTTTGCCCATTTGCTACCTATACTCTATCACTTTAGAATTAAAGTATATCTTAAAGCAAAAAATTGCCCTCCTATAAAGCTTTTATTTGACAATAGCCATTACCTTTGGATCCAATAACAGCTTTCTGGTTAGATTCCTGGTGGAAAAATCCTGTAGGAAACAAGGTTATACTTCTGGTATTACCCTGATCCAGGGGTAGGATTCTACCAGTTCTTACCTATTCGCTAGAACCGGTTGTTAACTTTCTAAGCAGTTTGGAGAACCAGTTGTTGGAAGAAATCTCCTTTTGTTTTTTCCCACCCTTATTACATTCTTGGCAGTATGCCTAGACTTACTGTCTTTGAAGGAGGTTTTTTTTTTCTTTGCTGGTACTTTCTTAAAGGGGAAGGGTTATTTTAAGCTTTTTACACTGCTCTTGGGAGGAAATATCCCTGGAAATATTTCCAGCCGCATGCAATGATCAGTACTTTAAAGAAATAATTGAATAATGAAGCAGAGCTGCCGGAAAGAAGTTTTTAATGATAAGGAACCAAGATGAGTGACATTCAGCAAGGCTTCTTGACTAGCTAGAAAGATTGACATTCAAACGTGAGTTTACATACCCTTTCTGAATTTTGGTCTAAAAACTGGTGACCATTCAAAGTTACAATAGCACTGAAAAAAGTGACTTATGACCGTTTTTCACACGTATGTCTGCTGCAGCATCCCCACTGTCATGAGAGGCAAGCCAAGGAGATGTGCCCCTCGTGAGTGATGTCGAGTTGGCCACGCCCACCCAGTCACATGACCACTAAGTCATGCTCACCAACTAAGCCACGCCCACAGAACCAGTTGTTTAAAACTTTGAATCCCACCCCTGTCCTGATCCCAAACTCTGTGGCTATATTTTTTCTTTAAGCACCCTCCCACCCCCGCCAAATCTCCTGATGACCAATGGATAGCAGAAACAGGCTAAAGCTTGCATCCTATATCTCTGCTGGGATTTAGTATTTATCCAGATGTTTGCAGCAACCCAGCTGTAGAAGGCCCAGACACGTGACCACATAAACAAATCACATCTAAAATTTTAAAATAGCACATATAACGAAATAAGGTCAACTGGGGGGGGGGGATGTTTACATAATTGTTACTTTTCCTAGGCATCTTAATAATTACTCTTACTCTTTAATTATTCAATTGGATCCTTTTTCTAATTTCAACTCGTGTTTTCTATTTTTAGAGTTGTAAAAGATGTGTCCTGTTGTGCAATACTGAGGGACTTTGGCCTCAGCAGGGGAGTGGTTCCTCTTTAATATTATCTACTGTACTCTGGAAGCTGCATACGATACATTTTTCGCTAATTAGCTGAGTTCACAGGTTAAGAGTGATTCATGCTAGCTACAGTGAACATTTCCTGTTTTCATGTGCTTTTAATAAACAAAACTGAACTAAAATGAATCAAACAGACGTTTTTCTTTATTATACATAACCACTTAAGAAAATGAAAACAGTTTTCCTTCTTGGGAAAAAAAAGCCACTGCTTCCTTCTTCCCACGGACATAGTAAGCAACCATTCTGATTCTCCAAATACTGTTGTTTGCAATTCCTGTTGCCAGTAAGAGGTTGCCCACTCTGAGGCTCATGAAATGTGCCATGGTGATGTTGGTAGTATTAAAGGCTGCTTTGTGCATGCACTTGAGAGGAGGAATTCAATCTGAGCAAGGATTAGTAATGCAGGTTTTATAACAGAAAGAACATTATTCACAGGAAATGTATTGCAGGGATAGGAAAATATTATACCTAGTTAGAGGAGGAGCTTCTAAGAATGTGTGATCTGTATAGAATGTATATGCCTGGATCAAAAGGCAGAAGGAAGTGATCTCAAATTAGCAATCTCCTTGATAAGGAGCAGAGGCAGAGTCATAAATAAAGGAGAAATACAGAGACCACCCTTAACTCTCTTTCCATTTGTGGTCAGGAGGTGCTGGGGATTCAGTGCATTAGATTTTGACCTTAAAAGATGGGGACTTTGAAATGATGGTGGAGCAGAAGAGGGAATTCAGCCTGATATCAGGTAGCTGGTAAGCTGCCAGAAAAACAGATAGATAAGCTGATACTATCTGTTCTCCCTGCACTAAAGTCTTTTTCCCCTGGGTTATAGTCAGGACATTTCTGTCTCCTCCATTCATAAACAAACTGGTGGCTATTCCATAGAAGGCAATGCAATACTAGGCAAAAGATAAAGGAAAAGGAAAATTACTGAAACAGAAATAAAGACTTATCAACTAAAAACACAACAATTAAAGGATAAATCATGTAATTTTACATAATGTACCATTTTCTAAATGGGCACTTTAATATGAAGTGAGAAAAACGTCAGCGAACAATATTAAGTTGGTAGTTTAACAATGATCACAAGGTATACTTGTCTGTGAAGAGGGAGATTAAAAACATTACAGTAAATATTAGCATCCACTATTTGTTGGTTTATTCATTCAAGGAATACATGCCAGAAAATGAAAGGCACCTTGTAAATGCAGGAGGATCTTGTAAATGATGAAAACATTAGCATGGGAAGCAAGTTGATAAGAAACAATAACAGCAACCAAAAAAAACCCTGTTATTTCACATGGTTTGAGTTGAGGATATCCATCCATTGCTGAGTCTGCTTCCAAATACCGATTCCCCCCAATCTCCAGTTCTCCCTCACCCTCAACATATTTTATATCTTTTGGGACTGCCACTGGATAATGCTACATATGGTCGGATTAAGAGGCAGGACAACATGGATATAGTGAAATAGTCCGTTTATTCTGCTCCCGTCTGATTCTGCCACCACGGTGTACCTGCTGTTGTTTTTACAGGTCGCTGTCCAACCTTTCAGCCACTGATGACTGTTCATTCTCCCACCTGGAAAATGAACCAATGGGGAAAGTCGAACATCACCGACTTTCCCCATTGACTATTCAACACTCCTCCCCTCCTGGAACAAGTGTTCTCCAATCTGCTTTCACTTACAGTACATAGTCACGCAGGTAGGCAGGGCTCCGATGGGTGTGACCTGATCTGCGTAGTTCATTCTCACCTCTGCTGGCAACCTGGATAATTGGGTTTGCTGCCACTCTGGAGCTGACCTTTGGAACTGCTTTGAAACTTTTTCGAGGTGGGGTTGGCTCTGATGAGTCAGAGGCTTCAGAAGTACCTGGCTGGATTTCCCCTGACTCAGCTAAGTGATTGTTTATTATGCTCGGGTTTCAGTATAGAACTGGTGTGCATGTGTGTTGGTTTTCAGCACCTTTATTTGTCTGGTCTTTCACTTCATGTTGGATTTTTGATTCTGTGTTTCTCTGTTTGGGTTGCTCCTGGTACAATTGTCCCCAGAGTTGGTCTATGTGCCTACTCCAGATCTTACCATCTTCTAATTCTACCCAGTAAGATCGAAGACCTGTGACTTGTACTACTTGGGCCAGAACCCATGTGGGATCCCCAGTGTAGTTATGTGCATAGACCGATTGTCCTATGCTTAAAAAACTACATTTACTGGTCAAATCCACAGGTATTTCTGGGTAATCTATCTAAGGTTGACCTTAATTTCCATCCCATTAAGTGTTCTGACAGGTTTCTATGTGTGGTAGCCAAAGGTGTGATATGTTGTATCATCAATAATTGTCTATTTTAATTTGACAATCTCTGGGCCCATTCTGGCCAAAGTTTCCTTGGTAGATCTCACTACCCCCTCTACCTGACCATTATTCTGGGGGTGTCCTGACGCTGACAAGGCATGGCGGATTCCCTGCTCTGCTAAGAAACGTTCAAAGTTATTTGCTGTGAATTGGGGCCCATTATCCGACACCACAATATCTGGTAACCCATGGGTAGCAAAAAGTTTCCTTAGAACTTTAATAATGGTGTCTGCCACGGTGGTTGTCATGAGTGTCACTTCCAACCACTTTTAATATGCATCTACTGTTATTAAGAATGTATGTCCCTGTATCGGCCCCGCCAGGTCAATGTGTATTCTTGACCATGGGCTTTTGGGTGTTTCCCATTGCAGGGCTGGTGAAGATGGTGGTGCTGGTCTAGATTGCTGGCATAGTGTGCATGTGGCAACCCATTCCTCAATTTCCTTATCCATGCCTGGCCACCAGGTATAGCTCTTTGCTAATGCTTTCATACGCACTATACCCGGGTGACCCTCATGTAACATCCTTACTACTAGTTCTCTCAAATCCTTGGGTATCACAACTCTATCCCCCCACAACAAACACCCTGTTATCATAGATAGTTCATTTTGCTGGATTTTAAATGGTTTAAAGTCATTGTCTATCGTTCCTTCCGGCCATCCCTCCACACCCAGTTTAAAATTCGTGCCAAAGTTCTGTCTTTGGTTGTTTTTGTTTTGCAATTTCTGATGCTGTGATAGGGCCGGTCGCAAAATCTTCAATTAGGAGTATGTAGATGGCTGGAGCTGGGTCTTTGGAAATGAGCGTCGGCTGAGTGCATCTGCATGGTCGATGGTTTTTCCCGGGTGATGAACAAGATGGTAGTTGTAAGCAGCTAGGAAAACAGTTCATCTTGTCATTTTGGGGGACAATATGTTTGGGGTCGGTCAATTCCCTGTGATGATGCTGAGAAGTAGCTTATGGTCTGTGATTAGTTCAAAACTTATTCCATAAAAATATTCGTGAAAACGCTTTACTCCTGCTACTGCAGCCAATGCTACTTTATCTAGCTGACTGTAATTACACTCCACTTTTGGCAGAGTTTTGAATAGAATGCAATGGACACTTCTCTGTTGTTTGGAAGTCTGTGGCTGAGGACTGCCCCTACCACAAAAGGGGATGCGTCACATATCAGTAAAAGGGGCAATGTCTCATTATATTGCACTAGGATGCTATTAGATGTTAATAGTTCTTTTACAGTTGTGAATGCAGAGGCTTCTCTGTGCCCCATGTCCATCTTGCTTTCTTATCTAGCAATACTGTAAAAGTTTAAAAGTTTCAGAAATGCCTGCAGTTCTGTTTTATTTGCTGGAGAGAGGGCTTCCTTAATAGCTTTCATTTTGTTCTTGGTGGGGTGTATGCCTGCCTCATCGATTAAATATCCCCAAAATTTGACCTTGGGTACTGCTATCTGGCATTTTTCTTTTTTGATTTTAAGACCTGCTTTTTGAAACCGACTCAAAACTAGTCTTAGTCATTGTTTAAGCTGTTCTTTGTTCTCTGCTGCCATGAGGACATCATCAAAATATGGTACTATCCCTGCGATGCCCTGTAGTAGGCGCTCCATTAAACTTTGGAACAGCCCTGGAGCCACACTGACCCCAAATTGCAGCCTCTGGAATTTAACCCCCCCCCCCATGAGTTACAATAGTCTCAGCCTCTGCTATATTATCATCCACTGGTAATTGCTGATAGGCTTGGGCCAAGGCTAGTTTAGCAAAAATCTTTCGTTTTCCAAAGGAATGCAACATATGTTGTACTATTGGTACTGGGTATACACTCTGTTGCAGGGCTCTGTTTAAGGTCCCCTTGTAGTCAGCACGTATGCGAATTGAGCCATCTGGCTTAACTGGGGTAACAATAGGTGTCTCCCATTTAGCATAGTCGACTGGCTCTAGGACTAATTGCTCATCCACCTTGGGCCGCAGAGCAAAAGGGACTTCGGTTTTAGTTTGACAAGGGGAATTTGAGGGTTAAGATTGAAAGAAATAGGGGTCCCTGTATGCTTACCCAGGCTGCCATCGAAAACATCCTTGAATTCGATCTGCAGCTCCACACTCATCTCATTGTTGTCCTCTTCTTGTATAGTGTGAATGGTAATCTTCACTCCCATAGCTTCAAACGATTCTATTCCAAGAAGGCTGGGTAATTCTTTGTCCACAATAGTTAGCAGCAGCAGTCCGGTGAATTTTCTAAATCTTACTGGGAAGAATCCTCTTCCTATAACTGGAATTTGATTTCCTTGGTAGTCCTTCAATGTTAATTGTTGTGGCTCTAGTTGTTTCTGAATTATTTCTAGAATTGCTTCTCTTTATCACTGTCCAGGACGCCATGGATATGTATGATCCAGAGTCAATTTCTATATCACAAGGTTCATCCCTTCTCAGTACTGTTATGTTGAATTTTTTTTATTTATAGGCGTCAGAATGGCCAACTATTGTCAGATCATAGTCTCTGTCTCTAGCGGTTCTATTTTCTTCCTGCCTGTATCCCCTTTGTTGTTGACCATGTGGTTGGCTTGTGAAAACTAGATGTCGCTGGTTGGGATACGAAGGCAGGCTCACTCTGCAAGCTTCAGCGATGACATCTCCTCTCACATCGTTGGCAAATGACATCTCTAAACTTGCATTCCAACCTGGGATGGTTTCCTTTACATCCAGCACACCATGGGGGTCTCTGGCCCACTCCCAGTGGCCCTGATCTTATGTTGGATTTTATTTAATGGATCTCTTCTTCCTCTTCGGGGCTCTCTCCATCTTCCCCTTCATCCTGGCCTCTGCTGGCTGTCCCCCCAGGGATGAATGAATGTTTCTGGACTTTATATTCATGGCAGTCAGTTTGTCTGAGATTTCTGCCATTCTTCCTCCATTAGTTCTTTAAGGGTAATACTTTTCTTAGCTATTATTTTTCTTTGCAGTCCCAGATCCCTCATTCCCATAACAATTCTATCTCTAAGCATTAGATCCACATTTTCAAATTCACAGCCAGCCACAATGTCCCTCAAGTTTTTAATGAAGTCATTTATGGTCTCACATAGATGCTGTTCTCTGCGATAAAAATCAAGTGTGTGAGCCAACAATGATGCAGCAGGGGTGTAATTTTCCTCCAACATTTTTTGTAGTTCTTTCCACTCCATAGTTTCCACGTCTTTCAGTGTGGCTAGAGTTCTAGCCGTCTTATACAGGCGATTCCCACAATAGCCAAGGAACAGGGTTTTCTTCCTCTGTTCTGTTGCATCTTGTAGGGCATTTGCTTCTAAAAACATCCCGAATTGTCCCATATAGGTGACTCAATCATGTTTGGTTGGGTCAAAATGCTCCTGCTGAGTGTGGGTGAACATTCTGATGGCTGATGCAAGGAGAGTCTCCCTCTGCCATAAGATGGCCATTTATACCACATTTCCTTTGTTCTCTTCTAGGATCCCACCTTCGTCGCCAGTGTTAGATATGGTCAGACAATGTGGATATAGTGAAATAATCCATTTATTCTGCTGCCGTCTGATTCTGCTGCTGCGACGCACCTGCTGTTGTTTTTAAAGTCACTGTCCAACCTTTCAGCCACTGATGGCTTTTCATTCTCCCGCCCAGAAAATGAACCAATGGGGAAAGTTTAATGTCACCAACTTTCCCCATTGAATATTCAACAGATAACATTGGAATAAAGGAGAAAAGATTGTTTAACATCACTACAATTAAAGACGTTTTAAGCCTAGTTCAATGACTGGCCAGAGGGTGGGGGGGAGTTGAAGGCCACATCATGGAGACATGACATGGGGACATGACAGAAAAACAATCTTGTTAAAGCCTATTTGTTCAGAAGAGAAAATGGCAAGGTCAATTTGGAGAGTACATTTAGTTTGCAGCACAAAAGTCCACTGACATGACAACTTAAATCAGTCATGCCCAACCTGCCAGAAATCAGGCACCTGGCAGATTTCTTTGGATTACAGCTCCCAGGGGCAGCCAAAAATACCTAGAGAGCAGCCATTCAGGTAAGTCATAATAGTCTATGATACTCGGCCATTTTCTCTTACAATCTTTTCTATGTAATTCTTTCATTTCATCTTTCCACCTTCCATGTTGTACATTTAAAATTTCCCCACAAGGTGAAACTTAGTTTTTTTTACCCTCCATCTGATACCTGTTTCATTCATACCTTCTTTTTAATTCTTCTTTTCCTGAAAATGCATTTAGCCTATTGTATTTCTTTCCTTTTCTTTTCGGACCCTTTATTCTTTCTCTCATTGTTCTTAGAGATATCAATAATTTTGCTTCACAATTTGACCAAGGTCATCTCAAATTACAATTTGAAAGCTTTTATTTTTGTAAGATATGTCTCAACTTTGTAATAACTCTCAAGGCAAAAATATTAAAATACAAAGTAGCCACTAACAAATTTCAACATATAAGTTCAGATGAATGCTCAAATGAATGAATGAATATTCAGATGAATGAATCCTGAAGGATGCTGCTGGCTGCTCTTCTAAAGGAAGAGAGAATATCATTCAACAGCCTGGGAAAACAGAAGGCCCAATGTTCTGTATATGACTATGACAAAGCAGAGATCTTCTCCAGCAGATTTTAGACAAATTCACAATAGTAGAAATAAACCCCCAATGAGTTACACTTTTAGCCATTTAAAGCTCCAATGATTCACACCAACAACTTTGATTGGCAACCAGTGCAAATATTTCAGTGCAGGAAGCTGTTATCGTATACTACAATATATAAGGTGCTAACTGCTCAATCTTTTTTTGACTTATTTGTGAAGGTTAGTATCTAAATAAAATAACAACTAAAATAAAGGTGGGATTTATTGTGTGTGTGAGACAGAGAGTATGAGAGTACTGAAAAAAGATTGAGTTCAGTATTTTTAAATCCCTCAGACTGAGGTTGTAAAAATGTAATTTAAAGGAAAAGCGGCTAGTGAAACAAAGAACTAATTTACATTGGTATTACATCACTTGATTTCTCTGGCTGGAATGATTACCAGCTGAATATGGAAACAGAATGTATTTGGGAGGTGAGGGGAGATACTGTTAGAAACACAAGTTCTCTTCTTGGTGTTATATTTGTTAGGTTCTTTCATACATGCCAAACTCAAGGGATGAATCCATATACTGTATATGAACAATGTCAAGAAATCTAACTGAAAGCAGTGGTGGGATTCAAATTTTTTTACTACTGGTTCTGTGGGCGTGGCTTGGTGGGCGTGCCAGGGGAAGGATATTGTAAAATCTCCAGTCAGAGGTGATATTTGCTGGTTCTCCGAACTACTCAAAATTTCCGTTACTGGTTCTCCACAACTGGTCAGAACCTGCTGAATACCACCTCTGACTGAAAGTGTATGCTTATGACAGGTGCTAAAAATAGACAAATGAGAAAGTATATTTACTAGAAAATGGAACCATGATCTTTCTCACTTCTTCATAGGGAAGCTTTTCAGATTCAAGTGAAACTAGGCTATGTCATATAATGTGCTATGCTATGCTATCCTAATATATAGAAAGTAGTGCTCTTTTTTCTGCCTGTTTAATATTATGGCAAGCATAGTTTCCATATGCTAGGAACCTAGAGCTTTGCCTTAGTGCTGACTGCGATAGACCCAGGGGTGTGCTTCAGCCAGTTTGCGCCAGTTTGGGCAAACCGGATGTTAATTTTAAACCTGGTTCAGTGAACTAGTAGTTCTGACGACTGGCTGGTCCAGCCCCACCCACCCCCCACCTACCCCCAGGAGTCCCCACATCCTCCTCTTTGGAACCCAGGTAAATTTTTATTTATTTATTTATTTATTAAATAATTTTATATACCGCCCTTCTCCCGAAGGACTCAGAGCGATGAACAGCCAACTAAAATATATATAAATTACAGATATAAATACGATTAAAAAAGAATTAAATTATGGGCTGCCAATTAAAAATTTAAAACCCCCGATTAAAATAAGCTAAAACTTTCATACCCCAACCAATCAAATCTAAACCCCCTTATTTAAAATCCCATTTGAAATCAGCTCAGGCCGGCCTGCTTAAAGAGCCAGGTTTTCAGGTCACGTCTGAACGCCCTCAGGTCAGTGGTTGTTCGTAGCCCCGGGGGCAGCCCGTTCCAAAGGGCAGGTGCCCCCACAGAGAAGGCCCTATTCCTCGGGGTCACCAGGCGGCACATAGATGCCATCGGGACCCGAAGGAGACCCTCTCTGTGGGAGCGCACCGGTCGGTGGGAGACTACTGGCAGAATGCGGTCTTGTAAGTATCCTGGTCCGATGCCATGGAGCGCTTTAAAGGCCAAAACCAATACTTTAAAGCGAAACCAGAAGGCCACCAGCAACCAATGCAGCTCGCGCAGGAGAGGCATCACATGGGAGTATCTCAACGCCCCTATAACCACCCGCGCAGCCGCATTTTGTACCAGTTGGAGCCTCCGGGTGCTCCCTGCAGGGAGCCCCATGTAGAGGGCATTACAGTAGTCCAGGCGGGAGGTGACCAGGGCATGGGTGACCGTGTGTAAGGCGTCCCGATCAAGAAAGGGCCGCATCTGGCATATCAGGCGAACCTGATAAAAAGCCCCCCTGGAGACGGCCGTAATGTGATCTTCCAAAGAAAGCCGTACATCCAGGAGGACACCAAGATTGCGAGCCCTTTCTGTGGGGGTCAAGATGTCATCCCCAATAGCCAGCGACGGAGTCAGCTGATTATATCGGGCCGCCGGAAACCACAGCCACTCAGTCTTGGAAGGGTTGAGTCGAAGCCTGTTCCCGCCCATCCAGTTCCGCACAGCCTCCAGGCAACGGGCCATGACCTCCACAGCATCGTTGCGGTGGTTTGGAGTGGAGATGTAGAGCTGAGTGTCATCAGCATAGAGATGACATTTCACCCCAAAACCACAGATGATCTCTCCCAGCGGCTTCACATAAATGTTGAACAGAAGAGGGGAGAGGACCGACCCCTGAGGCACCCCACAAATGAGGGGCCTGGGGGTGGACCCCCCCCGTCAACACAAATTGCGAGCGGTCCGAGAGGAAGGAGGAAAATCACAGCAAAACGGTGCCCCCAATTCCCAACCCCTCCAACCGCCGCAATAGGATACTATGGTCGATAGTATCAAAAGCCGCTGATAGATCTAATAGGACCAGGACAGAGGAATAACCTCTGTCATGGGCCCTCCAGAGATCATCGACCAACGTGACCAATGCTGTTTCGGTACTGTACCCGGGCCTGAAGCCCGGTTGGAACGGATCTAAGTAGAATGCTTCCTCCAAGTACTGAGGCAGCTGACGCGCCACCACACTCTCAACAACCTTCGCCAGAAAGGGAAGGTTGGAGACAGGACGATAGTTATTTAAAAGAGCCAGATCCAGGGAAGTCTTCTTGAGGAGGGGTCGTACCACCGCCGTTTTCAGGGCGGTAGGAAGAGCCCCCTCCATCAACGAATCCCCTGGAGCCAGCCTCGTGTCACCTCCCTGGAGGTAGAAACCAACCAGGAAGGGCACGGGTCCAGTAAACATGTGGTGGCATTCAGCCTCCCCAGTAATCTGTCCACACCCTCGGCGATCACAGGATCGAACTCCTCCCAGATAACCGTCTCAAGACTTGCCCCGGACACCTCCCCCGGGACCACCCAACTGGAGTCCAGCCCATCCCGAATCTGAGCGATTTTATCATGCAGAAATCGGGAAAACTCTTCTGCCCTACCCTGCAAGAGGTCCTCCCATGCTCTCAGCTCAAGCCGAGAGCAGGTTACTCTAAACAGAGTGGCAGGCTGATTTTCTGCCGATGCAATAAGGGTGGAGAAATGCAAATGTTTCGCCGCCTCTATCGCCACTAGGTAGGTCCTAATATAGGACCTCACCTGTGTCCGGTCAGACTCGGCACGACTGGTCCTCCAGATGCCCTCCAGACGTCTTTTCCGGCACTTCATTCCCCTCAGCTCCTCCGTGAACCACGGAGCCAAATGGGATCTGTGCTGGGTCAGAGGTCGCAAAGGCACAACTCGGTCCAGAGCCTCAGCGGCCAACCTATCCCAGGTAGCCACAAAGTCTGTGGCCGAGTTATGAGCCAGAGTTTCAGGGAATGGCCCAAGCTCCATCTGGAACCGTTCAGGATCCATCAGGTGCCTGGGGCGGAACCATCTCCTCGGTTCCGCCTCCCTGCGATGGGGGGTGGCGGCACAGAAGTCAAGTCTAAGAAGAGAATGATCGGACCATGACAAGGGCTTTATAACTAGATCCCCAGAACGATCATTCAACCACTGACCAGAGGCAAAAATCAGGTCCAGTGTGTGTCCCCCCGTGTGAGTGGGGCCAGAAACTAATTGGGTCAGATCCATGGCTGTCATGGAAGCCAGGAACTCCCGAGCCACCCCAGAGGTTTCCCCGAGCGAAGGCAGGTTGAAATCACCCATGAGCGTTTCTATCCACCCGGGGACGACGTGGGTCTGGCGAGGTGCCCAGCATTTCCCACCAGAACTGGAGGCGGAGGAGTGTTGCTGGGGCCGGGGCCGTGGGCAGTGAGAGGGCCTGCGGCGTCGCCGTGGGTAGTGAGAAGGCCTGCGGCGAGGCCAGAAAACATGACCTGCGTCCCTGAGTGATGGGTCCCCCGCGAGGCCGGATGTCAGCTGCCGGTGGGATGCGACTGCTCCAGCCTGAACTTGGGTCCCGCTTGGTCTGGCCTTTGCCTGGTCGATGGCAGTCAGGGAAGATCCAGCCAAAGACACAGACATTGATATATTCCTCGAAAGATCTGTGGGCCCTGAGATATGTCCCCCTGTCTCAGAGTTGGCCCTCTTACCTCTCCAAGACTTATCTCAAGGACGGATCTTGGGATCCGGAGAGATGGTGGGGTCGCCGGAAGCGGGAGAAATTTTTAATTAGATTTTTAAAGGGGTTAGGGTTGGCCGGGCGGGGGCGGGGGGACAACCCGCCTGGGGCTGGGACTGGGTCGCGGGCTGTGCGTTGCCGGGAGGGTTTGGGTTCGGATGGGGCTGTATTGAGGATGGGGGGTTGTCCCAGGGAGGGTGATCTTAAAGCTATTAGTACGGTGAGCGGGAGAGGCAGATTTGGCGGCTATAGGGGGCCACATTCTGTTTCAGGAGCGCGCCCCCGCTATTTGTCTGCAGGGGCGCGCTCCGACCCCCTTGTTATGTCCCGTTCCCCAGGGGGTCTGAGCGATCGGGCACTGGGCCTTCGGCTGATGTTGTGTAACGCCAGGTCCGTTATTAATAAGGCCCCCCTCATTCATGATTTGATCTGTGAGTGGGGAGCGGACCTGGTGGGTATCACCGAAACCTGGCTGGGCCTAGAGGGGGGAGTCCCTCTTGTGGAGATGTGCCCGGCCGGGTTTCGGGTTTTTCATCGGCCGAGGGCCCAGGGGAGGGGCGGGGGTGTTGCGGTGGTTATTAAGGAGGATCTGTGTCCGAGGGAATCCACTGTTTCTCAGACGACCGGATGTGAGTCTCTTTTCGTGAAGTTCGGTCCCAGGGTGCAGGTGGGCTTGTTGGTCGCATACCTGGCTCCCTGCTATGCGGCATCGGCCCTGCTTGAGCTCCTTGAGGTTATAGCCGGCGTGGCGGTTGAGACCCCCAGGCTTATGGTCATGGGGGATTTCAACCTTCCCTCTGCCGGCGGTGCCTCGGGGATTGCTCAGGAGTTCATGGCTTCCATGACAGCCATGGGCCTGACCCAGTTAATTAGGGACCCTACTCACGTGGGAGGTCACACCCTGGACTTGATTTTTGTCTCTGATCAGTGGCAGAGTGGTCTGGGTGTAGGGGATATAGTTATAGAACCCCTGTCATGGACAGATCACTCGCTCCTGAGGCTCGACTTCCGTTCCGCACCCCCCGACCGCAGGGAGACGGGGCCGCTTAAATGGTACCGCCCCAGGCGCCTGATGGACCCGGATAGGTTCCTGATGGAGCTTGGGCCATTTCCCGAAGCTCACACACATGACTCGGTGGAGGGCTTGGTCGCCACCTGGGATAGGGTGGCTGCTGGGGCCCTTGACCGGGTCATGCCCTTGCGGCCTCTGACCCGGTGCCGATCCCAAGTGGCTCCTTGGTTTTCTGAGGAGCTAAGGGAGATGAAGCGCCGGAAAAGACGCCTAGAGAGTAGTTGGAGGGCTAGCCGTTCTGAGTCTGACCGAACACGTCTACGATCTTATATTAAGACGTATTTAGTGGCGATAAGGATGGCGAGGAGGACCTACCTCTCCACCCTTATTGCGTCCGCGGAAAACCGCGGAGGGTGACCCGCTCCCTTCTAGAGGTGGAATAGCGGGAGGATCCCTTACAGGGTCGGGCTGAGGAGTTTTCTAGGTTTCTGCAGGACAAAATCGCTCAGATTCGGGACGAGCTGGACTCCGACTGGGCATCTCCGGGCGGGGGGGCGGGGGTGGATATCGGTGAGGCCAATTGGGTTGAGTTCGACCCTGTTACCATGGAAGACGTGGACAGGGTGCTGGGGGGGCTGAATGCCACCACCTGTTTGTTGGACCCGTGCCCCTCCTGGCTGGTCTTGGCCACTCGGGAGGTGACACGAGGCTGGTTCCAGGGTATTATAAACGCTTCCTTGAGAGAGGGGCTTTTACCCGCCGCCTTGAAGGAGGCGGTGGTGCGGCCCCTCCTCAAGAAACCGTCCCTGGACCCAGCATTATTATCAAATTATCGTCCTGTCTCCAACCTTCGCTTTGTTGCGAAGGTTGTAGAGAGTGTGGTGGCCCGTCAGCTCCCGCAGTTCCTGGATGAAGCGAGTTATCTTGACCCACTCGGGCTTCAGGCCCGGGCACAGCACGGAGACGGCGTTGGTGGATGATCTCTGGAGGGCTCGGGACAGGGGTTATTCCTCTGTCCTGGTCCTGTTAGATCTCTCGGCGGCTTTTGATACTGTCGACCACAGTATCCTATTGCGGCGGTTGGGGGGGTTGGGGGTTGGAGGCACCGTGTTGCGGTGGTTCTCCTCCTTCCTCTCCAACCGTTCGCAATTTGTGTTGACGGGGGGGCAGAGATCGTCCCCGAGGCCCCTGCTTTGTGGGGTGCCTCAGGGGTCGGTACTCTCGCCCCTGCTGTTCAACATTTATGTAAAGCCGCTGGGTGAGATCATCCGTGGCTTTGGGGTGGAGTTCCATCAGTACGCTGATGATACTCAGCTGTACATCTCCACCCCGGGCCACCCCAACGAAGCCGTCGAAGTGATGACCCGGTGCCTGGAGGCCGTGCGGAGTTGGATGGGTCGTAACAGGCTTCGTCTCAACCCGGTCAAAACCGAGTGGCTGTGGTTTCCTGCGCCCAGATACAGCCAGCTTATTCCTTCGCTGGCCGTGGGGGGAGAGGTATTGACCCCCATGGAAAGGGCGCGCAACTTGGGTGTCCTCCTGGATGTGCGGCTGTCTTTGGAAGAACATATTGCAGCCGTCGCCAGGGGGGCTTTTTATCAGATTCGTCTGATCTACCAGTTGCGGCCCTTTCTGGATCTGGGCGCACTTCGCACAGTCACTTCCGCCCTCGTTATCTCCCACTTGGATTATTGCAATGCTCTCTACATGGGGCGCCCCTTGAAGTGTCTCCGGAGGCTGCAGTTAGTTCAGAATGCAGCCGCGCGGGTGATCGTGGGTGCCCCTCGGGGCGCGCACGTAACACCACTTCTCCGCAGGCTGCACTGGCTTCCTGTGGCCTTCCGGATTCGATTCAAGGTGGTACTGATGGTATTTAAAGTGCTCCATGGCTCGGGACCTGGGTACCTACGGGACCGCCTGCTGCCACCAACAACCTCCCGCCGCCCAGTACGCTCCCACAGGGTCGCCCTACTTGGGGTGCCGCCACCTGATCGCTGGCGGCTGGCGGCCCCGAGGGTGCGTGCTTTCTCTGTGGGAGCCCCCTCTCTGTGGAATGATCTCCCCCCGGAGATATGAGCCATGACAGACATCCTCACCTTCCGGCGCGCAGTTAAGACCTTATTTTTTAAACAGGCCGGCCTGGCCCAGTAAGGGTCTATGGGGGTTTTAAGTTAATAGGGGTTTTAAATTTTAATCTTATTTTTAAACTTTATATTTCCCGGTTTTAAATGAATTATTGTTGGACGGGATGCAGCCAATTTGTATTTAATTTGGTTTTAAATTCTATTTAACTTTGTATTTTATGTATTTATTAGGCTGTACACCACCCCGAGTCCCTTCTGGGAGAGGGAGCGGTATAGAAATACGATTAAATAAATAAATAAATGACTAAAAGCCTAGGGGTCTCAACCGCCAGCCCGGCTATCACCTCGAGGAGCCCGGGCAGGGCCGATAACACGTGGCAGGGAGCCAGGTACATTATCAAAAGGCCCATCTGAACCCCCTGCCCCCACTTCACAAAGAGAGACTCACAACCAGCCGTCTGAGGAACAGTGGCCTCCCTAGGACAAAGAACTTCTCTAATAATCGCCACCACCCCACCACCCCTTCCCTGAGACCTTGGTCGATGGAATGCTTGGAAACCTGGTGGGCACATCTCCACCAGAGGAACACCACCCTCTGGGCCCAACCAGGTTTCGGTGACGCCAGCCAGGTCCACGCCCTCCTCCTGAATAAGGTCGTAAATCAGGGGGGGCTTGTTAACAACGGACCTGGCATTGCACAACATCAACCGGGTACTCAGGGCCTGAGACTCTGCACAACCAGGCCTGCCAGATGGGTCGGGAGGATCGGAGCGCGCTACCGCTTGGAGACAGCCGGTACGTGATCCCCTAACCTGATATGGCCCTCTACCCCCGTCATATCTGCCCCTCCCACTTATGGTGCCAATGGAACCCACCCCCTGCTGTCCAAATTCTGATCACCCCCACAACTCACGACCCTCTGGGCCCTCCCAGACGTGAACTCCAGCCTGGCTGACTCCAACCCCCCCCCCCCGGATTATCCCCCAAACCCAGTCCGGGTATCCTCCCTAACCCCAATAACTCACCATCCCCCAACCCTCTCCTAGTCACCTTCCCCAACCCCGACAAAACTTTAAATAAAAATTTAAAAAGTTTAAAACCCCCCCTACAACTTCTTTTCTGATGGCCATGCCACCTCTCCGGATCCCAGGAACCGTCCTTGAGGTAGGTTGTTGATAGACCGGAGGGCCACTTCAGAGAGTGGGGGACCCTCCCCAGAGCCCGTAAATCCGCCGAAGAATAGCTAATTAGTCTTTTAGCCACTATCACCGCTGGATCAAGGACCACCGTCTTCATGCCACGAGCCAACCCCCACTGACTCCGCCGCACAGCAGAGGTCGCACAGCAACCGTCAGCGACATCTTCGTCCCTGGGGCCATCTTCGTCAAGACCACCGGCGTCGTTCGGGCAGGCCAGCACCGCTGTTGCCACTGCCATTGGCGCCCTTGATGCCATCGTCCGCTCCGCCGTCCACGTCGCCTCCGAGGCCGCAGAGGTCTCCCAGTCGACGCAGACGCTGTCTCCACGGCTGCCGGTGGGGCCGCCATGCCAGAGGGGCCGACACCCTCCACGACAAGGCGGCCACCACCTACAACAGCCACGGAGACCAGAACAAGATTGTCCAAGTCCTTGGAGCAGCAGATGGAAGCAGGACAGTTGGAAGCAAAGCACGAGGCTGCAGCAGAATTATCAGCCACAGGGTGACCCACTGCGGAGTGCCCATGATAGTCGCGGTGGCAGCAGGGAGCGCAGGGAGCCCGTAGAGCAATGGTGAGATTCAAATATTTTTACTACCGGTTCTGTGGGCATGGTTTGGTGGGCATGGCAAGGGAAGGATACTGTAAAATCTCCAGTCAGAGGTGGTATTTGCCAGTTCTCCGAACTACTCAAAATTTCCACTACTGGTTCTCCAGAATTGGTCAGAACCAGCTGAATACCACCTCTGCCATGGAAGTGGAAAACAGGCCTCCCTGTCAGATCCGCATATCTTCATTTCTTCAGTGGAAAAAGAAAAGGGGGATAGAATGATAAAGAAATTCTTTCTTTATATAACCTGAATATATTTAACCTTATATCGAATTTGTATAACCCACACATGATACAATGAAGGGAGAAAAGCCAGAGGGCCAGAACCTATCACCTCCGAGAGGCACAGCCAAGAGATAAGAAGATCATAAAAATTCCACAGTGAGATGTGTCCGGGGAATCTCTGGAAAAAGTTCATTCTAAAAAGGGGGTGGGGGGAAATTAGATATGTCCTGGGAAACTGTGAGAAAAATCATTCCTACCGAAGGGGTGGGAGGGGAATTAACATACTGGCTTTTGTTTCACTAAATACACATCGAGATAAGGGGAGGGGTTCTAAACTCCCTTACCTATCCCTGTATGCCTGAGGACCTCAGACACTGCTTTGAACTCCTACATGAATTGTCTCATCTCAATAAAGGATTCCTTTTGATACATTTGGTTCTCAGAAGTTCATTTTTGCTAATTGAATGGGAAAAAGTTCTGTAGCCTGACACTCCCAGAGACTTGTGGAGGGTGAAAACAGGCCTATTTTCGGCCTCCAGAGAGTCTCTGGAGCCCAGAGAGGTGGAAAACGGGCCCTCCACAGCCTGTTTTTGCTCCCAGGATGATGCAGGAGGCCGATTAGGCCATGCCCACCCAACAACCAGGTAGAGAACCAGTTGTTAAATTATTTGAAGCCCACCATTTTTCCTGTTCCTTTGCTGCCTTATTTTATATACTCTAATGATAATGCATAGCTCTTACTAGAGAGAGATCTCCTATCTCCCTGATGCCATCATTCCTCAAGTCATTAATTGATCTATGAGGGCAACAACAGATGAAATAATTACTGGCACTAACAATGGGAAAATGTATTTTATTTTTATTGTAATAAAAATAGACTTCTCTCAATATAAGCTCAATGCTCAAAACATTCACAAATTGGTTGCTGTCTGATCATTTGTAGCCTAATTCACCTGTATAAAGCCAACCTGAAACGAAGCCAAGTAATTAGTTCCTGCAGTCTATGATAATCTTTGTAGCCATATCCAATTCCATTAAAGGGGTATTTATCATATTTCTCTGCTTCTTTTCCAAGGTAACTTTCATACTATAAAATGTTAACTAGAAATAATTAATACTTTAACTATTCTGATTTTTATTGTCAAAGAAATATTCTTATGCTTCATAATCCAAGGATATCAGGATAAGAATTCTATCTTTTCCTTCTTTTCTAAGATTCATCTCTCCATTTTTTAGCAAAAAAACAATTATCATCAGTCTTAATTTCTTAATTAAGTCTTAATCAGTCTTAATTTCATCAACTATGAGTACATTAACTGAGCTGATTGACATTACCTTTGTCATCTTACTTTTTAACATTTTTCACATTCACTTTCCAAATCTAAGTCTTTTTTATCTTATGCTAACAACATCTGCATTCAATTGTATATTATTCTACTCACTTGAGGTTCTTTTTCTATGCCTTTCCATAATTATCATAATAGCCTTTGCTAAAAGCCACCTTTGAAATTTTGGGATGTTTTTTCTCTGCATCCATTTTCAAAGTATCTCTTTTATCTCTTCCTTATAAGCCCTCAGAATCACTTCTGAATAAATGAAATAGAGCAAATCTGTCCCTTACTTTGATCTTATATTCAGATGTGGTGTGTTCTCTACATCTACCTACTTTAATTTTCTAATTTTATCATATATATTTCCCAATAATTTGTGGTCTGTTCCACAGTCTGTACTGGAAGTGTTCTATTTATTTATTTATTTATTTTTATTTGATTTTCAATCGCTTACAAGATGATAGGTATAGGTATATACATAGTTATGAATACATGAAATGGGTACATATAAGAAAAATAAAAGAAATAATAGGACAGGGACGGTAGGCACATTGGTGCGCTTATGCACGCCTCCTAGTTGATTGGATTGGATTTCTTCATCATCTATTTCTTAGATGATTCTTAGAAGTAGATTTGTTTTTAGTATTGTATATCTGGTGGTGTTCAGGTGCAAATTCTCAGGTTTAAATTGCTTGAAATAGGTAATTAATGTATTCTCTGCTGTATTGAAGTCCATGTATTTCCATAACTCCAAGTTCTTCCATTTCTTCAACTCTGTTAGAAATATTATGTCCTTTCTAAATACTGCATTTAACTTCTCTTGTAATTTGCTGTAGAATTCCTTAATGACTTCCAATATCAAAGGACGCACTTGTGCAATACTGCTCTTTGCTGAATATTCACTAATTCTGATTGCTGTGATCCTGTCATCTATAAAGCCCTAGCAAGACCACACCTAGAATACTGCATCCAGTTTTGGTCACCACATTATAAAAAAGATGTTGAGACTCTAGAAAAAGTACAGAGAAGAGAACTAGGATGATTAGGGAACTGGAGACCAAAACATATGAAAAATGGTTGCAGGAACTGGGCTTGACTAATCTAGTGAAGAGAAGAACCAGGGGAGACATGATAGCAGTCTTCCAATATTTGAGGGGCTGCCACAGAGAGGAAGGGGTCAAGCTATTTTCTAAAGCGCCTGTAAGCCAGACAAGGAATAATGGGTGGAAACTGAACAAGGAGAGATTTTACCTGGAAATAAGGAGAAATTTTCTGACAGTGAAAATGGAACCAATGGAACAGCTTGCCCTCGGAAGCTGTGGGAATGCCATCACTTGACACCTTCAAGAAGAGATTGGATTGCCATTTGTCAGAAATGGTGTAAGGTCTCTTGCTTGGGCAAGGGGGTTGGACTAGATGACCTATAAGGTCCCTTCCAACTCTGATTATGTTATCTGTTATGGGGTTTCAGCAGAACGTATACTTAGTAATGTATTGTCTTTCTTGTATATCATCCCACTCTACTTCATATGGCTTTATGCTCTGAATGATATTCTGTGCCAGCATCAGCATCATCCAACTAGTAATCTGAATTATTCTAATTATTGTGACCTACTTAATATCAGTTAAGAAAATATAAAATGTTGTACATTTCATTTTCACTTACCAGATCATCAACTTACAGAATTATTTGCAATAGTTTGATGGTTTTTCCCCCTATACCTTTTGATCTGTGATCTCATAATTAGACAGCAAAATTTGACTCAATGTTAGAACTTTGTCCATATCTTTTTGACATAGAAATTGTTTACCATTGACTTTAAAATTTGATCTTGGCATTGTCCTTCTGTCAGAGTTTCTTAAATTGGGGGTAGCAATAGCAATAGCATTTAGATTTATATACCACTTCACGGTGCTTTACATCTCTCTCTAAGCAGTGTACAGAGTCAGCATGTTGCCCCCAAGAATCTGGGTCCTCATTTTATTGACTTGAGAAGGATGGAAGGCTGAGTCAGCCTTGAGCCTGGTGAGATTACAACTGCCAAATTGCAGGCAGTCAGCAGGCAGCAGAAGTAGCCTGTAGTGCTGCACTCTAACCACTTTGCTACTGTGTCACTTGATTACCCTTTTAAGTGTACCATGGAGGTAATGGATTAATTTGTAACTGCTTATTTGTGAGTCAAGGAACCAGTTTGGGATCTTTGCTGCTGAGACATTTGAGTCCCTTATTCAAAACAATACTGTCTGATGGCTGATATTATTTTGTGAGAGTAATGATATTATTGACCTGGAAAGGTCAAACAGTTTAGAACTAGTGTTCTATATTCTATATTGAACAGCTTCTCTCACACTGCAGGGTGAGATTTACCTGTGTTGCCACTGTGCATTACTCTTAGCTTGATTGTTCCCTTGTTAACTTTAGAGGCCAGGAAGTCTGAACCAAAAAGTCACATGCATACAAGTGTGTTTAGCAATAGCAATACCATTTAGACTTATATACCGCTTCATAGTGCTTGATAGCCCTCTCTAAGCAGTTTACAGAGTCAGCATATTACCCCTAACAATCTGGGTCCTTCTTCATCTTATCGACCTTGGAAGGATGGAAGGCTGAGTCAACTTTGAGCCCCATCAGGATTGACCTGAAGAGTTTGCCTGCAATATTGTATTTTAACTATTGTGCCAACAGGGCTACTGTTTTATTGCTTAGATATTGCTACTATGGCAAAATGGGTTCTTAATTATGGATTGAAGATGTCAATATTTTGTCAAATTTTAACTAAAAAATGAATCTTATACATACTTTGTAAATATTGAGCTTGAATGCAAAAAAAAGTGATCATGTATTGCTGGAAGAAAATTTGTGTGGCAGACTTCACAAGATGACTTAACAATATTTGTCAACATTCAGCCTTCGAATTAGCAATTTATCAAAAGAGAGGTGAAACCAGAGAATATCATTCTGGATGATCTGGATTTAATTCATTGTTTTCAAATTACACTATAATGATTAATTTGAAAAATGTAATATAAAATTAATATTTGACAGTGTTATTTTATTATTTTCTATTTTACATAAACAATATTTTTATTTTTTTCTAATCATGTCATTTTTTTTTAACTTTCCTTTTTAATTTTAGGTAAATGTAGAGCTTTTTCTTTTTTATGTTTTAACATTTTTTATTGAATTACAAAATATTATAGGATACAAAATACAAAAATAAATAAAAAAGCAGTGGGGAGGAAGAGGGGGAAGAGAAGTGAGGAAGGATAAGAAAAAGAAAAAAAAAGCATTTACTTCTGACTCTTGCTGTTGCAGTATAATCAGGCATTAGCATCAAATCACAACTTTTTGCTGTTTTGTAATTTGAACAAGCCATTTCTACAAATATGTATCAATCTACTCGGTAAAACTCAAAATCAAAGTTTCATTCTTTTCCACTTCAAGCACAAAGTTCAGAAGCAGTCTGCATGTGGAAACAAAAGCACTTACATTCTTTTTTTTTTGTAAAAGTTTTATTGGGTTTTCACAAAACATAATAGAAATAAAACATCTTTTTTTGAGAGAGCATGATTCCAGGTTATCCAGGGGTGGGATTCAAATTTTTTAACAACCAGTTCTGTGGGCGTGGCTTAGTTGGTGGGCATGGCTTGGTGGTCATGTGACTGGGTTGACATGGCTTGGTGGTCATGTTACTGGCTCGGCGTGGCCAACTCAACATCACATTGAGGCACACATCTCCTCGCCTGGCCTCTCGTGATTGTGAGATGCTACAACAGTTGTAAGTGTGAAAAACGGTTGTAAGTCACTTTTTTCAGTGCCATTGTAACTTTGAATGGTCACTCCACACAAGCAAAGTACCAGCAAAGGAGGGGAAAAAAAAACTCCAGAGAAATTCCTGAGACAGGAAATCTAGTCCTGCCAAGAATGTAATAAGGGTTAACAGAGAGGCAGTTTCTGTAAGCAACACCAGAATGTTTCCTTCCTGTCTTCCTTACAGGATTAGGCCAGTAATTTCTTCTAACAACCGGTTCTCCGAACTGCTTAGAATGTTAACAACCGGTTCTAGCAAATAGCTGCGAACTGGTAGAATCCCACCCCTGAGGTTATCACATCTCCATACAGACACAATCTCAGTTACATATTCATCTTCAATTTCATATCTTATCACTATTTTATCAATTTTTCAATAATTTTTTTCTTCCCTTACTTTCCTCAGCCTTATTTTATAATTATCTCATTTCTTTCTAATTCAATTACATATCTTTTTTTAAATTTCTATATCTTTCTAGTCATTATACTTGTACTTTTGTCTGTCCTACTTACAATTTCATAGATTCTTTTCCATCATCATCCCGAAACAGAAGAGAAAGAAAAAAATTCCCTCCCCTTCCAGGCATTAAAAAGCAAGGTTCCCCCTATAATTATCAAATAGAGTGTGTCACCTTTATATTTTAAAATTATTATCCTTTCAAATCTCATTAAACATTTAATTTATACATTATACAATTATAACACTCAATTTCTAATGTATATTTTATATCATATAACTCTTATCAACCGAATTCCGCTTGGTACTTTCTTTTAACAATACACACTTAATTCTAAAAAAAGAGAAAATATATAAAAATAATGAATAAAATGATTAATCCATTCAAATTCATCCTGACAACTGATATTGATTTCATTATAAATCTTTCACATTTCTCTTCAATTGTATTTTATAAATCCTTAAAAACAATTAAATTATTTTAATTCATTCCTCTTATTTCCTAGCAAGCATTCCATTACATCACAATGCCAGTTTTATCTTTCACTTTAATCACTTATGTTTCATATTTTCTAGCTCATTACTATTTCTAATATAACACTATCTTTTATACCTTTGCAGAATCCTCTCTTTTAATTTATATTTTTAACCATTATCTCTATGTCTTTTAAGTAAGCTAATACCTTTAATCCTTGTACATTTCCTGTTTCTTTATTTCCTGTTTCTGTCTCTTATAACTTCTTTTCCTTTTCGTTTTTCCCCTCTTTTTCTCTCTGCCCTTTTTGTCCCCGTCTCTCTGATTCTCCCTTCTGTAATCCTCTCTTCTGCTTCTTCCTAATGTTATATTTACTTTTCAAACTATTCCTTTTTTAGTTGTTTCCCCAAGGCTTAAATTTTTAACTCCTTTCCCCCCTTTTTTCCATTTTACCCCACATTGCATTGTTTGGTCGTTAAAGATGGCTTCTTCTTTGTCCAACCTTTCTTGTTTTCAAGCGTTTCTTGTTGTTTTTCATAGTTCAAAATCTCCATTTCTAAAAACTGAAGTGTGAAGCCAAAGGATCCTCTTCCCTCTTGCGACTCTTCTTTCATTTTTTTTAAGTTCCATTTTTAATTCCTCAAGGAGTACTGCCATTTTAAACACTTTTAAACAACCACCCAATTGATTTTAATTAAAACACTAAAAATCCAACACCCAAAATTCCAAAAATCACCAAGTAATCCAAAGCTCTTGCTTCTTTCTTCCACTTCTCCCTTCCGGGGGCTCTGTTATATTGTAGCAAAGTTTCAGCTACAGTATATCCTTTGGAAATCTTTTTAAAGTTTCACAATTAATTCTTTTTATTTTCAGGTAATACTCTCTGTTATTTCCAAGTCCACCCTTTCTTTTTCTCTCCACTTTCCTCCTTTTGAGGGCTTTAGAATGTCCAAAAATCTTAATTTTCCCTTTGACACTTTAATTTCAGTTTGGATTGCCTGTTAGTGTCAAAGTAAATCAACATAAATTTCTTAGTTGAGTCTCTTCTTTTTTAACTTTCAAAGCCAATTGCAGCTATGAATGTGAGAAAGAAAAAAAATTTTTTTTCCTTTTTCCCTCTCTTCTCCACCGCAAAAAAATCTTCTTTTAGGAATAATGCTCTTAATAATTTTAGTTATAGGGTACCTTGCATAGATGTTATCTCAGCTTAGCCCGGTCTGTCAAGCTCTCTCTCTTTGTCTTCCCTCCTGCTCAATCTTGTCCAGTCGGGTTCCTCTTTGAGGTGGCCATTTCTGACCAACGCTGCAACCGCCTTTGGGAAAGGGAATAATGCCAAGCCGAGGAGGAGAGATGTGGCTCCACTCGACTCAGCTGGCGGTCTCTCCCCTCTTCGCCACCTCTACAGGGTGGCTTCAGCCATGAATCCAAAGGATCGGGGTACTCCAGTGGAGAGCACGGATCAAAATCACGCATTATCATGGATTTTGGTCTATCGCCGAAGAAGCCCAAACCGGAAGCCAAAAGCACTTATATTCTTTTCTTGAATCAAAATAGTCAATTTTGCCATTTCAGCCAACTCCATCAACTTCTGCAGCCATTCGTCCATAGTAGGAATCAAAGTGTCCTTCCATGTAAACAACTGACAAATCAAATCAAATCAATAAATAGTCTTGCTGCTGCCAACATATATAGCAAACAGAGTTCCAAATTTTTTCTCCAGTTCTTTTTCCATTAGGCCCAAAAGGAAAAGTTCTGGTTTCATTTTTTATCTCCATTTTCAAATTTTTCTGTTTTCAAATATATATGATTTTTTTCTTTATTAGATTGTTCTTCTTTCTAAAACATATAGATCTTTTTATAGTTTATGTATAATATTAACATGTAAATGCCTTTTCAGAAATTAAACAACTTCATTTTAAATGTAATTTTCAAACATTTTAAAAAGAAACACATGTGGGTGTCATTCTCAAGGTCATTGACACCACATGACACTTGTAATTTCCAGAGAAGGAGTCATAATATGATATACATTTCTAGTGAGGAAATGGCTACTGTATGTAATGCTATCTGTACAATAAAACTTCAAAAATCATTTGCTAATTTGAGCTCAAAATTTGCAAGAAACATAACTCATCAGATAAAAATGATTAGAAAGTCAACATCAAAGTTAATCTTGTATGGGCAAGAACTGTTTGAACATGATTCAACAGGTGAGTTTATGAGAAAGTCAGCTCTGAACGACAAATGCACTCAACAGATATGATAGGTATGTTCTGCAACAATATTTTGGAAGAGAAAAGGAACTTTAAAAGTCTGCCAAGGTGGCAGCAAACACTTAAGCACTGTCTTCTTTATGGTTAATAAACATGCTTCCCCAAATGAAACAAAACTACCTACTTGATTTAAAAAATTGCTGAATCTCATTCAGAAAGCTATTCAGCAAAGAACTCAGTAGCAATACAGAAAAATTAGATAGTCATGGCATCAAGCATTACTTTTGCAGTTTGGAGGTTTAGAATAGAACAATGTAAAGAACAATCAAGAATGTTTCAACTGATTTTGAGTAAAGGCCTACCAAATAAAAATATGACATTGCCCAATGTCATAGGCATGGTAATGGGCTTTTAGCTGATCATCTCTTTTAGCTGATCATCCCTTCCAAAACCAGATATCCTGGATTGTAATACATTTGTGTGTGATCCTGAATTTCATGGGAGTTACAAGTGACATTCGTTTTTGTGGATGCATACTAAAAATGCATGTGAGATATACTCCTTATTGAGTATGGCGGGGTGGTAGTGGTTAAATAAATAAACTGGTATTTATCTGGAGAATGCTCTGATCCTGAAAGATTACACAATTATTTGGGAAAGAAAGAGAGAACAATTAAATGAAATAAAGAATCCCAAGCTTCCACAATACCACTAAAACAAGTTAAAATTCTGGGATGAAGGGAGAAACATTAGTATTCAGAAGTCAGTTCTTGAAACTTTTCTACACACTTGTGAGTAGAAAGAAATAGGGCAGGCAACTCTGTTTTGCAAAGATCAGCTCAGAACCACTGTTGAAAAAGAATGAAACAGCAAGAATGAAGATAATGAAAAATATTTTCAGTCTTGCAAGATTGAGGCAGTTCAGAGAAGCACAACCAACAGCATCGGCAATATCTTTATTATAAGGTTACCTTAAACAGGATCTTGAAAGACTGAAAATATTTCTCCCTTCTCTTTTTAATCTCCAGAAAATTGGAGAAGATCCTCTCTGAAATGGTTCCCGTATTCCCCCAGTTACAGACTGAGCGGTCCCTTTTCAGATTGTTGCCTAGGCTACAGATTTTCCTCCTGTTTCCCAAGCCATCCCCATATATCATCACAGGTAGTATGAGATTCACCCTGGACCACAACTAGTATGTCATCAAACCTCCAACCATGGACCTACATTCTAGGGAGAGCTATAGATGGATGCAGTGGAACATCTACTGCCACCAAAATATTGGGAGATGAAGGGAGGGATTGGTTTTGCATGTGGCCGGACAAGGTGGCATTTACCCAGAGCTTTTGCTGATGAAGCTCCTCCCTCATCAAGAATTAATATTCCTCTGCCTCTATTGCCAGTTCCTTCTATTTGCTCCATTTTTAGCTTCCTAGTTGCTTTACCATTTCTCAGTTAACTGCAGTAGACACAAAGTAGTAGCTTCCTTGTGCCTACAAGTTAGAAAGTGTTGTTGCGCATTCCACCTACAAGCTACAGCCAATGGTCCAGCTTTGCTCCACTTTCAAATATTGGTGTCAGTCCCGGATCCATTTTGATTCATATTCCGGCTGCCACAGCACGTGATGGGTAGGCTGTGGGAACAGGACAGTAGCAAAGGGAGAATAGCCACAACATTTTTTCACCAGAGATCAAGGACAAGTTGCTGGCACCTGGAGGGGAATGACTGGAATTTGGCAGCAACTGAGACAGGAGGTTGGTTGCCTAATGTGACCTGGGAGTCACTAAATGGGGCAGGGTGTGAGTTTTAGTGTGGAAGGGGAGAAACGCAGGAATTCAGATCCGGGTTTTCTCCAGATATGCCAACATGACTTCTCTAATAAATTCTTACTTTGATGGACTTTGTCTTGGAGTTTTGAATTGTCTGGAGGGTTTACTTGGAACGCTGACAATTGGAACAGAGTTTAAGAAAAAACAAATCTAGTTCTACTTTCCAAATGAAGCATTTTGTTGATAGGATGCTCAGGAGTTGCCCCTGGAATACTACAGATATGAAGGGGCCCTAAATTACCATTCTGCTACACACTGATATCTCAATCTTGTAAGTATGAAAGAATCACAACCACTTTTAATACAGAGCCTTACTATGTTCCTGCAGCCCAGCCCTTCTGATTGACACAACCAATACTTGAAGATATCACTGTCAGGCTACGGAACTTCTTCCCATTCAAACAATAAGAATGAACTTCTGAGAACCAAACGTATCAAAAGGAATCCTTTATTGAGATGAGACAGTCCAGTAGGAATTCAAAGCAGCGTCTGAGGTCCCTCAGGCATACAGTGATAGATAAGGGAGTTTAGAATCCCCCCCCACACATCCCAATGTTTATTTAGGGAAACAAAAGCCAATTTGTTAATTCCCCTCCCAGCCCCTCTGGGAGGGGATCCTTCCCCTTTAGGAAGGTTTTTTCTCACGTAGCTTTCCCAAGACGTACCTAACTTCCTCCCCTACCCCCTTTTTAGAACGGACTGTTTTTTGGAGATTTCCCAGAGCACTTCACTGTGGAGTTTTATGGTCATCTCATCTCCTGGCTGTGCCGCTCCGAGGTGTTAGGTTCTGGCCATCTGGCTTCTCTCCCCCCATTGTATCATATATGGGTGTGCATATTCGATATAAGGTTAAATATATTCAGGTTACATCAAGAAAGGATTTCTTTATCAGTTCCCCCCCCCCCCTTATCTTCTTCCTCTGAAGAAATGACAGATACACGGATCTGACATCCTGCCCTCCTTTAAAAAACAGATAGGTCTACCTGGAAAAAACAAAAATCATTCGTTGCATGTGCAGTTCAGGATGGTTTATCAGGGTATTTTAGGTGGAACTTTCATAGGAATGTGGGTGCTTTTACATGTCCTTTGGCTACCCACTCATTTTCTGAGGAAGGAAGGTGTTTCCAAGCTACTAAATATTGTGTGGATCCACGGTAAGTGCATGAATCAAGGATGTCTTTAATTTCAAAATGTTGTCCCCATATATCATGATGAGGGTTGGGGGTGTGGGAAGGGGGGGTCTGAGGTTTGAAGTGATCTCCGGTTTGAGCAAGCTACAGTGAAATACTGGATGAATCTGCCTAAGAGTTTTTGGAAGTTGAAGCTCTACCGTCACGGGGTTGATAATTCTGGAGATGGGGAATGGCCCAATGAATTTTGGTCCTAATTTCTTAGAAGGCTATAATGATTTTAAGAATTTTGTGGACAAATATACACGGTCTCCAATCTTGAAAGGTTTAGGTTCACAGCGTTTTTTGTCTGCTTGAATTTTGTAAACTGCTCTAGCTTCCTGTAGAGATAATCTTACCACTGGCCACATGGCTTGTAAATTATCCATCCATTCCTTAAGGGAGGGGATTTCAGGTTCTTTGGTGGGTAGTTCCGGCATGGGGTTGAATTCTTGGCCCGTGGCTATGTGGAATGGGGTGAACCCTGTGCTACTATGGACTGAGTTATTGTATGCTACCTCTGCAAAAGGAAGGTCAGTCCAATTGTCCTGCTGGTGATTAATAAAACATCTTAAATATTGTTCTAATACACAATTCACTCTCTCTGTTGCTCCATCTGTATGGGAATGGCTTGAAGACGATAATCCCTGGGTGCAGCCTAATAGGTTTAAAAACGCCTGCCAAAATTTGGATGTGAACTGAACACCCCTATCTGAGATAATTCGTTGGGGGGCTCCATGAAGACGATAAATGTGTATTAGGAACATCTTTGCCAATGACTTGGCAGTTGGGATCTTTTGGCATGGAATAAAGTAAACCTGTTTGTAAAAAAGATCAGTTACAACCCAAATGACAGTATTCCCAGCACTTTCGGGAAGTTCCATTATAAAGTCCATAGAGATCTCTTTCCAGGGAGCAGAAGGGCCTGCTACTGTTTGTAAAAGTCCAGGATATTTTCCTTGTCTTCTCTTTGCAGCAGCACATATGGGGCAGCTCGCAACATAGTTTTCAATGTCCTTTTTGAGGGACGGCCACCAAAATTGTCTTTTGATGAGGTGCAGGGTTTTTACAAAACCAAAGCGTCCTGCTATTTTGGAGTCGTGGCAACGTTTCATGAGTTCCATTCTCTGGCTTGCAGGGACATAAAGCTTGTTTTCTACCCAAGCCAGTCCATCTTTGAGTAAGCACGTGTTTCTGTTAGCCTGGAACCAATCATCTTTAACTAGTGCCTCCTTAAATATTGACGTCGTTGTGTCTTCAGTCAGGGATGATTTTTTTTTCTCTTGTGCCCGGGTGATTACCTTGGCTGCTAGTTGGGTCAGTTGGATCATCGGTTTTATAACTTCAATCTTTTTGCTGTTGTATTGGGGTTTCCTGGACAGTGCATCTGCTAAAAAATTCTTTCTCCCAGGAAAATATTTGAAAGTGAAATTAATACGTTCAAAATATCGAGCCCACCTTGCTTGTTTTTCGGAGAGTTTCCATGGATTTCTCAGAGCTTCCAGATTTTTGTGATCAGTCCATACTTCAAAGGGGATTTGGTTTCCTTCCAGGAAATGTCTCCATGTGAGCATTGCCCACCGCAAAGCATATGCCTCTTTCTCCCATACGGCCCATCTTTGCTCGGTTTCCGTCAGTTTCTTAGATGTATAAGCACATGGTTGTAATTGACCACTTTCATTCTTTTGGAGGAGGACTGCCCCAACTGCAACATCACTGGCGTCTGCTTGGATGACAAAAGGTTGTTCGGGATCTGGATGCTTAAGGACTGGTTCTGCTGCGAACAGACGTTTGAGTTTCTCGAATGCTGCTTGGCATTCCATTGTCCAGATGAGGGGTTGTCTAGGTTTGGGTTTCTCCCCCCCCCCTTCGTTTTTAGCAAGTTCGTGATAGGGAGGGCGATGTTTGCAAAAGCTGGAATGAATTGGCGATAAAAATTTGCAAACCCCAGAAAACTTTGCAATTGTTTGCGTGTGTGGGGTGGATCCCAGTCCAATACAGCTTTCACCTTCTGTGGGTCCATCTCTATTCCTTCATGGGATATTCTATACCCCAAATAGTCAATTTTCTCTTGGTGGAACTCACATTTGGAGAGTTTTGCATATAGTTTAGCATCTAAGAGTTTTGTGAGGACTGCACGGAGTAGCTTGATGTGTTCTTCCATCATTTCCGTGTAGATTAAAATATCATCAAGATACACTAAAACCCCTTTAAATAAAAATTCATGAAGGGTTTCATTGATCAATTGCATAAACACTGCAGGCGCTCCTTGCAGTCCAAAAGGGAGCACCTTAAATTGGTAGCATCCCAATGGTGTGTTAAAAGCTGTCTTCCACTCATCCCCTTCCTTTATTCTGATGCGGTAATATGCCTCCCGTAGGTCTAACTTTGAAAAAAAAATTCCTTTCGAGAGGTGGGCTAACATGTCCTTCATGAGGGGGAGTGGATACATATTTTCTATGCAAATGGAGTTCAATTTTTGATAATTCACACACAGACGCATGGAGCCATCTTTCTTTTCACGGAATAACACTGGGGCAGCTATTTTTGGTCTGGCGGGTTCGATGAAACGGGTTCGTTTTAAGTTTTTATCGATAAATGCTCTGAGTTCTTTCAGTTCTCTGGGAGACATGTAGTACATTTGTGGTTTTGGGACTTTACCCCCTGGTAGGATTTCGATAGTGCAGTCTGTGGCTCGATGGGGTGGGAGTTCATCACAAGCTTCCTCACTAAATGCTTGGGCCAGATCCTGATACTCATTGGGGATGTTAATGGGTTTCACGGACTGTCCAGTCATGGCTGATTCTCTGTTCTCTTTCCCATTCTTTATCCTTTCCTCTGAGCTTTTTGCAAATATTACGTCTCTCTGGAATTGTATGGTTCCTGTCCTCCAATTTATTTTTGGATTCCATTTCTGTAGCCATGTGAGACCCAGAACTAGTGGCTCTTCCATCCCTGGGGCTACAATGAATGTGAGCATCTCCCTGTGTTTTCCTGGTTTTATTTTCAATGGTTCTGTGGTAAACCTGGCTGGCTCCCCCCCCGCTATGGTTCCATCTAATTGGCAGAAAGCGATGGGATTTTCCATTTTTTTCAGTTGGATTCCCAATTTATCTGCAAGGGAGGGTTTGATTAGGCATCGAGTGCATCCCGAGTCCAGCAACGCTGTAACTTCCTCCCCCTTCCCTTGGCTGGGGATAAACAGTCTCAGGGGTAGGGTGATTGGTTCAATTGGATTGCTTACCAGCGGGTCATCTTCTGGATCACTTTCGGACTGGCTCAGGTCCCCTCGGAGCGTTTGGGATTCTTCCTCAGTTTTGGGGGGCGGGTCGGAATCCCACATCTACTCGGCCTCTCAGGCCAGTCTCCTTCCCTCGAGGGCTGGATGTTGTGGGTTTCCTCCCTGATGGGTGGTCTAGCTTTCTGGCAGGAGTCTTCGAGTGGCATTCTGCTGTGCGGTGTCCCTTCTTTCCACACTTAAAGCAACCAGGCGTTCTTGGAGTCATGATGGATTGGGGTTTGAAAACTTCCCGTTTCCCCAGGGGTGGGGATCTTTTCCAAAATTTACCAGCACGGTACCGGTTTCGAGTCATGTCTATCTCTGCCTCCTCTGCCATCATGTACCATTCATGCAAGAGATTTGGGGCCCCACGGGCCAGGCAGGCAGCGTATAGATCATCATTTAGTCCATCTTTGAACCAGCAGACTAAGATATCCTCTGGCCAATCTACCCGGCCGGCCCAGGTCACAAAATTCCTCGGTGTATTCTGCTACCGGGCGACGACCTTGTTTCACGACTCTGATGCGGTCCCGGGCTTTTCTATCGGCAAGCGGGTCCTTGAAACGGTGGCGCAAGGCCGTCATAAAGCGATCTAAGTTTCTTAATTCTGGGGCATTGACGTTGAGGAGCGTTACCATCCATCTGGCTGCCGCCCCTTCAAGAGCTAGGGTGACAATTCGCACCCGGGAACCTTGGGTTGGGAAATCCTGTCCATATTCTTGCATGTAGGTGAGCACTTGTGCCAGGAAAAATCCCAATTTCTGGGGGTCTCCATCAAATTTTACCTCCAAGGGCGGGACCTTCCTCTGTAATTGTATGTTTCTGGGTTGGCCAGGGTTAATTCCCTGATCCGGGGCGTTTAAGGGTTGGGTACCTGGTGTGGCTGCTGGTTCTTCAGCTTGTCCCTCTTCCCGTTCAATCTCCACTGAATCCGGGGTGGCGGCTCGGGTTCTCTCACCTTCTGGTTCCCTCGCTCTCCTGCGTTGTCGTCTTTGTGCATCCCCCATCTCGAGGTTCTCCAGGGCTTCCCTCACTAGGCGATTGATGTACCGTCTCATTCGGTCATCGGCCGGTGGCTCCTCATCCCATTCTTCCTGATTCGATAGGGCCTCTAGCTCCAATTTCCACACGGGTTTGCGATTTCCTTGGGTGAGGGTTACTCCCCTGGTTCTTCCATTCCAGGTGTCTCTCTTTCCTACACCTATAGACCACCGGGGCTTGGTGGAGGATTCGCAGGCAGCCTCGCTGTCTTCGATGGGGCACATCGAGTCAGTATCTAGCTGGGTAACTGTTGACGTTTCTCCCCAGCATTCGGCTCCCCCTTGCTCCTTGCTGTATTCAGACATTTTTTTTCTTCTCTTGCAGGATCCCCTCGGTAGAGTGAATTGTTTAAAAAAAAAATTCCTCTCCGGGTTGACCTCTATTGCAGACGCTGCTTTATGTCAGGCTACGGAACTTCTTCCCATTCAAACAATAAGAATGAACTTCTGAGAACCAAACGTATCAAAAGGAATCCTTTATTGAGATGAGACAGTCCAGTAGGAATTCAAAGCAGCGTCTGAGGTCCCTCAGGCATACAGAGATAAGGGATTTAGAATCCCCCCCCCCATCCCAATGTTTATTTAGGGAAACAAAAGCCAATTTGTTAATTCCCCTCCCAGCCCCTCTGGGAGGGGATCCTTCCCCTTTAGGAAGGTTTTTTCTCACGTAGCTTTCCCAAGACGTACCTAACTTCCTCCCCCATCCCGTTGTTAGAACGGACTGTTTTTTGGAGATTTCCCAGAGCACTTCACTGTGGAGTTTTATGGTCCTCTCATCTCCTGGCTGTGCCGCTCCGAGGTGTTAGGTTCTGGCCATCTGGCTTCTCTCCCCCCATTGTATCATATATGGGTGTGCATATTCGATATAAAGTTAAATATATTCAGGTTACATCAAGAAAGGATTTCTTTATCAGTTCCCCGCCCCCTTATCTTCTTCCTCTGAAGAAATGACAGATACACGGATCTGACAATCACCTAATTATGAAAGTTAGTGCACAGGTTGATAAAAATGTCTACCTTGATATGGTGCCATCTCCCTTTCTTCAAATGCTCTCCCAGAAACCCATCTTTCCTGTGCAGTCATTGGCTCAACTTCTTGGTTCCGAGGTCCTATTCTAATAATTATCTAAGGATAATTCTAATCCTTAGAATTGTGTCTATAAACAGGGATGCTCAATCCCCGTGTTCCTCAAACTTCGAGATCTTTTATTTTCTTATATTGTTTTAATGTTCTGTTTCTTGTAAAATAGAGGTCAAAACATCTTCCAGATTTTTTTTATTTTATTAGAAAATAAAAATTCTAGATGACTTATTTTTAGGGGAGCAAGGAAATCACAGAAAATTAGAAATTACACTCTTTCTTATAGGCCTTCTTCCCTTTACCCTTCTTTTTTGCGTGCTTATTGATGAGAATTTTAGGGAAGTTGACATGTTCAGAAATTGTCAAAACTGGAAATAGCTGGAACAAATTATTAGCAATATAAAGATAATTCAAAAAGTATCAGTGAATATAAAAAAAATTACTGAGTCAGTTTTATTCCCAAATTTGTCATGCATGGACGTGTAACTTTACATATTCTGAAGCCTTTCTATTTTCACTGGAAATTCAGGAATAGTGAAATAACTGTTTGCAGAATATGTAAAAAAAAACCGCTACCTCCCATTCACAGTGAACAGCAGTTCCCAGCAGATTTTCTGTATGCCCAAGTAGAAGCTGAATAAAATCATGTAGAAGAGGCCTTTTTGATGGATTATCTCCTTGTGAGACAGATAGTCTCAATAGTCTCACACGCTACCATTCTTAATGGAACCCTGAATCTTGAGATCAGATTGACTCTTCATGACCTCTAAAGTGGCCACAACAGTTCTGCTCATGTCAGCCACTTTACTGAAACCCAATAGATAAATCAACAGCATTCTTATGAACCAGAATACCAGCTGTCTAAACAAACCTTATTAGATTATGATATGTCCTGCCTTAATGGAAGTGTATCTTTTTTGGGGAGGGGATGGGAAAAGCTGCACTTATTTGAAAACGGTATTTCTATTCAAAGAAAGTTGTGTACGAACACACATACAAAAGTTGGAGGGGGTTGCGGACAAAAACGCCCTCAACCTTTTTTTAAATTAGTTTTTTTAACAAAAAACAACAAATAAAACCTTCTTTCCGTTATACAATGTGTTGGCTGGGTACATATATCATGTGCACAATATTTGTATGTATTTCTTCTTGAGTTTACATTCATATTATATTTAATCAACATTATATATCATATTGTATCATTATTACATTGTCATTGGGTTTTTTATTTCAGTTTCCAACTATCCTTAAAAGCAAATCCCAACTCTTAATAAATTATATTCATGTTATAACTTATTCAAAAATGATCAACTACAGTATATCATTATTACAATAGCCTTTAATTTCTTACTCTACTTTCTAACCATCCATAAAATAAATCCCAAATCTTATAATACTCCTTTTCTTCTTGCTCTCTAATTGTTAATGTTAATCTACTTATTTCTGCACATTCCATTATTTCCTTAATCACCTCTTCCTCCATCAGAATTTTCTCATTTTTCCAGTTTTGAGCAAATACAATCCTAGCTGCTGTTAATACATTAATAATCAAATATGTTATTTCTTTACTATAACTTTCAGGCAAAATCCCCAATAAAAATATCTCAGCTTTAAATCTATGTGTTGTTTCATCATCCATAATGAATGTTGTTTCATCAAGGACCTTGGAGTTCTCATATCAAATGACCTAAGTGCCAGAGCTCACTGTAACAGCATTGCCCAAAAGACATTAAGAGCTGTAAATCTAATCTTACGAAGCTCCGGAAATATCAAATTGCTAACTAGAGTATACAAAACTTTTGCCAGACCAATACTCGAATACAGCTCATCAGTCTGGAATCCACACTGCATATCAGACGTTAATACAATTGAGCGAGTCCAGAAGTATTTCATGAGAAGAATACTACACTCCTCTGCTCGCAACAGAATATCCTATATCACCAGGCTTGAGATTTTGGGCTTGGACAACCTTGAACTACGCCTCCTACAATTAGACTTAAGCGTAGCACACAAAATTATCTGCTACAATGTCCTACCAGTCAATGACTACTTCAGCTTCAATCACAACAATACAAGAGCACACAACAGATACAAACTCAATGTAAACCGCCTCAAATTTGATTGCAGAAAGTACGACTTCAGCAACAGAGTGGTCAATGCCTGGAATGCACTACCTGACTCTGCTGTTACATCCTCTAACCCCCCACTCCTTTAACCTCAAACTAACCACTGTTGACCTCACCCCATTCCTAAGAGGTCTGTAAGGGGCATGCATAAGTGCACCACCGTCCCTGTCCTATTGTCCCCATTTATTTGTACCTATTTCCTGTATTCTTACTCATGTTTATACTTATATCTATTACTTTGTAAGCAATTGACAAATCAAAAAAATAAATAAAAATAAAAATATTTTTTTCCAACCATGTGTGTCCAGTATCTTTTAGCTTCTACACATGTCCATCACATATGGTAATATGATTCAGGTATCTGATGACGCAATGGAAGTGTATCTCATTGTTCTTCATCTCATTCTCCAAAATGCACTTTTGTTGGTCTAAAGCAGCGATCACCAACCGGTGGGCTGCAGCCCACTGGTGGGCCATGAGAAAATTTTGATGGCCACAGAGAAATCTCACTCCTCCAAAGCAATTAATCCAGGCTGCGCTGAAACACAAGGCTGTGCCACCCACATGGCCTGCGGGAACTCTCTCCGCCCATTCATTCCTTACCTGGCAAATTTGCCTGCTAAATTGCTATTTTTCCTTTTTCTGACCATCATCTGTTCTGGTGTGCCGGGAGATTTAGATTAGCTAGGAAGCAGGAAATAGTTGGATTTCTTGCTTTCTAGCTAGTCTTTAGATTTTCGGCTCTGCTTTTAAGCACAGCCAACCTCTATTAGGACTGAAGGTTCTATTATTCAGTGCAGACTCACAGCAAGCAAGCCGACTGAGCTAGCCGATGGCAGATAGATCACTGAATGATTCTGTGAGCAACTCAATCTGCCTGCCTTCTTTGCCTGCAAGCAAATTTTATGTAAGAGACTGAGCTAGTTAATGGCAGATAGATGGATCTCTGAATGAATCTGTGATTCTGTGAGCAACTCTGTCTGACTGCTTTGCCTGATTTTGGATAAAAGTTGCTCTTTTTTAAATAAAAAATTCAATATTTACATACATGATGTGTTCTGAGTTAATTCTGTGAGTTTGCTTGCTAACAAATTTTATGAGTTTGCTTGCAAGAAAATTTTATGTGACACACTGAGCTAGCCAATGGCAGATAAATAGATTTCTGAATGAATCTGTGATTCTGTGAGCAACTCAATCTGCCTGACTGCTTTGCCTGATTTTGGGTAAAAGTTTCTTTTTTATATAAAAAAAATCAATATTTATATAAATATTTATAATATTTACATACAAGTCATGCCCAGCCAGTCACATGACCACCAAACCACACCCACAAATTAGGCCACACCCACAGAACCGGTTAGTGGTCCCTGGGATTTAAAATTATGAGTTTGGTGGTCCCTGAGGTCCAAAAGATTGGTGACCCCTGGTTTAAAATACATGGTGAATTATAAGCTTGTGTGAAGAAAATAGGATTATATGTAGCTACTTTTGCAAGACCAGTTTTTGTCTTTCAGCTTGTTTCAATCTGCTCTGTATAGCAGTTCAGAAAACTGGTTGAAATCTCCTTTTGTTTTTTCCACTTTACAGGCCTAATCCTGTAAGGAAGGCATTCCTTACATTCTGGTGTTGTTGCTTACAGAAACTGCCTCTCTTTTAACACTTATTACATTCTTGGCAGGACTAGACTTCCTGTCTCCAGAGCTTCTCTGGAGTTTTTTTTTCTCTCCTTTGCTGGTACTTTGCTTGTGTTGAGCCCAAAATTGGCATATGTGTAGCCATTTCACTTGGAAATCTGACAGCTTGACTTTCTGAAAGGGGAAGGGTTGTTTTAAGCTTCTTATACTGCTGTTGGGATGAAATACTCCTCTGTTGGAGTTAGCACTTTGAAGAATTGAATAACGAGCAGAGCTGCTGGAATAAACCTTTTAAATGACAAGGAACCAAGATGAGTGACATTTAATAAGGCTTCTTGAGTAGCTAGAAAGATTGACATTCAAATGTGAGTTTACATACCCTTTCTGAGTTTCGGTCTAAAACTGGTTTTGGTGAAGTTTAATTCTGTGCTTGGTCACATTTAATCCTGTGTTTATTGATGGAATAATTTCCCCTATTCAACTTTGTTTGGAAGGAAAAAAAGTTAATCTCTGTTCCTGAAAAGAAACTTGGTTGAAAAATCTGACTAGTTCCTATGTCTATTTGTTCTGGTAACTGGTTTAACAAGCTACAGCTACTGTTGTGATTTAATTATTTGTATTGTTTGAATTTTTTCTGCCTCATGTTTTTTTTCTATCTGGGGAGGGGGTCTTACTTCATTGCTTTAGTGGTATCTGGCACTGTCCTTTTGGGGTGTACTTCCAAGAGGCAGGATGCAAGCTTGGCACTGATTTTTTTACTACCTATCTGGGGGGCATGTAATCTTTCCTTAAATCTGGATGGTTTCCTTAGGATATCTTCTGAGGTAAATGAGACCAGCTAGTGTCTTTAAGTGGTGTAAATGGATCCAAGGATTGCTTCTCCTGAGTGTGCTCTTTCTGGAGAGCTTAAATGACTTCTCCAATAAAGGGCTTCACTTTATGAACAAGAGTTGGCTGCTGATAGTTATCATTGGATTTTAACTATTTTACTTCATCAAGGTGCTATGGCACCCTGACTGACTTGTAACTATGGCTTGCAGGTATTTTTACTCTAACAATTGGTATTTAGGGCAGCTTTTTGTAAGCAAAGAAGCTTTTTGTATTTTTGTACAAATAATCCTTGTGTCAAGTCATAAAATATTTCTATGGTCTTTTTAGAGTTGCCAACAAAAAAGGAGGGAGGATCAGTGGGCAACTTGCATTCCATAAATGTTTTCAAAGATAGTTTCTAGGTGACTGAAGTTTCTGCCACGCAAAATTCTAACTGGAGAGTATGATTGATGACTCTTGGCTATGGATGTGTCCCATTGGAGAATATGAATTATGATACACCCGGGGGTGGGGGGAAACCAGGGTTAAGGGTGACAATGGATGATGTGTCTCAGAGTCTTTCAGACCTTCTATGTCTGAAAATGGTTTACATCTTTGTGCCAGACTGTAAACTGTCAAAAATACTCTACAAGTAGTAGCTAAATATTTGTCAGACATCTTATCTACTGATTTCGTTATAGCATCCTGCTCCCCTTGTTTTAAGTTATCACTGCAAATTGCATGAGCTTTAGATGTAAAATGTTCTTTCAACTTTTTCCTCAGAGAAGCTTGCTGAACTTCTTTAATTGTCCCTGATGCATCAATCTTGTAATGTTTCCATTCCTTGGACACATGAACACCTATCTCTACTGCAAAGTCATGTTTTGCATAGTACTTACAACCTAATTTTTTCTTCGAAACTTCCAGCCCCTCATACTTCTCTTGAAAACTTCTATATTGCTGCAATGTCCAGCAGTCTGGAAGATCAGGAAGGCTTTCAATTTCGGAGATTGACTTGCTGCTTTCTCCACGTTCACTTGGTGGCAGTGCTGCTTGTGACCCTGATGGTTGTGGATCTGTTGTGTCTGATTCTGATTGTTCCATTCTTGGTTTCTTACCAAAGAAACAGGTCAAACTCTGTTGTCTTTTCATCCTTGCCTATCAGCTACTACTGCAAAAGACATAAAATAATATTGTGCTTTGATTGGACTTGATTGTGGCTGTAAGCTGAGGACTAAGGTAACAGAAGGAATCTCTTTTTTCATGCAACAACGTACAGTCTTATCAGCATGGGGTCCAACAAACAAGAAAAATACAGTTTTTCATTGTTGGAAGTTAAAACCCACTCCTCTCCTAGGAAAATGAAATATTTTAAGATATATTAAAAAGGCAGAATATTTCCCCTAAAAAGAAAAGTAGAAACTCAAGAGAGGCAGAAACTCAGCCTCCCCACCTTTGCTAATGGGCCATTACTCTGGCCTAGGCCAGTCTATTTTACATAACAAAGATCTACTCCAGGTAGAGCTATAATAGGAATTGCCCAAAGCCCTTTCATTACATCATCATACAGCAAGGTTCAACCAAGTCTGGGACTCAGGACAGCCTACAGAGTTGCCCCTGCATGGCCCCATGGGAGTCTGACAACCAATCAGAATACAAGCTCAAATTCAAATCCTGTTAGTAGTGTCATGGTTAAAACAACGGTAAGCAACATATGGATTTAAAACCAGAAATATTTTGTTGGGTAGAACACATATTTAATTTTACACGTTAACAGCTACTAGAATTGTGTTTGCATAGCAATGGAAAAACCAAGATATGAAAATGAATAAAAAATATTAGAATGTGCAGAAATTTAAATTTAAAGAATTTACAATCAAGAAGGATTAGAATACTTTTTAACATGGGATTTCTTTTATCAATGGCTAGAAAAAGAAGTTAGAAATATAAGAGTATAAAAGAAAACACCAATTATATAAGGAAAGTTCAGTAAAAAGGATAAGCAAATATTATTAGTATTTGATCATTGTTAATGTGTAGATAACTTTGAGAACATACCTCCCAGCCCCCCAAAAACACTGCAGATAAAAACCAATTTCTTACTTAATCCCCAGACAAAGCCACTGCAATAAAAACTCTGGATTGTTCCCCAAGGACCCCAAACCTCACACCAGAAATCTCAGCCCTTCTGCCTTTAAGAAACCCCCAGGCAAACAAGCCAGACAACAAAAAGCAACACTAAAGTATGGCCATTATTAAGGTAATTCACCTGGAGGTCCCCTTTTCCTGATTCTGGGCAGAATTAACCACCATGATAGGAAAGACAAAAGACCCAGGCAAGAACAAAAGCAGGGCAATCATGAATACTGAAACCCATCAAGCAGGCTCAGTTAAAACCAGCTTTAATAATGGCGAAGAAGTGTTATACTCCAAAACAAGTTACTAATTTTCTCAGAACTCATAAAAGCAGCTGCACTTCACGTAAAATGTCCCCTGCATGCTGCAAGCATCAACATCAAAAAATGCTAGGGCATGTTGTTATGTGACTATAAGCTAAAACTATATTTTTAGATTTTTCCAGCTGTATCTGCTTTGTGTGTGTAACATGACTAGATTGGCAGAAGACCCACAAAACTACCCAACTGAAAACACACTCCCTACATAATTGCAAACTACACACACACACTCACAAAACAGATACAGCTGGAAAAATCTAACTCTTTAATTTATAGACACATAACATTTCACACAATTTAAAAGAACTTCCATACACACACAATGACAACCTCACAAAGCAACTGCTTTCTAAAAATAGAAAAGCAGCTAACCTTTCCCAAATTTTATATGACTTTTTTTTTAGGAAAAAAATTAACACATTTACTGTTTTTTTAAATCAGAGGTCTTCAAACTTGACAGCTTTAAGACTTGTGGACTTCAACTCCCAGAATTCCTTCTCTAAGTTTGAAAACCCTTGTTTTAAATCAGGGGATTTCAAACTTGATAGCTTTAAGATTTGTGGACTTCAACTCCCAGAAGCCCTCCTCCAGTCATGTTAGCTCAGGAATATTGGGAGTTGAAGTCCACAAGTCTTAAGCTTGCCAAGTTTGAAGACCCCTGCCCTGATTTAAATAATGAGTAGGGAAAAAAAGCCACTTACTTACCCAATTGAAGAAAGCAGGCAGGCAGAATCAGTTTCTCACCGATGAGCAGCACAAAAACAAGGCAGGAGATTGCAGCAGCAGTTCAGGAATTGGGAGAAGACGTCTGAAAGAGGTAGATGCTTGCTGGAGGCTGGAGGTGGGAGGGAAGTGGGTTCTTTTAAAAAGGTTTCTTTTTTCTTTTTAGAAGCCCTGGGTGGGGGGGCGATCGTGGTGGCTTGGAAGGTCAGGAAGAGGGCGGGCTGTGCCAAGGCAATCCAGGGGCCTTCGGCAGCCGGCACAAACCATCATGATGGCTTGGCCGGCTGCGCCAGGCCCCAGGTTGGAGGCCATGGCCTCTGGAGGCAGCTGGAAGGTTGGGAAGAGGGTGGGCTGTGCCGAGACAATCCAGGGGCCTTTGGCAGCCGGCAGAAGCCATCATGGCAGCTTGGCCGGCTGCACCAGGCCCCAGGTTGGAGGCCATGGCCTTCAGCAGTGGCTAGAAGGTTGGGGCAACGCCGGGCAGCAGGAAGGAGCGCCGGGGGTTAGGGCCAGGGCTGGGGCCGGGTGGCGGGCAGCTAGCAAGTCAGTACTTACATGGTCCTGTAGGCAGGAAGAGGCAGGAAGGTCCGTTGGGAAGAGTAGACTAGAGTAGGAGAACAAATCAACTTAGGCAGGCAGCCGCAGAGCGGAATAGCATGCACAAGCGATAGGACCACGTAGTGAAGGGTTTTTATAGGGTGGGCTTGGGATGGGCAGGCCGAGCATCGTGTGGACGGGGCAAGTGAGCAGGCGGGCGGGACAAGCGAGCAGCAAGAGGATGGGTGGGACAAGCAAGCGAGCAGTGACTACTCAGGCAACCAGGAACTGGTTCGGGGCATGGCCAGCAAGAAATTGCTAATGGTTCTGCGACCCACGCCAATTTCTTACTAACGGCTCACCAGAACCGCCATGAACCAGCTGAATACCTCCCCTGGTAGGAGTTCAAAACAGCGTCTGAGGTCCCTCAGGCATACAGGGATAGGTAAGGGAGTTTAGAACACCTCCCCTTATCTCAATGTGTATTTAATGAAACAAAAGCCAGTATGTTAATTCCCCTCCCACCCCTTCTGTAGGAACAATCTTTCTCACAGTTTTCCAGGACATACCTAATTTCCCCCCACCCCTTTTTTAGAACGAACTTTTTCCAGAGATTCCCCAGACACATCTCACTGTGGAATTTTTATGATCTTCTCATCTCCTGGCTGTGCCTCTCAGAGGTGATAGGTTCTGGCCATCTGGCTTTTCTCTCTTCATTGTATTATGTGTGGGTTATACAAATTCGATATAAGGTTAAATATATTCAGGTTACATCAAGAAAGGATTTATCATTCTCCCCCCCCCCCCCCTTTTCTTCTTCCACTGAAGAAATGACAGATACACGGATCTGACAGAGGCCATGGGAGATCGCAATGGATTTCATAGTAGAATTGCCGAAAAGTGGAAGAAACACAGTGATCTGCATTTTAATAGACTTATTTTCCAAACAGGCACATTTCATACCATGTAGCGAGCTACCCTCAGCCTACCAGTTAGCCAAGCTGGTTTTGAAACACATCTACTACCTTTATGGAATACCACAGAGAATTATCTCAGACAGAGGAGTCCAGTTCACAGCCAAATTTTGGAGGAAGTTCCTGCAGACTATTGGGTCATTCAAGGGGCTTAGCTCAGCTTTTCATCCGAGTATCAATGGGGGGGAAGAAAAATTGAATGCCATAGTAGAGCAGTACCTGAGGTGCTACGTGAATTATCAGCAGTCCAATTGGGTGGACCTCCTGCCTTTTGTGGAGGTCGCATACAATAATGCTGTTCACAGTAGCGTGGGACTAACCCCTTCAAAGTAGTGAGCGGCCTGAGTATCCAAGGAATCCTCCCTCCTCAGTCAGCCTGACCAATTGGATGTCAAAATACTGAAAGCAACTTGGGAGAATGTTAAAAAAGCACTGGCAAAAGTGGCACAGAGCTGTAAGAAACAAACACCGAGCCTCACAACGGCCATTCCAGGTAGGGGAGGTCTACCTCTCCACCAAATAAGACTCCCTAGCAAGAAATTGGGACCAAAGTTCATGGGACCATTCCCCATAGTAAAGATCATCAATCCAGTCACGGTGCAACTGAAGTTGCCCCAATTATTAGGGAAAATACATCCAGTATTCCATAGTAGCCTCTTAAAACCCATGGTGGGATCGACCCTGAGGCCCCTATCTCATGAGCCCCCAGACCCTGTGGTCATAGGAGGCCAAACCCATTATGAGGCACAGCGAATCCTCAATTCGAAGTGGCACAGGAGACAATTCCAATATTTGATCAAGTGGAAGGGCTACCCCTTATCAGAGGCATCTTAGTAAAGAGTAGGAATGTTCAAGCCGATCGCCTTATGACAAGGTTTCATGCAGAAAACCCAACCAAGCCAGGGGGTGGGGTTGCAACCCTAAGTCCTATATCTGCAATAAATTTATTTTGTGTGTGTGTGTTGCACAGGTCACCTTTAAGAAGTGAGGGGAGCCGAATGTCAACTCATAAAATGTTTCTATGGTCTTTTTAGAGTTGGTAACAGAAAGTGAGGGGGGAGCAGTGTGCAACTTGTATTCCATAAATGTTTTCAAAGATACAGTAAGTTTCTAGGTAACCAAAGTTTCTGTCTTGCAAAATTCTAACTGGAGAGTATGATTGATGACTCTTGGCTATGGATGTGTCCCAGTGGAGAATATGAATTATGATACACCCAGGGAGTTGGGGAAAACCAGGGTCAAGGGTGACAATGAATGATGTGTCTCAGAGTCAGTTACCCCCAGGCAGCGCCAGCATGTTTACTCCTGATAAATCTTCTTTAAGTTCTGGAAGTTGGCTAGAGACTCATAATTTAAATGGGGGTAACTGCCAGAGCCCTGACATCTTGACTTACAACAGTTCATTTAGTGACCATTCAAAGTTGCAATGGCACTGAAAAAGTGACTTATGACCATTTTTCACCTGACCATTGCAGGATCCCCACAGTCTCGAGAGGCCAGGCGAGAAATGCCCCTCAATGTGAGTGATGTCGAGTTGTCCACGCCCACCCAGTCACACCCACCAACTAAACCATGCCCACCAACTAAGCCACGCCCACAGAACCAGTTGTTAAAAAAATTGAATTCCATCCCTGTTCCTTGGTATTTGCTTCAGAACTGTTATCACCTTCCCTCTATATTTCAATGTGTCATCTCCTGCTTTCTGTAGTATTTCTGTTCTTTGTGAATCTAACATGTACCCCCCCCTTGGTAACTTGTTTCTCAGTGCGTATTTGGTCTGTACTCTAAATATTTCATCTATATCTACCATTACTTTTTCTTTTGTCATTTCCAAGGCCCCTGCCATTATTTCTGCTACGTTTTCTTCCTTTTCTTCCTCAATGTTTTGAAATCTTAAATAATAATCAGCTCTATCCATCTCCAGCAGGATATTTTTTTTCTCCTTACTTTGCTAGTGTCAGCCTATAGTCCATTTCTCCTACTCTTTTTTCTATTATGTCTGATTTCCCTTTTATTTTTCCAATACATTCCTCATTTTTTATCATCAATTGCTGGCCGTTCTCTATCTTTTCTTCTACATTTCCTACCTTCCCTTCTACATTCCCTACTTTCTCTTCCAATCTCCCAATTTGCTCTTGTACACCTTGTAATATTATTTTGATCTCCACTTGCATTGTAACCACCCTGTCTTGCTGTAATGTAACATCCAGAGATCTTTGTCTGGCAGGGCTTGAAGTAGCAGAGGAAGAGGCAGAGGTTGTTGTTTCCTTCATTTTAAGATATTGTGTTTGTTGTCTCTTTATAACTTCTTTGTAATCCGTCTCATAATAATCCAATCAAATCAGCAAATCAAAAGCAATTTATAATCCACTGTGAGCTCTTCTCCCAATTTTCTTTCTTCAAATTCTTCTATACCTTAATCCAATTCATGTATATTCCAAAGAAAAAATATGCCAAAAGCAGCGAAAATAATAGAACTACATTATATCCAGAAAGGAGACACACAAAAAATGTTATGGTAAAATATTGTAAAAATAAGCATGTAAAGTAGAAAAAAAAAGACTTAAAATCTCTTTCTAAAATTAAAAATTTTTAAACTTAAAAATTGAATAAAAAAGAAAGAAAAAAAGAAGAAAAAGAGAAAAATTATAAAATAGTAAAATATGATATCGAAAAAATTAGTATAATAATATTATGAGGAAAAAGTAAAATCAATTATCCAATTATAATCCACGTTAGATCACCAGCTTTCAGACTCCAACCACCAGTTATTTTCAAGCAATAATTTCACAATGCAGGCTTGCAATTATTAGTGAAGATAGACAAAATAGTCCAAGATCTTCCATTTCGTTGTATCTCATTTGTTTCTTTTTCAAGAGTTACACTGTTTTAAATGGGGGTTCTCAGTGTTCAACTCTCTGTTATTCAACAATGTATCAGTTATCACTCTGTCAAGATCATACAGCCTGTTATTTTCTCCCTGTCTCCCTCTGTCTTATATTCCTTTAGATGGTGCTGTTGCACTGTTTTCTCTATTCTCCTTGTTATTTAAAGTCCTTCAGATTTTATATTAAAATTCAAGAAGTTAAAGATTTGAAAAGTCAGGAATAAACAGCAAAGAAAAAAAGGGGTTGGTGGGAAATCCAAACCTCTCTTCTTATTTTCCCTTGATTTAGGCCTGTAGATTTTATAAGTCTAGCCCCGTTTTAAATTGTCTTTCCAATCACAAGTCCTTAATTAATGGCTACCTTTTTCTATTTGCGCCGGAAACCATTTTTCTCGCCGCTTCCTTCTGGTGGGGTTCGTTTATCCTTTATTTTTGCTTTCTTCTCCCTTTTCTTTCCAGGGGGCTCTTTCTTTAATAGTTTTTTAAAAGTTTCTCACCCAGCTTGATCGTACTCTTTCCATTTCTTCTTTCCGTCGGCAGCTGCCCCAGCCTCGTAGCGACTTGCGATGGTCGTTTTCCTTCCCAGTTAGCTATAGAGATCCTATCTCTGGATCAACCAGGGATATTGCAGTATCCCTGAGGTCTACAGTGTCCCCTCCTTGATAATCACCCCTCCAAGATGATTTAGGTCCAAAGGAACCACTGGCTGTAGGGATTTCAATGGGTCCCCCAGAAGCACTGAGGAAGTCCGTTGTATCGCTGCAGCGTCAGCTCCGCAATATCCATTATTTTTTCTGCCATCTAGTATGCTTTCTTGATTATTGGTCTCTTTTTACATTTAGCCTTAATAACTTCCTTGATTTTATTTCACAGTTGAACCTTATTGAGTTCATCCAACCTGCTAAACAAAACAAACCACATTATTGTGAAACTCTGAAAGCTCTTTGATAAGTCACATGTCTCACTGTTCTTGATTAACCACCAAATTTGTAACATGGAATCATATCCTATTGGACAGTTAAAAGGATTACTGAGACATAAGAACATAAAAAGTCCTGCTGAATCAGGCCACAGACCCTTCTAATCTTCCATTCAGTGTCACAGAATAGTCATTTAGGAAGCTCCTGAAGACAAGTAGACCTTTCTCGATATCACTTCCTAGCAGAGGCATTGCTGTCCAAAATTCAGGAGGGAAATGATCATCATTAAGAGTAATTGATTGCCAAATCTTTCATGAATTTGCCCAGCCCCCTTGTGAAACTATCCAAACTGATTGCCATTTCCACAATAGCAAACGCTACCCATTTTATTAGGTACCATGTGAAGAAGATATTTAAGTTGCTCTGAAAGTTCTCTGCATCTAGTTGCAATTGATGACCCTGAGTTCTAAAATTGTGAGAGAGGAAGAAAATATAATATATCAAGCACCTTGAACACTTTTGTGCTTTAGAAAGGTTAATCATTCCTATTTAATCACAACCACATAACATTTGCTTTCATTATCTGTTCAGCTAGTTTACATTGACAGACAGTTGCTATTTGGTGTGTCTATGTCTACACTGAGTGTCAGATCCGTGTATCTGTCATTTCTTCAGTGGAAGAAGGGGGGGGGGAACTGATAAAGAAATCCTTTCTTGATGTAACCTGAATATATTTAACCTTATATCGAATTTGCACACCCACACATGATACAATGGAGGGAGAGAAGCCAGATGGCCAGAACCTAACACCTCTGAGAGGCACAGCGAGGAGATGAGAAGACCATAAAAACTCCAGTGAAGTGCTCTGGGCAACCTCCAAAAAACAGTCTGTTTTGAAAAGGTGGGGGGGGAGTTAGGTACGTCTTGGGAAATGTACGTGAGAAAGATCCTTCCTACAGGGGAAGGATCCCCTCCCAGAGGGGCTGGGAGTGGAATTAACATATTGGCTTTTGTTTCCCTAAATAAACATTGAGATAAGGGGAGGGGTTCTAAACTCCCTTATCTATCACTGTATGCCTGAGGGACCTCAGAGGCTGCTTTGAACTCCTACATGAATTGTCTCATCTCAATAAAGGATTCCTTTTGATACGTTTGGTTCTCAGAAGTTCATTCTTATTGATTGAATGGGAAAACGTTCTGTAGCCTGACATAAAGCAGCGTCTGCAATAGAGGTCAATCCGGAGAGGAAATTTTTTTTTTTTTAAAACCTTTCACTCTACCAAGGGGACCCTCAAGACAAGAAAAAATGTCTGAATGCAGCAAAGAGCAAGGGGGAGCCGGATGCTGGGGAGAAATGTCAACAATTACTCAGTCAGATACTAACTCGATGCATCCCATCAAAGACAGCGAGGCTGCCTGCGAAACCTCCACCAAGCCCCGGTGGTCTATAGGTGTAGGAATGAGAGACACCTGGGATGGAAGAACCAAGAGAGTAACCCTCACCCAAGGAAATTGTAAACCCAGGTGGAAATTGGAGCTAGAGGCCCTGTCGAATCAGGAAGAATGGGACGAAGAGCCACCGGCCGATGACCGAATGAGACAGTACATAAATCGCCTAGTGAGGGAAGCCCTGGAGAACCTCGACGTGGGAGATGCACAAAGATGACAATGCAGGAGAGCGAGGGAACCAGAAAGTGAGAGAACCCAAGCCGCTACCCCGGATCCAGCAGAGATTGAGCGGGAAGAGGGACAAGCTGAAGAACCAGCAGCCACACCAGGTACCTGACCTTTAAATGCCCTGGATCAGGGAACTAACCCTGGCCAACCTAGGAACATACCACCCTTGGAGGTAAAATTTGATGGAGACCCCCAGAAATTGGGATTTTTCCTGGCGCAAGTGCTCACCTACATGCAAGAATATGGGCGGGATTTCCCAACCCAAGGGTCCCGAGTACGAATTGTCACCCTGGCTCTTGAAGGGGCAGCAGCCAGATGGATGGTGATGCTCCACAACGTCAATGCCCCAGAATTAAGAAACCTAGATTGCTTTATGACAGCCCTATGCCACCGCTTCGAGGACCCACTTGCCGATAGAAAAGCCCGCGACCGCATCAGAGTCATGAAACAAGGCCATCGCCCGGTAGCAGAAAATACTGAGGAATTTCGTGATCTGGCCGGCCGGGTAGATTGGCCAGAGGATATCCTAGTCTGTTGGGTCAAAGATGGACTAAATGATGATCTATACGCTGCCTGCCTGGCCCGTGGGGCCCCAAATCTCTTGCATGAATGGCACATGATGGCAGAGGAGGCAGAGATAGACATGACTCAAAACCAGTACAGCGCCGGTAAGTTTTGGAAAAGACCCCCACCCCTGCGGAAACGGGAAGTTTTCAAACCCCAATCCACCATGACTCCAAGAACGTCTGATTGCTTTAAGTGTGGAAAGGAGGGACACCGTGCAGCAGAATGCCATTTGAAGACTCCTGCCAGAAAGCTAGACCACCCATCAGGGAGGAAACCCGCAACATCCAGCCCTCGAGGGAAGGAGACTGGCCTGAGAGGCCAAGTAGATGTGGGATTCCGATCCCCCCACAACCCTGAGGAAGAATCCCAAACGTTCTGAGCGGACCTGAGCCAGTCCGAAAGCGATCCAGAAGATGACCCGCTGGTAAGCAATCTAATTGAACCAATCACCCTACCCCTGAGACTGTTTATCCCCAGCCAAGGGAAGGGGGAGGAAGTTGCAGCGTTGCTGGACTCGGGATGCACTCGATGCCTAATCAAACCCTCCCTTGCAGATAAATTGGGAATGCAACTGAAAAAAATGGAAAATCCCATCGCTTTCTGCCAATTAGATGGAACTATAGAGGGGGGGGGGGAGCCAGCCAGGTTTACCACAGAACCATTGAAAATAAAACCAGGAAACCACAGGGAGATGCTCACATTCATTGTAGCTCCAGGAATGGAAGAGCCACTAGTCCTAGGTGTCACATGGCTACGGAAACGGAATCCAAAAATAAATTGGAGGAAAGGAACCGTACAATTCCAGAGAGACGTAATATTTGCAAAAAGCTCAGAGGAAAGGATAAAGAAAGGGAAAGAGAACAGAGAATCAGCCACGACCGGACAGTCGGCTGAACCCATTAACATCCCCAATGAGTACCAGGATCTGGCCCAAGCATTTAGTGAGGAAGCTTGTAATGAATTCCCACCCCATCGAGCCAGACTGCGCTATCGAAATCCTACCAGGGGCTAAACTCCCAAAACCACAAATGTACTGCATGTCTCCCAGAGAACTGAAAGAACTCAGAGCATTTATCGATAAAAACTTAAAAAGGGGTTTCATCGAACCCGCCCGACCAAAAATAACTGCCCCAGTGTTATTCTGTGAAAAGAAAGATGGCTCCAACCATCTCTACGTTAATTATCAAAAATTGAATGTGATTGGCATAGAGAATATGTATCCACTCCCCCTCATGAAGGACATGTTAGCCTACTTCTCGAAAGGAAATTTTTTTTCAAAGTTAGACCTATGGGAGGCATATTACTACATCAGAATAAAGGAAGGGGATGAGTGGAAGACAGCTTTAACATACCATTGGGATGCTACCAATTTAAAGTAATCCCTTTTGGACTGCAAGGAGCGCCTGCAGTGTTAATGCAATTGATCAATGAAACCCTTCATGAATTTTTATTTAAAGGGGTTTTAGTGTATCTTGATGATATTTTAATCTACACGGAAACGATGGAAGAACACATCAAGCTACTCCATGCAGTCCTCACAAAACTCTTAGACGCTAAACTATATGCAAAACTCTCCAAATGTGAGTTCCACCAAGAGAAAATTGACTATTTGGGGTATACAATATCCCATGAGGGAATAGAGATGGACCCACAGAAAGTAAAAGCTGTATTGGACCGGGATCCACCCCACACACGCAAACAATTGCAAAGCTTCCTGGGGTTTGCAAATTTTTATTGCCAATTCATTCCAGCTTTTGCAAACATCACCCTCCCTATCACGAACTTGCTAAAAACGAAGGGGGGGGGGGAGAAACCCAAACCTAGGCAACCCCTTATCTGGACAATGGAATGCCAAGCAGTATTCGAGAAACTCAAACGTCTGTTCGCAGCAGAACCAGTCCTTAAGCATCCAGATCCCGAACAACCTTTTGTCATCCAAGCAGATGCCAGTGATGTTGGGGCAGTCCTCCTCCAAAAGAATGGAAGTGGACAATTACAGCCATGCACTTATACATCCAAGAAACTGACGGAAACCGAGCAAAGATGGGCCGTATGGGAGAAAGAGGCATATGCTGTGCGGTGGGCAATGCTCACATGGAGACATTTCCTGGAAGGAAACCAAATCCCTTTTGAAGAATGGACTGATCACAAAAATCTGGAAGCTCTGAGAAATCCATGGAAACTCTCCGAAAAACAAGCAAGGTGGGCTCAATATTTTGAACGTTTTAATTTCACTCTCAAATATTTTCCTGGGAGAAAGAATTTCTTAGCAGATGCACTGTCCAGGAAACCCCAATACAACAGCAAAAAGATTGAGGTTATAAAACCGATGATCCAACCGACCCAACTAGCAGTCAAGGTAATCACCCGGGCACAAGAGAAAAAAAAATCATCCCTGACTGAAGACACGACGACGTCAATATTTAAGGAGGCACTACTTAAGGATGATTGGCTCCAGGCTAATAGAAACACTTGCTTAGTCAAAGATGGACTGACTTGGGTAGAAAACAAGCTTTATGTCCCTGCAAGCCAGAGAATGGAACTCATGAAAAGTTGCCAGGACTCCAAAATAGCAGGACACTTTGGGTTTATAAAAACCCTGCACCTTATCAAAAGACAATTTTGGTGGCCGTCCCTCAAAAAGGACATTGAAAACTATGTTGCGAGCTGCCCCACCTGTGCTGCTGCAAAGAGAAGACAAGGAAAATATCCTGGACTTTTACAAACAGTAGCAGGCCCTTCTGCTCCCTGGAAAGAGATCTCTATGGACTTTATAATGGAATTTCCCGAGAGTGCTGGGAATACTGTCATTTGGGTTGTAACTGATCTTTTTTACAAACAGGTTTACTTTATTCCATGCCAAAAGATCCCAACTGCCAAGGCATTGGCAAAGATGTTCCTAATACACTTTTATCACCTTCATGGAGCCCCCCAACGAATTATCTCAGATAGGGGTGTTCAGTTCACATCCAAATTTTGGCGGGCGTTTTTAAACCTATTAGGCTCCACCCAGGGATTGTCGTCATCAAGTCATCCCCATACTGATATTAATCTACAGAGACAGTGAACAGTGTATTAGAACAATATCTAAGATACTTTATTAATTACCAACAGGACAATTTGACTGACCTTCTTCCTTTTGCAGAGGTAGCATACAATAACACAGTCCATAGTAGCACGGAGTTCACCCCATTCCAGGTAGCCATGGGCCAAGAATTCAACCCCATGCCGGAACTACCCACCAAAGAACCTGAAATCCCCTCCCTTAAGGAATGGATGGATAATTTACAAGCCATGTGGCCAGTGGTAAGATTATCTCTACAGGAAGCTAGAACAGTTTACAAAACTCAAGCAGACAAAAAACGCTGTGAACCTAAACCTTTAAAGATTGGGGACCATGTATATTTGTCCACAAAATTCTTAAAATCATTACAACCTTCTAAGAAATTAGGACCAAAATTCATTGGGCCATTCCCCATCTCCAGAATTATCAACCCCGTGACGGTAGAGCTTCATCTTACAAAAACACTTAGGCAGATTCATCCAGTATTTCACTGTAGCTTGCTCAAACCGGAGATCACTTCAAACCTCAGACCCCCCCCCCTTTCCCACACCCCCAACCCCCATCATGATAAATGGGGATCAACATTTTGAAATTAAAGATATCCTTGATTCACACACTCACCTCACCGTGGATCCACACAATATTTAGTAGCTTGGAAACACCTTCCTTCCTCAGAAAATGAGTGGGTAGCCAAACAACATGTAAAGGCACCCACCTTACTACGAAAGTTCCACCTAAAATATCCTGATAAACCATCCTGAATTGCACATGTAACGCATGATTTTTTTTGTTTCCCTAAATAAACATTGAGATAAGGGGAGGGGTTCTAAACTCCCTTACCTATCACTGTATGCCTGACTCCTACATGAATTGTCTTATCTCAATAAAGGATTCCTTTTGATACATTTGGTTCTCAAAAGTTCATTCTTACTGACTGAATGGGAAAAAGTTCTGTAGCCTGACATCGAGGGTGATTGGCTTTTTCTAGTTTTTTCCATATTTACTCTTACCTGGGTACTGCTCCATGAGTGCAACCTCCCTTGGCCAGCAGGCAAATGATTCTACAAGGGTGTGTCTCTTTGAGTTGGCACTGCTTGGCAGACTGTCTCTTTGAGCTGGGTAGAGACAGACATGGAGCTATTTTCTACCAAACAAACAGGTTGACTAACTAGAGCGTTTTCCGTTTTGGCATTTGAATAGTATTTATATGTCCTTTTTATTGGTGACTGAGTTCATCAATGCCATCACACACATGAATGATCCATTAGATCCAATAATCATTACAAATATCCTCAAGCTCACGCACTATAATCTGAATCGATATACAGCATCTAGAACAGGCTAAATAGAAACAGGAGTTTAATTCCAATTTTGCCTCTCTCAGAAACTTACTTAAATATTACCACTTGGCAAGACATCTAAGTCTCCAAATCTGTGTAACAAGACTGGTTATTGATATTGATAACAGATCTATTTCTTCAGATTTTATGCTATGTATGCAATGTTTCTTCAGATTTTATGCTATGTCTGCAGTAACAAGATAGGTTATTGATTTAATATACAGATCTATTTCTTCAGATTTTGTTATGTATGCAAATGTCGAGCCTTTCCCTCCAACTTAAAAGTTTACAGTACAATCTTCTGCACTGATATTCTGGTGTTTATATAACTTATCTGTTGTCACTTTGACCTGTGTGATATGTTTGACCTGTGCGAAATCCCCATTCTTTCCTTTACATAATTCATTTCTGGAAAAACTACTAAATAATTAGTATCCTGTTTTAAGTAAACCAAAGCAAATGTAATTAAAATAATCACATGTTCTTCTCTTATTTTACCCCAATCCTTCTCAGAGTTCTTACCTGTTTTGACAGGGTAAGTTCCTTAGTTTAAAAATCTTTTAATGCATTTTTAGTATAGATGCCTTCCACAGATACATGGTGTGGTGTCATATAGCCTCTTAACAGGTGAAAATTGCTACTGCTGTGGGAAAACACCAACAAAACCTGTTTAAAGTAAGAAAGTGAACTTGCAAGACTGTGCACATTCATTATGATGTATGGCTTAAGAATAAATGCACATTTTTACAGAAATTTCTCTGTGCAACTTGCCAACTACTACAGATGCTACTTTAGTATTTGTTTTAGAACTCTTGTAATATCTGTCAATGACTCCAACCCTCATTAACCAGAAAAACAAGCCTAACAAAAATTGTGGGCAGACAATTGTATTCTAAACAACATTTAAAAAATAGCCATTTGTAAGCTACGTGAAGTGGCAGGTAGGAACTAGACACCATACTAAATGAACGTGCAGCGACTATAAACCACAGTGAATATATCTAAACATAGAGAATAACCCTCCTCTCAAATCATAAGTTCTTCATTAGTATTTTTTCCCTCCAAACATCTATGGATGTACCCAAAAATAATAATTTGGGAATGTTTAATTCATTCCCAGAAGAAATGCTCCCAGAACTTTCTATTCCACTTGAGTGTAAACTAAACAACTAAGCAAAATGTTGTCAAAATAGGTATATTTTCACAGAGCACAGGAAGTACCAATCTGCATGTCAGGTTTTAACACTACTGGTTTTTGTGCACAGTCAGAGAAGAGAGTCATGGAGTGCAGATTATTTTTTAAGTATGGCGTTTTGTTTTAGTTATTATCCCTATTTTTTCTGGTTACTTATTTTACCCTTATTGTAATAGTAATAAATTTTTTAAAAAATTGCACATATTTATTTAGTAGGGAATCTAGTTTTTAAAAATGTTATTAGTGCGCAATTCAGTTCACCATTTGGATTAGCCGATTAAAACTGAGCACCGTGATTTGCACTTAGCCACGGGTGCGCTCCCTCCCAAAGCCTGCAGCACCTAGCTCACCTCCAAATGTGCACCAAGATGCAATTTTAAATATGCCTAAAATATTGAACGCAGAGCTACATCAGTTGCACTTATTAATATAATCATTAATATAATATTTTTTCATTGTCCTGACTCATACGCTTTTTTATCCTGCCCATTTTTTGCACCCCGCTCCAGATCGCCAAAAGCTGGCCCTAGTCTTGAGAGGCTGGTGGTTTGCGGGCGCGAGTCCGAAGACTCTATATATGTCCAGAGGCGCTTTCTTCTTCCCTAGAGCTTGGGCCGGGGCTAAGTCTTTTTGGTGGCAGGAGACAAGGCGGACCTGGAGGGCGGCAGGGCTTCATTTGAATGGAGTTAGGCGGGACCTGGCTACTCTCCCTCCTGCAGCGTCGTGCAGGAGGAGGAGGAGGCAGGAGGGAGGCGCGGTGAAGCAGGCGAGGCCTGAGCGCCGGAAGTGAGCGCCGACTGCAGGGAGAGGAAAAATCCCGGCCGGCGGAGGGGCTCACCGACGCTTGCGGTGGCTGCGGTCGCGCCGACGGAGCGCGCGGCTAAGAGGCATCTCGCGCGGAGAGGAACCTTCGTCTGGCTCTGTTTTCAGAGCGAGCGAGAGCAGGGGAGCCACAGCGGGAAGGAAGCGAAGGAAAGAGAAGTAAGCAGCCTACTCCGCCACTCAAGCCAGCGGCCGCCGGTAGCAACAAGGGCGTTGAGGGAGAAGGAGGAGCGCCGCCGCCGCCGCCGTGAGCACTCTCTTTCCTTCGCCCGGGAAAAAGGAGGGGAGGGCAGATCGAATCACCCCGTCCCCCCCCCCCCACCAATTTTTGCCTTTGGAGGCTTCGCGAAGGAGCGCTTGCCATCTCCAGACTGTTGAGATCCGGGTGGGGTGACGAAAGCCGATCTGAGGTGGCAGCGCCGCTATTTCGGACAGAAGAGGCTGCCTTAGGCGAGCAGCTAAGCAGAGCCTAGGGTCTGTTTCTCCCTGTCTCTCTCTTTTTTTTCCCCCTGACTCGGAGATAAGGGGCTGGGAGGAACACCCATTTTTTCCCGACGGGGCAGGGCTTAAAAGCCCATACATCCAACTAAATCCTGAGAGAAGAATGCAAATGCCCCACTCCATTTCTCCCCGAAATCTTTTAAGAAATATACAATTTCAACAAACGCAGGAGCAAGGTTAAAGGCTGGTTGTCGTGCAGATTCTTCTCTTTTATATGAGGAGTGGGTCGAAGAGCGCTGTGGTAGCTAATGCGCATGTACCTATGGAAATAGAATCCCTAACCATCCTTAGGAGAGATACTATACTGGGGAGGGAGGTGTTAATTATTCCTTCATGAGCAGGAAAGGATAGGCTTGAGAGAAAAAAACGTTACGTCCTTTTCTCGTTTATGAGTGTATTAAACCACTGCCTGTGGATCCATCTTTCCTCTTTCACGCCTTCCTTCTGGGAGCAGTTAACGTTTAATGGGCTTGCCTAGTCTCAGTTTGGGCCTCCTCCTGTCTGAAATCTCTTCCACTGGCATTTGTAGTGATAGCTGTCAAACAGGCAGAGATTCAAGTGGAATAATCAAAAAGCAAATGCTACTTGCAAAAGGGATTGTCCAGCACTGAGGCAGAAAAAACTATTGTTATAGTGCTGAGATACAGAGATGTTGCTGCTTCCAATGAGACTCCACCCTATAGAGCTTGAATGAATATAGTTTTCATATAGTTTCATCTCCAGCTTTCATATAGTTTTCATCTCCAACTTCCAATAAACATAGGTAAATTTATATAGAATTATTCATGAATCCAACACTGGTTGGTTAAGTGATAAAAGTTAATAAGAGTTGATTGCTATGCACCATGCCTTTTAGAATGCCTTCACATACCTTTTTTTAAAATAATGATATAATAGGTCACTGAAATATCTTGAAATTGTAACTGATTACTTTCATTAAAGCTAAAATGTTATTGACTAGCAAAAATTGCTGATACTGATAGAGAAAAAGATTATTGTCTCTTAATATTTGACCTTGGCAAATATGATGATGATTTTTGCAATAATATAATAATGTTGACATGTGCAAAAAGGAATAAAATGAAGTTTTTAGGTAAGCATAATTTAGAACAGTTTCTTGAAAAATAAGTTGACTTTTTAAAAAACTGCTTAGTTTCCTAAGCAGCTTCCTTCTTGGCTAATGGAGCTGAAAGGGAAAATTAAACATTTTTTGGCTGGTGCTGAAAAATAGCACCATTGACTTTTCTCAGTTTGATATTACTTAACCAAGAGTTATGAATGCAGAGGCTTTAATGATTATCTAAGGTAAAAAATATGGGAAGAGGTAGCACTTGAGACATTGCTGTGAAGGCTAGCACTAACATTTTGATTTTGGCTGAGGTTTACTGGTGGATGTGAGATACCATCTTTTTCCAAAAGGAAGATGATCCTGTATTGATTTACTCCCCTACAAAAGGCAATATAATCTGCCTCTATTGTCACAATGTCAACAAATCTAAGATGATGCTTCTATTTTAAAATTACCGTAAAATAATATTCGGGAGTATGTGTAGACCAGGTTTCCTTTCAATAAATACTAGACAAGCTATGACCCATTGGGTCATCCTGTGTTGTGGCATAATTGGGCTGACTTTTTTTTTTAACCTGAATGCTGGATGTTCATCATCTCAAGAATATGTCATGAGACCTTGGGACATTGCAATGTCCATAAATGTGGAAATAAAACAGCTCTGATCATGGTGGAAATTTCAATTCCATAGGGGATTTTTTATGCATTCTTTAAATAAGAGGATTTGAAGTACATTATATCAAAACATTGTGATATAATATACCAGGAGCAGGGAGCAACTTCTGACTTCCTGCTGGCTTCACCATTGACTTTGCTTACGAGAAATTGCCTGGGAACATTGAAAATCACAATGATGTGATTACAGCTGACTGAGGTGATATTGCAGTAGCCACAAGTTTGCCAATACAACTAATCTGAAGATCCTTGAAATTTCAATTCAATGGGAATAAAAGGTCCCAAAGTTTATATGCATTCTTTAAATGGGCATATTTGAGGTATCTTGATAAAAAAAATTACTGCCCTATGATGCACCATTCCTGCTAATTGAAGGTTACAAGCAGATAAGTAGAATTTAGTGGTATATAAGATAGTTATTAAAACTCAGTTGCAGACACTGGGTAACATTTTCAGGCCATCTTCAAGGGCAACCCTATACATAATGTATTGTGGCCGTCTAAATGAGAAATTAGAGATCACAATCATGTATAACAAGCTGTTTCCATCTAGGAAAACTTGTTGGTAACTAAGCTGTTGAAGGCAGTCTGTGCTACACTTCCACAACAAGCTGAACATTTACATAGATTGATGAACCACCCACTACCAATGTTTCTATCTTGTCTGGATTAAAGTTTAGTTTATTGATCTTCAGGTCCATGTAGTATCATGATGATCAGGTATTTCCACTGCCTCATCTGGAATTGCTAAAAAAAGAGAAACTACTAGCACTGTATTTTAGATCTTTGAACAACTGCACTTTCAATAGCTGGTTAATAAGCGATAGAGCTTTGCAGAGCCCCAAAAATAAATATCATAAGCTTGACCAAAAGTACCCAAGTATGAGACAAGCCTCACAGAGCAATATTTCCATTGGACACATTTCCTTGGTTGATAATATGGTTGATAATATTGAAACTGTTGAAATACCAAGGGAATTTAACAGAATTGCATTTACCAACCCCATATGATGATGAACACGGTGTTTCCAAAACTGTGCCTAAACATTAGTTGAAATGCATTGGGAAATCTATTTAATTTTAGAATGTCTGGGTATTTTAAATGGTATTTGTTAAAAAGTGGTGAAATAAAAAAGAAACAAGTTTACATTAAATAGTAAATTAACAGTAAAGGAAAAAAATGTTTAAATGGTTATAGTAATTGAGCTAAACACAATAACAAAATAATTAATAGAAGGAACAATCCATTTGATAAATATAAATACCTATATCACCTATTTTGGCTAAGATCAACTGTAGTGGGAACATCTGGATGTGATCACATACTTATGAATCTTGCCAAATCCATGATAAAATTAACTTTAGACTTGAATATCCATAATCACAGTCATGTATAGTTTGTTTGTATTGGATATTTTAAGTCAATATTAAAACTCTACTTAAGGCCAAATTGGAAGTTTTAGAAATGTATAAAATCTCTGAATCTCTTAATCATTCAACATGTTACAGAAAGCAGAGGAGGAAAGTCTACTTAAGTACTGGGCACATGATAAAATTAAGACTTCAAAAGGTTGCACGTTTTCATCTAGCTTGATAAATAATTTATATGATGTTTTTTATAGTCTGCACAGTTATCTTTCTTTTCCCCTTAATGTTCATATTTAAAATTTGTAATCATACAGTAGAAAATGGATAGTGGGATTCAATTCATTATTGTGTGGAGGGAAATACTGTATTGCAGTGGTGTCAAACTCAGTTTCATTGAGGGCCACATCAGGGTTGTGTTTGACCTTTAAGGGCCAGGGTGAGTGTGGCCAGCTCGATGTCATTTGTGTCAGGGGCACCTGTGTAGGCCCGAGTGCTCTGCCAGTGAAAATGGGCTCCCGAGCTCCGTTTTCAGCTACTGTGGCTTCCTGCAACCCTCTTTCAACGAACATGGAGGTCAGGAGGGCTGCACACAACTCCGGTTTCATTGACAGAGCCACTGCGGGCAGTCCTTCGCTGTTTCCAGGGCGGCTCCGTGGGCTAGATTGAAGCATCCTGCGGGCCGGATCCAGCCCCCAGGCCTTGAGTTTGCCATCTCTGCTGTATAGTTTCATAGAATCATAGGTTGGGAAGGGACCTTGGAGGTCTTCTAGTCCAGGGGTTGCCAACCTTTTGGACCTCAGGGATCACCAAAGTCATAGTTTTAAATCCTGTGGACCAGAGACCCTGGGAAAATCGCCAAAAAAGTCTGCAGGAAAATTCCCCACCCCATTTTCCTACCAATCGATCATTCTTTATTTCGGATTGCGGGATATCGTCTCCAGTTTCATTCTCAGGGAGAGAGAGAGAGACTTTTGGCTTCATGCAAGGAAAGCAGCAGAAGCAGCAGAAGTCTTTCTCTCCCCCAAACTCCAACAGACTCCTCCAGAAATGAGTCTTTTTGAGACTTCTTGTGCCAGTTCAGCCTCATGGAGCATGATGGCTTACAGGGTCCCAAAGATTCATTTCTGAGAGAGTCTGGGGGAGAGAAAGAAAGACTTTTGCTGCTTTCCTTACGTGCTGCCAAAAGCAGAAGAAAAAAGAAGCAGCCTAGTGGCCAGGCAAGGAGTCTGGGGCGAGTGGGGCAAGTTCCCCCCCTCTGCCCTTTCCCCCCTCCCCTCACTACCTCGTGTTGTCCGCAGTACAAGCAATGCAAGCCTTGTGTTCCCACGGGCCATGTGGGCAGCGCAACCTTGTGTTCCTGTGCATCCTGGATTAATTCCTTTGGGGGTTGCTTTGGGGTAACTTTTCTCTGTGGACCACCAAAATTTTCTCACAGACCATCAGTGGTCCCCGGCCCACTGGTTGGCGACCACTGTTCTAGTCCAACCCCCTTGCCCAAGGCAGAGGCCTTATTCTATCACAGACAAATGGCTATCCAATCTTTTCCTGAAGACCTCCAATGATGGAACACTCAGAACTATTTATGTGACAGAAATGCTATATTAACTGTTCAATTTTACTTGTGAAAACAGTCTGTATAAATGAAGGATGAAGAGAAGGATAAAAATGTGAAAAATGCTAAACCAAAAAACTAGTGTCTCAAATGTGTTTTTCCCCTCTCTCCAGGAACAGCTAACAGTGTTGGCTGTTAATGTGTATATTTTGGCTTTGCATGCAATATAGCACACTAATGGTTTGCTTGCTTCACTTATCTTGCCAAATTGGTTCCAAACAAATATTCCAAGAAAAGAACAGTAGGGGACAGTTCCATTTTTAAAGCACGTAAATAGAACTATATTGCTGAGCTGTACTACATTCCAATGTATACTCTATTTGATAATAAGGTATAAATTCCACTGAATACACATGCATAGGTTCAGACTACAAATATTTTTATTTCTTGTGGTATTTTAAAATATTTAGGAAATAATACAAATTTTAATCAATTTTATATTTTGATAATTGATAAGAATACATGTCTTTCGGTTCTATTAATATGTATCTAAAGAAACTATAGTGTTTATACCATCAGCTATTATAATATTTATGCTAAAGTTGACTAGTGTGCAGGATAGTGATCTATATGTGATGCAAACAAGTGGGGTAAGTGGCAAGGGATCAGAATGTTAGTTGAAATGGGTTGACTGGTGAGGGGTCAGAATGTTAGTCAAAGTAAGATAACTTAAGACCATTGGATCATTGCTTAGACATGTTTCCTTAGCTAAACAGAAAAGCAGAATAAACAAGGGCGGGCAAGAAAGCAGTGGGAACTGGACTGATTTCTTGCCAGTTTTTCCATTGCCTTTCCTTTTAGGAAGCCAGCAGTTAGAAATATAATCATGTGACTGCAGCAAGGTGGTGATGTGGCAGCACTGGAGTGGCCCCAACTTTGTCAATTTCAATACAAAGAAGTCATGGGTTCTGAATTTGGGAAGCATTCTTTAATTTAGCGCATTTGAAGTATGCCAATTCAAAAAAATAAGTTGCTCTATGATGTATCATTTCATCCAATAGAAGGTTATAGTCTAACACAAGAATTCTAATAGAATATAAATAGGGTGAATGGTGAGAGATCAGAATGTTAGTCATATTTGGTTTCAAGGGATTCTAGAAAGCAAGAACTGAAGTTTGGTGGAAAGGGAGCAGAGATAAATAAATTTGCTTTTCAGATGTTGGCTATTTGCTGTAGTTTGCAGTGTTTTCTATGCTTCTGTCGTTAAAGGTAGAGTTGTGACCAGGTGGATTTGCATTCAGGAGATCTGATAGATCCAGAATTTGAATCTTGAATCATGATACAAATAATCTAGAATAAATTAGTTTTTCTTTAAAGAAAAAGATAAATATTGAAATTGTTGTAAGATAAATATGGAAAGCAAATCCTTTCCCGGTTCACCTACATTTCTTGGAAGACATGAACAACTTGTCAAATATCAGTCCAGAAATATGACTTTATTATTGATTTTTTAACAAGATCTTGAAATCAGGCACTTGCCTTCTTTTATTCTCCATTCTTTTTTGGGGGGATGTGAAGAGATCCTAACTGATGTTCCTATGATCTTATCATTACTTTTTTACATTCCCTCCACCCTTGAAAGACACAGCACTCTTCATCCTTAGGGATTTCCTGTACATTGGATTTCTCAGGCACAGAATCTGAACTTAGATGTACTTCCAGTGCATTTTGTACATTGCGTCCAAACATTATTCTAACTAAATCAAAACATTAAGTTAATAAGCACTTTCATTAGTAACATGACATAAACTTTGTATCAGTTACGCAAGGACAATAGTTGATTAATTTCTTTGTCCTGTGTAAATTTCAGGAGAAATTGCATTTGTTCTGTCAGTTATTTTGAATCATGAATCTGAATGGTTTTTCACCATTGGATGAATAAGAATGATTTGCTTATTTTTACTTATTATGACAATTTCAGCGTATTTTCCCATATACTTTTCTTGGCATAAAATAAGTTTTTCACCTCTGTGGAAATTCATAAATGTTGTAGCAACTCTACATATTCCTTTATGTTATATCTTTCAGTAGAACTATGGAGATTTCTATTTTACTTTGTTGGTGTCAATTTTTCTTCCAGAAAAACTTCTTAAATTCCTGTTTTCTCTTGAAGTATATAGTAGGGACCAATGGATTGTTCTGTATTGTCATCTCTGTAGTCAGGGAGAGCAATCTAACCTCAGTAAGGAAAAACTATGGCTATAAATCCCCTGGCAATCTGAGACTCCTTTGTCTCAAAAAGGGCAAAAGGGAAAATACAGAGGTTGTAGTTGTACACAGAAAGGCTAAAGGGCAAACACTATATAAGTTCTTCAGCTGGTGCTATCCCACCTCTGGCTGTACACACAACAAGGGAAGAAATTAAGAAATCCCTAAATACCACAGTTCATTTTCTGCTATGTTATAGAGTCCCTGATTATGACCTTGGTCATACAAACAAGCTAACTGCACTACTAACGTGGGCAGCTTCCTCCCCGCACCCCCTTATCTTTCTTGGTGACCTCAATTTGCCTCTTATTAACTGGACCCTAAATGAATGTACAACTGAACCTATACATGCAATCCTGTACAATGCTGTTATGACTCTGGGGCTGGAGCAGTGGGTAACAAACAACACTAGGGTCAACAATTGCTTAGATTTCATCTTCTGCAATAGATTAAACTCAATTTATGACCTACAAGTTAAAGAACCTTTTTCCAACAGTGATTACAGCATGATTGATTTTTATCTCAATTTGTATCCTTGTAAAGAGGGTCATAATGATAGGACTCCAAATTATAACTTTTAAAAGCCAACTATGATCTCATAGTTGCTAACCTCGCATCTCTTGATTGGCACCTTTTGGTCACAGATTGTATAACAACAGAAGACCATTATAACACTTTTTGCTCGAAGTCAATAGAATCATTAATCTATATGTACCTAAAATAACCCCTAAAGTAAAAAAAACCAAAAATGAATTACCCATAACAATAAGAAAGTTACAATCCAAGAAAAACATCTTTTTGGCGAGAAAACAAAACTGGCTATGTAGCTAACTTTAAAAACTGATACAAAATCTTATGCTGCCAGATAAAGGCCGAATGTACCAATCACCATTGCAAACAGGAGGAAGAGCTATTAAAGTCGAACTCCTCCCGAGCCTTCTGTTATTTCATAAATGCCAAACTTAAAAGACTTGAAAACTATCCCATCCCTAAAAGGATCTAACGGGGAAGACTTGTAACAATGAAGTTGTTAAGGCCAACCTTCTTCTTCAATTCAGTCTTTGTCAACAGCAATGGCTGCTGCCCCTCATTTCCTAGTCGTACCACTACACATTGTAACGATTTACTACATATTGATTTTGCAATAGATAACGTTGAAATGATACTACGTAACCTAAAGCCATTTTTATCTATTGGCCCTGATGGATTATGTGCCTACTTTTTGAAAAAGCCTGCCACTGCTCAACCTCTATGCACAATCTATGAGTGATTTTTCAGAATTAGCTCCTTGCCCGACTTATGGTCATTAGCCATGGTCATACCTATTTTTAAAAAGTGAGACCCTGGTCTAGTAGAAAATTACAAACCAATCTGTAATTGTAATCTGTAATCATCTGTAAAAGTCATGGAAACAATTATAAATCAATCCATCACCCTCCACTTAGAAACAAACAACCTGCTTTCTAACAAGCTGGTTTCAGGAAAAATTTATCTGAATTTATCCTGCAATCTGCAACTCCTACACAGTAGAAACATTTGGACCATACATCTTGACCAGGGTAAAGCAATATAAGCAATTTACATAGACTTCTGCAAAGCCTTTGATTCAGTGGTACACAACAAACTACTGTTGAAACCAAGCTCTTACAGCATCTCTGGATCCCTGCATAAGTGGATAGCTGTGTTCCTGTGAAACAGGCAACAAATAGTCAAAATAGGTAGGGCCCTATCAAATCCAGCACCAGTTAACCGCTGTGTCCCCCAAGGCAGCATTTTAGGACTCACACTCTTTCTGCTTTACATCAACGACCTATGCGATTATATTAAAAGCACCTACATCCACTTCACTGATGACATAAAATTATTTAACACTACTGACAATGCTGCTGTCCTACAAAGCAACCTTGACTTTGTGTCAGAATGGTCACGTAATTGGCAACTCCGAATTTCAACTAACAAATGCTCTGTCCTACACATTGGCAATAAAAATCAGATCACGAAATACAAGTTGGGGGAAACGAACTCATAGATGACCCTCAGTCTGTCAAGGACCTAGGAGTACTTATTTCAAACGATCTAAGCCCCAGAGCTCACTGTAACAACATTGCCAAAAAGGCATTAAGAGTTGTTAACCTTATTCTCCAGCATGCCTATTGGAGAATCCACGTCAGCTCTGAGATTCAGCTGCCAAGATTGTTATAAAGAATGCAAAGGGGGGTGGAGGAGTTGGAAAGTCAAGTTTATTTTGTGTGTCGCATTAAAAAATTCCAGCTGCAATGAATTGGTTCTCGTGATTAATTGGTTAATTGGTTCTCGTGTAAGAAGTGGGAAGAGAGAAGGTGGATTTTGTGAAATGCGCTGAAAATGACTTTCGGTTTGGAAATTCAATAGAAGTACCAGAGCTGTTTCTAATAAATCAGTTGGAGATTATACCTGTCTTGGAGTGATTGATTACCATGGACAATTCTGGATGCCTAACATTTATTTCCAAACTCTGACTTTTCCTTTCTAAAACAGTTTGGCTGATACCCCAAAGGTTTTTTCCCAGAGATGGAAAAAGACCAACAATCAGCCAAAGTTGGAGATGTGCAGGAGGGAACTACTGGTGGGGGGGGGGGGGGCTCCAGAGAACTAGCTGGGTCTGCCAGCCCGTTTGGAGGAGATGATGGATGCTTTCAGAATGGCAGTGGAAGAAAAAGATTTGAGAGGTATACTGAAGTGTTTCAGCTCAAGGAATTTTTACAACCCAGATTTAACCAAGCTGTCCGAAGAGAAGTCTTTCTCCAGCCCCATGTATACGGCTATTGAACCAGATTGGAGGGAAGAGAGACAATTTGAGTCAGAATTCTCTCAAGAAGACATCCCCAAGATTTATCATGGGAGTCCATTGATGACAGATTTACCACAATAGTTCCAGAATTTAAAGGTGACAGGCTCGGTCTCACAGCCTGTTTGGACGAATGGAAGCCTGAGACAACCCATTTTCATTTATCCAAGTATTGTGAGGGACGAGGAGATTATACAGATGCCAGTTGGAGAAGCCCAGCAAGAAGCATCGACTGATAGAGGTATGTTGCAGCCTCTGAGCTAATCCCCTCATTTTCCAGAAGAAAGATTACTCCCTGCAGAGAGTATCCCTCCAGGGTGGGGATTTTATCCAGGCCAGGGGTGGATTCAGTGCCAATGGCAGCCAGCACCAACAAAGTCCTGGTCTGAAGGGGGGTTGCCCAGACAGCAGCCACTTCCCCTCCACCTGGCCAGGGAACCAGGCCATATCCATCTTCCTCATGGCAACCACAATTGCAACCCCAACCTGGAGCAAGGCCACAAAGACCCCTGTTCCAGAGAGGCACCACCCAGCCAGGCTTCAGGGGGCCTGCCAGCCTAGATACACCACTTGCCCGGCTCCTTTCATTCCGGTTCAACCTGCAGAGGCCTGGCCTGTACCACCTCCCCCACCACGACCCAGGCCAGACCAAATACCCTTTAAGACCGTATTCGATGGCCGCCATGAACATTTCAATTACTTCCTCACTTGAATCCGATCCCATATAGAACAATTCGGAGATCAATACGCCACAGAGCGTGATTTGGTTACGGCCATAACAGATGGGATGAATGAAGGGGATGCTTCAGACTGGGTGGCCCAACTACACAACAAACAAGCCCCCAAATTATACGATGTCAATGGATTTATTCGATTATTAAGGCTCAGATTTGAAAATCCAGACAGGGTGGCAGAGAATGAAGAGAAGTTAATGGAAATGAGACAAGGCAAACGACCCTTGCCAGACTTTATTTGGGACTTTAGGAGGGTCGCAAGCCACCTCATGGATTGGCCTGAAAAAATGACTTTACGCTACTTTAAAAATGCCATTAATCCAGAAGTAAAGAAGGCCTGCGACATTAGGGGAATACCAGAGACCTTACAAGCGTGGTATACTGCCTCCCTCAGCTTAGACCGCAGCATCAACTCACACAAGAAACCCCTTCCGGCAGGGCCGCCTAAGAGAATTGTGGCTAGGAGACCGCTGATCAGACCAGCCAAAGCTGCTCGTACCTGATCCAATAGGATGCTGAAATGTTACCACTGTGGCCAAGAAGGCCATAGAGCAGCAGACTGTCTGGCCCCTGCTCCTGTACTACAAGCACCACAATCGAAGTCTAGTACGGATGGTAGAGGTTGGAAAAATCAAGGAAGACCTCCGGACATTAACCGGTTTGCTAGACACAGCTGGGAAAGTCCTCTCTGCGCAGATGGGAGCAACAGACCACCAGACTGACACCACATCCCTGAGAACCTGACCGGCGAAAACAACCCAATAGTGAGTGATCCCATCATATCTTTTATAGTCAAGGTCAAGTTAGTGGTACTGAACATGGGGGAGGCCGGCGAGTTAGAAGCCATCATTGATACTAGGTGCTCTAGATGCCTTATCGGACTCCCTATCATTGAACAATTGGGCATAAAGATTAACCCACTAAAATGCCCAATCAGAATTGAGCAAGTGGATGGGACATTAATTGGGGGGACCCCAGCCACCCAAAAACAGAATTGATCAAGATGAAATTGGGGTCCCACCATGAGCTTATACGCTTTATAGTGGCCCCAAGGATGTCAGAATCAATCATATTGGGACTTGCTTGGCTAGACAAATGGGCCCCTAACGATCAAATGGGAGGATGGATTCAGGAAAATCCTCACTAGACCGGGCCCATTGCCCCCTTTTCCTCCCACTACCAGTCAACGTGAACCCAAAACCCAAATCCACAGCATCCCACCTTCTACTAGATAAACCCCAGATACCCGACCAATACAAAGACTTGGCTGAAGCATTCAGTGAAGAATAATGTAATGTTTATCTCCCCATCGAGCCACTGATTGTCCCATAGAATTAGAACCCGGGGCGAAACTACCAAAATCAAAGATATATTCCATGACACCTGATGAAATGACTGAATTAAGAAAATATATCGATCAAAATTTGGACCGAGGTTTTATTGAACCTGCCAAATCAAGATTAGCTGCCCCTGTGTTGTTCAAAGAGAAGGATGGCAGGTTGAGATTATGTGTTGACTTTAGGGGTGTGAACGCCGTGTGCATCAAAAATATGTACTCTCTCCCCCTCATGAAGGACTTATTGAACCACCTGTCGAAAGGCAAGGTATTCACCAAGCTAGATCTCAGGGAAGCTTAGTACCGGGTCCACATCAAAGAGGGAGACGAGTGGAAAACAGCTTTTAACTGCCCTTTGGGTAGCTTCCAATTCAAAGTCATGCCTTTCAGACTTCAAGGGGCTCCCACAGTGTTTATGCAGCTCATCAATGAGGTGCTACACCTGCACCTTTATCGGGGGTCCCCATACACCTGGGTGACATCTTTATCTTCAGCGAAACCATGGAAGAACATGTTCAATTGGTCCAACAAATCCTAGAAAAACTTCTAGCCGCCAAATTATATGTGAAACTCTCAAAATGCAAATTCCACAAAGAGTAACTGGATTATTTAGGCTACTGAATATCCAACCTGGGAATTGAAATGGACTCTGGAAAGGTGAAAGCGATGCTGGACTGGCAACCCCCCAGAACCCAAAAACAACTTCAAAGTTTTTTAGGGTTTGCCAACTTCTATAGAAAATTCATTCCATCCTTTGCTGAAGTTGCCCTCCCATTAATGGACTTATTAAAAATGGGTCCATCACCACCAAACCGAAGCCAAATCAACCCCTGGCTTGGACCATGGACTGTCAGAAAGCTTTCAAGACCTTTAAACACCTCTTCGCAGCTGAGCCCATCCTCCAACACCCAGACACTTTTATTGTCCAAACTGATGTGAGTGATGTAGCGGTGGCAGCCGTTCTGCTGCAAAAAGACTCAAAACTGACTGACGCCTTGCGCTTATGTCTCCAAAAAAACAGAACAAAGATGGGTGTGCTGGGAGAAAGAAGCCTTCACCATACGATGGGCTTTCTTAACTTGGAGGCATTTCCTAGAAGGGGTGCAGGAGCCCTTCGAGGTATGGACTGATCACAAAAACCTTGAGGATCTAAAGACCTCTAGGAGATTATCTCCCAAACAAGTCCGATGGGCCCAATACTTCAAGTGGTTCAACTTCAACATTAAATATATCCCCAGAGAGAAAAACGTATTGGCGGACGCCCTGTCCAGAAAACCTCAGTTTGACAGCCACCGAGAGGAAATAGTACAAGCCTTAATTTCAGGAGCTCAATCGGCAGGCCAAGTAACCACTCGAGCCCCAGCCAGCCGCAATCCCAAATGCCTGGAAGATAAGCTGACTACAGAATTGAAAACTGCCCTATTGACCGATCCTTGGGTCCTGGACCGTCAAAATGAGTTAACAGTGAATGAGGGACTAACTTGGAAAAGGGCTAAGCTTTATATACTCACAACCCTAAGACTACTGGTACTAAAGCGTAACCACGTCTCGTGGCTGTAGGTCACTTCGGATTCTTAAAAACCCTACATTTACTAAGAAGACAGTTTTGGTGGCCAAAAATGAAACCTGATGTCGAGGACTATGTAAAAAGTTGCTCAATTTGTGTCACAATGAAACACAGAACTGGAAAAAACCCTGGCCTCCTTCAACAAGTCGCTGAACCAACCCAACCATGGGAAGAAATCGCAATGGACTTTATTGTGGAATTACCTAAGAGTGGAGGGAATACAATCATTTGGACTGTAATTGATTTGTTCTCTAAACAAGCTCACTTTATAGCCTGTAAAGGTCTTTCATCTGTGAAAAAGCTTGCAAAGCTGTTCATGAAACATATCTATATACTACATGGAGTACTTCGTAGAATAATATCACACAGAGGGGTATGATTTAATGCAAAATTTTGGAGGGAATTTTTGAAGTCCATTGGGTCCTTCCAAGGATTATCCTCAGCTTTCCATCTGGCTTGTAACGGAGCAGCGGAGAGGGCTAACGCCATGATTGAACAATACATTAGATGCTATGTAAATTATCAACAAGAAAATTGGGCCGAGTTCTTACCTTTTGAAGAGGTTGCTTACAATAATGCAATATATAGCAGCACGGGATTGACTCCTTTCTAAATCAACACTGGAATGGACTTTGTCCTGATGCCAGAGTTACCTAGACAACCTCCCACATCCATGTCCCTAATAGAATGAACTCATTAAAAAAGGGGTAGGAAGATACAAAAAAAGCTTTGACCAAAGCTGCAAAAAATTATAAAAAACAGGCGGATAGAATCTTCCGGTTTGAGGCTCTTCGGAGACGGACCGAAATCTGTGATTGTGCGCGGTTTTGATTTGTGCTCACTGCCGGAACACCCCAATCCGGCTGGATTTGGGGCTAAGCCACCCTGTAGAGGTGGCGAAGAGGGGGGAGGTTGCCAGCAGGGTCGAGGAGAGCCGCATCTCTCCTCCTCAGCTGGCCATAATTCCCTTTCCCGAAGACGGCTGTAACGGTGGTCAGAAATGGCCACCTCAAAGAAGAACCCGACTGGAAAAGAAAGTGCAGGAGGAAGATAAGAGAAAGTTTTGGTTGACCGGGTTGAATTGGAAAAGCAAGAACGTAAGATACCTTGGAATTTTAATTATAAAAAAAATAACATTGTTCCCAGAGAAGATTTGGAAGCAGTGAAGGAGAGATGAAAAGTAAAAGATTTGTGTTTTTTTCTCTCCTTTCCTTATATTGACAGTTAAAAGAAACTGAAAAAAAAATCCGCTTTGACATCAATGGGCATTTAAGCTGGAAATAAAATGTCAAAGGGATAAATAAAGATAAAATTTCTTGGATATTCAAATACTTAAAAGAAGGAAAGGAAAGAAAAAGCAAGAATAAAAGGGTGGGATCTGGAAAATGGAGGAGACTGCCTGGAATTAAAAAGAACTCACAGTACAACTTTAACAAGATTCTTAAAAGATACATTTCAACTGAAACTTTGTAATAAAATAACAGAGCCCTCAGGAAGAGAAAATGAAAAAGGGAGCAAGAAGAAACAGCTTTGGATTATTTGGACTATTTGGTGATTTTTGGACTTTTGGCAATTGGATTTAAATGATTAAAATTAATCGGGTGGTTGTTTAAAAATGTTTAAAATGGCAACACTCTGGGAAGTACTGAAAATGGAACTTAAAAAATACAAAGAAGAAGCATTAGAAAGAGGTGTTTCTTTTGGCTTCGTATTTCAATTTTTAGAAATGGAGATCTGAAACTATGAGAAACAACAAGAAATACTCGTGGAACAAGAAGATCGGGACAAAGAAGAAGCCATTTTTAATGATCAAGTAACATTGGGTGAGAGAAAAAGGGAAAGTTGGGAAAGAGAGTGGAAAGTTTAAGGTTTAAAAAAACAAAAAAAAAGTTTGAAAAATAATTACAATATTAAGAAACAGAGGAGAGGATCACAGAAGAGAGAATGAGAAGTAGAGAGAAAAGGGGGCAAAAAAGAGAAGAAGGGGAAGAAGGAAAAGAAAAGGAGTTATAAAAGACAGAAACAGGATACAGAGAAACAGGGAAAAGGTATAAGAAATGAAATAATAAGCCTATTTAGAGATAATGGGTGAGAATTTAATTGAAAACAGGATTCTGCAAAGGTACATAAAGTAGTATTGTTATATTAGAAATAGAAATAAGTTTTTAGAAAATATGAGGTAATGTGTGATTAAAATGATGGATAAAATACTTAATGCAACGTAATGGTATGTTTGTTAATAAACAAATGGAATAAGAGAGTGGAATTAGGAAAGGGAAGGAACACTTTAATTAATCATGGAAAGTTTAACTGACATTAATAGAATTGAATTGGAAGGGAATAAGTGAATCTTTTATTGTTATATATATTTTCTTCAGTTTAGATAATAAAGGTATAAGAATTGAATGGATAAAATTAAAAGAAATATGAAATTGAAATAGAACAGATCAAAGTATAAATATAAGATATTGAAACTTATTAAAAGATACATAATTGATGTTAGATATGAGATAATTGTTTATATGTGTTCCCAAGGAAATACAACTGTAACTGATATTAATAGAATTGAATTGGAAGGGAATAAGTGTTTTATCTATTATTGTTATATATATATATATATATATATATATATATATGTTCTTTTTCCTTTTTTTTAGCTTAAAGAATATAGTGTGTATTAAGAATGTACCAAGCAGAACTCTGATTGGAAATTATTATACAGAATGTTATAACTCTAAAGGCATAAATTGAAGTTTAAGAGTTGAATGGACAAAATTTAAAGATATAAAGGTGTCATACTCTGAGATTCAGCTGCCAAGATTGTTATAAGGAATGCAAAGGGGGGTGGAGGAGTTGGAAAGTTCAAGGTTATTTCGTATATCGCATTAAAAAATTCCAGCTGCAGTTAATTGTTTCTCGTGATTAATGAAGTGTAAGAAGTGGGAGGAGAGAAGGTGGATTTTGTGAAATGCGCTGAAAATGACTTTCAGTTTGGAAATTGAATAGAAGTACCAGAGCTGTTCCTAATAAATCAATTGGAGATTATACTTGTCTCGGAGTGATTGATTACCATAGACAATTCTGGACGCCTAACACCACATACATGGGTTGAATCTGCCTTTCTACTCAGAGACTGAGTCATCAATCTTTGCCACACCTCTTCCTTTCAGGGCTAGGAAGCTCCCAATCATGACTCAGTCTTGGCCCAATAGAGACATGGTAAAGGTTGGCTCCATGTTTTTGAAAAGCAGCATTCAGCTTCTATGTGGATTCTCCAAAAAAGGTTGGATAGACATAGAAGATAGGCAGCAAAGGATTTTAAAAGCCTGTTCTTCGCTCCGCTATAACGTGGCTTCCCTGAATCACCAATAATGGCCCAAACAGGCCAAACATAGAGGGGGCATCTCTGTCACTAATTCCCACCTTTTGGGGGGGTGCACCCCAGAGACACAGCCGCTGCTAACACAAACGCACAGTTCGTGCACCCAGGCTCGCCCGGATAACTCCGGCACGGCCATTTTGATCGTAGCTCTCCACAGCTGATTATCGGGGCCGGTGGCTGCCATTTTGAAAGCGACTGCATGGTGAGTTGTGCAGGCTATCCCAGGCATCTGGTCTTGCTGTCACTGCCACAACCCAGGGGAGAAGACCTGGGCTGAAGACTGTCCCAGGATTAAAAGGGAATTGGAGGATTGAGCCATTAGCCTCTTCTCCCAGGACAGTCTCTGGGCTCAAGCTACAATAATGGCTGATCACTCAGCAGATAGTGTGGAACCCAAACGTTCTAAAAAATTTTCCAGGAAGGCTAGATCTGCAAGCAAGGATGCAGCAGACAAAGTAAGGGTAAAAGCCATTTATGTCAGCTTTGGAAAAGCCATATTGAGATTTGATGCTCCCACGCTGCCACAATTAGATCTGAGAAAGTGGGAGGGAGAAATTCATTTGAGTATATCTAGTTAGACAAAATAATAATTATTTTTTTTGGTTCAAGGTCACTGAGTGTGGCTTATAATGAAATGGGAATCTTAATTTAGGACAGATAGTGATTGGACCATGTGATGTGGTGATGGCTAAGGGGGGATGGATTTGTAGTTTTGACTTTTGCAAGGAAGCCTGGAACGTTCCATTTCGGGATTCCACAGATGTGCCAGTTACTATTTCCAAATAAAGGTACCTTTGAGATATGTCTGTCTTGGAGTTATTAACTGGAATGGAGGTTTGCTGGAACGCTGACATTTTATTCTAGGAAACCTACCAGAGCAGAAGAAAGGGATGCAAACAAGACAAAAAGCAGTTTTCCAGAGCTGAGAAGCAAGCTGTGCAGAAGAGGTATTCCCCCTCTCCCCAGTCACAGGCTAGTTTTTCCCGCCCTCAGCAACCATTACTGCAAGCCTTGCCTGAAATTCAAAGAGCGTGGTTACCAGAGGGAGATAGAAAGCAGGTTTTATCTCCCCTCAGCAGGGGAAATTCAAACAGAATCATTTCCCTTTGCTTGCATTCTGCAGAATCACAAATGAGGGAGAGAACCAGGGTTCCAGAGAGTTGTCTGAGGAAATTAAGGCCCTTATATCCCATGCCATTTCACATGGGGTGGCTCCTACCCTGCAGAGGAGGAGCCACCCCCCTTTCTTGGGGTCTGAGCCTCCACTGCAAACTATGCAATACCAAGCTCCTATGGAGGCATTTAGGCACCAGAGGGCAGAAACTCCAGCCCACGCTATAAGGAATAAGGCATCTGTGATAGAGGAGGAAGACCAAAGAGAACAAGAGTTCTCAGAGGACGAAGATTTAATTCCTGACCCTCCCCACTTCACTGGGCTATTAAGCCCAGCACTCTTTAAAATCTCTGTTACACAAGGCTAGAACCATGGCCCAGATAGGCCCAGACCCTTGCTCTCCAGCAATGCCAACTGACAACCAGAGCCCTAATAGTACAGGCAGAACCCACTATCATGCAGCAGAACATACCCTGCCCCAAGCTGTTCTTAGGCATTGTCCAAAGACAATGGATGCAGCCATGTACCTTTCTCACCCCGGGGGGTAATGGCAAAAAGTACTTCAATATGACTCCCCTCCTTGCTCAGGCATTTCAATTGCCTTCATTGGATGAACCATTGGCGTCCTTGGTCTCTCCCTCTGCTGTATCTGGAGATATAGCAGAGACCCTTAAAACTTGAGAATAGGAAGGCAGAACTAAATTTCCATAGGACACCAGGCTGTCAAAGACAGCATGGGCTGTCAAAGCAGCAGTGGCTACCTTCTTCACCAGAACATCCCTTCTCTGGCTTCAACAACTACAGGCCAGAGCCCACTCGAAAGAAATTTGGATGAACCAGGACATTAACAAACTGGTGGTGGCTGCCAAATTCATGGCTGACTCATCGTTGCATGCAGGCCCATTTTTCTTCCAGGGCACTGGCCTCCAATATTATCTCTCACTGGTTGCTATGGCTTCAGCAATGGCAGGCAGATGCCAGAACAAAATGGAGGCTGGTTGAAAACAAGGAAAAGCTCAAGGTCTTTTCCTCCCTTACCAGGATAGCAGATAGGGAGCTTCCCTTTATACCCGTAGGTAGCCCTTTCGTTCAACAGAGGCAGGACAGGAATTTTCACAATTCCAAAGATCTTACCAGCCTAGATCCGATCAAACACCAGAGAGATCAGGGTTTCAGGACAGGGCTAGGCAACAGTTCCAATCTAAGCAGCCCTTTCATGACTTGGGAAGTCATCCCTTTCACTGATCCAAGTGACTGCTGGAACCCTCTTCCCATCGATGGCTGTCTGGCCCTATTTGCGGAAAATGGGAGAATATCACCTCCAACTCTTGGGTCCTGAAGACTCTGCGATTTGGTCTCACTCTGGACTTTCTTGCCATGCCTCCAAGGACCTTTACCCGCTGCCCCACATCCAAAAACCTTAAGTAGAGGGCTGATGAACAAGGCAGTCCAACACTTGTTGGACATCCACGCCATTGAGCCGGTGCCGGAGGGCAAGAGGGAGCGTGGATTTTACTGTATTCATAGTCCTGAAGGCCTCGGGGGATGGAGAGCAATTCTGGATCTCAAAAAGTTGAATATACACCTAGAATACCGGAGGTTCAAGATGCAATCTCTGCAGTCAATTTTGGAGGGTATAAAGGGGGGTGCGATCTCCTGACACCCATTGATCTGACGGAGGCCTACCTCCACATTTCCATCTTTCCCTCCCATCGGAGGTTTCTCAGGTTCTATTATGCAGGGAACCACTATCAGTACAAGGCTTTGCTGTTTGACCTATCATCGACCCCCAGAGCCTTCACAAAGGTTGGCAGCACTGGCCACGCACTTCAGAACAATCCTGGTACGGGTCCAGTGTTACCTGGACAATATTCTCATTCAGTCCAGTTCCAGCCAACAGGCACAGGCCTGCTACACCTGGGAACAGTGATAGACATCAATCTGCATGAGGTTTACGTATCTCAGAAACGCCAGGACAGCATCAAGTCCTTGATCAACCAGATCAGAACAGAACGAGTAGTTCCCTTGGTGGTTCACTTTCCCAACTCCTGGGGAAACTGGTATCATGCATCCCTGGGCACATTTACATGCCAGAACCCTCCAATGTTCCTCTTGCCATTCCAGAGGGCAGAGATCAGCACTTCCAATATCAGGGTAACACTAGAAACCCTTAGGTCCCTTAGATGGTGAGTTTCCCCAGCAATAACCAAGGGAACCCTATTCAGAGTATCCAGCCATATGCCAGTAATCTCAGATGCCAGTCTATTCGAATGGGGAGCCCATCTACAATCTCAACTAGCACAAGGACAATGGTCCCCAGCGGACTTGAAACACAATATAAACTGGCTGGAACTCTGAGCAGTTCACTTGGCTCTAAGGCAATTCTAGAATACTGTCTCAGGCCAGCATGTATTGACCCTGACGGACAACGTGTCAGCCAAAGCACATGTCAACTGACAAGGAGGGACCCTCACTAGGTCCCTCATGAGCAAAGTGGAACAACTGGGAATCTGGGCAGCTCACTTACTGTCCATCAAGGTGGAGCACATATCAGGTGCAACAAACGCACAGGTAGATTACCTGAGCAGAGCCAAGGTGGACAACTACGAGTGGCATCTCCACCCGGATCTCTTCATGGAAATGTCCCAGAAATTCGGAAGACCAAGACTTGGACCTGTTCACCACTCCAGCAAATACTCAACTTCCCTGATTGTTCTTCACATTCCGGATTCCGGTTGCAGAAGGGGTCAACGCCCTTTGCAGCCAAAGGCCTCTTATATGTCTTCCCTCCTCTTCCCCTCATTCCGGGGGTGATATGGAAAATGCTACTTGAATGGGCAGAAATTCTACTCATCGGTCCCCATTGGCCCAGATGGTCATGGTATGCAGATCTGATAAGCATGTCAGTGTCCCATCCTTGGAGAATTCCTCAGGACAGGATTTCCCTCAGCCAGGGGGTCTTGGAACACCTGGAGCCTCAGTGTTCTAATTGACCTGGTACTTGAGAGGAGGAGCCTGAGCAAAGACAATTTCTCAAGGTAATACAGAAGACCCAAGCATCCGGAGAACTTCCACTAACAGAATTTATTATGCTACCTGGAAAGCGTTCTGTAAGTGGTGTGACAGGAGAGAGACAGATCCCACAGCAACCTCTATTCTGCAGATCCTGGAATTCTTACAGGACAGACTCGACAAAGGCTTCTCACCTAGCACACTATGCAGACAAGTGGCCGCCTTGTCCACTGTGCTGAATTACGGAGAGTTAGAATCCCTAGCCCACCATCCGGTGGTCCGTACCCTTATCAGAGGGGCCGTTAATCTCAAACCACCTGTGATTCACAGGTATCCTACCTGGGACTTGTCCAAAGTTTTGCAGGCCCTCACCCTGGCACCATTTGAACCACTACGGTCTTATCAGCCTGCGCTACCTGACTTGAAAGTCACCTTCTTAATGGCCATCACCTTGGCCAGGCGCATATCAGAACTGGCAGCACTTTCTGTCAGAGAAGACCTTTGCACCTTCCACACCACCAGGGTAGTTCTGCAGCTGGACCCCTCCTTCATCCCTAAAATCAAGTCCCACTTTCATAGGGCTCAGGAAATTGTGCTACTGGACTTCTGCCCTGCTCTATCTCACGACCTGGAACACAGATGGCACACTCTGGACTAAGGAGGGCAATCCGCAGATATATCAAAAGAACATTATTGTATCGCAGAACTGAAACCCTGTTTGTCTCATTTCAACCATCTTCCATGGGTACCAAGGTCTCATCATCGACCATAGGCCGTTGGATAAGGGCTTGTATAGCCAAGGCCTACGAGACTCAGGCTCTCCCTGTACCAAAATGAGTAACCGCCCATTCAACTCAAAGTGCAGCTATCACTGCTACATGGGCGACGCAGGCCTTTGAGGACATCTGCAGGGCGGCAACATGGTCCTCCCTGTCTCCCTTCATAAGACACTACAAACTGGACACATTCGCCTCCACAGAAGTGGTATTTCGCCGAAGGGTACTACAACGAGTTCATATAGATGGGGGGAATCACAGGACCAGATTGCTTCCCGCCCATAGGGACAGCTGGCTTTGGTATGTCCCATGTGTGTGGATTCTCCAATAGGCATGTTGGAGAACAGGCATTGGCTTACCTTCAGGTAAGTTTCTCAGCATGCCTTTGGAGAATCCACTCCCACCCTGGTGACAGTCTGGTCCAGAGTCCAGGTGGAAGGCCGAGCCAATACCACAATGAAGATCATCAGATGCCTGTACCTTCGTTGTGACTGGGAGCTTCCTGGCCCTGACAGGAAGAGGTGTGGCAAAGATTGATGACTCAGTCTCTGGGCAGAAAGGCAGATTTAACCCATGTGTGTGGATTCTCCAAAGGCATGCTGAGAAACTGTGTTCAGGTAAGCCAATGTCTGTTTTGCAAAGCTTCTTCGGTAACATTGAATTGCTAACTAAGGCATACAAAACCTTTGCCAGACCAATTCTTGAATACAGCTCGTCTGCTTGGAACCCACACTGTATATTGGACATTAACACGATTGAGTGAGTTCAGAGATATTTCTTGAGAAGAGTACTCCACTACTCACAGTAGAATTCCCTATGCCTCCAGGCTTGAAATTTTGGGTTTGGACAATCTGAACTGCATTGCCTGCGATCCAATCTAAGCATAGTACACAAAATTGTCTGCTACAACCACTATAATACACAGGCAAACAATTGATACAAACTCAAGGTAAACTGCTTCAAACTTGATTGTAGAAAATATGACTTCAGCAACAGAGTGGTCAATGCCTGAAATGTTCTCCCTGACTCTGTTGTTACAGCCTCAAACCCTCATAGCTTCAACCTCAATCTGTCTACTATGGACCTCACCCCATTCTTAAGAGGTCCTTAAAGGGGGCGTGCCTATCATCCCTGTCTAACTGTCCCCATTTATCTGTATTTACATCCTTTGTTCATGTTTATATTCATACCTATTCTTTTTTTTAAATAAACTTTATTGAATTTTTATGACATTAAAAAAAAATAAGTAGAGATATGTCACTCAATAATAGCTATTTGTGGTGCTTATCGTATAACGATAATTTGTGCAATACTTACAGGTATTTATTTATTTATTTCATAATTTTATATACCGCCCTTCTCCCGAAGGACTCAGGGCGGTGAACAGCCAACTAAAATACATACAAAACACAGATATAAATACGATTAAAAAAGAATTAAATTGTGGGCTGCCAATTAAAAATTTAAAATCCCCGATTAAAATAAGCTAAAACTTTCATACCCCAACCAATCAAATCTAAAACTCCTTATTTAAAATCCCATTTGAAGTCAGCTCAGGCCGGCCTGCTCAAAGAGCCAGGTCTTCAGGTCACGTCTGAACGCCCTCAGGTCAGTGGTTGTTCGTAGCCCCGGGGGCAGCCAAAGGGCGGGTGCCCCCACAGAGAAGGCCCTATTCCTCGGGGTCACCAGGCGGCACATAGATATCATCAGGACCCGAAGGAGACCCTCTCTGTGGGAGCGCACCAGTCGGTGGGAGACTACTGGCAGAATGCGGTCTTGTAAGTATCCTGGTCCGATGCCATGGAGCGCTTTAAAGACCAAAACCAATACTTTAAAGCGAACCCGGAAGGCCACCGGCAACCAATGCAGCTCGCGCAGGAGAGGCATCACATGGGAGTATCTCGACGCCCCCATAACCACCCGTGTGGCCGCATTTTATACCAGTTGAAGCCTCCGGGTGCTCCCCGCAGGGAGCTCCATGTAGAGGGCATTACAGTAGTCCAGGCGGGAGGTGACCAGGGCATGGGTGACCGTGCGTAAGGCGTCCCGATCAAGAAAGGGCCGCATCTGGCGTATCAGGTGAACCTGATAAAAAGCCCCCCTGGAGACAGCCGTGATGTGATCTTCCAAAGACAGCCGTACATCCAGGAGGACACCAAGATTGCGAGCCCTTTCTGTGGGGGTCAAGATGTCATCCCCAATAGCCAGCGACGGAGTCAGCTGACTATATCGGGCCTCCGGAAACCACAGCCACTCAGTTTTGGAAGGGTTGAGTCGAAGCCTGTTTCCGCCCATCCAGTTCCGCACAGGCTCCAGGCAATGGGCCATAACCTCCACAGCATCGTTGGTATTAATTTATGCATGATTACATTCTTATTCTATCTATATTCTATATTTATTCTATATTTTATATTCTATATTTAATAATAACCTATCCTTAATCTATCTCCGATCTATCCAGCTATACCATTGTTCCCACACCTTATAAAATATTGACGCTTCTTTATCTTTTAAACTCAGAGTTAATTTATCCATTTCAGGACAATTCATAACTTTTTATATAACCAGTTTCTCTGCGGGTATATATGGCTGTTTCCAACATTGGGCAAAGGCAATCCTGGCAGCGGTCAGTATGTATAATAATAAATACTTTGTGCTCTTTTCATATTTTTTTTGAAGATCCCCAAAAGGTTCTAGGTCTAATTGTTCAATTGGTGATTTCCTGTAGCCAACTTTTGATTTTAAGCCAATATTTTCGAGCCTCTGGGCAAGACCACCACATATGATAATATGTTTCCTCTTTCTTTTTACATTTCCAACGTATAGAACTTATTTTAGGGTACATTTTCGCTAATCTTGAAGTGGGTAAGTGCCACCTATAGAACATTTTGTATGCATTTTCTTTTATGCTGCTGATTTTGTTAATTTATGATTTCTATTCCATATAGTCTCCCAGTCTGATAACTTTATGTTGCAACCAATATTTTGATCCCATGTGATCATACATTCTTTCACTACTTCTTCTAATTCTACTTCCAGGAGATACTTGTAGATTTTGGTAATATTTTTTTTATCTGGGCCTAATAAAATTTTGTCTAATTGTTGTGGTTTCAGGTATATTCCATATTCCTTTACGTCCTTTTTATATCAGCTTTGTATTTGAAAACAAGCCCACCAGTCTACTCATAGCCCTTGTTCTTGAAGCTCCTTTATTGTTTTTAAGTTTCTGTCTATATCCAATAAATCTTTGTACTTTAACATTTTGTTCAGATCTAAATTATTTGGGTGGGTCATCGCTTCCATTGTGGATAGCCAGATTGGGATTTTTGTATAGTGTTTTTTTTTAACTTTGTATATCAGCGAATCTCTAATCAAATGTCTATGGAAATATTTTTGTTTGGTGAGTCCTGTATCCCAAAGAAAGGCATGCCATCCTCTCTGAAGATCATGACCTTCTATAGCTAATATTCTTTTATTCTTCAAGTTAATCCAATCTTTTAGCCAAACTAGTGTTGCTGCACTATAATTTAATTCCCAATTTGGCAATCCAAAACCTCCTCTGCTCTTCATATCTTGTAATAGTTTCATTTTTATTCTGGGTTTTTTACCCTGCCAAATAAATTTTGCTGTCATTTTATTAAGATTATCAAAAAAGGTCTTTTCTAATTTAACTGGAATGGTTTGGAATAGGTATAGAAATTTTGGTAATATAGACATTTTTATGGCTGCTATTCTTCCTAGTAATGACAGTTGCATTTTCATCCATAATTCTAAGACTTTTTTTGTTTGTTGTAATAGCTTATTATAATTATTCTCCTTTATCGCCTTACATTTATGTAAAGCCATATTCCCAAATATTTAATTTTCCTTGTTGTTTGAAGTTTGAAGTTCTAATTCTATTGTTTGTAGATCTGTTAATTTTTTTGCTAAAAGTTTAGTTTTCTGTCTATTAATTTTCAATCCTGCCACCATTCCATATCTTTCTAATTCTTTAATTAATATTTGTCCTTTTTCTATTGGGTCTTCAATAATAAAAGCCATATCATCTGCAAATGCTTGCAGTTTATATTCTTCATTCCTAGTTTTCAATCCTTTTATTTCAGAATTTTGCCTCACTCATTCTAATAGTACTTCTAATGATAATATAAAGAGCAGAGGGGACAGCGGACAGCCTTGTCGGATTCCTTTCTCTATATTTAAAGTTTGAGTATTTTCTCCATTATGATATTTGCTTTTTCTATTGAATAAATTGTTGTTATAATATTCTCAAATTTGGTGCCAAAATTCATATCATAAATTTGTTGAATCATGAATTGCCAATTGAGATTGTCAAAAGCCTTTTGAGCATCCAAGAAAACAAGGACTACCTGTTTCTCCGGATGGGCTTCATAATATTCCAGACTATTCATTATTATTCTTAAATGATTCCTAATTTGTCTATTTGGAGAAACCCATTTTAGTATGGATATATGTAACCATTCAAAATTTTATTTAATTTAGTAGCAATAATGGTAGTAAATCAGCCTCCGGCTGATGTTATGTAACGCCAGGTCCGTTGTTAACAAAGCCCCTCTCATTCACGATTTGATTTGTGAGGGGGGTGCGGACCTGGTGGGAGTTACCGAGACCTGGCTGAGCCAAGAGGGGGGAGTCCCTCTGGTGGAGATGTGCCCAGCCGGGTTTCGGGTCTTTCATCGGTCAAGGGCCCAGGGGAGGGGTGGGGGGGTTGCAGTGGTTATTAAGGAGGATCTGTGTCCGAGGGAAGCCACTGTGTCTCAGACGACCGGGTGTGAGCTCCTTTTCGTGAAGTTCGGTCCCAAGGTTCAGGTGGGCTTGCTGGTCGCATACCTGGCTCCCTGCTATGCGGCAGCGGCCCTGCTTGAGCTCCTTGAGGTCATAGCTGGCGTGGCGGTTGGGACCCCCAAGCTTATGGTCATGGGGGATTTCAACTTGCCATCTGCCGGCGGTGCCTCGGGGACTGCTCAAGAGTTCATGGCTTCCATGACGGCCATGGGCCTGACCCAGTTAATTCGGGACCCTACTCACGTGGGAGGTCACATCTTGGATCTGGTTTTTGTCTCTGATCAGTGGCAGAGTGATCTGGGTATAGAGGATATAGTTGTAGAACCCCTGTCATGGTCGGATCACTCGCTCCTGAAGCTCGACTTCCGTTCCGCACCCCCTGACCGCAGGGAGGCGGGACCATTAAAATGGTACCGCCCCAGGCGCCTGATGGACCCTGATAGGTTCCTGACGGAGCTTGGGCCATTTCCCGAAGCTCACACACACGACTCGGTTGAGGGCTTGGTCGCCACCTGGGATAGGCTGGGGCCCTTGACCGAGTCGTGCCCTTGCGGCCTCTGACCTGGTGCCGATCCCACGTGGCTCCCTGGTTTTCTGAGGAGCTAAGGGAGATGAAGCGCCGGAAAAGACGCCTAGAGAGCAGTTGGAGGGCCAGCCGCTCTGGGTCTGACCGAACACTATTACGATCTTATATTAAGACGTATTTAGTGGCGATAAGGATGGCGAGGAGATCTTACCTCTCCACCCTTATTGCGTCCGCGGAAAACCGCCCACCCGCCCTGTTTAGGGTGACCTGCTCCCTACTGGAGGTGGGAGCGCGGGAGGACCCCTTGCAGGGACGGGCTGAGGAGTTTTCTAGGTTTCTGCAGGACAAAATCGCTCAGATCCGGGACGAACTGGACTCCGACTGGGCATCTCCGGGCGGGGGGGCGGGGGTGGATACCGGTGCGGTCAACTGGGTTGAGTTCGATCCTGTTACTGTGGAGGACGTGGACAGGATACTGGGGGGACTGAATGCCACCACCTGTTTGCTGGACCCATGCCCCTCCTGGCTGGTCTTGGCCACTCGGGAGGTGACACGAGGCTGGTTCCAGGGTATTATAAACGCTTCCTTGAGAGAGGGGCTGTTACCCGCCGCCTTGAAAGAGGTGGTGGTGCGGCCCCTCCTCAAGAAACCGTCCCTGGACCCAGCATTGTTATCTAACTATCGTCCTGTCTCCAACCTTCGCTTTGTTGCGAAGGTTGTTGAGAGTGTGGTGGCACGTCAGCTCCCGCAGTACCTGGATGAAGCGAGTTATCTCGACCCCCTCCAATCGGGCTTCAGGCCCGGGCACAGCACGGAGACGGCGTTGGTCGCGTTGGTGGATGACCTCTGGAGGGCCCGGGACAGGGGTTGTTCCTCTGTCCTGGTCCTGTTGGATCTCTCAGCGGCTTTTGATACTGTCGACCACAGTATTCTATTGCAGCGGTTGGAGGGGTTGGGGGTGGGGGGCACCGTGTTGCAGTGGTTCACCTCCTTCCTCTCCGACCGCTCGCAATTTGTGTTGACGGGGGGGCAGAGATCGGCCCCGAGGCCTCTACGATGTGGGGTCCCTCAGGGGTCGGTGCTCTCGCCCCTGCTGTTCAACATTTATGTAAAGCCGCTGGGTGAGGTCATCCGTGGCTTCGGGGTGGAGTTCCATCAGTACGCTGATGATACTCAGCTGTACATCTCCACCCCGGGCCACCCCAACGAAGCCGTCGAAGTGATGTCCCGATGCCTGGAGGCCGTGCGGAGTTGGATGGGTCGTAACAGGTTTCGTCTCAACCCGACCAAAACAGAGTCGCTGTGGTTTCCTACGCCCAGATACAGCCAGCTGGTTCCTTTGCTGGCCGTGGGGGGAGAGGTATTGACCCCTGTGGAAAGGGCGCGCAACTTGGGTGTCCTCCTGGACGTACGGCTGTCTTTAGAAGAACATATTGCAGCCATCGCCAGGGGGGCTTTTTATCAGATTCGTCTGATTTACCAGTTGTGGCCCCTTCTGGATCTGGACGCACTTCGCACAGTCACTTCCGCCCTCGTTATCTCCCGCTTGGATTATTGCAATGCTCTCTACATGGGGCTCCCCTTGAAGAGTCTCCGGAGGTTGCAGTTAGTCCAGAATGCAGCCGCGCAGGTGATTGTGGGTGCTCCTCGGAGCTCCCACGTTACACCGCTTCTCCGCAGGCTGCACTGGCTTCCTGTGGCCTTCCGGATTCGATTCAAGGTGGTACTGATGGTATTTAAAGTGCTCCATGGCTCGGGACCTGGGTACTTACGGGACCGCCTGCTGCCATCATCAACCTCCCGCCGCCCAGTACGCTCCCACAGGGTTGCCCTCCTTGGGGTACCGCTGCCCGGCCGCTGACGGCTGACGGCCCCGAGAGTTCGGGCTTTCTCTGTGGGAGCTCCCTCCCTGTGGAATGATCTCCCCCCGGAGATACGAGCTATGACGGATATCTTGACCTTCTGGCGCACAGTTAAAACCCTACTTTTTAGGCAGGCTGGCCTGGCCGAATAAATGGGTTCTAGTTTTAAATTGGGTTTTAGTAATTAACTTTTAATTTTTATCTAAGATCCCTGATTTTATATTGTTGTATTTGGTTTTGATGGGATACAGCCGGAAAAATCGCGTTTAATATATTTTTAATTGTATTTATAATGTATTTATATGTTTTTAGTAGACTGTACACCGCCCCGAGTCCCTTTTTTGGGAGAGGGAGTGGTATAAAAATATGATAAAATAAATAAATAAATATTTTATAATCTACATTCAGCAAAGAAATTGGTCTGTAGTTTTGTATCATTCTGGCATCTGAATCCCCCTTCAGGATTAGCGAAATTAATGATTCTCTCCACGTGTCTGGCATTTTAGCAGATAATAATATCTCGTTATATAAATCCACCATTATTGGTCCCATTTGTTCTTCTATCTCTGTAAGATTCTGCTGGGAAACCATCAGGGCCTGGGGTTTTGTTACTTTTCTGGGCTCTAATTGCTTGTTTTAATTCTGTCATAGATATATCCTTCGTCAACAATTCTTTCATTTCATTGTTAATTTCTGGAGTTCTTTTTTCTCTTAGATATTCCCTTATCTGATCTTCATCTATTCTTTCTTTCTTATACAGTTTCTCAAAATATTTATGTGCACTCTCTTTTTTCTTCTCTTTTGTATGTTGATAATTTCCACTTTCATCTTGTAGTTGGTAGATGGTTCTTTTCTCTTTCTCTTTTTTAAGTTTATAAGACAACCATCTGCCAGGCTTGTTTGGTTTATACCTATTCTTGTACATGTTTGACAAACAAATAAAATAAAAATAAAATAAATAAAAATTACTTCTACCCTTCAGAAATGATAGAGAAATCATTATGTTTTGATGGACTTAACAGTGGCTTTAGATATCTTCAGTTTTACAATATCACACCACTCCATAGTGAATGGTAAAATGTTCTGTAATTTGAAAAATCTCATCTATTAAAATATGTCCTCAACTCAGGACTTTCTGCTTATGTGGCAAAAAGGTTATTTGGATCTATTTTGCTATATAGTTTTAAAAATTAATTTGGTCTTGTTTATGATTTTTCTCTCATTTTTTTTCCTGTTTGAATTTGTTTTTTGTACTAAATTAGTATTCTGTGGAACTTTCCCAAGAACCAGTTTCCGTGGAACATAAAAAACAGCTGTGCAAAGCAAAATGTGTAAAAGTTGTGGATCACTTTGAAAGAAAGTACAGTCCTCTGTTCTGTGTATTTTATGGCTGCAGTACAAATCCACACTGTTTTATCTCCTGCTTATACCAGTTTTGATTCTTTCATTATCATAGTGGCCCAGAATATACTTATCACCCAGTTCCTTGTTGCCAAAAAGTAAATTAGGGCTGGTAACAGTTGGTCCAAAATGTCAGGAGGTTATCATGGTCTCTTTTGCAACTTTTAACATGTATTTACCAACAAATAGAAGTTGTAGGAATATTTGTATATGAAAAGAAAACATGAACTAATTATTTAAATAGCATCATATGATCTTGTAGGCCATTGTGTGTGTGTATATCCTTCTTTAACACATAGTCTTTATTGTTTTTCTCTTTCAGTGCTACCCCTCTTTCTTTTACAGTGTCTGTCTGTCCAGACTTAATGTTGAGGCTGTTTATCTGCAGTACCATTTACCTTTTGCATTACATTACCTCCCTAATTTTTTTGAAATATAGCTTGGATTGAATATATAGGAAGGAGGTTTTTCTTTTAATATTAAAATACTTTTAAAATGTTCATTTTTTTTTCAGATAGCATTATTCACTTAATAAGATGCAAAACAGAAATATTACTAGCTCTGAAATTCATTTCTTCTTTGTATTATACTTACATTTACAGAGAAGTAAATCAGATAAATTCTCCTTCTAGCTAAGCCGTTATTGATATTCTAGAAATATAGCTGCATTTGCTGACATAGCTATGGTTCTGTATATATGGATAAATAAAATCCTCTTAAGATGCTTCCAAAATAAGTTCTTTTGAAATAATTACAATATTACTTAAAGCATTAAAATTTGTGTAAACGTTTTCTAATCTGTATAACAATAAAGTGGAATTTATAAATACTTTGGGAATATCAGTTCCATTATTTCAGCTTATTGCAGGCACTTAAAACTATATTGAGTGTAAATGTAGGCATGTGAGAATGACCTTAAGAGACAGGGGAAGCCAGGGGAATGGTTGGACCTGAGGCAATTTAGCTCGCAAAAGGAATGTGGACAATATGCAAATGTCTCAGAGGAGACCTTCCCTAGCTTTTTGTTCTGTAAAGTCAAAGGGAGAGAAGTGCTCTTTCAGACTTGCAGTAGTCTGCTAATGTTACCTTATAATAAAGTAGAATTAGTCCATCTGGTTGTGCTTTCTGTCTGGACTACCTCAATAAGTTGACAGGTATATACAAATGCTTGAGTGAAGAGGAATACATTTGCATGATGCTGAAAACTAACACAGTAATAACCAGACTTGACTCTGTGAGAGAGGGTATTCTATGTTTTTTTATAACTCAAAAGACTATCTCCATTGTATCTCACTTAGTCTTACTTGGCAAGGACATCCAGAGGAGTTTATTTTCAGTTAAGTCAGACTGGATATCTAATGGAGATAGTCACAGAAAGAGCACAACTATCAGTCTTGAGTTACTAATCTTGTGCGTCTGTTTTGATCTAGCCAAACTTTACAAACAATTATCAAAGGTTGCCCATGTATATAGTACATTGCATTAGTCTAGCAAAGAGATTACCAGGAGTGAAAATGCATTCCTAGTCCTGAGAGTGTCTCCAGTGTGAACTATATGAATCTCATTCACCTGGATAGATTTACTTATCAGTACTGTCTTTGCTTTTGCTCAAGTCCTTGCTTAATGCAACATGTTGCTACAGCATCCTTAAGACATGATCTTTCAGTCTTTTTAAAATGCCTCCAGCACTTCACAGCACTATGTTCTACTAAAGAAGCAAGATAGGTAATCTTTGCTTAATGATGGTAATTGGGATCAGAATTTGTGTTTAAGCAATGCAGTCCTATATTAGAACTTCACATGACTTCAACAATTAGCAATGGAAATCCGAACTGTCCCCATTGCCATTGTTAAGCAAGGACCTCACATAACCAGGATTTGCAATTTCCTGCTGACTTCCAATAAGTAAAATCAACGAGGAAGTCAGCAGGAAGCTGCACATCTGGTGTATGAGTGGTGTGGAATGGGATAATTTCCCCTCATATTTTTTTTTAATTTAAAAACAAAATTCATCTTGTTGGTGGTCTCTACTGCTGCATCATCTTGGATTCTGTCATCAGTTGACTACCCCTTCTAGCTTTTGTATGACCTGCAAACGTTAAAAGCAGTCTCACTACTCCATCAGCAAACACTGAATACCTTAGAGCCCAGGACAGCGCCCTGTGAAATTTTATTTAATGCTTAATGGATATTCTCTGAATACGTTTACCAGAAATTAACAGTATCCAACTCACATTATACATCGTGTCAGTAATGAAGACAATCATGAAAGAACTTACCAAATGCTTTACTGAAATTGAGCTATATTGTACCTATGACACTTATGATAAACCAATATTCTAGTTACAGTGGTCGCCAGGGACCATTGGTGGTCCGTGAGAAAATTTTGGTGGTCCACAGAGAAATGTTACTCCCCCCAAAGCAATTAATCCAGGCTGCGTGGGGATACAAGGTTGCGCCGCCCACTTCTTTGTCTCTTAATTTCGTTGTTAGTCTGTCCATCACTGCAGTCTAAATTTTTTTTTTATAACAACATCCTCTGATGGTACATTTTCCTGCTTCCAAAATTGTGCATAAGAAATCCTAGCAGCTGTTAAGATATGTAGCATAATGTATTTTTTTTTATTATATTTTTCTGTTATTATTAGGGGCTGGGGATTGGAGGCACCGTGCTTCGATGGTTCTCCTCCTTCCTCTCCGACCGTTCGCAATTTGTGTTGACGGGGGGACAGAGATCGACCCCAAGGCCCCTACTTTGTGGGGTACCTCAGGGGTCGGTACTCTCTCCCCTGCTGTTCAACATTTATATGAAGCCGCTAGGTGAGATCATCCGTGGCTTTGGGGTAGAATTCCACCAGTACGCTGATGACACTCAGCTGTACATCTCCACCCCAGACCACCCCAACGAAGCCGTCGAAGTGATGGCCCGGTGCCTGGAGGCCGTGCGGAGTTGGATGGGTCATAACAGACTTTGTCTCAACCCGACCAAAACCGAGTGGCTGTGGTTTCCTGCTCCCAGATTCAGTCAGCTTATTCCATCGCTGACCGTGGGAGGAGAGACATTATCCCCTGTGGAAAGAGCACGCAACTTGGGTGTCCTCCTGGACGTGCGGCTGTCTTTGGAAGATCATATTGCGGCCGTCACCAGGAGTGCTTTTTATCAGATTCGTCTGATCTACCAATTGCGACCCTTTCTGGATCTGGACGCACTTCGCACAGTCACCTCTGCCCTCGTCATCTCCCGCTTGGACTACTGTAATGCTCTCTACATGAGGCTCCCCTTGAAGACTCTCCGAAGGTTACAGTTAGTTCAGAATGCAGCCGCGCGGATGATCATGGGCGCCCCTTGGGACGCCCACATAACACCACTTCTCCGCTGGCTGCACTGGCTTCCTGTGGCCTTCCGGATTCGATTCAAAGTGGTACTAACAGTTTTCAAAGTGCTCCATGGCTCAGGACCTGGATACTTACGGGATCGCCTACTGCCACCAACAACCTCCCACCGCCCAGTACGCTCCCACAGAGTCGCCATGCTCGGGGTACCACCACTGGATCGCTGTCGACTAGCGGCCCCGAGATTACGTGCTTTCTCTGTGGGAGCCCCATCCCTCTGGAATTGTCTCCCCCCGGAGATACGAGCCATGTCAGACATCCTAACCTTCCGGCGCGCAGTTAAGACCTTACTGTTCAAACAAGCTGGTCTAGCCAAATAAAATCATTGGGGTTTAAATTTTAAATTTTTAATAAGGGTTATTCTTAGCTATCTGAGATTATCTATTTGATTTTCACTTCTGTTATCTGTATTATCTTGTTTGTTGGATGTACACCGCCTCGAGTCCCTTTTTGGGAGAGGGAGCAGTATAGAAATACGAATAAATAAATAAATAAATAAATTATGTCTAATAGAAATAGTTCTGGTTTGAGTTCAGTTTTCTGTTTTGTTATTTCTTCTAGCCACAATTGAATTACATTCCAAAATTTCTTGACCACTGGGCAAGTCCACCATATATGAAAATATGTACCTTTTTCCTTTTTACATTTCCAACAGCTTGGGCTTAGGTTGAACATTTTTGCTAATCTAGCTGGAGGAAGATGCCACCTATAAAACATTTTATACAGATTTTCCCTGTATCCTGTGGAGCTGTGGACATAGTTGATTTGTAATTTAGCCTCCACATTTTTCCCTATCAAGAATATTCTTTTGTTTTCCAGATTGATCCATTCCTTGATCCATACCATGGCTGCTGCCTGACAGTACATTTCCCAGTCAGGGAGTCCAAAGCCACCTCTTTCTCTTTTGTCCTGTAATAGTTTCATTTTTATCCTAGCTTCTTTTTTTTTTGCTCAAATAAATTTAATTACTATTTTGTTCAATTCTCCAAAAAAATTTTAATCTAATTTCACTGGTATAATTTGAAAAAGATATAATACTTTTGATAACGTGGACATTTTAATTGCCGCAATTTCCCCCATTAATGATAACTGTAATTTCTCCCTATTTCCAATTCTTTTTTAATTTGTGTCATTAATTTATCATAATTATCTTTTTTAATTGATAAGCATCTTGATGTTAACCAGATGCCTAAATATTTTATCTTTTTGATAATTTGCATTCCCAATTTTTCTTCCAATTCTTTTTTTTTTTAATCTTTTAAATTCTTGGTCAATATCTTTGTTTTATTTTTATTTTGAGCTCTGCAATATTGCCAAATTCTTCTATTTCTTTTATTAATTCTACTCCAGTATCCTTCAGATTTTCCAAGAAAAATACTATATCGTCAGCAAAAGCCTGTACTTTATAATGCTCCTGTCTCATTAAGGCCCCTTTAATTTCTTTATTTTTCCAAATATTCCCCAATAAGTTCTCTAAAGAGTAGGGGTGACAGTGGACATCCCTGTCTTACTCCCTTGTTGATCTTAAATACTTCTGTCTTATCACCATTTAGTATTATACTAGCCGTTTGTGTTGAGTAAATTGCCGAAATTGTTTTAATAAACTTGTCACCAAAATCCATACTTTTTAGTTGTGGTGTGATGAATTGCCAATTGATTTTATCGAATGCTTTTTACGCATCAAGAAAGACCATTGCCATCTGCTTTTCAGGATGTGCCTCATAGTACTCTAATATGCTTATAACCATTCTGGTGTTATTTTTAATCTGCCTGTTTGGCAGACATCCATTTTGGTCGCTGTGTATAATTTGATTTAATATTTTTTTCAACCTTTTTGCCAGTATAGACATAAATATCTTATAATCCACATTCAATAGAGAGATTGGTCTATAATTTTGTATTAATTGGTGGACCAAATCTTCTTTTGGAATTAACGTTATATATGTCTCTTCCCACGATTTAGCTAATTTCGCTGTCATCAATGCTTTATTATAAAGATCTAATAATTGGATTTCTAATTTTTCTTGGAGTTTCTTATATAACTCCCCTGGGAGACCATCTGGTCCTGGCGTCTTATTATTTTTCTGCCTCTGAATCACCTCTTACAATTCCTTTTGTGTTATCTCTTTGTTCATCATCTCTTTGCTTTCTTCCGAGATTGTAGCCAGCACTTTCTTCTTTAAATATTGTTGAATATTTTCCTCTGGAGTATCTTCCTCTCTCTATAATTCTTCAAAAAAGATTTTTGTAATATTTTTTTCTTCTCCATTTGGTATTGTAAATTGCCATCAGTATCTTTGAATTGTTCTTTTTTCCCTTCTTTATTCTATAGGCTAGTCACCTTCCTGGCTTATTTGCATGTTTGAAATAGTTTTGTTTTATCTTTCTTATATCCGTTATCCATTCATCCTGCATCAGCATATTCAATTTGTGCCTAACCATTATTCTTTCTTCATTTGCTGTTTTATTATTTGGTGGTTTTGTAATGTTTTTATTTAATTCCCTAAGTGTGTCTTGTAATTTGAATTGTTCTTCTTCCTTTTTTTTATACCTATGTGTCATGTATGAGATTGCTAGACCCCTAATATATGCTTTTGTGGTGCCCCATACATTTTGGATTGATGTTTGTTGATTTTTGTTTTCTTGTAAGAAGTATTCTAATTCTTTTTGCATCATCTTGACACATTCCTTTTCTTTTAAGATCTCCTGATTTAGCATCCATTTTCTTTTCTTTTTCAGTCCTTTCCAAATTATTTTTATAGGGCTATGATCTCCCATATGTTCATTTCTATTTCTTTTATATTACATTCAATTTCCAAATTTGTCCATAGCATATCCAGTCTTGACCATGATTTATGTGGTACTGAATAATAAGTATATTGTTTTTTTTCTGGATTTCTTTCTCTCCATATATCTTTTAATCCTAATTCATTTGTCATTTGATAGAATATTTTTGGTAATGTTTTCCTTTTTTTAAATCCATACTATTATTCTTATAATCCTTTTCTTGATTCACTATCGCATTAAAGTCACCTACCAAACATATATTCTCATATTCCAGTTCTACTAATTTTTTATAAAATTTTATAGAACCTTTCCTGTTTTTCATTTGGTGCATATATGACAGTTAACAATATTTTCTTGTAATTTACATATACTTCTAACATTAAAACTCTACCCTCCTCGTCTGTATAAACTTGTTTTGTTTGTGTTTTCTAATATATATTGCTATTCCCCTTTTTTTGTTGAGCTAAAAATACATATAAATCCCCCAATTTTGTTGATTCTAACAATTTTCTCTGATATTTATGTATATGTGTTTCTTGAAGGCATACAATATCTATATTTTGTTTCTGTAATTTAGTTAATATTTATTTCCTCTTAATTGGTGAGTTTAAGTCATTGACTTTTATAGAAACTAATTTGATTTCTTCATCCATTTTAGTTTGTTTTTTATTTATTAATGCCTATTTATTTTTGTTTGTTTTTTTTGTCTTGTTCTTACTCCCTTTTTTTGTCTTTCAACTTTTTCCTGTTCTCTTTCCTCTTGTTCTATTTCTCTTTCCTCTAACTGTTGTTCTTCCTGACTTCTACTCTCCACTTCTTCTTTACTTGTTTGGTCTTCTTCCAATACCACATCAAATAAAAAAATTCCCTCGCCTTTTCTATACTATCTATTTTGAACTTTTTATCTTGCCATGATATTAACATTCCTTCTGGGATGAGCCACTTAAATAGAATGTTATGTTTATTGTTGTACAGCCAGGAACCTATAGTTTTTCCTATGTTCCCTTACTCTTCTTGGGATTTGTTTCAGAGTTATTTCTGTTCCTTTGAAGATCAATGATTTGTCTCTTGTCATTTTGTATATCTCGTTTCTTAATAGTTTCTTAGAGAACCTTATGTGAACCTCTTGTGGTAGTTTAAAACATCTTGTGTAATTTGTATAGATTTATTTATTTTATTTATTTATTTATTTATTTTCAAGATTTATATACCGCCCCCTCTCCTTGGGGGACTCAGGGCAGTGTACAGACATTAGAAATATGTTGAAAATACAATAATTAGGATAATTAAAGAATAAATTTGGTTGTTAAATAAACAGGATGGGGCAAGGATTTAAAAGTGAGGACTAAGAGCAATTATGACCGAATTTAAAGTAAATGAAAAACCCTAGGCCAGGTACCAGCAGGAAATTTGAAAAATCCTCAGCCCGTCCCTGCAGAGGATCCTCCTGCGCTCTCGGTTCTAAAAGTGAGCGGGTCATCCTAAAAAGGGCGGCTGGGCGATTTCCTGCGGATGCGATAAGGGTAGAAAAGTAAGAGCGTTTTGCTGCCTCTATCGCCACTAAATACGTCCTAATATAGGAGCGTAATAGTGTTCAGTCAGATTTGGAGCGGGTGGTCCTCCAACTACTCTCTAGATGTCTTTTCCGGTGCTTCATCTCCCCCAGCTCCTCAGTAAACCATGGAGCTGAGCGAGACTGATACGGGTCAGAGGCCGCAAAGGCACGACTCGGTCAAGGGCTCTAGCCGCCACCCTATCCCAGGTGGCCACCAAGTCCTCAGCCGAGTCATGTGTTCGAAATCTGGGAAACGGCCCAAGCTCCATCAGGAACCTATCTGGGTCCATCAGGCACCTGGAACGGAACCATTGTGTCGGCTCCGCCCCCTGCGAGGAGGGGGTACAGCCTGGAAGTCCAGTCTAAGGAGTGAATGATCTGACCATGATAAGGGCTCAGTAATAACGTCCCTTATACCCAGATCATTCTGCCACTGTTCTGAGATAAAAACTAGGTCCAAGATATGACCTCCAGTGTGTGAGTGGGGTTCCTAATTAATTGAGTCAGGCCCAAGGTTGTCATGGAAGCCAAGAACTCCTGAGCAATCTCCAAGGTCCCGCCAGCCGAAGGTAGGTTGAAATCCCCCATGACCATCAGCCTAGGGGTCTCAACTGCTAAGCTGGTTACAACCTCGAGGAGCTCAGGCAGGGCCGATGTCACATAGCAGGGAGCCAGGTATGTGATCAATATGCCCATCTGAACCCCGGAACCACATTTCACAAAAAGGGATTCACATCCGGTCGTCTGAGGAACAGTGGATTCCCTAGGATCTAGGTCATTCCGAATAATCATTGCAACCCCCCCACCCCTCCCCTGAACCCTCGGCTGATGAAAAACCCGAAACCCGGCCGGGCATATCTCCACCAGGGGAACGCCCCCCTCTTGTCCCAGCCAGGTCTCGGTGATGCCCGCCAGGTCTGATCCCCCTTTCTCAATTCATAGATGAGGGGGGCTTTATTAATTACGGACCTGGTGTTGTATAATATCAGCCGAAAGCCCGGGACGGGTCATTCGAACAGCTCAGGGAGTGGGACATAACTGGGGGTTGGAGCACGCCACCGCCCGTAAATAACGGGGGCGAGCTCCCACAGCATGATATGGCCCCCTGTTAATGCCATATCTGCCTCTCCCGTCAATTGTGTCAATAGCCACCCCTTTCTCCCTCCGGAAAGAAACCCCCATCTTCGATCTGACCATCCCCGATTCCAAGACCTCCCAGTCGTGTGTGTTCCCCAGTCTGGCCACTATCTTAGATGAGTTTTCCCCCAATCCCCACCTGGTTGCCCTCCCTAACCCCAATAAAAATTTGGAGATAAATTGGTACAAATGGGCACCACGCCCAGAGCATTTCCTATGGCTATGCCATCTCTCGGGATCCCAGGATCTGTCCTTAAGGTAAGATTTTGGAAGTCCGGAGGGCCAAGTTAGGGAAGGGGGGACATTCCTCAAGATCCGTAGGTCTGTAGATGAGTATTTCAATGATCTGGTTGACCACAGTTCTAATGTTCGGCATTGGCATGTAAAGGCGTGGCAAGTTGGTATCGGTCTATATGATTGTTGCGTCCCATCGGCCATGACCCTCGCCAATCCCATGACCAAGACTGTCGATGTCGAGGCTGGAACCAAGGACAGACCCAGGGACGCCTAGCTGTCATCTCCATCCTATCTTGCCATTGTTGCCACCGTCAGCAACAAGGCCACCCTGTCACTGTCGATGTTGAGGTCTCCGAGGTCGGGATTGCTGTCATTGAGGTTGCTGTCGCCGCTGAGCTAGGTGATGTCATCATGTCCCAGCGCTGTCGTCGATATTGCCGACCCTGAGGTTGCCAGGCCATCGTATCTACCGTCGCCAATGGGGTCAATTCTGATCCAGTGGTCAATGGAACCATGCCCCCGAGCGCGGTCAAAGCCAAATCCGGGGCCGGAGGTAGAGCCAAGGGCAAAGGAGATAAGGTTGAGGTGGTTGTAGTGACATCTGTGGCGGCTGCGGCAAGGCCAATCTCATCCGTGGCGGTACCCGCGGGAGGTTTAATAACATCCGCGGTAATTATAGCTGTTCTTGCAGAGTCCTCTGGGGCAGTTGGAATAGGGCTATCCCCATTTGTGGTAGCTGTGGCGCCACCCGTGGCAACCATAGCGGACGAGGTGAGGCCGTCATAGTCGAGGCAGGGTCGTTGCCACTCGCGGTAGTTTGAGGGATAGCCTGGGCAGCCGTTTAAACAGCCTCTCAAATATCTCCATTACCATCCCAATAATGTCAGATTCTCCCCTGGTCTCTCAGTCATTTCTGCCGCTGGCGATGATCGTGGGGGATGGGTTTAGCGGGAGACTTACGGTAGCTGTAACGGATGATGTAAGGCTGTCACAGTCAAGGTAGGGCCGTTGCTGCTCGCGGCAGTTCGAGGGATGGTCTGGGCAGCCCGGGCGGCCGTTGAAACGGCCTCTCCAGTGCCTCCCGGTACCGTCAGACTCCTCCATGGTCCCCTAGCCACCCCTGCCACTGGTGATGGCCATGGGAGGTGGGGACAGGGCTCAGCTGGAGGCCCCAGACCCGTGACAGCTGCAGTGGATGAGGCAAGGCTGTTGCAGTTGGGGCAGGATCGCTGTTGCTCGCGGTAACCCGGGGAACAGCCCAGGCGGCTCAGACGGTCGTCCAAACGGCCCCCCCAACGCCTTGATCGTCTCCCTGGCATCGCTAGACTCTCCCTCGGTTCATCAATCACCCTCGCCATTGGTGAGGATCGAGGGGGACGGGGCTCAGCAGGAGGCCTCAGATCCACGGCGGAGCTCCGCACGGATCCAGCCATTCCAGTCGCCATCTTGGAAAGCTTTTCTGTATACCTCATCCATTTGTCTTCGAACTTGTTGACTGTCTTTGTAAGGCTTCTGCTAGAAGGTCTGTCATTATTTTGGGTAGATCTTCTCCCCTTCTGTTACATTTTGAAATCTGAGATAAAAAACAGCTTTTTCCATCTCCAAATAGGAAATCACCTCTTCTAATTTCTTATTTTCTCCTATCAGTTTCTGTTCTATAGATTCCACTTTCTTATCTGTCTGTTCGACTTTTGAGCATAGACTGTTTTTCTACTAGGGTATTCTTTTAGAAAAAGAAATAAATTCACCGCAATAGCCCTAAGGATGCCTACACACTTAGAGCTATAAAATTTGAAATGTCCTTATTACTTTTTAAATGTGTTACTTCATTTCCCATGTTAACTTTCAAAAATTCAATCAATCTAACTTGGCTCTAAGTAATTCTTTGTTGAACTTAAAGTTGAAAAAATAATGGATACTTATTTGAAATTCAAATGGAAGTTTTACTTTATTAATATCTGTCAAATATGTTTACATTGCTGTGGTATTGGTGCCATCAGTTGAAAATAAAACATCTGGGCTTCTTTTGAATTTACTTTGAAGTAAATAGAAATGGTGGTAAAACTGATTTGTGAAAGCACTTCACACAGTTTTGAATTATATTGCTACATTCTGGGGGCCTTAATAATGGGATAAATATTAAAATTCAATGCCAATCTTCTTTTGATAAACTACATATGCCAGCAAAACAAGGGCTATAATGATTTTTCCTTTTTAATGCTACAGAAATTGGGATTGTAGAGGAAGATCTTTCTCCTGTGAATCCACTAGTGGATGACTGGCAGTGAATTCTATATTTAATCTTACTTAGATAGACAGTCAAAATAAACAAGACAAGTTACGCTGTAGAACAAGTCTGTATCAAATCCAATGTATCTGATGATTTTACTTGTCACCAACATGTATTTCTATAGGATTCAAAATGCCAAGTGATGCTATAAATAAATAAAATTAGTATTTATCAATAGAATTTTGGAAGAAACTATAGATTAAAGCAATTACCGTGTTTCTCCAACAATACGGCCTCCACCAAAACACCAGCATGTTTTCTAGGCATGAAATGAAATTAAGCCCTCCCCCCAAATTTAGGCCTAGTTTAAAACATGCTGGGGGGGAGGGCGGGGGTTAAAATATGCTGGGGGGAGGGCGAGGGTTAAAACATGCTGGGTGGGAGGGCAGGGGGGGGGAATTTGCCTTTAACAGTGCCCTGCATGGCGCTGCCGCTGTTCTCGCACCAGCAGGAAGTGTAGAAGCATTTCTGTTGCTTCTCGGGCGGGGGAGCTGCCTCCATGGCTTCCACAGTTCCTGCCGACACAAGAACAGCAGCAGCGCCGGCGGAAACATGGAAGTGTTCCTGCCGCTGCTCAAGTGTGTGAGTGTTCCTGCCACTGCTCGGGTGTGTGTGAAAGAGGAGGCTTCCTCACACACCCTAGCAGTGGAAGGGTTCCTGCCGCTGCTCGAGTGTGTGAGCATTCCTGCCGCTGCTCAAGTGTGTGCGGAAGAGGAGACTTCCGCACGTTCCTGCCGCTGCTCAAGTGTGTGAGCGTTCCTGCCGCTGCTCAAGTGTGTGCGGAAGAGGAGGCTTCCGTACGTTCCTGCCGCTGCTCGAGTGTGTGAGCATTCCAAGCAGTGGAACACTCAAGCAGCGGCAGGAACGTGTGGAAGCCTCCTCTTCCGCACACACTCGAGCAGCGGCAGGAACGTTCACACACTCGAGCAGTGGCAGGAACGTGCGGAAGCCTCCTCTTCCGCACACACCCGAGCAGCGGCAGAAATGCTTTCCACGTTTCCGCTGGCACGACAGCAGCAGCGGTGCCGGAGGAAACGTGGAAGCATTTCTGCCGCCACTCGGGTTTGTGCGGAGCCGCACATACCCGAGCGGCGGCAGAAACGCTTTCCATGCCGGCGGACACACGACAGCAGCACCAGTGGAAACGTGGAAGCGTTTCTGCCGGCGCTCGGGTATGTGACACGAGCAATGGCAGAAACGCTTCCATGTTTCCGCCGGCATGGAAAGCATTTCTGCCGCCGCTCGGGTGTGTGCGCACATCCGAGCGACGGCAGAAACCCTTTCCACATTCCCGCTGGTGCTGCTGCTGTAGTCGTGCCAGCGAAGCCCACCCGCTGATGGGGGGGAGAGAAATTAATTCACCCCCGAAAAGATGGCCTAGCCATTTTTTCGGGGCTCAAAAAAAAATAAGGCTCTGCCTTTTGTGAGAAACACGGTAATATTAATTACTGTTGGTTGCATAGCCAGATGTTTAGATTAGATTTAGCATTTTAGTCCACCTATCAAGGCCTTTCCAAGGACTGGGGATAGGTAGATGTAATTTGATATCATTGTAGGAAGTAAGCTATCATGATCTACTGATAGTGATTGTCAATATCGATGATGTTCAAGTGATGCTCCAGTTGTTTTGGGATTGTACCCAAGGCACTTATTACTATAGGTAGGAACTATATTTGCTTTCTTTTGCCAAAATCATTCTACTTCTATTTGCAAATCTTTCTATTTTATTCTCCAGTTCTTTTTCTTTTATTCCGCTGTCTGCTGGTACTGCAAATCCACTATCCAGACTTTTTTTTCTTCCCTGTCAATACTTGTTAAATCTGGTATTATATGGCAGATACTTATTTGAATTCTAAAGTCCCAGAGAACTTTGGCTTCTTTATTTTCTATTATTTTGTCTATTTTGTGGTCCCACCAGTTCTTGCTTGCCAGGAATAGTGTTTTATTATTTTTACTATATTAATATTGTTAATATGATTAAATATTACTTAATAAACCATTTTGATGTAGTGATTAAGGTGCTTGCCTAGAAACTAGGAGAATGTGAGTTCTAGTCCTGCCTTAGGCATGCAAGTCAGATGGGTAATTTTGGGCCAGTCACTCTCACTTAGCCAACCCGTCTCACAGGGTGGTTGTCATGGGGAAATTGTCAACTAAAAAGATATTCCTTTGGTCTTTTTAGCGGCCAGAAAAAGGGAATGGGGGAAAACAGTGCATTCCTTAAGTGCCTAGATAATCACCCGGAGCACAAGAAAATTACTGAAGAGCATGATTGATGACTCTTGGGGATGGATGTGTCCCATTGGAGAATACACATCCAGGGGGTGGGAGGAAGACCAGGGTTAAGGAGGAAATGAATGGTGTATTTTAGTATCAGCTGCATCCAGCTAACACCAACATGGCCACTTCTATTAAATCAATTTTCTTTTCTCTGAGATGTGACTAGAGACTTATGATTTGAATGGGAGTGGATTTGTTGGAGTCCTGACAGAAAGTAGGAAGAGGAAGGTGTATTAGGAGGAAGATGTATTATGTCTGTTTGAGTTCCTTATAAAGTAATAAAGGCAGGATAAAAATTTAATATTCCAAAGCACTCGTTTCTCATGTCATTTCCAAATTTCATTTGTAAAAACCTTTATTTCGTATTCAGTTTGAGAACATTGGAAGAACAACTTTTGAAATATATTTGATTGAAACAATCCTAAGGAAATTACACCATTCATTTGTAGTTTTCAACTGCTTCCTTTTACAAATTCTCATAGTGCATATATTGGTTTATATCCAATATTATATGTACGGATTTCCACTCATACAATAGGACTTCCTTTGCTCCACCCTGTGTACTATTTTACAAAATCCACTAACATTCCCAATCATGTGAGTAATGATGAATTGGAATAATATGATATGATTTTGTTCCAGATTATAGTCTGTCAATATATAAGCATTGTTGGAATACAATCCATTAAATCTAAATCAAGACTTAAGTAGATTAAAATTGTTTAATAAAAATGGTGTTGTTTGATAGGGAAAATATGGAACTAAACATGTAGGAAAATTATATCAGTCATATACTAACTAAAACATTTTGCTTTTAATAGTTGTAGCTATAGTTATAGTTAGAGCAAGTTTTTAGCATTCTGCTATCTTGAGAATATAAGCATATAAATTTTTATTCAGCATTCATATAGTTAAAACTATTATTTTGTCTTATTGATTGCTGCACTTTCTCTCTTTAGGTTCACAAAATTTAACTGTATAAAAACTGATTAACATTTGGATATTGGTTTACAAAATTTATTTTGGACACTTTTATGCACAAAAGATGTTCTGCAGCTTTTTTTTGGGAATGAATAATGTACTGCTCTGCAGATAATTATTTCACAAGAGAAATTTATTTGGCAAAAGTATTTCCCTTGTCATATAGACAGAAGTCTATTTTTAGCCTTGCTACATAAAACCTTCCAGCTGTATTTAATTTAAATAAAACATGGAAGTAAGCCCACTAGTGAACATTTTCTATTCAATTCTTTTGTTGCCACTTCAGTGTGCTAGTAATTCATTCTAATAAAAAACTGCTTAAACTCCAATGATCACTATATTCAATATAGTTATGGCAACTTGGTATATGTATTTATATTATTAATTTTCTACTCTTATTTATATTAGAAACTTCTTGAAAGAGGTAAAAAAAATTAAGTTTTTGTCATGGAATAACCACCTAATATTTTTCTTTTTTTTTTTCTTTGATGTGCATTTGACATATATAAGCTTAGTCTATCTATCTGGTGTGTTTTCTTCCTGAATAGCCTGAAGAGATCCAGAGACATGTAATGAACAGAATAGCCTTTAAATGTATAGTTTGCAAGCTATATAAACCAAAAGCAAAATTTACCTCTTAGCAACAAATGGCTATTTTACACTTTTGTTGCTATTAGAATGGTTGACCAAAAGAGCCTGTAGAATTTATAATGCAAATGTAATGTCTGTGATGCTCATCTTTGGATTAGTCCTTCTCAATCGCTAGATTAAGTTGCAGCATACAGAATTATTTCTGGACACTGGCCATGGTGACTGGATTAATGAGAGTTGGGACTTCAGCAATATCTGGAGGAGCCTAGGCTATCGTCCTCACTTACCTCTAAATTCTGAATACATCCTGTAATAAATAATTTGTTAGTCATCAATGAAAAATATCCTCTAAATAGCAAATTTAAGGGTTTTTTAAATGAGCAGACTATTGCTCACTAAGATGATAGAAAATTTCAATTATTGTAGATCGGCTAAAAAGGTCCTAGAAAATAATACAGACAGTGAATAACTATTTCACAAACTCCTTGCTGTGGAAGAAGAAAATGTATGTAGTCTTAACTGGAGCCAGTCATTTCTCCAATGAGCTGCTCTGAGCATCCAGTAGTAGTGGGAAGTGCTTAGACTCTGCTCAGATAGGCTGGGCTTAATTGATAGGACGCTGGTCCTCCTCCATGGGCTCCTCCTTAGCGTCCCCAAGTTTTTTGCTCAGCTTTCGTTGGGATAGGCAGCTATTTCCTTGGCCGGAATAGGAGCAAATTCAGGTTTGGTTTAAAAAAGTAAATTTGACTCCACTTGTCATCTAGAGCCCAGAAGCATCCGACAGCACTAGTAATCATCTGGCCATCAGAGCAAAGAGCGGATAAAAGCTTTCAACGGCACTAATAAATCATCTGGTTGTCGGAGCGAAGATCGCACTGCTCTTCCTCATGGCGGTTTGAATCAGCAACATTTTGTCAGCCTCTGCCATTGTGACTCCACTAGTGCTGCATTGTTTAAAAATAGAGCGTGCGGCTTATTCAACTGCCAGAGGCATTCTCTCCCCACGTAGAACACCTGTAGGGATGGGGGCATCAGTGCTCTTATTCTCCCCTTCTCGCCTCCTATTACAGTTTCAAGCTGTTTCAGGTTATCAACGAGGTAACGGTTTGCTGTTGAGCTCTTGGCACGCAAATTAACAATGGATGCCATTTTGAGCACTCTAAGCTGCGTGGAGTTTGCCACCTGCTTGACTATGGAGAGGCTTATTCCCCTTGCAGGGCTACCAGTGCTAAAGCCCAGGGAAAAATTATTCCATTTTTTTGTCCCATTTGGGGCATTATCAGCATTTTAAATTGGCAGCCTTCACAGATCATCATTACAGCAACACAACAGCAAGCACCAAGGCCTATGTCCACCTGTGCATGCAGCTGTTGAGGGCCCATTGAACCATAAAGGTTCTTTTTCACTGATTTGGCCCGGAAGTGGTGTTCCTTTCAGGAAGATGGAAGCTCTTTTCATTTCTTCTCAGCCAACCACTCAGGTCTCTTCTTCAAAGATAGGCAGGTGGCTGAAAGCCGCATCGCTAAAGCATATGAGACTCAATCATTACCAGTGCCTAAGGGCATAACAGTACATTCGACCAGGAGTGCTGCGACTTCATTGGCATGGGCCACACAAGTGCCAATATCAGAAATATGCAGGGTGGCAACATGGGCCTCCCTATCGCCTTTCATTAAACATTACAAAATTTATGTCTTTGCCTCTGCTGAGGCCTCCTTTGGTAGGAGAGTTTTGCAACGGGTCCACACGGACCCATTTCCAGAAAGAAACCCTCCTGTAGGACAAGCCAAGCTTTGGTATGTCCCACTGCTGGATGCTTGGAGCAGCTCATTGGAGAAAGGGTGTTGGTACTTATCTGATATGCCCGTTTTCTGTGAGCTGCGACGAGCATCCAGCCCCATCCAATTTCCATCTGGTGGGATCCTGTTCCAGACAACGATTAACCAAGGTAAAAAAGGCAAGGTTTACATCACTTAGTCTTTGCCAAAACTGGGAGACGCTAAGGAGGAGCCCGTGGAGGAGGAGGAGCATCCTATCAATTAAGCCCAGCATATCCAAGCAGAGTCTAAGCACCTCCCACTACTATTGGATGCTCGTCGCAGCTCACAGAGAATGGGCATATCAGGTGAGCATTTCAAAGAGAAATGCCCTTTCTCTTTGTTAGCCCTATGAGGAAGGTAAGGCCAGGAAACAAGAATTGCTGGGAGTCTTTGAAAGTAATGTAACTTTTGAGTCCCTATCACAGCCCCTTTCTGCTTCAATTTATAGCTAACACAGTTGCGGTGAAATTATTTTGAGTTTCATTTGCTTGTATTCTACAGTCCCAGAATTCAAATCAGAGGTGATATTCAGCAGTTTCTGACCAGTTCTGGAGAGCCGGTAGCGGAAATTTTGAGCAGTTCAGAGAACCGGTAAATATCACCTCTGACTGGAGATTTTACAGTATCCTTCCCCTGCCACGCCCACCAAGCCATGTCCACAGAACCGGTAGTAAAAAAAATTGAATCCCACCACTGATTCAAATATATTTTTTGTAATGGTTTGGCAATATTGCTCTGAGTCTACCCTAAATGTCATCACATTCATAATTGACTGACTAGCTGGAAGAGCATGTAAGATCAGTAGAGAAATTCAGATAACTTTAAAAGTAAACAAATGAACAAATGAGCAAATGAACACCTACTAACAATTTTGCTTCCAGTTGTGTCTTTATGAACTTCATATGGAACTATTGGAACAATTTTAAAAGCGATTAGCATATTCTGATCATTCACTACCAAATTTTTAAAATAATGTTTTATGCATTAAAACATTAAAGGAATTAAAGTGCGCAAATTATCTAAACTAATTCTATAATAATTTGAAGCATTTTATTAAGCCAATAAATGCACCATTATGGGCATTCAAATCAGATTGTGAGTATGTACTTTCATACAGTAATTTTCAGTGTTAAAACTACAGTAATATGAATGGCTATACTTTGTGTCCTAGAATTGGCTCATGTAATTCTTAGCAGATCCATTTCTTCATGCCAAAAAAGATATTTTTGAAGAAAGGAAAATAATTGTAGTTTTGGGATGTTATTCACACACAGTGTCCATCTAACCATGCCAATATTTTGCACAGCTGCTAAAATGACATAATAGGCTTTTTGTTTAACCAAGAGTAAGAACTTCCTTCTTTCTTTGTTTGTATGTCTTTTAGCTACTGTACATGTAGGATAAAGATTTTTGAGATGAATCCTTATGACGTTATTGTTCACTGTAAAACAGTTTTTTAAATATTATAATTAGCATATTTTACTTATATAGATACTGAACTATGTAATTGTTCCCAAACTTCTAATTTCTGTATGCTTGATTAGAGGCTGGATAACTATATGGAGAAATAGAAATTGGACTAAGAAAAAAAGAAATGAGAATTAAACTTGCTGGGGAAAACAATAACTTCACTTTGATTATTGGAAAATTTAATAAGTTTTTTGTTAAAAGTGAAAGAAGAAAATGCAAAAGCCAGTCAGTCTGCAGTTCAGTATTTTAAAAACCATGTAAACAGACCATCCTATCTGAAACCAAATAGGTAACAAATTTTGTCTTTCTGGGAGTAAACATTCACACAGTTTATGATTGTAGTCATGAAGCAGACATGGCTGATACTTAAAAGAAAAACTATGATCAATGGACAGATGTCACATTGACCGCAAAAGACATTTTGCCAAGTCCATGATTTCCCAGTTGTAATGTATGCTCATGAAAGATAGATCATGTGAAAAGCTAACTAAAGAAAAGTAGATGCCTTTGAACTGTGGTGCTAGAGGAAATTGTAGAGAATTCTTTGGCTCTCAAGAATAAAAATCATTCCAAGTTTTTAAAAATGTTAACTTTGTTTTTCTATTTCAGAGAGACAAAGATAATTTGTTTTTGGGCTAGTCACTTACTGCAACATTAGCAACATTATTTTTGTTACTTTAGTTTTTTTAATCAAGTTTTTTTATTTCAATCTACACATATACAACAATACATTAACAGTGTGGCATCAACATATCATACATTTTAGTATAGGCAAAATTAATAACACCAATCATATCTCTTAATACACATATTCATATTAAATCATTGTTTATTTTCAACATTTCAATACTCGCTCCTAATGCCAACCACCATATCAGTTAAACATACCTAGTAATTTCATTATTCAATTTCCTCTCCAATTTTGTTTTTTTAAATAAAAAATTCTCATTTGGCAAGCAGTATGGTTCCAGGTTTCATATCTCAATACAAACATGACCATAGTTACATATTCATTTTATTTGTTCAATTTCATAATGCATTATCCTTATAGTATTAAATATTAAACTTATCCAATTCCAATTCATGTTATAACTTGTTTCATTTTTCTTAGGATATTCTCATATCTTATTGTACAATGTTATCCAAAATTCTCATCTCATTTCTATGTTCATTTCCCATATTACTTTTTCTGTCACATTTGCAAATTTATCAATCCTTATTTTATTAATTCAAAATTGTCCCCTCTGGGTAATAATTCAAGCTAGCCACCTTAATTTCTACCTTAATACCAATCTCTCTATTTACTATATAACACAAATACATACATACATTCATACATACATACATACATACATACATACATACATACATATGCAGGTCTTGGTGTGGTCGGGTCTTTTCCCGTGTAAGATTGAGACTATCTGGGCAACATTTCAATGGGATCCCACTCGCCATCTTCAGGCTGGTACTTTCGGCTTTGTGCGAGCAAAGCGTGATCTGAGCTGCTGTCTCCCTAAATATACTGGTGGGGAGGTTGGCTGTGTTGCCCAGCCCCTTTTTCCGGCCTACCCACAAGCCCAGATCTCCTGCACCAGCGAGAAGCTATTCGGTGATGCTCTCAACCCATTCGTCATCATCGAAACGAGAGACAAAAGAAAAGTTCTTTCCTTGACAGGGAAGAGGGCAGACTACCACCCTGCCCCATACAGGCCTTCAGAAGGTGCTCCAGGCTCTAACAGAACCTCCCTTCGAACCCCTTAGAACAGTGTCCCTTCAATTCTTGACCCTGTAGGTGGTTTTCCTGGTAGCTATCACATCAGCTAGAAGGGTATCGGAGCTGGCGGCTCTTTCTGTCAGACAGGATCTCTGCATCTTTCATGACAATACAGTTGTTCTCTGCCTAGATCCTACCTTAGTCCCAAAGGCTAATACTTTTTTCCACAGATCTCAGGACATAGTGTTACCTGATTTCTGTTCCCTTCCGCACCACAACTTAAAGCTCAAATGGCACACACTGGATATTAGAAGGGTGCTTAGAATTTACATCAGACGTACCTCGATGTTTAGAAAAACTGAGGCCAGTTTGTGTCTTTTCCCCCTTCCCATTGGGGGAACAAGGCCTCTCCTCCCACTTGAGTAGGTGGATCAGGACATGCATTGAACAGGCCTACAAAGCCAGAGCCCTTCCAGTACCCCAGGGCCTAATGGCACACTCTACTAGAAGTGCTGCGACTTCAGCTGCCTGGGCCACCCAGGCATCCCTAGAAGAGATTTGCAGAGTGGCTATGTGGACCTCCCCATCTCCGTTCATCAGACACTACCACCTGGACTCCTATGCCTCGACGAGTGTGGCCTTTGGCAGATGGGTGCTTCAGTGAGTGGTTCCAGCTTTGGAGTGATTGGCCGGATGAGGACTCTCCCGTGGACATGCAGGCTTTGGTATGTCCCATTCTGGGCTCTCGCAGCAGCATTGAGGAGAATGGGCATTGGTAAATTCACCTGAGAACGCCCTTTCTATCTATGCTGCTAGAGAGCCCATCCCCTCCCTTGTTTCGTCCGGACCATGGTAAGATATGTTAATGTTCAAGATTCTGTTCGGCTTTCAGAGAGACTTATTACAGTCCATCAAGTATCTTCGCCAAAGCTGGAGAAACTCCCACAGGCAGTCCCTTTTATACAAAACAGACTTAGCTTGATGATGTCATTAGGTGGAGTCTAACACATCCTGGGCTCTCTAGCAGCATAGATAGAAAGGGCATTCTCAGGTAAATTTTTACCAATGCCAATTCCTCTTCCTTAATAGACGTATTCAGTTATTTCAGCCAGTGTCTTTTAAGTTTATTTTCAACAATCAATGTTCTTAAGTCTTTGTTCCAGGTCTTCTAATTGGTCCTTTCCCAAGTGTTTCTCACAGTCACCCAGTGGTTCTATGACAATATTTTCAAATATTTTTCCCTTTGTAATATTCTGTTATCCCTTTCCAGGATTTTTATTTTACTATAATGGAGTTTCTTTTACTTTCTTTTAAGTTCCAAAGTCCAATTTCTTAGAAAGACCAAGCAGTTTTTAAAAAGTCACTCAAATTTTTCCTGTACCATCAGGTGGTGCTCTTGAGTCTTTTCCGCAATCCACTCTTTCCTTAATTTTAACTTTCTTTGTTAAATATAGTACTTTTATTACGTTCGTTAATTTCAATCATTAGCTGTTATTTCTTTTCTTTTCAACACATTGAATTTCAGCATTTAGTTATGCCCTTTAAGTGCCAATAGTCTAATGGTTGTCCAATTTAATTTCTAAACCTTTGTTGTGCTCAAATATTTTCCTTTAAATTTTCTCCTCCCAAGTTAATCCAATACAATAATTCAAGCCAATTTTATAAAATCCAATTTCCTTCTTATTTTCTCTGGTCGCCACTTCCACACACTTTCCTCCAAAATAGTCCTTTATTTTTTAATACTGGGGTACCTCAAAATCCATGTATTTTGCCTGGTTCACACTCCGCTTGCTGCTTCTCCACTCCAGCACAGTATTAGTTTCCTGGACTGTTGTTTGCCTTCGTGGTGGCCATTTTAGGACCACCACTGCAGTTTGCCTTTGGGAGGGGACAGGGTGGGTTTCATTTAAATTAAACTGATTTAATTCACAATTTAAATCACGATTGAAATCACTAGTCAGTAAGGCTTGATTTAAATCATAGTTTTCTACAGAAAGACTAATTCTTGCTGGTATAACTTTAATATGCAAGTAGATGAAGATTTTTAGAATAACAACTTTTCATATTAGTTTTTTTATCCCGTTTAATAGGTTAATCATTCATATTTGGACAACTTTTCTGTTGTACTTAGGAAGGAGAAAAATAATCATTACCTTAATAATAAAAATTTAAATAGATTTATTCAACTGAAACAATAATATTACAGCATATGTTATTTGCTTAAACAAACATCCATGTTTGTTAACTAATTTGGCTAAACAAAATATATATATTTTAAGAAATTTAGACTGTCAGCCCAGCCTACACATGAAAAACTTAAATACTGTCCTCTGTAGCTCACTCGTTATCTTCATCTTCTTTGTTCATAATCTGGAAAAGGAAAACAAGCTTTCCTGCTTTTTCGGGTCCCAAACGATTTCTCAATTTAGAATGAATGTGTCCAAAGGAAGAGAATATTCTTTCAACGCCTGCAGAAGAAGCTACTGCTGTTAAAAGTGAAATCATTACTTGAACAGTCTCTAAATCCAAGAGCTTAAGTGACTTCCACCAGTTCACTGGTGTTACTTTCTTTAAAATATCTTCAGTAAACATATTTCTTGAATGGTTCCCCCTTAGCTTTGAAGTTTATTATAGTTGGCATTAAAGATGGATGATTGCTGGATACCCATGTCATAGCTAACTCTTCTTCCTCAGCACTTAAGTTTTGACCCTGGTACTGGATATTGACAATATTTGCCAAAAAATGAGCTGGAGACAGTACTTGTCCCATTCGTTTTTTTAATGCTTGTAATTTAATTCTGTCCATGTGTAGTTCTGTTTTTAAATGTTCACTCAATTCCTTCCAAATTTCAACAGCATCAGCAATAAAACAGCTATTTTTCGGTATTTTGTTTAAAGCTTCAGAGATGGGTTTCAGGATGTTCAGCATATATTCAACATTTCTCTTAAGCCCAATGTTGAGGATTTTGGCCGTGACAGTGCCATCTATTTTATCTTGATTTTGTTCACAAACTGTCATCAGAATAGGCCAGTTCTTGATATACTGCTCAAAACAGTCCATCACAGAGTTCCATCTAACATCTTGTGGGAGCATTAGCTTGGTTCCACCCATCCTTTTCAGAGCAGCTGCAGCAAAATGATTGTTACAGAAGTATTTAGTAATTTCAACAACATTAGTCTTTATTTCTGGAACATTTAAGTCTTTGGCTAAGAGGTGCAGCAAATGAGCACTGCAACCATATGTTATTAGCTTTGTATTCCCTTCCTGCTCTTATAAATTTCTTCTCATCTTGGATACATTTGCAACATTGTCTGTGACCAAACTGCGTACTTGATATTTGATTTTTTCTTCACGTTATTATAGCTTTTACTGCCACTTCTTGTAAGTATTCTGCTGTGTGTGCATTTCCTGAGGTATTAATTGTTTGTGCAAGGAAGACTTTCCCTTCTTCTGTTGTTATACAAGCACATACAATAGAATCATTGTGGACATTACTCCACCCATCAATACTTAGGTTAACAATTCTACCTTCCAGAGCTGTTGCACATTGTTCCATTTCTCTGTCATACACTTTACCCAGCAGTTTCCCTGCAACATCTGCTCTGCTGGGTGGACTGTATCCTGATCTCAGTGACTGAACCATATTAATGAAATGTGGGTTCTCAGACGGAAAGAAGAGTTCGTTGCATAAACAAACTGGGCAATTTTTTCATCAATTAACTCTTTTTCTAATCTGCTAGTTTTTATCACAAACTTATCTATGGTGGTTCCAGGAGGGAAGTATTTTTCTTTCTTTTAGGTGATAGTGATATGTGGCTGTGGTGACACACTATCCTGATGATGAAGCACTATCCTGGATGGATAACTCTGAAACTGTAGAACAAGAGGATGGTGATCTTGAAGGTGGATAGTTTCCAAAATCCATGAATTCCCCTAAACAAAAAAGTCAATGCTGTTATTTTATTGTTTTACAATTTCTGCTTATTGTACACAGCACTGCCCCAAAAGGAATATTTGCTTTTCTTCATAACTGTACCAAATGACAGTAACATGCAGTAATAAGAAATATAATTTTGTTCAAACATGATAGTTCAAGGCAGTCTTTAGAAATATTATATGATTCAATAAAAATGTTTACCAACCTGAAGATCCTGCCTGTTCAAATGTGTTTCTTTGATCATCTTCATCACAGCACTTCTCATGATGTTGCCTCATTCGGGCCACCAGGCCTTCATTTCTTTGTTGCAGTGTTTGCATTTTGCACGCATGCCTGCCTTACCGATAGGTAAAGGAACTTCATTAAAATATTGCCAAACTGGGTCTCTTTTACGGCCTGCTGCCATTATAGGTTTTTTCCTCCAAGGAAAGAATGTGATAAACCTCAGGTCATACACACAAAAAGATCCAAAGACTTGTCTGTCTGTGGCTGTGCAGTATTGTGCTCAGAAAGTTTCACTTTCATTTTGTACTGCTTGTCTGCTTCCCCTCCCTCCTCACACTTAGTTTCACTTTCTTCTTGTGTAGATCTATTCCACTCCAAACAATCAGAAAAATATTGTTTCTATTCTATTCACTGAACTTCTTGAAACTTAGCACTGAAGGGGTTGATTCTGTATTCATAGGTTTGTAGAACAATAGGATTAAGGTCTTTTTCTCAACTCTGTTCATGTTATAACATTTTTGCTGTGAAGAAGAGGCATGTGATCTCTGCTGAGTCAAATTCAAGTTTTGAGAACTGCAAAAGTAAACCAAGCATCTGTGATAATACCTTGTAGGCAGAGAAACTACCCAATAATCTTACAAAAACCTCTGGAAGAGCATGACATTGTGAATGGATTAATGGAATTTATTTACCAAAAAAATTAAACATATACAGCCTTATTCTACATAATTAAAAAACTAATCTTTATTTCATGATGGAATAACCTTTGGATGGTAATATATTTTCCTCAAAAAGCATTTTATTTAAAAAAATCCGATTTAAATCAAAAAAATCCGATTTAAATCAAAAAAATCCAATTTAAATTTAAAAAACCTGATTTTTTTTTATTTTTTTAAAAAATCATTTATTTTTATCCACCCTGGAAGGGGATTTTCCTGTCAGGGAGGGGAGTTGCGGCTCCCCTCAACCCTCCAGGCAATTCCCCCCTTCTTCACCACCCTCCAGGGAGGTTCTGGTCCCAAATGGGACCCTACAGCAAGTGAGCTCAGGGCAAAACCGTGCATGCTCGCAATTTGACTCCGACGACAAACAAACCGGAAGTCCCATTTTTGTTACTTTAGTAATAATTAGCAATTGAAGTATGGACATCAGTGACAAATGATTTTTAAATAAAGACACTTTAATAAATTTGGGATCCTGAATGAATTCCATTTACTGATTGTTGATGCTATAATGAGCGTTACACAGAAAGTGTAGTTCAGCACAGCACTAAGTATTTCTGTTCTATCTGATATCATTCATTTATATGATGTGCTCTATAGCTTTCTGTGTGTCTGTCTAATTTATATACTGCCCAACTCAGTATCCAAAGTGACTCTTGGCAACTCTTGGTTTATATCTAAATGATGTCAAGACTTTGTCTACAAAAAGATGTAACTGCTGTAGAGATGTGGCTAACCCACATTGGAATAACCAATGGTATATACCAGGATATTGATAAGCAGATGAGCAAGAATTCTCTTATGATTTGGTTGCATATCAAATGAAGTCAAAGTACTGTGTGAATAAATCCTTTATTATTGCATTACTTTAACTCTAACTATATTTATAAGTCTTGAACTAACACAAGATTGGCATCATTAGGGCTAGGTTATGTTAAATAAAAATGTTAGATGAAGTTAAGAATTTTCTTTGCCTCAAGCAGAATAGTTCAGCAGTTGCAACTTTGCTATTGTTCAATAATTATCTAAGTAATTATGCAGTATTACAAGTGAGAATTCAATATTATAGGTGTTACATTTTAGTATTCTGATGCTTTTAATTGCTTATCTAATCAAGTGTTACCAGCCATACTTGGAATTGCAGATCATATTATGTACTTTATGTTTCATTTCTTTAATAAAAACTCTATATTCTCAGTTGTACGGGTCAGAGAATCCAAAGCGTGAATGCTTCCTTGCTTGAAGACTGAGTCAGTCAAACCTTAGTCCTGCCTCCTTCCACTGCACATGCCCAGTTTTTGACTCAGTCTTCATACAAGAGGATGCACGGAGAGAGTGCTCAGAGAAAGAAAGTTAATCACACTTTGGATTTTCGAACTTGAGAAAGAAGAGAACTTAGAAACAGCAAACAGTGAGTAAAGCGAAAATGGGTGGAAGCCTCGAGCTGACAGAACCAGGACTCCTTTACAAGTCAGGAAAGCGCTAAACAGCTGTTTGGTGCTCAGAAGAAAACCGCATCTGCCCCAGATAGTGTGGGTCGTCTCGCGCTCGGCCATTATATATGAAAAGAACCAAGGAGCGAGCATTCAGCTATCCTGAAGCAAACGGGAGCAGAGGGGCCCAGAGGGCAGGATAGGCAAGTGCGTGGCTATCCTGAAGCCACTGGGCGAAGATCAAACAGGACCACCAAACAGCTGACGTGTGGTTAAATTGAAGCTGCGGCAGCTCCAAAAGAGCGGAGTTAGCTTGGGGAGCCAAATAGAGAAGCTTGTGATAGAAAAAGGACAATAGATAGCAGCAGGACCCTCCGCATAGCCTTCAACAGATTAAAGGGATCCTAGGAAACAAAGAGCAGACACTCAGTTGCGGCTGAGCAAGCTCTGTAAACCAACCATGCATCCAAGTTAAGGGGGGCAAGAGTCCATATTCAGTCTTGGCTGAGCATACTCTTGAGTGGTCAGGAACTAGCAGATCGTGTCAGCTGAGCTCCAGCGAGGACGAAGCTGTTTGTCCCAGAGAACAATGGGGACAACATGGGTGATTTTTAAGAAACGGTGGCTGTCTTGGAGGATCAGGGATCGCCTGACCCAAGCTCTAATAGAGAGCAAGGCTCAAAAGGGACCCAGGGAGGCCAGTAGATCGTCAAAGATGGAAGAGAGAGAGAAGCCATTCATCAAGATGTCCAAATCAGATGAGAGAAAGGCTTTAAGGAGACAAAGGGCCATTGAAAAGAGCTTTGCAAAGGTTGAAAAGGAGATGGAGAGGAATGGAAATTCCCGCACTCCAGCAGATAGGCCAATAGGAACGAAGCATCAGGAGAAGAGCGCCAGAGAGGCGATACCAGAGGGTGCTGATGAGCAGTTTTTTCAGCCAGCTCCTTGTTTAAAGGAGAATGTTGTATAACAGGGAAGCTGGGAAGGCCCCAGGAATGCAGCAAGAGTCAGGAGCCTTCCCCCAAGAGGAGGAGGCTTGGCAACAGAGGCCAGTTTTACTCCTACAGCAGCAGGGTTCAGAGAACAATCCCTTAGGGAGGAAATGAAAGCCATAATGTTAGAAATCCTGTCAGAGGTTAGGGATGGACAATGTAATAGACCTAACCTCTGGTGCATAATGAGAAAAGGCAGGAGGCACAACATCCCTCACTGACTGGAGAAGCGGGGGAGGAATTAGGGTCCCAGAGATCCAATTCAATTAAGTCATATACCCAAAGTGAGGCTTTGATTTCAGGGGAGGATGATCAGAAAGAGTCCACTTTTTCAGATGAAGAAGGAAATGAGACAGAAACCCCAGCATTCATCAACCTGTTTCATCAGCAGCTGTTTAAGATGCTGATAGGGAAAGCCAAGGTAGCAAAAGGCTTGAGGAAGGTCTTACAACAGAGGAATCTGATCCAGAACCATCAGACCCAAAAGACAGGTTATTTGCGAGAACTAAGGTAGAAAGCGAAGTGGTGCCCTCATCTGAACTGTTCAGGAAGGTAATAGAAGGGCAGTTGGACCAACCAGTAATATTCCCAACACCAGGGGGAAATGAGAAAAGGAATTACAATGTGGAACTGGCGGATTTGATCCCAGCCCCAACAATAGGTGGACCAGTGGCGACTTCTGCATCTACTACCGTTTTGGCCAATGAAGAAGGGTCTAAAAGGGGAAGACAAGAAGGTGGAGCAGACCCTCCAAAAAGTGCATCAGGCAGCAATATGGTCAGTGAAGGCAACCTCTATTGCCTCATTTTTCAGCAGGGCAGTTCTGATATGGCTTGAACAGATGCAGGATAGGATGCCACAGGGTGCTGCTTGGGATTACAACGGGATTTTTTAAAAATGATAGCAATGATGGAGCTGATAGCCGACGCAACCCTCAGTGGGGTCAAGTATGCTACCAAGGCTATTGCAGCTTCTGTGGCGGTAAGGCTTCTAATTTGGCTCCACCACTGGCAGGCAGATTTGAAGCACAAGTGGAAACTTGCTTTGGTCCCAGTAAAAGAGGACAACTATTCGGGGAAGTGATTGAACCACTACTGATCAAGACCAAGGACAAGAGAAGGATCTTGCCTAGGAAGTTGGTCAAGCAGATTGGTGGCCATCACCATTCACATAATGGCAGTCCTTTCCAGCCACTGGGAGTGGCTTTGGTCACTCCCAGTATTCCCAGAGACCGTACACATTGACGCCAATCAGTCAACCAGACAGATCCGGATTTAGAGATAGGGGTTGTCAACGATTCCAAGGAAGACGACCATTCAAGGGCCCTTCTAACAGGCCCTTCTATCACACAAAGTGACAACTGGAACAATGTGCCCATTGGTGGAAGACTGGGCTTATTCGCTGACCGATGGGAGCAATAACAATGGACAAGTGGGTCCTGGACACAATAAAAAGAAGCCTAGTTCTGGAATTCATCTCTACACCTCCAAACTCCCTCAGAAAGTTCCTGATAGCAAGAGACCGAGCCAAAAAGGTCATCATGGAGACAGACACATAGTGTGTAAAAGATTCAAAATGCAATCCCTACAGTCAATCCTGGGGAAGCATCCAAGAGGGAGATGTCCTAACGTCAGTAGATCTCACGGAAGCATACTTACACATTCCGATTACCAAGACACATCAAAGGTTCCTGCAGTTTTGTTATGCAGGAAGGTATTACCAATACAGGGCCCTACCATTCAGTCTATAAGTTATAAGTTGGACACTTTCACATCAGCAGAGGCAGCCTTTGGAAGAATACTACAAAGAGTTCACACAGAGGTGGGGGCACGGGACCAGACTATTGCTGGACAACTGGCTTGGGTACGTCCCATGCTTTGAATTCTACAACCCGTACAATTGTGAAAGAATGTTGGTTCTTACCTGAAACGCAGAAGGAAAATCTAAACCCATCCGAGTGAATGTTGGTCCCGAGCTTAGGATCATCAAGAAAGAGCACCAACAAATCTCCATCAATTAGCCTTCATCAAAAACTGGGCATTCACAGTGGAAGGAGGCAGGACTAAGCTTTGATTGACTCAGTCTTCAAGGAAGCAGAGACTACCCATTTAATTAATCCAAATTTAATTCAGTGTATTGCAGCAAAATCAGCTATTCAAGTAGATTCAAGTAGATAATTCCAGCATTTTATAATTCCTTTCCAAAACATTGCCTGCCCAATTTAAAAGTCCAATTTATGTTTTAAAAGATCTTTAGTTTTTCTCTCCTTAGTTCCTTTCTTTCAGGTCTAGGATTTTTCTCTCTATGGTTGTTTGCCGCTTTAAGATATAGTTTTAATAGTTTCTTTTCCTGGATTTTCCTTTCTTTTTTTTTTTTTTTGTTTAAAGTTAGGGTCTACATAAAAAAGAATCTTCTCACCCAGCTCTAATCATTGTTCACCTACACTGCTCCTGCACATTTCTTTGTTGCCTCGGCTGTTCCAACTTCATGGGAGCCATGATGACTGCCTCTTCTCATCATGGGAAAGGGAAGAAGCCCTGAGTCCAGCATGAGAGTTGCTCTCTGTAGGGCGCCACTCTTTTCTTCACCATCCCTACAGGATGGCTTTAGCTCCTTTTGAAGCCCTCCAACAAGGAGAACTCTGCTTGGGAGCGTGGAGACCCATTCCTCATGTCCAATAGCACCTTGACATCAGCCAGAAGTCTGAATTGCAGTATGCTTCAAGAGCCAATGTAACATATAGTTTGTCAGAATTAGAAATAATTGTCCTGTAAGAAGAGATATGAGTCTTTAGCTAGAGACTCCTCTCTAGGGTGTACCTATTCCACTGGCAGTTTTTAATCACAAAAGGCAGTTAGCATTCTTAAAATATGGTGCCTATGGTTGCCTTCAGATAAGCAAACATTATTATCCTAGTTAACTGCTAAGAGGAATGGGCATACTTTTATAAAGAATAGAATCAAAATCCAATTGTTCTCATTGTTCTCCTTTCTCTGACTCAGTAAGAGCTTTAAGAGTAATCTCAGAGTAATCTTAAAACATATTTATTATTTTTCCTCTCCCCCTCAAAAGTCAGGCCTCATAGATGTTTTACTATGGTTAGTTGCATAGCCAGTCCAGTTTAGCATGGATTTGGCATTTCTATCCAAAGGACAGATATTCTTGTTTGATAGTGTTAATGGTATCATCGCAGGATGTATAGTAAAGTAATGTTATTTTTTGCAATTGACAAATATTGTTATAAAATTATTATTTTATTACAATAAATATTTTCTACTTTTTCTAAATATTCCTTACTTGTAGAAGTATGCTCAACTTATGACCACAATTGAGCCCAAAATTTCCATTGCTAAACAAAGCAGTTGTGAATTTTGCCCCATTTTACAAATTTTTGCCACAGTAAACTCAAGATACAGGTATAGTTATATGACACATAGAGTGTCAGATAGTGCTCCATTCAAAATCCAAGAAAGATATTTTTAGACTCCATTGTTATAGAGAAATTGACTTTTACTGGAAATCAAGTGGTAGCATCAAAAGAATTCGAGATCTGAGAATTTAGGGGCAGAAATCACATATACAAAGTCATGGCAGCATTCTCACCCACAACAGTTCAAACAGTCCATCCAATCTGAGATGTGTATAATGTCATGTGGGGCATCTTCGGGTGATGATGCAAACATCTAGCCATTGACCTTGGCCTGATTTAATAAGATGCTGCAGCTGGATCACTCGGATCTTTTCTGGAGATGCAGCTTTGATAAACATCCTCATTCAGCCCATCTTTGTTTTTGTTTTTTTTTAATATAAAAAAATATTTTTAAAACAAACAAATACAAACAAAACATAGAAAACACAAAACCATCTTCCAGTTGTATACGTACAGGGTGTCAGTTGGTTACAAATCTTTTATGCTATCCTTTCATAGTCCTCACTTACAATTTTTATAGATTCTCACATGATCAATCCAACATATATTTATACATTATCAGTTATTAATCATTCATTTGACTAAACTATTATTCCATCATTTTATACAAACTATTCTAAATTTTATATGAATTCATATTATGCATTCATCCAATGGTTATATATTTTTATATTATATTCTATATCATTCTACTAGTCTTATGAAATTTCCTAATATATTTCATTACCATATCTTTTTGTCTAACAATTGATAAAATAAATCCCATATCTTATAAAATTGTTTATCTTCTTGTTCTCTAATTTCAAATGTCAATTTACTCATTTCAGCACAATCCATAATTTTCTTAATAACTTCCTCCTGCATAGGTATTTTTTCATTTTTCCAATTCTTAGCAAATACAATTCTAGCCGCTGTTAAAACTTTTACAATCAAATATTTCAATTCTTTGTTATATATTTCCAGTATAATTCCCAATAAAAATATCTCTGGTTTAAAGTCTATGTGTTGTTTTGTCATTTTTTCCAGCCATGTGTGGATTTTCGTCCAATATCTTTTTGCGATCGAACATGTCCACCATATAAGGTAATATGAACCAGGTATCTGATGACATCTCCAACATTTATCCGATTTGTTCTTAAACATTCTCGCAATTCTCGTTGGGGGTAGATGACACCTGTAAAGCATCTTATACACATTTTCTTTATAAGCAGTTGACATTGTCATTTTATAATTTTGGGACCATAATCTTTGCCATTTCTCTAAATCAATCCCATATCAAAATTTTTCCCCCAAGCAATCATCGTTTCTTTAACTTGCTCTTCCTCTAATTTATACTCTAGTAAATGTCCATAAAGTTTTTTAATTACCTTTTCATCAGGACCTGTCAAAATTTTATCTAAATCAGTCAACTTATCATAGAAACCTTCTGTTTTAAGATCTTTATCAAATCTAGATGTATACATATGAAAACCAATTCATCTTTATACCTTGTTCTTCCAATGTTTGCATAGATTTAAGTTCACCCTTTTCATTCAATATCTCTCCATATCTAACTGTTTGTTCCTTTATATGTTATTGGATAAGAAAAAGCTTCGATAGTAGATAACCAAAGTGGATTTTTCAAATAATATTGCTTTTTAATCTTCTCCCAATTTAATAACAATGCCTCTCAAATATAATGTCTTCTAAAATACTCCTGCATTTTAGTTCCCTTATACCAGAGGGAGGCATGCCATCCCAACATCAAGTCATGTCCTTCTAAAGTCAATAATCTACTGTTCCTTAATGTTACCCATTCCTTTACCCACATCAAATTTGTCGCCTGATAATATAATTCCCAATTGGGCAAAACAAATCCTCCTCATATTCTTACATCTTGTAATAATTTAAGCTTAATTCTTATTTTCTTTCCCTGCCAAATATATTTCAACACTATTTTATTCTCCCGCCTAGACTATTGTAATGCTCTCTATATGGGGCTCCCCTTGAAGAGCATCCGGAGGCTTCAGCTGGTGCAGAATGCGGCCGCGCGGGTGATTTTGGGGGCTCCTCGGAGCTTCCGTGTTACACCGCTCCTGCGCGAGTTGCATTGGCTTCCAGTGGCCTTCCGGGTGCGATTCAAGGTGTTGGTGGTCACCTTTAAAGCGCTCCATGGCTTGGGACCCGGGTACTTACGGGACCGCCTGCTGCCACCATCGGCCTCCCGCTGGCCAGTGCGCTCCCACAGGGTGGCCCTCCTTGGGGTGCCGGCAGCCGGACGATGCCGGCTGGCGGCCCCGAGGGTGCAGGCCTTCTCTGTGGGGGCACCTTCCCTCTGGAATGAATTACCCCCGGAGATGCGGACCATTACTGACCTGCAGACCTTCCGGCACGCACTAAAGACCCACCTTTTTCAACAGGCCGGTCTGGCCTAGTATCAATTACTAGAGTTTTAATTTTTGGTATTTTTAACATTTTTACCTTGTTTTTATAGTGTAATTCCAGCCACTTGTTTAATCTCTTTTTAAATCTCTTTTAAATTTTTTATTAATTGTGTCATTTTATCTTGGCTGTACACCGTCCCGAGTCCCATATTGGGAGAGGGGGCGGTATAAAAATTTAATAAATAAAATAAATAAATAAATATTCAAATCTTTAAAGTACTCATTCAGCCCATCTTTGAACGCTTCTATCAGGGCTCCTTGGGACCAGCCTCGAATATGGCACGCCAGTTCTCTAAATTCCTAGGTGTATTCGGCCACAGATCTCCGCCCCTGATTTATGGTCTTCATTCTAATCCTAGCCTTACGTTTGGCCAGTGGATCTTCGAATCTGGCACATAATGCTGCCATGAACAGGTTATAGTTCATCAATTGAGGGGCATTATCATTATGCAATGTCACCATCCACTTTGCAGCAGTTCCTTCTAAAGCATCTCACTTTAGCTGCTTCTGATGAAAGATAATCACCAAATTCTTCCGTATTGTTCCAAACTTGGGCTAGAAAGAAACCTAATTCTTTGGGATCCCCCCATACTTTACTTCCAACAAAGGCACCTTTAGAATTCGACGCTTTCTTGTAACTGCTCCCCCTGCAGGGGGCCCTTGGGCGGCAGCCACCAGTTGAGCTGGCCCAGGTTGATATATGGGGATGGCTGGCTGGGCTCCCAGTGCTGCTGCCTCCACCTTCTCTCTCCCAAATTCTTCACAAATCAGCAATTCATATCTTTCATCAGGTTTGCTTCCTCTCACAGCTTCATTTAAGAGATTTAAGGCTTGTGTTAGCAGAAGGTTCCTCTTCTGTTCCTCCTGCCAAGCCTCCTCTCCCCAGCGGCGCCTGGTAGTCATCACTCCTGGGGGGGGTGTTCCTCTGGTTCCTTCCATCTGACTCCCAAGGACCATTAGGGTTGGACTACCGGTTTCTCTTCGAGGTACAGACTTGCCAGTAGCTCGGCCTCCCCTGCAGCATTATGCAGGAATTTGTTCTTCCAGCAGCTCCCAAATCTTCTTAGTCACTAGCTGAGTTAGACATTGTTTTTCAGACCACCTCGGAAGATAGAATGTTAATTCTCCGAGTGGGCTGGTAAACTGAGATCTCAAATAGTGTCAGATAGTGCTCCATTTAAAATCCAAAAAAGACACCCTTAGACTCCATTGTTATAGAGAAAAGGACTTTTAATGGAAATCAAGTGGTAGCATCAAAAGAATTCGAGATCTGAGAATTTAGAGGCATCAATCACATATACAAAGTCATGGCAGCGTTCCCACCCACAATATCTGACTGTGGTTTTTTTCCCCAAACCCCAAAAACTTTAACCTTAGACTGTCTACTATTGACTTCACCCCTTTCCTAAGAGGTCTGTAGGGGGTGTGCATAAGCGCACCAATGTGCCTATTTATCATCCCTGTTATAATGTTTCTTGTATGTATGTATGTATGTATGTATGTATTATTTTTCTTATATGTATCCATGTATTATAACTATGTTTTTACTTATACCTATTATCTTGTAAGCAATTGACAAATAAATAAAAAATAAATAGTTCAAACGGTCCATCCAATCTGAGATGTGTATAATGTCATGTGGGGCATCTTCAGGTGTTGATGCAGACATCTGGCCGTTGACCTTGGCCTGGTTTGATAAGATGCTGCAACTGCGCAGTAAGGAAGTAAGCCTCCAGCACACTTCCCCTCCCCACAAAGCCCAATTTATCCTCCCTCCCCCAATTACTATGGCAGCTGGAAAGACAAGTGAAAGAAAAGATTCTTGAAGGCTGATATACAACTGAATTCACTTCAGTAATGATGTACAGTTAGTTCTCAACCTACAACCATATTTGAGCCTGGAATTACAGTTGTAGGTAATCATAATCTGAAACAGGTCATCCTATGAAGGCACCCATTTTTATTACATTTGCAGCAGTCACTATGTGAGCAGAGATGTCATTAAGTGAATGTGGAAATTGTTAAGTGAATCCATTATACCCGATAGGCGTTTTCTGCTGGAAACCAAAAGTAAATTCTGGAAACTAGTAAAAATTGATTTAAAAATTGCAATGACATGAGGTGGTTGCCAAGTGTCCAGAATATAAACAGGTGAATGCTTGGTGTGTATGTCTGTGTGTGTAGCCATTGTAACTTCTAAATCCAATTGTAGATCCTTTTGAGAATCTATCATACCTTTAAATGATTAACCATAAGTCAAGGACTATCTGTATTGCAGGTTATAAAATGTTATTAATTATTTTTGCAAGCATTACACAATCTAGAAAGCCAGATCTATTAAGCATCTGATAGGCCATCATAAATAGCCAACGACTACAGGTTATTAAACTCTTTGCAATATAAAGTGTTAATTTCAGATAGTATTGCCTTCAGGTCTTCATAAAAGTAGAAATAGGATAGGATAGGGGTCTCCAACCTTGGCAATTTTAAGATTGTGGACTTCAGCTCCCAGAATTCCTCAACCAGCAAAGCTTGGTTGTCCACAAGTCTTAAAGTTGCCAAAGTTGGAGATCCCTGCGCTAGGAAACTGGAAGGTTCTTGAGAAGCAAGGATTTCAAAGAGTTGTATAAAGTTAATATGCTGAAATAATGAATGGCTACAGGAAAAAATACCTTAGACTGAGAGTTAAAAGTGAGACTCATTAGTGTTCTTTGCAGTAATTTGTTAAAACTCCAATTAAAAAAGCATATGCAAATATAAGCAGACAGAGCCTGCAGTTTTCTTTTTGCTAGTTCTGTGAAGCATTTGTTTTATAGAAATGTATAATATAATATGTGTAATTTAGCAAAAAAATATGGACTGTTAAACAAGAATTTTTAACTGGAATCAGAATATCATTGGCTTTAATCTTAATGGTAGTTGGCTGTAATTACACACACACACACACACACACACCACACCACACACAATGGTACAGGGAAATGTTTTTACTGTATTAGCTAAAAGACTGAACATATCTTTATAACAACAAAAAACAAGCCACAGTTGAAATGCTGATACTGAGTTCTTGTTGAAAGGAATTTGGCAGCTTCTCTGGAGTTTTACTGGATAAGTACCCACATTGTACAGTTCAACAATGTCTCATATAGCAGAGAATCTAAAAAGTAAGCACTAGCATAATTGCCACTTAAATCTTTATATAAAAAGTCCCTTCAGCAAGAATAAGGAAGTGTTCATTATTGCTGCCTTTTCAATAATGCTAAATCTTTACATGCTTTTGTTCAATAAGATTTGAGACCATGTTTCTTTATTTTTTAAAAAAAATTTTTTTTAAATAAACGAATTTTCTTATATACAACATTATTTCCATTCATTACAACTCCTTCGTGACAGTGTACATACTTTTACATAAATCTTAACTATCTATACACTTGTCTATACTGCTTAATCTGTCTGTCATGCCCCTGTTGGAATCTGATTCCGAGGGGGAGGCTGAGCAGCTGACAGGGAGTCGGGGTGTGGCTCCGTTGGCTGTGGAAGAAACTGAGGAAGGGCAAAGTCCGACTGGGCAGAGCAGAGGTGGAGCAAGGCAGAGGGAATTCAGAAGAAGATCCAGGGCCACCCCCCTCTTCATCCTAGGGCATGCAGGAAAGAACAGAGAAGGGAGCAACATGAATTGTGTGGCTTACAGGGGAGGAAAGGGCCCTAATTCCCTTCATTAGCTACAGCTGGGAACAATGTTCTCCAGCACGATGATTGGAGAATCCATAGTTGGGTTGACATATGCCATTCTGCCTGGAGACTGAGTCCATAATTTTAGCCACACCCTTTGTCAACTGTCACTTTCCCCAGTTCATGACTCAGTCTTGTCTAAGGAGGTTGTGGCTTGATTGGCTCCTCAATCTCCAGACAGGTATGGATTCTATATGTACTTTGTTTTTGAACTGAATTTCATTCACTTAAAGGCTGTTCTTGGAAGAGTTTTTTCTCCAGACGAAGATAACTGGACATTGGGGGCAAAGTTGGAGGCATAAAAGGGACTTTTCTTACTTATGTATTGCCTTACTATTTTCTTATTTATGTGTTGCCTTTGTGCCACACATTCTATGTCAAATAATAATCTGTTTCCTCTCTTTCATGGTCAACTTACCCATCTCGGCACACTCTAGTATTTTTCTTATCACATTTTCCTCTGATGGCATACTATCATTTTCCAATTCTGTGTGCAAGATATTTTTCTGTTGTTAATAAATGTAGCATTAGATACTCTGTTTTCTTATCATATTTTCCCATTATACATAATAGAAAACTCTCCAGTCTTAATTCAATTTGCTGTTTAATTATTTCTTCTATCCATTAATTTGTCCTTATCCAATATTCTCCAGTGAGCTGTTCCAAGCATCCAGGTCAGGGTTGTACTTCCGTCTGCCATTCAACAGGCTGAGCAAAGTTCTGAGGACACTCCCCCTTGCTGTTTGTCCCCAGTTTAGCTCAGCCTGTCGTTCGAGCTAGAAGTGCATTCCTGCCCAGGAGCATTGGAAAGCTACAGACAGGATTAACAGCCTTCAGGATTTAGAAGGTCCTGTTCTTCTATTTTTTTCCTTTCCAAAATGCTGCCAGCCAACGATGATTGATCAGCTGTTTGTCAATTGCAGCTGGTCTTTTTCAGGACCATAGCAGCCCGAAGAGGGGGAGCTCAATTTCACTGCTGAAGCCTCTTATTTTCAAAAGTCTTCAACAATCTAAGGCACGTTGGCAAGTATCTGCTCCTCGGTGCATTACTGGAGCGTCGAATTGTCTTTTTTTTTTTTTTTTTTACAGTCTTTCACACTCGCACCGAGGTCCCTAAACTGCCCTCTTCAATTTAAACTTCACGCCGGCCGTTTCAGCGGCCGGCGCCATTTTGAATCGGCCGTTTTTTGTGCTGAAAAATAAAACAAGTTATTAAAGGTGTCTTTATTTGCAGAATCAGGTCTTTACCCTCAACAGCTGCATCGTAATATGTTCCTTGCTTTTGTTTGCATTTCCAACATTCAGATGATCTGTTCGGGAACATTTTTGCTAATCTAGCAGGTGGTAGGTGCCATCTGTAGAACATTTTGTACAAATTTTCTCTATATGATGCCGACATCGTCAATTTATAATTTATAATTTTTCTCATTTCTCCAATTCTAACGTGTAGCCAAAATTTTTTGCCCAAACAATCATTGTTTCTTTAACCATCTCCTCTTCCATCTTATAGTCCAACAAATAATTATATAATTTTTTAATCAATTTCTCCTCTGGACCTTGTATAACTATGATGGCGAACCTATGGCACATGTGTTGGAAGTGGCATGCAGAGCCATTTCTGCCAGCACACAAGCCATCGCCCCAGATCAATGCACTATGTATGCACACGCGCCTCCTGCCAAACAGCTGATTGTAGGGTATCTGTCGTGCATGCACAGGGGGTTGCATGCAGATGCGTAGAGGTGCGTGGGGGGGCTCACGCACATAGTGCATTATGGGTGTAGGCATACGTGCACATGCAGGCGCGCACTTTCAGCACGCAAGGACAAAAAGATTAGCCATCACTGTTGTATAAACTCATCTAATTGCAATAGTTCTCTATGCAACCCATGTCTTTCTGTATCTTTCTTGAATCTTGCTTGTATTTGCATATACATCCACCACTCTACCTTGATTCCTTGCTCTTTTAATTCTTATTTCATTTTTAATATCTCTTGCTCATTTAACATGTCCTTATATCTTACTATCTTATCAAGATTTAACACATTTGTGTTAAATCATAACACATTGATGGTTGATAACCAGATCGGAATTTTGTCATAATGATTTCTTTTAATCTTTTCCCAAATTAATACCAATGCATTTCTTATTTGCTGTCTTTTTTTAATGAGTCCATCCACTCCGTTAAGGACATGGATTGGGGGGTTCCGTAGGTAATTCCGGCATAGGGACAAATTCCATTCCAACTAAGAAAAGAATTTTATATTGTCTACTTAGAACTACTCAATTGAAATCATCCCCCTCCCACTTTCTCAGGCTATGTGGCAGCATGGAATATGACTTCCAAAGCTGACACTTTTTTTATTTTGAGACCTTTTATTTCTTGTTTCACAGAATCAACACAGATCCTCCTTAATAACCACCACAACCCCCCCTCCCCTCCCCTGGGCCCTCGGCTGATGAAAAACCCGAAACCCGGCTGGGCACATCTCCACCAGAGGAACTCCCCCCTCTTGGCCCAGCCAGGTTTCGGTAATACCCACCAGGTCCCTCACAGATCAAATCATAAATGAGAGGGGCCTTGTTAATAACGGACCTGGCGTTACACAACATCAGCCGAAGGCCCAGGGCCCGATCGCTCGGACCACCTGGGGAACGGGATTTGACAAGGGGGTCGGAGCGCGCCACCGCAGACAAACAGCGGGGGCGCGCTCCCAATACAGAATATGGCCCCCTATAACCGCCAAATCTGCCTCTCCTGCTCACCGTACTAATAGCTTTTATTTCACCCTCCCCTGAACAGCCCCCCATCTTCAACACGGCCTCACCCGACCCCAGCACCTCCCGGCAGCGCTCAACCCGCGGCCTGGCCCCAGCCCCAGGCGGGTTGTCCCCCAACCCCCGCCCGGCCACCCCTAACCCCAATAAAAATCTAGATAAAAATTTACAACAACCCTCCCTCAAGCGCTTCTTGTGGCCACACCATCTCTCCGGATCCCAGGATCCGTCCTTGAGGAAAGTCTTGGAAAGTTTAGAGGGCCACTTCCGAGAAAGGGGGACATTTCTCAAGGCCCACAAGTCTTCCAGAGAGTATCTCAGTGGCGCCTTTAACTGGGCCTCCCCTGACCGATGCCGGCAACGCTGGGGGCCCACTGGTCGGGACCGAGATCTAGTCCAGAAAAGTTCGGGTGGTGTCCATGTCCCCCCCCGGCCTCCGTCTTCGCCTCCGCTGTTGATGCCGAGGGGACAGCACCGAACGTCGACCCCGTACCCAGCTGGTCCCCGTTGCCGCCGGAGCCGCCGGAGCCTCAGCTGCCATCGCCGGAACCATCGCCACCGCCATCAAATCAAAAGGACCCGACACTCGAGGCCAGATATTGTACAAGGCCGCCATGGCGCCACCCACAGCCACCTCGGCAGCCAGGGGCAGGCTCCTCCCCACGCGACCGCCGCAGTGCCACCCACGGCAGTCACAATGGGCAAGACCCATCCCATGGCCCGGGCCCAGTCGGGGGAAAGCCTTCGGGCCTAGCCGCGGCAGGTCCACCATTGCCCAACTCCCACCGCGGCCATTAGAAACCGGCCCCAGCAGGGCCTCCGACGCCCAAGGCCCGCCCCAGCAATAGTCAGGGCGACCCGGGCAACCACGGACCGTGGCTCTACTGAGGGCCCCACCAAAGGCTCCCCCGCCACCTCCGACAACTCTGCCAGGTCCTCCGCAGGCTCCCCCGCCACCTCCGACATTACTGCCGGGTCCGCGCTGCTTCAAAGCAGTCGCAGCAGTTGGTATTTGGCTTCGCAGGGCCGCTGCCGCTCTAAAGTCCACCAGACGACTCCGGCTTCAGCCGCTGTCTCCGGCCTCACCGCAGGCTCCCTTGCTGCCTCCAATGTCCCTGCCGGGTCTGCTCCGCCCCGCAACGATTGCGGCAGCCAGAACTTGGCCGCGCAGGGCCGCCGCCGCTCGGGAACCATTCCAGGCGGCTCCAGCTTCAGCCTCGGCCTCGGCTACGATCTTCCGCCTCCAGCCTTTGGCGCCAGGCTCAACGCCCACGTATGGCCCCTCCGGGATCGCCAACCCCCCCCCCCAGGTCCTTTAGCCACCCCTGCCACCGGTGAGGACCCGGGGGGAGGGAGACCTACCCCATGAAAGTTGAATGCATCAGGGCCAAGAACATTTTTAAAAAGTCAAGAATAAACCTGCTTATATCTTAGACAAAGGTAATTGTGACTACAAGAGATCCTCATTTAGTTACAATTGGGATGGCAGTCATTAAGCAAAGCAGTTGCTAAATGAAACTGCAGCTATGCTTATAATCTTAATTCAGCTTTCTTTTGCTTTACAGACCTGCAGAGGTTGTAAATATGAGAACTACTTATAATGTTACTTTTTTATCATTGTTTTGACTGTGAATGGTGGCTGTATAGATAAACCCTAAGCAAGAACTAACATTTTGTTTATAGCCAGGGTGTCAGGCATCCAAAAATTGTCCGTTGCAAATCAGTAACTCCAAGACAGGCGTAATCTCTTAAATGCTTTATTAAGAACAAGTACTGGTAAAGTCTGTGGAATTTCGGAACTGAGGTGCTTGTCAGACCTCCCACAAAATTCCACCTACACACACCCACTTTTCTATACCTCATTAATCACATGAACTAATTATTCTGCAGTTGCAATTACTTGCTACGTTGAACTTTCAAACTCATATATTTTTTTCTACTAAAAACTATTCAATTACATCACCCCCCTTCCACATTTTCAACTCTGTGGCGGCAATGAATTCCAGAGCTGACACAGGGATAAATGCAACACCAGTAGAATCGCCTGTATATTTTGCTATCCATTATAAGGTACTAATACAGGTAGACTTAACAGTTCATTTAATGACCGTTCAAAGTTACAAGGTACTAAAATAAGTGACTTATGACTATTTTTCACACTTACAACTGTTGCAGCATCCCCATGGTCATATGATCAAAATTCAGACCCTTGGGAACTGACTCATATTTATTATTGTTGTCGTGTCCCAGGTTCATGTGATCATCTTTTGTGACCTTCTGACAAGCAAATTTGATGGGAAAACCAAATTCACTTAACAACCATGTTATTAATTTAGCAACTGCAGTGATTCACTTTAACAACTGTAGCAAGAAAAGTCACAAAATGAAGCAAAATTCACTTAACAAATGTCTCACGTAGCAACAAAAAATTTGGGTTCAATTGTGTATCCTAAGTCAAAAACTACCTATATTAATGGTTATCACTTGCTAAATGATAAATGGGAGGAGAGAATTTGAGTGCCAAACTCAATATCTCTTCTTAAAAACTGGTTTGATGCGAGACTCTAATCATCCTTTGTACTCCAAAATATTTTTTAAAATACATTCATATAAACAGGCATGGCACAATTCCAACAATTGAACAAAAGGTGCCTTGCCCTGGTGTGGCAATCACTATTTTATTACAGGGTATACAGATAATGTGGACTGAAAGGTGGATTTAACAAACTCCATTCAGTAGACTTCAGATACAACAGACAAATTTTCTAGAAATAAAGGACAAGTTGGTTGTACTTGAAGTAGTCAAGTTAAGGCAATAAATTTACATTGTCATTTCCATCAGGTTACAGTATGTCATTCATTTAATGATGTTATCACACAAATTATGCAAATCACTGTGAATGATGCAGTTTGGAAGTAACAATCACCCAACCCTTCAAGCTGCTGAATTTAGGCTTCACTGTATTTGCTTTGTTTTTTTCTTAGGCTGTGGATTGTATGATTTCCAAGTCTTTGCACATTGTTTTTAGGCCACGTAGTATCAGGACCATACCAGATAGCATCTGTATTAGGATTGTTCTTTTATTAATTCATGGTTGGAAGAAAGAAATAATCATTGCTTCTTCTTCTGATCATGATGGGCAATAAGAATGTCTGCGATGATATTAAGAGTACTTTTTACCTCCTAAAATATGCTCTTAAAATTTTATATAAAGACTTTTCTAGACAGTTGGTCTTAATTTAACCTCAATTTAACCTGCTTATGCCAACTTAACCTTTATTTTAAATTTATCTGTGCAAACTTAACCTTTATTTTAAATTTATCTTTGGTTCTTGTACAATATTTTTACAAATTTTTATAAACAAATATGAATACAGTATTAATGTCCTGTAATGTCAGGTGTTTAAGACAAGACGAACATAAGCAATCTGTAATAATTTTTGTTCCACTCTTAAAATTCTGAGGTTCCAACCTTCAGATGGAAACTTGCAAATCTAGCATAGTCCATTTTATTTGGCAAGCAGTGTTTTATTTGGCAGATAGTGTTTTGGATGTCAGTATCAGAGCGACAGCCCCTGAATGTTAAGTTGGACCAAATGTAAAGCTGTATAGACAAATTTGAAGCTTGAAATAGAAAAAGGAAAAATCCAGAAACTTGGTGACTGTTTCTGTGAGGCTAATATATAATTCTAAAAGCATATTTTCTATTTTAGTTTGTATAATACACTTTGAGTATGAAAGTTGTATTTAAAGTGGAGGAATATTTGTAAGAAGTTTATAAATATAAATCAAAGAGTTTTAAGTATTCTGATTAAGCAATTCTGTGATTTTGATCCCAAGTCAAACAGGAGTTTAGTGAATTGACCTCTCAGCCCCTCCTATTCTAGGCTGTTCTTTCAGTCTGTCAGAAGGCCTCTTCTAATAGTTTGGGGAAATTCTGGTGGCACAAGGCAATTGTTTATCTAAATAAAGCCATCTTTGAGTAGCTGTTAAATAACCATGCTATTTGGGTTATTTTTTTATTTCAGCATGATCAATGCTCTCACTTAAACCCCTACAGTATTTTTATGTGGATAGTCTAGCTACTACTATTTCAGTTTTAGGAAAAACTAAAAAGAAAATAAAATGTTAAAAGTAACCTAAAAATAGCAGCATCCAAATGCTACTGTGTTGTTTTCATAAGTGAGCTTTTCTTTTACAGGTTTTCCTCGTATAAATATAAAAGGTAGTCAATTCATTAATAATTTTGCACTCATATTTAATCTTCTGAGACCAAATAATATTTGCATTCTGTAGACTGGCATCTGGTAATTTCAGTTTCATTTCCCGAGAATGTTGTGTTTTCAGATAGCAAGATTATGGGCAGAGTGTCTGGTTTTATTTCTGCTTTACATCTAGGCTATAGTGTTTAATAGACAGCAGTCAAATTGAACTGAGCTGCTACTGTCTTTATTTCCCAGGAGTAATATCCCTAGAGTATTTGCACCTCAGGTCCAGAATTTAGTTTTGCCAGGCCACCAGAAAAATGTGAAATAAATGGAGGACTGATGAGGGGAGAAGATAAATGCCTTGTTCAGCAAAACCTGGTAACAATGGTTTGAGTCCTAAACAGCAAGTTAATTCCTTTGAATTCCATTTTCATCTCCTGTTCCATATCCCTGCCCATATTCTCACCTCAGTGCCCAAACTTACCACAGCAGGACAACTGCAAAAAGAGTTGACCTTAAACCATTTTTCCCCTGAGAAGTTCTCATAGTAAGTATTGAAAGTTAGCTATTCCTTCACTCCTTATATTGGAGTGGCATTGGCACTCAACTGGAATCCAATAGAGAGGAAATGGAGACAATTAGTTGCTTTTCCAAGTTTTATTCAAAACATTTTGCCAGGAGTGATAACTTTGCTTTCTTCTCAAAGCAAAAGAACTCTACTTTTTACAATATGAAATATTGGATTTGCTACAAGGATTATTGTAAATGTTAATCTAGACTAGCATTACATACTGGAATTTACTATCTTTTTAAGGCAAAATATATACACCATTTGCTCAAAACAGATTCATAAATGCTATTATTCATATTTGGTTACATGTAGTCCTGGAATTACAACAGCTCATTTAGTGACCATTCAATGTTACAGTAGAACTGAAAAAGTGACTTACAACTGTTCTTCACATTTATGACTGCTTTAGCATCTCCATGGTCACTTAATCAAAATTTAGACGCTTAGAAACTGATTCCTATTAATGATAGTTGCAGTGTTCTGGTGATCACCTTTTGCAAACTTTTGACAAGCAAAGTCAATGGGGAAGCCAGATTCATTTAACAGCCATGCTACTAAGTTTAGCAACTGCAGTGATTCACTTAATGGGAGTAAGAAAGGTTGTACAATGAGACAAATTCATTTAACTGGCTTGCTTACAACAGAAAGTTTGGGGTCAATTGTGATCGTAAGTTGAGGGCTACCTATATTCTACACCCATTGAAGGATAGGGCTGCCCTCCTGCCCATTTTGGTTGTTCTTCCATAAATGCTGATACTAATGAGCAGGTGTGCTTGCATGCAGTGCCAATGCAAGAACAAAGAGAGCAAAAGCATCTATGGCACAAATTTGGCACCACCACCCTTTTGTACATTGCTCTTCTGTGTGGTAATTTCCCCCCCAGAATATTAACACAATAGGTAAATGAATATGTTGCTACATATTAGATTTTTAACTTTATCTAAATAAAGACAATAAATTATCAGTAATAAAGTATTAATTAACATTAGGAAACAAACAAATGGAATAGCTGTCATTTACATATATAATCCCTTTCCTACTTCAGTCTTTCTCCTTTCCCTTCTCTTTTGTTTCCCTTTTTATTCTTTTATCCATTGACTTGGTGGATTGGAAACAAATACAAGCATGTTTTTAATAGTTTTCAAGGGAAGGCAATAGGATTCAAGCCTCAGTTTTCTTATAATAAATTAGACTGGAGTTTGTTTCTTTTTCCTTTATATCATGGATGTCAAACTCGCAGGATCACTTTGCCATCACATGATGTTTCATGGTGTTTTTCCCCTTCACAGAATTGGAGTGGGTGTGGCCTGCATGTGACTCATCCAGCCCACATGACGCCAGTTTGACACCCCTGCTTTACATAATATCCGTGTTAGGTTGACAGTTTGGTGAAGTTTTTACAGGCCTAAGTACAGTGGTGGGATAAGGAGAGAAGGGTCTCTGCTGTCCACCATCCTCCACCCCCAATTTCAAGTCAGCTGATGACTCTTTCTAGTATAAGATACGATTTGGGGGGAAACAGATGAAAAACTGTTTAGGCCTGCTAAAAGCTTTCTTAATCTGTAACCAAAATTAAATTTATGCTTTCCCCTAAATAAATATAACTGTAAATCCTCTGACCTTTAGAGAAATAGATTATGGACATGGCCAGATATTATTACTTTTTCAGCAGTCAGCATTGGCAACATACATGTCTTCTTCAGATTTTAAACCTGTTTACATATATTAAAAACCCAAAAGAAAGGTTTTATTTACATATCTTTCTGTTGAAGAAATCTAGGATAGTGACATCTTTGACTAGTTATATTAAGCTGCTTTGTCATTGTTAACTTGGTTATTGCCTGAATTTTAAGTGCTTTCCATTCTTCCCTTTCATTAACCTAACAAATTATTGAGGAAAACTATTCATTTGGTTTTAAACATGTAATCATTAAGACAATAATTATAAGGTCCTGACAAGATAATATATCTGTCTTCTATTTGAAACAAAGCAAAGTGCTTCCTTAAATATGTATCTTGCCTGAGAATTTTTTGTTGTACACCGGAAATAATACTGCTGATATATTTCTGTAAGGAACAGCTCTTGTGGCTTATTTTTTAAATTAATGTATAGTGGGATGTTGTCCTTGGAAAAGCATCAATTCATATATATTAATGCCAGCAGAGACCCAGTTTGATTTGATGATTAAGACTGATAACAGGAAGACCATGGCTTCCTGCCTTAGGCATGAAGCCAGCTGGGTCATTTTTGGCCACTCCCTTTCTTTCAGACCTAGAAAGAAGTCAGTGGCAATCTACTTCTGAAAAATTTGCCAAGAAAACTGGATGAACTTGTCCAGACCAGTTGCCAGGAGTCAAGGCAAATTTTAAGGCAAACAATTAAAATAATATAAAACAACATCCAGCATATTATTAGAATAACATACACTTGGAATCTCTGGATCTAGAACAACGTTTTGGATTTAAAAGAAGCACTAGTGCTGTGAAGGCGAACCTCTGGCACGTGTGCCACAGGTGGCATGCAGAGCCATTTGTGCCGGCACGCAAGCTGCAGGCAAGCTTACCTCACTGCGCATGTGTGTGCCTTACAGCTGATTTTTGACTGGTTTGAGGCCTTTTTCAGCCTCTCAAAGGCTTGAGGAAGGCTTCTACAAGCTTTGTAGGCCAAAATCTAGCCCCGTTTCGTCACTTCCTTTTTTTGGAAAAACCTGCTAGAAGGGGACCAAAAGCCATTCGAAGTTTGGACTGACCACAAAAATCTGGAAAGCCTTAAGACATCGTGAAAACTATCATCCAAAGAAGTCCGCTGAAAAATAACCAACAACAAGAAGAAGGAAAAGAAGGAAATAAGGTACGATATCAATCACAAGTAGAATTTGGAGTAACTACAAGGCAAAGAGCAAGAAATAATTAAACCCAAACCTTCAAGAAGAACAAGATCAATTAAAATAAAGAAGAAAAACAAGAAGTAAGAAAAATAATTCAATAACAATAAGAGAAGATACTAGATTAATAAACGTAGAGTACTAGAGAGAAAGTGATCAAGAGATAAAGATATAGACAAATTAGAACTATGAAAAAGAGGTGAAATTCCTATCCATTAATATAAATGGTTTAAACTCAAAAATAAAAAGACAAAGGATTCTGGCAAAATTGATAAAACAAAATGTAGATATTGTTTTTTTACAGGAAACACACATTTTGAAAGCACAGGAAAACTATTTAGTCTGCTCCAAATTAGGGACAGTGTTTATGGCTTCCGCAGATAATGAAAAAAAGAATGGAATAGCAGTGTATATTAAAGAAGAGATAAAAGCAACATTATTATTCGCAGACCCCAAGGCAAGAGTCTGGCAATAGAAATACAGATAAATTTGAAAAAAATCTTATTGGTAGTAATTTACGCTCCTAATGTTAACCAAAAAGAATTTTATAAAGCTTTATATGCTAAAATTATTGAATTGGAAGGCAAAAATATTCGTATTATTGGGGATTTCAGTGCTGTAGCAGATTATCAAAAAGATTATAATGGGGGAAATAAGAAGAGAAGGGAAAAAAGGAAGAGAGAATTACCTAAAATTTGCGTAGAAATGATTAAGGAATTAAATTTAATAGACGTATGGAGGAAACTACACCCAGATAAGAAACACTTTACTTTTTATTCAAACCCCCATCATTCATGGTCGCGCATTGATATGGCATGGATGAGTAGAGAGCTAATACAAGATGTGATAGAAGTAGAAATTATATTGAATACTTGGGCAGACTACAACCCTCTTAAAATTAATTGGCAGGGTAAGAAAAAACCAAGGAGAAGGTGGACTTTAGATTCTCAACTATTAAAAGATGAGGAATTTATAAAGAAACTTAAGAAAGAATTAAATTTCTATCTTAAAGAAAATAATAACTCAGATACAACTATTCAAAATTTATGGGATGCGATGAAAGCCGTTATAAGGGGAATTATAATATCTTATACCGTACAAAAAAATAAAGAAAAACATGCTCAGCATAACAACCTACACCAAACAATTAAGAAATTAGAAACTGAATTACAGGAAGTACCACAAAAGGTTAAAATCCAAGAACAATTGATTTTTTATAAACATAAACTCAATTTAATGGAACAGGAAGAATTGATTAGAAATTTGAAAATAACTAAGCAAATATACTTCGAACAAGCAAATAAGCCTGGCAGATGGCTCTCTTATAAACTCAAAAAAGAGAAAGAGAAAATAACCATTTACCAATTACAAGATGAAAGCGGAAATTATCAGCATACCATAGAGAAGAAAAAAGAGATTGTATACAAATATTTTGAGAAGCTGTATAAAAAGGAGAGAGTAGATGAAGTTCAGATAAGGAAATATTTAAGAGATAAAAGTACTCGTGAAATTAAGGATGAGATGAAAGAACTGTTGACGAAGAATATATCTATGATAGAATTAAAACAAGCAATTAGAATCCAGAAAAGTAACAAAACTTCAGACCCTGACGGCTTCCCAGCAGAATTTTATAAAGTAATAGAAGAATAGGTAGGACCAATAATGGTGGATTTATTTAATGAGATATTAACATCTGCTAAAATGCCACACATGTGGAAGGAATCATTAATTTCGCTAATCCCAAAGGGGGACTCAGATCCCAGGATGATACAAAATTATATACCAATCTCTTTATTGAATGTTGACTATAAAATATTTACTACTATTATTGCTACCAGATTAAAGATAATTTTGAATGAGTACATACACCCAGATCAAAATAGATTTCTCCCAAATAGACAAATTAGAAACAACTTAAGAATAATAATGGACGTTCTGGAATATTATGAAGCCCATCTGGGGGAACAGGTAGCTCTTGTATTTTTGGACACTCAAAAGGCTTTTGATAATCTCAATTGGCAATTTATGATTCAACAAATTTATGATATGAATTTTGGCACTAAATTTGAGAATATTATAATGGCAATTTATTCAGTACAAAAAGCAAATATAATAATAAATGGAGAGAATACTCAAACTATAAACATAGAAAAAAGAGTACGACAAGGTTGTCCGCTGTCCCCTCTCCTCTTCATATTATCATTAGAAATATTATTAGAAAGAGTGAGACAAAATTCTGAAATAAAAGGATTAAAAATCAAAAATGAAGAATATAAATTGCAAGCTTTTGCAGATGATACGGCCTTTATTATGGAAGATCCAATAGAAAAAGGACCAATATTAATTAAGGAACTAGAAAGATATGGAGAAGTAGCAGGATTAAAAATTAACAGAGAGAAAATGAAACTCCTAGTAAAAAATCTAACAGATCTACATATAATAGAATTAAAAAGGGTGCTGGGACTTCAGACAACAAGGAAAATTAAATATTTGGGAATATGGCTGACAGCACACTACAAGACAATAAAAGAAAACAATTATAATAAGCTATTACAACAAACACAAAAAGATTTAGAACTTTGGACGAAAATGCAATTGTCATTATTAGGAAGAATAGCAGCCATAAAGATGTCTATATTACTAACATTTCTTTATTTCTTCCAAACCATCCCAGTTAAATTAGATAAGACATTTTTTGATAATCTCAATAGAATGACATTAAAATTCATCTGGCAGGGTAAGAAACCCAGAATAAAAATGAAATTATTACAAGATATGAAGAGCAGAGGTGGTTTTGGATTGCCAAATTGGGAATTACGCTATAGGGCAGCAGCATTAGTTTGGTTAAAAGATTGGATTAATTTAAAGAATAAAAGAATATTAGTTATAGAAGGTCATGACCTTCAAAGGGGGTGGCATGCATTTCTTTGGGAAATAGGACCTACCAAACAAAAATATTTTTATAGACATTTGATCAGAGATTCGCTGATATATAATTGGATCAAGGTTAAAAAGAAACATTATATAAAAATCCCAATTTGGCTATCTATAATGGAAGCGATGATTCACCCAAATAACCTAGACCTGAATAAAATGTTAAAATATAAAGATCTATTGGATATAAATGGATATTTAAAAACAAAACAGGAACTCCAAGAACAAGGGCTACAAATAGATTGGTGGGCTTATCTTCAAATACAAAGCCGATATAATAAGGATATAAAGGACTATGGAATATATTTGAAATAACAATTAGATAAAATTTTATTAGGACCAGATAAAAAAAAATTACTAAAATTTATAAGTATCTCTTAGAAGTAGAACTAGAAGAAGAAGTCAAAGGATGTATGCTCAAAACATTGGACATAATATAAAGTTAGCAGATTGGGAGACTATATGGAATAGAAATCATAAATTAACAAAATCAGTAACATACAAAGAAAATACATATAAAATGTTTTACAGGTGGCACTTACCCCCTTCGAGATTAGCGAAAATATACCCTAAACTGAATCCCACATGTTGGAAATGTAGAAAAAAAGAGGGAACATATTATCATATGTGGTGGTCTTGCTCAGAGGTTCAAAAATATTGGCTTAAAATCCAAAATTGGCTACAGGAAATTACCAATGAACAATTAGATTTGGAACCAGAGCTCTTCCTATTGGGGATCTTCAAAAAAAATATGTAAAGGCTACAAAATACTTATTACTACATATATTGACTGCAGCCAGGATTGCTTTTGCTCAGTGTTGGAAACAGTCATTCACACCTGTGGGAGAACTGGTTATACAGAAAGTTATGAATTGTGCTGAAATGGATAAATTAACATTGAGTTTAAAAGATAAGGAATCTTCAATATTTTATAAGGTATGGGAATAATGGTACAATTGGATAGATCGGAGACAGACTAAGGATAGATGATTATTAAATATAGAACATAGATAGAATAAGAATGTAGTTATGTATAAATTATTACTATCGCACAAATGATTGCTATATGATAATGCACCACAAACAGCTGTTATTGAATTATATACTTTTTAATGCTTTTATGTAATAAAATTCAATAAAGTTTTCTAAAAAAAAGAGAAAAAAAATCAAAATAAGCTTAACTTTTACATAAGATTTTAAAAGTTGATATAGGTGAACTCTGTACCCAAACATTGTTCTAACTCATTTTGTATAGTGTCGGAAAGTCTGCTAACCAAGTAGGATTACTTACTAAGTTCCTGTTTCATGAATATTGACTTTAGTTAAGCAAATAAATCAGCCAAGTTAGTCAGAAAATAACAAGGAAACAATAAGGCACAAGGACATTTTGCTAGATGAGGAGGCTACTTTTTAATGAAATGGCAGTTTATGTAGATAAAAAGATATTTAGCATTAAAGAGAACAAGAGGAAAATGCAAACCTCTGTGTTAATTGTTGTATGCATCTGAAAAGTTGTATTGGAGAGAATATTACAGGAAAGTAGGAATTGATACTGGTGTCCCAACCATCACAAAAGAAGCCTTGAACTAACATAGCAATTTACCTAAAAACCAGTTTAGAGGAAGTGGATTGTCCAGATCCCTTACAATCTAATTTCTGAGCTGGGTACGGGATTGAGTCACCATTGATTGCTCTAGTTGGATAAACCTTGTTGGGAAATGGATGGGAATGTGCACCCTTCTTGGTCCCTTTTGACCTTTCAGGAAGATATTCTGGAATTTGGAAAGTTTTTAGTCCCTTAAAGATGAAACATGCTTTAAGCATTCAGAGAAGAAAAAGAGATTATGGAAGAATGGGAAATAGAATGGTAGTTCCCTAAAGAGTAGAGAGCGTGCAACTATGCCAAATAGGTTTACAAAGAAAAGAGAAATTATAGTTTTGGCTTGCTGCTATGAAAAACTGAAATATATGCCAGCTAGACCTACTGACTCATTGAATGTTCAGTTTGCTGGGAGCAAAAATCAGGGATGGATAGAACAACTCCTAAGATATTTCAACTCAGTGAAATTTCACTTGCGATGGATCGACTCAGATCCTGGAACACGTATCCTGGGACCTTCATATTTCAGTTCCACTATTATCCAGTCTTGCTAACGTTGATGGGAACAAATGATCTGGCAGATAACAGCTAAAGCCTTTACATTTCTAAAAATTCTCTTTTAGATGGAGCAGTTCTCAGATGAAGAACTTGATCATGGTGCAGAAGAAGATAGTGATAAAGAAGATCAGGATCTGGATAAAATGTTTGGAGCTTGGCTTGGAGAGTTGGATAAACTCACACAGGTTAAAGTTTGTTTATAATTCTATGAGATGCAAACTGTAAAAGAGATCACTCTTACTTGCTATAACAGCTTTCTATAACTTGCATCCTCAGAGTGTGTGTATAGTAAAACATTCCTTAGTTCCAGACAATGTGACTGCTGTAATCCACTAGCAGGTTGATTTAGAGTAACACTCTTGATAATGTTGGTTGTATCAGCAACAGAGGTTATAATTTACAAGCAGTATTTTTACACAGAATATTTGATTGCTCTTACATTGTCCTTCCTATCATTTGGAAGCAGCTCACCAGGCTAAAAAAAACTAGCCCTTTGGTATGCCATTATATCAAAGTTTGGATTTCTGGTTTATTATATAATTCCTGAGTCTCCTATCACTAGGCAACAAGGCAGAAGAGAGCCAGAAGAGGAGATGGACAACGAATTCCCTATTTCCTTTTCTCCAATGAATACACTTCCAACCATTAGGGCAGTATCTGGCCTAGCCATTTAACTAACTCTTCACTCCCTCCTTTTCTTCCTATCCTGTCTGTGGACCCCCATCCTGGCTCCAATGCTCATTTCAGTGTTTAGGGTTACCACCATACTTCCCAACTTTGCTTGACCAAGACAGTCCCTGATACTATTCAGTAGTAACTATGGCCCTATATCATAGATAACTGGATACATTTTTTCTTGCCTAAATAGAGATCCATAAAAACATTTTATTTTGATATAGATTCATTATTGGTAGCCATTAAACATTTTGTACGTACAAATTTTTAAGAAAAAAATATCTGTTGAGGTATAATTATTTCCTTATGTTAATTTGTAGATCTTGATTATTTTTCTCAAATTTATTTATTTAGAGTTTGGATACAGACAAGCCAATGGAACCAGTAAAAAGATCCCCTCTTCGCCAGGATGCTAATATTGCCAACTTCTCTTATCGCTTTTCCATGTACAACCTGAATGGTAAGATTGATAAATTATTTCAACTAGGGGAAAAAATAAAATTATATATTTGAGTGCAAAACAAACAAACAATCCTGTTGAAACCTATTACTTCATCTATAAGTATACAGTACATATTATTTTTCTAAATAAAGTTTTCCTGTTGAAATTTTGATAAAACTTCATGGAGCAATAATAATTTAAACACACATCAGATAAATGAGTAGTTTGACTTACACATAATGCTATGCCATAATGTGATTGATTTGGTTTTGGCTCAGCGTGATATATGAACGCAGCCCACAAATAAATTTATTGTTTATTCTTGTCAGTAAATTATTCTCCATAAGTATTGTTTATTAGCATGTGAATTCTGACTTGTTCTAAATATGGTTTGATTTATATTTTAATCCAGAATAATTAATTAATTTGTTCTCTGTCCATTTCCTCTGGGAAATGGAAGATATGGAGAAAACAAACTGGGACATGAGGAATTCATTATTTCTTTGTTCATCTACAAAAATAGCATTAACTTGTTTATGGTTAAAGTAATTTTTTTCTTAATATTATGTGCAAAAACCGCCCATGCAGTAAAAACAGAAAGCCTGACAATAATTTCCATAATTTGATCAATAACATTGTTAAGGCAGTCACATATCTTCCCAAACTGCTACTATTTCTGCCTGCATGTGAGTGCACAGCTACTTCATCTTTTTTCCCCAGCAAAACAAAGTGGCTGAGCATACAGATGCCTGTAGACACTTGTGAACAACTTCTGAACCTGATCCATGAATCTAGAAATCTGTTTTAATTTGAGGGGGTAAAATCCAAAGAACCTCTTTTTGATGGATTTGCATGGTCCAACTAATCAAGTAACTCTAACATTAAACTAAAATAACTTTGATATAGTGGAACCTGATATTGAAATTGGAATATTGTTTATCTTCTTGTCATTCACTGCAGAAGCCTTGAACCAAGGTGAGACTGTAGATCTTGATGCTCTTATGGCAGATCTTTGTTCCATAGAGCAGGAGCTCAGTAGCATTGGGTCACAGTCCGCCAACAGTGCATCAATGAAATGTTTTCCCATAGAAGGGAAAATGACCCAGAAACCATCAAGTGGTAATCGACTTCCTTCCAAGCATGGTAGCATGAAAGGATTATCTTCATCTAGTCAAGTAACAAAGCCTTCACATGCTGTCTTCTCTCTGGATGATATTACTGCACAGTTAGAGAAAGCATCTCTAAGTATGGATGAAGCAGCTCAGCAATCTATAATTGAAGATAGCAAGCCTGTAGTTGCTATTCAGCATAGGAGGACAGCATCAGCTGGTACTGTGAGTGATGCTGAAGTCCGTTCTATCAGTAATTCCTCCCGATCTAGTATCACATCTGCAGCATCCAGTATGGACTCCCTGGATATTGACAAGATGACAAGACCTCAAGAATTGGAGTTGACTTCCCACAGGCAGCCCATCAGTGAGGTAAACTATGATTGTTCGTAGGAGTTAGTTAAGTTTCAAAATATAATTTATTGGTTTATTTTGGGCCCTTTATAAAATAAAGAGACTGCTTTTTACTATTTTCCTGTTTTCCTCGTATAGGTTGCTGCATAGGAGTCTTCTAGAGAGGCCATCCATAACAAATTTTATCAATGATTATGATGATAATGTGCTTAGATATAAGAGCAATGTGATATTTAATCTTAAACACTAACTTTTGAGTAACACTGCTTGTTTGTTATGCACAACTAAGGATTTAAATGTGGGTTTCCCTAAGATATATAAGCATTCATTTTCATGTTATGAATACTCTGTGGTATTATCTGAAACAACAACAAAAAGCACCCCAATTTGGTATTAACTAATGCAGTCTACATTGCACAGTGTTCTGATGTTGGCTAAGTTGTTTTTAGGGCATCGATCAAAATTACAAAGAAAAACACCAGAATCATTCAGAGAGGATGGATATTAGTTTAGTTGACTTCATAACTTTGTATGAATTCTTTTGAAAATGGAGCCATGTTTGGGAGATGACAGATGGTAAAGTGGATTGTGATTGAAAAGAGGAAAACTGAGATATGGAAAGAAATAGAACAAGTAATGGAGAAAGATACATTGTCTGAGATAAAGGAGATGAAAAATGTGGAAGCCTGAATAAGAGACAAGTAAAAAGAGTCTGGAATTTGAGAATGAATAGGTTCTCAACAAAGGAAAAATATGCCACTCCTGAAATGGTTATTAAGAGGTTTTGGTATTATATAGGTGCTGAAGATTCATCGGTATATGCTATTCTTACCAGCCAATTTTTTGACTGTAGGCTGTTCTTAGGGAAAAACAAGGCCTGAAAAATTATATCATGAGGAGTGGTTGGTGGTCTCTAGCACTGATGATGTTACCTAATTTGGGTAATGAAATATCTGCAAGAAAACAAGCAAGCTCAGAGACCACCAAGAACCCCTCATGTCAACCCTGATCTACAAATATTCTCCTTTATATGATGAAGAAGAAGAAAAAATCTAAACATCTTGAAATAACTTGAAAATCTGCCTTCTTATCCCTTTTCTAAAATGAATAACTTAATTCAAATGTTGACAAGTAATATATATCAACAGTTCATTACCACAGATGAAATATATATTTATTATTCCAGTGTTCAGTATAAACACATACACCATACACACACATTCTTGTTTTGTTTTATAGATTCCAAGCCCTAACATACAATCAAGATAAACATATTAACAACATTTTTTACATGCAACATGATCTATAATTAAGTTAATAATCCTATGGATTTCTACTCCAAATGGATAATCCCAGGACAAGTTTAGGATACTATATGCGAGTTAATGTTACAATTTCTGATTTGCATTTCTGATAGGACAAAAATAGTGGACAATCTCTATTAAACAGTCTCTACATTGTCCTAGTCTATTATGCAAAAAAGATTTTAAATTATACTGATCTCATTTTAAGATCAAAGAAAATAAATGTCATATCATACTCTTGCAAGAACAGGACAAGCCTGTTATACCAGGGATAACATGAATTATTAACACTAATTTCATCAAATGCTTTCATCTAATTATAAAAAGTGATTGCAGGACTAATTCTAATCACTGCACTGTGAGCTGAACCCACAGACATGGCTTTTTCCAACTGACCTGATGAATGAATTGTATAACCCATGTTTTATTGTTTGTACTGATGTTTTATTTTGTTTTAATTTTTCTTAGTAAGCTATTGTGAATTTGAATTTGAATAATAATATATGAATGTAATAAATGAATGGCCAATCCTCCATACCCTACTTTCTCCATTTTGGGGGAATCTGGAAAAAATATTGTGGATGTTGTACATTTTGGGGGAATCTGGAAAAAATATCGTGGAGGAACAAAGAAGCTTGAATTAACCAACAGCCCTAATTCATGATTCTCCTCTCTATCTTTATGTGCTATCAATACTCCATAGAGCTCAGTGATTACATTGTGGTTTAGATTCATCTGATCTCGTTTGTTAGGAAGATAAAGTCATTGATCCTTGTTTATTTTGTAATGTGTACAAAATCCATCATTCCTAAATTACTAAATTAACTTTTTCCAAAAATCTAGGCTAGGTATGAGAATTATAAGATTTATATGTTCATAAATTTTTTTAAAAAAATTTGCAGTAATTTTGTTTGTTTAGAAATAAGTGGAGAAAAAATTCCTTATTTGCAATTCATATTCGTATTAATGTTAGGAATATGATTATTAATATTATTGTGGCCTACAGCATTGTGAGCAACATAAATATCAGAATGACAAATGAAACACAGAAAGAAGAAAGAAGGAAAAGATAAAGAATATTCTGAGTGGCAATCCACTTACACCGAGATGTATATTACCTAATACGTTTTAAACTTGTGATTTTACTCCTCCATTACTGTTTAATGTTGTTGATTCCTGATCAGAATTTGCTCTCCTTCACTTTAAAATATGTTAATGAGAGAAGATGTAATTCATAGTTTCTTTTTCTTTAGAGGTTTAATTCGTTATAAGCATTAGTCCTAATGATGGAAAAGTACTTAATAATATGAGAAGGTCAGAAATGTATGCTGTATTTTCCATTATGTTAGTTGTTTTTGAATTTTAAGGGATTTGAGAACAAGGCAGTATTATCAGTAAAACAAAATAAATAATTAAGGAGGAAAGGAAAATCAGTAGGAATGCAGCCTAGCAAATGAGAAGCATTCTTTTCTCAATATCTAGAAGCCAAATGGTAGTAGTAGAAATCAAAATTAAGTAATTTGTCAAATGAACAAGTTGGGAGAGAAATATGAAAAGAAAGGAGATGCTGAAGGATTGAGTGTAGCTACCCAAGCAGTTGGCTGAGGAAGGTAAGGATGCAGCCATACTGAGTGTGCCTCTGCTTGTGTAGCTTAAATAGGCTGTGTCTGTTAGATAGGCAAATGGCAGCTAAATGTAGTAGCAGATCAAAGATTATTAGATAAGTTGGTGTACAGGAGAGAAAAGATTGTTATGGCAATACAATCTGACCCAAATTCTATAAAAATGTTTGAAGAATTCCTTGAGAACTACGCCATATCCTTTGAAGGTGTATGTATACCCCTAGTTTGTAAGCGGAAGACTGTGGCATTGTGGGAGAGGGAGAATGTCAAAAATATCAGGCTATCACAATACAAAAGCTCTACCTCATTCATCTGTGTACCCTGACATAACAAATACTTAAAGGGTTTTGCCTTTTTAAGTTTGAATTTTAATTATTCTATTCTTGTTTTAGTTGCCTCCTAATATAATTATATACAGCTTTCATGATTTTATTTATTTATTATTCATTTATTTATTATGCTGTCTATCTCCCCTAGAAGGTGACTCTAGACAGCTTACAAGTTATAAAACAATAAAAATAATTAAATTATTAAACATTAAAACTATACAGGTCAAAAACTACTAAAACTGAAAGAGAACAAAGAGACTTACAGGAGAGGGATGAGGTCATCTTATCCCATCTGCCACCTCTACTGGTGAACTGTGTCTGTATAGTTGCTGAAGAAAGAAAAAACTGAACTTACAATTATAGAATGAAGCAAAATAGTCTAACATTGGACATATTAAAGGATATTTTGAACAATGGACTCAAAATGTCAGCAAAATGTCAAAAGAGACATTTTCTCTTTGGGGAGACTTATCTAAAACGGATGTCAAACTCAAGGCCCACGGGCCGGATCGCCCCACGGGAAGCTTAGATCTGGCCCACGGGGCCGGCCTGAAAATAGCAAAGGACCAGTCCGCAGTGCCTCTGCCAGCCAAAATGGCCACGCATGCCCCCCCAGCCCCTTTTTGGCCAGGAAAGTGCGGAAGGAGCCCGTGGAGGCTGAAAATGGATTGCAGGGGGCTGCCTGAGGCCCCCCACCCTCCGCCAAGATAGTGACCTGGATAATGGTTTAATATTGGGTTTACAAGGCGATTGCTAAACTTTTGAAAAATCTCAGGAGAATAGATAAAGAAAAAATGAAAAGAAATCAAGTTGTATTACATTTTATTAATGGACCAAAGATTAAGATTATTAGAAGTAAGAGAATAGAATGTAAAGCTGATTTATTTAATCAAAGCTAAATTCAGTATGTTGTTATCTCTGGTAACCAGGGCCTTGGTGGTGCAGGCTGTTAATCATCTAGCATTTAGTGCAAGCTGCCTGCAATTAGTGCAGGCTCGAATCCCACCAGGCTCAAGGCTGACTCAGCCTTCCATCCTCTCAGGGTAGGTAAATTGAGGACCTAAGATTGTTGGGGGCAATAAGCTGACTTTGTAAAAATGCCACTTGGGGGAGCCAAAAGCCCTAATAATAAGCAGGCATATACAATGGAATGAAGGCTATTGCCGAGCACTTAGCATGGTGCTCCATAGACTGTAAGCCGCCCTGAGTCTCCGGAGAAGGGCGGCATATAAATGTAAATATAAATAAATAAATATAAAAATATAAAACCATAATGGACTTTCGTTGACATCGGATCTGAAATAAATATTTGTTTGTGGATTTATTTATGAAATCAGATCCAATTTTCATTTTTATTAGAAATACAAATTAAAGCTTAAGAAAAGTTAAGCATAAGATAAAAAATATACTAGCAATGGCAAACATTTAAGGAATGCATATAAATAATAGGGATGAACCCCCACCAAAAGATGTCATGCAAGTATCTAATCAGCAGAAACATCTGCATATGCAATGAACAATATTTCTAAGTTTTAACAAAAAGAAAAGAAAGATATCTCTTGATTCCTGTAAAATATTTTAGCTGAAGGCCTGATATACATGTACATGTACTTTTCAATAGATATTTCCAAAATCATATTATTTGCCTATTTTTTTCTAAAGGCCTTATTGCCAAATATTTCATAATTTAGAGTTCATAAAAATAAGATAATTTTAAAAACCTTGAGACTCTGTCTTTTACTTGCTACCACCAAAAAAACAGCAAGATAAATCTTGTACAAGGTAGTCCTCGGTAGTCCTCAATTGGGACTTGGATTTCCTATGCTAAGGAAGTTGGTTGTTAATTATTTTAAATTTTACAATCTTTTTTGCCACAATTGTTAAGAAAATCCCTGCAGTTGTTAAGTGAGTCACAAGGTCATTAAATAAATCCAGCTTCCCCCTTGCCTTTGCTTGTTAGCAGTCAGCTGGAAAAGTTATAAATTGTGATCATATGACTCCGGAATGTTGCAGCCATGGTAAATGCATGCTGCGACAGTTGTAAGTGTAAGAACTGGTTGTAAGTCACATGTTTCAGTTTCATTGTAACTTTGAACAGTCATTAAAAGAATGGTAGTAAGTTGAGAGTTGCTGTATATATGTGTGTTTCTATGTGTGTGATGTACATATAAGATACATAATAAAATGGAAAGTGTAAAAAATATAACAAAATAATAGTAAAATAGCAGAATAAAATAAAGGAAAATAAACAAAATTCAAACAAATGTAAGAATTTACTTTACCTACAAGTAAAGTGAATAGAAGAAATGCTTGGAAATTCCTCTAGATCAGGGGTGTCAAATTCATGTCATCACGGAGACGTCATATGACATATTGGGACTTTTCCCCCTTCGCTAAACCAGACGTGGGCGTGGCCAGCACATAACACATCTGGCCCTGGGCCAGGAGTTTGACACCCCTGCTCTAGAGGGATAAATGAGAGTTTTTGAAAAGAGAACAACAAAGATGGAGATGGCTCAGAAATGCTATTGAGCCATCTCTATGGGCTGTCATATCGATACCCTTATAGTATCCAAGGAGGACTGATGAGCACATTGCCTTTGGCCTAGCTAAGGTAAATGCCCTACAAAATGTCAGTACTATATTGTAATAGAAGATAGGTATGCTGGCACAAATGCTTTTGGACGAATCCCTCAAACTATAGGCCTAGAACCTAATCTTAAATTGGTTGAAAGGTAAATGTCTCAGATCTGCTGCTTCAGAGCACTTCTGGTATTTTTGAAGCCTAATGAGCAGAGACTCTCTAATAAGATACCCAATGAGTCAATAGTTTTTTAAGCCACCTTCATCAAAAACAGTCTCTATGGAGCAAAGAGTTCAACCTATAGGAAATCATAAATTTTGTATCTATTGAAAGGGCATTGGCAGATAACAAGTTTTTTAGTGTTTTTATTTATTTGTTCAATCAGTTATAAACAAACATTTTAAAAGTTTTGATTGTAGTTACAAATAATCAAAATAACACAGCTGTATAATTTTTCATTCATTATTCAGCTTTTGACTTTATCCCAGTATTTGTTTTTGTTTATAAATAATATCCAATAGAGGTTTGTTTGTCACATATTAACTATATGACTTGCATGCAGTCTTGGGAAACTGAAGAAAAAGGCTAGGGGATTTTTTTTAATACACTGACACACTATTTTCCATTTAAGTCATACATTTTGAGTCATAGCATTTCTTAGCAAAGCATGTTCTGCAAAAAATAAGTCAGCAATTTCCAAATCTTTCTAGTAATCTCAGTAGAACTGATTCAGCCCTTATTTAAAATATGTGTCATCACTATTACAGGGTGCATTTATTAAAGTGATAATTCAGAAGAGGGCAAGTTCTACTTCCTTTCTCATAACTCTTTTTGAAGTAATGAAATAAACATTAAAAGAATCAAAGCAACGAGTTAAAAAGTTAATAGAAAACAAAAACCCAAATCCATTATCAGCAGTGGGTACTATAATTAAATTTGAAGAGTTGATATCATGTAAACCAGAAAATTGATTTAAAAGACCAGTGTAGATACAATGTTTATTTTTCCTTGTATATAAAGCTTAATATTTAAATACAGGTGCTCTGGAACTAAAATACACCCCAAAAAAGATGGTCTCACGGATGAGGAAGCTATAAGAGTCTCTCCAGATCTCAAATTTTAGGCAGGTTTTTATGGGAGAAAGCAAATAAATTTGTAAAGCAGGATGGGCAATTCCTTGGTGGCTGGGCCTGAAGTTAATACTGTTGAGGGACAGAAAGATGTAATAATAATTCAAGGTAGTTGGAGAGCACACCATACAAAGATTTTTCGGTTACCTTCCATACTCCTGGTTTGATAGGTTATAAAATCGGGGGGGGTTCAATTTTTTTAAAAAAGTAATAACAAGGTTGTTTATTTCAGATAGGTTTCATAAAGGCTTTACCTATTTCCCACCCAGTAATGTATTGTTGCATTTTGTTGTAAATTGTGGTCAGAGGGCTATGTAGGAGTATGTGGCTCTGTGCTGCCCACTTCTGCTATAAACTCTTAATTGGCTTAGCAGTACAGTAACATTTGCCCTTCCCATCCTTTTGAATCACTTAAACTGCTAGGTTTAATAAAATTACGGTAACTGAATTAAAATCCATACTCTGTATAAATGAATGTGCAATCTCTCCAGTACAGTTCATCTCAAAAGCATTAAATTATAAAATATGGAAATCTTGCTTGTCAAGTTCTGATGGTGATAAATAAAATGGTAAAATCTGGCAGTCTTTTAAGACATGTGTTAAATTGTAATTTAGCAGCATTGCCATTTTCAGCCCAAACAGCATTTCTGCCCAATAGTGTGTGGCCACACATTGCTTGGCTTGTAAAATCAACCAGGGAATCAAAAACACATCCTGGAAGAAAGCCATAGCAAAAGAATTCTGTAGTGCAGCCAAGAAAATTCCTTCTTTATTGATCCCTCAAAGTAAAACAGCACCAATTTCCAGGGCCAATCACAAAATTGAGTATGTTCAGACTTGGATTATTTTTGCATGTGGGATAGATGGGAAGGGTTTTTTAACTGGACAAGCTACTTTTGTAATGCTACTAAGAAAATAATTTAGACATAATTCCAAAGAGTTAAGATTGATTTTAGAAATAGAAAATAGTTGCAATGGCAGTGGGAATAGGTTAAAGCTGAGCATTCTGGAAAATACATTCCTGAACAAGGTTATAGTTATTAAATTATATTTTTTTAAAATGGTTGAAATTTCTTTTTTTTATTATATTATGTGGGTGAAATTCTGGCTAAAATTGTATGCTGGTATAGACATAAGTTCTAGAATATTTCTATAAAATTATTAAGGAATAGTTCCTAGAAAATTTCAGAATTGGGGTGGAAAGGAATTTGCAGATGTTTTCAAAACTACAGCACCATTCTGGCAGCTTGCTTAATACATGGCTTGAAATATACCTAAAGCACTATTTATGCTTCAGATGAAGAAGAGAAGTTACTCTCTTATCTACTGCTGAGCATGCACTATAAAATGACTGCACTGGCTTTCTTGTGACTTAATTTCTTTTCTTTTCTTTTCTGCACAAGCACTCCTATTTGGACAGGGAAACCTCCCTCCTTCTGAGAAACATTGCAGGAAAGCCTTCTCATTTGCTGACCAAGGTGATATGCTACTTACTTCCCACCTGCATGTGACCATTTAATCCTAGATAGAAGTGGAATTTGTGTAGTGTGTATATGTAAATTTGGACTTTATTTCTGGTAGCTTTTGTTTTATGAAAATGATTTTTCCTCTGGTTAAGGAGGGGAAAGGCATCGTTAAATATATTTGCTTGGTTTATTTCCTGTGATAAATCAAAATGTTATGTTGCCTAGAATCTAAATGCATTTATTGTTGACAGGTTTCATAAAACAAATACAGAAATCACACTCACAATGAATGTCAAAATGGTCCTGAAATCATTTAAGGAAATATGTTTGTAAATAAATGTTAATGTTCCAACCAGTTTACTCATTTTAAATGTTTTTGTAGTTATCATTGTATAAAATCATAATCCATAAATTGCTGTCAGTTAACAAGGAAATAGATTGTCACCACAAATAATAAAGTCATTGATTTCCAGTAGATAAATGAAGCGAACCATAGATCAGATCAGATCAAAACATTATTATGGCTAAAGGCCAGCAAGAAGAACAAGCAGACAAGTAATTTATATGGAAGGAAGTTAATCTTCAAGATGTATCATTTGGCATATTCTTGATGCTAGACTACAAAGACAGAGATTAGTCACTGATATATGAGAAATTGAAAGTTTTGTACATCTTAAAACGGTATCTAATTCCTTTATGTTAGAGCATTTTTTTTCTGAATTATAGCCTGCCTATACGTGGGGAGAAGATTAAAAAATAAAAGGTTACAGGGAAATGAAATATTACCAGTATATTCAGTGTTAATGTGCTTTTCAATAGAATATATATACATTTTGATGTGGCAGATGTTTTTGCACCACTGAGATAAAGAATTCATCAAGTTTGATCATCTTGCTTCTGTTAATCCATGGAAATTTCATCTCAACTATTTTATCATAAAATAAATTGTTATTTTCTCATTAAATCTTGGTCATCTTGAGGTCAGCTACAAAATACGCATGAAAGATGGAGCATTCTGCAGTTATTTTGGGGAAATTAAAATTTCTGATACTAAAATTTGTACTTATTTCCTATATGTTCCATATCAGTTGTCCTCCCTAGAGTTTGGTGAGCTATTAATGGTAACGATGATGACTACATTGAAGTGGACAATGATCAGATTTGTGAATTCTTGCTATAATTAATAACGTTAAGTCTTCTGGTGTCAGAGTAGATACTGGGACAAAGTTAGCTTCTCAGTCTATGTCAAGGTTTACCTTGCATGGCTGTATCATTGTATCTATTGTCATAAACAGATAGGTGTCCCTCATGATTGTGAAAGGGAATATCATAGCTTTAATTTATTCCTTAATTTAAGAAATATTTACATATTTCTATAAATAAGAATTTATACATCATAAAAGCTTGTGCTACAATAAATGTTACTGTTTAAACAAAGTTCTGCATGGCATTTGTCACAACAGATTAAGTTAATTGCTCCCTCCCTCAGAAAATTAAAATATTAATTTATCTTGTAGAAATAACTTTCTATTCTAGAGAGAAGCTGGTATTGTTTGGAACTTGCTGATCGGCAAGAATTCATTTAAAATAAATTGAAATAATGAAGCCTCTAAATGTATATTTTTTGCTACCATAAAAGCCCTGCAGGCATTTGCATCAGGTGGGAAGAGAATGTGACACATAGATGTCCCTGCTTCTTTTTCCGTTTTGAATACTCAAGAATCTTTTTAATTTTTTTTTAATTTTATAAGTACAAACAATTCATCTTGCATTTAACAGTGTGTCGTCTGAGTACAAATATCTTATGCAACAATAATCAAAATTACTACCATATTCATTACATTAGTAAATTAAATTAGTAAAAGGGGGGCATACATAAGCGCACCAACATGCCTACCGTCCCTGTCCTATTATTTCTTTTATTTTTTTATTTTTCTTATATGTATCCATGTATTCATAACTATTATCTTGTAAGCAATTGACAAAAATAAATAAATAAATAAAATAAAGTATTAGTTCTCCACTATCTTATTATTAATATATGTAATATCTCTTACACTATAATAATAACATGTTTAGATCTTCACTTATTAGTACACATGTCTATCATTATAACAACTCTCTTCTTATCATATTTAATTCTATTAAGATATTTTCTTTATTTCACTAGTCTACTAGATATTTCTAGCTTTCATATTTTTTCTCTAACCATTGATAAAATAGTTCCCATATCTTATAATAATCAAATTGCTTCTTCTCTTTAATTGCAAGTGTTGATCTATTCATTTCTGCACATTCTAATATTTTCCTAATCATCTTTTCATCAGTGAGAATCTCTTCACTTTTCTAGCTTTGAGCAAATACAATTCTAGCTGCAGTTAGTACATGAATAATTAAGTATATATTCTCTTTTAAGTATAAGTTTTTAGGTAAGATCCCCAACAGGAATATTTCAGGTTTTAGATCAATATGCTTCTGTATCATTTTTTCCAACCATGTGTGTATTTTAGTCCAATATTTTTTGGCTTCTGCACATGTCCATCACATATGATAATAAGAGCCAGGTGTCTGGTGGCACTTGCAACATTGGCTGATTTATCTTTAAACATCCTTGCCCAAACTCGCTGGTGCAAAATGCTATTTATAAAACATCTTATACAAATTTTCTTTATATGAAAAGGTGACTTTTTTTTTTGAAAAATTTTATTGGGTTTTATCAAACAAAACATTTTATTTGAGTACAGCATGATTCCAGGTTATCACATTTTCATACAGACACAATTTCATATCTATATTCATCTTATAAATTCAACTTTGTATCTTATCATTTTTTATCAATTTCTCACCATTTCTCCTTTAACTTTTCTTAATTTTCTTTTATAGTAATATCAATCCAAATTTCTATATCTTTTTATTCATTATCCTTATATTTTGTCTGTCATTGTTTACAATTTTATATATTCTCTTCCAACATTCTAAGAAAAAAAAAAAAACCAAAACAAAACACAAGCAAGGTTTCCCCTCTAGTTATCAATTGGAGTACCTTTAAATCTTATATTTATAATCTCATTAAAGATTAAGTTTAACCATTCAAATCTAATATCTGTTTTATATAAATCTCATCTTTTAGACTCTGGTTGGTACTTCTCTCCACAAATGCAAAAAAGATCTACACCACTAACAAAAACACTGTGTATATATAAACATTAATAAAATAATTCAAAATCATTCTCATGTTGGTATGAACCTTATAAATCCTTCACATTAACAATCTTTGGAAACAGCCAAAATATTTCTCTCCTTTCTTACATTAATTATCCATACATATATCAATAATTAATTATACAATTTTATCCAATAAAAAAGGCAATTATTCAAATTCATTTTGGCTAACTCTTAAATACTTTATCAATCTTTAAAAATAATTATTCAATTTCATTCCAAGTAGCTAATATAGATCTTTCCTCATTCTTTTCCATTTCCCTAAATAAACATACCAAACATAATAATATAATGTTTATCTCCTAAGTTGCTTATATATTACATTTCTAACACATCATAATATTCTACAATTATAACCCTAATACCTTTACAGAGTTCTCAATTTTAACTTGATTTAACCATTATTTCTGTGTTCCCAAGCTGAGCATATACCTTTGATTCTAGTATGCTTCCCTTTTTTCTTTATCTCCTGCTTTCGTTCCTCATAATTTCTTTCCCTTTCTATCTTCCCCCCCCTCTTTTTCTCATCCCTTTTTTTTGTGTGTAACTTTCTCTCTCTCTCTTCTCTTTCTGTAATTTACTTTTCTGCTTCTCCTTGCTATTATATTTCTTTTTCAAAGTATTTTCCTTTTTGGCTGCTGCCTTTAATCTAAAACTTTTACCTCCTTTCCCCCTTTTACCCCTTTTTACCACATTTTGCTTTATTTCAGTAAAGATGGCTTCTTCTGCCTTCTTCTTTCTCTTGAAGCTTTTTTTCATAGTCCAGGATCTCCATTTCCAAAAATTCAAACAAGAAGCCAAAAGATCTTCTTTCTTTTTCTGCCTCTTCTTTCTCATTTTTGAGATATATTTTCACTTGCTCCAGGAGTGATGCCATTTCAAATAACCACCCGAGTGACTTTGATTAACAAAAGAAAAGAGAAACCAATCTCTTCTTCCCCAAACTGTTCCGTCTTGTTTTTTCTTCCTTTCCAGTCGTTACTGTATCTTTCAACAAAGTTTCAGTTACAATCTGAATCTTTTCAATACTTGGGAATCTTTTCAAAGTTCACAATTAGATCCTTTATTTTTTTTTCCAGGTGAAACTCCATTTTCTATTCCAAATTCCACCCTTTTATCTCCTCTTCTCCTTTTTGACCAAAAATATTAAAAGTAAAATAAAGTATCAAGAAATCTTTTTTAACTTCCTTTGACATTCAAATTCCAGCTTAAGATAGCCTATTTAATGTCAAATTAATTTAGCATAAACTTCTTTCCAATCAATAATAATAAAAAAAAAATAGGAGAAGGGATTTTTAACCTTCCTTTCTCTCTCCTTCGCCGCTTGTTAGAACTTTCTGTCAGAGGTATCCCTCTAAATATTTTTAGCTTCAGGGTACCTTGTTTAGATGTTTCTTTATGTTTAGCCTGGTCTGTCCTGCTTTCCTGTCTTCCTCCTGCACAGTTTTATCCTGTCCGGTTCTCCTTTGTGGCGGCCATTTATGACTCCCGCTTGTCACCTTCGGGAAAGGGAGTTAGGCTAGCCAAGGAAGAGAGATGCGGCTCCCCTCAACTTGGCTGGCAGTCTTCCCCATCTTCACTACCTCTACGGGGTGGCTTCAGCCCCGAATCACAAGGATCGGGGCGCTCCAGCGGCAAGCACGGGCCAAAACCGCGCACAGTCGCGGATTTCGGTCTGTCACCGGAGAAACCGGAACCAGAACTCATGGGTGACATTGTTAACTTATAATTCCTATCCTATAGTTTTTGCCATTTATCTAGTTCTATTGTATAGCCAAAATTCTTTGCCCATGCTATCATTTATTGTATAAATAAATGATATTTATAATATATATATATACATATATATATATATACATACATACATACATACATACATACATACATACATACATATATATATATATATATATATATATATATATATATATATATATATATATATAAAATATCCTTTATTGTTCCTCTTCCAATTTAATACCCAACAGATAACTATACAGCTTTTTTATCAATCTTTCTTCTATTCCTGCTAATATCTTATCCAATTCTGTCTGATCATTGTAAAAACTATATAATTTAACATCTTTTTCATATCTAAATTGTATTTGCACATATGAATACCAAACCATGTCGATTCCTAGCTCACCCAATTCTTGTTTAGTTTTGAGCTCACCCTTTCCATTCAAAATATCTTTATATCTAACAATGTTTCCCATATTAAATATATTTGGATGAATAAGTGCTTCCATTATCAAAAGCCAAACTGGTATTTTCAAATAATGCTGTTCTCTGACTTTCTCCCATACTAACAATAAAGTGTTTCTTATATAATATCTTTGAAAGTACCCATGTATCCTATTTTTCCCATACCATAAGAAGGCATGCCAATCCAGTTGTAAGTCATGTGTCAGGGTTCCAGAAATTGTCCGTTTCAATCAATAGCTAAGAGATAAACATATTCTCAGAGGGCTTTATTAAAACAGGAACTTGGCACAACTGTGAGATTCCGAAACTAAAGTTTCCTCCCAGACTTCCCACAATACTCAATCAACACCCACCCCTTTTCTCCCACATCATAAATCACGTGAACCAATCACCCTTCAACTACAATTCTTGCTGCGCCATAGAGAATGACCTTGACAGTCTTACATATCTATTATGTCTACTGAAAATTACTCAAATAACAGAAACCCCCATTGGAGTCCAAAAGGCATGATTTGGAATTGGAAACTACTTAAAGGGCAGTTGAAGGCTGTTTTCCATTCGTCTCCTCCTTTTATACGGACTCTGTAGTACGCTTCTCTCAGATCTAGCTTGGTGAAGATCTTGCCTTTTGACAGCTGGTTTAATAAGTCTTTCATGAGGGGGAGAGGGTACATGTTTTTGACACACATAGTGTTTATACCCCTAAAGTCGACACATAATCTCAACCCGCCATCTTTCTTTTCCTTGAATAGCACGGGGGCAGCTAACCTTGATTTGGCAGGTTCAATAAAAATTCTGTCCAAATTGTAATCGGTGTATTTCCTCAATTCAGTCATTTCAGCCGGTGTCATGGAATACATCTTTGGTTTTGATAGTTTTGTCCCGGGTTCTAACTCTAATTGATGTGGAGGTAAAACATTACATTCCTTTTCACTGAATGCTTCAGCCAAGTCTCTGTATTCTTTGGGTATTTGGGGAGTACCTGGGAGAAAGTTCAAGGCTGTGGCTGCTGTTTCAGGTTTTGGATTCGAGTCGGGTGGTGGTTTCTTAGTGGAAGGAAGAGGGGCAGTGGGCCCACTCCAATAATGAATTTCCTGAATCCATCCTCCCACTTGATGGTAGGGGTCCATTTATCTAGCCAAGCAAGTCCCAATATGATCAATTCTGACATTCTTGGAGGCACTATAAACCATATGAGTTCGTGGTGAGGACCCATTTCCATTTTGACCAACTCTGTCAATTGGGTTGCTGGGGTCCCCCCAATTAATGTCCCATCCACTTGTTCAAATCTGATTGGGCATCTTAGTGGGTTAGTCTTTATGCCCAATTGTTCAACGATGGGAAGCCCAATAAGACATCTAGAGCATCCAGTATCAATGACAGCTTCTAACTCCCCTGCCTCCCCTGTGTTAGGTACCACTAACTTGACTTTGACAGTAAAAGGTATGATGGGAGCACTCCCCATTGGGTTTTCGTGGAGGTGGTGTTGGTCTGGAAGTTGGTTGCTCCCTTCTGCATAGAGAGGACCTTCCAGGATGTGCTTAGCAAACCGGCTAGCATCAGGAGGTTTCCCTTGAATTTTTCGACCTCTGACAGCCGTGGTAGACTTTGGTTGTGGTGCTTGTGGAACCGGTATGGGAGCCAGACAGTCAGCTGCTCTATGGCCATCTTGGCCACAACGGTAACATCTTATCATTTTGTTGGGTTGGATGCAGGTGGCTTCAGCAGGTTTGGTCAGCGGTCATCTGGTCACGGTTCTCTTAGGTAGGCCTTCCGAAAGGCCTACCTAATGTAGGCCTTTCAACTACCTTTGTATGTGGGTTGATATCACGGTCTAGTCTAGTCTTAAAATAGTGTAATGTCATTCTTTCAGGCCAATCCCTGAGATGACTCACGACCCTTCTAAAGTCCCAAATAAAGTCTGATAAGCGTCGTTTGTCTTGTTTCATTTCCATTAACTTCTCTTCATTTTTTGCCACCCTATCTGGATTTTCGAATCTGAGTCTCACTAATTGAATAAATCCATCAACATCATGTAATTCTGGGGCTTGTTCGTCATGTAGTTGGGCCACCCAGTCAGAAGCATCCCCTTCATTCATCCCATCTGTTATTGCAGTAAACAAATTGCGCTCTGTCACATATTGGTCTCCAAATTGGTCTATGTCGGACCAGATTCGAGTGAAGAAGTAAGAAAAATGCTCATGACGCCCATCGAAAACAGCCTTGAATTGTGTCTGGTCTGGTCTGATCTGGTCTGGGTCGTGGTTGAAGAGGTGGTACTGGCCTGGTACCTGCAGGTTGGGCTGGAATGAAAGGAACCTGACGAGGTGCGAATGTAGATTGGGCAGGTCTCCTGAGGCCTGGCTGGGGTGTGTCTCTCTGTGACAGAGGCCTCTGCAGGGTTGCACCAGTTGGGGGTTGAATGGGTGGTTGCCATGAGGACAGTGGGTATTGCCACATTCTCTGCCTGGGTGGAGGGGGAGTGACTGCAGTCTGCTGTTTGTGCAGATCCCCTTGTATGTCAAGGATTGCTGACTCCGCTTTGGCCTAGGGCTTTTTTGACACTGGCGTCCATTGGCACTGAATCCACCCCTGGCCTGGATAAAACTCCCACCCTAGACGGATGCTCTCTGCAGGGGGTAAACTTCCTTCTGGGTGTTGGGGAGGAGGAATTGGAGGTTGCAACATACCTCTTGTAGCCAGCACCTGTGCTTGCTGTGGGCTGTCACGCTGGGCCTCTCCAACTGACATCTGGACAATTTCCTCTTCCCTCATAACACTTGGGAAAGAAAAGGCGGGCTGTGCCAGGCTCCAACTTGAACAGGTAGATTGTGGCTTTGAGACAAAACTTCCCACTTATAATTGCTGGAATTGTTGTGGTAATTCTGCCATTGATTGGCTTCTAGAATAAATCAGGGGGTTGTCATCTTGAGAGGGTTCCAATACAATTTGGGCCTCGCTCCTCCAGTGTAACTCCTTTGCTGTATGAAGAGGGCTCATGAAGGATCCTTCCCCCGGCAGTCCGGTTAATGTCGTTTGAGTTGGAACGTCTTGGTCTGGCTCCTAAATCATGTCTCTCCTCTGCATCTCTAAATGCCTGCGTTAGCTCCAAAGGGGGGCTGACAGATTCAGCTAATGCTCTGGAGGGCCCTCCCCAAGCTCCCTCCGTCTCACCTTCTGGTTTGGCTGAATTTTGGGCTTCCTCCATCGCTGGAAAAAATCCCGGGGGTTTTCAGCAGCCCCTTAAGCAGAGTTTCAGAATATTGTCGGGGTTCCAGAAATTGTCCGTTTCAATCAGTAACTCTGAGACAAACATATTATCTGGATGTGCTTCGTAGTACTCCAAAGTGTTCAAGATTATTCTCACGTTATCTTTAATTTGCCCTGTAGGTAAAAAACCATTTTGGTCCAGGTATATAAACTGATTTAGAAATCTCTTCAGTCTTTCTAGAATAATTGATGCAAATATTTTATAATCCACATTTAATAATGATATAGGTCTATAATTTTTAATCTGTTGCAAATCTAAGTTTTCTTTTGGTATGAGAATAATGTATGCTTCCATCCAGAAATTTGTTACTTCTGCTTCTAACAATAAGTCATTGAACACTTCCAAATTATATTATTTAAAGATTCTTGCAAATCTTTATATAATTCTGTTGGTAATCCATACAGACTTGATGTTTTGCCACTCTTTTGTCTTTTAATTGCCTCCATTAATTCCATCATTGTTATTCTTTCTTCCAATGCTATTTTGACTGTTTCTGGTATTATCGGTAATTCCACTTTTTATAAATACTGTTTTATTTTATCTTCTAAAATTGTCTCTTGATCATCTAATTTTTCATAATATTTTTGAATTATTTTCTTTTTATCCTCATTTCAATGATAAATATAAAGGAAAAGAGATAGAGATCTTAAAACAATCATCTACTAATTGATGGACCAATTTTTTTCTTTCTTTTTTTCAGTTTGTATGCCAGCCATCTTCCTGGTTTATTTGCATTTTCAAAAAAGTTTTGTTTAGCACTTTTAATTTTTTGTGCTAATTCCTCTTACTCCAGCTCCATTTGATTTTTTTATATATATATATTTTTGTGGGTCTTTCTGTAATTCCATCACTAATTTCTTATATTCTTCTTCTAATTTCTTTTGCATTTGTCTCTTCTTTTTATTTCTTTCCCACATTATCGTTAATCTTCTAATATACACCTTTGCAATTTTGTAATGTTTTTTCTTTCCTATTTTCTTTAAAGAAAAAGTCAAATTCTCTTTCCATAAACTGAATATATTCCTTTTCTTTTAATATTGTTTGGTTCATTGTCCATCTCAGTTTTTTTTTTTTTGTCCTTTCCATATAACTTTAATCGGATTTTGATCTGTCCAAATATTTCTTTCAATATTTATTTCTTGTATGTTGATAACTACTTCATATCTCTTCTTCACCAAGACATATGTCTATTTGAATATTGTTTTTTCTCAGAATAGGACTCTCTCCAAGTAACTTGGATTCTTAATTCTTCCACCGTTTTAAAAAAAGCTTTTGGAAGTGGTTTCCTCACTTTTTTCTTTATTTTCCTAGTTTTATAGTCCAGTTCTGGATCCACAATTGCATTAAAATTTACTGTGTATATATTTTAATACTCCAATTCTTTTTTTTTTGGTAAAAGTTTTATTGGATTTTCACAAAACATAATAGAAATAAAACATCTTTTTTTGAGAGCAGCATGATTCCAGATTATCACATCTCCATACAGACATAATCTCAGTTACATATTCATCTTTGTGTTCAATTTCATATCTTATCACTATTTTATCAATTTTTCAGTAATTCTTCTCTTCCCTTACTTTTCTCAGCCTTATTTTATAATTATCTCATTCCTTTCTAATTCAATTTCATATCTTTTTCTAAATTTCTATATCTTTCTAGTCATTATATTTGTACTTTTGTCTGTCATACTTACAATTTCATAGATTCTTTTCCATCATCATCCCAAAAGGGAAGAGAAAGAAGAAAATTCCCTCCCCTTCCAGGCATTAAAAAGTAAGGTTCCCCCTATAATTACCAAATAGAGTGTGTCACCTTTATATTTTAAAATTATTATCCTTTCATATCTCATTAAACATTTAATTTACACATTATACAATTATTTCTAATATCTATTTTATATCATATAACTCTTTATCAACCAAATTCCGCTTGGTACTTTCCCTTAACAATACACACTTAATTCTAAAAAGAGAGAAAATATATAAAAATGATGAATAAAATGATTAATCTGTTCAAATTCATCCTGACAACTAATATTGATTTCATTATAAATCTTTCACATTTCTCTTCAATTGTATTTTGTCAATCCTTAAAAACAATTAAATTATTTTCATTCATTCCTCTTATTTCCTAGCAAGCATTCCATTACATCACAATACCAGTTTTATCTTTCACTTTAATCACTTATTATCCATTTTACCTCACATTGCATTGTTTGGTCATTAAAGATGGCTTCTTCTTTGTCCAACCTTTCTTGTTTTTCAAGCGTTTGTTGTTTTTCATAATTCAAAATCTCCATTTCTAAAAATTGAAGTGTGAAGCCAAAGGATCCGCTTCCCTCTTGCGACTCTTCTTTCATTTTTTTTAAGTTCCATTTTTAATTTCTCAAGGAGTACTGCCATTTTAAACACTTTTAAACAATCACCCGATTGATTTTAATTCAAACCAATAAAAATCCAACACCCAAAATTCCAAAAATCACCAAGTAATCCAAAGCTCTTGCTTCTTTCTTCCACTTTTCCTTTCTGGAGGCTCTGTTATATTGTAGCAAAGTTTCCGTTACAGTATATCCTTTGGAAATCTTTTTAAAATTTCACAGTTAATTCTTTTTATTTCCAGGTGATACTCTCTGTTATTTCCAAGTCTGCCCTTTCTTTTTCTCTCCACTTTTCTCCTTTTGAGGGCTTTAAAAATGTCCAAATATCTTTATTTTCCCTTTGACACTTTAATTTCATTTTAGGATTACCTGTTAATGTCAAAGTAAATCAACACAAATTTCTTAGTTGAGTCTCTTCTTTTTTAACTTTCAAAGCCGATTGCAGCTATCAATGTGAGAAAGAAAAAAAATCTTTTTTCCTTTTCTCCTCTCTTCTCCATCGCTTTAAAAATCTTCTTTTAGGAATAACGCTCTTTAATAATTTTAGTTCCAGGGTACCTTGCATAGATGTTTATCTCAGCTTAGCCCAGTCTGTCAAGCTCTCTCCCTTTGTCTTCCCTCCTGCTCAATCTTGTCCGGTCAGGTTCCTCTTTGAGATGGCCATTTCTGACCAACGCTGCAATCATCTTCGGAAAAGGGAGTAATGCCAAGCCGAGGAGGAGAGATGCAGCTGCCCTTGACTCAGCTGGCGGTCTCCCCCCTCTTTGCCACCTCTACGGGGTGGCTTCAGCTCCGAATCCAAAGGATCAAAGCGATCCAGTGGCGAACACGGATTGAAACTGTGCATGATTGCAGATTTCAGTCCATCGCCGAAGAAGCCCAAACCGGAAGCTTGATACTCCAATTCTATTATTTTCTTATGCAATTTATCATAAAAATCCTCTTGATCATTATTTGGTGCATATGTTGCTACCAACAGTATCTGCTTATCCTCCATCATTGTCTCCACCATTAAAATCCTCCCTTCGTCATCCATAAAAATTTGTTTAGAGTTTATTGTCTCTTGTATACAATGCTATTCCTGTCACTTTATTGTGACAGAGAGGCATATAACTTCCCAGTTTTAGGATATTCCAATATTTTATTGTATTGCTTTTTGATGTGAACTTCTTGTAGGCAGATTATATCCAAAGCCCCTGCCAATAGTTCTGCCATTATCTTCGCTAGATTTTCTCCCTTTTCTTCTTCCGTATTTTGAAATCTCAAATAAATATCTGCCTTATCCATCTCTAATGCGATTATTGTTCTTTCTTTGCTTCTGTATGCTTGTGTCAATCTATAGTCCAATATTCCCACTCTTTTTTCTATTAATTCTGCTTTTCCTTCCTCTTTTTGTATGTTGCTCATTTTTTGCCATCATTTGTTGAAAGGTCTCTCTTTTTTCTTCTACTTTCTCTATTTTTCCTTCCATTTTCTCCATCTTTTCTTTCATGTCCTGTTGAAGTGTTTGCACCATGTTTTTTAATTCCGTTTGCATTACATTTGCTTTCTCTTGTTGAGCAGGACATCCAAAGTTCTCTGGCCCGCTGTGCTGGAGGCTGCCAATGATAAAGTCAAAGATGGTGCAGATGTTGTCTTCTTCATGTTAAAATCCAATAATCCAGCTAAAAAATATAGTTCCACTCTATCCCAGAAAGTTATAGTCCAGGGCCAAATTTTATTATTTTAAAAGTTCCTCTTCAGGTTCTTTAAACCCTAATCCATCTTGTTAATAAAAAAGGAATCGGTATAACAATAATTTGTAATTCAAATATGCCAACCACACCCAGAAAATCAACCACCAACAGGTTTATATCCAAAAGTACAGTTTACAGAGCAAACAGGAAAAAAAGATCAAAAGGAAAAGGCAACATCAGCTTCTATTTCCTTTATCTGTTTAGTTCCATTTAAGTTCCAAGAGCTACACTCTTTGAAAGAAATTTTTTCAGTGCTTCACTCTCTATTTTAATTTTTCAGTCAACACAGCCTCCTATCTTATTTTGTTCTCAAGCTTCAAGGCTATGTTTTTCCGTCTGTATAATTTCCATTTCAATTTTCACTTCTGCCTTTAGGTGGCACTGTTGCTTTGCTTCTCTCTTTTTCCCTTTAATACTATATATCTGGTATAGATTCAAAAATTATGAAGTGAGTTTCATAAAATCAATTTTATATTATCCACAAATCTAAGTTAGTTTTGTAGTAAATATTATATTATTTTTGAAATGATTTTTTTAAATACACTCTTTCAACCAGTCTTTAACTAATTTCCTGTCTTGATTATAGCTCTCAAAAGCTCTCCTTGCTGCTTTTCTTCAGGAAGTGGAAAGAAAAACAATTCCATCTCCCCTTTTAGGTCTCACTTCCTCTTAGTTGTATTCTAGGGGGCTCTCTTCTATTTGTTCTTAAATATTCCATTTAAAAGTATCTCACCCAGTCCGATCATACTGTCCGCTTTCACTTTCTTTCCGGTGGCTGCCCCAGCTTCGGAACGGCACACAATGGCCATCTTCCCTGATGTCAGTTTAGAGAGCCTTCTCCAGACTAGGAAGATTGCTCCCTGTGATCAACAGAGTGTGCTCTCTATATTCATCGCCCCTCCGAGGCATTAAGAATCTTAAGAGGAATCTCTGTTGAGGTAATTCCCCGTTAGGAAAATGAATGCACACAGGGAGACATCGTGAGAGTAATGTTGAATAACACACACACAGCACACAGCTACACTGTATAATAAAATGTAGGTTTTATTTCCAGTAAACGGTTAAGCAAAGTCCAACAAACAGTCCAAATCATACATGGTTATATCAGTCAAGTTTTCAGTCCAGGGATAATCCAATAACAAAGTCCAGTATCAAAAACAGTTCAGTAATTAGACTCACATCAATCCAAGAATAACGATGATCAGCAACAGTCAATACAGGAACCAAAAACAGCGAACATCGACCAACTAGCAACACTCTCCTTCTTTCTTCCTTGAGAAACCAGGTTTCTGGTTCTATCTTATGGCCGTCTGAGAAACCACTCCTAATTACAGTTTTAGCATTCCCTTAAAGAGACAGTATTAAAATGTCTATCCTGGTTTATATATTTCCAACCCAACTGTTAGGTGACTTACGTTCCTAACATTCTCCCCTTTGGGTAGGACAATATATACAGCCTTATATTCTAAGTCCATAATCCTCATAGCAAGCCTTATGCTTTACAGAGCCTTGAGCTTTTGTAAAATGATCTGCGATGTTATTTTCTGACATACAGTATTCCAGCTTAATCATCTTACTTTGCACACATTGTCTTACATTTAAATATCTTAAATCTGTGTGTTTTGTTCTTGTCTTTACAGCAAGATTTGAAGCCATCTGTATTGCTGATTGGATCAATTACCATATCAATCAATAGTTGCTTATAACAAACTAAATTTGTACATAATAAAGACAAACATGAAAATTCAGCCTCCATTGTTGATAAACTTAAATGTTTCTGTTGAATAGACCTCCATCCAATTAACACCTTTCCTAATAATACTACAGTACCTGATGTAGATTTACATGTATTTACGTCTGTAGCAAAACTTGCATCGGCATATGCAGTTAGACTTAGTTCATTCTTAGGCTCCAAATACAATGCATAATGCATTGTTTGTTTCAGATATCTTAGCACATGCTTAGCAGCTTGCCAGTGCCTTTCAGTTGGCTCATCATTAAACCTCGCTAATTGGTTAACACTGTATGTTATATCTGACCTTGATCAATTACTGAGATAAGATAAACTACCAATCAAGAACTGATAAATGTTCTTATCAAAAACAGGACCTTGAACATCACTATGGCTAAACTTTGTTTAGCTCATCGATGTTTTAGCCAGTTTACAAAGTTCCATTTTAAAACTTGTTAGTAATTGGTTAATTTTATCTGCCTGTGAGATTTTGTATTCTCCCCTAGTTCTATCTACTTTTAAACCAAGATATTGTTTAATTTCTCCTGTTTTAACTTAAATTTCTTCTCTAACAGTGACATTCTTTTGTTCAGTTTTGGTGATTAATGCTATGCCATCAGTAAACAACAGCAACAATGACACTACACCATCACTTTCCTTTTTGAACAAACATGGATCAGCCATGCTAGCTACAAAACCTATCGTAGTTAATTCCTTAATTATTACACTGGTTCCACTCATATCCTGATTGCTTTAAACCATAAAGACTCTTTTTCAATCTCTAGCAATCAGTTGTATTATCATTTTTGATACCTAAAGGTTTCTTCAAATATATAGTGTGTTGCAACGGTGCATGCAGATATGCTGTCTCTACATCTAAATGATTTACAATGTATTTCTCCTTAGCTGCCCCCACTAATGCTGCTCGTAATGTAGTAGCTTTCAGATTAGGTGCAAACACCTCATCGTAGTCGTTTGCTGTCTGATTGAACCCTTGTGCTATTAACCTGGCTTTATGGGTAACAGTCCCATCTATACTTGTCTTTAGCTTATAAATCCATTTACATCCTATTGCATGTTTACCAGGTGGTAACTTAACATTTTCGTATCCATCCAACTTTTTTAAGGATTTCAGTTCCTTATCCATTGCTTCCTGCCAAGCAGCCTGATCCTTAGCAGGATGCAGTTTTAGTTCATTATAGTTACCAGGAACTGTATTCACTTGGCATGCAATACTAGCCTGATATCTATCAGGTGGTCATGTTACTCGGGTTGAACATCTTGGTAATACAGGGCTTACTGGGGGACTCACCTGTGCCACCTGCTCCTGTTCTTCCACCTCCTCCTGTGCCTGTTCTCCTACTTAATCCTGTGCCTATTCTTCCTCTTTAATGGCTATTCATGGTTTACTTATTTCATCTTTAGGGACTACTTTGGTGTCAATGATAACATCATTGCTGGACTCCTGTTCCAGTTTATTCCACCCAATGTGCTCAAGAAATTTTGCACTAGCGCTACAATAAACATGAGCTGTGCCTGGATCCCAGAATCTAAACGATCTATGGTTGGCCTCGTAACCTACAAAAAATAATTCCCTAGCTCTGTGTTGCCCTTTCAGTCTTAACTTGTGAGGGAATATGCACCCATGCTGGTGTTCCAAATGTGTGTAGATAACTTAAATTTGGTTTTCTACCATGCCAACGAGTGAATGGCAATTCACCAGTTGTTGTGTTAACTACATTATTTAACATGATTGCTACACATTATGGCTTCACCCCACAGTGTTTCAGGCAAATCTGAATCAGATAACATATGAGAGCCATGGCTTGTAACGTTTGCCCTCTTCGTTCTACAAACAAGTTATGTTGTGGTCTGTAAGGTGCAGAACATTTATGCTTGACACCAGCCAATTTTAGCATTGTTTGGAATCTATTGTTAACAAACTCCGTCCCGTTATCAGTAACCAAAGTAATTACTCTACGTCTCATTTTTCTTTCTGCAAACCTTAGCCAATTAAAGAAATGTTGGAATGTTTCTGTTTTGTTTTTCATTAAATAGCAGAAACCATATCGTGAGTAATGGTCCTTTATATTCAAAAGATAGCAGGCACCTCCCAAACTGGGTTTCTTAGGACCAATTATGTCAGCAAAAACAATCTCTAAAGGTTCTTTGGTCTTAAACCCATTAAGTCTGTTTGCAGGAATAACCTTGTTTTTCTCCTGGCTACAGGCATTACAGTTTAAATACTTGCTACAGGTTTTAATTTTACTCCCTTTGACAATTCGACAGTTTGTTTCAGCATTTTGAAAGTAATGTGCCCCAGACATCTATGCACATTCGTCATGTGGCTTAACATTGTTATAAACCGAGTTAGCTATCTTCAACTGGTCATCTTGTATCACATATAAATCATTCTCTAAATTAGCAGTAACACTTTTACCCTCTTTCTCTATTATACAATTATCTCCCCTAAAGGTTACTACATACCCAACATTAACTAAAGCCCTTACAGGTAACAAATTAAATTTCAGTTTAGGTACATACAACATGGTTAAATGCTCATTGAACAGTAAGCAGTACCTTCACCAGATGCTTTCATTTTCCATCCATTTGCCAATGATACATGTTGCTTACTCGTGGACATCTTTACAAACCTCTCTCTATTTCTAGTAATGTACTACAATGCTCCACTATCAACTACCCACAAATCATGGTTTACAGTTGAATTGCTAGACATAGCTAAATTAACATTCTTCTTAGCCTTCTGGTGATTACCAGTATTCTATTGTCTTCCCTTCTTACAGAATCTAGCTATATGTCCCCTAGCCCCACAAGAAAAACGTTTCCTAACAGTATAAGCAGTTGAAGACAGATCCTCTTCTTGTGGTTGTTCCTTTCTCAGTTGGTCCCTATCCAGTCATCTTCTTGCTTCTTCTAACAACCTTCCAGTTATGTCAGTCAATGTTAGTTCATCTTTGGTCAGGACTTCTAGTGAAGATACGTAATCATCATAGCTTTCATCCAATGAGGAAAGAATGATGCAAACTTGATGCAGCTCTGAAAATATCAGCTCCTTTTCATGTAGCTCTTGAAAAGTTCTTTACATGAAGTTCAAATGAGCTAACATATCTCCACCTTTCAGAAGACGTGCTCTATAAACAGTTTACGTGTAAGATGTATGTGTGCACCTACACTGTCACGAACATAAATCCTCTTCAAATTCTCCCAACACTTAGCAGCAGACCCTTCTACACGAATATGGACTAGTTGCTGGTCACTTAGTGTTAGTCCAATTATACAAACAGCTCATTCGTTGTTCCATTTAAAGTCAGCTAACTTCTTGGCATCGTCTTCATAATCTGGATCCCAAGCATTTACGTCCGGTGGATCTTGAACTACAGTCCATAACCCTTCTCTACGCAGAAGTAGACTGCACTTCATAAACCAGGAAACATAGTTTGTTCCATCCAACCGGGTTATCAGTGATAGACTTGTTGACGGGTCTTGTGCCATCTTTACCAGGACAGTAAACTACAATTAAACAGTAAACAGCTGTCTGTATACGCTACTGTGTATTCACACTAACTCTCAGTTATCTGAGCCTGGGCCCATAACCAGTGTTGAGGTAATTCCCCATTTGGAGAATGAGTGCACACAGGGAGATGTCCTGAGAGTAATGTTGAATAACACACACACAGCACACAGCTACACTGTATAGTAAAATGTAGGTTTTATTTCCAGTAAATGGGTTAAGCAAAGTCCAACAAACAGTCCAAATCATACACGGTTATATCAGTCAGTTTTCAGTCCAGGGATAATCCAATAACAAAGTCCAGTATCAAAAACAGTTCAGTAATAGACTCACATCAATCCAAGAATAACGACAATCAACAACAATCAGTACAGCAACCCAAAACAGCGAACTTCAACCAACTAGCAACTAGCAACACTTTCCTTCTTTCTTTCTTGGGAAACCAGGTTTCTGGCTCCATCTTATGGCCATCTGAGAAACCACACCCAATTACAATTTTAGCATTCCCTTAAAGAGACAGTATTAAAATGTCTATCCTGGTGTATATATTTCCAACCCAACTGTTAGGTGACTTACATTCCTAACAATCTCTTTGGGTGTGCTTGAATATAAAGACAGCTGCCAATGCCATCTGTAGCATTCCCAAATTGCCAGAGTTATGTTCCCATATTGAACAAACATGAATAAAAGTACTATATATGCCCTCTGTGCACTATTATCTCCACACATGGCAAATACCTGACTGAAACTGCCCAAAGGCCTACTTCAAATATAATGGGGAAGCTGTGCTGTGCTTTCCAGTAATATGAAAAAGTCACAATTTATCATGTTCCTCCTCCTCTTCTTAACATGCAGTTGAGAATAATCCAGGACAAAACTCTGGTCTCAGAATTGTCCTTATAAACCACAGTTTACCAAATAACAATTTCCTGAGTTTAGCCATCATATCCTGGCTTAAAATATTTATTTATTTTTGTTAAATTTATTTGCTGGCTGACTCGCTGTGGGGCAGCTTACAATAAAAAGGAAGAAATAAAGAGTGTAAACAGAAAAGAAATAAGATAATAGACCAATAAAATAAACAATGAAAAAGAACACAGCGGGAATACATCAATAAGAAAAATAAAAAAGATGGACAGGAATATGAAGCAGGAGGTTCTGGTGTCCTCATATCATATGAAGGACATAATTTGCAATCAAGGCTTGTTATATTTTGTTTCAGGAAGCCTAACTGAATATTTGATTTAGTAAGTTAAGTTTCAAATCTGTACATTTATTTTAGCAAAATCTGGGAAACACTGACTCTGTGTTGTGGGTTTCTTCCTGCCAGTTAGTATGGATAAATGGTATAGAATCTAGTAGCTGAATTTAGGCAACCTTTAAGTGTGCTGCAGCTTTGTATAACTGTTGCTCTAGGCTACAGCAGTCTACTAAAGGTCTAGATTCCTTACAGACGGAGTCATTACATAATGAGTGACAGCATTTTTAAGGGCGTAATTGATCAGATTTACACTTCAGCAGAAAGTATTAAGGCAATCTTAAGTATGCAGTTACAATTTTAATAAGTATGTTTAAAATTAATTTGATTTTCAACAAGTTCATTAAATTGTGTTGGAGTTTAATAGGTAATCTTAAAATTCTATGATGTTTTATCATATGGATCTCCTAAATATAAACACTTACTAAAATGTTATTTACCTCATCATTAATGCTTTGAAGCAAATAAAACTACATTCCAGAACAAGTCATTTTCTGCTGTTTCACAATCACTGGTTTAAATATAATTCATAATTTGTGCAATTTAAATAGTAGCATCGTTTTAACATTTAGATGCATGTTTAGATGCATGCCATAGAAATAAAGATTATAATTTTAGTTTTTTCAGTAATTGTGTTAGCTAATTTGTTAAAAACTTGCTGTGTTTTTAAATTTTTGTTTAGAAACAGCGTATTTAAATGTTTTTTTCTTGCACATTTAATTAATACTAAAAATCAAATGGGAAAATCAACAAAACAGTGACAAAGTATTTCCTTTTTTTCATCTAAACAATAGCATATAATACCGAACAGCTAGTGTTTGGAACAATAACTTAAATATTAATCCACTATTGGTATTTTTGAGATTTAGTATATCTCAAAAAATGTTGTGAAAATAATTGCTTAGATTCTAAACAGTTCATTAGATCTATGCTGAAGCACAAGATAAATATGAAATTTACTATTTTGAAATAAGCTTGAATTTGAAGTGAGAAAATTGTGAAAGAAGACTATAAAATCTATTAATATCATTGCATCATTTTGAATACTGTCCAGTTTTTATAATAAAGATATTGGTAATGAAAAAGCATACAGAAGACTAAACTAATATATATATTTAATTATTTTTGCAATATTTTTAATTATTTAATTTTCTATATGTAGCAAACATTTATATGCACTTTTTAATGCATTTTTAAAAACAACTTTTAATTCAAAATAGTTTTCATTCCAGTATTCTTGCAAACATGTTTCTAAAGATATGAAATTCATAACTAATAACCATAACTCTTTAGAAAGTATAAAGCTTTTTAACTTCAACTTTTTTGATATTTTTACTGAAGTTTGAAATGCATTTAGTTGGTTAAATAATAAATAATCAAACTCCTATTTAATTAATGCTTTCAAAAGAATAAGGATCATAGTTTACAAAGAAGAATTATTTCTGAATTATTCTCAAAGAGGTATTTTTTACTGAAAAGTATGCCTTATTCATACCCCTTTAGGTGCTATAAATACTACATAGGAAGCCATATGTCACACCAAATTATACACCTCCGAAAAGTAGTTCATGACTATATCAAATTGTATATCCATCCAGTATCTAAATTAATGAAAAGAGTTGTCCTGCAATGAAAAAGAATTGTCAATATATGTTTAAATTCACCATATTCTCTTTCCAATTAATTAAAGACCAGTTAATTCAGAATGACTTATTTGAACAAGTATTATTTTTGGAGATGGTCTCATTTTTATCTGCTAGATTTCTGATAATCTATTCCCCCCTCTCCCCCTGGCTTCTCTTTTATAGGGTGGAGTCAGGAAAAACTTTTTTAGAGATTCTTTATTCACTTCTGCCTGCCATTTTAATTTTCCTTGAACAATCCAGTAAAAACTCCAGGGAGCAAAAAAAATGTGCATATATTGCACGTTTATATTATATTATATTATATTATATTATATTATATTATATTATATTATATTATATTATATTATATTATATTATATTATATTATATTATATTATATTATATTATATTATATTATATTATATTATATTATACTGTACTCAGATTTAAGCAGTGCTTGAATAGAAAGAGTAATATCTCATTTGCATTAATTCATTTCTTGCAACTATGTTGGTCTCACTTTATCAAATTACATTGTGTGGGGGTGTCAGATCCGTGTATCTGCCATTCGTCAATGGAAGAAAAAGGGGGGTGAAGTTGGTACAAGTAATCCTTTTTGATGTAACCTGAAAATCTTAAGTCTTGTATTGAATCTGTATAATTTGCACATGATATACAACTGGGGGACTGGCGTCAGTTGTCTGGAAACTTGTCACCTCTTGGACAGATAGCAAGAGGAGAAGGGACCATAAAAATTCCAGCTCTGAAAGAAACTTCCTGGGAAACTTTTCTAAGATACGTTCCCAGAAAAGGGAGGGGGAGGAATTAACATGTTGTCTCTTTGTTTGACTAAATCCACATCAGAATAAGGTTCTAACTCCCTTTATCTATTACTATATGCCTGGAAGCATCTTAGATTCTGCTTTGACTAGTACCTGGATCACTTCCTTTCAATAAAGAATTCCTTTTGAAGTACCTAGCTTTCAGAAGTTCATTCTTATCAGTTAAAGGGGAAAAGTCCGGTTCTTACAGGTTATACAACTGGAACAATCTGGAATTGAACATATTCAAAACTGTAGAAATGGTGGTAGACTTTAGAAGAAACCCTCCCATACTACCACCTCTTACAATACTAAACAACCCAGTATCAACCGTAGAGACCTTCAAATGTCTAGGTTCTACTATATCACATGACCTAAAATGGACACCTAACATCAAAAACGTCATCAAAAAAGCAAAACAAAGAATGTTCTTTCTGCGCCAACTCAGAAAGCTCAAACTGCCGAAGGAGCTGCTGATACAGTTCTACAGAGGAATTATTGAGTCTATCATCTGCACCTCTATAACTGTCTGGTTTGGTTCTGCAACCCAACAGGACAGACACAGACTTCAGAAGATAATTAGGACTGCAGAAAAAAAATTACTACCCACCTGCCTTCAATCGAGGACCTGTATACTGCAGAAGTCAAAAAGAGAGCTGTGAAAATATTTACAGACCCCTCACTCCCGGACATAAACTGTTTCAACTCCTTCCCTCAAAACGACACTATAGAGCACTGCACACCAGAACAACTAGACACAAGAAGAGTTTTTTCCTGAAAGCCATCACTCTGCTAAACAAATAATTCCCTCATCACTGTTCAACTATTACAAAGTCTGCACTACTATTACTGCTAATCTTCTCATCACTTCTTATCATCCATCCCCTCCCACTTGTGATTGTAGGACTGTAACTTTGTCCCTTGTATCCTTACGGTTTATATTGACTGTTTCCTAGTATGATTTGATTGTTGATTGTACCCTATGACTATCATTAAGTGTTGTACGTTATGATTCTTGATTCTTAACGAATATATCTTTTCTTTATGTATACTGAGAGTATTGACACCAAGACAAATTCCTTGTGTGTCCAATCACACTTGGCCAATAAAGTATTCTATTCTACAGGGGGGGAATAAGTCTGTGCACATGTGATCTTACTGTGCAATTAATCTTATCTCATTCTGAAGGGCAAAATTAGTTCTTTCAGAAAATAGACTGACTGTGATTTTTTTTGTTCCTTCATAGCAGTGGTGGAATTCAAAGTTTTTTACTACCCATTCTATGGGCATGGCTTATTTGGTGGGCGTGGCTTGGTGGTCATGTGACTGGGTGGGCGTGCTTGTTAGTCATGTGACTGGATGGGCGTGGCCAACTCAATGTCACTCACATCAAGGGGTGCCTCACCTGGCTTCTCTCCTCCAGCCATTCCTTGTCACCCAACCTCAACTTATCTATAGTTCTGTAAAAATGTTCACCTTTTTTGACTTCATTATCTACATACTACAGATGTACTTTCATGGATCACTGAAAGGAGGAAATGGCTCACATGCTTTGCCCAAGAGTGTGATAGGCAACAGGCTTTTAAGGGCTGCCACAAAGAAATGGGGGCAATATATTTTCCAAACAAGCAGAACGCAAACAAGAAGCAATGGATGTAAACTGAACAAAGAGAGAAACAACCTAAAACTAAGGAGAAACTTCCTGACAGTGAGAACAATTTTATTTATTTTATTTATTTATTTTTAACATTTATATACTGCCCTCTCCCGAAGGACTCAGGGCGGTGTACAGTCAAATCTACCCCAATATATGTACAAAAGTTAAAATAAAATTAAATAATGGGCTGTTAGAGTTAAAAAAACAACCCTCCCCCCGGACGTATTAAAACCCCAAATTTAAAATCCAAATTAAAAGGAGACAATTAAAATCTCATGTCAGCCCAGGCCAGCCTGCTCGAAGAGCCATGTTTTTAACACACGCCTGAAGGTCCTCAGGTCCGTGCTGGTACGTATCTCAGGTGGCAGACTATTCCAGAGGGCAGGGGCCCCCACAGAGAAGGCCCTGTTCCTGGGGGCTGCCAGACGACACATAGAGGCCGACGGCACCCGGAGAAGGCCCTCCCTGTGGGAACGCACCGGTCTGTTGGAGATCACCGGCAGAATGCGGTCCTGCAGGTAGCCTGGCCCAATGCCATGGATCGCTTTAAAGGTCAAAACTAGAACCTTAAAGCGAACCCGGAAAGCCACCGGCAACCAATGCAGCTCGCGCAGGAGAGGCGTCACATGGGAGCTACGCGACGCCCCCATAATCACCCGCGCGGCTGCATTTTGCACCAGTTGGAGTCTCCGGGTGCTCCCCACAGGGAGCCCCATGTAGAGAACATTACAGTAATCCAGGCGAGAGGTGACAAGGGCATGAGTGACCGTGCGCAGGGCGTCCCGATCCAGGAAGGGCTGCAACTGGTAAATCAGGCGAACCTGATAAAACGCCCCCGTGGAGACGGCCGCAATATGATGTTCTAGAGACAGCCGTGCATCCAGGAGGACACCCAGGTTGCGAGCCCTCCCTGTAGGGGGCAGAATCTCTCCCCCAATAGCCAGCGAAGGTGTCAGCTGGCTATATCGGGGTGCCGGGAACCACAGCCACTCAGTCTTGGATGGGTTGAGTCGGAGCCTGTTCCCGCCCATCCAATTCCGCACGGCCTCCAGGCACCGGGACATAGCCTCCACAGCATCGTTGGGGTGGTCTGGGGTGGAGATGTATAACTGGGTGTCATCTGCGTACAGATGACACCGCACCCCAAGACCACGGATGATCTCACCCAACGGCTTCACATAAATGTTGAACAAGAGAGGGGAGAGGACTGACCCCTGAGGCACCCCACAAATAAGGGGCCTAGAGGTGGACCTCTCCCCCCCCGCCAACACAAATTGCGAGCGGCTGGAGAGGAAGGAGGAGAACCATCGTAAGACAGTTCCCCCAATCCCCAACCCCTCCAGCCGCCGCAATAGGATACTATGGTCGATAGTATCAAAAGCCGCCGAGAGATCTAATAGGACCAGGACAGAGGAAAACCCCCTGTCCCGGGACCTCCAGAGATCATTGACCAACGCGACCAATGCTGTTTCGGTACTATGGCCGGGCCTGAAGCCCGATTGGAATGGATCGAGGTAAGTCGCTTCCTCCAGGTACTGGGGGAGCTGACGTGCCACCACACTCTCAACAACCTTCGCTAAAAAAGGAAGGTTGGAGACTGGACAATAGTTGTTTAAAACAGCCGGGTCCAGGGAAGGCTTCTTGAGGAGGGGCCGCACCACCGCCATTTTCAGGGCAGTAGGGAGAGACCCCTCTCTCAAGGAAGCGTTGATAATCCCCTGGAGCCAGCCTCATGTCATCTCTCTGGCGGCCGAAACCAACCAGGAGGGACACGGGTCCAACAAACATGTGGTGGCATTCAACCCCCCCAGCAGTCTGTCCACACCCTCAGCGGTCACAGGGTCAAACTCCTCCCAGATAACATTCTCAAGACCTGCCCCGGACACCTCCCCCGGGACCACCCAATTGGAGTCCAGCCCATTCCGAATCTGAGCGATTTTGTCGTGCAGGAATCGGGAAAACTCTTCCACCCTACCCTGCAAGAGGTCATCCCGCGCTCTTGGCTCAAGCAGAGAGCGGGTCACTCTAAACAGGGCGGCAGGACGATTTTCTGCCAACGCAATAAGGGCGGAGAAATGCGAACGCTTCGCCGCCTCTATCGCCACGAGGTAGGTCTTAATATAAGACCTCACCTGTGTCCGGTCAGACTCAGTGTGGCTAGCCCTCCAAATACTCTCTAGACGACTTTTCCGGCACTTCATTTCCCATAGCTCCTCCATAAACCACGGAGCCAAATGGGATCTGTGCCGGGTCAGAGGTCGCAGAGGCGCAACTCGGTCCAGAGCCCCGGCAGCCAACCTATCCCAGGTGGCTACCAGGTCTCCAGGCGAGTTGTGAGCCAGAGTCTCAGGAAATGGCCCAAGCTCCCTCTGGAACCGCTCAGGGTCCATCAGGCGCCTGGGGCGGAACCATCTACATGGCTCCGCCTCCCTGCGGTGGGGGGGGTGGTACAGAAGTCCAGTTTAAGAAGGGAATGATCTGTCCATGACAAGGGTTTGATGACTAAATCCCCGAAATTACAGTCATTCAACCACTGACCAGAGACAAAAATCAGGTCCAGCGTGTGTCCTCCTATATGAGTGGGGGCAGAAACTAATTGGGTCAGGTCCATGGCCGTCATGGAAGCCATGAACTCCCGGGCAACCCCAGAGGTTTCACCGAGCGATGGCAGGTTGAAATCTCCCATGACCAAAAGCCTAGGGGTCTCAACCGCCAGCCCAGCTATCACCTCGAGGAGTCCGGGCAGGGCCGATGACACGTGGCAGGGAGCCAGGTACGCCATCAAAAGGCCCATCTGAACCCCTTGTCCCCACTTCACAAAGAGAGACTCACAACCAGCCATCTGAGGGACAGTGGCCTCCCTAGGACAAAGGACCTCTTTAATAAGCACCGCCACCCCTCCACCCCTTCCCTGAGACCTAGGATGATGAAATGCAAGGAAACCTGGTGGGCACATCTCTCTCAGAGGGGCGCCGCCCTCTGGGCCCAACCAGGTTTCGGTAATACCTACCAGGTCCGCGCCCTCCTCCTGCCCCAAATCACAGATCAGGGGGGCCTTGCTGACAACGGACCTGGCATTGCATAGCAACAGCCGGGTACTCAGGGCCTGAGGCTCTGGACAACCAGGTCTGCAGGATGGGTGAATTAACCAGTGGGCCTGCTTGTCTCCAGAAGTTCTGGGTGCTCAATCACTGGAAGTTTTTCAGAAAACACTGGACAGCCATTTCTCTGAAATGGTATAGGGTTCCCCCAAGGTCCCTCTAAGTGTTATTCTGTTACTCTGACACTTTCCCAGGATCTCTACTCAAATTTATTTCATAATTTCACATATAAAATAGTCATTCATGTAATACAACCTGCATATTGTTCAAAACAGTAATTATTATGGCTGATGTTTGACAGCAAGCCTAAGTCAAAGATCATAAGAGTGCTTCTTTCTCTGTATGTATACAAAATATCACATATGAGGAATAGCATATTAAGCTGGACTTATGCGACCTGATGTACAAAATAAACACACACATATTTATGCTTTGGACTAGACATTGATGTAAATACCTGAAAAATATGTGGTAGCCCTGGGCAAAAGAAAAGTAGTAAAATCACTCTAGATGTAGTGTAGGGACAGTGTAAAATATTAACACATGATAAATAATGAAACTGTCGGGCTCTGTGGAATCCTTGCCCGACAGCAGCATGATTGCAGATGGGAGAAGAGATAGCCCCATCAAAAGAAAAACGTCATCAATGTCAGCCGAGTAATTTAGAGGCTGAATAGTTTGGAAGAGAGTTTAATCTGAAGAGAGGGGGAGGGAACGCTCTAACCAGCCAGCTTGTTTATCAGGGACGGACTGAGGCAACGAAAGGAGCGGTGGAAAGGAGTTGCAACAGAATGCGAGGGGGAATTTCTTTCACATGCATACAAATGCAGAAATACAAACACACTCACAAAGATAAAGCCATCATCTTGATTTTATTTAACCATCCAATTTCCATAGTTTGTAGGAAAAGGAACTCTAATATTTTTCCCCAAAAGAAGAAAAGAAGCATCTACCAGCAGAGGGAAGAAGAATTAGAGGGAAACATGGTAGCATTGTTACACACACACTCACACACACAGCTGATCTGGGACGATCTCCAGTCAGCAGCGGGTGGGGGAAAAGGAAGAGAAGGGTGGCGCCCCCCCCCCACTTCAGCCCTCTCTCTCCCTCTTTCTCTCTCTCTCTCTCTCTCGCAGGCAACACATATATACACATGCACACACACATGCTAGCTAGGCTGCGCCAGCAATGAAGTAAGCTGAGAGCCCAGGAACGATGGGGGGGGGGGCTTGGCAAGCTCAGGGGATGGTAGGGAAGGGTAAGGCAAGCTCCGAGGACATTGGGGGGGAGCTAGCGAGACTCGCAGGCTTAACCTTTCAGCAGGAAGATCAGAGCTGCTCAGTTGGGACATAAGGCCAGGCACCATGGGGAAAAGCAGGTTAAAGCCACGAGAGGACCCAGTGTGGAGTGAGGAGTGACTGGGTGGGGCGAGCGTAGGGCGGGGCAAGTGAGCAAGCTGTGCCCAGGAATCGGTTCGGGAGCATGGCCAGCCAGAAATCGCTACCTGTTCAGTGACCCACACCAAATTATCGCTACCAGTTCTCCCGAGTAGCTGCGAACCGGCTGAATACCACCTCTGCTTCATAGCTTGTAAATTGTATCTATATATGTTAAAAAGTGCCTTATGGGGCTATTGTTAATTAAAAGGAGGAAATGTAAAAAGCTTGTTTTATTGATAGAGGGTTTTTATATCCTTTTTTGTATGTTGCCTTGATTATAAATTATTTTTATATTTTGAAGAAGTCACTCCTACCGTATTTTCCGGCGTATAAGACGACTTTTGAAATGAAAAAAAGTCAACCGAAAATCGGGGGTCGTCTTATACGCCGAGTATATTCCGAAAAACGTTTCGATATGCCGCTAAACGAAAATCGTCTGGATATTGCCACGAAATGAATTTTCCAACTCGATCCTGCACCAATCACTGCAAGGCTGCTCGGACCGCCTCTCTAACTCAGCCAATCCAAGCAGGCTTTTTATGCATGCAAACGAATTTTCCAACTCGATCCTGCACCAATCACTGCAAGGCTGCTCGGACCGCCTCTCTAACTCAGCCAATCCAAGCAGGCTTTTTAATTAAAAAAGAACTGGTGTTGCCTCGGAAGTGGGGGGGTAGTCTTATACAGCGAATATAGGCCTAAACCTATGTTTTAACTATAAAATTAGGGGGTCGTCTTATATGCCGGTCGTCTTATACGCCGGAAAATACGTAAGTGAAATTGGATTATAGAGCATTTAATTATAGAATAAATACATTCTGAAAAACAAATTCTTTAATGGTGGGAAAGAGATGATGATTTCATTTTTAGAAGTACATAAAATTTAAAGCAATTTAGCCAGGTTTTTTTCAGACTAATTTCCATCAAAAAGATAGTAATGAATGTAGTATCAAGCAGAGGAAAGCACTTATTAAGTCATTATGAACTTGATTGACCCCAAATTAAATTATTATAAATGTTTGAAGAATAGTTACCAACTTTTAAATTGGGCTAATATTATTGTGCTAGCTAGTTAGTTTTACTAATCAATATTATTTTAAGATAAAATAGAACAGGTTTTTTTCAATTAAGTGTTTTGTTCTTTAATATGTAAAAATAGTCTCAAATTATTACAAGAAACTTAAAATATTGGGTAGGTGGTAAATACACTCTGCATACATGGCTTCTTTTTATTCACAATTCAATTAACCACAAAAAAATCCCACAATTGTTCCTACTTTTTCATTCTAAATTATTTTTATATTTTGAAGAAATCACTCCAAAGTGAAAGGAGTAGAAACTGTTCACCAGAAGAAACTATTCTTATCAAAATATTGTTACTCCACTAGTCTGAATATAAATATTTAAATGGTTTCCAATGATTCATTGGTAGGTATTTTGAAATGTCAGCAACAAACATGTATTGCTTGAATTGTGTTAAAATGAATTACAGTAGATACCGATGGAGAAATGATGGCTAGTGTTACTTCATATCCAGTTTATTTTTATTTTACTTATTTATTTGTATCCTACCCTTATTATTTTTATAAATAACTCAAGGTGGCAAAAATTTCCAACATACTTTCTCTTCCTATTTTCCCCACAACAACAACCCTGTGAGATTGATTGGGCTGAGAGAGAGGTACTGGCCCAAAGTTACCCAGCTGGCTTTCAAGGCTAAGCGGGGACATGAACTTACCCTTTCCCGCTTTGTAGCCTGGTGCCTTAACCATTAGATCAAACCATTCCTCTGCAACAATTAAGGACTGGATTTAATTCTGACTATTAAAGAATTGGGGATAAAATTAGAAAAGATGGGCTGTTCCTTTGTTTTTAATATTTGTATTTTAATCCTGTTATTGCCTCTTCCTTTAAAGTTATACTCCATTCTTTCCAACTAAAAGTATCAAAAATAAAACTTTCTCTACACTTTATTCATTGTCACAGAAATAGACTTTAGGGGAGTTATCTAATAATATTCAGCTCTATGTTGAGACATTGATACTGACAGTTTTGTGTTTTTCTTTACAATTTTTTAATTTGCAAATCTATGCTATTTTCTGAATTTCTTTCTTATCTTAAACATACATACAATGTTATCCATGATGAAGATCCATAATATAGATTTGAAATTATTTTCATAGTTCATTATAATTTTCTCTGCTGCTGCTTAATATTTGTGCATTTCCTGATTTATAATTTATTTCAGTAAGAAGGACAAGTTGATAAAAAGATGTGACTCTGTGACTTAATATAGACACATATAAATAATTGGAGATATTGTTCTACCTGCCAAAATTGCCAGAATTGCCAACATTATTTATTTACTACTCTGTGTATTCTTTACATGCTTTATCCAAATATTTATCTGTAATTTCTACTCTGATTAACTTTATCCTGGTCAAAATGTATAATCAGATGAGGTCATTGAAGACTTTATATTCAGTCATGTAGTCAGAGTAAACATGAGAATATGAAACACAAAGATTGGATATGTTATAAAGTGATACATTTTTTATTTGAAAAATATATCTAAGGTGGGAAGGATGTAGTAGATGCTATGATTCTATCATTTTAAAATATATTAGAAGATTTTAGAATATTTATGCTTGTGATTTAAAATAAGACTGTAAAATTTCTGGACAGTTGTGAAATCCCTAAGATGGGTATTTAATAAATAAAGCTACATTTATTTTAGCACATTTTACTAATGAAAAGTGCTTGTTTTTTTAGAAATTGACCATAAAATCATATTTGATGCATCCATAGTACAAGTATGATTGATTCATAAATTATAGTTTGGGTATGTGATTTTGCTTAAAAAAAAATCAGGTGAGAAAACTTCATTTGCAATCTAAGATGTTTTTATTTTCTATACAAAGTGCTAAATTGTTGGGAATATTTTTTCCATTTGAGCTCATACAAGATTTATACTACTTTCTCTAATCTTTGTTTTCAAACTACATGAAATCTTTTTTATATTGAATATCTGATGAACTTTTAACCACCTCCAGAATGTGGTTTCCTTTGTAATTGTTTATTAGATACTGTTTCAGGCCTCATTTATCTTTGCTCTTATCCATTTAACTCGTTAGTTTCATTGAAAATTACTATGTTTCCGATGAACATGTCTTTTGCCAGCTGTTCCCTTTTTTGCTATTAATTGGACAGAACGTGAAGAGGCAGACGGCAGCTACAGGGAGCTAGGAAAAAATTCAGAAGTCTTCATGAGAATAGAAAAGGCAGCATACAGTAAATATTACTATACTGAAAAATTCATGTGCTCAAACAGGTGCATTTGAATAGCACATACTTTTAGAATATAATATTCTAAGCTGATGGGAAGTTTCCTGTAAATAGTAGATTAGCATGTGATACCTTTTTGAATAGTCAAAAGTACTTTTGAAAGTACTTTTATAGTAGAAATCCATTTCATAGAATTCTGTCTTTTGTCTTTACTTTCTTTCTGTGAAGTATTCTATTGGAGAATATAATTGAGGAAGATGGGAAAAGCATTGATATATTGATATTTATGTATGTATGGTCAGTCTACATATATCACTCAGTGTTAAAGTAAAAATTATTTTCCATAGGAAGAACAGGCTGCCAAATTGAAGGCTGAAAAGATCAGGGTTGCTTTAGAGAAGATTAAAGAAGCACAAGTTAAAAAGGTAAGTTGTTCTTGCTTAATATATTTTAAAGTCATTACAAACAATTAGTTCCTGCTGAGGAAAATATGTGGCATTAAAACTTTTGTTTCTTAGGTTATATTTCTAGTTCTACAATTTATTTTGCACTGCAATTCTAGTTATCAAGCAGTGTTAACATATTCAACTTGGACTACGGCAACAAAAAGTTTCCTTTTAATGATTCCAGGATGTGGGTTGCATCCAGTTATATCTATTCACCCTATCTCAGTTTCTGTTTAACTCCTGAATAGCTCCTGATCAGCATGAGCCTCAGGGTATCTTTGCAGGGCATCTAAGGGATCCACAAAGATAAGGGCTAGTTAAGGGTAGAATCACCTCAAAACTAACAAGAGTTGGAAATGTTAAATTATACTTATTACTCATGTAAAAATCACATCATTGAAAATAATTAGAATCTAGTAAAATCCTTGCTTAACAGTAGTAACTGGGACTGGCACCTAAGGAACACAGTCATAAACTATGATGTCACATGTTCACACTGACTTACAACAGCAGCTGCAGCAATCCCAATTGTCTTAATTAGACAAATTCCATATGGTTGCATCATGTGCAACCTACTGCCAGCTTCCTCACTGTCTTTGCAGTGAAGAGCATGAATTGCAATCACATGATTCTGGGATGCTGCAACATTATAATTATGAAGTAGTTGCCGAATTCCCAAAACATCAACCTATGAATGTTGTGACAGCCTCAAATATGAGGACCCATCATAAGTCTCCCTCATTCAGTGCCATTGTAACTTTGAACATTTGATGAATGAGTGGTCATTACCTGTACTGAGTAGAAATTTTATTTCAAAATTTCATCAAAATTTAATGCCTTCTCCTTTATTTCTGCTACAGCTTGTGATAAGAGTCCACATGTCTGATGACAGCTCAAAGACAATGATGGTAGATGAACGACAGACCGTAAGACAAGTGTTAGACAACTTGATGGACAAATCACATTGTGGATTTAGCTTAGACTGGTCCTTGGTAGAAACAATCTCTGAATTACAAATGGGTTAGTAATTCAGATTTCTTGACAGTACCAAATTGTTATGGAATTTTTATAATGTATGATCTTGTTTCCTGATTGTGTGTATATGTATGTGTGTGCCTGTGTGCATATGTTCTAGTCTTTCTTTAGGTAGCTGGATTGCTTGGGGAAGACTTTTCTTTGCTTGGAACTTTTTGTAAAGATCCTTTTATAATTCTGGTTTGCAAAAACTTCTATAATATTTTGGTGTTACCACTTTGATTACTTAACCACAAGCTTTCAGTAGACCAAATTAGAAATACAATAATAGTCAAGGCTTGGTTTTACTTGAGAAAGATACTAAATTGGATACAGATATATTTACATGCTTTATATACCATAATACTTTTACCTGTACATGTTTTATCCACATTTTTATTTAAAAATCAACAGCATATTTATTACAAAAAGTTAGTGTTCTTTCTACTTCGAGCCTGTTAAAAATACCCTTATATGGATAGAACTTTTGCATTATAGCTTTAGTATATAATTTGTTTTCATCTTTTTATATACAAAGAATTTTAGTATTCTACTTATACATTGGGATGTGTTTTAAAATCTGTTGGTTTTGTTATTATTATAGTTCATTTCCTATCATAGAATTAAATTGAACATATTAAAAATACACTATTTGCAATAAGAATATACGGTACCTGAAAGATATCTTTTTCTGTACTCTTATATATGCGTAGTTTATTCCCCTTTTGAAAAAAATGTTTCTTTATATTTTTCACAATAATACAGTGATAATTCATTCCATTGGTACATAAAAACAAATCTGTATTGATTTTAGATTGCAGGATAAAAGTAAGCAAAATCAGAACCCTGGAGTTGGATTTCATCCATGATTGAAATTGTAGCCTCCTAATTTTCCAGCACGTCGATTGGAGAATCCACACATGGGGTAGATACATGCCTTTCTGCCCAGAGACTGAGTCCTTCTCCACTGAGCCAAAGGGAGAATCCAGGATGGGTAGTGTCTAGTCTCATAGCTCTGCAGACCGAGTTGAAAAATTGAGGACACCCACTCCCTGGTAACGGTCCCCAGTTTTTCACTCAGTCTCAGCATGTTCAGACCACCCTTAAAGGGCTCTGTATAGTTTAGATTGTGGAAGAATCTTCACCCCCTGGATTGAGACTTTTTTCTTAGAGAGTCTTAGAACAGGTTTGACAGCTAGCTGGCTCACCGGTTTAGCCACTTGTTTTTTCGTGCCTTTTTTTCCATTCACTTTTTTTTTATTAATTTTTAAACTTTATTTGCTGGTGGACTGGTTTTTGTAATTTGTTGGTGGAATTTTGATTGGAAGTGCCCCTGAGAGCCCGTGTGGCCCAGGCTGGGGGGGAAGGAGTCGGTGTCTTATTTAACTCACCTTCTCCTGGTCCGTTCTTATTTATTTGTGCTAGCCGCAACAATGGCAAGGTGCTTCTGCCCCTTTTCAGCGTTGGCGGCCATTTCCAACATTTAGAACAAATAAATTTTATTTTTATTTTGCCCCTTTTTCCTTTTCTCTCTCTCTGTCAGTGAGTTATTTTTGGCAGGCTCAAAATGGGAGCCAGGGGAGCTGATAAGGAATTATCAGCTCCTCAGCAGAGTAGAAAGCTGCAAGGGGATCAACTAAGTCCAGGTCTGCTGGACTAGAGGCAGCAGCTAGGATCAGAGCTAGGGCCTTAGCCCCTAAAAGACCCTCTAGGGCAGAGGATAGGCAGGCCAGGCGTAGACAGAAAGCCCTGAATAAAGAGTTTGATAAGGCTGTGAGAGACTCCAAGATGGCTAAAAACAGGACCATCTCTACTCTGATCCCACAAGATGGCAGGCAGCAAGACCAACTGGCAGATAGACAGTATTTGACTTCCTGGTCTCCTGGTGGCTCAAGTACTCAGGGTGTGCAGGGAAACCCCAAATCAGAGTAGAAGCCGCTCATAATGTTTCTGAGCCCTCACAAGGATTTTGGATTATTGCATCAGGGAGTCAAGCCTCCAACTGAACCAGAGCTGCGCCTGAAGCTACCTTTACCCCCACAGTGGATTGCGGCCTGAGGAAGCCCACATGCAAGAGATGCCATCCTTCATGAGAGCCTGGATCTTCCAAACAATTAGACAAGAATTTCAGGCAGAAGTCAACCAGCTGCGGCAGCTGTCTTGTTTGGACGTTAACAGGGGCATGGCCAGGTTTCTGCAGGGCAGCTGATCTACTACAAGAGATTGTTCTGCATCCCCATCGGAAAGAAGCCAGTCTTATGTCTCCAAAAGGGACCTCCTTCCAGAGAGGGACTTTTCAGACGAGGAGTCGGAGGTAGTAGATCCCCCCTCCAACCAGCTCTCTTCAAGACTCTGCTGGTTAAGGCTAGGAACATGGCTCATCTTAAAAAGGACATGGTCACCTTTCCCCAGAGGGAGAGGATCAGGAAGATTACCTATTCACTGAGAAAACATCAATGGTGGACGCTCTGCCTGTGCCCCAGATGAATGTGATTAAAAGACAGTGGGAATCCCCTGGGATGTACACTCACCCAGTGGGTCAGAGTCTACCTTATTTAATGTGGACAAAGATCTTTTGGACATTATTGAAGTGCCAAAGGTAGATGGCCCAGTGGTAGCCCTAGCATCCTCATTGGTCATCCCACCTGATGCTGAGGACTTTTTAAAGGAGGAGGACCGGAAGGAGGAGATGGCGGTCCGCACAGCTCATCAAACTGATGCCTGGGCCATCAAAGCATCCATGACTGCGTTTTTCTTCACATGGGCCTCTTTGCGGTGGCTGAGGTAGTTGCAGGGCAGAATACCACCTGAGGACCTCAGGGTGCATCAGGACCTGAATAAGATAAAAGCCACAGCTCAATTGATAGATGATGCCACCCTAACAACCACCAAATTTTCTTCCAGAGATATGGCCTCTCATCTGTAACAGCACGTAGGCTCCTCTGGCTAAGAAATTGGCAGATGGACACCAGAAACAAATAGAAGCTGGTGTCAGCTCCCTTTAAGGGAGAGAGGCTTTTTGGGGAGGCCCTGGATCTCTTTTTAATGGAGACCAAGGATAAGCAAAAGATCCTGCCCTCCCAGGGGAGGCGCTTTGATTACAGGTCTCCGCCCTACTACAGGAAGCCCTCCTTTAAACGGGGAAGCTGGGGCAGGCTTTCCCCGTCAAAGCAAGCCCTTCTTCCAAAGATCCTTGTCTCAGGCCAATTGACCAGCCTTTGCCTCCAGAGGGCGCCAGAGGCAAGAAGGCAAAAGATCTTTTAGGGTTCCAACAGTCCTTTTAGACGCAACAAGTGACGCCTAAGCCACTTTTCTCATAGGGGGCCTGACAACCTTACAGTCAGGTCTCTCCCTGGAGTTTGTTTCCTTCTCCCCCCCCAGAGCCTTTGTGTGCTGCCCCATCTCCAGGGACCCCTCAAAGAAGGATCTCATGGAATCGGCGATCCACCGAAGGCTGGATATTTGGGCCATCCAGCCAGTTCCTGGAGACCAGGAGAGATGGGTTTTATTCAATTTTGTTTGTGATTCCAAAGGCCTCGGTGGGTGGGGGTGGCGAGCAATCCTCAACTTAAAAGGGTCAACAGGCATCTAATATACCGAAGATTCAAAATGCACTCCCTCCACTCTATCCTAGAGCATCTTCGGGAGGGAGACTTTTTTGCTTCAGTAGACCTGACGGAGGCCTACCTCCATGTACCCATAGACCCCAACCACCATCAGTTCCTGAGATTTTGCTATGGCGGCTGCCATTTTCAATACAGGGCTCTCCCATTCGGCCTGTAATCAGCCCCACAGACTTTTATCAAGCTCCTGGTGGCCATAGCGGCATACCTCAGATCCTTACCCATAAGGATCCAGTGCTATTTGGACGACATCCTGATACCATCCTCTTCCCGACCCCAGGCAGAGGAGGATCTGATGTCGACAATCAGGATCCTTCGAGAGCATGGATTCTCGATAAACCTGGACAAATGCCACCTAGTCCCATCGACTTGTCTCTTACATTTGGGGGCTATCATAGACACTTTGGCGAGTCAGGTCTTTCTCTCACAGGAGCATTGAGACAGTATAAGGGACATCACATCACAGATCCTGTCATCCAGAGAGGTCCCTATCTTGCTGTCTCAACTTCTCGGCAAGATGATATCATGCATTGGTATCATCCTATGGGCCCGCTTCCATGCCCGAACCCTGCAGTGGTTCCTGCTCCCCTACCAGTCATCAATTGGAACCCACTGCTTTTTCTGTTGCAAATGTGTTAGAGTTCCTGCAGGATGGTTTGGACAGAGGTCTTGCCCCCAAAACTTTGAAGAGACAAGTGGCTGCTTTGGCCTTGGTGATATCATTCAAGGACTCAACCACTCTGGCCCAACACCCCAGGGTGAAAGCCTTCCTTAGGGGAGCCACAAATTTGAAGCCACTGGTGGTCCACTGTTACCCCACCTGGGACTTGCCTAGGGTCCTGAAGGTACTGACTTCTCCCCCATTTGAATCTTTGCGTGAAGTCAGTCTTCGTCTACTCACATGCAAGGTGTCATTCTTAGTGGCCATTACTTCGGCCAGGTGTATCTCGGAGTTGGTGGCCTTATCCATCAGAAAGGACCTTTGTGTTTTTCATGCAGACAGAGTGGTTCTGCGATGGGACCCTACCTTTCTGCCCAAGGTGAACTCCTTATTCCATTGTTCACAGGAGTTGATTTTGCCTGACTTCTGTCCAGGGCCTACCCATGCACTGGAAAGAAAATGGTACACCTTGGATGTTAGGAGGGCCCTCCGTATTTACATCAAACGAACCTCTTCCTTTAGGAAGACTGCAGCCCTGTTTGTTTCCTTTCAGCCGTCAACTTTGGGCCGCAGGATCGCTGGCTTAAAGCCTGTATTGCAAAAGCCTATGAGTTACAGGTTCTTCCTGTGCCCAGGAGAATCACCGCGCACTCAACCAGGAGTGGGTGACCACTGCAGCCTGGGCAATGCAGGCATCAGTTCTAGACATTTGTAGAGCTGCAACGTGGTCGTCTGTGACCCCATTCATAAGACATTATAAAATTGACTCCTTTGTCTCAGCAGAGGTGTCCTTTGGAAGACGAATCCTGCAGGGCATTCATGTAGAGGTGGGGACCTCTGACCAGTCCAGTTCCTACCCGTAGGATAGCCATCAGCCAGCTTTGGTATGTCCCATCCTGGATTCTCCCTTTGGCTCAGTGGAGAAGGAGCATTGGTCCTACCTGACACGCCTCTTCTCAGGGAGCTGAAGGGAGAATCCAGTCCCACCCTGTATTCTATCTGGTCGGAGTAAGGAGAAAATGTTTTTTCTTGTATCATCAAATAGACTATCTTTCAGAAGACAATGAGCAGCTGAATTCACTTTGATGTCATCCAGAACTGGGGACCGTTACCAGGGAGGGTGTATCCTCAGTTTTTCAACTCGGTCTGCAGAGCTATGAGACTACTCATCCTGCATTCTCCCTTCAGCTCCCTGAGAAGAGGCATGTCATGTAGGACCAACACCCCTTCATTTTGTTTACCACGCCCCTCTGTCCAACAGTCACTTTCCCAGTTCATGACTCTGTCTGGCCCTAAAGGGACGTGGCAAAAATCGACTCTCGTCTTTAGGCAAAAACGCTTAGACCCTCCAATCAACAAGCTTCTATCAGGTTGGAAATTGTAGCCCGGTCAACGCTACCTCAGTCCTAACGCACTCAGCTTGTCAACGCTGAGATTGCCTTTTTTCCATTTTTTTTTAAAGCTGCTGACTGGATAGAGAGGGGAGATCGGAGCACTGTCTAAACGCTACAGAGGTCCAGATGCAGAAGCCCTCAGTTAATTTTTGCAGCCCAAAGCCTTGCTATTAACAGATAGACTCTTCCAGCCAAAGTCCTGCCACTTCACAGCTGAGTTTCGGCTGTCAAGCCTATAATTATACGCTGTCAAGCTTATAATTAACTTCCTGGCTTAGCAGCTTTTGTTTTAAAGGCTCAGGCTGCTGCAGAGATTCAGTCTGCGTTAGCAGCCTTTGTTTTTGGACTGCCTGATGGAGAATAGGGATGAGTGTGTGTGCTGGCTACCCCAGTGCACTGGTCCTGCTGCCACTACTCAATCGCTCTCCCCAGCAACACCAGCAGCCAAGCAGCAGTCACTAAGCAGAGCATGGTTGCATCGCCCTGCTGAAGTAAGACTGTTAAGATGGCTGAACAGCTCCTGTCAACAGGTAGACCAGGGAGCTTCTACTTCAGCTCAGCCTAGGGAGACCAGCTCCAGAAGAGCTAGGTCAGCTTAACAGATAATTAACAGATAATCAAAGTTGGAAGAGACCTTGTAGGTCATCTAGTCCAAATGGGAGACCCTATACCATTTCTGACAGATGGCAGTCCAATCTCTTCTTGAAAGTCTCAAGTGATGGCTCTCCCACAACTTCTGAGGGCAAGGTGTTCCATTTGTTAATTATTTTCACTGTCAGAAAGTTTCTCCTTATTTCCAGGTTAAATCTCTCCTTATTCAATTTCCATCCATTATTCCTTGTCTGGCCTACAGGTGCTTTAGAAAACAGCTTGACCCCTTCCTCTCTGTGGCAGCCCCTCAAATTTTTGGAAGATTGCTATCATATCTCCCCATGTCCTTTTCTTTACTAGACTAGCCAAGCCCAGGTCCTGTAACCGTTCTTCATATGTTTTAGTCTCCAGTCCCCTAATCATCCTGGTTGCTCTTGTCTGTACTTTTTCTAGAGTCTCAACATCTTTTTTGTAATGTGAACAAAACTGGATGCAGTACCCTAGGTGTGGTCTTACTAAGGCTTTATACGGTGGTATTAGTACCTCCCTTGATCTTGATTGTATTTCTCTGTTAATACAACTTAGGATTGCATTGGCTTCTTTGGCTGCTGCTGCACACTGTTGGCTCATATTTAGCTGGTTGTCCACTAAAACTCCAAGATCCCTTTCACAGTTACTGCTATTGAGCCTGATTTCACCCAGTCTATATGTGTACTTTTGGTTTTTCTTACCTAAGTGTAGGACTTTACTTTTCTCTACACTGAATTTCATTTTGTTAGATATGCCCCAATGTTCTAGTCTGCCAAGATCCAGATGGATCTTGAGCCTATCTTCTTGGGCGTTAACTATTCCTGCCAGCTTAGTATCATCTGCAAATTTGGTAAATTCCCCTTCTATTCCCTCATCTAAGTCGTTAATGAAGATATTGAAGAGTACTGGGCCTAAGACGGAACTTTGTGGCACCCCACTGCTTACTTCCCTCCATGTAGACTTAGACCTATTCAGGACTACTCATTGAGCATGGTTTGTCAGCCAGTTGCGAGTCCATCTAGTGGTGGTGCTATCTATTCAACTTTTTTCTAACTTGCTAAGAAGTAGGTTGTGGTCTTGAATGCCTTGCTGAAATTTTAATATATTACGTCCACAGTATTTTTCTGGTCTACTAATTTAGTCACTATGTTGAAGAATGAAATAAGATTGGTTTGGCATGATCTGTTCTTAACAAACCCATGCTGACTGCTAGTTATTATTTTACTTGTTTCTAGATTTGGCAGATCTGTTTTTTTATTATCTTTTCCAGTATCTTCCCGGGTATTAATATTAGGCTGATTGGTCTATAGTTTCCTGGGTCTGTTTTTTTTTTCCTTTTTTGAAGATGAGAACCACATCAGCTCTTTTCCAGTCCTCTGGTAGTTCTCAGGTGCTCCAGAATTTGTGAAAGATATGGTGCAGTACTTCTGAAATGACCTCTGCCAGCTCCTTTAAAACTCTGGGATGTAATCCATCAGGTGATTTGTGTTCATCAAGATCAGACAGGTGTTCTCTTACTAATTTTTTGCTTATTTTAACTTTTATTTCTGGTCTGCCTTTTTACAGTTATGTTTTTGGTGGGTTGAGCTATATATATATATATATATATAGGACGGTAAGGAAGTAACAGGCAACAGAGAGAAAGCAGAACTGCTTAACTCATTCGGTCTTGTCGCAATATATATATATATATATATATATATATATATATATATATATATATATATATATATATATATATATATATCTTGTCGCAATATATATATATATATATATATATATATACTTTGTATTACAACACCCTGTTAAGCCCCAATTAAGGGAGAAAGCATACTGCTTTCTTTTCTGTCTTTCGGCTCATCACCAGAGACCATACCGACAGAAAGCTATTTGTTTCGTTGCCTTTTGTTTACATGTGTGTAAGGTTTTTAAGCTGATAATTTTTAAACATTTTTAAATGTTTAATTTTTAAAGTTGTAATACAAAGTATATACTTATTCCCCTGCCTGAGCTGATAAGGAGAGAGCCAGTGGTGTAGAGGCAATTACAACTGCCTCACATGTAATACTTCCCTGGTTCGAATCCCAGTAAGGGTATGGCTAGCTGAAGAGAGCTAACTAGCTCGAAATAGATCTATACTAGTCTCCCTTATTTATTGTTTAAAAATTATCAGCTTAAAAACCTTACACACATGTAAACAAAAGGCAACGAAACAAATAGCTTTCTGTCGGTATGGTCTCTGGTGATGAGCCGAAAGACAGAAAAGAAAGCAGTATGCTTTCTCCCTTAATTGGGGCTTAACAGGGTGTTGTAATACAAAGTATATACTTATTCCCCTGCCTCTGCTGATAAGGATAGAGCCAGTGGTGTAGTGGCAATTACAACTGCCTCACATGTAATACTTCCCTGGTTCGAATCCCAGTAAGGGTATGGCTAGCTGAAGAGAGCTAACTAGCTCGAAATAGATCTATACTAGTCTCCCTTATTTATTATTTAAAATTATCAGCTTAAAAACCTTACACACATGTAAACAAAAGGCAACGAAACAAATAGCTTTCTGTCGGTATGGTCTCTGGTGATGAGCCGAAAGACAGAAAAGAAAGCAGTATGCTTTCTCCCTTAATTGGGGCTTAACAGGGTGTTGTAATACAAAGTATATACTTATTCCCCTGCCTGAGCTGATAAGGAGAGAGCCAGTGGTGTAGAGGCAATTACAACTGCCTCACATGTAATACTTCCCTGGTTCGAATCCCAGTAAGGGTATGGCTAGCTGAAGAGAGCTAACTAGCTCGAAATAGATCTATACTAGTCTCCCTTATTTATTGTTTAAAAATTATCAGCTTAAAAACCTTACACACATGTAAACAAAAGGCAACGAAACAAATAGCTTTCTGTCGGTATGGTCTCTGGTGATGAGCCGAAAGACAGAAAAGAAAGCAGTATGCTTTCTCCCTTAATTGGGGCTTAACAGGGTGTTGTAATACAAAGTATATACTTATTCCCCTGCCTGAGCTGATAAGGAGAGAGCCAGTGGTGTAGAGGCAATTACAACTGCCTCACATGTAATACTTCCCTGGTTCGAATCCCAGTAAGGGTATGGCTAGCTGAAGAGAGCTAACTAGCTCGAAATAGATCTATACTAGTCTCCCTTATTTATTGTTTAAAAATTATCAGCTTAAAAACCTTACACATATATATATATATATATCTTGTCGCAATATATATATATATATATATATATATATATATATATATATATATATATATATATATATCTTGTCGCAATATATATATATATATATATTATATATATATTGCGACAAGACCGAATGAGTTAAGCAGTTCTGCTTTCTCTCTGTTGCCTGTTACTTCCTTACCGTCTTCTCTCTTTAGTGGACCAACTGTTTCCTTGAATTTTTTCTTTGTTATTTGTATGTTGGAAGAAACTTTTTTTATTATCTTTGACTTTTGTGTCAAGTCTTTGTTCGTTCTGAGCCTTTGCTATCCTGACTTCGTCTTTGCAGATTCTGGCTATCTGCTGATATTTTGCCTTAGTTGTATGTCCTTCTTTCCATTTTTTGTACTTGTCCTTTTTTTCTTTCAATTTGCCAGAGAGATCTTTGTGCAGCCATGCTGGTTTCATCTTGGATTTCTTGTTTTTCTTTCTCAGTGGTATTGTGCTGGTCTGGGCTTCTATGATCATACTTTTCAGAGTTTCCCAAGATTCTTGAATTGTTTTCCCCTTTAAGATTTTCATCCATGGAATCTTTCCCAAGTTCTCTCTGAGTTTATTAAAATCAGCTCTTTTAAAATCCAAGACTCTGGTGTCATTATGTTCTATTGCTTGTGTTTGTGTTATGTTGAATTCTAGTATGACATGGTCACTCTCACCCAAGGTTCCTGCAGTTTTAACTCTGTCTATCGCTTCTTCTCTGTTTCTAAGAATTAAGTCCAGTATGGTTATCCCTCTAGTTTCACCCTCTACCTTTTGGACAACAAAGTTGTCAGCTAGGTTGGTTAGGAACTTATTTGATTTCTCACTTGGTGCAGAATTAGTTTTCCAGTTGATATCAGGATAATTGAAGTCTCCCATTACTATTGTTGTATGTTTCCTGCATATGTTTGTTAGTTGGCTGGCAAAAAGGACATTTATTTTTTCTGCTTGATTGGGTGGCCTATAATGTACACCTATGGCCATGTCATTCTTTTTTTCTTTTATATTGACCCATATGCATTATAGGAGGTTTTCATCTTTGGTTTCATACATTTCTGTAGCAATATGGTGGTCCTTTACCTACAGTGCAACTCTACCTCCTCCTCTCCTGTTTTGTTTTTTGAATAGTTTATGTATCCTTCTACCAGTATGTTCCAATCATGGATTTCAGCCCACCAAGTTTCTGTTATTCCAACTATATCATATTTACCTTCATGTATTCGTAGTTCGAGTTCACCCTGTTTGTTCTCCAGACTTTGTGCATTTGTATGTAGGCACTTGAGATCTTTATGTCTGACACTGTGTTTACTGTCTACATAACCAGTGTTGTGCCTACCTGCCCCTACTTTCTTGCCACCTGTTTGATTAATGCACATGGTATGGCACTCACTATTAAATGCTTGGTTTTGGTTGCCAGCAAGGTTGATAATCTTACCTGAACAAACATCTATTTTGCATGCACTGGTATCCTTATTAATTTTAGGTTGCTGGGGACAGAAATGTTCTCTATTCATTAATTCTCTGTTCCCACTGTTCAGTTTAAATGTTTATCCAGGAAATCTGTGAATTTAATGCCAAGTAACTCAGTCCCTTTCTTTGATGGATGCAAACCATCTCTTTTGTACAGTTTTTCATTGGACTAGCTGCAGACATCATGACTAATAAAACCAAAGCCTTCCCTTTTACACCACTCCTTTAGCCACACGTTAAATTCTGCTACACCCTGGCCTTTCCTTTTTTGTTTCTTATATACTGGTAGAACCTCTGAAAAGATGAGCCTACAGCCCATATTACTACCGGTGAAACTCGAAAAATTAGAATATTGTGCAACAGTTCATTTTATTTCAGTAATGCAACTTAAAAGGTGAAACTAATATATGAGATAGACTCATTACATGCAAAGCAAGATAGTTCAAGACATGATTTTTCATAATTGTGATGATTATGGCTTACAGCTCATGAAAACCCCAAATCCACAATCTCAGAAAATTAGAATATTACGTGCAATCAATAAAACAAGGATTGTACATAGAACAATATCGGACCACTGAAAAGTATAAGCATGTATAGGTACTCAGTATTTGGTTTGGGCCCCTTTTGTAGCAATTACTGCCTCAATGCGGCGTGGCATTGGAAACTATTAGCGTGTGGCACTGCTGAGGTGTTATGGAAGACCAGGATGCTTCAATAGCGGCCTTCGACTCTTCTGCATTGTTTGATCTCATGTCTCTCATCTTTCTCTTGGCAATGCCCCATAGATTCTCTATGGGGTTCAGGTCAGGCGAGTTTGCTGGCCAATCAAGCACAGTAATCCCACGGTCATTGAAACAGGTTTTGGTGCTTTTGGCAGTGTGGGCAGGTGCCAAGTCCTGCTGGAAAATGAAGTCAGCATCCCCATAAAGCTCGTCTGCGGAAGGAAGCATGAAGTGCTCCAAAATCTCCTGGTAGATGGCTGCGTTGACCCTGGACTTAATGAAGCACAGTGGACCAACACCAGCAGATGACATGGCTCCCCAAATCAACACAGACTCTGGAAACTTTACACTGGACTTCAAGCATCTTGCAGTGTGTGCCTCTCCATTCTTCCTCCAGATTCTGGGTCCTTGGTTTCCAAATGAGATGCAAAAGTTGCTCTCATCAGAAAAGAGGACCTTGGACCACTGAGCAACAGACCAGCTCTGTTTTTCTTTAGCCCAGGTAAGACGTTTCTGACATTGTTTGTTGTTCAGGAGCGGCTTGACAAGAGGAATACGACATTTGAAGCCCATGTCCAGGATCCGTCTGTGTGTGGTGGCTCTTGATGCACTGACTCCAGCCTCAGTCCACTCCTTATAAAAGTTCCCAACACTTCTGAATGGCCTTTTCCTGACAAACCTCTCCAGGTTGCGATCATCCCTGCTGCTTGTGCACCTTTTTCTTCCACACTTTTCCCTTCCACATAACTTTCTATTAATGTGCTTTAATAAAGCACTTTGGTAACATCCAACTTCTTTTGCAATTACCTTTTGAGGCTTTCCCTCCTTATGGAGGGTGTCAATGATGGTTTTCTGCACAACTGTCAGGTCAGCAGTCCTTCCCATGATTGTGCTTCCTACTGACCAGACTAAAAGCCCATTTAAAGGCTCAGGAACCCTTTGCAGGTGTTATGGCTTAATTAACTGATTAGAGTGGGACACTTTGGGCCTAGAATATTGAACCTTTTCACAACATTCTAATTTTCTGAGATTGTGGATTTGGGGTTTTCATGAGCTGTAAGCCATAATCATCTCAATTATGACATATCACAGCTTGAACTATCTTGCTTTGCATGTAATGAGTTTATCTCATATATTAGGTTCAACTTTTAAGTTGCATTACTGAAATAAATGAACTTTTGTACGATATTCTAATTTTTCGAGTTTCACCTGTAAGTTCATACCCCAAGCTCTGGAAGTCTTTCTGAACAGAAAGTTCATCCTTCTGGGACAGATCATTTGTACCAAAATGTAAAATAACATCAACATCACAGTCCTTACTGGCATTCTTGACTATCTTAAGAATATGCCTCTTGTCTCTGCTGGCAGTTTCACCTGGCAGACAACTGACCTCTTTGAAAACCACCGTATCCTTTCCTAAATCTAGCCAAGATGCTGCTGAAAAGATCAAAGTGAAGGCCATCTACTCCAGGAAGCCCTCAAGGGTTGAAGAAAAAGATGCCAACAGGAGACAGAAGGCTCTGGACAAGCAAATCTCGAGAGCTGAACAGGAAAATATTTACCTCCCTCCCTCAGACAGCAACTGCCATCTCCCACCCTCAGCAATCCAATATTACAGTTCCAATGAACTAGTCACCAGAGGGCGAGAGTGAGCAGTTAGAATTCCCCATTCCAGTCATTCAGGAGGAGGTTGAGCAATATCCCTTTGCCTGCCTAGCAACAGAGTTGACTGAATCTCAGGTCAGGAATAGGGAATTTGCTCCAGTTGCTACCTTTACCCCCACTGTGGCGAGACCCCGCCCAGTGGATAGCCAGGGATCTGGCCTGTCTGAGGAACTTAAATTCCTCATCTCACAGGCAATTTCCCAGGGGTAGCCTCTACTTTAACAGCTCAAAGGATACCCTCCATCCACAACTTCTGAACTTCCCCAACAGCTGTCCCATCACTTCCAGCTTCCTGTGGGAGGGGGGAGGAAGCAAAGGTTGGTATCACCCTCCCAGTCTAGTAGAAGTAGGGCATCTGTAATAGAGGATGAGGACCAGAAGGAACAGGAGTTCTCAGATGATGACCAGGACCTCCCTGATCACTGGACTCTTCTGTCCAGTTTTATTTAAATCTCTTCTTCACAAAGCCAGGGCTATGGCCCAAATAGGAACCATATCCAGTGCACCTGTTGCACCAGTGGAGCCCAAGAGTCAAACAATGTGGTTTTCTCTGAACCCATCATAATGCAGGAGGATATCCTCTACCCCAAACTTTTCTTGGATGTGGTTCAAAGACAGTGGAGCCAGGTTGGCTCCTTTCCTAACCCAGGAGGGAACGATAGGCGATTTTTCAACATGGCTCCCTCCTTATCTGATGCCCTAAGTTGCCCTCAGTAGATGACCCTCTGGCTTCTATGGTCTCTTCCTCAGCAATATCTGGGGACATTGCAGAAGCCCTGAAGGTGGAAGATAAGAAGGCAGAATTAAATTTCTGCCGAATCCATCCAGTGTCTGGGCAGTAAAGACGGCTACGGCCACCTCCTTTTTTGCTAGGACTTCCCTACTCTGGCTGAAGCAATTGCAAGCAAGAGTCCCTCCATAGGAGACCCGAATACATCAAGACATTAACAAGTTGGTGGCAGCTGCCGAGTTTTTGGCTGATTCCTCCCTACATGCTGCCCAGTTCTTCTCCAAGATTCTCACTTCCAACATCACCTCCCGCCATTTATTATGGCTTTGCCAATGGCAGGTGGATGCCAAAACCAAGTGGAGATTAGCTTCAGCCCTGTATAGGGGTTCCTCACTGTTTGAGGAAGCTCTGAATCCCTTCCTCACAGAAAATAAGGACAAACGCAAAGTCCTGGCTTTGGTCACCAGAAGGCTGACAGACGGGCAGTACCATATGGCTGTCGGTTCTCCTTTCACCTGGCAGATGCCGACAACGACCAGTCTCAATTCTAATGACCTTTTCCCTTTAGATCTGACCATCAACAGGATAGATCAGGGTTTAGGGACAGGTACAGGCAGCAACCCCAGTCCAAACGGCCCTTTCGTGGCACAGCGGGTTGCCCCTTTCACCGCTCCAAGTGACTGCCAAGGCCCTCCTCCCGTTGGAGGGCACCTAGCCCTATTTACATTCCAATGTGAAAAGACCACCACCAATTTGTGGGTCCTCAATACATTAAGATTCGGCCTCACCCTGGAATTACTCTCCATGCCGCTGAGGCACTTCATCCATTGCCCCATCTCCAAGAACTCCACCAAGAGAAATCTGATGGGCATGGCAATTCAATACCTCTTGGACATCCAGGCCATTGAGCCAGTCCCGGAAGACTAACAGGGACATGGCTTCTACTTGATCCTTTTCATAGTGTCAAAATCCTTGCGGGGGTGGAGAACTCAAAAAATTGATCATCTACCTGACATACAAGAGGTTCAAAATGCAATCTCTGCCATCAATCTTGGAGGGCATCAGGAGGGGTAATCTCCTAACATCCATCGATCTAACAGAGGCGTATCTCCACATTCCTATCCTCTCCTTACACCAGCGGTTCCTTAGGTTCTGTTACTTGGGTCATCACTTCCAGTACAGAGCACTGCCGTTCATCTTAGCTTTAGCCCTCTGGTCCTTCACAAAGGTCCTAGCAGCACTGACCGCACACCTAAGGACAATTCCGGTGTGCCTCCAATGCTATCTGGACAACATTCTCACCCAGTCTTCCTCACCCCAGCTAGCTCAGAAGGATCTGGAAATGACAACCCGTGCTTTTCAGGAACATAGATTTTCCATCAAATTTCAAAAGAGTCATCTTGTACCAACTACTCATGTGCTGCATCTAGGAGCAATTATAGACAACAAGCTGTTTGAGGTCTATCTTTCCCAGGAGCGACAGGACAGCATCAAATCCTTAGTCAACCAAATCAGGACGGAATGATTCGTTCCATTGGCCATATTCTCACAGCTCCTGGGAAAGATGGTCTCTTGCATAGCCATAGTACCTTGGGCCCGATCACATTTACAAACCCTGCAATGGTTTCTGCTCCTATTCCAGAGGGCAGGGGCCAGCAATTCCACCTCCAAGGTCAGGGTACCATTAGAGACACTCAGGTCCCTCAGGTAGTGGGTGTCCCAGCAATAGCGAAGGGAGCCCTGTTCAAAGAGTCCAGACTCCTGACCCTGATCTTGGACGCCAGCCTGTTCAGATGGGGAGCTCATCATCAATCGCAGCTGATGCAGGGTCAGTTGTCTCAGGCAGACCTGAAACACAACTGGTGCTCCAAGCAACCCATCTCATCCTCCGACACTTCCAGATCACCGTGGAGGGACAACACTTACTGATCATGATGGACAATATGGCCACAAAGGCGCACATCAATCGCCAAGGAGGCACCCACTCCAGGTCCCTCATGTGCGAGGCAAACCAACTGTTTCACTGGGAAGAGGCTCACCTGCTTTCCATCAAGGCGGACCACATCTCGGGGGCAACAAATGTATAGGTGGATTTTCTCAGCAGGACCACGGTGGACCACTCCTAGTGGTGGCTGCACCAGGACATCTTCCAGGAAATGTGTGAGAGATTCGGCCACCCGGTCCTGGACTTGTTCACCACACCGATGAACTCGAAACTACCAGATATTTCACAAGGTTTCCGACATCTGGAGCAGAGGGAGTCAATGCCCTCCGCTGCCCCTGACCCGGGGCCCTATTATATGCATTCCCTTCTCTTCCCATCATACTGGAAGTGATCAGGAACAATGGAACAGGCAGAGATACTGCTCATCGCTCCCCATTAGCCCAGAGGGCCATGGTATGCAGACCTCATCAGCCTATCTGTGTCCCGTCCTTGGAGGATTCCTCGGGACAGGGTCCCCTTCAGCCAGGGGGTCTTGGCCCACCCGGAGCCTCAGTGGTTCCAACTGACCGCCTGGCACTTGAGAGGAGGATCCTGACGAGAGACAACTTTTCAAGGAAGGTGATACAATCCAGGCTTCCAGGAGACCTTCCACCACTAGAATAGAATTTAATAGAATTTAAAACTCTACTTGGAAGGCATTCTGCAGTTGGTGTACTAGATTGGACCTGGACCCCATGTCAGTCTCCATTTCACAGATCCTGGACTTTTTACAAGAGGATCTAGACAAGGGGCTAGCCCCTAATACTATCCGGAGACAAGTGGCTGCCTTGTCCTCGGTGCTGACTTATGGGGGCTTGGAATCCATAGGACACCACCTAGTAGTGCGTTCTTTCCTAAGGGGGTGGTTAACTTGAAAACACCTGTTGTACCCAGGTGCCCAACTTGGGACTTGTCTAAAGTTCTACACACCCTCACCTTAGCACCTTTTGAGTCACTTAGGTCTATGAGTCTGCGATACCTGTCATTCAAGGTTACCTTTTTAATGGCCATCACTTCGGCCAGGTGAATATCAGAGCTGGCTGCTCTCTCTATCAGAGAGGAACTTTGCACCTTCCCTGCAGATCTATGTCTAGATCCCTCCTTCATCCCCAAGATCAACTCCTAGTTTCATCGGGCCCAGGAGATAGTGCTGCCAAACTTCTGTCCAGGATCTTCTCATCCACTGGAACAGAAATGGCATACTGCACGTGAGGACGGCACCACGTAGATATATCAAACGAACTCCGCCTCACTGCAAAACTTAATCACTGTTTGTCTCGTGTCAAACATCTTCTCTAGGTTCAAAGGTCACTTCATCGACCATAGGCCATTGGATAAGGGCATGTATAGCCAAGGCCTACAAGACACAGTCTATTCCGGTCCCCAGATGATTAACCTCCTATTCTACTCGAAGTGCTGCAACTACAGCTGCTTGGGCGATGCAGGTCTTGATTGAAGAGATTTGCAGGGCAGCGACATGGTCTTCACCATCTCCCTTTGTATGCCACTATAAGCTGGATACATTCACCTCGGCTGAGGCTGCCTTTGGCAGGAGGTGCTTCAGCGAGTGCATGTCGATAGGGGGACTCAGGACCAGACCAATTCCTGCCCATAGGGACAGCCAGGCTTTGGTATGTCCCATGTATGTATTATCCAATCGACGTGCTGGAGAAAGAGCGTTGTCTTACCTGAACGCATCTTCTCAGCACAGCGATAGAGAATCTACTCCCCCCCCCCCCCCCCCCCGAGGCAGTCAGGTCCCTCATCCAGGACAGGAAAAGCCAACACCACCAAAAAGTCCTTCGGAAAGCTGTGCCTTCGTTATGAATGTTGACAGAGGGATGTGGTAAAAAAAAAAATGAAGGACTCAGTCTCTGGGCAGAAAGGCATGTATCTACCCCATGTGTGGATTCTCCATCGCCATGCTGAGAAGAAGCATTCAGGTAAGACAATGCTCTTTCCATGAAATTATTATAATGAATACACACAGATTCATTTGTATGCAAAATAGGTTTGTAGAATATGTTCTCACAAGTAAAAAGTGCATATATTTATTTATGCATTATAGAAATCATGTAATTGGAAAATTGACTTTTACCTGTCCTTAGTAAATATGAAATATACATGTTCTTCAATTTTACTTTTTATTAATATGCACTGTCATATGACATTAGGGAAAGGACTTTAGACTATAAAATTAGAAGACTTGATTGTGAATTTAAAATGGTTGTTATATTTCTGTAATTATGCAGAGAGGATTTTTGAAGACCATGAAAATTTAGTTGAAAACCTCCTGAACTGGACAAGAGATAGTCAAAACAAGCTCATGTTTGTTGAACGTATAGAAAAATATGCCCTTTTTAAAAATCCCCAAGTAAGTATAATGATTTCCATCAATCTTGTATTATTGTCACAGACCAGAATAAAAATTAAAAATTTTAAAATAAAACAAGACATAATGTATTATATATTAAAATTAATGGTGAGATCATCAATGGGTAGAAATAAATGTCAGATCCGTGTATCTGCCATTCTTCAATGGAAGAAGTGGGGGAAGTTGGTACAAGTAATCCTTTTTGATGTAACCTGAATATCTTAAATCTTGTATTCAATCTGTATAACTTGCACATGATATACAACTGGGGGACTGGAGTCAGTTGTCTGGAAACTTGTCACCTCTTGGACAGATAGCAAGAAGAGAAGGGACCATAAAAATTCCAGCTCTGAAAGAAACTTCCTGGGAAACTTTTCTAAGATACATTCCCAGAAAAGGGGAGGGGGGAATTAACATATTGTTTCTTTGTTTGACTAAATCCACATCAGACTAAAGGGAGGAGTTCTAACTCCCTTTATCTATACTGTATGCCTGGAGGGATCTTAGATCCTGCTTTGGCTAGTACCTGGATCACTTCCTTTCAATAAAGAATTCTTTTTGAAGTACCTAGCTTTCAGAAGTTCATTCTTATCAGTTAAAGAGGAAAGAGTCTGGTCCTTACAATAAAGCTCTTTTCTCTACTTTTGAACATCCATTGTGACTTAAACATCCTTTGTGGTGGTTGTTTTTATATGTTTAATGCATTAAAATTTATTAAATATAATTTATTGAAACCATAACTGTGATCTGAAAGGGAGTATTTTTTAAATTTATTTTGATTTTCCATTCCCTTCCTAATAATATTCTGAGAAATATTAAAAAATGTATTTGCATTTAAATTTTTGACCAGTTTTTTGTATCTGGGAATAAACATGCCTGCTTTAACCTGCCTTTAGATTTCATATTATTCCCATAAATTTATATATGTTTCCATATAGAAAAGATTTGTTCAAAAATAGCACTCTATTAGCATCAGGAAAAGTTGAGACTAAGATAACTTACTTCATTTCTGTTATTTTACATCGGTCAACTGTAGCTTCTATTTCTCTATTGCAGAATTATCTTCTTGGGAAAAGAGAAACCTCTGAAATGGCAGACAGGTACAAGGAAGTATTACTGGAGGTAAGTTGATAAGACGGTAACCACTTCACTATGAGCTACAAAAGGGAAATCTGCTGCATGAATATCTTGAAACAGTCCAGAACTCACCCATATAATTCAACTAAAATCTATCTGCCACGTGAAAAATAATGAATATTGTAGTATTCATCAGCCATAATTAAGATGTTCAATGAGGAAGTGTCAGTTATTTAGAAACAGGACCAAACAGAAACTTGGAATAGTAGAAAAGTATGTTTTTCAGAAAAGTGTTTTTCCAGAATACTTTCTCTATCTCAGCATGCTTAAATGACTGAGTCTTATACCAGGATTAGGGAGCTAAACTTGTTTCCCTGCTTAAGTCATCCAGGTCCCCATAGGCCAGGATATCTATCCTTTTGGGCTGAAGTTCCCCATCCTCATTCTAAGAGATAGAAAAGGAAATACTGAATAGACAACTAACGCAAAAAGGTTTCTTGTTAATACAAAAAGTTCATTTTTCACAATTCCTTTACCCATATGTTCTAGGAGTGTTTTTGTGGAAGTTCAGTAACAGTGCCAGAAATCGAGGGAGTCCTGTGGCTGAAAGATGATGGTAAAAAATCTTGGAAGAAGCGTTACTTTCTTCTGCGAGCTTCTGGAATCTACTATGTTCCAAAAGGAAAAGCAAAGGTGAATTCTCTTTTGAATCTCATATAGTGCTCATCTATTCAAATGGGCATGATTGCGACTTTTACTAGCCAAAACACACTGTAAAATGCACTTTTATGATTTATTTATGAAGCAGGCATCAAAATATCATATTGCAATGGGAATGTTCAAAGCTGAGCCTTCACTTTCAAATTGATTAGCGGTCTGAAAAAGATTCTGAGTTTGAAACATTAGATTTCAGGATTCCATCATCACACTGTTTCAAAATTATTCTGGCCCAAAATTATATATATATATAAAAATAAAACCCCAAAACTTGGTTGGAGTAATGTATACAATACTGATGATTTCTTCCAAAGCTGGATCTATCAGTTAAAAATTCACCTAATCTTCAGAGGATATCATTAAATAATGGTAATGATTGCTAATTACTATCAAAAAGATACATCATTTGTGTATGCAGTGAAACCTTTATTAAACAGACTCTGTTTAAGAGACTTCAGATACATCTGACCAAATTTCTGGCCAGACTTCCTCCCAAAATAATGGTCTTATACCCAAAATATAGTAATACAAATGAGGCATTTAAATTTTTATTAATGATATATTATGTTTATGTAATATACCATGATGCAGATCTCTGAAGAGGATTGTGATTTGTATCATTTGCATATTGGTATTCCCCACATTTGGGCATAATAGACAAGCCGTCCCCCTCAACCATATTTTGGAATGAGAGGTTGAAGTAGTGGTTAAGATATTGGCCTGGCACTGGGAAGAGTTAGGTTTTGCTCCACCGTCAATCACAAAAGCTCATTAGACTGGTAACTTTGCATCAGCATTCACTCTCAGCCTAACCTGCTTCACAGAGATGTGCTGGAGAAAAAGGAGACAATGCTTTATGCACTCTTAAACAAAAAGACAAAATATAAATTTCATCAATAAATAGATACAACTAATGTTTCTGTTATATAAAGGTTGTGCAATTCATTTAGTTGAGAATGTACAGTACTGTGCAAAAGTGGTATAAATTAAGAAAGCTTTCAGAAATAGAAGTGTTAATAGTTTATTTTTATCAATTAACAAAATGGAAAGTAAATTAACATAAGAGAAATCCAAATCAAATCAATATTTAGTGTGCCCAACCAAATGTATTGTATACTTTTGTATAGTACTGTATATAGATAGTAGCCTTGACAGAATTGACATTTGTTGATATGATTTGTACCTCTTTGTCCATGACCAAATATGTCATTATTGATAGGTCTCACGAGATCTTGTGTGCTTTCTTCAATTGGATCATGTTAATGTTTACTATGGACAAGATTATCGCAACAAGTACAAAGCTCCTACAGACTATTGTCTGGTACTAAAGGTAACTATTGACTTAATTCTTCTGATGTGATAAATAAACATTGAAGAAAACTGTCCATAACTTCATGCAATTTGTTTCTATCTGCCATGGATTTCATGACATGTCATCTATATCATCTTATATTGTTTTCGTTTTAAGAAGATTTAATGTTCCTTTAAAATTAATCCAAGTACAGGTTTTATTTCCTTATTAGAAAAAAAATCACAATATCTTCATTTTATTTGGAAGATTTATTCTAATCTTTTTATGAAAATATAGCAATAGCATAGACAATAATAGTGTCAATTTTGAATATGCTTCAGCTATCTCCGTTATGATTAATTTTAATTCTGTAAATACTTATTTTAATCTGATTAAAATAGATTAAATATTTCTCTTTCAGCATCCCCAAATTCAGAAGAAATCTCAATATATTAAGTATTTATGTTGTGATGATATCAGAACCCTTCATCAGTGGATAAATGGCATCCGTATTGCTAAGGTATTACTTCCTTCTGCCTGTGTTTTTCTTTAGCATTAATTCTATATTAGAATAACTCTTAGTTTTGTCCACTGCAATTTTGGGTAACACTTGAACCGAATTTGTTATCTTTTTCTACTTTAATTATTGCCCTATTCTGCCCCTCTTAATATGAACCAATTAATACTAATTAAATCAAGCCAATATCATGACAAAATATAATTTTCTCTGAAATATGAATAACTGAAAAACGGAAAATAACCAAGCAGTAAATATACTGGTGTTTTCTTCCCCTGCCTTGAACGAGGTGACAGATAAAAGCTAACTGGTTCAACCTTGCCAGTAATTAATCCTTTTTACAGTGTTTTTCTGTACTCTAGATCAGTGTTTGTCAAGTGGTGGGCTGCGACCCACTGGTGGGCCGTGAGAAAATTTTGGTGGACCGCAGAGAAATCTCACCCCCAGAGCAACCCCCCCCAAAGCAATTAATCCAAACTGCACAGAAATACAAGGCTGCGCCGCTCACATGGCCCATGGGAAGCCTCCCCGCCCACTCACTTCTTACCTGGCAAACTTTCCTGGCAAACTTGCCTGCATGCTTTTTCCAACCATCAGCTGTTCTGCTGTGCCGGGAGATTTAGATTAGCTAGGAAGCAGGAAATGGTTAGATTTCTAACTAGACTTTAGATCTTCAGCTCTGCTTTTAAGCACACCCGAACCTCCCTTAGGACTGAAGGTTCTATTATTCAGTGCAGACTCACAGCAAGCAAATTTTATGTGACAGACTGCGCTAGCCAATGGGTTGATAGATCACTGAATGATTCTGTGAGCAACTCAATTTGCCTGCCTGCTTTGCTGATTTGGGTAAAAGTTGCTCTTTTTTTATAAAAAAATCAATATTTACATACATGGTATGTTGTGAGTTAATTTTGTGAGTTTGCTTGCAAGCAAATTTTATGTGACAGACTGAGCTAGCCGATGGCAGATAGATATATCTCTGAATGAATCTGTGATTCTGTCAGCAACTCAATCTGCCTGCTTGCTTTGCCTGATTTTGGGTAAAAGTTGCTCTTTTTTATAAAAAATCCAATATTTATATAAATATCTATAGTATTTACATACAAGCCATTCCCAGCCAGTCACATGACCACCAAGTCACACCCACAAATAAGACCACACCTACAGAACCAATTAGTGTTCCCTGGAATTTAAAATTATGAGTTTGGTGGTCCCTGAGGTCCAAAAGGTTGGCAACCCCTGTTCTAGATGGTAGTGAGTATCAATTTACAAACATTCTCACCTATGAGCCATAGCAAGGCAATGCACAATAATAAAGAATAAGGAGTGTAAAACAAAATGAAATGACTACAATAAAAATCAAAATTGACAGTAGATGTTTTACCAACAAATGACTTGAACCCAGAAAAAAAAGAACCCAGAAAGTTTTCATTAGCTAATCTATCACTAACCACTAGACTACTTTGATTGTCCTGCTGTCTGGGAGGGAGGGAAGGAGGGAGGGAGAGAGAGAGAGAGAGATTTTGTCTGTGACAAAATCTGAAACACAATCCCATTACTCATATACCTTTTCTTCTTTAAATTGATGCTTTTTCTTAACAGTACCGTTGTAAAATTAGGAAAGTCTGTTTGACTCAGCTTAAATGTAGGCAAAATAATTTGAAGGCAATGTCAGGATTTTCTGGAAACAAAGGAGGGGGAAAACTTCCTGTTGCAAATTTGAGGCAATTTCCTCACCCCGTCATACTGAAACTTAAGGGCAACATATCTGGCTATTTTCTAAGTATACCAATCTCTTTCAGATGAAGAGGGTTGCTCAGGCTGCCTTCTCCTTGTGCAACCAATGGATGGAATCCCTTTATTTGTCACAAATACATTCAGGTTTTAACATTTTTATTTTATTTATTTTATTTCTAATCAATTCAACAGTAATTCTGACCCTCTTTTTTGGCATATCAAAGTTAAAAAGAAACATTCCAATACTTATTTTCATAGAAGAGTATGCAGTGGGATTGTCTTGGGTTTGAGTCATACAGCTGGAAATGTTATAACAAGCAGCATTCATATTTTGTACAGTATGAGAAGCAATTATATATGAACTATCAAGAAGCTCTGAAAAGGACAGAATCAGCATATGATTGGACATCCCTGTCCAGTTCCAGTATTAAGTCTGGATCCAGCTCCTCTAGTTTACCAGGTAAGCTCCAATAGACCAATTAATAGCTTTTTCTATGTATAATGTATATATGTATTGATTCAGTGACTAATGAAAATATATGTGTTTCTCTTTCTCTACCTCATCCCCTTCGGTATCAAAATTATGCTGGAGTCTAATGTGGAAGCAAAATATGCAATCTGCATTTTAAAAGCAGTGATTAGGAGTAGTCCATGTGGACTTTTTAAGATATTTAACTTGTTAAAATATAGTCCTTTACTTACATCAGTTCGTTTAGTGATCATTCAGTTACAACAGCACTGAAAAAAGATGACTTATGACCATTTTTCACATTTAGGACCATTGCAGGGTCCCTATGGTCACATGATCAAAATTCAGGCATTTAGCAATTGAGTCATGTTTATGATGGTTGCAGTGTCCTGAGGTCATATGATCACCTTCTGACAAGCAGAGTTAATGGGGAAGCCAGATTAACTTATCCAGGAGTGGAATTCCAAAATCCCAACAACTGATCCTCTGCCCAGTTGCTGGGTGGGCGTGGCAATGTTGGGCATGGCCTACCAGAACTTGCCCAGAGTCCGGAGGCCTTCCGCAGAGTCGGACGCTTCCCTTGGGTCTCTGGTAGGGCCAAAATGGCTTCCCCCGGGCTCCGGAGGCCTCCAGAAGCTAGAAACAGGCCCACTTCCGGGAGAACAGGAACTTCCGGGAGAGCTGTTTTTCACCTTCCCCAGAGTCCAGGCTTCCCTAAGGCTTCTGGGAGGGTGAAAACAGCCTCACCCGGGCTCTGGAAGCCGGAAACAAAAACTTCCGGGAGGGCCATTTTTTGCCCTCCGCGCGGACCCTGCACTTACCTGCATCCAAAATGGGCAACATGAAACTCTGGGGAGGGGAGGGAAGGGGAGGGCGGGGCCAGCTAGTTGGTTCACCTACCAGTTCAGCGAACCAGATAAATATTTAACATCCGGTTTGCCCGAGCCAGCTGAATCCCATCCCTGCACTTAATACCTGTGGTACTAATTTAACATTTGCAAAGATTCACTTAACAACTGTGGCAAGAAAGGTTGTAAAATGGAGCAAAACTCACTTTACAACAGAAATTTTGGGCTCAATCGTGGTCATAAATTGAGGACTACCTGTAATTTAATAATAATTAGATAATAATTAGAGTCTTATGGTTTGATAATGATACATGGGAAAGGTCTTGGTTGGCCCCAAGATTTTTAAGAATGTCTGCTAAAAAACAGATATAGTTTAAAGTTTTGTGAATTGAAGTATTCAAATAATGGCTATTCCACTAAGTTCTGCTTTGACTAGACTACAACTTGTGAGATTCTATGTAACAAACTGTCATACTCAGAGAAATGAAAACTGTTTAAAGAAGGACAATGAGGATAGTGAATGGACTAGAAACTAAGTCTTATGAAGATAAACCAAGAAAATAGAAAATTACAGCATTTTTCAAGAATCATATAGAAGAAAGTGGTGGCGTTCAGGGCACTGATTAATTACCTTACAGAAAATCAGATTCTGGTTCATTATTTGGCGGGGATAAAAAATGTTTTTAAAGTGGAACCAAAGGATAAATTCAAACAAAAACTACAATAATTTCAATTAGGACTAGTTTAATTTAGAAGTCTTCATTGAGCTTGATGACCTAAATGATACCTTTTAAATTGGTGATTAAGTGAAAAGAATCTGTACATTGAGAGTATGTTTATATGGCTGGCATCAAAATAAGATTTGGTTTTTGTTTTGTCTTGCTCTTTTGCTCCCCCGAATTTAGTAACGTTTTATTATATACCATCCAGTTCACCATGGCAATGAAGTGTGATAGTGCTCCATCTAAGCCACTGTAGTTGTGAATTTTTTTAATGAGGACAAAAATTTCAAATATTTTCAATATTTCTTTTGACAGAATCTCAGTCCAACCACTCAAATCAGTCTGACAGTGGAGTTTCAGACACTCAAACAGGACATGTTCGTTCCCAAAGTATTGTTAGCTCCATCTTTTCAGAAGCTTGGAAGAGGGGAACTCAGTTGGAAGAGTCTAGCAAGATTAACGTAAGTATAAGCATTGTTACGAGGGAATGTTCCCATTACAAAATCTGGACTTGTTTGAAGGTCCTGGGTTTTTTAATGTAAAATGCCAAAGTGCAAAGTGTAAACCAACAAAGCCTCCTGATTTCTGAAATGTGTCATGGTGGGGAAAAGTTGCTTGAAGTCCCCCATTGGTTTCCCTGTCCCCTGATCCCGTGTTTCATGCTGTGTTTTTGTTCTTGTTTTTCCTGTTGCCCTGCAGTCTCATGTGGCAAAAGCAAAACCTGGAACAGCTCTGTGCTCCACTGCAGTGATGGCTTAAGCAGGGGTAGAGTTAAGGTCAGGGGCTTTGTTTGAACTATTAACCTGGGGGAAATGATGCAACCCAAATCATGCAAACTAACTTTTCCTGAGTTCTAATCTTTACATTTGTTGATCAGTTCACAAGTGCTTGAAGCTGTCCTAGTTTAATTTGACCCTGTTATGCTGCCCACTGTGTAGTTCTGTTTAGCCTGGGTTACAGTGCCCAGAATGAAAGTTCTCCAGTATGCTATTGCTTACCAAAGATCTCCAGTATGCTATTGCTTGCCAAACTTCAGATCCTTTTTTGCAATAGAATTCTTGGCTTTATAATATTTAACTGAAAGCATTGCATAATCAGGAGGATAAGGCATTCTTTAATGTGGATTTGCTTATTTCGGTTCCATACAAACATGCCTTAACTTACTTAAATTACCTTAACACTTTGACCAGAACTTATCAATACCTTCTGTTCTGTTTCACTCCTTGACTACTTATTTCTTCCCACAAAATATTTGTGCATGCCTTTCTTTATGCTATCATATGGAGGTTTTGATAGTTTTCACTCTGCGTTCACTCTATTGATCATAATTGCTTGTTCACATATTTTTTTCAGCTCTTCAGCATATTTTTTTTGCCAGAATTGTGAAGGAATTGCACTTTGAAATATCCCAAAGGGAGATTTTATGCAATGTCCACAGTCCTTAATGGAATTGCGATCCCACATGAGCTGCTGTGTAGTTTTTTGTCTGTTACCCTTATTTGTTAAGTTAAATAACACTTTTTCTTCAGTGTTTCATAATTCAGCTTAATTAGGTGTATTGAGCACACAGGATCATAATTACCAGTATAAATGATATTTGCATGAATTTGTTTTTTGAACATTTCGCTTTCATTTCTCCTTTAGGCTCGAATGGACTCAATAAACCGACCTTTCACTTCACTTGTATCGCCTTTATCTCCACAAACTAAAACAGCTACTCCATATTCAGCATCACAACCATCACCTCCCCTTCCACCTCCTCCACCTCCCCCACCTCCACCCCCACCACCTCCACCCCCACCTCCTCCCCCTCTTCCTGGTCAGTCTGGGCCATCTGGAACCAGCTCAGCAACAGTGTTTGTGAAATATAGCACTATAACAAGACTACAGAATGCCTCTCAGCATGGTGGGCTTCTCTACAAATCACCTATCACAATACAGCAGCCACTATCCCCGCTCCCGCCTCCAGGAAAACCTCAGAATTTAGTACCTCCAAATGGTATAGTCCCACCCCCACCGCCGCCGCCTCCTCCCCCTACCCCAGGATCAGCAATGGCACAGCTCATGAAACCTGTGCCTTCCAACACATCAGTACTACTATTCACACAGCCACCTCCTCCTGCTCCCCCTCTCAAAATTCATCAAGTTCACCACAACATTGTTCAATCTGCAATTTTGCCACCTCCACCACCTTCAGGGCCAGCACCACTACCACCACAAGCTCCTCCTAAGCCTACTATGACTCTCCCTACACAAAACAGTGCAAAATCTATCTCGGTAGTCATGACACATCCAGTACCGCCACTTCCTGTTCCTTCAGCAGTAAAGAAGCAGCCAAATTTCACCACCCCACAGATTCCATTGTCTCCTGCCTCACTAGGTCTGTCTCCTCCACCTACTCTGCCAAAGCAGCAGAATCACTCTAGTAAGCTTCCTCCCTCTCCACAATCTCCTGTGCCATCCGTTGTGAAGCAAATAGCCAGCCAGTTTCCCCCTCCTCCCATGCCAGCTTCAGAGCCCCAGCCTTTAAAACCTGTCCCTCTGAATGTACCACCTCAATCTCCTCCAGCTGTAAAAGCCAAGCCAAAATGGCAGCCAACCTCTGCTCCATCTCCTGATTTTCCTCCTCCACCCCCTGAAAGTAGCCTAGCATTTCCTCCTCCACCTTCTCCTTCTTCTCCATTGATAGTATCCCCTACACCAGATAAGTCAGGAGGTTCTCCAGTCAAAAAAGGTAGTAAGACTTCCAGTCCGGGAGGAAAAAAGCCACCTCCTACCCCTCAGCGTAATTCCAGTATAAAATTAAATAGTTCAATTGAGTCCAGTGAACATAAGAGACCTTCAGTGGATGTCTTAGTTAGCAAATTTGCACATCCTCTGGAGCCCTCAGGATCTCCTGGCAAGGAATCCCCAATTCCACCAGCAGCTCCTCCAAAGCCAGGAAAGCTCTGCCTGCCTATCGTTCTTCAGCAGGCAGGTATTTCAACAAAAGCACCTGCCACAGGAGCACTAGGCAAGGGTGCTGCTGAGGAATTTCCTTCTCCTCCATCAGATTCAGACTTTCCCCCTCCACCACCAGAAATCGATCTTCCTTTACCTCCCGTAGAAATTCCTGCTGTCTTTTCAGGCAATACCTCACCAAAGGTTGCTGTCGTCAATCCCCAACCTCAGCTGTGGTCTAAATCATCTGGGAAGAAAGCTCCCCCTCCAACACGTCCCAAACGCAATGACAGCACCCGTCTCACCCAAGCAGAAATGGTGGAGTCGCAGGTTGTTGTCAGTGCACAAGTGCCCACCTCACCCAAGTCTGGCCTTAGTGTTCAGCCTGGTTTTCTGGCTGATTTGAATAGGACTCTGCAGCGTAAGTCCATCACTCGACATAGCTCCCTATCCTCTACCCGGATATCCAGAGCTGAGCCAACTGCTACAATGGATGACATGGCCTTGCCCCCACCCCCACCAGAACTTCTGACAGACAAGCAGAAGACCAGCAACTTTGGAGGTAGTCATATATTAGGCTATGCAACCTTACGTAGGGGTCCACCTCCAGCACCTCCAAAGAGGGATCAAAACACCAAACTGTCTAGGGATTGGTGATATTTAGGAGACCTTTGCATTGCCAGCAAACCCTAAGCGGGACACATCTGGTACTAAGACGCCTCACCTTAATAGCTGTGAACTGAAGAAGTCTGTTTAAACAATAGCCGTGGGTAGTGACTATGTTCACTTCCAGAAACAGTCCCTAATTATTTGTGTTCTATGTATTGGGGTGAAGGATGGAATGACTACTACTTCAAAGTTCAAATACTTCATAAGGATTGGACCAAAATCTTTAACAATATTTTTCCTGCTGTTCAGGAAATAACTGTTGTTTGTCAGTGTGGGACATGTGGGTGCATGTGTATTATAAATGTAGGTATATAATATATTGTGAAATATTTTGTTGGAATTGTAGAGGCTCACCAGAATGTTTTTGTACATCTGTAATTGTTTCAGTCAACTTGAGTTTTTTTTATCAGAAATTGGATGATGTGTTAGAAAAGTCATTTTCTTTTGGAAACAAAAATATTGGGGCACCTTAGATCATTGGAAAATGTTGCTGACGGGTATGCAGGGCTGATAAATTCTATCAGTCTCTGAGCAGAATTAACTGAAAAAATTTGGACACAGTCTACCAAAACATGCTGATTGTAATATTACCGATTAGAAATCCATAGAGAAAAAGAAATGCTGTACAGTAGGGATGCAAGTTTAAGATGGATAATAAAGGCATTCTATTCTAGAATTCTTAAGGGGGTAAGTCCTTTAAAATATACCAGAACTTTCTCCTGAATAAACACCGGTAGGATTGGGCTTAAACATAATGTTCTAATAACATATTCTAAAGAGGAATGTGTAAGGAATTGAACATATCAGAACGTTGTGCATTGGAAACCGGATCATCATTCCCCAAACCCTCAATGAGATTATTTGGATTGGTGATCCTCTATTTAAATTAACAATTAATTCACTGTCATATATATGTCTGTTTTGGTTAAGTGAAAATAGTGTATCATCAAATTACAAGTTTACATATAGGGGGTACATCTCTCTCTCTCCCCCCTCCCCCCCTCATTCTTCAGAATAAAATTTAATCAGATATATATTACAAACTCTTAAAAGGAAAATTCTGTATGAACACTCAAAAGCAGTAAATAGTGAGGATGCTATAGCTTAAAAGAACATGGCAGATGAACACCATTGGATAACACAACTTAAATCAAAAGAAAGTATCTGAGGAAGCAACTATAAAATTGTGTTGATAAGAGTAGTGTGTATTTTGGTATAAAAACTAAACTCTAAGAGAAGCATTGGTTTCAGCCATCTCGCAATTTATGGCGTTTAAGTGAAATAGCTCTTCTTCCACTAAGATTTGTGGGTAAGTCAAATGCTAATTAGAGAACCACTGTTTTAACCAGAAATATCCTAGAATGTATAAAACAACTTAAAATAACTACTGTGCATGTGCTGTGCAACACAGGAGATTGTAAAAATGTCTTTTTAAATTGGAAGTTGTAAATTGATAGTTCATGAAGACATCATCACTGGTTTAAAAAGAAAATCCGGAGTTACTAGTTTGGATTTGAGTTTGAACCCTCAAAGGTTAGCAGTCTCATCCAGCTATGGATGTAGTAACCAGAAGTTACTTCTGAAGATTAGAAATTTAATATGACTAAACACACACAACACACCTGGACTTCTGTTAGAATTATTACAAAAGGATTCATTACAAAAGTATTTGTTCTAGAAAGAAGTAAAAAGTGATCTTTTTTCTTTTGTAGAACTTGAGTCATAAATAACAACAGAAAAGTGGTGCTATGTCATCGGATGCTGAAACTATAGTAGATGATTTGCTCTGCCCCAGATGTATCTTGGGCATATTTTTCCTATTTTGACAATATTTTATCTGAGCAATAATAATATACCATTTTGTGCATTTTTAATGTACTGCTATTTAGAAGGCACTTTTCTTTTTGTATCTTTCAAAGTGTTTGGGATTACAAAGTGTCCTTAACTATTAACATTTGCATTAGTGTACTTTAACTCGTATTTGGTTTGTCTTATGGTATGGTCTTTATTTTTTAATTTTGCTTTGCGAATGCATTGGTGCTCTGCCTTTTTATTCCCATTGGTTGCTGCTGCTGCTGCTGCTGTCACTGCTTGTTGGCTCTGGGACAGGTCTAATTTTGTGAATATGAAACAGAATTTCTGTGGGACAGAGTTTATTCACCTCGTTTTGGTTTTTTTTGAACTCTCATGTTTTTTTGGAGACAGGCAATGTTGAAGTACCGCCTGAATTCACTAATTGTAACAAAATATTGTCATATGCAAAGTGTAGAAACCTACCTGCCTATGACCCCCCCCAAAATTGTACTAGTTAAATATTTGAAGCCATCAAATTAAATTATGTGCTCCAAGGAAGACAAATTCTGTCTGATACAGAATTTGACCTGGGCAGCAGCAGCAGGAGCAGCACAGGGTTGCCTTTTTCCAGACTTGGTCTTTTAAAAAGAATATTAATATAGAACTTTCTTTCCTGGTCGTTCCCATTTTGCAGGTAGGTTTCTACGTTTTATTTCTCTAAGGAGGTATTATTACCAACATAATGAAGTCTCTTTACCTACTTTCTTTGCCCCTTTTGGTTAACTTCCTCTGATATCCCTGTTTCTGCCCTTACACCTCTTCCTTTTTCAACCCTTCTCAAGGGCCTTTGGTTAAGTATCTGAGAAGTGATGAAGCATCACAGAACAGCATCAATTTGATTGGTTTTGAACCAAATAGGTAGGTTGCATTTTCCATTAGAATTATTGCCCTGATTAGTATATCTGTAATTCCTTTCCAAAGGCCTCAGTTCTGTATCAGATTGTTCAAGCATTCATATTTTCTTTTTGAATTGGGATTTTAAATACGTTCAATGTCTAACTCAGGGCTAGTTTTCGTCAAAAATTTTCCCCAAAAGGCTCTAACCCAGGAGATTATGGTATATTTTATTAAACTTTGAAATTGAGAAGTCAAAAGATAAGAATATTTAACCCAGAGATGGTTAAATACTTAAATATCATGAAGAGAGAATGTCTGGATTATGGCTCAGTTCAGCTTTTGATGAATAAACATCTCATTTCCACTGGCATTTATTTTTTTGGTTTGTACATTGATCAGTAAAATATAAATCTGAACAGCTTTTTGGCCTTAAAAGACTTAATTCTTAAAAGATAATAAGAGTTTTAGATTAAAAAAAACAGGGTTACACCCAAAAATAAATTTGTTAGAATTATTATGCAAGCAGGTATATCTAAAATGCTGTCTAATAGGATGAAATGATTCTTCACAATATTTTAAAGTGACTTCTATATGCTCTCTAAACCTATTAATAAATTATTCTTTTGAATAATTCTTGAAAATGTATAAAAGCTAAAAATATTTTTAAAATATGATCAATATCTTTATTGAGGGGAATGTTAAGACCAAAAGGAATTGGCATCAATCCCTATGGCTGAGGTCCCTGGACAGGAAAATTGTGCATCACAATTATCTCTATTATTATACCTTAGAGCTGAACTGATTGTCATCTAAAACTATAGCTCTCATTTTGTTACAAGCAAAATATGCTTGCCATTTGTGATTATGGAACTTATTAGATAACAAACTTTCAATCATATCAGTAATCTAATGTCTTATGTGATGTACACAAATGTTATTTGGTATCTGCTGCTTCAGTGTAGGGTTCAGTTAAAATTTAGTTCCTGGATTCCCTTCAACTAATTATAATTATACTCTCTTCTTCCCTAATTCATATATTTGAAGCTTACAGAAGCTTCCACAAATGTAACAGGAAGGAGCATCTGGCTCATGTAGTACTTTCTTTGCATTGTTATGACTGGCCTACTCTGCCTGCTGGAAATTAGAATGTGTAGATTGGAGAGTTAAGAGAATCTCTGTATAGTATTCAATGCTTTCAGCAGGACAGCCCCACAGTTTTGGGGACGACCTTGTCTAGCAAAGAAAAACAGGATAGTCTGCGTTAGTTCTGCTTACACCTTCATGAATGCAGGCCATAGTACAAATGTTTTGGAAAACAAGGCTTCTGATCCAAATGGGTATTGCTTTTATTTTAATGTGGGTGTATCATTCTAAGGTACCTATTTGTGACTGCTGCAACATACGCCCCACCCCCAAATCTTTGTATTTTATAATCAGAAAATGGGTGAGGTCAATACTTGTCTGCTTTTCCCTGCTTGCCTATTTTGTAATTGTAAATTTTAGGATTGTAAATTGTGGGAAAGAACATTTGTTTTGCAGCCATTGGACGGAGTCAATGGTGGTGTTTCTTGTATCTGATTATGTACATGTAAACCACCAATGTTAAAACAATGATTTTGTCTGTGTAGCCAATGTGTGCTATATGCTTTACAGGAAAAAATTGCACATTCTTTCCGAGTGAGACTGCCTCCCCATATCCTTTCCTTTTAAGAATGAAAGCTCATTGCAAGTAAGAACTTACGGTTGAGAAGAGCTCTTTCTATATAAATATTCTATAAATATGTATAAATATACTTTTTTAAAGCATGGGTAAAAATTAAGAATGCATTCATGGAAAGTACTAAGAAATCATTATACAATGGAATATGCACAAGTCAATAAAGATATAAATTTGTCTGAGGTTGTTTCAAGAGATAATTTGCCTCTGCCCTAGAAGGCATCTACCTGGCAAAACTGCTCATCAGTATTCAGGAGATTCATATTCTTTCATATGAATAAATACCTTAAATAAAAATTTGATTCCTTCATCAGATAAACGGGAAATTAGTAACATGTTCTACCATATCCAAATTTAGTGTTTCTTTAACAGAGAAGGTAGGGACAGAAGCAGCTGAAAAGTCAAGGTGCTATAGCATTATTTGCCACGTAAGCCTCCAAAAAAACAAACAGTATCACTGCTGCTACTTTGTGCATAGATATTGGGGCCCCTGGGCAGCCCAAAGTGAAGTATAAGACCTTGCTGGTCGCTGTAAAGGTTATTCAGTCAACTTTTAGACTTGTTGAAATAGTTTCCTCCTTGTGGCTGTTCAGCTGGATTTTCTTATAGTAGAAGTTCAGCAAGGTCAAGATCACCACAGCTTATCCACCCAGGACCCAGAATGTTTCTTAAAATATGTGCAGTTTCTTGTAAGCAGTGCTGCAGTTGTTTCCAAAGAGTGCTCTATGTTTAATGAGGAAAGGCAGTATGTAAATTAATGCATCATGAAGTATATAAAGCCAACCAAGGTTGCCGCAGAGGGAGAGACATGTTTTCCAACAGTGTCAGCATTTTGGAAGAGGATGGGCCTGCACTTATTCTTTTTTGGGAAGGGGTTCTTTAAGCATACTAGAGGTTTAATATATTTTATTTTACCCTCCCACCGCCAAATGTAGTAAAAATGCACCACTAAAAAGCTTATACATTCTGATTTTCACTTAAATGTTAATGCAATCTTTCTTTAAAAAAATGTTCTGGGAATAGTTGCCCCAATCTAGAATTTTGAATTGGAAGACTCAAAGGTTTTCTCAGCATGTAGACATACTGAAATACATAATCTAACCCCTCCCCTATAATTAGTTTATTAAAGTAACTTGTTAATGCTATACAGACATTTTTATATGGTCTTACACAAACATAAGAAATTGCCCTATGACAGGCATGGTAATTTATTGATGCAGAATCTGGCACTAAGTTTTTAGTTAGTTTAGATATTTACCCTGCCTTTATTACTTCATAATCATACTCAAACAGCAAATACACATAATACTTCCTCCTAGTTGAACTATGTGAAAAGCATGTTTATTTCTGAATTATCAGTTCTATTAATGTGGTAAATGACTTTATATTCTTTCTTACAATATATTCTCAACACTTATACATTGTGATAAATGCTGAATCGGTTCTTCTGCCGCACTGATTTTCGAATTTGAATTCCTTATATATTTATTTAATCATTTTGGTATACTTTTGAAAAAACAGCACTAAATCTTAATGTCATCTTCATTACTTTAGCTTTTCACCAGTAGGATCCACATGAAAGATTTTTATTAATGCTAGGAATGGATTTTTGTAGGTTCTGGTTCATCAATCACTACACACCTGAATTGAATTCTATTCAATCATTTTATCCAGGACAATTCCTTAAATTATCTCCAACTTTCTATTTGCCAAGGAATCTGTGATTCTCACATGTTAAATTCTACAATTCTATATTGTTCGTGCAGATATTCAAATTGATAAACCTATCTATATCCAAAGAAGGACACTGACCACAATCTAGGTTGGCAGTCAATACAATTACTTTTTTCCTCTTCCAAACTTTCTTTAAGGACATCAGTGTTAACAAGCACACATACTATTTTTGGACTTAAGCTATTCATTTAATTCTTAGACTGCTAAAAAGATACGCATATAGAAAAAGCCAGAAATCAATAGGTCTAGTAATAACAAATGCACATAAAAAAAAAATCATGAAAAAGTTCTAGACAATTGTCTAGAGTATAGGTGGACCGTGAGAAAATTTTGGTGGGCCGCAAAGAAATCTCACCCCCAGAGCACCCCCACAAAGCAATTAATCCAGGCTGCCAGGAACACAAGGTTTCTCAGCCCACATGGCCCGCAGAAACCCTCCCTACCCACTTACTCCTTACCCAGTAAACTTGTCTGCTAAGTTGATATTTTTCCTTTTTCTGATCATCATCATGCTGTGCTGGGAGATTTAGATTAGCTAGGAAGCAGAAAATGATTGGATTTCTTGCTTTCTAGCTAAGCACAGATGAACCTCCCTTAGGATTGAAGGTTTGTTTGCAAGCAAATTCAGTGCAGACTCACAACAAGCAAATTTGAGAGACTGAGCTAGCCAATGGTAGCTAGACAGATCACTGAATGATTCTGTGAGCAACTCAAATCCGCCTGCTTTGCCTGATTTTGGGTAAAGTTGCTCTTGTTATAAATAAAAAATACAATATTTATATAAATATTTATAATATTTACATACAAGCCATGCCCAGCCAGTCACATGACCACCAAGCCACACCCACAAATTAGGCCATGCCCACAGAACTAGTTAGTGGTCCCTGGGATCTAAAATTATGAGTTTGATGGTCCCTGAGGTCCAAAAGGTTGGCGACCCCTGGTCTAGAGGGCAGTGCAAGTTTTGGGGGATTTGTTTATTAGGACCTATAACAAGAGGGTTTACTACACAGCAACAGTTAATTCCGAATAGTTTTTTAAAAATTAAAAATATATGTCTCATCCCACCCCCAAATGGTTTAATGGTACATACAATAAGTCAAAACTAGCAAGGCTTTCTTCCCTAAAATCCCATACTATTCTCACCCTACTGGGATATTTAAAGAGCTCAGAGCCCATAGCCAACACTAGTAAAGTGGCTCATTTTAAATCAAATGCCTATTTTTATATGATAGCAAATGAAGTTGGCCACAATATCTGAATATTCTGAATAGCTGTTCAATATCTGAATAGCTGTTTGCACCCAATGTTTATGAAATTTCGGCCAGAACTCTTGACAGACTCCAATTGAAACCACTCTTTGCTATTTCTCATGTAAGATCATAATGGAGTCTATGAATAAAAGAGTGATAGTACTGCATAAGGGTTATACTTTTAGGCCCAGGCAGGACTGGTCATGACATTTTCTGCCTTGAATTGTTGCCTATTCTGCTTGCACTAGGGCAAAAAAGCACCATTCTTCTATTGTGTGGTTTTTAGCATTGCCATTGGTCTGGTATACATACATTATTAGGTATAGAATATCTTACAAATTCTCTTCATAGATAAATCTAACATCTCCCTCTGAAGTTCCAATGGAACTCATTGCCAAATTCAAATTTATTAGCACTTTTTAAAAAAATTGTTCTTGGTTGTGAGCAACAATTTATATATTATTTTTAACTTCAATATCCTGTCTAGCAAAAATGATATATAATACTGTAAATATTAAGACAGGTGTATAATTTCTAAGAAATCTATAATCAGAGAGAATTTCTATATTTTTCTAATTGGTGCATCAGCTTTCAGAATATGTATTGATGCTCAAAAGCAGTCATCACATAGCTAATTTAATCCTATCTAGTTCAACCCTTCACTGATGAAATTTTTAAATACTGCAATAAAACAAAGGCTGTTCCAACAACCCATAATTGGAAGACATGTTATCATTATTAATTAAATTTAACACACTTCATTTCTTTTAGATTTTAACTTCTGGAGCAGTGCAAAATCATCTAAGCTAGCTTATTCTGATTTTTCCCTAGCAAAACATGCAAGCCCTGTTCACCAGAAACACTTTTTAAGTCCTTTTCTTATGTGAAAAAGTTTTAACTTCTCACTTTTCATTTGACATAGAAATTGGGGATAAATTATGAAAATAATAAAGCTAAAACCACAACACAATCTGCAAAGGTTAGGCCTCCCTCTCCTCCCTACAAAAGCCTATCTGTTACAGATCACCCAAAGAGAGATCATTAATGTGATCATTTTTCTCATGAAATTCTTCTTCCTTCCCAAATGTCAATTTAACCAAGGTTTTTACCTTGGTTAACAAACCCACAAGCAACATCTCTATGCAATTCTTATAAACCATGTAAAATTCAAGCCAAAGAACAGCCAAATGATGTAATAGACTCTGGATCATATACTTTGCCTCTTCCTCCTATACATTATTATTATTATTATTATTATTATTATTATTATTATTATTATTATTATTATTATTAATCAAATTTATATACCGCCCTTCTCCCAGGGGACTCAGGGCGGTGTACAGCCTATCTAAAAACCCACAAATGTACAAAAATTAAAAAAGTATTAAACCAATTTGGCTGATAAATAAAACTAAACAGGTCCCACCCCCCCCCACCTTAAAACCCCAATTTAAAAATGTAAATACCATGGAGACCAAAATTAAAACCATTATCTCAGCCCAGGCCGGCCAGCTCAAAGAGCCAGGTCTTCAACGCGCGCCTGAAGGCCCTCAGGTCCGTGTCAGTACGAAGCTCCGGTGGCAGAGTATTCCAGAGGGCGGGGGCACCCACAGAGAAGGCCCTTCCCCTCGGCGCCGCCAGACGACACATAGCGGCCGACGGCACCCGGAGCAGACCCTCTCTGTGGGAACGCACTGGCCTGTTGGAGATCACCGGCAGAATGCGGTCCTGAAGATAACCTGGTCCTATGCCATGGGTCGCCCTAAAGGTCAAAACTAGAACCTTAAAGCGAACCCGGAGAGCCACCGGCAACCAATGCAGCTCGCGCAGAAGTGGCGTCACATGGGCGCTACGCGACGCCCCCATAATCATCCGCGCGGCTGCATTTTGCACCAGCTGGAGTCTCCGGATGCTCCCCGCGGGGAGCCCCATGTAGAGGGCATTACAATAGTCCAGACGAGAGGTGACAAGGGCCTGAGTGACCGTGCGCAAGGCGTCCCGATCCAGGAAGGGCCGCAACCGGTAGATCCGACGGATCTGGTGAAACGCCCCCCTGGAGACGGCCGCGATGTGATGTTCAAGCGACAGCCGTACATCCAGGAGGACACCCAGGTTGCGAGCTCTCTCTGCGGGGGGCAAAACTTCCCCCCCGATAGCCAGCAAAGTTGTCAGCTGGCTATATCGGGGCGCCGGAAACCACAGCCACTCGGTCTTGGATGGGTTGAGCCGAAGCCTGTTCCTGCCCATCCAATCCCGCACGGCCTCCAAGCACCTGGACATAGCCCCCACAGCATCGTTGGGGTGGTCTGGAGTAGAGATGTATAACTGGGTGTCATCTGCATATAGATGACACCTTACTCCAAGACCACGGATGATCTCGCCCAGCGGCTTCATATAAATGTTGAACAAGAGGGGAGAGAGGACCGACCCCTGAGGCACCCCACAAAGCAGGGGCCTAGAGGTGGATCTCTCCCCCCCCCCGCCAACACAAATTGCGAACGGTCGGAGAGGAAGGAGGAGAACCATCGAAGGACGGTTCCACCCATCCCCAACCCCTCCAACCGTCGCAACAAGATACTATGGTCAATAGTATCGAAAGCCGCCAAGAGGTCTAATAGGACCAGGACAGAGGAGAACCCTCTGTCACGAGCCCTCCAGAGATCATCGACCAACGCGACCAATGCCGTCTCAGTGCTGTGTCCAGGCCTGAAGCCCGATTGGGACGGATCGAGGTAAGTAGCTTCCTCCAGGTACCGGGGGAGCTGACATGCCACCACACTCTCAACAACCTTCGCCATAAAGGGAAGGTTGGAGACCGGACGATAGTTGTTTAAAATAGCCGGGTCCAGGGAGGGCTTCTTGAGGAGGGGGCGCACCACTGCCGCCTTCAGGGCGGCCGGGAGCACCCCCTCTCTCAAAGAAGAGTTGACAATCCCCTGGAGCCAGCCTCGTGTCGTCTCCCTGGCGGCCGAAACCAGCCAGGAAGGGCGCGGGTCCAATAAACAGGTGGTGGCATTCAGACCCCCCAGCAACCTGTCCACACCCTCGGCGGTCACAGGATCGAACTCCCCCCAGATAACACTCACAAGACCTGCCCCGGACACCTCCCCCGGGACCACCCAATTGGAGTCGAGCCCCTCCCGAATCTGAGCGATTTTATCATGCAGAAATCGGGAAAACTCCTCTGCCCTACCCTGCAAGAGGTCATCCCGCGCTCTCGGTTCAAGAAGAGAGCGGGTCACTCTAAACAGGGCGGCAGGGCGATTTTCTGCTGACGCAATAAGGGCGGAGACATACGAAGATTTCGCCGCCCCTATCGCCACAAAGTAAGTCTTAATATGAGATCTCACCTGTGTTCGGTCAGACTCAGAACGACTCGCCCTCCAAATGCCCTCTAGACGTCTTTTCCGGCACTTCATCTCCCGCAGCTCCTCCGTATACCACGGAGCCAAGCGGGATCTGTGCCGGGTCAGAGGTCGCAGGGGCACAACTCGATCTAGAGCCCCGGCGGCCAACCCATCCCAGGTGGCCACCAGGTCTCCAGGCGAGCTGTGAGCCAGAGACTCAGGAAATGGCCCAAGCTCCCTCTGGAACCGTTCCGGGTCCATCAGGCGCCTGGGGCGGAACAATCTAAGTGGCTCCGCCTCCCTGCGGTGGGGGGTGGCGGAACGGAAGTCCAACCTGAGGAGGGAATGATCTGTCCATGACAAGGGTGTAATGACTAAATCCCCGAAAATACAGTCATTCAACCACTGCCCAGAGACAAAAATCAGGTCCAGCATATGTCCTCCAATGTGAGTGGGGGCAGAAACTAACTGGGTCAGGTCCATGGCCGTCATGGAAGCCAAGAACTCCCGAACCAACCCCGAGGTTTCACCGGATGATGGCAGGTTGAAATCCCCCATGACCAAAAGCCTAGGGGTCTCAACCGCCAGCCCGGCTATCACCTCGAGGAGTCCGGGCAGGGCTGATGAGACGTGGTAGGGAGCCAGGTACGCCATCAAAAGACCCATCTGAACCCCTTGCCCCCACTTCACAAATAGAGATTCACAGCCAGCCGTCTGAGGGACAGTGGCCTCCCTAGGATAAAGGGCCTCCTTTATAAGCACCGCCACCCCTCCACCCCTTCCCTGAGCCCTAGGCTGGTGAAATGCAAGGAAACCTGGTGGGCACATCTCGACCAGAGGGACACCGCCCTCTGGGCCCAACCAGGTTTCGGTAACACCTACCAGGTCCGCGGCCTCCTCCTGAGCCAAATCATGTATCAGGGGAGCCTTATTAACCACGGACCTGGCATTGCACAACAGCAGCCGGGTATTCAGGGCCTGAGAATCCAGACAACCAGGGCTGCAGGATGGGTATGGAGGGTCGGAGCGCGCTACCGCTTGCAAACATCGGGAGCGCGATCCCCTTACTGGATATGGCCCTCTACCCCCAGCATACCTGCCTCTCCCAGTCACCGTGCTGATAAGATTTGCCCCCGGCAGCCCACCCCCAGTCTGCCACCCCGACACGGAAACCCCCGAGGCCCCCCAGGCACGCGGGCCGGCCCGGCTGCCCCCAACTCCATGTGGGCTGTCTCCCCTGCCCACCCTGGATCCTTTTAACCCCTTAAAAAATCCCATTAAAAAATTACCAATCCCGGGTTTCCCGCGCTTCCTCCCATTCCTCCGGCTTCCACGGCCCCACCATCGCTCCGGATCCCAGGATCCCTCATAGCGGAATGTCTTTGAGAGTTTAGAGGGCCACTTAAGGGAGAGGGGGACATCCCTCAAGGCCCAAAGCTCCGCCATGGAGTACATCCGTGGCCCCATTATGATGTCAGCTCTTAAATGAAGAAAAGTAATTTTTCATTTCTACTGAAGGAGGGGAAAGCAAGCCCCTGAAAAGGATCATCCTTAGGCCTGAAGGCACCAACATATTGTTTGCATGATAAACAAAAACACTTTTCCATAGGGGAAGATTTGACCCTTTAGCATAGCAATATTTGAAGGCTCTGGGCCAAAGCTCAACTTCCAAATCTTTTGAAGGGCTATAGGATCAATTTTTTTTCCCCCAGAAAGGGACAGGATCAAGAGTTTTGACCTGTGGAAATAACAGGAGAGGCTCCTATTCTTACCCTCAATGCGTCCATAATGCATACATTATCTCCCCAAATCACTTATATCTTGAGGATGGAAAGATAATTAGACTAGTCATGCTTCATTATTCATTCCCACCTTTAATTTGAGCAACACCCATCTTAAATTCAACTACTTGGCTTATTACTTTGGACAGCATGTCTTGGAGTGATAGGGGCTCAAACTAGATGTTAAGAAGCTACATGAAGCCAAAGGGCTGCTAATTCATACCATAGGAAAAAAAATTTGCTCTCTAAAAGAAACAGAACAATGTTCATGAATATGGATACATGTGCCATAAATGCATGGTTGGAAAAATGAGCGCTAAGGGTATCAAAGCCATTTTATGGTGAAGGAAAAGCTTTAAAAAATGACACAGCTCTTTTTGGTCTCCCCACTGTATGTTTTTCCCCACAAGATACTGAAACAGAATGTGGAATGTTTAACATATTTAATAGCTTTACAGCAGTACTAGGGAAAGAGGATAGGTACAAGGGACAAATCCAGACCCTTCCTCTTCACCCCTTTTTCTTAATTAAACAGTAGTGGGGAAAAAGGTAAGTTGGAAAAATAGTAAATGATATTTGAAAAACCACTCTCACAGTCTTGATATAACATGCAGTCTATGTAACAATACATACACACAGTCTGATTACTTTGGGCCTTGTACATAGCATCATCCATAGGCATTCTACAGAATTCAAAATTGTACAAAATAAAAAATAAGCATAAAATCCAAGGATTATTTTCACAACATTAGTATTGCAGAATAAAAGCGTTAAACCAGCAGGAGGCAAGGATTCTGTAAACACCCTCTGCAGCAGTTTGCAGGAAGATGATCTTGGCCCATGAAAGATACAGGAAGCAGTCATACAATCAGAGAGCTCCAAATTCTTATAAGGGAACTGTGGCCTGCCCTCCATAGAAGTTGTAGAGTTTCTCCCCAAACAAGCAAATGAGTAGCATCTTATAAAAACCATGTGATACTGAAAGCACTTTTAAACAGTAAATACAAAAAGGCTATCAATAAAAACATAAACCCTCTTCAACCCTCCCTTTCTTAGCCAGGAAATAGTCAGGATTCATGTATGTTCTGCCGCAGAATCATCATCCAACTTCTGTTTGTTCTAGGAATAAAATTTGGTGGTTAGGTCATGCAAAGGGACAGAATTAAGAATTCACATTACTGACTTTTCAACATCAGAGCTCCAGGTGTAACAGCAGTCTTTTCTACAATTTCCCAGAACAGCAGAGAAAGACACCACATATGAAGGATTGTTAAGGCAATCTGTTTCTGAAAAAAGAAAATAAGACTATGGTAGTGGGAAAAGCACTCTGCAGAGTACCATAAAAAGCATGGTACCAGACAATAACTGCATCAATAATGGCAAAAAAAGCAGAATATGAACAATTGGGAGAGGAAATTTGAATAAGCTGTGTTCTCTATATCCTCTAGCTTGTTGCTTTCCTAATCAGCTGTGGCTCAGATTTTCCATTCTAAAGAAATTGTTTGCAACACAGTTCATAGCCTGCAGGCACAACACCCAATATGTTTAAACGGGCAAGTGTTAACTTTGCTTAGTTTTTCAGAACTGAGCCCAAGTAAGTCCACAAAATTTGTCCAGAATAACCTGATCTCTTTTGTTCATCCTCTTGGCAGGCTCTGCAAAACTCAGGAGAAAGCAGGGCGCCACTGATGAATGATCTTTGAAGCAGAATCCTACTCCAAAACTCCAAACAAATATTACAGTTGCATTTTCAACTTCTCAGAGCAGAGTCTTATCTTAGCTGGGTCCCCATGAAGCAGTGGCAATCACTTAAAATAAGCATAGTGATGGAGGCTGCATTCCAATCTTCATATAGTAGGTTGTGTCTCAAGACTGTATACTATTACACCACACATTAAGATATTACACAGTAAAACCTATATGCATACTCATCATACTTGGTCCTTTGTAGAAATCTACCCTTTGTCCTAACAGATCAGGCTCTCATAACTCATACTTTCAATTGGGGATCTAGTGTTTATGCAAGAAGCTGACTCCAGTATTCCAACATCTACAGATATATCCAGCTTTCAGATACCCACCCCTCTTAGACAAATCAAATCTGGATGCCTTCAAACAAGCCAGTCCTCAAGTGATCTTTATACTATAAGCACTGCCATCTGTTGGGGGGGGGGGGGGTGCGCCAGTAAGGGCAAACTGATGGTCCCAGAATGCAACTGAACTCCTCTGTACCTCTGCAATACTGACATCATTAAAAAGGAGAAGCAGCTTTTATCTTGTTTTTTTTTGGATGCCAGTGACAAACATCACAATGGGTCTCAAGCTTTGAAAGTAATCTTTGAAGGGACCTGGATCTCATTAGCAGTCCTACTAATGGGAGCTACAACAATTGATGCAAAGTTAATGACTTTTGGTAGCACCTGAGTTTATTAATGGCACAAACAAGCAACATAGGAAGCTATACCAACATAATCTGTGTCACTCAGAAAGTGTTTAGTAAATGTATGGCTAGCTTTTGTGAGAAAGGAAGGCTAACCACTACAATCAGTGTTCCAAGCACATGATTACTGAACAATATCTTGAGCAATATACCCAGCAAACCAACTAAGAGTAAGAAGTATGAAATGCTTGCAATGCCTTAAAAAGAAATACCTTATTCTTGTATTTGAGAAAACATTTATTATGTTGATCAGCAGCAAGGAATTGGACTGGGACTGTGGCATATAAACTTAACTTCTCACAATACACTACGGAGCTAATACAAAACCCTTCTGGTCCTTCTCACAATCCCAATTCAGCTGCTATCAGCAGCTAAACAAAAGCAAGTTTCATAAGGACTGTGGTCTACAGTATAGTAAAGAGTTCACATCTTCCCTCTCACTTCATGCCTGATTCTGATAGCTCCATGATTGGTGGATAACAAAAATAAACATACTGTGATATCCTCTAGCTTGTTAAAGTGCCTACAGACAGTATAATAGATTTTTATTCCCATGTTGGAAAATCACCCACATATTTACTGGTGGGAGAAAAAGCAGCTTATACTTTTGCCAGTTTCTAAATTAGCATTCAAAGAAAACCAACAGCCCTTGGAAATCTTTGGGCAATATTTGTCTGGTTTGAGTTCCCTTATGGGATGTATCAAAATCTGAAATAGAACAAATGGCCAGTCTCATTATTACACACTTATGCTGAGCTGGACAGGCTATAGTTAACTGAAGCAGGCTAGTTAATTCAGACAAAGTCTTTCTCTATAAAATACTTATGTCCCTTTCTAACTCCCAAATTATGAAACATGAGGTTGAAGATTGCTGTCAGCCTTTGTAACAACAATCAGGGCTAAAGCCTGACTGAAAGCAGTTTTTGAACACTATCAAGAGGGCAGGTTTAACCATTTCATAAATATTTTGCATACTGAGGGTTGAATAAGGCTGCTATATAATTATAAGGACAGAGGCCATTTCTAAAATGTCAAGCTTTATCGTCCTTCATTATCTTTAGTCCAACTTCTTAAAAATAATTGAATGATACAAAAGAGGCCCAGTTTATGACTTGGAAGTCTCAATATATTGGGAGTTTATCTCTGATGTTACGTCTTTCTGTAAGAAGAAATGAAACAGCTCCTTACAAGCCTAGATCAAGCTGTAAGTGTGAAACAATTGTAGAATTGCTGTATTAGAGATGCAAGGAACCAAGCTGAGACCCAGTTGGTGTGTAATCTCAGAATGTTTGCCAGTACAATAACACATATCCAACAGTAATATGTGCAGAATAAGGAAGGGAAAAGAGATGGCAGATAGTCTAACAAAGCCTTTAGCACTAACATCCAAGATGCCCCAATACCAGGCATGGTATTCCTGAGGGGGAAAAAAATCCCATATTTTGATTGAATGAGTCTGAATTTGAGTAATGGATCCTTTTACTGGCAAGTTCATTACATCTCTATATTTACATGTTGATCAGTCAGCTCATTAATACTGGTCATTCAGTTTGGTCGCTGCTGGCAAATGGAAGAGCCATTCTTCAAAACAATTCAAATCACCATTTTATAAAAAGGAGGAAAGAGGAATGGTTTTGTTACAATGATTCTTCCTTCCTTCAGGTGCCCAGGTTTCCCCCAAGCTGCTAATGGGACCGGGCAGCTCAACAATCTCTTGGTTCTGTCTCTCGCCATAGTGGTCTTCATTCTGAGTAGTGCATGATGGACTCTACGTAGTTTCCAGGGAAGAGTCCAGTTACTCCATTCATCACACCTTCATACCAACCATCATCATTTTTCTTAATGACATAGATGATGGCACCTTCCTGAAAGGAAAGTTCATCTTCCTTGTCTTTAGTGTAATCATAAATTGCCACAACTAGGAACAAGAAGAAAAACAAAATTAACATTTCAAATAAGCAGCTGGACCCAAAACAATTACAGCTTTCACTTAAGTGGTGTCTTGTATCAAAAAGTAGGCATTTTCTTTATTGGCTATTCATGCAAGAGTTTCTTCCCATTTTCAGAAACAGTTGTTAACACAAAATTGTAAAACATGTAGACATGTATATGTTTTGATTCTAAAATGATGGACTACTACATTAAAAACAAAATAACACAATGTATTACTAAATGATTAATTCCTTAAAACTGTCCACTGGGCAACAAGCTTTCTTTGCTAATAGAAGTGGGAGTTCAATCCATACATCTTTAACAGTGATTTTTCCAGGGTATGTGATACAGGACTATTAACAATGCTTTGTTGGCTTAGTGAAATTCTATTTATTTCTCATATGGCTGAAAATGAAATGAAAAGCACAAAAGTGATTTAGTGAAGAACTTTTTGAAAACCTCTTTGCCTTGTGGCCAAACATCAAAATTCTAGTCCCACCTTAGGCACAATTTCAGTTGGGTAAACTTGGGCCGCTCACTCACTCTCAGCTCTAAGAACGAGATAATGGCACACCACTCCTGAAATCTTGCCAAGAAAACTAAACGGAATTCTCCAGTCAGTAGCCAGGAATCAACACTAAGTCAAAGCAACCCCCACCCCCAAAAACAAGATAGTAGTCCTTGAACTATGACTATTAATTCAGCGACTGTTCAAAGTTATGATAGTGTTGAATGACAGTAGTTATGACTCATCGTCAATGTTCTGGATAAACCAACTCCCACACAGTTGATCACATAACCAGTTGTCAAGTATCGTGTGATCATATGATTGCCATCTGAGATCTTCCCTGCTAGCTTTTCCAGAAAGTCAATGGGGAAGCTAGCAGAGAATGTTGTAAGTCACCCTAACCCTTCACCAGCCCCCTACAATCATGCCGTGCCAACCACTTACACCTCCATGCACATCCGCTTGGATTTGCATGCCATGCATATGCCCTCGTGCAACCTTCTCATACCTCACTCTCATGCATCTGATTCAAACTCTCAAGCAGCCACCACTCCCTTATTGACCTATGCAAAGCTTCTCATGCACTCTTCACACTTTCCCTTACCAGCACCTCTTACAGGCCTGCTTCTTGAACCCCCACATACACTTCTTTGCTCTCTGCTCTCACCCATCCCTAGCAGCAGCAACTTACCTGCCTGCCAGCCTAGGATTTGCAACTTCCTTTCAGCTTCTTCACTAAGTTTGGTTAAGAAACCAGCAAGAAATTGTCTCACCTAACAACTGTGGATTTCCATTAACAATGGCAACCAAGATTGTACAGACTGCATCACTAAGAGATACAGTCATGCTTTATTACTGCATTGTTTGATGATGGAAATTCTGGTCCTAATTGTTGATGTAAGTCAAAGACTGCACATGACAGACAGATAGAATGGAATATAACCACAGTTATTAGTACATGACATAGGAAAACATTTTTAAAAACTGAATGCAAATTAAGTTTCGGAATTACATTCATATCTGGATGTGGTTTGGTCTCTTGGGGAAAGAAGCCAGTAACATTTTGTTTAAAATAATTGGAGATGGATAATAACAGTTTTATTTCATGATCACATCATAAGTCACACTTTGGGACATCACATAAGGGAGCAAAATATTCTTCTAGTGCTATTATTAGGCAAAATGTAGAAAACCTGTGACTCTCAAGCTCTCAGGATAAAAAGGCATCAGTATAATGTGCCACACTTAATTCAGATCCAATGAGGGAGACAAACTTCCACCTCCACTACAATTACAACCAACTAACCTTTCTCCAAATAGGTCCTTGGTGCCCATGGTGGATCCTCTTCAGCATAAGGATCGCTGTATTCCACCACAGCTGCTTCTTCTTCGTAATCCTCTGGAGGAGGGGGTGGCGGTGGAGATTCATCAAAAACAGCTTCCTCTACTGGGGGTGGAGGAGGAGGTGTGTCTGAAACTGAAAAAATGAATCATATTCAAGTTTCCTGACTTAGATGCTTACATAAATAGCAATATAATAAATAGTAGGACATATTTGTCCAGTTTATTTTACACATGAAACCCAAAGTGGAAATATAGAGATATCTAGTAAATAATATTAGAGGTTATGCTTCAAATGTTCCTTCATCCTTCAAAACTTTCATTGATAAAGATGAGCAAAACCACAGATACACAAACTTGTGGATAATAAAAAGTATAGATAATGAGGGCTACCTATATGCATAACATTTATAAATTGTTTTGTAACAAAGAATTGGCAAGACTCTTTTGCTTCCCTTCTTCTAATGTATATAAGCTTTCTAATGGAGATAATCAGATAATTTTGGTATCCACCAGTTATTAAAATACAACGCTAGCTAGTGATGTCAAAGATGATATCATATACTATCCAGCACTGTAGGGAAAGGAGTGGCAGAACCTGGGGTGGAGTTAAAAGAAGGATCATTTAGGTCACCAACTGGTGGTCCATGGACCACTGGTGGTCCGCAAGAAAATTTTGGTGGTCCACAGAAAAATCATTTGCATTTTTTATATTGCACTACATCAGGAGTCCTCAAACTACAGCCTCTGGGTCAGATAAGTGCAACGAATGCTGCAGAGAGTCTCCCTCTTTGGGGTCTTTTTCTGTGGGTTGGAGTGGGGCAGAAATTCTGACTTGGAGTCTGCTTCAGCTCCTGGTGCGGGACTTTGGGCAAAGGCTGGAGGGAAGTGCTACTGGTGGCGAAGAGCCGGAGGGCCTTGTTCCAGTGGGATTGCATCATGGCCTGGAACTGCTGAGCCTCCAGGCACCATTATCTGGCCTTGTACTCCTGCAGGTCTTCCCTCTGCTTGGAAAGCCTATGCTCGTAGTCTTCAGTGAGGTGCTTCTGCTGAGCCTTCTTCTCGGTCAGATCCAATTTGAACTGAGGCAGTTGTTTTGCCAACTCTTTCTTGTGGTGGCTGCTTAGCTCCAACAGCTGTTTCCTGTTGGGGCCCTAAGGAGCCCAGGTGGGCAGGCGAGGAATGGCTGGGAGGGAAGGGGCGAGCAGAGGCTGGCGAGGCGCCCCTCGATGTGAGTGACATCAAGTTGGCCACACCCATCCAGTCACATGACCACCTGGCCATGACCACCCAGCCGGTCATTAGGCAGATCATATTAGTGGTCTGCGGGATTTAAAATTATGAATTTAGTGGTCCCTGAGGTCTGAAAGGTTGGTGACCCCTGATCTAGGATTTCTATGTAGCCACAAAGTGAATTAAGTCCAACTCCCCCCCCTCCCAAATTCGGTTGACCTTTATCTAATTCCAAACACATGTTATCATTAGATGAGAAGATTCCTGTGCACAAATAGGCTTTTTAGCAATAAATCAGTTTAATTGGACCTTCAGGTGTGGACCTCGTCTTTCATACCTGACAAGCAATATCTGAAAGGTAGAAGGTGACTTGCTCTAATACAGGCCAGGGGAGAAAGGCAATTACCCTATTTTCAGAGAAAAGAAGACTATATATTAGCTGCTGCCTGAAATTGGGACAAAATTTACCAGATAAATCTGATCAAAACATCTAAACATGGAATCTCTACCATATTAGGAGTGAGTAGTGATATGGCTGCACAAAATTGATTGTTACCCAGAGATCAGTCAAGCTAGTGCATAGAGGTAACTTAAGGTAAGAAAGAAAAACTGAAAGATCTTTATTTAAATCACAGATCAATAAAAAGACAAACTTACTGTTTTCCTGAACTCTGGCCACAAATCCCATTAATGGTAACTGAGGAGTTACTTGTAGGATGGAGGGAGGAGGTGGTGCAAGAGACACTGCAGAAAAGAAATACAAATAAGTAGACTCCAATCAGAAATATAGCATAGAAACATGAAATAACTGGATAGACAATGTGGCATCTTACTAAATGCAATGGAGTGACTGGATAATTTAAAAACTAGGTAATATTAATTGTGCAGAACATTGAAAATGGATAATCAGCTTTTTAAAGAATTTTTTTAAAGAATTCTTGGAAACATTTACAGTATCTACAGAATAATATTCCTGAAACAGCCCTATTAACATCATATTTATTTTATTACAGCAAATAAAATGTTGCACAATATTATTGTGGCAAATGGAAATATAGCTACACTATTAATGCTGCTAAGAGAAAATGTTTATTCTTCCATATTTATCAATTTGATATAATGTGGACACTTGACCCATTTCTGCTTAATCAAAATTAATTTAGGGCTGAGCATTTAAAGAGTGTGACTATATGGTTAAGTCCTGAATTGCATTTACTAAAATACTTATATTTTTGTAAGTTTACAATCAATGGAAACAACAACTTTAAATAATTATTTTCTTCTGATTAGATAAATTGAATTGGGATTACATGACAATTATTATACATTTGGTACCTTCCATATCTCAACAAAGAATAACAAATGTCAACAATTTATCTTCCAACAGTTTATTTTATAAAGTATTCTACCAAATAGAATAGAGAAAATAGAGTTTTTGCAGAAGAAAAAGTGTCCAAACTTAAGCAATTTACTTCACATTTTTAAAAAATACATGCAAGTTTTGGGAAAGGGGGAAATATATGTATCTGAACATAACATGTATATACTTGTATATCAAGACTTATATACTGCTTCACAGTGCTTTACAGCCCTCTCTAAGCAAGTTTACAGAGTCAGCATATTGCCCCCAACAATCTGGATCCTCATTTTACCAACCTCAGAAGGATGGAAGTCTGAGTCAATCTTGAGCCGGTGAGGATCGAGCCCCTGGCAGTCAGCAGAATTAGCCTGCAAAATACTGCATTCCAGCCATTGCACCACCACAGCTCTAATGTACCTTTCTATTCACACTTAAAACAAGTGAACTAGGTGTTCTTGGATTTGATGTTTCCATTACCAATTCCTTACTGTAAACAAACATACCAGAAAATTTAAAACCAGAACTTAGTTATGTGCTATGATATATAGAAGGTTCTTGCTAAACACATCCAGCTACTTCTGGTTAATATTCTTCTCTTCTATCAAAACTGGGAATTCTGTAGGGGCCTATCTTACCTGGATTCTGGCTATAAAACGGTCCTCCATTGACCTGGCTTTGAAGGCTGTTCTGTGAAGTGATGGATGGAGGGCGCCTATATGGCAAAGAGCCCCCTATTGTTGGAGGTGTGTGCCGAGTAGCAGGTCTGTTCATGCTGTAGAACTGAACAGGATGACCTATTTCGACAGGTTAGAAAAAAATATAAAACCTTGAGCAATCCATTTTTAGATGAAGTGATTCAACTTAGGCATGGCAATTCAAATTAAGTGAAACACACACATTTCAATCAAGTTCTCTAATGGAAAAAAATCCTACATGGATGAGATTAAACCAATTTAAGAAGAAAATAGAGATTTTTTTCTTAGAGATTATTATCTTGACTCTGAAAAAACTTGGCCAAATATAGAAGTAGATAACTTGATTATCCAGAAGTCGGCATTTCAATATAATACATGCATAATGTGCAAGTTAATTACTTAAAAACCAGCATATGTGAATGAATTAATATGAAATGAATATCCATTCTCTACTCTTTCAGCCACAGTGCTTCTCAGTGAAAATGTAGAGTCAGAATGCAGAAGAATCTCATGCTCAAGTACCATATGAATGGGTTTCACTAATTACAGAATGTTGAATTTCTCATGCCTGGATTTTTCCCAGTTGTTTTTGCATGCATTTTTCACGCACAGCTCTTTTGCAGAAGTACAGGCCAGTCTGTTGCAATGCTTTGCTCAAATGTTCCTTTGAATAATGCCCACAATCTTATTATTGATCAGCTTGAGGTCACTTGGCTCAACATTTCAAGGGCAGGACCAAGGTAAAATCAAGGGCAATGGGTTGGAACTGGTGGTGTCAGGATCTTAATCATCTTCAGCTTTTTTAATATATGTAATCATAATGAGCAGTTAATCATAATGAACAGTGAACAGAACAAATATAAAGTGCTTTGATGCAGAATGAGAGCTAGTTTGGTGTAATGGACCAAGCTAGAAACTGGGAGACCCTGTATTGTAGTCCTGCATTAGAACAAAGTCAGCAGGGCATTTTTGGGTTGGTCACCCTAGAAGGAGGCAATGGCAAATCACTTCTGAAATGTTGCTAAGAAAATGTCAGGGATTGGAGACCAGGCCAGTCTCCAAAAATCAGACACGATTGAAAATTTCTATGTTCTATGCGCCAATGATGAGAGTTTCTAAGAGCTATAATTTAAAACATATAAATTTCACATACCCAAATTGTGCTTTAGTACATACAGAAGGCTTATTTTCACTTCAAACCTATTATGTGCTACTTATGTAGGAATAAAATAAGCCAAGCTGATATCAGAAGCTGTATGATATGAAGTTAAGAAATAAAACTGTAGATAAATTTAACAGCATGAACATATCCCAGTTTCCTATTCATAGAATTAATCTGGCAAAATGCATCTTGGTTAATTGTAGCTTCCATCTTTCTAATTTTCTCCAGAACATCAGAAAAACAAAACCCATTAACTCCAAAATGAATCATCTTTATTCTGATATGGTTCTAGGGGAATAGATATGTTTCCTCACTCAAGAAGGAGAAAGAGAAATAATAGAAATATCCATCTATCTAAAAGCTCAAAACATCTGATCAGCTTTAGGCAGGAATTGCACTTTTCAGTTGTCTGCAATCAGCAGCAGAAACTCACCTGAAGAGGGATTGGAAGAGGCAGCAGGGGGAGTTGGAGAAGTGAAGCCATCAGCAAGGGGCTGAACCCCTGCAGCAGCAGCAACATCTGGGGTAGCAGAGGATGGGGCAGTAGCAGGAGTGAGAGGGGCAGAAGCAGAGGCAGAAGTAGCAGGAAGAGAAGTGCCAGCAGAACTGGCAGGGGCTATGTTGAAAGAGGAGGAAGAGGCAGTATTAAGGAGTAGTTCAGGTTAGCAAGGAGGAGGAAAGTTTTTAATCATTGCTGTTAGGTTTCAGTCAATTCTTTAAAAATTAGCAAAAAATAAATAAAATGGATAGAGCAGGAATGTTCACACTGAGAGGTTTCCCATTACACATACAGCCAAACATCAAAGTAAAAAAGAACAGCAATGCATTCTATACATAAAAGCCTCGCAAATCTAAATCATGTTGTTTTAGCTGTTGTTACAGAACAAGGGTGTCAAACTCGCAGCCCACAGATCAGATGTTTCATGCACTGGCCATGCCCATGCCCATGCCCGGTTTAGTGAAGGAGAAAAAAGTCATGATATATCACATGATGACACGAGTTTGACATCCCTGATATAGAACAAGAGTTCTTTGCAGCTCTCAGAGAAGGCAGGACCAAAATCTTTTTATTTTTTTTGGTGGGGGGGGGGGAGAGATGTGTTTTTGCATGTTGGTATTTTTGGGGGGGCAAATTGGACGTACTGCACCTTTTATGATCTCGGGCCAATTTTTCCTATTAACTATTTGACTCCTAATCAACTTCAACAAAAGCCCAACCCAAAATTCAAAATAAAATTTTAAAAGCAGGTATTTGACCCCCACCGATTCTAATAACTTTCCTTTTTTGGTTGCAATTATTTTCCTGTTTGAAAAGGAAGGATGTGATGACCCGCAGCATGGAAACAAGACAGACAGAACTAAGGCCCCCTCCAACGGCCCCAGGTCAGTCTTATCCTCCTCCTCAAACTTAGGCTCCGATGGGGCCATAACAAAGGAGGAAGAAAAACAGGAAAACTGTGTTGTTTGGAATTCTTTCCAACTTCCAGAGGTGGCACCTTTTTTTTTCCTGTGTAATGAAGTAGTGTGATACATGTTATGTTTCTCCTCAAAAGTACATATTGTATCTGTGTGTGACTCAGGGTCCAATCAGAGTGAATGCATGTGCATTGCCTGAGTGCACATGAAAAAGGTCTATTTAGAATGACTACATATATGTTGCCTGATTTTGTATATGTGTCAGGCAGCCTAATATACAGTACGTGGGTGGGTAGATGGGTAGATGGAAAGACAGACGCATCTCTATACATGTCTTTCTGCTCTCACTTCAGGGTTGCATCTATGTTTACATGTACAAGATTGACTCAGCTTTCCATCCTTCTGAAAGTCAGTAAAATGAGGACTCAGACTGTTGGGGGCAATATGCTGTTTCTGTAAACCGCTTAGAGAGGGCTATAAAGCACTGTGAAGCAGTATATGTTATGTTCAATTGGAATAAAACAAGAATGCATGTATTTATTTTATAATACTAGCAAAATCTAGTTTTACTATATCTGCTATTTGTCACATCATTATTATTGCTGTTGTTATTTATTTGCTGCCCATCTCACCACAAGGAGGGTTTGGGAGGCTTACAACATTGAGTCACATGGAGTGTGTGAAACAAAATAGCTAAGATTTTAAATAAATCTTAACATTCCAAATTAATGTAAAATACCCACTTCCATTTAAATAGTACTATTGCTAGTATTATTCCTATGGTAGCTTGTACACACTTTATTTGCAATTCCAAACCACTGGCTAATTGAGCATGTAATTAAAAGAACAAAATAGGACTAGGAACAAAAGGGAAGTCACCTGGATACACGCTGGGAGGGGATGGAGTAGGGACAGCAATAGGGACGCCGACACTTCCACTCCCACTGTTCTCTCGACTGCTGCTCCTACTGCTGGGATGGCTACCTCCACTGCTTCCACTGCTGCTAAAAGAAATCCAAACCACCAAAGTAACTATAGACCATTCCTTAACAGGTAAACCACAGCTACACAACATTTATAGAAGCTTGCTAAATTTGCCATTTTGGAAATCAATAAAAATTGGGTATGTTTTTAAAATGTCTTGCCAATGCCTCAGCTAAAATTAAGAAACATCATTCAGGATTAATAGTACAGATGAAATGATCAGAAACAACTCCAAGAGCATTTTCTAAAAATGTTGGTAATATGGGCCTTCGGTGGAAATTTCATCTAAAGTGCATAATGCTCTCTGAAGTAAAAACCTCTATGTATAAAACATAAATAGCCATGAGAGCTTTCTAGTATATGCTAACATTTTTCTTTCCTTGTGTACTGCTAGCCTGCTCTGCAGGTTGATTCCACACTGCAAAAACTATTTTACCAAGGCTACTTTCCTACTGTTACAATATGCCTTCTAAGGGTCAATGGAAATAAATAATATTAGCTACATTTCAAGTCAACTGAACTACACATTTGTTTAAAATTGGCAACACTTTCACAAAGCATCAAAATTTCACCACTTCAGAATTTTGGATATAAACTTCACAGTTGCAGTATTCTTGTTAGCAGGTACCACATTTTAGAAGCTGTGTATCACACCAGTTATAATGAGACAGTAGGCAGCAAAAATAAATACATTAAATGCAATACTATTTGTGTTACACAATGCAGTAGTGTATTGTATATTGTTTTTGAACAAAACAAAAACCTGTTCCAAGACAAACAACTTCACACTACACAACATGTAGTATAAGCAGCATGGTTTCTCTCTATTTCCCAATGGATTTCCCAGGAAATCGCATGAATTTATGAAGCTCTAAGTGGAGAGGTGGGGTGGGGTGGGGTGGTTAAAAGCAGATTGCTATAAACCGAGTTGTCTGTCTTAATTATTGTTAATATTTTGCACAGGAGCAGAGTGAATACCTGTAAGTGCGATTCCTCTGATTCACAGAAGCTGTTCTAACAGGGCTCTGCTGCGAGGGAGCGATATTACGGGTAGGGCTAGGTACATAGTCATTTGGTACCACTGGAGGACGCACTGGCTCCAGTGTGCGATAGGGAGAGTGACGCCTACACAAGAAAAACATGTATGGAAGCAATTTCAGACAATGAAATACAAAAACCTTTTGGCCAAGGCAGTGCAGAATTCCTGCTAGATTGTTCTGCTCAAAAATGCACAGGTCTGGATCCAATGCACTGCAGGAGTAGCATATGTGTAGGATTTCCTTAGGCCCAGCTTTCCCAGCTGGCATCTATGTAGATAATTCACAAAGAGATCCATGAATGCCTGCCATAAACTATCCCTCCCTCCCTTTTTCCTCAAGACTATTTATGTACTGGGGCAGAAAGGACAGATGGGATTAGGTTATAAGAGGCATGCACAGAGTTCCTATTCCCCTTGATGGTCTGTCATGCTACATGTAACAGGCATCCATCCCTACGCAGAAGAAAGGAAGAGAGAATAGGATTCTGTGGAGCTAAAAAAAATCCCTACATTAAGGTACTGGGTCATGACATTTTATATTAATCTACTACAGGATATTCAGGCTGGTCATTTTTTCCAAATATATAAAAAAATAGTGTACAGCTATTCAAACTGCAAGCACTAACCCAAAGGCTTCCACAGAAGAAATGTATCTTATATTTCCAATGACTATGCAACACCTCTTGGTGATACTATGGATAAGTTTATGCTTGCAAGGCAGATGCCTTCAAACCCCAGATTGCAGCTTTTAAGTACCTTTATGCCAAGAGACAATTGTAAAAGTTAAAAGAAAGTTTTAGCTTTCCCCTTTAACATTCTCTCCGTCTCCCTTCTGATGTATATGCAATTATACTTACCCAATAGTTCCTTTCCCTGACATTGGTGGACTGGGCGGTTTCTGTGTGGGTGGTGTGGTACGAGGCAGACCACCCATTTTCATATTCTGCGTGCTAACCTGTGTAAGAGGTAATGGGAAAAAAATAACCTTATTTAAACTTTTCAGACTTAAATAAGAGCCCTAAAAGACTTGATCTACTATATTAAAGAGACAAGGAAATGTGCAAATCAAAAAAGAAAAAACCAAACTAGTCATACATATGGGTGCTATCTCTACCCTGGTTAAAATTATTAGGTGGACTTAAATTGTGGTTATATGCAGTGAGATGGTGTGGTTTTGAGACAGATTTTGCCTAAGGCCATCACATTTACATTTAGCAAATCTATCTCCATGAAAGATGCTGAGCTTTCTAGGCTCAAGAGTTTTAGAGAAATTACCATTCCAAGAATGCAAGTACTGTAGTTGTCTACTCCAATGAGATTAAAAAATAACTGTATCTGAAACATTTTATTAGCTGTGCCTTAAATTATACTATATGCATGTATTGATTACTATATGTAATTAATTAAATGCTCAAAACCTGGTTTCGAGCTTGATTCTACTCTTTGTAACAAATACAAATTTACAACTGCATATTATATGAAAATCCAATGATTTTACTGCCTCTGAGCGGTGTTTTTCAGGAACAATTTTCTTTTCATGAATGCCTTACACTTAATTTTATTAAATATTCCAAGGAAGTCCTGAAGTATATGAGGTCTCATTAATAAATTTTATAACAAAATTGGAATGAGAAACATGAATCCAATTATCTTTTCAATCCAATTAATTATATATCACCATTTGTTAAGGAGAAGTAAAGGTTTGCTAGAGTGAACAGCAACAGGAAGTAGTGATAAATGCCAATCCAACAGCTTCCCTTGCCCTTTCCGTAAAGGTCCTTTCATCTTCATGATAATAATTTTATTCAGTCTCTCCCTCTTTACGTGGCTTTTGATATAAATCTCCATAAGCCATTTCCCCAAGAATATTGAGATTCTTGGCATGAAGATCAGAAAAATTTGACCCAGAGAACAGGTATTAAATTTAAATTTAGTTGCAATTATATAAAATTGTTGAAACCATACTTAATAAAACAGAAATAAATTGGGTATGTCACTAATATCATACATTCAAAGAGCAATCAAAATTTCAAGCAGGTAGCTTCTAAAGGGACGGTTCATTTTGAGATTATAGGATAAATAATCCAATATTGCCCCAAAGAAAAAATATTTCAATAAATTTTGAAATGATTTTTATAAGCATTACAGAGGAGGAGGAGCCTCTGTGGCTCAGTGGTTAGAGTATAGTACCTCAAGCTACTTCTGCAGCCAGCTGCCTACAAATTGGCAGTTCAAATCCCACCAGGCTGAAGGTTGACTAAGCCTTCTAAGGTCAGTAAAATGAAGACCCAAATTGTTGGGGGCAATATGCTAACTCTGTAAACCGCTTAGAGGGGGCTGTAAAGCACTATAAAGCGGTATATAAGTGTAAGTGCTATTGCTATTATATATTAAATATACTTGTAAATTTTAACATTAAATTCACACTGATATTACTGGACCCTTCTATAAATTGAATTCTAGAAAACATGTTATGTAACAAAAGATAAATATGTTTATATTTATTATGTTGCTAGGATATTATTAATTTTTGTTCTTAATTATTTTTACCATGAATATTTTAATTGTGTTGCAGCAATTTGCAAATAAAAAGTAATATACAAAGCTATAAAAAATAAAATATTATCCTTAATAGTAAATATTTTTTTAAAAACAAGTTGTAATTAGTGCATTAATTATCTCAATTTTTCAGTTAATTGTAGCATATGTAAATCAAACTATATAAATGATGCTATAAATTCAAGGTATAAATAAGTAAATGTCTCATGTTCAATTCAATGTTTTATGAAATAAGCAGGATTTTTATCAATCATAAATATGACAGAAATTGCGATTATTTCTTTGTAGATAAAAAAAAATAACTCACTTAAGTGAAGGAATCAGTGGAGGGTCAGTCAATTTAGTCAGTTTAAGAATTAGGATTTGACATGATGCTTGGAAAGTTATATTCAACTGTATTTTCTTACCATAAAAGCAACACTAATAATGCATTCACAGTGTCAATAAGTGTATGGGACACCCTACAGTTTAAAACTTCTGAATTTATCTTAAAAAATATAGAAGGAAGGGGATACCTTTACAATAAATAAAGTCCATGAAGCATGGCATTCTGTAGCTACCATTATAATGGAAAGTTATGAAACCTGGAGCTGATGGAAGCTGTATCTAATATTTGGATGGCGTCAAGTTAAACAAGATTGTCAATACTTTAGAGTAGTTAATATTTGCAGAATATTTGGTAACTTTATTATTTATATACAATATCCAGAGAATCGGTGCCAAATATATGGAAATATTAATTCAAGGTGACTTGAATTATTCTAATATTTTTCTTTCTAAAATATCTTCCAGCAAGTACAAATGCACACGAGTTGCTTCACTATTCCTCACAACATCAGAAATATAGCGGAGAAGTAATAGTGGCTGTGGTGACCTTAGTAAAGACCATGTGAGGCAATTATGGCTGTTCCCATTGCTGACGTGCAGGCTTTTATGAATTACCTCAAAAGGAAATAAGTCCTCTGTATTGGGTAGACTGCCAATTTGTTAGACATGTTGTGATATATTGACATTTAAGAATATATGTTATTATATATTGACATTTAATTGAAAATCTGTATTCACTTTCAGAAAAAAATGGCAAAATGCCACAAAGAGGAATGCAGTCAACACCCTGCCATCAAAATATTTATTTGCTAAGGCATGAACAAAACAAAAGATTTAAACACAGCTCAACTCAACTAATGTTCAAAAACTAAGGTGTGTTTGTCATAAGTGCAATTTCTTGTCATCAGTTATACTGGCTTTTAAAAAAAACCAATTCCACATTATTAAATCATCAACTCCTCCAGGGGCAAGGGTACATTAATATCCCTAAGGACAATCCCACATTAGACTCACAAGAACTTTGTAAACTGCATTTAAGTGAGTGAGTGGCTGAAAATTAGAGTTAGCACAGTACAGAACTGAACTCCAAATGCACGCACTAGTTAATTACATGATAAAAGTCACTACGTAAATAAGTCAACATTGGCGGCACATGCTACCCAGTACCAAATCCCATCATGTTCAATTCAGCACAACTTTAGGGGGTCTATTGTCCTTTCAACTTTCATCTACATCTCTTATGGTTAGCCACAAGGGACGAATTACCAGCACTAGGTTGAATTTCATGAGGACTGTTCACATTCTTAAAGCAACAAAGGTTACTTATAAAATATAATCAAAGGGCTCAAGATAATTAGGAGATTCATTTTGGTACTTATAATATTGTTATATCTACTCCTACCTTATTTTAATATAAAAATACTGAGAACATTAAAAGTAATCTTAAATCCTACTTAATAAAATGAAGACAACAAACATAGCAGAAACTATATAAACGTATATATTTCCAAAGGAACTACAATATAGATCTGCAATACCAGCCTAACAGTAGCACTGGTATAGCAGTTCAAAAATTTGCTTAATAATCGATAGTAAAACTTCAAAACATATAAAACATGCCTCAAGTTATATTTGATTTTGCAAAATAAAATAAATTTGCAAATTCAAACTTGTCTCATAAATGAGATCAAATCACACCATATAAGTAATAATATATTATTACACAGGGGGAGAGAAGACCTGTCACAAACTTATGTTTGTTTTTTCATGTAAAACCTGATTGCTGAAGGCCTTGCTAGTTCTTTCAGCATCTAGCATATTTTAAGACACAAGAAACATATTAAACTTTATTTTCTTCCCATGAACTTGGCAAGAAACAACATTCTCCCCATATGTAACAGTCTCAAATACAAGAATGAAATCCAGCCCTGATGTTTCTTACCTTAAATCTAAGCAACCACTTAATGCATAAATGAAGCAAATAAAAGAGGCAAGGAAGAAAAGCATTGAAAGGTTAGTTGAAATTTCAGGATATGAAGAAAGAAGGGAAAAAGAAAAGTTAAGTACTTAGCATCAACTAAATAATGTATCAATAGATCATAGAAAGAGTGATTAAAGCAGAAGGTGTTATGAATAAAGGTTTTCAAAATGAATAACGTTTTAAAATATTATTAATAGAATTTGTTAACAAATCTGTTAACAAATAACAATGATAAATTGAATTCGAAAGTATTATTTTGCACATGTAGCATATTTGTAAATCTCATACATGCTAAAAAATACTGAGAAAAAAAGTTAACTCAATATAGATTTTAGGGGCTATGAAAATCCTTCAGAAGGTTTAATCTATGTTAAAACAAAGCTCTCTTTGGATCATTAAAACAGTGGAATCTTTTTCCAGGCTCACACATCTGCTGTGCCAGCTATCTCTATATACCTGCACAAACCAAACCACTTCCAGTTGCTTTTTTGACTTGCATGCATACACATGCAGAGACAATTGAGAACAGCTTCTGAAGCAATCACAGGTGTACAAAAGGACACTGCTGTTTTAATAAATCAAAAATAGATTCTTTATACATGATTCCATGTGTTCTGAAACACCTCATTTGAAAGAATTTATTCAGCTATATAGGATTTGCTATTTATCCATTCTTCTATTGCTAAATCTATTAAATATTATGATGAAATATGTATCTCTGCCCATGTGTAGACTCAATTACAAAGTTACTGTCAAATAATTATCTTTCACTTAATTAAAAAAAAGCTAGCAGCTTGTCAACCCAAAGGGCTTTGCAACACTTCAGATTTAAAAAGAAATAGATGCTTTGGAGCACACAGCATGCTCCCTGAATCAAGGTTCTCAAACAGGTATCACAAGTAACTTATAAACTGGACATAGCTCCTATTTTAAGACTTTCTGCTTTGCACAAGTAAAATAGGGCATTATCAAAATCTGTTCTGACTATATCGTTTTCCACAAATAATTTTTATTTCTAAGTATGTTTATTCTGGTTTTCCATTTATAGCATTCATGTTACAGAATAATTAAATTAATTGCTTGTATACTTCCTTCAAATTAGGTTTATTTGGTCATTACCTCCACTATTCATTACCATTATCTTATAGGTAGGGCAGCGACTGAACCGCATTTAATCAGACTACCCACCAGAACAAGAAAAATGGTTGGCAAACCAGATTTCTCTTTTCTGTGTGAGCAATCTACACCAGTGGTGGCATTCAAATTTTTTTATTACTGGTTCTATGGGCATGGCTTGGTGGGCATGGCAAAAGGAAGGATACTGTAAAAAGAGCGTTGGGCTTACCTGAAATACATCTTCTAGTTGTACGGGAGGAGAATCCAAAGTGTGGGCTGTCTCCTGCTTCCTTGCTTAAAGACGGAGTCAAAGTTTAGTCCAGCCCCCTTTCCACTGAGCATGCCCAGTTTTTGATGAAGGCTGATGATTGACTTGGAGAGTTCTTTGGTGCTCGTTCTTGACCGTTCTGAGCTCGGGACTAACTATCTAAGGGTGGGATTTGGATTCTCCTCCCGTACAACTAGAAGATGCATTTCAGGTAAGCCCAACGCTCTTTCTCAGTTGTACAGATCGGAGAATCCAAAGTGTGGGACGTACCCAAGCTAATTGTCCTGAGAGTGAGCCAACTCCTTGTCCCGAGCCCCCATCTCTGTGTGAATTCTTTGTAGCACTCTTTTAGAATAGAATAGAATAGAATAGAATAGAATACTTTATTGGCCAAGTGTGATTGGACACACAAGGAATTTGTCTTGGTGTAAATACTCTCAGTATACATAAAGAAGGAACATTCGTTAAGAATCAAGGATCATAATGTACAACACTTAATGATAGTCATAGGGTACAATCAATATCAAATCATACTAGGAAACAGGATACAAGCAACAAAATTATAGTCACAAATGGGAGGGGATGGGTGATAAGGAGTGATGAGAAGATTAACAGTAATAGTAGTGTACACTTTGTAAATAGTTGAACAGTGTTGAAGGAATTATTTGTTTAGCAGAGTGATGGCTTTCGGGGAAAAAACTGTTCTTGTGTCTAATTGTTCTGGTGTGCAGTGCTCTATAGCGTCGTTTTGAGGGAAGGAGTTGAAACAGTTTATGTCCAGGATGTGAGGGGTCTGTAAATATTTTCACAGCCCTCTTTTTGACTCGTGCAGTATACAGGTCCTCGATTGAAGGCAGGTGGGTGGTAATTGTTTTTTCTGCAGTCCTAATTATCCTCTGAAGTCTGTGTCTGTCCTGTTGTGTTGCAGAACCAAACCAGACAGTTATAGAGGTGCAGATGATAGATTCAATAATTCCTCTGTAAAACTGGATCAGCAGCTTCTTGGGCACTTTGAGCTTTCTGAGTTGGTGCAGAAAGAACATTCTTTGTTGTGCTTTTTTGATGACGTTTTTGATGTTAGGTGTCCATTTTAGGTCATGTGATATAGTAGAACCTAGAAATTTGAAGCTCTCTACTGTTGATACTGTGTTGTCTAGTATTGTAAGAGGTGGTAGTATGGGAGGGTTTCTTCTAAAGTCTACCACCATTTCTACGGTTTTGAATGTGTTCAGTTCCAGATTGTTCCGGTTACACCACGAGGCAAGTTGTATAACCTCTTGTCTGTATGCAGATTCATCGTTGCCTCGAATGAGACCAATGACTGTTGTGTCATCAGCAAACTTCAGTATTTTAACAGATGGATCATTTGAGATGCAGTCATTGGTATATAGGGAGAAGTGGAGATAGCACACAGCCTTGGGGGGCCCCTGTGCTGATTGTACAGATATCGGATGTGATTTCGCCTACCTTCACCTGCTGCTTCCTGTCTGTTACGAAGCTGATGATCCACTTACAAGTGTGTTCAGGTACTGCTAGTTGGTTTAGTTTACTTAGAAGAGTGTCTGGAATGATGGTATTGAATGCTGAACTGAAGTCTACAAAGAGGACCCTTGCATAGATATTTGGAGATTTGAGGTGTTGTAGGATGTAGTGCAGAGCCGTGTTAACAGCATCATCTGTCGATCTATTTGCTCGGTATGCAAACTGCATGGGATCTAACAGCGGATCCATGATGGTTTTCAGGTGGGACAGCACAAGCCTTTCAAAGATTTTCATAACTACAGATGTTAGAGCAACTGGTCTGTAGCACTCTTCTTCCAAAGGATGCTTCCGCTGATGCAAATGTATCCAATTTATAATTTCTGATAAATGAAGATGGTGATGACCACATTGCTGCCCTACAGATCTCTTCAATCGAGGCCTGTGTGTTCCATGCCGCTGATGTGGCTGCACTCCTGGTTGAATGTGCCATTATGTTACCTGGCAATTGCTATGATTGGCTTTCATAAGCTTTTGTGATACATGTCTTCATCCATCTGCCTATAGTAGATGGTAAAACCCTTTGTCCCAACAAACTTGGTCTAAATGAAACGAACAATGCTTCTGTTTTTCTAATGGGCCTTCTTCTCTTAATATAAATGTGTATAGCTCTCCTAACATCCAAAGAGTGCCACTTCCTTTCTAGGCTATGGACCGGTTCTGGGCAGAAGTCTGGTAGTACTAACTCTTGTGCTCTATGGAACGTAGAATCTTTGGGATAAAGGTCGGGTCTAATCTTAATACTACTCTATTTGGATGAACTATACAGAGGTCCTTCCTCATGGATAATGCTGCCAACTCTGAAATTCTTCTGGCTGATGTAATGGCTATTAGGAAGGCCATCTTAAGGGTGAGTGAAGATAGTTCTACTGACCTCAGAGGTTCAAAGGGCTCAGTCATGAGCGTCCTTAGCACCCTTGTCAAGTCTCAAGTAGGGTACCTGTATCACTGGTGGCTTTAGATTGGTTGCTCCCCGATGAAGGTGTGGATTAGGGGGTGTCATGAGAGGGACTCTGAGGTCCCGCAACCCAACACTGAAGCTATCTCTGCTACCTGCCTCCTTAAGGTGTTAGGGGTTAAACTGTCAGGCTACGGAACTTCTTCCCATTCAAACAATAAGAATGAACTTCTGATAACCAAACTTATCAAAAGGAATCCTTTATTGAGATGAGACAGTCCAGTAGGAATTCAAAGCAGCGTCTGAGGTCCCTCAGGCATACAGTGATAGATAAGGGAGTTTAGAATCCCCCCCCCATCCCAATGTTTACTTAGGGAAACAAAAGCCAATATGTTAATTCCCCTCCCAGCCCCTCTGGGAGGGGATCCTTCCCTTTTTGGAAGGTTTTTTCTCATGTAGCTTTCCCAAGACGTACCTAACTTCCTCCCCCACCCCCTTTTTAGAACGGACTGTTTTTGGAGATTTCCCAGAGCACTTCATTGTGGAGTTTTATGGACCCCTCATCTCCTGGCTGTGCCACTCCGAGGTGTTAGGTTCTGGCCATCTGGCTTCTCTCCCCCCCATTGTATCATGTATGGGTGTGCATAATCGATATAAGGTTAAATATATTCAGGTTACATCAAGAAAGGATTTCTTTATCAGTTCCCCCCCCCTTTTCTTCTTCCTCTGAAGAAATGACAGATACACGGATCTGACATCCTGCCCTCCTTTAAAAAACAGATAGGTCTACCTGGAAAAAAACAAAAATCATGCGTTACATGTGCAGTTCAGGATGGTTTATCAGGATATTTTAGGTGGAACTTTCGTAGTAATGTGGGTGCTTTCACATGTCTTTTGGCTACCCACTCATTTTCTGAGGAAGGAAGGTGTTTCCAAGCTACTAAATATTGTGTGGATCCACGGTAAGTGCGTGAATCAAGGATGTCTTTAATTTCAAAATGTTGTTCCCCATGTATCATGATGGGGGTTGGGGGTGTGGGAAGGGGGGGTCTGAGGTTTGAAGTGATCTCCGGTTTGAGCAAGCTACAGTGAAATACTGGATGAATCTGCCTAAGAGTTTTTGGAAGATGAAGCTCTACCGTCACGGGGTTGATAATTCTGGAGATGGGGAATGGCCCAATGAATTTTGGTCCTAATTTCTTAGAAGGTTGTAATGATTTTAAGAATTTTGTGGACAAATATACACGGTCTCCAATCTTGAAAGGTTTAGGTTCACAGCGTTTTTTGTCTGCTTGAGTTTTGTAAACTGCTCTAGCTTCCTGTAGAGATAATCTTACCACTGGCCACATGGCTTGTAAATTATCCATCCATTCCTTAAGGGAGGGGATTTCAGGTTCTTTGGTGGGTAGTTCCGGCATGGGGTTGAATTCTTGGCCCGTGGCTACGTGGAATGGGGTGAACCCTGTGCTACTATGGACTGAGTTATTGTATGCTACCTCTGCAAAAGGAAGAAGGTCAGTCCAATTGTCCTGCTGGTGATTAATAAAACATCTTAAATATTGTTCTAATACACAATTCACTCTCTCTGTTGCTCCATCCGTATGGGGATGGCTTGAAGACGATAATCCCTGGGTGGAGCCTAATAGGTTTAAAAACGCCCGCCAAAATTTGGATGTGAACTGAACACCCCTATCTGAGATAATTCGTTGGGGGGCTCCATGAAGGCGATAAATGTGTATCAGGAACATCTTTGCCAATGACTTGGCAGTTGGGATCTTTTGGCATGGAATAAAGTGAACCTGTTTGGAAAAAAGATCAGTTACAACCCAAATGACAGTATTCCCAGCACTTTCGGGAAGTTCCACTATAAAGTCCATAGAGATCTCTTTCCAGGGAGCAGAAGGGTCTGCTACTGTTTGTAAAAGTCCAGGATATTTTCCTTGTCTTCTCTTTGCAGCAGCACAGATGGGGCAGCTCGCAACATAGTTTTCAATGTCCTTTTTGAGGGACGGCCACCAAAATTGTCTTTTGATGAGGTGCAGGGTTTTTACAAAACCAAAGTGTCCTGCTATTTTGGAGTCGTGGCAACGTTTCATGAGTTCCATTCTCTGGCTTGCAGGGACATAAAGCTTGTTTTCTACCCAAGCCAGTCCATCTTTGAGTAAGCACGTGTTTCTGTTAGCCTGGAACCAATCATCTTTAAGTAGTGCCTCCTTAAATATTGATGTCGTTGTGTCTTCAGTCAGGGATGATGATTTTTTTTTCTCTTGTGCCCGGGTGATTACCTTGGCTGCTAGTTGGGTCGGTTGGATCATCGGTTTTATAACTTCAATCTTTTTGCTGTTGTATTGGGGTTTCCTGGACAGTGCATCTGCTAAAAAATTCTTTCTCCCAGGAAAATATTTGAGAGTGAAATTAAAACGTTCAAAATATCGAGCCCACCTTGCTTGTTTTTCGGAGAGTTTCCGTGGATTTCTTAGAGCTTCCAGATTTTTGTGATCAGTCCATACTTCAAAGGGGATTTGATTTCCTTCCAGGAAATGTCTCCATGTGAGCATTGCCCACCGCACAGCATATGCCTCTTTCTCCCATACGGCCCATCTTTGCTCGGTTTCCGTCAGTTTCTTAGATGTATAAGCACATGGTTGTAGTTGACCACTTTCATTCTTTTGGAGGAGGACTGCCCCAACTGCAACATCACTGGCGTCTGCTTGGATGACAAAAGGTTGTTCGGGATCTGGATGCTTAAGGACTGGTTCTGCTGCGAACAGACGTTTGAGTTTCTCGAATGCTGCTTGGCATTCCATTGTCCAGATGAGGGGTTGCCTAGGTTTGGGTTTCTCCCCCCCCTTCGTTTTTAGCAAGTTCGTGATAGGGAGGGCGATGTTTGCAAAAGCTGGAATGAATTGGCGATAAAAATTTGCAAACCCCAGAAAACTTTGCAATTGTTTGCGTGTGTGGGGTGGAACCCAGTCCAATACAGCTTTCACCTTCTGTGGGTCCATCTCTATTCCTTCATGGGATATTCTATACCCCAAATAGTCAATTTTATCTTGGTGGAACTCACATTTGGAGAGTTTTGCATATAGTTTAGCGTCTAAGAGTTTTGTGAGGACTGCACGGAGTAGCTTGATGTGTTCTTCCATCGTTTCCGTGTAGATTAAAATATCATCAAGATACACTAAAACCCCTTTAAATAAAAATTCATGAAGGGTTTCATTGATCAATTGCATAAACATTGCAGGCGCTCCTTGCAGTCCAAAAGGGAGCACCTTAAATTGGTAGCATCCCAATGGTGTGTTAAAAGCTGTCTTCCACTCATCCCCTTCCTTTATTCTGATGCGGTAATATGCCTCCCGTAGGTCTAACTTTGAAAAAATTTTTCCTTTCGAGAGGTGGGCTAACATGTCCTTCATGAGGGGGAGTGGATACATATTTTCTATGCAAATGCAGTTCAATTTTTTTATAATTCACACAAAGACGCATGGAGCCATCTTTCTTTTCACGGAATAACACTGGGGCCGCTATTTTTGGTCTGGCGGGTTCGATGAAACCCCGCTTTAAGTTTTTATCGATAAATGCTCTGAGTTCTTTCAGTTCTCTGGGAGACATGCAGTACATTTGTGGTTTTGGCAGTTTAGCCCCTGGTAGGATTTCGATAGCGCAGTCTGTGGCTCGATTGGGTGGGAGTTCATCACAAGCTTCCTCACTAAATGCTTGGGCCAGATCCTGATACTCATTGGGGATGTTAATGGGTTTCACAGACTGTCCAGTCATGGCTGATTCTCTGTTCTCTTTCCCATTCTTTATCCTTTCCTCAGATCTTTTTGCAAATATTACGTCTCTCTGGAATTGTATGGTTCCTGTCCTCCAATTTATTTTTGGATTCCATTTCTGTAGCCATGTGAGACCCAGAACTAGTGGCTGTTCCATCCCTGGGGCTACAATGAATGTGAGCATCTCCCTGTGTTTTCCTAGTCTTATTTTCAATGGTTCTGTGGTAAACCTGGCTGGCTCCCCCCCTGCTATGGTTCCATCTAATTGGCAGAAAGCGATGGGATTTTCCATTTCTTTCAGTCGGATTCCCAATTTATCTGCAAGGGAGGGTTTGATTAGGCATCGGGTGCATCCCGAGTCCAGCAACGATGTAACTTCCTCCCCCTTCCCTTGGCTGGGGATAAACAGTCTCAGGGGTAGGGTGATTGGTTCAAGCGGGTCATCCTCTGGATCACTTTCGGACTGGCTCAGGTCCCCTCGGAGCGTTTGGGATTCTTCCTCAGGTTTGGGGGGGGGGGGTCGGAATCCCACATCTACTCGGCCTCTCAGGCCAGTCTCCTTTCCTCGAGGGCTGGATGTTGTGGGTTTCCACCCTGATGGGTGGTTTAGCTTTCTGGCAGGAGTCTTCGAGTGGCATTCTGCTGCGCGGTGTCCCTCCTTTCCACACTTAAAGCAACCAGGCATTCTTGGAGTCATGGTGGATTGGGGTTTGAAAACTTCCCGTTTCCCCAGGGGTGGGGATCTTTTCCAAAACTTACCAGCACGGTACCGGTTTCGAGTCATGTCTATCTCTGCCTCCTCTGCCATCATGTACCATTCATGCAAAAGGTTTGGGGCCCCACAGGCCAGGAAGGCAGTGTATAGATCATCATTTAGTCCATCTTTGAACCAGCAGACTAAGATATCCTCTGGCCAATCTACCCGGCCGGCCAGGTCACGAAATTCCTCGGTGTATTCTGCTACCGGGCGATGACCTTGTTTCACGACTCTGATGCGGTCCCGGGCTTTTCTATCGGCAAGCGGGTCCTCGAAACGGTGGCGCAAGGCCGTCATAAAGCGATCTAAGTTTCTTAATTCTGGGGCATTGACGTTGTGGAGCGTTACCATCCATCTGGCTGCCGCCCCTTCAAGAGCTAGGGTGACAATTCGCACCCGGGACCCTTGGGTTGGGAAATCCTGTCCATATTCTTGCATGTAGGTGAGCACTTGTGCCAGGAAAAATCCCAATTTCTGGGGGTCTCCATCGAATTTTACCCCCAAGGGCGGGACCTTCCTCTGTAATTGTATGTTTCTGGGTTGGCCAGGGTTAATTCCCTGATCCGGGGCGTTTAAGGGTTGGGTACCTGGTGTGGCTGCTGGTTCTTCAGCTTGTCCCTCTTCCCGCTCAATCTCCACTGAATCCGGGGTGGCGGCTCGGGTTCTCTCACCTTCTGGTTCCCTTGCTCTCCTGCGTTGTCGTCTTTGTGCATCCCCCATGTCGAGGTTCTCCAGGGCTTCCCTCACTAGGCAATTGATGTACCGTCTCATTCGGTCATCGGCTGGTGGCTCCTCATCCCATTCTTCCTGATTCGATAGGGCCTCTAGCTCCAATTTCCACATGGGTTTGCGATTTCCTCAGGTGAGGGTTACTCCCCTGGTTCTTCCATTCCAGGTGTCTCTCTTTCCTACACCTATAGACCACCGGGGCTTGGTGGAGGATTCGCAGGCAGCCTCGCTGTCTTCGATGGGGCACATTGAGTCAGTATCTGGCTGGGTAACTGTTGACGTTTCTCCCCAGCAATCGGCTCCCCCTTGCTCCTTGCTGTATTCAGACATTTTTTTCTTCTCTTGCAGGATCCCCTCGGTAGAGTGAATTGTTTAAAAAAAAATTCCTCTCCGGGTTGACCTCTATTGCAGACGCTGCTTTATGTCAGGCTACGGAACTTCTTCCCATTCAAACAATAAGAATGAACTTCTGATAACCAAACTTATCAAAAGGAATCCTTTATTGAGATGAGACAGTCCAGTAGGAATTCAAAGCAGCGTCTGAGGTCCCTCAGGCATACAGTGATAGATAAGGGAGTTTAGAATCCCCCCCCCATCCCAATGTTTACTTAGGGAAACAAAAGCCAATATGTTAATTCCCCTCCCAGCCCCTCTGGGAGGGGATCCTTCCCTTTTTGGAAGGTTTTTTCTCATGTAGCTTTCCCAAGACGTACCTAACTTCCTCCCCCACCCCCTTTTTAGAACGGACTGTTTTTGGAGATTTCCCAGAGCACTTCATTGTGGAGTTTTATGGACCCCTCATCTCCTGGCTGTGCCACTCCGAGGTGTTAGGTTCTGGCCATCTGGCTTCTCTCCCCCCCCATTGTATCATGTATGGGTGTGCATATTCGATATAAGGTTAAATATATTCAGGTTACATCAAGAAAGGATTTCTTTATCAGTTCCCCCCCCCCTTTTCTTCTTCCTCTGAAGAAATGACAGATACACGGATCTGACAGAATCTGACAGAGAAGACCTTCTCCAGGCCTTCCTGGAGAAAATCCAGCACTTGAGTAACTAACACTGTGGTTGGATCTATTTGTTTCTTGGAACACAAGGTTCTCCAAGTAGCATCATAAATTCTGTTGGTTGAAGGTTTCCTGGATGCCTGGAGTGTCTGTATTACCTTGTCTGAGCACTGTAAATGCTTTAGTGTGATCCTCTCAAGTGCATACGGTTAATTGCAGCAATTGTGGCTCTGGGTTTCATATGGCTCCCTGATTCAGTTCTACTTTGTCTGGGGGAATTCTCCATGGTCTGGATACTGACAGATCTACCAGTCCACGTACCAAGACCTCCTGGGCCAGTGAGATGCTACCATTAAGACCTCCCCCCCCTCTTCTATCACCTTCTTGATTACCCTTGGTATCAAGGGGAGTGGGGGGAATGCGTAGAGCAAACCCCTTGGCCATGCTTCTCGAAGCGCATTGGTTCCTTCCACTCCCTGTGTTGGGAATCTCAAGTAGAATCTCGGGAGTTGTGCATTTGCTGGTGTCGCAAACAAGTCCAGGGCTTCTCTCCCGAATCTGTGCGACAGTTCCCTGAACAGGTCCAGGTTCGACTATTGTTCTGCTGAGCCAATCTGCCTGAACGTTTTCCACTCCCAATATGTGTTCCGTCCTGATTGATAGAAGGTGCATCTCCGCCCAGCGGCCCAATCACTCTGCTTCTTGCATGGGCGCTAGGGAATGAGTACCCCCCTGCCTGTTGATATGAGCCTTGGCAGTCACGTTGTCTGTCAGGATCAACACATGCTGTCCCACTATCACTGACCTGAAGGCCCTTAGAGCCAGATGAGATGCCCTGAGCTCCAACCAGTTGATGTTGTTCTTGAGGTCTGACTGAGACCACTGACCCTGTGTAACCTGGCTCTGACAATGGGCTCCCCAGCCTACTAAACTTGCATCTGTTGTGATATTCAGTCAGGTGGGTTCCTTGAACCCACATCCCCTCATCACTGTGGGTGATCTCCACCACTGGAGTGACTGCTTCACTCTGGGGGGAACTCGTACCTTGGTTCCTGTATTGCCCTTGCCTGCTCTCTGGTAAGGTACCGTAATAGAAACCATTGCAATGTCCTTGCGTGCAGCCTGGCCCAAGGTACTATCAAGATACACGATATCATCTTCCCTAGTATTTGTGACAGCAAGTCCAGGGACACCGCCGGAGCTGTGCTCACTTGATTTATTGATGACCTTATGCTGTCCTGCCTTTCCTGTAACAAGTAAACCTCGCAGGAGTTGGTGTCTATTACCGCTCCTAAGTGTTGTAATCACCTGGTCGGTTCTAAGTAGCTCTTTTCTAAATTCACCGAAAAGCCATGTTCTTGTAATGTCTGTATCGTGGTTTCTAGATTGCTCTGTGATCTTAGAGTCGACATTGACTGTATTAATATGTCATCTAAGTAGCATTGGATCCCTATGGGCTTTGTCCTGAGGAAGGCTGCTACTGCTGCCAAGACCTTGGTGAAAGTCCTTGGCACTGAGGACAGGCCAAATGGTAGAGCCCTGTACTGGTAGTATCTCCCTGCGTAACAAAACCGCAGGAACCTCCGATGCCTCCTGGTAATAGGTATGTGTAGGTAAACATCTATGAGGTCTACTGATGTCAGGACATCCCCCTCCCATATGCTCCCTAGTATAGCTTGCAGGGATTGCATCTTTAATCTCCTGTATACTATGTGTCCCGATGCCTTCTGCACAACAAACAGGTTTGACTAGAACACTTGTCCCTGTTCGTTCTCTGGTACCATTTGTACCGCCCAAATGTCCAGCAGATGTTGAACTGCTGTTTCCATAATTACCCTTTTGGTTCTGTCCCTTGGCGTTGGGCATCTTCTGAATGAGCTCGGGGGCATGGATATGAATTCCAGAACTAGGCCTTTTCTTAATGTGTCTAGGACCCACTTGTCTGTTGTAGTCGACACCCATCAGTCGGTGAATAGGCCTAGCCTCCCACCGATGGGCGCATTGTTCCGGCTGTTATTTTGTATGCCGAAGGCCCTGCCGGTTGAACTCCGGAAGGGGCGCCTTCCCTAGGACCGTTGTCCACCCCATCTCTAAATCCTGACCTATCTGGATGTCTAATAGGGATCTGTGTGTACTGTCTCTGTGTGTATGGGGAGTGGCTGAAGCTACCCCCCGAGATAGGAAAGGGCTGTTGCCCTATATATGGAGAAGGTCGCCTATTTGCCTGACCAAGTTTCCTGGGTAAGATCTTCCTCTTGTCCTTGGTTTCAATCAGTAATGGCTCAATGGCCTCCCCGAAAAGTTTGTCCCCTTTAACTGGAGCTGATGCCAGTTTCCATTTATGTTTCAGATCTGCCTGCCAGTGGCGGTGCCAAACAAGTTGCTTTGCAGCTACCCCATTGACCCCATTAAGTGTGGCGTCTGCTATGAACTCTGTTGCAGCAGTTATTTTGTTCAAATCCTTTTGCAATCGAAGATCACCAGCAGGCATCCTTTCCTGCATCTGTTCAATCCATATCAGGACTGCTCTGCTGAAAAATTATGCCGTGGATGTTGCCTTTACCGCCCATGCCGCGGCCTGGTGAACTTTTTGTAGGGTCTATTCTGTTTTCTTATCCTCCCTTTTAGATCACCCTCAGCTTCGTTAGCCAACACTGTAGCAGACGTGGAGGCTGCCACAGGGCTATCTATCGTGGGAACTGGGAATAGATCCGCTAATTCCGCATTATAAAATTTTCTCTCATTCCCCGCTGGTGTTGGGAAAATAACTGGTTTGTCCAACTGACTTTCCACCATTTCCCTGAACAATTCAGGTGAAGGTATGGATTCACTTTCAACCTTGGTTCTGGCAAAAAATCTATTTTAGGATCCGATGGTTCTAACTCAGACCCTTCTGTCCCTGTGATTCTCCCCAGGCCTGTTGCTATCTTAGCCTTCCCGAGCAGCATCTTAAACAGCTGGTGATGAAATAGACTTGTGAACATTGGAATTTCTGGTTCATTATTTTCCTCATCTGAGAAAGCTGACTCCCTATATTCTTCCTCTCTTGAAACAGAGGCCTCACTGTGAGTGTCTGATCTACTGGAACTGTCTCCCTGGAAGCCCAGTTCCTCCTGATGAGCCTCCCGTCTCCTCTCATTATGTCTCAGACTGGGTCTGTTACCCTGAATTCTGCCATCATCTCTTTCATCACAGCCCTCATTTCCTCTTTAAAGGACTGTTCCTTGACTTCCGATGCTGTGGAGGAAGAACAAGACTCAGTTGAAAATCTCTTTCTCTTGGGGGAGGGCTCTTCATTGCATGCCTGAGTGCATTGTCTTTTTGATTCACTCAATCCTTCATTTACACAAAGAGCAGGCTGAAAAGGCTGATCTTCAGCGCCCTCTAGTGTTGCACTCCTTTCCTGATACTTCGCTTTCATTGGTTTGCCTGTTGGAGTGCGGGAATTTCCATTCTTCGCCTTTGGGAATCATTTCTCAATGGCCCTTTGTCTCCTTAATGCCTCCCCCTCATCTGCCTTGGACACCCTGCTGCGAGGCCTTTCTGAAGCTCTCCCAGCCTCTCTGGGTTCCTTTGTGCTTTGCTCTCTGTTTAAAATGGGGACAGGGGGTTCCTGCTCCTCCAGGAACTGCCTCTGTTTCAGAAAATTCAGCTATGGTCTTTCCCTTTGTATTTTTGCCGATAGAGTATATTCAGACCGGCCTGAGCATGGACTCTAGTCTCTCTTTCTCCTGGGTAGGCTTGTGTGGCTGTGATGGAAGCTTGCTCAGCCTAAGACTGAGTTTGCCCGCAATTTTAGAGAGCACTGGAGGCTTGTGCGGCTTCTGGTTTGTTTAACGAAGGCTCTGGGAAAGCTGAGTTAATTTGCCCTCCTTGCTAGTCGATCGAGAGCCTGCCCGCTCTTACTGAGGCTGCTGCCGCTTATTCTCTTAACGCCAAACAGCTATGTGGGCTTTCCCGTCTTGGGATGAGGTCCCGGCTCTTTCGCTTACTCACGGTTTGCTGATTTTCACTCTTTCTCTTTTCTCCTCGAAGAATCCAAAGCGTTGATCCTATATTTTCTATCTTTCTTTCTGAGCACTCTCTCCTCATGTCCTCTTTGCATTAAGAGAGTCAAAAACTGGGCATGCTCAGTGGAAAGGGGGCTGGACTAAACTTTGATTGACTCTGTCTTTAAGCAAGGAAGCAAGCCCACGCTTTGGATTCTACGATCCGTACAACTGAGAATCTCCAGTCAGAGGTGGTATTTGCTGGTTCTCTGAACTACTCAAAATTTCCACTACCGGTTCTCCAGAACTGGTCAAAACCTGCTGAATAACACCTCTGATCCACAATCCTTAAGGTACTCTAGAACATTAATTAACATTCCAGAATAGATTCAGATATAAGGAAGAACCGGAATTTTTGATATTAGATAAAACTCATAATGATTACCAAAGATGATATAACATGGCTGTATATTTTTGTTGTTACAAATTAAAGCTGCATTTCAAATATTCTTTCAGGTATTTGATTATTGTTTGCCTCCAGGATGGCTATATTGAAAAAAAAAAACTGAACCAAGCATCCTGTCTCATAAGTCAAAGGTGCTATGTTATTTTTATAGCCCAAATGTAAATATGTCTAATAGCTACAGAAACTCTGTATGTTTTATAAAACCTAGAGACGTGATAACTATAAGAAAAATAACTCTAGTTTATGCATCTTCTTCACAATACAACTATCCTATGCATGCAATTTTTAGAGAGTTCACTGTTTAAAGTGAGAATTTCAATCAAAGATTATTTTCAGAATAGTTTTATATTATAATCAATATAGAAAATGTTTTCAGTGAAGAAAGATGGATTTAAATATATTTCAAATTTAATAAGCTTCACTGAAGAATCTGAATCATTACATTCTGGATTGTGAAGTAAACAGTAGTATAATTAGTTCAAGAAGAACCGCACAAAGAAATGCATTTCTTTGCAAGATAAATAATTCCCTAGAAAATACTTATTTTTTTGTCATTTCTGCTACTATGCTAACTGGAAATGTTGCAAGTACTATAAATTGTTCTTTTTCACATTAATTTTTTCCTTCTCATTGATATTTTCACATCTTTTAATTACTCTGTATATTTTAAGGCTGTATTCCAGAGAAGCATGCAAGAAAATGAACAAACTTTACACATGCAATTAAGTGTGTAGCTACACAGTGCATGCATATACATTTAATTCTACATGTAATTTAGCAACACTTAAATCATAGGTGTTGTTAGAGTCAACACCCAGTGGATCCTAGTTATTTTTTTCTGGTTTATCTTACTTTTCTGCTTTAAAAGGATATTAAAAGATTAGCTCCTTAATTTTGCTTATTATGCAAGTCTGGAATTAATTGAGTCTAGAATCAAGAGAATAGGCAGCAGACAAATCCATATAATAAATATAAATAAATTGGTCTGACCAAAGGAAAGATTAATATCATGCTTACAATAGTAGTGTAATAAAGAGTTTAGTTCACAAGCAAACAGAAAAGAAGTATTATATTGTCAGTCAGTACTGCTTGATAACCAAATCAAAATCAAGAAGGGGACATGAATTTTATTTTACTTTTTGCTCATTGAGACACAAAGAACAATACAGTACAGAATCAATAATATAACAGCTAAACAAACCATGCTATTAATTGGAGAATGCAAGGGAGCCTCTCTATACAAACATTTTTTCATTCTTAAAATATACAGGCATTTGAATTATTTCATTTTGCCACTTACCTTTACCCCATGTCCAATATCATCAAGAATTGTATAATCAATAGGTTTCCTGATATAACGAACAGGTCGCTCCAAGTTGGCTGGTGCAATGATTTTGTGAGTTCTTGAAGTGTTTTTGTTTGTAGTCAATATGCCAATTTCTCTTCTAGCCACTTTTTCCTTATGTATATCAACTGTCTACGGGCATAATGAATATAGGTGTTTTTTAAAAATCATCATTAAAGATCATTAAATAAAATAGCTACAAGTGTTACATGTTTTATTTCTTTTGTTATAATAAAATTGAATTTAATACAAAAACTTCTGAGGTATACAGAATAGTCCTTATACTAATGCTATACTAAGTAATTAAAGAAAACAAATTATTTTAATACAATACATTGCTGATTGAAAATGGCATACATTGTCATAAGTTACATTTTCCCTAACATTAAGTGAAAATATATTCCTTCTAGAAACATGATTCATGAATCATGAATCATTCTATTGATTAACAGTGTTATATTATGGATTTCTTTTGTACATTGATTACCGTCTATTATAAATACCTAAGTCTGCTGCCCTCTAAGATCTCTATAGAAATTTAACATTAGATACAACGATGCAAAACACTTACTGTCCTGATATGGACTTCCTGGAATGAAAGGAATAATTTTATGCCATGCTTGCTAATATTGTTTTTACAGTGTCATGGAAAACAATTACATTTTCAGTTTCTTTGTAGAAATTTTTTTAATGCTACAGGTCCCAATAACTGAATCAACTCATTGCTATAATTGAACATTTTGGGAAACTGGCAATTCAGATTTAAAATTTTAGCAAAATATCCCAAGGATATTTTCAGCATTTAATCATACATTTCAAGTGTGAACTTTACATGGTGAAGCTGGCTAATGAAGTTTTTTTTATTATTCAAAAAGTGCCTATTTTATTTTCTTCAAGAAAAATAATTATTTTTCCATAAAAACAAAAAGACCACAGATTGTATCTGCCTACATAAAACATGCAACATTATCTGCATTACACTGACCTTAAATATAAAATTAGTAAATATGTTATCTTACTTGGGAAATGTGGTTGATTGACGATTCCATTCGTCTAAGCTGGGATGCCTGGATATCCAGCATTTGGAGAACATTGTTTGCCAAAGTGTTGATCAGATAGGCTACACTAGCTAAGGACTGAGTTGTGTATGCTTTGGTTTCTTCTAGAGCCCGTTGTTTATCTGGTGACTAAAGAAAAAATAATAATCAAAACTGTACATTTTTCATATACAATTTGTGCATCTTCCAACTTTTTAAGCCAATATATACATTACAGTCATTGTTAGCATTCCAGAAAACCTCCACTCCAACCAATAACTCCAAGACAGACATTTTCTCAAAAGTTCTTTTTTATTTGGATAGTAAACTGGCACAACTGGGGAATTCCGAATCTGAAAGTTCCGGGCTTCCTTGCAATAAGTAAAAACTACAAATCCAACTCCTGCACCCATCATCACATCACATGCCCCAATCACCATCCGTCCCAACTTGACTCTTCCCCTCACTTATGTGCAAACTAACATGACCTTGAATTAGAAAAAGAATGTTATTATGTCTAACTACATACACTCCAAGAAATTCCCCCCTCCCATTTTCCCAGGCCAAAAAATGTGGCAGTGTGGGAGCATATGGTCTCAATATGGCTTCCAAAGCTGACAGTCATTTCTCACAATTTTCTTAGGTCAAATTGTTCTTTCATGTTTTATTATATAAATTGCTGGCATCAGAAAAACTGAGAAAAGATAAAAGAACTGGCTTAAAGGAAAAACTGTCATATAGAGATAGGTGTTTGCTACCTCTAATTGATTTCAAACCATTTATGAAAGTAGCAAATCTTAATCATACCCAGTAATTCTGAGCAATCATCAATTCATTAAAATGAAAAAAAAATCTATTCGGATGCTATTGGTAATTTAATTTTAGTATTGTTCATGGTCAGAAGAAAAAAGCATTTCTACTTTTTCAGTTTCCAAATTATTTCATAATTTAAAATGCATTACAAGTAGTCCTAGACCTATGACCACAACTGGGAGCAAAATTTCCATTGTTAAACCAGGCAGTTGTTAAATGAGTTGCACAGGATTTTATTTATTTTATTTTATTTTTATTTGCATTTATATGCCGCCCTTCTCCGGAGACTCAGGGCGGCTTACAATCTATGGAGCACCATGCTAAGTGCTCGGCAATAGCCTTCATTCCATTGTATATGCCTGCTTATTACGAGGGCTTTTGGCCCCCCCAAGTAGCACTTTTACAAAATCAGCTTATTGCCCCCAACAATCTTGGGTCCTCAATTTACTTACCCTGAGAGGATGGAAGTCTGAGTCAACCTTGAGCCTGGTGGGATTCGAGCCTGCACTAATTGCAGGCAGCTTGCACTAAGTGCTAGATGATTAACAGCCTGCACCACCAAGGCCCTTGTTTACTATCTTTTTTACTATTTTTTGCAATCACATGGTCCTTAAGTGAATTCAGTTCCCAAATGAGTGTGCTTGTCAGAAGATGGCTGGCCGGGAAGGTCGCCAATAGTGATCATATAGTTCTGGGGCACTGCAATCATTATAAATATATGCCAGGTGTCAAATGCCGAAATTCTGATCAGGTGACTGTGATGATGCTGCAATGATCATAAAGATAAGGACTGGTTTCTTTGCAAGTCCCTTTTTTCAGTGCCACTGTAACTTCAAACAGTTGCTAAATGAATGATCGTAAATCAAGAGTTTTCTGTACAGTACAACTAGTCTTCAACTTACAACCATTCATTTAGTGATTGTTCGAAGTTACAACAGCATTGAAAAAAGTGATTTATGTCCATTTTTCATGACCATTGCAGCATCCCAATGGACGCATGATCAAAATTCAGATTCTTGGCAACTGTCATGTACTTATGATGGTTGCAATATCCTGGGGTCATGTGATCACCTTTTGCGACCTTCTGACAAAGTCAGTGGGGAAGCAGATTCACTTAACCAGGTTACTTATTTTTTAACAATGCTTTCAAGATATGCACATAGTATTTTCCTAAAATATTTTCCCAAAATATTTTCTTAAAAATAAAGATTATGATTTTTCTTTCAGGAATTTAAAAGACACACACACACACACACACACAAATAGATGGAGCCTGGAAAGAAACAGAATAAGGTATCTGCTTCTTATCTGTGCTACACTGGGGTACATGATTTATGTACCATCCAATATATATATAAGCCTCCCAGAGGTTGCCTTATTGATGAGATATATAAATTCAAATCACTTCTTGGTAACAAAGTTCATCAGGCAGCATTGGCAGCTCTAGTGAGCTGTATTTTCAATTCTATCAGGTACAAAATACTGTTTCACAATACAATGAGATTATTTTCATGCATTAACCTGGAGAAAAATCCACTTCATATGCAAAATTCAGAATCCCCATGTATACTTATGGGACATGCTAGATGGTTTTTTTAAAAAAATACTAGGCCAGTCATATGTAGAAAACATCAAGCTGGGAGAATAGCTATCAAAAGGATTAGATAAAGTGTAGCAAATAATATACTTACATGTCCCATTGCCTCCTAAAAATAATACTATTTCCTTAGGTCCATCAATCAATTAATTGAAACAAAAAAAGCTTAACATATTTACTGTCATTTCCTTAATGATGTGGTATATCAAAAAATGTTTATTAGCTATATTTTTCAAGAAAGCCCAGAGCCAAAGCTTCAATATAATTCAATACAATATGTAATCCCAATATTCTTTCAAGAAAGGAACTATAATAAAATAGATGTAACTTTGTAGTTTCTCTTTTCACCTTTTAGTAATTCCTTTATTGAACAGTTTTTCACTTTGCCACTATAATTTTAGATCCCAGGGACCACTAACCGATTCTGTGGGCATGGCCTAATTTGTGGGTGTGATTTGGTGATCATGTAACTGGCTGGGCATGGCTTGTATGTAAATATTATAAATATTTATATATTGATTTTTTTATAAAAAAAGAGCAACTTTTACCCAAAATCAGGCAGAATGAGTTACTCACAGAATCATTCAGTAATCTATCTATCTGCCATCAGCTAGCTCAGTCTCTCAAATTTGCTTGCCGTGAATCTGCACTGAATTTGCTTGCAAGCAAACATTCAGTCCTAAGAGAGGTTCGGCTATGCTGAGCTAAAGATCTAAAGACCAGCTAGAAAGCAAGAAATCCAACCATTTCCCTGCTTCCTAGCTAATCTAAATCTCCCAGCACAGCAGAACAGATGATGGTCGGAAAAAGGAAAAATAGCAATTTAGCAAGTTTACTGGGTATGGAGTGAGTGGGGGGGAGGGTTCCCGCGGGCCATGTGGGCGGCACAGCCTTGTGTTTCTGCGCAGCCTGGATTAATTGCTTTGTGGGGATGCTCTGGGGATGAGTTTTCACCGGTTGGCAACCGCTGTTCTAGAAAACAGACTTCTGTAAAAGCTAAAAATGAATAACTAAAAAAATGAATATTAAATTCACAGAATTTCATAGAATTTAGGCAAAAAAATTATTTCACTATTAACATTATATTTTAAATATGGCCAAGGGAATTTGAATTGACCACATAGGTTTACGATCTTCATTCCAAGCACAATGTTTCATTATTGTATTTTATGTTCATCCAATTGACAATAAAATAACAATGACAATTAACAATTAAAAAGCACTACGAGCACAAAACAAAACTGGTTAAAACAAAACTATCATCACACTAAATGTGTTTAGCCATAAGTAGGCTCAATGCAAGTATTTATGATATCCTTCTCAGATTTACCGTTACAATCCGTGTCAGATAAAGATTGTCAAAAAACCAGCATATTTCTGAACAAGCAGTATATTTAATTGAGTAAAAAACCAATAGGGTACTCCAGTTATCTTTCAATATGAAGGGTTTTTTAATACATTTTTTTATTTTTTGTTTCTATAAACTCATTGTGTGAAGTGTGGTTCCAAGGTGCTTTACATTTTAAAACAAACATGACAATATTTTCATATTGATATTAACTTTCTTACATAATTTGATATTAATACATATTATCAGTCTTAATCATTCAATATTCTCATGTACTATTTTGTATCTATCTTTATATCCTTAATGTCTCTTCTTTTATCATGGATTCTATATTAATAGTCATATTTATTTACACCAAGACAAATTCCTTGTGTGTCCAATCACACTTGGCCAATAAAGTATTCTATTCTATTCTATTCTATTCTATTCTATTCTATTCTATTCTATTTGCAATGTTCAACTAATTATATATACACATCATTTCATGAGCAATATGGTTCCAGATTATTTTACATTATAGAACAAACATGACAGTAATTTCACCTTGATATTATTAGCTTTCTTACATGATTCGATATTAATACATATTATCAATCATAATTATTCAATATTCTCATATACTGTTTTGTATCAGTCTCTATATTATTAACTTCCCTTCTTTTGTTATACAGTCTATATTAATAGTCATATTTGCAATATTTAACTAATTATATATTTCAAATAGCCATTCATGAATTCATATTAATTTATGTTTTCTATTTAATTATCCCCTTTTAAGTTTTTTGTTATGACACCATTACACCTAAAACAAAATTTCTCCCTACTTCCAATTATAGTAAAACAAACAATATACATCCTATTGACATTTAACATATTATACCATTCTAGTTATACTAATTCCCCTTTATCTATTAGCATATTTTACCTTATTTTCAAATATGTCAGATTCCACATTATTTCTTTTCCTACCTCAGAGTATTAGTTTTCTTATTTCTTACAGTTCAATTGTATATCTTTAATGCTGATCCCCTATACCATATTAATTTCATATTTATTACTATTACCAATTATATATCTTAAATATTAATAAATACATTCATGTGGAATCCTTATCTTTTCTTTTTCAGCCATCATCTCTTGTTCTCATTAGAGAATTAATTCATCTCTTTCTAGCTTGTCTCCCATTTTCTATTTTTATTTTATCTTTCCCCTTACTCATTCCTCCCTTCTCTATTAAATTCCATTGTCTCTTTTTCCAAATGTCTAATCCTCTCAGCATGTAATTTTCTGATGCATGTAAAAATCCTGTAATTTTCCCCTTAGAACATTCCCCCCTTGTTGATTATGCCTTGATCATTATATGTTAAGTACTTTCTTCTTGTCTTTTATTTTCATTTGTTGTAACATCCATTCTGTTTCTCTGATTATAATTCCAGTTGGCTCTTCCTCGTCCTGGGTTTCTTGTTTTCTTTCTGTTCTTGAGTCTCTGCTGTCTGCAACTCCCATTTCCAGCTTTTCTACCACACTCTGTATTTTGTCCACAACTCCTCTATTCAGAATATCTTTTATATCTCATAGTTCTGACTCAATTTCTCTACATATTTCACTCATCTTTATTCTTATTTATTCCTGTTTTTGTCCCAATTGTCCAAGCCTCATGTTTCAAGCTATAAATTCAACGTCCATGAGTCTTTGAGTTCAAAAGTTAATCAATCTATTTCTTTTAGATAATCAAAGGGTAATATAATCATACATTTTCCCACCAGTTCAGTTTTATTGGGTTGTCTCTGGAATTTTCCAAAAACTTCATAAGTCTATAAATTCAATCTTATATCAAAATCTTCAAAATCACTTCATAACATTTCCAACTTTGGGAGTAGGTTGTTCCTTCCTTCTGTCAGAAGCTGACAGAATTGCCTCATTCCAAATTTAACCAGTTTTCTCCGATTTTAAAAATAGCAATCCAAAATAGTAAGATAATATTAGCTTTTTTAACTTATATGATTCCAGCATTTTAAAATGTCTTTTCAATACAGTAATATTCCAATTTTCCGTATTTTCCAGACATTTGCCTTCTCCCTTTTTTTTCAATTTTTTTTTCTCCAAATGCTTGTACTGCAGCTTTAAACATAACAGTGAGTTCCTTTTTAGATAGGCTTTTGGGGTTAAGTTTTAGATAAAGAAGATACTTCTCATCCTGCTCCAGACACCATTCACTATCTCCACTCCTGCACAGCACTTAGATGATCATGGCTGTCTCAATTTTGTGGTGGCCATTTTGACCAGCCCCTTCTCTCCTTCGTGGCATAGAGGGAAAAAGCTCAGGATTTCCACGGGAGAGTTGCGTTCTCTCCCAGGACCTCATGCCCCTCCTTGGGTTCATCACCCCTCCAGGGTGGTTTTCGGCTTCCTCCGGAGCCCACAAACAGCAAGAAGCACAGGAACAGCTTCTGCTTCTGGTCCCATCGCAACATCAGCCGGAAGTTCCACAATTTATAAACTAACTGGTAAAACCAGTTTTGGTTTAGAATTAGTTTCATCATTTAGCAGTTTCTTTTTATAAAAAGTTGAAAGGATGACCATCTAGCTGCATAATAATAAATATACTGTTTTTACCACTAACAACTGGATGATTTGGGTTTCATGTGTTGCACTGAAAATGTACATTCACTGATATGTTTACCCCCTAACAGCACCATATTCAAAGCATTTTTCTAAATCTACTCTTGATAGTCAAAAATAAATGTCCAAACTTGAATAGCACCCTCCACCTGAAAGTTCTGGACCATTTATGCAAGTTCTATATCTCCTATTACCCAACCAATTAATACTGAATAGTGTCAGTTATAATCAGCACAATGGGAGAGCATTATACATATTAAAATATGATTTGAGCAATAAAAATATACTTATTTTATAAAAGTTTTACATATGTCATGTGACATATCACAACTTTGTCCTCCTTCGCTAAACCAGGGGTGGGCATGGCCAGCGTATGATGCATCCGGCCCATGGGCCGCATGTTTGACACCCCTGATATAGATTAACATGATATGATTGTTTTTCTAAAATGAAAAATGCAGTATTATTAGGAATAATGAGAAGTATCAGAAATAATAATTTTTTGTTTGGGAAATTAATGGATGGATGGACAAATAGAAAAATAGAATTTCTACATGTTTTTGAAATTCTTAACATGCAGAAGTTTATATAGAATATATTTAAAGAAATAAGAAAAATAAGTTAAAATTGCCCAACTTCTTGTGACATGAAGATTACAGAACATTGATCTCCATTTAGGATTTTAAATGTCAAAACTGGGAGGCAGAGAAGTAGAACTAGGGTACATAGCAATCAAATCACTTCTTTGTAATAATAAGGCAAAATTTGAGGTGTCTTAGTTTATCTATTGATCTTTCAAAGGTGCTTTTCACGACAGGGTAAAAGATAGAAATGGTAACAGTTCACTTCCTAGAGGTCTCTCAAACCATGCCAAGAAAAACAGACCATTTTGAGATTTAAAGATCTTTTCAATTTGAATTAAAAAATCAAAAAATATCTGAGCATTTTGCTAACAAATATAAGTACAATTTTTCAATTCTGGAGGTTTAAATAGAAAATTGAAGGACTATTAATGTGTTGGAATTTTTCTTTCACTGAGGGCCAATTAAGCAGCTTTCATTTTTATAAGATTTTCATAAATTAACAGATGAAATCAATCATAATAATAAGTGTATCAGACTTTTTCTATGAGCTCTGTCCTACATTTTATATAACTGGTGCAAAACAATAGATTTGTAAATGTAAACAGCAGGGGAATAGAAATACTTTATATTATAACAACAACATGACTGAAATAACGTTCAACAATGCCAAATCCCATTTTATTTCTTAAAAAATATGTAAGAGGGGAAGAAACCTAATATAATTTCAGTAAATTGCTAGTATTTTTGATAATTTCCTATTTCTCCACAATGCAAACACAAACATTCTCTAAACTACAGTATAATAACAAAGTACTTCTGAAAAAATTAAAGACTGATCATTTTTAACACACTGTCAGTATTACATGATCTCTAACCTATTTCTCAAAATAAAAATAACCTCAGTGTAAAATATTGTTAATGGGTGTTGGTTTACCTGAACACCTGTTCTCCTTGTAGGCAAGACAGGTCAGGAATGGGTGTTGCTCCTATCCTAGCTGCTTGGTCCGAGTCTGTCTAAAAGGCTTATTAGCCTAGCTGTGCCCACTCTGGGTAGCTTCTCCCAGCTTTCTGTGAAGACAACACGACAGACAGAACTGCCTCTGTGGAAAAACATTTTTTAAAAAAAAAGACCGTTATCAGTTTCCCCCCTCCCATAGGCTCCTAGAAGAACCTTAGGGTGGGACTAACCTGTCTTGCCTACAAGGAGAACAGGTGTTCAGGTAAACCAACACCCATTCTTCCTTGTAAGGCTGCAACAAGTCAGGAATGGGACATACCAAAGCTGGGTTGTCCTCGGGAGGGCTAAGACTGGTCCTGGCTCTCATGGTCCAAAACCACTTGTTGCAGGAGCCTTCTGCCAAATGCCGCATCCACTGAAGCAAAGATGTCCAGCCGGTAATGGCGGATGAAAGGCTACAAGAATGTCCATGTGGCTGCTTTGCAGACCTCTTCCACCGATGCCTGCGTTGCCCAGACCCCAGTCGTCGCAGCACTGCGAGTAGAGTGTGCCGTAATGCCTCTGGGTACCAGAAGGGATCAACTCGAGTATGCTCTGGCTATACATGACTTAATCCACCTGCTGACTGTGAAAGGAGTCACTTTCCCCCCCAATGAGGAAGGCTGGAAGGAACAAAAATGGGATTCTGTCCTACGGAATTCAGAAGTTCGTTTGATGTAAACATTCAGAGCCCTGCGCACATCTAAGGTGTGCCAAGCCTTTTCCAAATCATGGACCAGATGGGGACAAAAATCTGGAAGAACCAGCTCGAGATCTGTGGAACAAGGTATTGACCTTGGGGATAAATGCTGGGTCCAAACATAAAACCACCCAATGAGGGTGAAAAACACAGAGATCAGGGTGAACTGAGAGGGTGACCAACTCTGAAACTCTTCAGGCAGAGGTGACTGCCACCAAGAAGGCCACTTTCAGGGTAAGAAGGTGCAGACTAGCCTGGCAAAGAGACTCAAATGGAGCCTTCATAAGGAACTGCAAAACCCTGGGCAGATCCCACATTGGGTACCTGTGAACCACCGGAGGGCAAACATTGGCTGCTCCTCTGAGAAACCTACGGACTGTAAGATGTCGAGATAAGGACTCTGTTTTGCCACAAGCCAACACCAAAGATATAATTGCCACCAGCCAGCGAAGGGTATTGAGAGACAGGCCTCTATCTAGGCCAGCCTGTAAAAATTCCAATACGCTAGCCACCGAGGCCTGTAAAGGTTGAATGTTAGCTTTGGAGCACCAACTAGAAAAAGCTTGCCATGTAGTATCATAAATATGGATGGTCGAGGGTCTCCTGGAGGCCTGAAAGGTCCTGATAAACTTGTTGGAGAGATGGGCACGTTTTAGGATGCCCCACTCAATCGCCAAACTGTCAGATGTAGCCACTGGGGCTCCGGATGACTAAGGGATCCATGGAGGAGACATCCTCTTCAGGAATCCGCCAAGATTAGGCGACTGAGAGACCCATTAAATCTGCAAACCAGGGGTGCTGCGGCCAATAGGGAGCCACTTAACACCACTTCCGCTTTCTCTCTCAAAATCTTTTGAACCACCACTGCCAGCAAAGGCAAAGGAGGGAAAGTGTACATGAAACCTGGAGGCCACATACAACATAAGTTGTTGGCCTCTTCTGCCCCAGGGGAAGCGAATCTGGTAAAGAACCTGGGCAACTGGGCATTGAACGGAGTGACAAACAAATCTACTACTGGTAACCCAAACCTCTGAGTAATCTGAGCAAAAAGCGAAGGATGCAAGCTCCATTCTAAGTGTTCTATAGTAGTTCGACTGAGCCAATCTGCCTGCACATTGTCCAAGCCAGAGATATGTTCAGCTCGGATGGATAGAAGGTGCCGCTCTGCCCATCTGCGCAAAGCCTCCACTTCTGTCATAAGGGATTTGGACCTGGTGCCCCCCTGTCAATTAATGTGGGCTTTAGTGGCCAGATTGTCAGCCATGACAAAAACATGCTCCCCAGAGACCAGATGAGAAAATTTTCAAGGAGCTAAGCAAACCGCCCTTAGCTCCAACCAATTAATGTTATGTTCCTCCACAGACTATAAGCCTTGAGCCATGTGAGACTCCAGATGATCATCCCAACTTGACAATGAGACCATCAGTCATGAGGATGAGTCTGTCCTCCACCTTAAAAGACTGGCCCTTAGAAATGGCATTGGAAAGCCACCAGTGAAAAAAAAAGCAAAACTTGCTTGGGTAACCACACCTTCATTAAGGAATGACTCTTACCAGACTTCTGGTGAGGCAATAAAAACCACTGAAGGGCCCTGGCGTGGAGCCTGGCTCAGGGAACAATGCCAATACAAGAAATCATCTTACCCAGAAGCTGGGAGAGATGAGCTAAAGGAATAGAACCCATACTACAGAAACTCCTGGCCAACCCCTACAGGCTGTCCCTCTTTTCTTGAGAAAGGAAAACCTGATACCCTTCTGTGTCAATTATGGCCCCCAAATGAAGAAGATGAGTTGATGGAGAAAATTGGCTCTTTTTAACATTGATAGAGAAACCAAGATCCTGCAGCACTGAGATAGTGGTCAACAAGTCTCTTTGAGCTATTTATTTATTTATTTATTTATTTATTTATTTATTTAAATTTATATACCGCCCCCCTCTCCTAAAGGGACTCGGGGCGGTGAACAGCCAAGATAAAATACGCATATAAAAATACATATACAATATTTAAAAATTAAAAGAATTAAATACATTGGCCCTTTCAAAAGATTAAAAATAAGGAAGTTATTAAGAAAGTTAAAACCAGATTAAAAGATTTAAAAGCCCCTAGGCCAGACCGGCTTGCTGAAATAAATGAGTTTTCAACGCACGGCGGAAGGTCAGATCATCAGGGATGGTCCTCATATCCGGGGGTAATTCGTTCCAGAGACAGGGTGCCCCCAATGAGAAGGCCCGCATCCTCGAGGTCGCCAGCCATCCAGCTGGCGGCATCCCGAGGAGGCCGACTCTGTTGGAGCGTATCGGTCGGCAGGAGGCCGATAATGGCAGGAGGCGGTCTCGCAAATATCCTGATCCCGAGCCATGGAGCGCTTTAAAGATGATAACTAAGACCTTGAAGCGCACCCGGAGGGCCACCGGGAGCCAATGCAGCTCGCGCAGAAGTGGCATAACTTGGGGGCCCCGAGGAGCCCCCAAAACCACCTGCGCGGCCGCATTCTGCACCAGCTGGAGCCTCCAGATGCTCTTCAAAGGCAGTCCCATGTAGAGAGCATTGGCATAGTCTAGGCGGGAGGTTACAAGGGCGGAAGTGACCGTGCGAAGCGCATCCCGATCCAGAAAGGGCCGCAATTGGTAGATCCTACGGACCTGGGCTAAAGCCCCCCTGGCGACGGCCGCCACATGGTCTTCCAATGACAGCCGCACATCCAGGAGGACACCCAGATTGCGGGCCCTCTCTGGGGGGGCAAGAATTCCCCACCCACCCACAGCCAGCGATGTAACAAGCTGGCTGTACCAGGGTGCCGGGAAGCACAGCCACTTAGTCTTAGATGGGTTGAGCTGAAGCCTATTCCGCCCCATCCAACACCACACGGCCTCCAGGCACCAGGTCAGCAGTTCGACGGCTTCATCGGGGTGGCACGGGGTAGAGATGTACAGCTGAGTATTACCAGCGTACTGATGGAACTCTACCTCAAAGCCACGGATGATCTCACCCAGCAGCTTCATATAAATGTTGAACAAAAGGGGCGAGAGCACCAACCCGAGGCACCCCGCAAACCAGGGGCCTCGGGGCCAACCTCTGCCCCCCTGCCAACACGAATTGCGAACGGTCAGAGAGGAAGGAGGAGAACCACCGCATAACAGTGCCTCCCACTCCCAACCCCCCCCCCACTGCAATAAGATACTGTGGTCGACAGTATCGAAAGCCGCCAAGAGATCTAATAGGACCAGGACAGAGGAATAACCTTTGTCACGGGCCCTCCAGAGATCATCCACCAATGCGACCAATGCCGTCTCCGTGCTGTGCCCGGGCCTGAAGCCCGATTGGCGTGGATCCAAATAGACAGCTTCATCCAGGTGCTGGGGAAGCTGTCGTGCCACCACACTCTCAACAACCTTCGCCACAAAACGAAGATTGGAGACGGGACAATAATTAGATAACAAAATTGGGTCCAGGGACAGTTTCTTGAGGAGGAGTTTCACCACCGCCTCTTTCAAGGCGGCAGGCAGATATCCCTCACTCAAGGAAGCATTAATAATACCCTGAAACCAACCTTGTGTCACCTCCCGAGTGGCCAACACCAGCCAGGAGGGACATGGGTCCAATAAACATGTGGTGGCATTCAGCCCCCGCAGCAACCTGTCCACATCTTCGAGGGTCACAGGATCAAACTCCTCCCAAATGACTGCTCCAAATTTCGCCCCCCACCCCCCACCCAGAGTTGCCCATTCAGAGTCCAACCCGTCCCGGATCTGAGTGATTTTATCAACAGGAAATTCGAAAAGTCCTCAGCCCGACCCTGCAAGGGGTCCTCCTGCACTCCCCCTTCCAGGAGGGAGCGGGTCACTCTAAACAGGGCGGCCGGGCGGTTTCCTGTGGACGCAATATGGGTGGAAAAGTGAGAATGCTTTGCCACCCTTATCGCCACTAAATAGGTCTTAATATAAGACCGTGATAGTGTTCGGTCGGGTCCGGAGCGAGTAGTCCTCCAAATACTCTCCAGGCGTCTTTTCTGGTGCTTCATCTCCCTCAGCTCCTCGGAGAACCAAGGGGCCGAGTGAGAGCGGTGTCAGGTCAGAGGCCGCGAGGGCACGACCCGGTCCAGGGCCCCAGCTGCCACCCTATCCCAGGTGGCGACCAGTCCTCAACCGAGTCGTGTGCTCGAACGTCGGGACATGGCCCAAGCTCCATCAGGAACCTATCTGGATCCATCAGGCGCCTGGGGCAATACCAACATATTTGGTCTACCTCCCTGCGACTGGGGGAAGCGGCCTGGAAGTCCAGCCTAAGGAGTGAATGATCTGACCATGACAAGGGCTCAACAAAAATGTCCCCAACACCAAGATCATCCTGCCACTGTCGAGAGACAAAAACCAGATCCAGGATGTGACCCCCAATGTGAGTGGGCTCCCTAATTAATTGGGTCAGGCCCAAGGCTGTCATGGAAGCCAAGAACTCCTGAGCAATCCCCGAGGCCCCGCCAGCCGAAGGCAGGTTGAAATCCCCCATGACCATCAGCCTGGGGGTCTCAACCGCCAGGCCGGCTATGACCTCGAGGAGCTCAGGCAGAGCCGATGTCACATAGCAAGGAGCCAGATATGTGATCAATAGGCCCATCTGAACCCCGGAAACACACTTTACAAAAAGGGACTCACATCTGGTCGTCTGAGGAACAGTGGATTCCCTAGGACCCAGATCCTCCCGAATAATCACCACAACCCCCCCCCTCTCCTCTGGGCCCTCAGCCGATGAAAGACCCAAAACCAGGCTGGGCACATCTCCACCAGAGGGACACCCCACTCTTGTCCCAGCTAAGTCTCGGTAATGCCAGCCAGGTCCACACACCCCTCCGTAACAAGATTGTAAACAAGGGGGGCTTTATTCACTAAGGACCTGGCGTTGCATAACATCAGCTGGAGGCCCGGGGCCCGATCATTCAAACAACTCAGGGAGTGAGACATGACCTGGGGGCCAGAGCACACCACCGCTTGTAAACAGCGGGGCGAGCTCCCATAACTTGATAAGACCCCCTGTCAACGCCATACCTGCCTCTCCCACCGATCATAGAGATGGCCCTTTCCTCCCCCTCCCTAGAAAAAACCCCCATCCTCGATCTGACCATCCCCGGTCCCACAACTCCCCGACTGCACGTGAACTACGGTCTGGCCTTTTTTCCAGAAGGGTTGTCCCCCAAACCCTGTCTGACCACCCTCCCTAACCCCTTTAAGAATTTGGAAATAAATAAACATAATTGGGAACGTTTCCCTTGAATGTGCCACCTCTCCAGATTCCAAGGTCCATCATCGAGGTATGCCACAGAAAGGTCGGGGGGCCGCCTCAAGGAAAAGGGGACATTCCTGAGTACCCTCAAGTCCGCCGCTGAGTATACAATCGTGCCGGCCACACGGCGTCCAGCAGATGCAGTTGTTAATAATTGAAGTCGAGGTTGAAGAGGAGAGGGGCCAGTTCGAGGCTGACCCCTCCACATATCCCGGTTAATAAATCGTAACCCGTCCTTGACATCGTTGCCAGCGTTGATAAAAACAAGATTGGGAAGGCAACACGTTCACTCCACTTGATGATGTCACCAACACTGGAGTTCTGATCTTAGTCACCAGGGCCATCGTCGTCCTCATATTAGGCACCCCCGCCGCTGGGCCAGACGGAACCAGGCCAGGCCACCGCCGCTGACGTCGTCACCGTTGTCGAGGTCTTCAGGCCACCGTCACCATCTCCACACCCGGCAGGGCCACACCAGCCAAGGACGCCACCGCCACTTGGGATCCCGCCGCTGGAGCAGTCATTCTCTCAGAACCCGGACCCACCAGATGACGCCAAGGCCATTGAGAACCCGCTCTTGGCCCTCTCCACGTCGTTGGAACTCCTGGTGGGGCCGGCCAGGCCTGGGGCAATAGCCCCAAAACCAGCTGCTCCAAAAGGTCAGGCAAATTGCCGTTGCCACCGCGAACCCAGCCCGCAAAACCAGGGCCCAGGCCGCAGGGCCAGTCGAGGTCGGATCCAGATCTCCAAATAGCCATCGAGTCGCTCCCAATCTCCAGAGCCTTGAATGCCAGCACTGGAAACGCCAGAGCCCTGAACACCAGCGCTGAAAATGCCGGCCCCACCCAGTCGGGCGGCAGTCTCATCAGCGCCGAAACGCCAGCCGAAACGCCGGCCCAAGCCATCTTCACTCAGAGAACCGAGGCATGGCGAGAAAGGACAAAGTAGGCCGGCAGGGCCAGTTCGATACCAGGCCAGTCCGAATACAGACTAAGCAGCGGTAAACGACGCAGTAAGCAAAGCGGAACGGGTGCAGCAAGAGATAAAAACGCCGATAATCCCGTCCACTGCCCAGGCGGCCCACTCGGCTGCCCGGGCCACCCCGCCGACCGCTCTCACACTCCTACAGCCGTGCCAACCTCCCCCCCCCGGGCCACCAACACCTACCCCGAAAGGCCCCGGGAGGGAGAGCATGAAATGAAGAAAACAGAATCAAAATGTCATCTAAATAACAAAGCAGACATACTGGAAAGGAACAAAGATGTGCTGCTAAGGGAGCCAAAACTTTGGTGAAAACTCTAGGGGCAGACGACAACCAAAGGGAAAAAAGCTCTATATTGATAAAGCTGTCCTTGATAACAAAACCTTAAGAACTTCCTATGGGAAAGACAAATGGGAATGTGTAAGTAAGCTTCCATCAAATCAATAGACATGAGAAAATCTTCCTGCCTAACACCCTCCAGAATGGTCTGGAGGGAATACATTTTAAAACACCTATAAACAATAAACTTATTGAGTTGTTTCAGGTCAAGAATTGTTCTCCCGCCCCCCTCCCCAAGGCTTTGGGGATAACAAATATTCTGGAGTAAAACCCCATTTCCTGTTGATCCAGAGGGACTTCTTGGATGACTCTGAGGTCCAGCAGATGCTGGATATCTGACTCCATGAGCCGCCTTCTACCTGAATCCCTAGAAACGGGATAGGAGATGAAAAACCTCAGAGGAGTGGACTAGAACTCAAATGAAAGACCCGATCTCACAGTGCTTAACACCCAGGCGTCAGAAGTTATCTTTCCCCATTTGTCGGCAAACCATGCTAAACAACCATCAATGGGAAAGGAATGGGCAATGCTAGCATTGGCAATGGTACAAGCGACTTCTTTCTCCTCAAAAGGGCCATTTGGCCTGCCTGCCCTTGCTGGTAAGGGTCCTTTGGCTGGGCGCTGGAGCTGGATTCACTCCTAAACGAAGGGTGCTTGTAGTACGGAGCAGGCCGATGTTTTGGTTTCTTGAACAGGGATGGAATCACCTTCCTCTTATCTTTGGTTTCAACCAGGAATGGTTCCAAGGCTTCCCCAAAGAACTTGTCTCCTTGAACTGGAGTAGAAGCCAGCTTCCATTTTCTTCTTCCATCAGCCTGCCAATTGCACAACCAGCACATGCACCTGGCCACCACCGAAGAAGCGATAGCTTTGGTGGCAAACCTCGCCCCATGCAGGGTGGCATCAGCCATAAACTCAGTTGCAGCCACGATCTTATTTAGGTCCTGATGGGCCCGAATATCTGTAGTTGGGTTCCTGTCCTGCAACTGTTTCAGCCATTTCAGCAATGTTCTGGTGAAACATGAAGCTGCAGTAGAAGCTTTGACTGCCCAGGCAGCCGTCTAGTGAGATGTCTGGAGCGACTGCTCGATCCACTTTTCCTCCACCTTGAGGACATCATCTGGATCAGAAGGGGCTGAAGAGGTGGAGCCCAAAGCCATCACCAGTACATACACCGAGGGCACCTGAAGGGTCTTGGTGAGCTCAGGGTCCACAATGAAGAACCTGCGATCTGAAGACAGGATTGGGCCGTGAGGCCAGTGACTCCAGCTGTTTCCGAACCACTTTCAGAAAGAGCCTGGGAGAAGGCACCATCTTCTTTCTCACCTCCAATTCATCAAAGAGGCTATCTGACTCCACTGGAGGCTGGGTAGCTGCTTCATCATCATCTGCAGCCTTCAGGTTGGCCATGGTCCTTGCCTTGTAGAGCAAGGGGGAGAATAAGGCATGTTTAAAACATCCAGTGAACCCAGGAATCTCATGGGAAGACCCTTCATCTTCTGACATATCAGATTCCCTCGTGTCAGGTTCACCAACCTCGGAAGATTCATCAGCAACAGCAGGAGTGAGGGCCGAAGCCGAAACAAAAACTGGTTCCTGAACCAGGGAACCTCTTTCTGAAAGAAGAGCCTCTCGAACCCAGAACTGTCTCTCTAGAAACATCAGAAGCCGCTGAAGAGTGACGGGCAAATCTCTGCATACCTTCAGAGATACCCTTCCTGATGTCCTTGTCAATCAAGAGCTGCAGGTTGACCGGGACATCTGGATCAGGAGGCTCTGCAGATCTAACTCCTGCTGCAGTAGAAGTAAGGGAGGGATCCACCCTAGGTCTACTGCCTGCACACTCCTGCCGAGATACAACTCTGAATCTACCCTGGGGATCATCTAGATGACTCTCCACCTCTGAAGGGAGAGAGGAAGCCTCTCTTCCGGCTGCATCTGGGACTAAGCCTGGGTAATGGAACTCTGGACCAGGTTCCTCTTGAAGATCCACCTCACTGAGATGCGAAGCAGGAGAAGATTCCCTTTCTGGAGATCTGGAAGTAGAGACCCTTTGTACCTTGGTAATGTGCTTCTCTATGGCCTGATGGCGCCTGGAAGCATCTTTCTCCTCCGCCTTAGAGCCCTTCTTTGCAGGCTGCTTTCCTTTGTTACTTGAAGCAGGAGGAGCTGCCTTTTGAGCTTTGGCAGCTCTAGATGCCCTGGTGTCCCTAGGGGCTTCAGCCATCTTGAAAGCACAAAGACCTCTTCTGGACAGGAGTCCTTATGCAAGGAGGAGAAACATACGAAGGGATTTATAAATGAACATCAGGGGAAATCTTCCTTCCAAACCCCCAACTCCAACAACCACTCTTCTTCAGCCCTATACAAACTTCAGTAGAATGTTTTAACACTCCCTACTGGGACTCATACCCGCCTGGACGTAATAGAGCTATCTAATATAGGCCAGGCCTGGCTTTGAGGCCTGGGAGCCCTGGTCTACCTCAGGACAGGGAACCAATCCCCCACCAGGATGAAAATATAATTAAAAAGCGCCTACCCTTCAGTGTCTTCTGGCCAGCAACGACGAGAGACCAAAGGCCTAGTGCTGGCAAGACACAGAGTTGTTGAAGAAGAAGCAGGCCGGCCTCTTCAAAATGGCAGCTTCAGGCCCAGGAAGCTTTTCAAAATGGCCATCGGTCATGAGTTCTCAAAATGACCACTTCTGGCCACAAGGCTGCCTGCTTCACCAGGGAACCCTGCAGAGGGATCCCTGGCCTTTCACTGTTCCTGGGAGGTCGGAGCAGCCGCTGGGAAGGCCACTTTGCAAACCGCTGCTTCCCTCTTCGCTGCAGAGGCTCCGAAACGTCCCCGCAGTTCCAAGAAGAGGGCACAAGCCTCCACCCTCGAAAATGGCCGTTCTTCACCAGAGGGCCTCAATCAGCCCCATGGCACTCTGCAGGCTGCTCTGAATTGCCGCAGCAGTCCTCAGCTGTTGTGCAGCTCCAAGCCCCAGCAGGGAAGTGGAGCTGCGAAATTCAAAAGGCGAGCCTTTTCGAGGCTTTTTTTCTGTAGGTAGTTTTTTTTAGAATTCTCTCTTGCAAGCCTGCCTTTGGGGAAAACCCCCCCCAAAGGCAGGAGAGGCAGTGCTATGCATCCTTCCTGGCTGTAGGACTGAGCAAAAGCTGGGAGGAGCTACCCAGAGTGGGCAGAGCTAAGCTAATAAGCCTTTTAGACAGACTCAGTCCAAGCAGCTAGGATAAGAGCAACACCCATTCCTGACCTGTCACAGCCTTACAAGGGAGAATATTCACCAAAGATGGCAAAACCTTTTTCTTAGAAAGAGCTCCACTCTGAATAAACAATACTAGCTCCTTTAAAACCTGTATTAGAATCTAGAAAATGGAAGCAATGTTTACATCTTTAAATATAGTTCATTATGTTATCTGACTTGGCAATGATGAAAATAAAGTCTTCAACAAATCACTGGCCATATGCCAAACACAAGTATATATTTAAATCAGGAAGTCGGAAAAGGCAGAGGATAACTCTCTCAAAAAAGCCATAAGGTGGGTTTAGGTGAAAATTTGCCTAGTTCAGGTTGTATTAGAAATGTTTTTTTTCTTTTTTATCCATCTTGTCCCTGAAATGTTGCATAGTTATATTAAAATGTTAATTTTGTTTTTTTATATTACAGATTCAACTTGTTCGATTTTGTTTATTTTTCTAAAAAGACATCAAAGAAAGGTCTTATAGACAATTCCATCCATATCATTTGTTGGAGAAGCTATAGAACTTTTCTATACTACACATAATCTTAGCCAAAGGGCCAAGAAGAAAAGTTTAGAACTCTGTAGTTATACATAAGAATTTGTTATTAAGAATACTAATATAATTTGCATGTCTTAAAAATTACAGTTAAAATAAAAATATCCTGCCACTGATCAAATGCTTAAAGACTGTGCTGATCAGTTGACTGGAGTCTTTACCATGATCTTCAATCGGTCTTTATCCCAGTCCACTATTCCATCTTGTTTGAAGGCTTCCACCATTGTTCTGCTGCCAAAGAAGTTCCCTATTAATAACCTCAACGATTACATTAGTGGCATTCACTCCTATCATCATGAAGTGCTTTGAAAAATTGGTCTGCCAGCACATCATTTCTGGTCTTCTGCATACATTTGATAAACACCAGTTTGCATACGGAAGAAATAGATCTACGGAGGATGCTATAGCCATCATTCTTCACACTGCTCTGACTCATCTAGAACAGCAGGTGGGGTTATGTGAGGATGCTTTTGCAGAAACTGCTGATGACCTTCTACTGCTGCATCATGGAGTATCTTAACTTACTGCACCTCTGTATGGTTTGCCAATTGCACAGTGGCAGATAGGACAGCACTCCAGAGGTTTAACGTCATTGCCTACAAGATCATTGGTTGCCCTCTCCCCTCTTTAGAAGAGCTTTATAGCTCCTGCTGTCACAAGAAAATTCAAAACGTTTTCAAAGATCCATCTCATCCTGGGCACCCTTTTTTTTTTAACTATTACCATCTGGCAGATGGTATAGGATAATAAAAACAAGAACAAATAGGCTTGAAAAACAGCTTCTATCCCAGGGCAGTAACTCTATTGAATTCTACTGTATAGTAGTACAGTGATGGCTAACCTTTTTGTCCATATGTGCCAAAAGTGTGCACATGCATGTGTGCCTACACACATAATGCACTTTGTGTGCGAGGCCCCCCGTGCACCTCTACACATGTGCACGTAACCCCCTATGCATGCATGGCAGATACCTGACAATCAGCTGGCTGGTGGGAGGCGCACATGCATGCACAGTGCACTGATCTGGGGCGACGGCTTGTGTTCCAGCAGAAACGGCTCTTCGTTACCACTTCCGGCACACGTGCCATGGGTTTGCCATCACAGGTATAGTACAATATTAATGCAATATCAGGGGTTTTCAATTCAATGCATAGAATGTGAAGTATGCGTGTTTGTGTTTATTTTCATAGTCATAATTTTTTGTATGTTTTACTGAAGATGGTATTTAATTTCATTGTACGAGGTGCAATGACAATAAAGTAAACTAAAACTAAGCCAAGGGGAAAAGGCAGCCTATTTTCCAGGCAGACAGTACAAATATTCAGACACTAATTTTATATCTGTGTGAGATAGAGTGATTATTATTCTTTTTGTTTAAAAAGAACAAACTTTCAATTAGCTGCATATGAACTGATAATCTAAATTATAACCCTTCATAAGAAATGAAAAATTAATTATGTCATTAACCCATGCTTTTCTGCCAAATATTCTCTATTTAAATAACTTCTTGGGACACATTCACATGGCATAAGCATAAATTGTAACATCCCTTATTGTACCAGCTAGCTATTCCTATTACTTCATAAGCTTCTCAAACAGCCTTCAAGATTTTGTTCCTTTGCTTCTCTTCTTTTGTTTTGCATCTTTCGGCTGTCATAAATAACAGGAGAAAGGAGAGGGCCATGATTATGGGAAGCGAGCTGGAGTTGTTAAGAAATGAAACTGTATAGGTTGAGGGGGGAGAGAGTCTTGCTTAGGGTTCTATTCTATGTGCAACTGCAACTCTTTATCAAAATATGCCAAGGTCAATGGACAGAGGCCTCATCACCACCTGAAGATGCCCACATGATGCTATGCACCTCTTTTAATTGGAGGAGCGAACTGAACTATTGGGGGTAGGAACGTTGCCATCACTTTGTATATGTGTTTTACGCGCTCATTTTCTCAGATTCAGAATTCTTTTGTTGCTACCACTTGATCTCCAGTAAAAGATACCTTTTCTCTGACAAAGGGAATCTAAGTATTTCTTTCTCAGATTTTGAATGGAGCACCAACTGACATTATTCTGAATCTGACTTTACCGGCCCACCTGGAGAAATACAAACTTTCTTCCGAGGAGGTTTGAAAACAATGTCTAATCCAGCCAGCGACCAAAAAGACCTGGGAGCGACTGGAGGACCAGACTCCCTGTTGATGAAGGAAGCAGGGGAGGCCGACTTCTTAGCAGAACTAAGTCTTGGCGAAAACCAAGCTGCAAAGCCCAAATGGTCCCTGGGAGTCGGTTGGAAGGATCCTGAGGAAAGGCCCCCTCCAGGAGTGACCACGACCCGTCGGCGAGGAAGGAAAGAGCCGTGGCAAGAGAAGGAAAGAAGAAATTTCTTACTAACACAAGCCATGCACCTTCTACATGAAGCTGTCGGAGAGGCTCAAGCTGACCAAAGATACGAGGGGGAAGAGGGGGAGGTAGCCCCAGGCAGAAGAACCAGAGCAGCCACCCCCATAAATCAACCTGGGCCGGCACAACAAGCAGCAGCAGCCCAGGGGCCTCGGCTGGGGGAGCAATTGCCAGAAGGCGTAGAACTCCGAAGGTGCCTCCGCTGGAAGTAAAATATGGAGGAGATCCCAAAGAGTTAGGATTTTTCTTAGCACAAGTTTGGAGCCATATGGAGGAATATGGGCAGGATTTTTCCTCAGAAGCAGCCAAAGTCAGATGTGTGACCAGGGCTCTGGAGGAAACTGCTGCAAAGTGGATGGTGACTTTGCATAATGATAATGCCCCTCAACTGTTATGACCAGTTCATGACTGCATTGCGTGCCAGGTTTGAAGATCCTCTAGCTGAGCGCAAGGCTAGAATTAGGATAAAAATCATAAATCAGGGGCGGAGATCAGTAGCTGATTACACCCAGGAATTTAGAGAGCTGGCATGCCATATCTGAGACTGGTCCCAGGGAGCCCTGATAGAAGCTTTTAAAGATGGGTTGAATGAAGATGTTTATCAATGCTGTGTTGCCAGAAGAGACCCTGGTGAGCTGCAGCAGTAGGACATGCTGGCAGCAGAGGGGGAAATTGACCTGACCCGAAACAGACACCGGGGGGGGTTTGGCTTGAGGAAGTCCCCTCCTACCAGCCCTCAAGAAGGCTTAAAACCTCAAAAAGGAGGACCGGCGGCAAAACCCAGGACCACTGCATGCTTCCAATGTGGGAAGGAGGGTCACCAGGCTGCAGACTGCCGTGCCAAGTTGGAACTAAAGGGGGCGCCAGGAGGAGGGAGAAAATCTGAGAAACCTCCAGCCAAGCCTCGTGAAACGGCGCTTAAAGAGGAGGAGGTTGTAGAGGTCGCCCCTCCCAAAAGAGAGGAGCTGGGAACTCCAACCTCTTCTGAACAGAGTGAATCCGAATCAGAAGATGACTGTAAGTCCAAACAAGGGCCCTATGACCATTCCAATGAGATTAAGGGTACCCACGTCACGAGCCGAAGGGGACATGTTGGCTTTGTTAGACTCTGGGTGCACAAGGTACGAAATCAGTTCGGAGGTGGTAGAGAAGCTGGACTTAAGGTTAAAGACTCTAAAAACGCCCATAGCTTTTTGCCAATTGGATGGATCGGTAGCCGAGGGTGGCCCTGCGCACTTCATAACGGAACCAGTAGAGATGACAATGGGGAAGCATAAAGAGACTTTGTGTTTCATTGTGGCTCTTGGGATGGAGCGCCCCCTAATACTGGGTTTGCCCTGGCTCCGGAAATGGAACCCCCACGTTAATTGGAGGAGGGGATCATTACGCATATCTACAGACCAAACCCCAGAAGGGGAGGGGAAATCCCAATTGAGAACCAAGAATCCCACGGAGTTGGCTTCCACTGGCACTGAGATTCTGAAAGGGGAGAAAATTCCAGAGGAATACTGGGACTTAACAGAAGTGTTCAGTGAGAAGGCCTCGGATGAGCTCCCCCCACATCGCTCAACAGATTGTAGTATTGAACTTTTGCCAGGAGTAAAACTCCCAAAACCGAAACTGTACTCGATGACACCGCGGGAACTAGAAGAGCTGTGATTATTTATTGATAAAAATTTGGAACATGGTTTCATCCAACCTGCTACGTCCCGGGTGGCGGCTCCAGTGCTGTTCCGGGAGAAGAAAGATGGCACCTTACGCTTGGTAGTTGACAACCGAAATCTCAACGCGATTTCGGTGGAGAATGTGTACCCCCTCCCCGATGAAGGACATGTTGGCCCACCTGGCTAAAGGAAAAAATTTTTTCGAAACTTGACCTGAGAGAAGCATACTACCAAGTCTGAATTAAAGAAGGGGATGAATGGAAGACTGCTTTCAACTGTCCGATGGGTTGTTTCCAATTCAACGTCCTGCCATTTGGCCTACAGGGGGCGCCTGCAGTATTCATGCAAATGATAAATCAAGTATTGCAGGAACATTTATACAAAGGAGTGTTAGTTTATCTTGATGATATTCTTATCTACACGGAGACTCATGATGAGCATGTAAAACTAGTGCGGTCAGTCCTGGAAAAGCTTTGATAGGCTCAATTGTATGCCAAGCTGTCCAAATGTGAATTTCACCAGGAAAAAATTGACTATTTAGGCTATCGCATATCACCTGATAGCATAGAAATGGATCTGGGGAAGGTGCGTGCTGTCTTGGAATGGGCCCCTCCCCGCACCAGGAAACAACTGCAAAGTTTCTTGGGGTTTGCCAACTTTTACCGCCAATTTATTCCTGCATTTGCGAAGATCGCAATGCCTATCACAAATCTCCTTAAAACCAAAGGGGAGGTGAAACCAAAGCCTAGTAAACCACAGGAGTGGTCCATGGAGTGTCAAGCTGCTTTTGAAAAATTGAAATGTCTGTTGCTGCCGAACCAGTACTCAAGCACCCAGACATGGACGTTCCTTTTGTAATCCAAGCTGATGCGAGTGACGTAGCCATCAGAGCGGTGTTACTACAAGTAACCGAGACAGGGTCTCTGCAACCATGTGCATATACCTCCCGTAAACTAACTGAAACCGAGAGAAGATGGGCCATCTGGGAAAAAGAAGCCTTTGCAGTTCAATGGGCTGTTAACCTGGAGGCATTTCCAATAAGGGGTCAAACACCCTTTTGAGGTGTGGACAGATCATAAAAATTTGGAGGCTCTGAAAACGCCTCAGAAACTGTCTCCCAGGCAAGTTCGCTGGGCGCAGCACTTTAAACATTTTAATTTTTCATTAAAAGTACATTCCCGGGGGAAAGAACTTCATGGCAGATGCTTTGTCTAGATTACCTCAGTATAATAGTGCTCGCCAAGAAGTGGTACGGCCTATTATCCCAACCAAACAGTTGGCAGCTCCAATGGTTACCAGAACCCAGAAGAAAAAGGAAATTGATTTGTCAAACGATTTATCTGCACAATTAAAAGAAGCTCTAAAACTTGATGATTGGTTCCTAATCCACTCAAATAACTGTACAATTAGAGATGGATTGGCCTGGGTGGGGGTCAAATTATATGTACCGACAAAACTGAGAAACCAAATTTTACATCAAGCTCATGATTCTAAAGCTGCTGGACATTTTGGATTCGTGAAGACCCTACACTTGGTCAAAACGCAATTTTGGTGGCCCACGATGAAAAAGGACATTTGAGACTTATGTCGCTAGCTACCCTGTCTGTGCCTCGGCCAAGCAGCCGCCTGGTAAACCAGCAGGCTTATTGGAGAATGTGGCTAGACCAACTGCTCCATGGAAGGAAATCTCCATGGATTTTATAGTGGAATTACCTGAAAGTGGAGGAAATACAGTTATTTGCGTAGTAACAGATCTGTTTTCCAAACAGGTACATTTTATACCCTGTGCGAAGATCCCGTCAGCGAAAACGTTGGCTAAATTGTTTATTCTGCATATCTACAGGTTACATGGAGTTCCTGAACGCATAATCTCGGATAGGGGCGTCCAGTTCACCTCAAATTTCTGGAAAGAGTTCCTGAAATTATTAGGCTCCGCCCAGGGTTTAAGCTCCACCCACCACCCACAAACCAATGGGGCTTGTGAGAGAACTAATTCGGTATTGGAACAGTATCTTAGATGTTACATTAATTACCAGCAAGATGATTGGGCTGACTTACTGCCATTCGCTAAGGTGGCGTATAACAATTCGATACATAGCAGCACTGGATTTACTCCATTTAAAGTGGCTTCGGGACAAGACTTTGTACCCATACCCGAGCTTCCACAGGAGAAACCTAACATTCCCTCGTTAGATGAGTGGATAAAACAGCTCCAGCTAACTTGGCCAGTTGTCCACAAAGCATTAGATGCTGCTCATCAAGCTCATAAAAAATTTGCAGATAAAAAGAGAAATCCACAAAAACCATATCAAGTTGGTGACAAGGTTTTTTTATCAACCAGATATTTGCAGACCACACAAAAATCGAAAAAGCTTGGACCTAAATATGTAGGAGCTTTCCCAATTGAACGAGTTGTGAACCCTGTGGCAGTCCAATTGAAATTGCCAAAAACCCTCCGACGGATCCATCCTGTTTTCCATATTAGTTTATTAAAACCTGAACATACTTCTGATTTGAGACCGACTCAAGTAGATCCCCCCGTACCATTACTTATTGAAGGTGAACAACATTTTGAAGTTAAAGAAATGTTGGATTCTAGGAAAAAGAGAGGTTTAATCCAATATTTGGTTGCTTGGAAGCATTTTCCTTCTTCCCAGTCTGAATGGGTAAATGAGAAAGATATTAGAGCTCCCAAGCTCGTGAAGGCATTTCGCACAAAGTATCCTGATAAACCCTGAACCTTAATGCTGCTGTTACATGTATATTTTCTATAATCTTCTGTTCTTATTTTTTTTTAGGACTAACGTCTCTTTTGCAGGAGGGCCGAATGTCAGCCTTCAAGATTTTCTTCCTTTGCTTCTCTTCTTTTGCTTTGCATCTTTCGACTGTCATAAGTAACGGGGGGAGGGAGAGGGCCATGATTATGGGAAGCGAGCTGGAGTTGTTAAGAAACGAAACTGTATAAGTTGAGGGGGGAGAAAGTTTTGCTTAGGGTTCTATTCTATGCTATGCGCAACTGCAACTCTTTATCAAAATATGCCAAGGTCAATGGACAGAGGCCTCATCACCACCTGAAGATGCCCACATGATGCTATGCACCACTTTTAATTGGAGGAGCGAATTGAACTATTGGGGGTGGGAACGTTGCCATCACTTTGTATATGTGTTTTACGCGCTCATTTTCTCAGATTCAGAATTCTTTTGTTGCTACCACTTGATTTCCAGTAAAAGATATCTTTTCTCTAACAAATAGAGTCTAAGTATTTCTTTCTTGGATTTTGAATGGAGCACCAGCTGACACATTCAATCCTTTACCATGTCATATGCACTGCTGCTTTCACTAACTGAAAATCAAACTTAAAATATCCTACAGCTTCATTTTAGCTTATTTCCTTTATTTGGTAGCACATGGGAGTCATAAGAACATGGCATGATAAGCTTTAAACAAGCCAGTGGCAGCCACAGGAGAAGCTTTCCAGAAAGCTGGGAGTAATTAGCAATTTTAATCCGAAGTTTCTCCAACTAACCACATAGAATAAAAGCTTAAGAAAAATAATTAATAGTCCAGAATTGATGAAGATAGTTAACTTCTTCAACTTGAATCCTGTTGATTACATAATATACACAACACACCTTAGATTTAATTATGACTTCAACAAGTTTCCATCCTGGAAATTCAGAAATTCAACATGCTTAGGATTAAAATACAAATTTCTTTGATAAAATGTAAAGTAATTAGATCAATATTGAACATTTCAAAACCTTAATGTTTAAATTCATATTGTCAAAAAATGTTAAAAATAATTGACAATATTTTGTGAAATATGCAAGAATTTATATAATCAATTTCAGAAGCTAATTGTAGTACTATTAAATGAAGTAATTCTTCTCCATACATTTTTTAAATATTTTCTTAAATAATCTGACTTTGCTACATATCTTTATTTATCTATAACACATTTTCTTTCCAATATTTTATAAAAAGGTATTGGTTTACCTGAACGCAGTTTCTCAGCATGCCTTGGGAAAATCCACACATACGGGTTGAATCTGCCTTTCTTCCCAGAGACTGAGTCATCAATCTTTGCCATGCCTCTTCCTGTCAGGCCAGGAAGTCCCCAGGACCCAGTCACAATGAAGGCGCAGCCATCTTCTTTGTGGCGTTGGCTCTGCCTCCCACTTGGACACTGGACCAGATGGTTGCCAGGGTGGGAGTGGATTCTCCCAAGGCATGCTGAGAAACTGCATTCAGGTAAGCCTATACCAGCATGCCTTTGGGAGAATCCACATATATGGAACATACCAAAGCTAGCAGTCCCTATGGGTGGGAAGAAGTCTGATCCTGTGAATCCCTGTCTGAATGTACTTGTTGTAGCACTCTTCTGTCGAAGGCCACCTCTGCCGAGGCGTATGTGTCCAGTTTGTAGTGCCTTATGAAAGGAGATATGGAGGACTATGTCGCCACCCTGCAGATGTCCTCAAGTGAGGTTTGCGTCACCCAGGCAGCTGTGGTAACCGCACTTCTTGTTGAATGGGCAGTTAGTCATCTGGGTACGGGAAGATCCTGAATCTCGTAGGCCTTGGCTATACAAGCCTGATCCAACGGCCTATGGTTGATGATGAGACTTTGGTACCCATGGAAGACTGTTAAAATGAAACAAACAGAGCTTCAGTTTTGTGATACATCAATGTTCTTTTGATATATCTGTGGAGTGCCCTCCTTACATCCAGCTTGTGCTATCTGTGCTCCATATCATGAGATGGAGTAGGGCCGAAGTCAGGTAGGATTATTTCCTGAGCCCTATGAAAGCAAGAGTTGATCTTAGAGATGAAGAAGGGATCCAGGAGCAGAACTACCCTGTTTGTGTGGAAGGTGCAGAGGTCTTCTCTGATGGAAAGAGCTGCCAACTCCAACATGCACCTGGCCGAGGTGATGGCCACTAAGAAGGCAACTTTGATTGTTAGATAGTGCAGACTTATAGATTATAGAGGTTCAAACGGTGCCAGAGTGAGGGCTTGCAGGACTTTAGATAGGTCCAAGGAAAGGTACCTGTGAACTACCAGTGGTTTGAGATTGACAGCTCCCTTGATGAAGATGCAGATAGTGGGCTAGGGAGTCCTGCTTTCCGTAGTGCAGCACTGTGCACAGGGCGGCTACCTGTCTGTGTATTGTACTAAGAGAGAAATCCTTGAGTCCATTCTGCAAAAAAGTCCAGGATCTGCGGAATAGAAGCCACAGTGGGATCCATGTACTTGTTGGTACACCACTTACAGAACACTTTCCAAGAAGCGTCATACATTCTGTTCGTGGAAGGTCTCCTGGAAGCTTGTATTGTCCTGATCACCTTTCTTGAAAAGTTATCCTTCCTCAAGGTCCTCCTTTCTAGTGTCAGATGGTCAGTTGGAGCCCCTGGGGATCCAGGTGTTCCAAGACCCTTTGGCTGAGAGAGATCCTGTCCTGAGGAATCCTCCAAGGACAGGACACTTACAAGCTTACTAGCTCTGCATACCAGGACCTTCTGGGCCAATGGGGAGCAATGAGAAGGATTTCTACCTGTTCTAGTAGCACTTTCCATATTACCCCCGGGATGAGGGGAAGAGGAGAGAAGGAGTATGGTAGGCCCTTGGGCCAGCAGCTGCGAAAAGCGTTGACCCCTTCTGCGCCTGGCGTCGGGAAGTTGGGCATTTGTCGGAGTGGCAAACAGGTCCAGTACCAGCCTCCCAAATTTCTGAGACATTTCTCTGAAGAGATCCGGATGGCAACACCACTTGGAGTTATCCACCCTGGTTTTGCTCAGGTAATCTGCCTGTGCATTCCTTGTCCCTGATATGTGCTCCACCTTGATGAACAATAGGTGAGCTTCTGCCCAAATTCCCAGTTGTTCTGTTTTGGTCATGAAGGATCCAGAATGTGTCCCTCCTTGGCGATTGACATGTGCTTTGGCCACCACATTGTCCATTAGGATCAATACCTTAAGGTTAAAGGTCGGCTCCAATCGCAGAACTACGCGATCATTATGGAAGATACAGAGGTCGTCTCTGACTAACAGAGCCACCAACTCCGATATCCTCCTGGCTGATATAATCACCACCAGGAAAGTCACTTTATAGGATAGGTATTGTAGGGTGACAGTTCTCAAGGTCTCAAAGGGTGGAGCTGTAAGTGCTTGAAGAACCTTGGAGAGATTCCATGTGGGGAATCTATGTAGCACTGCCGGTCTTAAATTTGATGCTCCTTTAAGGAATCGATGTATCAGTGGATTCTGTGCTAATGAGTCCAGGTTGCTAAAGGACAGTACTGATAAAGTGTTGCCACTTGTCTTCTCAGTGTTGCGGGAGCCAGGCCTCTGTCGAATCCATCCTGCAAAAACTAACATGTGGATGATGGAAGCCTCGGTGGGGTCAACATTGCTCCATGTACAGAAGGCCCTCCAAGTGGTTTCATACATTCGAATGCTCAATGATCATCTGTCCACCTGCATGATGTTGATGACATGAGAGGAAAGATTAGCCCCCTTCAGCATTCGCCTCTCAAGTGCCAGGAGGTTAATTGGAGCCACTGTGCCTCTGGGTGTTGTATTGGCCCCTGGCTGAGATCTTGTCAGGGGGATCCTCCACGAGCATGACACTGATAGATTGACCAGGTCCACAAACCATGGCCTCCTGGGCCAGTATGAGGAGAATCTCGGCCTCCTGTAGCAAGGTCTTCTTGATGACTGCTGAAATGAGGGGTAATGGAAGGAAGACATAAAGAAGTCCCTTCGGCCACTAGCAGCAGAGGGCATTGACTCACTCCGCTCCCTGTGCTGGGAACCTAGAGAAAAAATGATGATTTGTTACAGATGCAAAGAGATCCACTAATGGCAGCCCAAATCTGCTGGAGATCTCCTTGAAGAGAAGAGGGTGCAAGGTCCACTCTGAGTGATCTATTGTGGACCTGCTCAACCAATCTGCTCTGCCATCCAGTGTCCCTGAGATATGCTCAGCCTTGACAGATACTAGGTTCGCCTTTGCCCACTTGCAGAGCTGAAAGGCCTCCTTCATTAACCCTAACCCTAACCCCCCACTGACGATTGATGTGCGCTTTGGTGGCCACATTATCTATCAGAAGGAGCACATCTTGTCCTATGACTAGTAACTCAAACTTTCTAAGAGCGTAAAAGTTCACTCGTAACTCCAGTCAACTGATGTTACGTTTTAAGTCAGAGACTGTCCAAATGCCCTATGCCACCTTGTCCTGACATTGGGGCCCCCATCCTGACAGCCTGGCATCTGTAGTTATAGTTATGCATTCCTGCTCTCTAAACGAACATCCCTTGTCTAAGGCCGAAGAGGTCCACCAAAGCAAGGATGATAAAACCTTTGGTGGCAACCGGTTCCTTTCTTAGCTTTCTCATAAATCAGAAAGGTGTTTAGATTTGAACCACTGCAAATCCTGAGAGTGCATGCCTGCCCATGGAACATCAATGCACGATATAATCTTGCCCAGTAGTTGAGATATTTGGGCAGGGGAAGCCATCCCGGAAGAACAGAGATGACCTTCTAACATTTGTAAGTCCTCCCTTCATTGCAGTGATAGGAAAACTACTTCAGCCTTCATGTCTATTATTGCCCCAAGGTGCAATAGGCGAGTTGTGGGACAAAAGTGGCTTTTCTTCTGGTTGACTAGAAACCCGTGATTCTCTAGGGCCTGCATGGTGGTCGTCAGGTCACAAACAACTTGATCTTGGGAAACCGACAGAATTAAGATATCATCCAAGTAGGCCAATATCCTAATTGGTACAGTTCTGAAGTGAGCTGTCAAGGCTGCCAATATCTTGGCAAATATTCTGGGGGCCGACGCTAGACCAAAAGGGAGGGCTCTATATTGAAGATATATGCCCTCATAACAAAACCTCAGATACTGATGATGGGCCGGTAGGATGGGGAAATGTAAGTATGCCTCTGTGAGGTCTATTGATGTTAAATAGTCCCCCTTTCTCACACACTTCAAAATGGATTGGAGCATGTGCATCTTGAACCTGTGATAAATCAGAAAGGTGTTTAGTTTTTGAGGTTCAAAATAGCCCTCCAGCCCACCCCCCTGAAGCTTTTGAAACTACAAATAGCATTGAATAAAATCCATGCTCCTGCTCTCCCTCCGGAACTATTTCCACTGCTTGTATAGTCAGAAGGTGTTGGATCACTTCCTCCATCAGGTTTCGTCTGGAGGTGTTATTTGACACAGGGCAGCAGATGAAAAATCTTAGCGGGGGGGAGTGTGCCAACAACAGGAGCTACGGATTGCTTATTTGTATTTACAAAACGGCCTGTTGGAGGACCCTCAAAATGGCCGTTTGGCCTGTGATTGTGATCTTGCCTTGTAATGTCCCCCTTGCACAGGTTGGTTGTCTTGTCACTGGCCGAAGCTGCCTTGAGTCCTTTGTCCCGTTGCCCTATAGTAGGGTGCACAAACGGAACATCAGTAAAAGGGGGAAAACCTAGAGTCCCCTTTCTTTGAGACTGATGGCATGATCTTGTGTTTGTCCCTGGACTCGACAAGGACGAGGTCTAATGGGATACCAAATAGTTTGCCACCTTTGTACAGTGCTGATGCAAGTTTCCATTTTCGTTTGGTCTCCACCTGCCAGTATCTGAGCCACAACAGACGATGAGCTGCTACAGCTGAAGATAGCGTAGGGGGTGCAAATTGAGTTCAATGTTGCATCAGCTGTATACTCAGATGCAGCAATCACCTTGTTGAAATCTTGGTGTGCTCTGATGTTGCTGGTCAGCACTTGTTCTTGCATCTGCCGTAGCCAGATCAAAGACACCCTGGTGAAGAAGGATGCTGCTGTGGCTGTTTTGATCACCCATGCAACCGCCTGGCGCGTCTTTTGCCACACTAAGTCAGCCTTCTTGTCTTCACTCTTTAGGACATCGTCTGCGTCATTCAGTGTGGCAGAAGAAGTGCCAAAACTGATTAATCGACTTCTGGCAGGTATAACGCTTCTGTGAATGGAGTATCTACACTGTAGAAATGTTTGTCAAAAGCAGTAGTGCTAGGACAAGACCCTAGGAAGTCCAATTGTCATTGGTCCACATTAAAAAAGATTTGAATTGACAATCTGAATTGGAAATTTTTTACTAAACAGTTGACGGGTATGAAATTTGGTGAGAATTTTATAGGATATATCAAGACAATTTATAATACGCAAACTGCAAAAATATTAATAAAAGGAGAAAATAGAGATACCATAAAGATAAGTAAGGTTGTAAATATAAGACAAGGTTGCCCCTTAGCTCCCCTACTGTATATATTGGCAGAAGAAACCCTTTTAGTACAAATTAGAAAAAACCAAGAGATTAGAGGATTAAAAATTTAAAAAGAGGAATATAAACTTCCAGCATTCACCAATGATATGGTATTTATATTAGAAGAACCTTTAGAAATGAGCCCTATACTATTAAGAGAAATAGAAGAATATGGAAAGGTAGCAGGGTTAAAAATCAACGAAGAAAAAACAAAAGCATTAGCAAATAAGCATTAGCAAAAACTGTGCAAAGGACCAGAAAGAAGAATTAGCAAATAAGTTAGTTATGCAGGTGGTAAATAAAGTAAAGTACTTGGGAATATGGTTGACTGCTAGATGTTCATCGATTAAAAAGGATAATTATGACAAATTAACAGCGCAAATAGTTAAAGACTTAGAAAACTGGGCTAAACTGCAGGTATTGCTACTGGGACGTATTGCAATAGTAAAAATGAATGTTTTACCAAAACTGTTGTTCCTATTTCAAACAGTGCCAGTCAAGTGGGAAAAGAATTTTTTTGTAGAATTAAACAATTCAATATCCAAATTTATATGGCAAAGGAAAAAACCCAGAATGAAATATAAACTATTACAGGATGCTAAGAAAAAAGGAGGATTTGGCCTTCCAGATTTTGAATTATACTATGATGCAGCTGTAGTAAATTGGCTTAAAGATTGGGTTAAATTAGAAAATAGAAGGTTACTAGTATTAGAGGGATTCGATCTCCAACTTGGCTGGCACGCCTTTATGTGGGATGGAAAATCTAAACAACATTCATACTTCCAAAGGCACCATGTAAGAAATGCATTGTTTAAGATTTGGGAAAAGATTAAAAAGAACCACTATCCAAAAGTTCCATTGTGGCTATCCACACTGGAAGCAGTCACACATCCAAATATATTGGATTATGAAATTATTATTACGTATAAGGATTTATTATACGATACTGGAGACCTTAAAAATAAACACCAAATACAAATCCAAGGAAAAGAGATAGCATGGTGGCTTTTTGTACAAATACAAACCCACTATAAAAGAGATAGAGAACAATTTGGCTTCAATATGATCCAACAAGAATTGGATAAAATATGGTTAGGAGAGGAAAAAAAAGCAATTAGTAAAATATATAAATACCCCTTGGATTATAAATTAAAAGAAGAAGCAATTATAGAATCCATGACAATTTGTTCTAAAAACTTAGGTCACAGTATTGAATTAGATAAATGGGAACACATCCGGCAAACAAACTATAAATCAACTATGTCAGTCTCATATGTCAGTCGCTTGAACATCACATCGCGGCTGTCTCCAGGGGGGCGTTTCATCAGATCCGTCGGATCTACCGGTTGCGGCCCTTCCTGGATCGGGACGCCTTGCGCACGGTCACTCAGGCCCTTGTCACCTCTCGCCTGGACTATTGTAATGCCCTCTACATGGGGCTCCCCGTGGGGAGCATCCGGAGACTCCAGCTGGTGCAAAATGCAGCCGCGCGGATGATTATGGGGGCGTCGCGGAGCGCCCATGTGACGCCACTTCTGCGCGAGCTGCATTGGTTGCCGGTGGCTCTCCGGGTTCGCTTTAAGGTTCTAGTTTTGACCTTTAGGGCGACCCATGGCATAGGACCAGGTTATCTTCAGGACCGCATTCTGCCGGTGATCTCCAACAGGCCAGTGCGTTCCCACAGAGAGGGTCTGCTCCGGGTGCCGTCGGCCGCTATGTGTCGTCTGGCGGCGCCGAGGGGTAGGGCCTTCTCTGTGGGTGCCCCCGCCCTCTGGAATACTCTGCCACCGGAGCTTCGTACTGACACGGACCTGAGGGCCTTCAGGCGCGCGTTGAAGACCTGGCTCTTTGAGCTGGCCGGCCTGGGCTGAGATAATGGTTTTAATTTTGGTCTCCATGGTATTTAAATTTTAAATTGGGGTTTTAAGGTGGGGGGGTGGGACCTGTTTAGTTTTTATTTATCAGCCAAATTGGTTTAATACTTTTTAATTTTTGTATATTTGTGGGTTTTTAGATAGGCTGTACACCGCCCTGAGTCCCCTGGGAGAAGGGCGGTATATAAATTTGATTAATAAATAAATAAATAAATATAAAGAAAATCTATATAAAATGGTTTATCGCTGGCATTTACCTCCTGCAAGACTGGCTAAGATGTTCCCCAATCTATCACCCAATTGTTGGAAATGCAACTATGTACAAGGAACATATTTCCACATGTGGTGGACTTGTCCATGTGCTCAGAAATTTTGGAAAAATATTAGAAATTGGATTTTAGATATAACAAAACTAAAACTAAAACTTGAACCCGAAATCTTCCTACTAAGCATGATAGACACAAACATGGAGAAAAAATACCAATACCTAATTTTGCATATTATAACTGCGGCTAAAATAACATACGCACAAAACTGGAAACTATCCTTTACTCATTCAGACGATATGGTAATTAAAAAAATACATGAATGTGCTGAGATGGATAGCCTAACTAAATTATTGAAAAACAAAATAGTGATTATTATGAAATATGGAATATTTGGTATGAGTGGTTAAGAAAAAGGTAATATCTAGTATTTGGATAAGTTATTGAAAAAATAGCAGACATGCCTTTAATTAAAAAAGATGTAGAAAAACTGTAACATTAAAAGAACGAAGGATTACTCTAACAAGGTAGATCATGTCAATGATAAAGATAAAGAAAAGAGAAACCATTGTTCAATATATGCTGTAAAATTTATATATGTGTGTGTGTATGTGTTGATTTGTCTGTTTTAAATGTATGTAAAATAAAAGTTTACTAAAAATAAAAAAAATAAAGATTTTGTAGAAAGGGATTACGTCCGTTTCCTCTTTTGGGTCGGTAAATAAGGCCTCATTGCCACCGTCTTATGTATGGAAATTGGGGCCTCTGCGTTAAGCTCTAACCTTGTGGCACTCTTGGCCTTGACCAACAGTGGTTTAAATAAATGGGTCTAAAGAGCCCTTTGAACCTGGATTTTTCGGGTTCTGTTTCCTCCTCCGATAGGTCCTCTATCTCCCCTTCCTCAATCAAATAATTGGATTGGTCTTCCTCTGAGGAGACCAGGGAATAATCCTGGAGCACTGCAGAATGCTTTAGAGGCTGTCTGGCATTACGTTTACTGTAGTGAGCGATGACTAGGTTAGAGGATGCTTGAGTGGGTAGAATGGCTTGTTGCGTTCCTCCCATCAGACCCTGCCTAATCAACTGTGTTCTTGGGGGAGGCAGGTAACTTGATTGAAGGGCTGGATTAGGTATCAAGCCGCCCACCCCAGCCTGTTGATACATTGGAACTGGTAAGAGTGGAAACCAGGTACCATTGGAGTAGGAATTCCCCAATGGGAGCAACCAGGAATTTCAGCAGTCTGTGGGTTACTGATTGGCTACCTGTCACTGCGTTTATTTTGGGTTTGTCTGGTGAGCTCCCACAGAAGTTTCCAGAATATACCGGACTGGTTATCATGTTGCCTTAGTAACAAGATATGAGTGTCTTGTGATGTTTGATGTACTGCGCATGTGTGCAGGGGAGTTTTACTTTACTTTTACTTTCCTTCATTTTTTTTTCTTTTGCTTGCTTCTCAGAATGTACTGCTTTTTCTTTTGTTCCGAGTTATTTGTAAATAAAGTATGCTAGCAACAAAAAAACACGATTCATTTCCTCTAATCTATAAAGCTGATTTTTTTCACTTTGACATATGGTAGCAGAGGATGGTTGACGAAGTTTTTTTTTTGCCAGCTGCTTTGATAATTAGTTCACAAATCCTGAGGAATCTGTAATTAATTTTAATGAAATCTACAATGCCATGCAAGAAAAATAAAACAAAGCGGAGAGCCTGGTCGGAGGAAGATTTATTATCCTTTGAGGTGCCTAAGGAGGAGATAAGAACTTGGCAGACACCGCTGGCTACCGCTACTCATCTGGAGGAAGTTGTTGTGGGAGGACAAGAAAGCAAGTCTGTAGCAAGTTTTATTTATGATGCATGCTATCAAAATCAGCCTAAGAAGCCAGAGGCCCAAGAATATGAGAAGCTTGGTGCTAAACTTAAAGTTATACAGACAGCTGAGCCAACCATTAGTCAGAGAGCTGTGCAGGATATGCAACAGATTGCATTTTATGAACACAGCCTACAGCAAGCTAAGGCGTTTGCACTGTCTTTTTAGCCAGATAAGGGTGTGATTAGAGTTCCTGAGTCCTTCATCTTGCCTTCTTCATTGAAGCCAAGGGTCCACCCACAAATTGGTCACATGGGAGTGGTGTCAGACCAATCAGAGCAGATATAGCTACATCACAGCTACCTCGTGATATGTCTTGTGATGCTGACTCAGCTGAAACAGCAAGAGCTTCTGCCATTAATGTTGTAGCACCATCTTCTGGTGACTTGCGTGAAATACATGAACAATTACAAAATTTACAAAGAGCTTTTACAAAGTTGCCAAGGAGTCAGTCTGCTGTATAGATGTCTCCAGCAAGCCAGCCAGTGCCGGCACCTGTGCCAGCTCCAGCGCCTCCTGGTGTCCAAGCAGGCTTTGCTCAACCAGCGCAAGTTATACATGTTCCTCTTCAACAATCTTCTGTCACCCCACTGATTGGTGGTTCAAAACTAAAGTGCTCAGAACAAAATTACAAGGCATGAGTCAGTGAGGTTGGTATTTTACTTCGCAGAGAAGGTACTCACTGTATGGTGTTTAATCCTCCACCACAACCTTGGCCTCCTGACATAAGAGGATTGGACATTAAAGAATGCACAACGTTATTGATGTCAATGAACACTGAACTGCAGATTACTTTTTCACCTGATTCAACTGCCCAACAAATTTGGGCTCAATTAGAAGCATGTTACCAGCCTATTTCAATTGAATCTACATGTTTGCTCTTAACTGACTTTCATGGTTCGAAATTGAAATCTGGTGTACCTATTGGTGAACATTTGACTAAACTGAAAGAAAAGAGAAAAGAACTTGCTGAACATGGTTACATTGTGGATGATTTTCAAATGATCAGTGTTATTATTAGCTTATTGAATTATGAATGGAAAGATGCCATTTCAAAGATTAATTAAGTGCCTAATGCTCAGCGCACAGTTGATCACCTATGCAGAATTTTGCCCGAAAAAGCATTCATGCACGCCACGCCACATTTGAGAGGACCACCTGCATCCAAAACTCCAAGGCGCAACTTCCGAGGAAGGGCCTTCGTTCCAAGGATGCCAAGATGCTACGTCTGCGGTCGTCTGGGACATATCATCCATGATTGTCCCCAACGATCTCCCGCACCTTCACGTACCAGCTCAGAGGAACAGATTCCAGAACCAACGGCAGAGGTGAAAGACAAGGCGTGATCTACAAGCTCCACACATCACATTGGTGTTAACCAACGAAGGAAGTCCGGATTATGACAGAAGACATCTCTGGACTTTGGACAGTGGAGCAGCTGTGCATGTTACCTACAGAAGAGATCTTTTCACAGAGATGCACGAGCCTGAACCTGATATGTGTGAATTGTACACTTTTTCCAATAATGCTGTTCAGGTCAAGGGAAAAGAACTGTTTACATTGAAGAGCTAAATGCATTTATTCCTGATGTTTATTATATTCCAACAGCAACCAGTAATTTGCTTAGTCAGAGTCATTTGTCGAGAGTATCCAAGTACCAGGTTCACCATTTTGAAAAAGCAAGTTATGTGGTGAAAGAAGGTAATATTGTTGTTGAAACCATATTAATTGGTGGTGTTTATTACCTAAAGCCAAAGTCAACTTCCCAAGCACAGGCAAGTACACCTTTTCCAATAAGAGAGAGCATAGGCCCAGAGAGAGATGTTCCAGAGAGAGATCCTGTTGCTATCCCAAAGGTTCCTAGAAACAACAGAAGTCAGAAACAGGTTGCTCAAAGCAAGCCTAAGGTTCCTAATAAGAATGTTGAAAATTCACTAACAGGTAAACTTTTGCATTCCAGATGTATCCATAAGTGGCATAGAAGATTGGGGCACGCCAGTTTTCGTGTTCTTAGCAAGATGTCAGAATTCGTAAAAGGTTTGGATCTGAAGGGGTGTAAGGTGTTTTTGGATTGTGCTGTCTGCAAGAAAGCCAAATCCAAGGCAGCAGCCGTTCCAAAACGCACTACACGCCTGTCAACACGCATTTTTGATTTGGTACATACTGACATAGTAGGTCCATCTGCACCAACACTTGGTGGGAGAAAATATTTCTTAACAATTATTGACAATTATTCTAGATATGGATTTGTATTTCCTATAAAGGAAAAATCAAGAGACCTTTCAGATCTTTAAAGACTTTGCAACCTACGTCAACATTCAACATGGTGTTCGCATCGCCAGAATTCAAAGTGATTGCGGTGCTGAATTCATGTCCCAGCGTTTTCAGGACTGGATGCGTAAGACTGGAATTCTGCACCAGACCTCAGCTCCTTACATTTCTGTGGAAAATGGAATGGCGGAACGTAGAAATGGAGTCTTGCAAACCATGATGCGTTGTCTCATAGAAGACGCTAATTTGAGTTTCCCATACTGGGGAGAAGCAATTAAATATGCAAACTACATCGTTAACGGTATCTGGAGCAGTGTAATAAATCAGACGCCTTTCTTCATGTTATATGGATATAAACCTGATCTGAAAAATATCCAAATTTTTAGTTCATATGCTATGAATATTCCTTTAGCTCAAAGAAAGAAAGGAAGTCCAGCAGCAAAAAGACTGAGATTCATGGGTATTGATGACAATTCCAGATGCAGCAAATTTGTTGACTCCAGACATGTAATAGTGGTTTCTCAATCATTTAACTTTGAAGAAGATGCTGACTGGTCCAGGATTCACTCCAATGATCCTGGTGTTTATTTTCCTAGAGATGATGATACATAGTCTGATGATCGAGATTATCGGGTGGATGTTCCATCAACTAGTTCTTCTCAACCAGAAGTTCCGTCTTTGTATGCTGTCGATGCTGAGGCTAGCGACGAGGAAGAAGACGAGGACAAAATGGAAGAAGAATGGACTGTTTTTCCGAAACGTCCCGAGGTGTTCCCTCCGAAGAGTTATTCATGGCAATTGACAAAAGCACCTTTACCTTTGATTTGTGCTGTTACACAACTTCATGCAAATTAAGCATCTTCCTGATTCAGAGCAAGAGAAATGGTATGAGGCAATGCAGGCTGAAATGGACAGTCTAAAGCAACTCAAGATGTTTACACCTGCAAGTCCTCCAGCAAATAAGAAAATTATTGGCACCAGATGGGTCTACAGAATCAAAAAGAATCCAAATGGTGAGTCATTATACAAGGCCAGACTTGTAGCTCAGGGTTTCACTCAACGTTATCCTGAGGACTACACAAATACTTATTCACCAACAGTTCGGACTGAGAGTGTGAAAATTGCTTTAACCACTGCAACTATTCTTGGTTTAGAAGTGTTCCAGTTCTATGCTGAAACAGCTTATTTACATGCTGATCTGGATGAAGAAAGGTCCTCCAGGGTTCCGGAAGCAAGAAGGGGATATCTGGTTCTTAAACAAAAATCTTTATGGTCTGAAACAGTCTGGTTTAATGTGGTATTTATGTCTTACTGTCTTATTGACAAATTAAATTTAATGAGTTTTATTAAATCCGAAACTGATGAATGCGTGTTCACAAAAAGATCTGGGAATGCATATGAGATAATTCTTGTTTATGTTGATGATATTGTTTATATTGGTCCAAGTAAGCAAATGAGTGAGAGTTTTGCTAAATCCTTGCAGAAATATTTTACACTGAAATCTTTAGGTCACATTAACACTTATTTGGGTGTTCAGATTACTAAAACTCAGAAGGGGTTTAGTATTTCACAAGAAGACAAGATTGAATAACTGTTGCATCATCTGCAATATGAAGGATGCTAATCCAGTTCGCATACCTATGCAAACAGATTTCCATAATCTGGCACATGAACCAAGTCCTGATTTTGAAGATCAAACACTTTATCGTTCAGTAATTGGGTCCTTGTTATACATTAGTAGTTGGACCAGATCAGATATTGCACTTAGTGTTAATCTTTTGTCACGACACGAAGGTAAAGCAAAACAGTTTCATTGGTTATGCATTAAGAAATTGTTGAGATATCTGAAGCACACTAAAAATATGAAGTTGTTGTTAGAACCGACACATACTAACTATGCAGAATTATGTTGTTATGCAGATTCTGATTGGGCGAGTGATAAAAAGTCACATAAAAGTACTTTAGGTTATATGGTGTTCCTAAATGAATGTCCTGTTTACTGGCACGTGTGTAAACAAAATTTCATTTCATGTTCATGAAGCCGAATATGCTTGTATTTCAGATGCATGTAATTCTTTAACATGGTTTGATGCTTTAGTTACAGGTATCTGGACCCATCCGATACAGCCAATCACTGTGATGGAAAACAATGAATCTGTGGTTCATATTTCCAAAACCCGTTTCACAGGTTCTAGGTCCAGACACATTGACATTCGGTATAAGAACATAAAGCAACTAGTCAAACAAGGTTTTGTTAAATTACAGTATGTGTCCACACATGATCAGATTGCAGACATGTTAAACAAACCACTTGCAGCTACTCAGCATGAATACCTGCGTGAGAAGATATGCCTTACCTGATGTCCGCTCATCAGACAAAGAAGGGGGTGTCATTGCATTTATTTTGTGTTTGTCTGGTGAGCTTCCACAGAAGTTTCCAGAATATACCGGACTGGTTATCATGTTGCCTTAGTAACAAGATATGAGTGCCTTGTGATGTTTGATGTACTGCGCATGTGTGCAGGGGAGGAGTTTTACTTTACTTTTACTTTCCTTCATTTTTTTTTTCTTTTGCTTGCTTCTCAGAATGTACTGCTTTTTCTTTTGTTCCTAGTTATTTGTAAATAAAATATGCTGGCAACAGAAAAACACGATTCATTTCCTCTAATTTATAAAACTGAATTTTTTCGCTTTGAAAGAAGCCCTGGTTCTCTGTTTCTGAGCCTTCCCGCTGTGATACAACTGGCTGGTCGGATTCTCACTTTCCCTAGGAGGACTAAGTTGGATTAACTTTTCCTGCTCTCTAGTATTCTTTTCCACCTGCTTGACTAAGGAGTTGTATAGCCTACATTCAGCCTGTTCCTCTGCCTTGGATCTCCTAGTTGCTCTGGCCTTGACTCTAATCTTATCTGCTGCTTCCTTAGCTGAATCCCTGGTTTTACTGGTTTATTTGCTCCTACCCTGCTGCTGTGTTTCAGAAGTCTGAGGTGGAGAAAGAGTGGCAGTGGTTGATGTTAATCCTAGTTGTTATGAGGACTCTATATAACTAGAACATAAATGCTATAATGAATGGGAGCTAATAATATCAGGTGATAGTGCTATCTGTGATCCACTCAAGGAAAGGGAATTCAAATTCCTGAGCAGTCTGCTAGTTGCAGCAATCTGCCAGGCTAAGGGATCACCAGTTGGGAAATGAAGGAGAAAGCTTCTAAAGACTATGGCCGCAACTCCTGCAAAAGGACAGAAAAGGTGTCCTAGGTTTATTCAAAAGGCTATTTGTATCTGGACAGGCTGAGTTAGGTTTGCAGCCCAGCAGATATATGGCATAATGGGCGTTTGCAAAAGTCAGGCTCTTTGCTCTCCAAAATGGCACTCCCGCTAAAATTACTTGCTACTATGCCCAGCAATGAAGTAGAAACAACCACAAAAAAATTCCTCTGCTCTGATTAGGCAACTGTCCCTTATTTGGGCAGACTGCCTAGCAGGCAAGAATCACGCCAAAAGGTTGGCGACCCGTGTTAAATCAAAGGTTTGTCCACCAAATAGCTGGTTTAGCAGACATCAGATACAATAGAAAACTTTTCTGATCACACTCTATCTCGTTTGATGTCTATTCCCTCTTAAATTGACAGTTTAGCCTTGAAAATGAGGGTTTATCCGTTAAATCAAAGTTTTACTACAAATGAGGCCATTTATGTTAATTATATAATTATACAAATGATGTAAATTGATGCAAATGGTATAAATTGATATTTAAAAGATATTCTGATTTAAAATGAACACCTCGCATTCCTCCAACCAATATATTAAATGGATGATGTACTTTATAAAGATTTTTAGTATACCTGCAACCATGCAACAAGACTGCTTTGAGTAAAAAACCACAGAATATCACTTCATCTTTGAGAAAATATTGCACAAGAAAATTCAGATATAAATTGAAATATAACTTTCTTTTCTGTTTAGCAGGAGTCAAAACAAATTATGTCAACAAGCCAGGATCAGACTTTTTTTTGTTCGCTTGAAAAGAGAACTGTATTACATGATAACAGACAGTCTCCCCCAGGTTAAAAACATCTGACTTTCGGACAACTTTTAGATTGCCTTGAATCCTATTACATTAAAAAATACCTGAATACAAATACAAATGGTTCGTAATAATAAACATGCATTGTTTTGTGACACTATATGAAAACATTGCATTGCTTCAGTAATATGTTGGCTCAAAGAAGAATGATGTCCAACATTTTAAGTAGGATCATGATATTGAGTAAGTATTCTGACTTATCTGCAAATCTGATTTAAAGACAAGACTTAAGAACAAATCTCATTTGTAACCCAGGTTCTGTTTATATTAACTGTTTCAAATCAAACGTTTATTGTCAATGCACATGTGTACAATTAAATTGAAATTTACAACTTATTTTGATTAATATGTAATATATCCCTCATTCAATTAATCAAACAAGGGTAAAATAATACCAGTAACACTATCCATGTTTTCACCATGATATTGTGATCTCATTCCACAACATGGCACTTTATTTACTTGTTTGTAATAAATAAACAGCCCAATTATCAAAGCTTTCTGGATCGTTCACAATAAAACACCATCCTAAAAATATCAAATCAAGTTAAAAGATATACAGTAAATTTCAAAAGTCATTCATCAAATTAATGAGCCAATTGCATGCCAAAAAAATTTCAGATTTCTAATTTATATAGAGATTTAAAGGCTTTGAAACAAATAAAAAGCTGTTCTAAAATTTTTCTGTGCACTCAGACTATATATCAATAACTGCATTTACTTTTTCAGTTGTGAAATGAAAACAAGAGATTACAAGGAAATATACAGGATAAAGTTGCAAGCTTGTACGTTCAGTATGAGCATGCTTGGGTAAAACTAGCTCTACTGCACCTATGACATAGACACCAAAATGTGCTAAAACTGACTAGTACTGTCCTCAGCTGGAAATGCTGCATATAACAGGGGTATAATCAAGGTTGGGAACCCAATTTATAATCTCTCCATATTATTAAAACAATGAGTGGCAGCAGTTAGTTTCTATGTATCCAACAAGTGACAACAATAGCAAGTGGAAATGGTAAAGGGCATAGGAAAGAGGGAGGAATGTAATTCTGTTGGTTACATGCAGGCATTTTTGAGAGTAAAATAACTTCATAGAAAGTCAGCATGAACTCTGTATACAAAAATTACAAAATAATCTCCACCAAATAAATGAAGAGTGAATTAAAAAAAAGAAGTTGCTTGAAACAGATTGAAAATAATGTGCTACAAAGGTGGAGACTACATTCTTGCTTTTCAGCAGAAAATTTAGAAATAATCTAAAGAAATCTACTGAGCCCTTGTACAAATATTTTTCCAAAAACAATTGGGAGGATTTATTTTAACATTAAAGCTGGCTAATATATAAAGTGCTATCCCAAACTGTTCCTTGTTGACCATTGTTCCTTAAGTTGTATGTTTTTTATTGGAATACTTCAGATTTATAATATAACAATCTGATAAAGATTCCCTTGACATATATTATTTCAGCAATATCTTTAAAAATCCAATCATCCCCAGATCAAGCTAACAGAATTCATCTTTAAGCATTATGATTAAAATCAAAACCAATAAATACAATTTTTGCAACCTCAATGCGTGCAACAATTTAAAGCAACATAGCAAAAATATTTTATTCTCTTTATGTTACAGTATCACAAAGAAAAATCTTATGTTTGCCATGAACTATAAACTCACCGTATGCAAAGAATAACATGATTAAGCCATACATGCCTCATGACAGACTACAGTAAGTACAAAAGCTTTCTGATTATAGAATTCAATGGCCAATTCAGGAAAAACAAGCAAGTCACAATGCACATTTTCTTAGTGCTTTTTAAAATTCTCAGTTCTTTTGATCTTCAAATATGTACATTCACATGCATGAAAATAGAAACTTATGGATATGCTTTGCTTCCAAAGCCATTTTAATCATTTACACTGTACATAGAAAAAGAAAAGTTCTAAAACTTCAGAATTTTTTACAGTGCCACATACATTTTAGTCTTCAAATCAGAAACATGTTATAAAACTGATATGATGAAAAGGAAAATATTACATAAGAGAATTACTCATCTTTTCTTTGCCTATTCCTTAAGACCCAGAAGTGTTTAAGTGATTGATAATGTAAACTTTACATTCAAGATTAGATACTGTAACTTAACCAATTTCATAAGTAATATATCAAAAAGCAACTGCAATTTCATAACTCTCCCATGAAGCAAATTCATTGCATTCAATTATTCGACAGATCTTCTTTGTCAACGGAAAGCCATAATTAAACCTTAATTTACGTCTCCTCAGCAAAATCCGACTGCTTTTTTACATCTTAGAATAATGTTTTAACTGCTCTGAAAAAATATTTGAAATACAAAATTCTAATCACCAAGCAGAAAGCTACTAAATTATATTACCATATGCTATATTAATAAGGCTGCACATTTAGTAATAGATACTAAGAACATCACTCTTTGCTTATAAATGAGATAAAGAGGTTGCAATTAGAGGATCATCTATCCATTCATCTTATATACCTGCCAAAGCAACACAAAAATGCATATAAATTTCTAAGCTAAAAAAGATTTCCTTGTGATTTGAATATAAATATTGAAGTATCGTGTCAGTTTCTAGCTTTGTTTATGAAGGAGAAAATCAGGGGCTTTTTTTTCCTTTGAAGAATTTGCCAAAATTAAAACAGTAATCAGCTAGCCAGCTCATTACCACGTCTCAGTAGCAGCCCTGAAGCTCAGAACAGTTTGACATCACATTCAGAACTGGTGCCAAATCACAATTCTAGCAAATCAGGCAGTCTGATAACCATAGCTTTGAATTGTTATTAACACCTTCTTGTAAGGAACACAACATTAACATTACAGGACAGTAGTTATTAAATGGAGCACACCGTTCACGGAGAGAAAAGGAATTCTTAATAAAGGTACATGTAGTATTTCTTGAGGAGTAGCATTACACGTGGAGTCAGGGGTTTATTGTCACCTGAAAAATTTCCGTACCTATTAGTCCAAAAATCATCTTTTGCCCTTATTTCCAAGGTGTAGCAAGCACACTATTCCAGTTAAAGAATGGGAAACATTTTATATCTCAACGATCCCAGATAGTTGTGAGTTCCCTGTGTACAGGATACATCTTTCTGAAAGGAAATCTCTGGATTAGGGGCACCTCTCTCAAATCTTAGACCCAACGGCTTTTTGCGTGGGCGTCCACCTCTTCTTCACTTCCCTCGTTCTCATTCTCATATCATTCCAAGCTCCTTCGAGGCCTCTAAGGCCAGTTGAGATGCCTGGGATGGAGAGGGACATAGATATTCCGTATGGCATGCGTGCGTGCATGCATGCATACGAGCGCGCACTCAGAGTGTTCATCCCTTCTCTCTTTGTTGCAGCGAGGGAGGCAATTAAGAAAGACAGCGACCGCTCCGTACCTGGATGTAGTTGGTCTCGCAGTATTCGGCCACCCGTTCGAGGTTGGTGTAGCTGTCGAAGAGGGCCCGGCGCCCTCCCGGGATCTCCTCCTCCAGCAGCATCTGCAGCTCCGCCATCTTCACATTCTCGCGCGTGCGCACTCAGCCCCGCCCCTCTGTTCCCTCTTTCCACCCCCACTACCCCCCAAAACCCAGGCGTCCCGCCTTTTGTCCACAACGCCTGCAGTAGTTAGGTCCACGTCCTCCGCCGCTTGCTCAGCGCTCGCTAAGCCCCCCGCTGGCCGCGGGGTTCAACTTCACTCTCTGCCTCCCACCCACCAGCCGCAAACCAACAGTAGCGAGGGCCACTGCGCATGCGCCGAAGTTTTCCATGAAAATTCTTTTTCGCGCGCCCCCTTTCTCGGCGATTCCCTACCTCCCACCGTTTTCTGTTCCCACTTCCGGTGCCTGCATTTCGACGGGAGAGGTGTTGGAATCACTAGGATACTCCAACACTAGGTATAGTGACTGGAGAGGAGGTGGGAGGAAAAAAAAGAATGTCTCCCACTGTCTTGTCTATACATTTGCCCATTCAGATTTAAGGCTTTTTATTGTCGGCACAGTTCTGCATATTTATTTATTCAAATTTGTATACTACCCCCTCTCCCTAAGGACTCGGGGTGGTTCACAGCGAGATAAAAACATATAAATACAAATATAATAGATTTTTAAAATAAATTAAGAGAATTAAATAGATAGGCTTTAAGAGATTAAGAGTGGGGAATTAAAAAAGTTAAAAACCATTTAAAAGCCAAATTTATAACCATTTTATATAATTCTAGGCCAGACCGGCTAGATGGAATAGGTGGGTTTTTAGTGCGTGCCGGAAGGTCAACATGTCGGGGATGGTCCTTATCTCCAGGGGCAATTCATTCCAGAGGGAGGGGGTTCTCAGAGAGAAGGCCCGAACCCTCAGGGCCGTCAGCCGTCCAGCCGGTGGTACCCCAAGGAGGCCCGCTCTATGAGAGCGCACTGGTCGGCGAGAGACTGATGGTGGCAGCAGGCGGTCCCGTAAGTATCCAGATCCCAAGCCATGGAGCGCTTTAAAGGTGGTCACTAACACCTTGAATCGCACCCGGAAGGCCACTGGGAGCCAATGCAGCTCACGTAAAAGTGGTGTAACATGGGAGCTCAGAGGAGCCCCAAAGACCACCCGCGCGGCTGCATTTTGCACCAGCTGGAGCCTCCAGGTGCTCTTCAAGGGGAGCCCCATGTAGTGACCATTGGCATAATCCAGCCGGGAGATGACGAGAGCGGATGTGACCATGCGAAGTGCGTCCCGATCCAGAAAGGGCCGCAACTGGTAGATCCTACGGACCTGACAAAAAGCCCCCCTGGTGACGGCTGCTATATGATCTTCTAACAACAGCCGTACATCCAGGAGGACACCTAAATTGCGTGCCCTTTCCGTGGGGGCTAGAAATTCCCCCCCATGGCCAGCGAAGGAGTGAGCTGGCTGTATCGGGGCGCTGGAAAGCACAGCCACTCGGTCTTGGCTGGGTTGAGCTGAAGTCTGTTTCGCCCCATCCAACCCCGTACAGCCTCCAGGCACCGGGTCATCACTTCCACGGCTTCGTTAGGGTGGCCCGGAGTAGAAAAGTACAACTGAGTATCATCAGCGTACTGATGAAATTCTATCCCAAAGCCACGGATGATCTCACCCAGCAGCTTCACATAAATGTTGAACAGGAGGGGCGAGAGCCCCGACCCCTGAGGTACCCCACAAATCAGGGGCCTCAAGGTCGATCTCTGCCCCCCTGCCAACACAAATTGCGAGCGGTCGGAGAGGAAGGAGGAGAACCACCGTAACACGGTACCTCCCACTCCCAACGCCCCCAGTCGCCGCAATAAGATACTGTGGTTGACAGTATCAAAAGCTGCTGAGAGATCTAATAGGACCAGGACAGAGGAAAATCCCCTGTCACGGGCCCTCCAGAGATCATCAACTAACGCGACCAATGCCGTTTCCGTGCTGTGTCCGGGCCTGAAGCCTGATTGGTGTGGATCCAAATAGGATGATTCCTCCAAGTGCCGGGGGAGCTGTCGTGCCACCACACTCAACAGCCTTCGCCATAAAGTGAAGGTTTGAGACCGGACGATAGTTAGATAATAAGGTCGGATCCAGGGATGGTTTTTTGAGGAGGGGTCTCACCACCGCCTCTTTCAAGGTATGAGGTAAGAACCCCTCACTCAAGGAAGCATTTATAGTGCCCTGGAACCAACCACGTGACACCTCCCGGGTGGCTAAAACCAGCCAGGAGGAACACGGATCTAATAAACATGTGGTGGCATTAAGCCCACCTAGCATCCTGTCGACATCCTCGAGGGTCACAGGATCAAACTCCCCCCAGATAACCTCACTGAACTCCATCCCTGTCCCCTCGTCCAGAGTTGCCCAGTCAGAGTCCGATCCATCCCGGATCTGAGTGATTTTGTCCTGGAGAAAATTCTAAAAATCCTCAGCCCGCCCTTGTAGAGGTTCATCCCGCGTTCCCACTTCTAGGAGGGAGCGGGTCACCCTAAAAGGGCGGCTGGGCGATTCCCTGCGGACGCAATAAGGGCGGAGAAGTGAGAGCGCTTCGCCACCTCCATCGCCACTAAATAGGTCTTAATATAGGACCGCAATAGTGTTCGGTCAGATCCGGAGCGGGTGGTCCTCCAACGGTTATCTAGGCGTCTTTTCCGACGCTTCATCTCCCTCAGCTCCTCGGAAAACCAGGGAGCCAATTGGGATCAGCATCGGGTCAGAGGCCGCAAGGGCACGACCCGATTGAGGACACCAGCCGCCGCCCTATCCCAGGCGGCGACCAGGTCCTCAACCGGGTCGTGTGTCCGAGCGCCAGGAAATGGCCCAAGCTCTGTCAGAAACCTGTCCGGATCCATCAGGCACCTGGGGCGGAATCATCGTATTGGCTCCACCTCCCTGCAACGAGGGGGTGCAGTATGGAAGTCGAGTGTAAGGAGTGAATGATCAGACCATGACAGGGGCTCAACAACTATGTCCCCTACACCTAGATCATCCTGCCACTGTCCAGAGACAAAAACCAAGTCCAAGATGTGACCCCCAATGTGAGTGGGATCCCTAATTAACTGGGTCAGGCCCAAGGCTGTCATGGAAGCCAAGAACTCCTGGGCTATCCCCGAGGTATCGCCAGCTGAAGGCAAGTTGAAATCCCCCATGACCATAAGCCTGGGGGTCTCAACCGCCAAGCCAGCAATGACCTCGAGGAGTTCCAGCAGGGCCAATGTCACATAGCAGGGAACCAGGTACGTGATCAATAGGCCCATCTGAACCCTGGAACCACATTTCACAAAAAGGGATTCACATCCGGTCGTCTGAGGAACAATGGACTTCCTAGGACATAGATCTTCCTTGATAATTATTGCAACCCCCCCCACCCCTCCCCTGGGCCCTCGGCTGATGAAAAACCTGAAACCCAGCTGGGCACATCTCTACCAGGGGAACACCCCCTTCACAGCCCAGCCAGGTCTCAGTAACACCCACCAGGTTCGTCCCCCCATCAGTGATCAAATCGGAGATAAGGGGGGCTTTATTAACAATGGACCTGGCATTGCAGACCATCAGCCGAAGGCCCGGGGCCGGATCGTTTAGACAACCTAGAGAACAGGAGATGACCTGGGGGTCGGAGCGCGCCACCATGCATAAATAATGGGGGCGGGCTCCCATAACATAATACGGCCCCCTGTCAATGCCATACCTGCCTCTCCCGCTAACCGTGCTAATAGCCATCCCCTTCTCCCCCTGAAAAGAAGCCCCTATCCTCGATCCAACCAACTCCGCTCCCAGGACCTCCCGGTCGCACCCGGTCTGGCCCTTGTCTCAGCCAGGTTATCCCCTAAACCCAGTCTGGTTTCCCTCCCTAACCCCATTAAGAAATAAAAGAATATAAGGAGGAATAACTTCTTGCGCTCTTCCCTTGACTGTGCCACCTCTCGGGATCCCAGTGGGATCCGTCATCAAGGAATGCCATCGAAAGGCCGGAGGGCCATCACAGGGATAGAGGAACTCCCCTGAGGGCCCATAATTCTGCTGAAGTGTAAACAATTCGTCCTGACCTCTGAAGACCAGCTGGTCGTGGTCTCGGCGTCCCAGATCAGAAATAGGGATGGGAAGGCCTAGATAATTGGGGCCAGCTCATCCAGGCCCCATTATCTGACAATGGTACTTGTGGTCTCTGTCCTCGTCGACGCCGGCATCGTCGGTATCGGCAGAGACAGGATCGGCGTAAGTCTGGCCCCGGTACTGTCACTGGAGTCAACGAAATGTATGTACTTGGACTCACTTTTTGTCCTTTACTGTATTAATTTTTTAATATAAACCATCTGAATATAAGAACCATGAGGCATTTTAAGCAGAACGTTATTTGATACAGTAGGAAAATTATTTTGATTGAGACCTAAAGCTTTGTGACTGTATCACATATCAACTTTAGGTCTGCTTTGTCATAGTTTGTGACATCTTGGTGACTCATAGTTTCAGCCATTTGATGAACAGGGTTAGATTCCACGATCATGAAATTTTTATTATTTCCAAAGTCCAGAAAAAGTCAATAATAATCATCTGATCAGTGTTGAATATTCAATAGGAGTGAAGTCTGATGCAAGACTATTTTATTTGTCAAGCATGTATTAGGTAACATGTATTTACATGATTATGAATACATGAAATAGATACAAATAAAAAGAAACATTAGGACGGGGACGGTAGGCACGTTGGTGCACTTATGCATGCCCCTTACAGACTTAGGAATGCGGTGAGGTCAACAGTAGACAGTCTAAGGTTAAAGTTTTTGGGGTTTGGGGAAGAAACCATAGAGTTAGGTATACTCGTAAACAAATGCAGAGCTTCCTGGGTTTTGCAAACTTTTACCGCCAGTTCATTCCAGCTTTTGTGAATATTGCCCTCCTCATTACAAACTTGTTAAAAATGAAAGGGGGGGAGAAATCCAAACCAAGGCAATCCCTTACCTGGACGATTGAGTGCCAAGCGGCATTTGAAAAACTTAAAACAATTGTTCTCAGCAGAACCAATCCTGAAACACCCAGACCCTGAACCACCATTTGTCATCCAAGCAGACGCTAGTGATGTAGCAGTTGAAGCAGTTCTACTCCAAAAGAATGGACGTGGACAGTTACAACCATGTGCTTATACTTCCAAGAAACTGACAGGAACCGAGCAAACTTGGGCCATATGGGAGAAAGAGGCATATGCTGTGCGATGGGCACTCCTCACATGGAGACATTTCCTAGAAGGGAACAAAATCCCCTTTGAAGTCTGGACTGATCATAAAAATCTAGAAGACCTGAAAACTCCACGGAAACTCTCAGAAAAAAAAGCAAGGTGGGCTCAATACTTTAAATGGTTTAATTTCACTCTCAAATATCTCCCAGGGGGGGGAAATCTCTTGTCAGATGCCTTATCCAGGAAATCCCAATACAACAGCAAAAAGATTGAAGTTATAAAATCCATGATCCAACCAACCCAACTTGTAGCCAAAGTAATCACCTGGGCACAAGAGAAGAAAGAATCACTGACTGACAATGCAACAACTTCAATATTTAAGGAGGCACTACTTAAGGACGACTGGCTCCAGGATAACAAAAACACTTGCTTACTCAAAGATGGTCTAGCCTGGGTAAAAAACAAACTTTACGTACCTGCCAGCCAGAGGATGGACCTCGTGAAACGATGCCACGACTCAGAAATAGCAGGACACTTTGGTTTTGTAAAAACCCTGCACCTCATCAAAAGACGATTTTGGTGGCCATCTCTTAAAAAGGACATAGAAAACTATGTTGCCAGTTGCCCCATCTGTGCTGCTGCAAAAAGAAAACAAGGAAAATCTGGACTTTTACAAACAGTGGCAGAACCTTCAACACCCTGGAAAGAGATCTATGGACTTTATAGTGGAGCTCCCTGAAAGTACAGGAAATACTGTCATTTGGGTTGTAACTGATCTTTTTTCAAAACAGGTTCATTTTGTACCCTGCCAAAAGATTCCAATAGCCAAGGCCTTGGCAAAGATGTTTTTAATACAGATTTATCACGTTCATGGAGCTCCCCAACAGATTATCTCAGATAGGGGTGTACAATTCACATCCACATTTTGGCAGGCGTTTTTAAACCTATTAGGGTCCACCCAGGGGTTGTCGTCATCAAATCAGCCCCAGACTAATGGTGGAGCAGAACAATTGAATAGCATATTAGAACAATATTTAAGATGTTTTATTAATTACCAACAGGACAATTGGACTGACCTTCCTTTTGCAGAGGTAGCATACAACAACTCGGTCCACAGCAGCACTGATTTCACCCCATTCCTGGTAGCCACTGGCCAAGAATTCAACCCCATGCCGGAACTATCTACCAAGGAACCTGAAATTCCCTCCCTTAAGGAGTGGATTAATAATTTGCAAGTCACTTGGCCAGTGGTCAGACTAGCCTTACAAAAGGCTAGAGCAGCTTTTAAAGCTCAAGCGGACAAAAAACGTTGTGATCCTAAACCATTCAAAGTTGGGGACAAAATTTTTGTCCACAAAATTCCTAAAACTGTTGCAACCCTCTAAGAAACTGGGACCTAAATTCATTGAGCCATTTTCCATCTCCAGAATTATTAACCCTGTTGGGAAGCTTCTACTTTCCAAAACACTTAGACAGGTTCATCCAGTATTTCACTATAGCCTACTCAAACAGGAGATCACTTCAAACCTTAACCCACCCACCCTTCCCACACCTCCAACTTCCATTATGGTACATGGGGAACAACATTTTGAAATTAAAGATATCCTTGATTCGCGCACTCACCGTGGATCCACACAATATTTAGTAGCTTGGAAACACCTTCTTTCCTCAGAAAATGAGTGGTAGCCAAACGACATGTAAAAACACCCACATTACTATGGAAGTTCCACCTGAAATACCCTCACAAACCATCCTAAGTTGTAAAAGTAACACATGTTTTATGTCTTCCAGGTGGATTTTTCAAATTTTTGAGGAGGGCAGTATATCAGATCCATGTATCTGCCATTCTTCAATGGAAGAAGAAGGGGGGGAAGTTGGTACAAGTAATCCTTTTTGATGTAACCTGAATATCCTAAATCTTATATTGAATCTGTCTAACTTGCATATGATATACAACTGGAGGACTGGAGCCAGATGTCTGGAAACTTGTCACCTCTTGGAGAGATGGTAAGAGGAGAAGAGACCATAAAAATTCCAGTTCTGGAGGATACTCCTTGGGAAACTTTTCTAAGATACGTTCCCAGAAAAGGGGAGGGGGGAATTAACATGTTGGTTCTTTGTTTGACTAAATCCACATCAGAATAAGGGGAGGGGTTCTAACTCCTTTTATCTATTATTGTATGCCTGGAAGCATCTTAGATTTTGCTTTGACTAGTACTGGGATCACTTTCTTTCAATAAAGAATTCCTTTTGAAGTACCTAGCTTTCAGAAGTTCATTCTTTTCAGCTGAAGGGGAAAAGTCCAGTACTTACAGGGATGACCGTGGTTATAGTGACCATAGGTTGGGTAAGGAGCTGGTCCTGAAAGATTTTTTAAAGATTATGCTTAGAGCTTCTGCTATGGCAGTGGAAAGCTTTTTTAAAAAGTAGGCACATAGTCTGTCGGATCCAATAGATAGAGATGGTTTTAGATTTTGTAGTGCTTTTTCGACATTATCTTCTGTAAAATTGATATGTATTAGATCATTGTAATTGTCTGTGGTTCGACTATGAAATATTGGGCATGAGCCATGGTTGTTTACAAAGACTGAGCCGAAGAATGTGTTAAAGAGGTTGGCTTTAATGGTTTCATCAAACAATCTTTACTGTTAGGTCATTTTAGAGATGGGATGGATCTCTAGTCTTTAAGTTTGTTGTTTACAAAATTATAGAAAGCATGGGTGGAATTCGTGCAAAGAAGGTTTTCCACTTGTTTAATGTGATAATTGGTGCATTCAGTCTTTATCTGGTGGCATAGGTTTTTGTAGCATTTTTAAAAATTGGCAATGTGGCCAGATTTGTTTTTCTGCCAAAGGGATTTTTGGATTGGAGCTTTCTTATTGTTATGGTTAATTTGTTTTTTCTGGTTTTGGGGATTATTAGTGGTACGTATAGTTTGATGACTCTTTTGACTTCAAGTAAAAAAATGTTGTAATGGTCTTCAGCAGTATTGCATCTAGTGAATAGAATTTGCCAATCAAGAGATGAGAGGTCAATGTCTATGAGATCATAGTTGGCTTTTTTAAAGTTATAGTTGGGGATCTCGTCATTATGATTATTTTTGTGAGGACATATGTTGAGACAAAAGTCATCATGCTGTGGTCATGTTAGAAAAGGGTTCTTTTATAGGTAGCCCATAAATTGAGTTCAAACTGTTGCAGAAGATGAAATCAAGGCAGTTAAGCCTAGTGTTAGTTACTAGTTACTCAAGTCCCAGATTAGTTACAGCATTGTACAAGGTTGAGTGTATGGGTTCAGTTGTACATTTGTTTTGGGTCCAATTAATAAGAGGTAAATTGAGGTCACCAAGCAAGATAAGAGTATGTTGGCAGGAGGATGCCCACATTAGTAGTGAAGTTAACTTGTTTGCATAATTGGGGGCTCTGTAACATAATAAGAAGCAAAGTGTGATATTTAAGGACAGTTCGCAGACGATGATCTCAGGAAGAACAAGTTCCTGGGTAAGTTGAATATTTTTTAGGTGTAGGGACTTTTTATAGAAGATAGCAACACCACCTCCTCTACAGTTTTCACAGTCAGATCGGTACATTCTATTACTGTGTCTATTACTGTGGTAATGGATTCAGGGAGGGATCTATTCAGCTATGTTTCACAGACAAATATAACATATTTAGTCATATTTAATAAGAGGAGGAATTCAGGTATTTTATTTATGATGCTTCTTGCGTTAAGTAGCTTACATTTAAGGTCAGTAGTAGTTGGTATTGAGGAAGTTAAGACAGTGCAGAGTCCACGACAGTGAATTCTTTGCAGCATGGCTAAGTCGGGCTGTGAGTGAAGTTTTTTATGGTTGGGGTTGGTTTTAGCAATTGAATTTATTATATGAATGAATATACATTTACTGAACTCATTTTTGCAAACGACTCTACAAAATCATGAGGCCACTGAGCCGTCATTGTACTTGTACTCAGGACCATCTCTGGAAAATTCAATGATGTCATCAGGGGAGATGTTTGATGTATGAGAGTAGTTTATGATGTTGCGATATCATCCCAATTGGTGTCATCCAGACCAAATAAAATAGTGTTTGGACATTGCCGTTCACATTCAATGGCGTCTTTGATGAGTAAGGGGATATCATTTGGATGGTTGGTATTATTTCCTGAGTTGGTGGTTATTTGTGGTTGTGGTTTGGTGGTTATTTGTGGATGTGGTTGTGGTGGTTGTTGTTGAACTGAGAATTGATTTTAAGCTGTTAAGTATTCATTTATCTGTGATGCATTTTTTTTCAAGAGATATGTTTGTAAAGTTGTTTCAAAATGTGTTACTAGGCGTTCTTCTATGGAGTCAATGGATGATTCGATGTTTTCAGCTCTATCAAACAATTTGTCCAGCTTAGGTAAACATGATGGACAGAGACAAGGGAATGTAGCTGATGTTTTTAGGAGATTGGCTACTTGTTTGGTTAATTGTAAGCAGGTGATATGGGGAATATTGTCACATAGACGACATTCAATGAATTCTTTGTTTTCAATGTTGGTATCAGAAAATAAGCATTTGCAGTTTAGGTAGTCAATGGTAGAAATATTTTTCTTTTGTTGTTGTTTGGTAGTGGAGTGTTTGGAGTTTTTGGCTGGCGTGGTGGATTCATTTTGCAGATGTATAGTTGAGTACTTCTTATTTGTTGTTCAAGGTTGAATTAATTAATTTGTTATTTGCTGGTATGGATAATAACTGTCTTATTTGACTATAGACCAGTAGCTCTCACATCCAGAATTATGAAGTGTTTTGTAGACTGGTCTTAAAATATATACAAGATTGCCTCCCATCAAACCTTAACCCATGCCAGTTTGCCTATCGGAATAATCCACAGAGGATGCTATTGCCATGGCTCTCCATGCTGCACTGAACCATCTGGAGCAGGGGTCTCCAACTGGGAGTTGAAGTCCACAAGTCTTAAATTTACCAAGGTTGGAGACTCCTGATCTGGAGCATAGTGGGAGCTATGTAAGGATGCTTTTCATTGATTACAGCTTGACTTTTAATACCATCATTCCAGATATACTGATTAAGAAGTTGCTAGAATTGGGCTTCTCCTCTCACATCTGCTGTTGGATAAAGGACTTTCTTACTAAAGATCCCAAACTGTTAGGATTGACAACTATTTTTCCTCCACTCTTGCTCTCAGCACTGGCTCTCTGCAGGGTTGTGTGCTGAGCCCCCTTTTGTATTCACTATACACCTATGACTACACTCCCTCTTGTCCCACTAACTCTATAATAAAATTGGCAGACGACCCCACATTGGTGGGACTCGTACCAGAAGAAGATGAAACGGCCTACGGGTCAGAGGTTCTCAGACTGGTCTTGTGTGCAAGAGTCATATCCTTGCCCTGAACATCAAAAAGACCAAAGAATTGATTATAGTCTTCAGACAATACAAAGGAGAGTCACTCCCACTATATATCAAGGAGATTGTGTGGAAAGAGTTCATAGTTTTAAATTTCCAGGAACTCATATTTTCAACAACCTTATCTGGTTGGTCCACACTATGGCCTCTGCAAAGAAGGCCTAACAGTTCCTGCACTTTCTGAGGCTGTTGAAAAAGAGTGTGGTCTGGGTGAGAAGTTGCTGGTTACTTTTTACCGTTCTATCATCGAGAGCATTTTGGCATACTGTGTAATGGTGTGGTATGCTGGATGCTCTGTAATGGATAAGATGATGCTCCAGAGAGTTATAAACACAGCACAAAAAATCATCGGTTGCTCTATTTCTTCTTTGGAAGAAATTGTGAAGACCAGACTCCTCTCTAGAGCACAAAAAATCTCAACAGACTGTTCTCATCCTGGTCGTTCATATTTTGAACTGTTACCATCAGGGAGACATTATAGATGTCTTAAAATGAGGACTAATAGACTGAGAAACAGTTTCTTTTCCAAGGCAATAATTGTCTTGAATCAAACAGTACATTTGTGATTTAGTTCTATGTATAAAGTGGCATTTTTAAACTATCTAACGTAATATATGTTTTCAATAGATTTTAGACTAGGTTTTTAATTATTATTACTTTAATTATTTTACTTTTTAAATACTGTGTAGTGTGGTTGTGATGTGGTGTTTGGGGCACTGTGCTGCAGTAGCTTTCAAATTTCATTGTATTTTGAATGCAATGACAATAAAGGTATTCTGTTCTATTTGTTGGTAATTCTTTGTTAGTAATCAATGCCACTGTAACTTGATGTTTGTTCAGGAGCTCAGCCTCTTCCTTTTCCCCCACATCAACAACTTTATAGTTGAGTTGAGAGGGATTGACTAACCCAAATAATCCAATGAGTTTCCATTGGTTTAGAGTGGACTAGAATCTGGATCTCCCTGATGCCAGTCTCATACTTTAATAGTTTCAGTTTTCAGAGACTATGAGAACATTTCTAGAGGTAAACACAGAGATGGACCTTTGTAAACTTTGTACAAAATTAAAACTAACCCACCTGCACTGCAAAATATAATCTGTGGTTTTGGAAATAGAACTACATTGTAAGCCACACTGAAACTACTTAAGCAAATCGGCTACTAAAAACATATTTCATTCTTTTATGAAATTCATTTAGATCAGTGTCTGCCTTTGTGGTATATACCAAGAATGAACAATCTGGCTGCCTAGAATTGAGAACGCATTCCAGAGGAAAGTGCAATCTATCCAATCTTCAGTAGCCTACTGTGCAGAAAGAAAGAAAATGTTTAAAAATAGTAAAAAGAGAGAAAATGTTTAAAAATAGTAAAAAGAGAGAAGCAACCTACACCACTGGTTTCACGAAGAATATTCCTGCATATGTAGGTAAAATTGCACCACTCACACTCAACCACATGATATGAGAAAAAGCAGAACAACTTCTGAAATTTGCAAAAGTAGAAAAAAATTCATAAAAAGGATATAGAGAGCCCAGTGACATATATAACCAGTGATCATGGAATGATGACTCTTGAGCTGGGAGTAAGAAATATTCACAAAGTGCTTCTGCTTTCTGGGATTCAACTCCAGCAGCATTTTACTGTGGACTGAGTTGCAATAGTGGTGCCACTTATATTGCAGGAAAAAGTGAAGGCTTCATCTTGTACATCTACCAGGAAATAAATCTCATCGAAGGACATACTCAGTAGAAGGGGGCACCTTGGATTGACAATTCACATACTTTTTTGGGGGGTTGCATTGTCATTCATTGGTTGCACTGTCATTCATATTAAGGGAACTAAGGCAGGCAACATGCCACCAGACAATCAAGTTCAGCAGAGGATATGGACATTGATGCCCCAGAGGGATATATGGTATTTGTAGATCTCATCCGTTCAGCTAGGAAGTCAGAAGCAGAGCAGATTTTGTGGGAGAAGGATTTATTAGCTGGTACTGTATCCTCAGAAGCCAAAACAGAACTTTGATTCTAGGCTGAAATCATTAATCCAAGGAATTAATGTTGAGATTATAATATAAGAATTCTAGCAAGCCCCCCACCTTCAAATGAGAGTCCTGTATCTAAGCAACTGGGGGAAGAAACAATTGTCCTGCTTTTTCAATGTACAGGTAGACTTTGACTTACAGCAGTTCATTTAGTCACCATTCAAAATTACAACGGCACTGAAAAAAGTTACTTATGTCTATTTTTCACACTTACGATCATTTTCAGGATCCCTAAGGTCGTGTGATTTGAATTCTGATGCTTGATAACTGGTTCATATTTATGACAGTTGCAGTGTTCCGAGGTCATGTGATCCCCTTTTGCAACCTTCTGACAAGCAAAGTCAATAAGGAAGCCAGATTCACTTAACAACCATGTTACTAACTTAACAACTGCAGTGATTCATTTAACAAATGTGGCAAGAAAAGTTATAAAATGAGACAAACAAAACTCAACAAATTTCTCACTTGCAACATAATTTGTGGGCTCAGTTGTGATCGTAAGTCAAGGACTACCTGTAGTAAATTAGAGCTTGCCTCTTTTGTGAAGGAGGACCAGTTTGCACTTCACTGTTTTGATAACTGTTGGATGTATCAGTATCAAGAGTTACGGTCACACCAGGATTCTTGTGGAGCTTCCCTTCTTATAAAACAGCTGTTGCCAGAGGTGAAAATGACTCTTGCTCTTATAACCTTCCAAAAATTTAAGACCTTTGGATTTTAGAGACAGTTGTAAGAAAAACATTGCACTGTAAAGAGTTGGATTAATATATATGTGTTTATTTATTGCTTGTTTGTTTATTTATTTGTATCCCAGGTTTATTATTTTTTTTACAAATAGCTCAAGGCAACGAGCATATTAAATATGCCTTCCTCCTATTTTCCCCACAACAACCCTGTGAGGTGGATTCAGCAGTAAGAGGGTGACTGGCCCAAAGTCACCCAACTGGTTTTCACAGCAAAAGTGAAACTTGAAGTCACTGTTTGCTGTTTTCTAGTTTGGTGCCTTCTTTTTCCCAATTTTTTTTATTTCAATCTACATATAACAATAATATATTAACAGTGTGGCATCAATATATCATACATCTCTCATTGCATATATTCATATTAATTCATACTTCTTCAATATTTATTTTCAACCTTACTCTCTCCAAATGCCTACCACCATATAGGACAGAACAGAATAGAATAGAATACTTTATTGGCCAAGTGTGATTGGACACACAAGGAATTTGTCTTGGTATAAATACTCTCAGTATACATAAAGAAAAGGTACATTAGTTAAGAATCAAGAATCATAATGATAGTCATAGGGTACAATCAACTATCAAATCATACTAGAAAACAGTCAGTATAAATCATAAGGATACAAGCAACAAAGTTACAGTCCTACAATCACAAGTATAATTAAACATACCTAGTAATTCCATTATTCAATTTTTTCCCTATTTTCATTTTATTTTTTTAAAATAAAAATTTCTCATTTGGCAAGCAGTATGGTTCCTGGTTTCACATTTCAATATAAACATGACCATAGTTACCTATTCATTTTACTTGTTTAATTTCATATTACATCATCCTTATTATTAAATATTAAGCTTATCTTATCCAATCCCAATTCATGTTCTCTTATCTTATTTTACAATATTGTCTAAAATTCTTATCTCAATTCTATGTTCATTTATTCAATTCCAAATCCTAATATATCTCCTTCCATTTTTCTTAGTATATTGTCATATCTTATTTTTCAATGTTATCTAAAATTCTCATCTCCTTTCTATTGTCATTTCTCATATTATCTTTTTCCCTGTCACTTGTCATTTTATCAATCATTATCTGTAAATATAATTGTCCCCTCTAGTTAATAATTCAAGCTAACCACCTTCATTCCTCCTTAATATCAATCTCCCTATTTAATATAAAAACACATATATATATATATTTTCTCAGATTCTGCATTATATTTTCTCTAAATCATCTATACATTACAAAATGCTATTTTCGATATATTCTTATACATCCCAACACATTGCCTTGCAGAATCCTCTTCCTTATCCCTTTTTTTTTCACCCGTTATCTCTTACTCTTTGAACAATGTACCTTCTTTTCATCCTTGTTTGTTTCCTGTTCCTCTTTACTTTCTGGTCCTTTCTCTTAATTCCCTTTTTCCCCATTCTTATTCCCCTCCTTTTCTCATTCCAGTTATTAAACTTTTCTCTCTCCCTCTTTGGATTTTTCTTTTGCACTTCCTTTTTCTGCTTTTTCCTTCTCTCTTTAACCATTTTCTGAACCATTCTCCCTTTTATCATCCCATCAGACCACACATTTTTAATTCTAATTCCTTTTCCCCCCTGCTTAAATGATTGTTGTTCGTTTTGTCTTTCTGAGTTGGCTTCTTCTTTATAGAACTACTCCCTCTCTGGTTTATTATGTTCTTGTGTATGCTGAGTCATCATTTCTAATTTCTGTAGTACATAATTACACATTTCAAGTTTGATTTTTATCATGTCCCTTGTATCTTGCATATCCGATCTTAGATCTTGTGAGTTCAGTCTTATATCAATAAGTAGCTCCTCCATTATATCTTCTCCGGGGGCAATTTGTTCCAGAGGGAGGGTGCTCCCAAGGAGAAGGCCCGTACCCTCGGGGTCGCCAGCCATCCAACTGGCAGCACCCCGAGGAGGCCCACCCTATGGGAGCGTACTGGGCGACGGGAGATCGATGACGGCAATAGGCGGTCCCGTAAGTACCCAGGTCCCAAGCCATGGAGCGCTTTAAAGATAGTTACTAACACCTTGAATCACACCTGGAAGGCTACCGGGAGCCAATGCAGCTTGCGCAAGAGTGGCGTAACATGGGAGCTCCGAGAAGCCCCCAAAACCACCCGCGCGGCTGCATTTTGCACCAACTGAACCTTCTGGGTGCTCTTCAAGGGGAGCTCCATGTAGAGAGCATTGGCATAGTCTAGGCGGGAGATGACGAGGGCGGATGTGACCATGCGAAGGGCATCCCGATCCAGAAAGGGCCGCAACTGGTAGATCCTGCGGACCTGACAAAAAGCCCCCCTGGAGACGGCCACTATATAATCTTTTAATGACAGCCACACGTCCAGGAGGACACCCAGATTGCGCGCCCTCTCTGTGGGGGCAAGAATTTCTCCTCCCACAGCCAGCGATGGAACTAACTGGCTGTATCGGGATGCCGGAAAGCACAGCCACTCGGTTTTCACCGGGTTGAGCTGAAGCCTGTTTCGCCCCATCCAACCCCGCACAGCCTCCAGGCACCGAGTCATCACTTCCACAGCTTCATTGGGGTGGCCTGGGGTAGAAATGTACAGCTGAGTATCATCAGCGTACTGATGAAACTCCACCCCAAAGCCACAGATGATCTCACCCAGCGGCTTCATATAAATGTTGAACAGTAGGGGCGAGAGCCCCGACACCTGAGGAACCCCACAAATCAGGGGCCTCAGGGTCGATCTCTGCTCCCCTGCCAACACAAATTGCGAATGGCCGGAGAGGAAGGAGGAGAACCACCGTAAAACAGTGCCTCCCATCCCCAACCCCCCCAACTGCCGCAATAGGATACTGTGGTCGACAGTATCAAAAGCCGCCGAGAGATCTAATAGGACCAGGACAGAGGAATACCCTCTGTCACGGGCCCTCCAGAGATCATCCACCAATGTGACCAAAGCTGTCTCCATACTGTACCCGGGTCTGAATTCTAATTGGCATGGATATAAATAGACAGCTTCATCCAGGTGCCAGGGAAGCTGTCGTGCCACCACACTCTCAACAGCCTTCGCCACAAAGTGAAGGTTGGAAACCGGACGATAGTTAGATAACAGTTGGGTCCAGGGATGGTTTCTTGAGGAGGGGTCTCACTACCGCCTCTTTCAAGGCGGCAGGTAGAAACCCTTCACTCAAGGAAGCATTAATAATACCCTTGAACCCACCTCACGTCACCTTCCGAGTGGCCAATACCAGCCAGGAGGGGCATGGAGATGGTTTTAGTTTGCGTAGTCCTTTTTCAACTTTGTCTTCTGTAAAATCGATATGCATTAGGTCATTGTAGTTGTCTGTGGTTCAACTAGAAAATACTGGGCATGATCTATTGCTGTTTACAAATACTGAGCCAAAGAATGTGTTAAAGAGGTTGGCTTTAATAGTGTCGTCATTGCAGTCTTTACCATTAAGTCCTTTCAGGGGGTGGGATGGACCTTGAGTCTTTTAGTTTGTTGTTTACAAAATTATAAAAAGCGTGGGTGGAATTAGTGCGTAGCAGGTTTTCTTCTTGTTTAATGTGATAATTGGTGCATTCAGTCTTTAACTGGTGGCATAAATTTTTGTATCGGCTTTTGAAGTTGGCAATGTGACCAGATTTGTTTTTCCGCCAAAGTGATTCTTTTTGGATTGAAGCTTCCTTATCGTTATGGATAATTTGTTTTTTCTGGTTTTGGGAGTTGTTAATGGTACATATAGTTTAATGACTCTTAACTTCAAGTAAAAATATGTTGTAACGGTCTTCTACATTATTGCATCCAGTGAATAGAAATTGCCAATCAAGGGATGAGAGATTGTTGTTTATAAGATCATAATTGCCTTTTTTGAAGTTAGAATTGGGAATTCCATCGTTGTGATGATTTTTGTGTGGACGTATGTTGAGACAAAAGTCAATCATGTTGTGGTCACTGTTGGAAAAGGGTTCTTTAATTTGTAGTCCATAAATTGAATTCAAACTATTGCAGAAGATGAGATCGAGGCAGTTGTTAAGTCTAGTGTTGTTGGTTACAAGTTGTTCTAGTCCCAGATTTGTTACTGCATTGTAGAAGGTTGCATGTGTGGGTTCAGTTGTACATTCATTAAGGGTCCAGTTAATATGAGGTAGATTGAAGTCACCAAGAAAGATAAAAGCATGTGGGCAGGATGCTTCCCATGTTAGTAGTGTATTTAGCTTGTTTGCATGTTCGATGTCATAATCAAGGGCTCTGTAACATAGTAAGAACCAAAATGTGATATTTAAGGACAGTTCACAGACGATTTATTTATTTATTTATTTATTTATTTATTTATTTATTTATTTATTTATTTATTTATTTATTAACATAGAAGGACTCAGGACGGTGTACAGCCAACTATAAAACATTCCACAATTATAAAAGTTAAAAGAAGATTAAACATCCTAAGGCTGCCTTAAAATTGTACCCAACCCTAGTAAATTAATAAAAACCCCAAATATTAAAATCCCGAAATTTAAAATCCAAAATTCAAAAATTGCTCTAAAACTCCCACTTCAGTCCAGGCCGGCCTGCTCAAAGAGCCAGGTTTTCAGTGCACGTCTGAATGCTCTCAGGTTGGTGTTATTACATAACTCCGGAAGCAGACCATTCCAGAGGGTGGGAGCCCCCACAGAGAAGGCCCTATTCCTTGGGGTCACCAGGCGGCACATAGATGCTGTCAGTACCCAAAGGAGGCCCTCCCTGTGGGAGCGCACAGGTCGGTGGGAGACTACCGGCAGAACGCAGTCCTGCAGATAGCCTGGTCCAATGCCATGGATCGCTTTAAAGGTCAAAACCAGAACCTTAAAGAGAACCCAAAAGGCCACCGGCAAACAATGCAGCTCGCGCAGGAGGGGCGTCACATGGGAGTTTCTTGACGCCCCCATAACCACCCGCGCGGCCGCATTCTGTACCAGTTGAAGCCTCCAGGTGCTCCCCGCAGGGAGCCCCATGTAGAGAGCATTACAATAGTCCAGGCGGGAGGTGACAAGGGCATGAGTGACCGTGCGTAAGGCGTCCTGATCCAGAAAGGGCTGCAGCTGGCGAATCAGGCGAACCTGATAAAAAGCCTCCCTGGAGACAGCCATAATATGATCTTCTAAAGACAGCTGTGCATCCAGGAGGACACCCAAATTGTGAGCCCTCTCTGTGGGGGCCAAGATCTCTCCTCCAATAGCAGGCGATGGAGTCAGCTGACTATATCGGGGCGCCGGAAACCACAGCCACTCAGTCTTGGAAGGGTTGAGCTGGAGCCTGTTCCCGCCCATCCAAATCCGCACAGCCTCCAGGCACCGGGACATAGCCTCCACAGCATCGTTTGGGTGGTTTGGGGCGGAGATGTAAAGCTGAGTATCATCAGCATAGAGATGACACTGCACCCGAAGACCACGGATGATCTCCCCTAGTGGCTTCACATAAATGTTAAACAGGAGAGGGGAGAGGACCGACCCCTGAGGCACCCCACAAAAGAGGGGCCTAGAGGTGGACCTCTCCCCCCTGCCAACACAAATTACGAGCGGTTAGAGAGGAAGGAGGAGAACCATCGCAAGACAGTTCCTCCAATTCCTAACCCCTCCAACCGCCGCAATAAGATACTATGGTTGATAGTATCAAAAGCCGCCGAGAGATCTAACAGGACCAGGACAGAGGAATAACCCCTGTCACGGGCCCTCCAGAGATCATCAACCAATGCGACCAATGCTGTTTCGGTACTATTCCCGGGCCTAAAGCCCGATTGGAAAGGATCGAGGTAAGTCGCTTTCTCCAGGTACTGAGGGAGCTGACGCGCCACCACACTCTCGACAACCTTCGCTAAAAAGGGAAGGTTGGAGATTGGACGATAGTTATTTAAAACAGCTGGGTCCAGGGCAGGCTTCTTGAGGAGGGGTCGCACCACCGCCATTTTCAAGGCAGTAGGAAGCGACTTCGTTCTCTCAACGAAGCGTTGACAATCCCCTGGAGCCAGCCTCGTGTCACTTCCCTGGAAGTCGAAACCAACCCGGAGGGACACGGGTCCAACAAACATGTGGTATTCAGCCCCCCCAGTAGCCTGTCCACCCCCTCAGCGGTCACAGGGTCAAACTCCTCCCAGATAATAGTCTCAAGACTTGCCCCGGACACCTCCCCTGGGATCGTCCAATTGGAGTCCAGTCCGCCCCGAATCCGAGCGATTTTGTCCTGCAGAAATCTGCCCTGCCCTGCAAGAGGTCCTCCCGCGCTCTCTGCTCAAGCAGGGAGTGGGTCACTCTAAACAGAGTTGCAGGCCGATTTTCTGCCGACGCAATAAGGGCAGAGAAATATGAATGTTTCGCCACCTCTATCGCCACAAGGTAGGTCCTAATATGAGACCTCACCTGTGTCCTGTCGGACTCGGCACGGGTAGTCCTCCAAACACTCTCCAGACGTCTTTTCCAGCACTTCATCTCCCTCAGCTCCTCCATAAACCACGGAGCTGGATGGGATCTGTGCCGGGTCAGAGGTCGCAAAGGCACAACTCGGTCCAGAGCCTCGGCAGCCAACCTATCCCAGGAGGCCATCAAGTCTCCAGCCGAGTTATGAGCCAGAGTCTCAGGAAATGGCCCAAGCACCCTCTGGAACCGCTCAGGGTCCATCAGGCGCCTGGGGCGGAACCATCTGCACGGCTCCGCCTCCCTGCAGTGGGAGGTGGTGGTACAGAAGTCAAGCCTAAGAAGAGAATGATCTGACCATGACAAGGGTTTTATAGCTAAGTCCCCGAAGCTACAGTCATTCAACCACTGACCAGAGACAAAAATCAGGTCCAGCGTGTGTCCCCCCATGTGAGTGGGGTCAGAAGCTAGTTGGGTCAGGTCCATGGCCACCATGGAAGCCATGAACTCCCGAACCACCCCAGAGGTTTCCCCAAGCGAAGGCAAGTTGAAATCCTCCATGACTAAAAGCCTAGGGGTCTCAACCGCCAGCCCAGCTATCACCTCAAGGAGTCCGGGCAGGGCCGATGATACGTGGCAGGGAGCCAGATACACTATCAAAAGACCCATCTGAACCCCCTGCCCCCACTTCACAAAGAGAGACTCACAACCAGCCGTCTGAGGAACAGTGCCTCCTTAGGACAGAAGACTTCTCTAATAATCACCGCCACCCCACCACCCCTTCCCTGAGACCTTGGCTGATGAAATGCTAGGAAACCTGGTGGGCACATCTCCTTCAGAGGAATACCACCCTCTGGGCCCAACCAGGTTTCGGTAATACCTGCCAGGTCCACGCCCTCCTCCTGAATAAGATCATAAATCAGGGGGGCCTTATTGACAACGGACCTGGCATTGCACAACATCAGCTGGGTACTCAGGGCCTGAGACTCTGCACAACCAGGCCTGCAAGACGGGTGAAGAGGGTCGGAGCGCGCTATCGCTTGAAGACAGCGACTGCGCGATCCCATAACCTGATATGGCCCTCTTCCCCCGCCATATCTGTCCCTCCCACTTACCGTGCCAATGGAACCCCCCCCCCGGTTGCCCACTCTCTGTCCGCCTCCTCAACCCACGACTCTCTGAGTCCTCCCAGACGTGCGTGCCAGCCTGGCTACCTCCAAACTCCCGCGGGTTGTCCCCCAAACCCGGTTCAGATTTCCCTAACCCCACTAAAAACCTATCTAAAAATTTACATACCCGAGAACCCTCCCCAAAACGTTTCCTGCGGCCATACCATCTCTCGGGATCCCAGGATCCGTCATTAAGATAGGTTTTAGAAAGTTTCGCGGGCCACTTGAGGGAAAGGGGGACATTCCTCAAGGCCAGAGGTCTTTCATAGAGTACTTTAAAGGCTCCAATGGATATGTCCCAGCCATCCGACGACGTGGGGGCTCCTCCGATCAACACCAGGGCCGGGCCCAAAAACGATCAGCCCACATCCGCGGTTCATTCAGCCACCATCTCCGTCTCCGGTGGCATCAAGGCGGCCGCGACACAGGCAACACCGATGCCTCCAACGCCGAGACCACCATCACCGAGGCCAGTGCCCCCAGCAAACTAGGTGATGGCCCCAGACCTCAACTCTGCCGCCATCGACATCGTCGTCCTCGCGCCACCCAGTCACCGCTGCCTCCATCGCCATCAGGTTTCTTGAAGCCATAACTTCCTCCACTGGAGCCACTGCCGCCACCGTCAGATCAAGAGACCCCCTCTGCCGACGCCATCACCGCCAAGAGACCCTCTGGTGGCTTTGATGTCATCCACAACTCCTCTGCCACCTCTGCCGCTCCGCTGTTCCTCTGGAGCCTCCACCCCCCGGCCCTTTAACTATCTCTGCCACCGATGGGGGCCTAGGGGGAAGGAAACTCCAACCGCAGCTTCACCCGGACGACTCCGGGGCTTCCGGCGGCATCGACACCTTCCAGGCTCTTCGGGGCCACCAACCCCCCACCCCCCCAGTCCAACCACCTCTGCCACCGGTGGGGATCGAGGCATCATCCGCGGCCCCACTGTTCCTCCGGGATCATCGCCACCGAATGCTGGGCGCGAAACCTGGCCGCGGCAGGGCCTCTGCCGCCCGAGAACTACCCGGATGACTCCAAAGTTTCTGGCGACATCGACACCCTCCAGCTATTTCGGGGCCTGCAACCCCCAACTCCCCGGTCCAACCACCTCTGCCCCCGGTGGGGACCTAGGGGGGAAGAAGGTCTCATCCGCGGCTCCACTCCTCATCTGGCATCACCACCGCCGAACGCCAAACACAGGACCGAAGCCTGGCCGTGGCAGCGTCTCCACTGCCTGAGGGCCATCCGGGCGACTCTGAAACCTGCAGCAGCGACGTCTCCCAGTCCCTTCGGGGCTGCCAACCTCCCCCGGTCCAACCATTTCTGCCACCGGTGGGGACCTAAGGGGGAAGGAGGCATCATCCGCGGCCCCACTAGCCATCCGGGATCGTACCTGCTGCCACCGAACGCCAAACACGGCCGCCGGAATCCAACCGCGGCAGAGCCTCCGCTGCCCGAGAACCACCCGGGCAACTCCAGCTCTGCCGGTAGCTCCATCACCCCGCGGCTTCACCAACCCCCCCCCCCTGGTCCTTCCGCCACCTCTGCCACCGGCGGGGGACCCAGGGGGGAAGAGGCTTACCCCTAAAACTGGCTATCCCAGCGGAGCCCATCCTGGGGACGCCCTCCGGCCGCCATCTTGGAAACAATGGTCTCAGGAATAGCAAGCTCCTTGGTAACTTGGATGTTTTTTAGATGTAGGGGCTTTTTATAGAAGATAACAACACCACCTCCTCTATAGATTTCACGATCTGATTGGTAAACTTGATTGTCTATTACTATGATAATGGAGTCAAGAGAGATGTGTTGAGCCATGTTTCACAGACAAATATAATGTCGAATTTAGCCATATTTACTAAGAGGAATTCAGGTATTTTATTTACAAGGCTTGTTGCATTGAGTAGCTTGCATTTAAGGCCAGTTGCGGTTGGAATAGAGGTAGTTAGGGGCATGTGTGCCTAGTTTTGAGTGATATTGGATTGGATGGGGTGGGGTTGGATGTGGAGTTATGGGTTGTGTGACTTTCTTTCGATGCAATCAGCTCAGTAATCAATATATAGGTCCTTTTCTCCATTGTCTAGACGGTTTTTGAGTTCTGCGCGGAGTTCACGGAAGCAGATTCTTTGCAGTATGGATAAGTTTGGCTTTGAGCAAAGCTGCCTTTCTCACATGTGCAGTCCCATCAGTGACATAAACATGTTTTGAAAGTCTTTCCCACCATTCTGCAGACAACTGGATGCTTGTGAAGGTTGTATTATATTGAAGAACAGTGATTGCCTAAAAAGAAAGCCTCCAGAAAAAAATTCTGATTATTAAACCAGTTTTCTATGTGAAAGCATCCAAATGGACTTTTTCACTGTGTGGGACCTTGATCCCTTACATGCATAGAAATTCTGTATAGGGTTTTAACTCAGCTGTGCAACCCTATAATATAGAAAAGAAATTGGAAATACAATATCTAATCAGTCCGGCTAGGCAGCAGAAGGAGTTAAAAATCATCAGTCATTATGCAGCCTTTTGAAATATAGCAGCTCTATGAATAACATGCACTCCACGCAGCTCGCAGCTCGGCAGAAACATAAACTGTTTTACTACCTCTCTGTTGTCTATGCATGCTCTATGCATTTGAATACTCTGCAGCAAAGCTGAGTGTTAATAAAGAAGTTGTCAAGACATTCTTCTATATATAGATTTCTATTGAATGCAGTGGTCATATCATAAGACCTGGTTTTTCATCCAGCTGTTTTTTCCAATAGCTCCAGCCATAGTTTATAGGTTGCAATGTAAAGCCACTGAGTGTGCTTTCTTTCTTTGTTCAAGAGAGTGATGGCTCTCTTGAACAAAAAAATGAGGCAACAGGGTCAGACAAGATGTATTTAACTCTGTACGATCTGTACAGCCTCTGCCCTATGGAAAACTTCGCCCCTAAAGTTCAGCAGGTCTTCATCCTTCTTTTACAGCCTTCTGTAAGGCTTTAAAAACTTGATTTCCCCCACCAAGCATTGGGAAGTTAGATGATGGCACTTTAGCACAGGCTACCACCAGATTTTTATTGTTTTTGATCTTTTATGTTTTAACTGGTTGAGCTTTATATTTTATAAAATGATTTAATATATCTTTTAATTTTTGAAAGGGAATCATCCAGAGTTGGTTGAAAGATGGGTGGCTATACAAATGTTTTAAATACATAAAAATAAAATCTGTAAAATGTAACATTTTATTAATCAGATATCTATAGGCAATCACGTTGAATAAAACATTGCCATTATGCTCAAGGTGAAAAGGAGTTAAATTTATTTACTTGCATTTTACAGACATTTATTATTTGTCTATTAAATTTAAAATCTGTTTTTCCTGAGTCTGATGTATCCTAGTCAAACACATTAATCATTCAATCATACTGTATCTCATTTTTTCAGTGATTTAACTAAAAGATATTTCTCAGTTATTTTCTTAGATTTCTTTAATGAACCTTTTTTTTCTTTTTGGTGAAAATTGCAGACCAGTTTCAAAATGTTGAAAAAGTAACCATGGAGATAGTACAAAATACAAGAATGCCTCTTTTGATTTTTGGCAGCATCCAGATATCTCTGAATTATTTTTTAAAAAATAAAGAGATGTTAGCTCATATTTTCCACCAGGGACAATTTTGAATCTATTTCAGACCCAAGGGAACAGACTGGAAAAAAAAGTGGGGAAGCCTAGAAAAGCCTATTAGTTTCTGCTTTGTGCTTTGTTATGCAAAAACAAATAATTCAAATTATTAGTAAGAACATTACATGTAAAAATGATGTTATTTTCCAAGATGTTACATATAAGTATAACCTTGAGAATTAGAATAAAAGATGCTTCATATCGAGTAAACATTTCAAAACATAAATGCTTCTACTATCACTTAAAAGGCATTGTACATAACTGTTGTCTTTTTCTTCTTAGCAAATTTAACAATTTTATCTGAAAACAATGACACAATTAGTACTGGGAAAAGATAAGAGGTTGAGAAAATGATGGCCAAATCAGAACTTACAAATCAGAACTTACAGTAAAGTGGGATAATTGCAGAGTAATAGTTTCATCTGGGAGCATAATGCATCTTGATATTTCACCTATTTTGGCAGTTCTGAATATGATTTTACTATATAAGCCTTACTGAATTCAAGCTCGGATGCAGTTTTCTAGATTTGTTGCACAACAATTCTCAGCAGCCCCCAGCCAAAATGGTCAGTATCATGAGATCCTTGAAGTCACAATTCAACAACGTCTGGGGGACCTTATACAATCTTTGGGCCATCAGTTTTCAGGGACTTTGGGAGGGATAAGCATACAAGTAGAACCTCAGGTGATGACCATAATCTGTTTTGAGAATTTGGTCGTCACTTGATTTGGTTGTCACCGGAAACTCATTAAATAAGAATTTAAAATATATTTTGACTGTATTATACAGAGATCCTTATGACTTCATCTATACAATATTCTCAATATTTCTTTCTCCTTAAAAGCTTTCCTTATCTCATAGATAGAAATGGAGAAGAACCTGGTGCCAGTCTGTGCTAATGTGCCATCATCTAATGGGGAAAAAGCTAGGTCTTTAAAGCCTTATAGAAGGCTAAAAGGATAGAACTTTAGGGACAAGATGTTCCATAGGGCAGGGGCTATACAGGTTGTACAGAGTTACATGCATCTTGTTTGATCCTGCTTCTACATTTCTTTTTTCTTTTTTTATTAAGAGAGCCATCACTTTCTTCCTCTGCACACTCAGTGGCTTTACATTGCAACCTATAACTATGGCTGCAGCTCTTAAAAAAAACAGCTGGATGAAAAACTAGGCTGTTATATACAACCACAGCTTTTAACAGAAATCTATATATGGAAGAATGTCTTGACAAACCTCCTGGTGGTTGTCTCCAATTCTTCCTCTTGCCTTCACTCATATATTTGAATATTAGTGGCTTTACTAAAGATTTCATCAGCAGACATAAGACAAAATCCATTGTGCAAAATGTACGCAGCAATGGATATACATATCATAGCAGCTCTTATGGGGCCAGTCAGGTGCACATGAGGAAATAAGACTCCCTTTTTGCAAATTTCTTTTAATGACCAATTACAGATTTCTTTGTATGTTATCCTCCCCAACCCTTAAAAAGTAACCCAGAGCAATATGGGAGTGGGGCAGAGGTGGTATTCAGCAGGTTCTGACCAGTTCTGGAGAACCGGTAGTGGAAATTTTGAGTAGTTCGGAGAATCAGCAAATATCACCTCTGACTGGAGATTTTACAATATCCTTCCCCTGCCACGCCCACCAAGCCATGCCCACAGAACCGGTAGTAAAAATATTTGAATCCCACCACTGGGATGGGGGCATTAGGTTGTGCATTGTAACACTCAATATGAACTTATTGGGGTAAGAGGAAGGGGGTGGGAACTCATACAGTTTTCCAAAAACCAAGATCATTCTGGATGGATGAATTATATATGGATTTCTTTTAATTTTTTTTTCTACAGATTGTGAGATGTATGAGCCAAATTATTCAATACTCACAACACAAACAGGTCTGGTTCATAATTCAAAGGTTTATTAAAGAAAATAAACGTTTGCAAACCGGCCTTCAAGTCCCTTCCTAAGTGGATTGGGTACAAGAAGAGCAAGCTTCCATATTCAAACAATACATTTTATACTGCTGCACAAAACACGCCATGCCTAAGAGGCCCTCCCCACACACCCAGGGGTGGCTTTCTACTGGTTTGCACCGGTTCTATAGAACTGGTTGTTAATGTCACTGGTAGTTCTAAGAACCGGTAAAACCAACCCCTGCTTGGCCCCACCACTCTACGCCGCTCCTATGGCCCCAAAACAAGTTTTTTTAGTGTGCATATGTGAAAATCCCTTCCTCATTTTCTCCCACCCGCCCCTCCCTTCGCTGGCCCTGGCCCCCCACCCCATCTGCCGCTCCAAAGTAAAAAACCTTTTTTTAAAAAAAGTTTTTTTTTTTACTGTGCATGCATTAAAATCCCTTCCTCATTCTTCCCTGCCCACCTCTCCCTTCACTGGCCCCGGCTCCCATCCCTATCTGCCGCTCCTAAGTAAAAGAAAACCCATTTTTTAAAAAAAGAGGTTTTTTTACTGTGCATGCATGAAAATCCCTTCCTCATTCTCCCCCGCCCACCCCAGCCTGCCCCTACTTATAGTGCATGTGCGCTACTACAAAAATTTTCCCGCCCGGCACCATCATACCAGCAGCAACAGCAGCAGCAACGCAGCCACCAGCCGTTGCTGCCTGCCTTATGCGCCCTGCTGAGTGAGTGAGCGCAAGTCGCAAGCCCTGGTTACCACTGCCGCTAACCGCCCTTGCCCGGCCGGCCTGCCTCCCAGGCCTGCCTGCCTGCCTGCCTTGCCTGGACTGCCTCCCGCAGTGGCTGCCATTAAAGAAGACTCAAGCCCCGACCGCCGCTGCTATTTATTTATTTATTTGTTTATTTATTTTAACATTTATATACCGCCCTTCTCCCGAAGGACTCAGGGCGGTGCACAGCCAGATCTACCCCAACACATGTACAAAAGTTAAAATGAGATTAAATAGTTTGGGCTGTTAGAATTAACAGCCTTGCCTGCCCGGACTGCCTACCCCACCGGCCTCCGAAGACGTGGATCGGTAACTACGACCTCCAACCCAGTCACCTACCTACCGCCACCAGTCCTGGTCAATTGCCGACTCCCAGGACGCCCACCGCCCTTGCTGAAGCTCCCTGCCTCATCCACCCCCATCTTCCCTTGCCTGCGGCCCTCCATTGTTGCTGCCTTGCCTTCCCACAACCAATTGGTAGTGAGGAGGCAAAGCAGCAAGTCCTAACTGGCCCAGTCCCCTACCTCCTCTTACTGCCGCTTCCAGTCCAGTCAAGAGCTGACTCCCAGGCCGGCCGCTGCTGCCTCCCACATGGCAGCCACCATCTTGGCTAGGCCACCGTCACCTTCCCTCGCCCACCGCAGCCCAAGGGTAGCTGCCTTGCCTTCCCACCACTGATTGGTAGTGAGAAGGCAAAGCAGCAAGTCCTACTGGCCCAGTCCCCTACCTCCTCCTGCTGCCGGCGCCTTCAGCCCGGTCGAGAGCCGACTCCCAGGCTGGCCGTCCTCACCATAGCAAGCTTGAAGACTGAGGAGGACCCCGGCATAGCTGGCTAGCCAAGTTGCCTGTTTCATTTTTGGTGAGTTGCTTTTTTTAATTTATGTATTTATTTTTTTTACTATCTGTTTTTGTTTTATTAATCAAAAACAAAACAGATACTAAAGAAATAAATAAATACATAAATAAAAAATATTTTACTATTCATCTTGATGTTTCTTTCTCCTTTGCTTAAAGAGACATCAAGATGAATAGTAAGATAAGTTTTATTTATTTATTTATTTAGTATCTGTTTTGTTTAACAAAAACAGATAGTAAAAAACTAAATAAATACATAAATAAAAAAAGCAACTTACCAAAAATGAGACAGGCAATTTCTTGTTACATTGATGTTATACATTATCTGTTTCTGCTTAAAAAAATATATAGCAACATCAATGTAACAAGAAGTTGCATGCATACATAAATGGAATTTTTTTTAAATAAAAGGGTTTTATTTTTTTAAAACATAAACAAAACAAACATAAACCATCTTCAGTTACATACAGTGTGTTGGTTGGTAGAAATCCACTATATATATTTATATTATTACTATTATTAATTACTTACTAGACTTTACTAATATTACATCATTTTATGCAAGCAAATCACCATTTTACTTAATCTACTTTATAATGTTCATTTCATCATCACCAATCTATTCTATAACAATATATTCTTACTTTACCTTACCTCTGTAATTATATATTATAAATATATTCTTATATTATAAAGTATTATAAAATATTTCATAAATGAAAAAGCAAAGCAGAAACAAATATCAATAAGTACAGCAGTGTAACAAAAATTATTTAATTTTCTTTGTATTGACTTATTTCTAATTTTGTTAATTATATCAACATGTTTATAATGATCAATCTTCTGTATTTAATTGATACATAGCAATGATCATTCTCTGCCTAATTTCTACCTCTTATCTCTATCCATTTCTGCACATTATAATTTTTTTATTTCATTTTCATCTAGGGGGATTTCTTCGTTTTTCCACTGTTATACAAACATAATTCTAGCCACTGTTAACACGCGTAACATTAAATATGTATTGTACTTCCTTTATTTATGTGGGTACCAACAAAAATATTTCTGGTTTTAAAATTTAAATCTATATGTTGCTTTACCATTTTTGCTAATCTTGACACTATATCTTCTTGAATAGCTACACTAGCAGTGTCCAATACTGAATTAATATATTCCAGTTTTTTAAACTGAGGAATAAATTTCAGAAAAAGAGTTCAGTATTGCTCTGTGAATATGCCTATCAATTCCATTCGTAATCTAACTTCTTAGATGATTTTGTACTATTATCTTTTTTTTGTACTACGTATATCTGCATAAGGCTGTAAAAAGCCTCAGTATATTTTTAAGCTGCATTCTAAAAAGGTTAGGTGACCAAACATGGCTTCCCCTGGCTTCTCTCTCTCTGCTATAGAGAGAGCATTCCATTAGGGACTGTTGGTCCAGGTAAGTAGTCTTGGCTAGGAAAGATTTTTGTGCCACTACGGCCATAAAATAACAAACTCCCTTAGTTTGTTAATAGTATTTCCATTTTAAGTGTTTCTTTTTCAATTAATGAATTGTAATTATGAAAATATCAGCCATTCTTTTATATACACAGTGCAACATCTTTTTTATAGACTGTCATTTTCAAATCCACTTTCAGTTCTGTCTCATTCTTGTTTGGTGAAACTTGTTCCTCTTCCATAACATCTTTTAAACACTAACTAGCTATAGTGTCAGGGACTCTTAAAAGTAACTGAATATTACTGACCTCCATTCCTCGCCTGCTTTCTTCGCTTGCCACTCAACTTACAATCAAGTTCAAACCACTAAATTGTTGAATTTTTTTTGCAGCATATTGCCAAGATGAAAAGGCAAATGAGTTTGTCTACTTTCTTTGGCAAGAAAACAAAAAGAGATCCAAAAGAGTCATAACCACAACCATTGGAGTCTGAGGAAAGCAGAGCCAGTACATCATCCATTGAAGAAAGCAGAGCCAGCATATCATCCACATCACGACCAGAGGAAGGAGCCAGCACATCATCAGGTACTGGAAGAACTGAATCAGACACTGAAGAGAACCTTCCTGACTGCTGGACACTGCAGCAGTACAATAATTTTAGGGAAAAATACGATGAACTGGACGTTTCCCAGAAAAAAATTAGGTTGCAAGCATTGCAGAAGATTTGAAATTTTGACCAAAGAAAAAAGTGTCCATGAGTGGAAGAATTACCAAACCATCAGAAAGGAGTAAAGAAATCCAACAAGCTTCCCTCAGAAAGAAATTGAAGGAACATTTCTCATCTAAGGCTCACAACATCTGTACAGAGAAGTTGAAGCAATGTGAGCAGGATGTGATAAGCAAAGGACTGAAGAAGATGACTGAGAAATATCTGGGTAGTACATGTAGAGTGTTTACTACAGTGAATAGTCTGGCACAAACATGCAGACCATTTTCATATATAGAAGATCTGATTGAATTACAAATAACAAATGGTTTAGATTTGGGAAAAGGGTTACATTCATGTAGAACTGCGGTTGCAATAGTAGATTTCATTGCAAAAGGTATCAGGAAACATTTATTTACCAAAATTATTGAGAAAACTCACAAAATCTGTTTGATAATTGATGAAGCCTCAACAATATCTTCCAAACCAGTTCTTATACTGTACTTAAAAATTGAGGGTCCAGCTTTCTCACCAACAATTTTCCTTGAACTAGTAGAATTAGATAAACAAGATGCAAGACAATATATTGTTTGGTTATAGAAAGTTTGAATAAAATTAGGTTTAATAGAAACTATCTGGAGAAACATTTAATTGGATTTTGCTCAGATGGAGCCAGTGTTATGCTTGGGAGAAAAGTCTGTGATATGCACTAGGATAGCCAAAGAGTTTCCAAATATTACAATATGGCACTGTTTAAACCATCATCTGCAACTTGTTTTAGATGATTCTATTAGGGAAATAAAGCAAATCAATCATTTTCAATTTTTTATTGATAAAATATATTCTATTTTCCATCAATCGAATAAGAACCTAATTGAACTTAACAAAATTTCCAAACAACTTGAGATTGAAATTATAAAAATTGGTAGAGTTTTTGGACCAAGATGGGCTGCCTGTAGTTTAAGATCAGCCCTAGCTATGTGGTGGGCTTATCCAGCTCTACATCAGTTTTTCTGTTCAAATAAAAAATACTCTGGTATAGCTGCCCATCTTGAAAACTTATATTTTCTCACTGATTTGACCTTGATGATTAATGTGCTAACTGAAATATCTCTCCTTTCTAATGCATTGCAAGCGAGAAACAAAGACATTATAAAGGCTTAAAAACTTGTGATAAGATCAATTAGATCATTTGAAATGCTTACAGAGGAAAAGGGTTCATATGAAAATAAGGTTGATGAATTAATTACTTCAGAAACCTTTAAAAATATAAATTTTATACAAAATCATCGATTTGTGGGACTTCCTCGTGAAAAACTTATACAAAGCATTGTAACTATTTTGAAGAAAAGATTGATGGATTGCGAACATTTAAAAACAGGCTGCCAATTTAAAGACATTGATCTATTAAAATTTCTAAATTATTTGGAGCCAGTTTATTGGAACATTGAAGAAGTGGTGGTTCCATGGAGAGCAGATGAAGGACAATTGATTTCATTTGGTCAAATTTTCAATTATGAAATCAATATTAATGATTATCGTGATTTCATAAAAAATGTACTAAAAGATTCTAAAATTTATACAATTCCTTGCAGCATTAAAAAGGCTAGAGATATTATTAAAACTATTGCAGTCAGTCCAGCAGAGGCGGAAAGGGGCTTCTCGCAGATGAACATAATACGTTCAGAGGGCAGAAGTCGCCTTACAGTTTCCAATATTACAAACCTCCTGACCATCAGTCTAATTGGCTTACCTGTGCAAGAATGGGACCCTGTTCCTATAATACAGAAGTGGTTATGGGCACATCATCACACAGCTGATGATGCTCATGTTAAACACAAGAAAACTGTAACTTGGGCCGATAATAGAAAAGCAATTTGGGAGTACTTTAAAGTTTTATTGGTTTTTGTAAAGTTTTGTTATGTAATAGCTTTTGATTAACATTTTAAAATGTAACAATATAGTTTTGTGTACCTTTTTATTATTTAAGCATTAAAGACATGACATAATAAACTACCTTTTGTTTTGATATATCTTTTTTAATACTTAGTCATTAGGGCAAAGAAGTGATGTTGAGTTGGTCTTGCCCAGCCTCTGCAGCCCTCCCTGTAGCTGCCTGCGCCTTGCCTTGCCCTCTCCAGGGTTCCCCAGGCCTTGGAAACTGGCAAAAAGCACTTGCTAAGCAATTGACCACTAAGCAAGGACCTGGTCATTAAGCGAGGACCACTTAAACTTGGGTTGCCAGCCACATGGCCACCTGCCCGGGTCTTGCCTGGGCCTCCCCAGGCCTTGGAAACTGGCAAAAAGCACTTGCTGAATAATTGGCCACTAAGCGAGGACCTGGTCATTAAGCGAGGACCACTTAAATTTGGGTTGCCAGCCACATGGCCATGCCCACCCTAGTCACATGACCACCAAACCTCACCTACAAATTAGGCCACACCCACAGAACCGGTTGTTAAGAAATTTGAATCCCACCCCTGAACATGGGTAACTGAAGCACAGAATATAGTTTGCAAATGTATCCAGCTGCTCAGAAAAAAAGACAAAGTGAGAATCCCTGGATGAGGAGATTAAAATTTAGATCTCCATGGCAGCCATTTTGCAACGGGCAAGCTCTCCCAAGGAAGTTTTTTTTCAGCACACATTTGCAAATTTCAAGAAAAGAGCACGAGTCTGAAAGATTCTGCAGTTATATATAATCATTTTCTCTCCACTTATAGCATTTGCAAAATTTGAATAAAATGACTACTGCTTAACAAAATAATTAAAATACACACAGAAAAAGATTTTTATATACTTCTTTCCCTCAAACATATAGGAAAGATTGTGCTGACAGGAAGAAAGGATTTTCCTACATCCAGTAATGTTGTTGAATACAGTTTTTGCACTACTATAGATTGCACTATAAAGCAAGTCTAAAAGGGAAAGAGGAAATAACTAAATCTCTTGTCAGTTTTATTTTAAGCTTCACTGCTAGAATTGTTTTATTGGTGGCAGGAATTAACAGAACTTTTGTGATGCTTTTCATCCTCCCTTGTGAACTGAGACTCATAGGGCCCCTAATTATTTTTAAGCCTCTAACAAAACACTACAACATCTTTGATTTAAATATGAAAATTCTACTTGTCATTGTCAGTGGTTTCTCATAACCAACTTCCCTGACTATGCACTGGGGTGATGATGATGAAATACAGTGTTCAAATTCAGAAGGCTATAATTGAATCCCATTTAATTTCACTATTTCTATTAAATTAATTTCCATATGTGAAATGAGATGCTGTGCTAAAGTGGATAAAATTTTACTCGGACACTCTTTATAATCATAATAAACATTTTTGAACAACATCTATTATTAAAATGGTTTTTGCATGACAGAGGTACATGTTCAGGAAAATAAACATGTCATCTGAAAATAATCTTAGAAAGACCAATACATACACTGGTATAAGCAGCTGATGAGGGAATTAGTCATATATGTGAATGCACACATATGCATGGGCCTGTGCACATGTAGATGTTTTTTTGATTGTTGGTTTTTTTATTATATGATATTGGCTCAATTTTTAATTTTGGCACAGTTTGCAAGCTGAATGGATTCCTGACATGACCACTTTAGGTATAGGTTAATCAGTGGTTAATACTGAGAATAGGTTAGACAATCAGAGAACAAGAACATGTAAATAAACAACAAGATATACATTGAAGACTGTTCTTTATTTCTTTCAATAGGTGGAATCAACCTACTCTCCAAAGCACATGAAGGCAGGTCAAGAAGCAATGGATGGAAACTAATCAAGGGGAGAACTAAGGAGAGATTTCCTAACAATGAGAACAATTAATCAGTGGAACGGCTTGCCTTCAAAAGTAGTGGGTGCTCCAACACTGGAGGTTTTTAAGAAAAGATTGAACAACCATTTGTCTGAAATGGTGTAGGGTTGGACTAGGGGGGTTAGACCCCCCCAAGATTCCAACTCTGTTTTTCGATTATATGGGGCAAAATTTCTAACAAATCAATCCGTTCCAAAAAGTTGAGGTTCATAGACTTTGTGATTTAATAGAAAGGCACCAAAGATGTGACATGGGGAATTATTGGGAATATCTTTTGCAGTTTCAATTTGGGCCATGAGTAAGAATAATTCTTCCCTCATTGCCAACAGGTAAAACAAAGAATAACTATGATTTAGTTGCATGAGACTTTTAGAAAGACCAGAATTTCTGCTCTTTAGATTTCATTTCACACTGTGCTGACTTCTTAGTCCTTGTTTGGTGATTGGATAAATAAGTTATATGTTCCATACAATATGTATTCAAAGCACTAGATATCAGAGAGGATTCATATACGATATGAATATATCAGATAGAAAAAGTGTCACATTAAAACAACTGAAAGCCCAGGTACCAAGTTCACATTGATTTAAGTGAATCTTACACTTCCAAGAAACTGAGTATCTTCATGTTGTCTTCATAAATGTGGCATTTCAACCACTGGGGTCATTTTTCAAGTTTTGGGGAATGTTCTTTGTGGTTATTGTAAACTATCAATATGTTCTGTCATCTCTCGCTAGGTCCATAATCTGCTATATTAACAGATAACAGATAATCAGAGTTGGAAGGGACCTTGTAGGTCATCTAGTCCAACCCCCCACCCAAGTGGGAGACCCTACACCATTTCTGACAAATGGCAGTCCAATCTCTTCTTGAAAGTCTCAAGTTATGGTGCTCCCACAACTTCCGAGGGCAAGCTGTTCCATTGGTTGATTGTTCCCACTGTCAGAAAATTTCTCCTTATTTTCAGGTTAAATCTCTCCTTGTTCAGTTTCCATCCATTATTCTTTGTCTAGCATACAGGCACTTTAGAAAATAGCTTGACTCCTTCCTCTCAGCAGCCCCTCAAATATTGGAAGACTGCTATCATGTCTCTCCTGATCCTTCTCTTTACTAGACTAGCCAAGCCTAATAACTGTTCTGCATATGTTTTAGTCTTGATAGATGGATAGATGCCACTTAAAGATAAAGAAAGTGGGGATCAAACTAGAATAAAGACCTGGAAAATCATGGGACAGGTAGATCTCACTGAGATAAATTAATGAAAAGTTTTTAGCGCCCAGAAAGTGAACTGTAAGGGACAGCCATTTATTGATCATTAGTCGTGGCATCAACAGATGTGGATTTGAATGTGATACAGGAATTGAATTCGATAAGGATTAAATGTGGCTTGGAGATCACAGAAGATCTGGCTCCATGCAATAGGACCACTTCTCATCAGTTGACTTAAAAAAATAGCTTATTTCTAACATATATCTCTTTGGCAACAATATGTTCATGAATATTTAAAATGAGATCTCTTGCACTAATCTGAATAAAAACGTGTTTTATGTACACAAGATCGTAACAATGATTAATCAGATACCTTTGCACTTGACAAAGCAGAACCAGCAGATCTTTCTCGGTCAAAAAGCATATGGATAATTGCCATTTTCCATTCATTCTCATCTGATGTAGAAGCATGAAACTCTTGCAATGAATCATCAGAGAGCAGAGCTCCTTCCTCCAGACACATGCAATAGATTTCCTGTTTCCAGAGGACAGCTCAGCTTTGCATCAGTCAATTTTGCCAAACTCTCATTCAAGTCTGCTGGGGTCAGCCCCAAAGAGGAGCTAGAAAAAATATATGGATTTAAAACAGAGATTGTAAATGTTTCTGGCAGTTGGCAACATATCAGTGCTAGGCCTTGAGGACCAATTCGCACAACAAAATGTAACATAGATTTTGGCTGCCTAACTAATAGCTCCCATGGTCATTACTGCTATGTGTGTGGTCAAGCAATTTTCGTATTAATCTTTTCGAAAGCACTCACCACTTGTGTTAGTGGAGGCTTAACTGAAACCTCATCTGGCCAGGAGAACAGGAGATTATAACCTTTCCCACTTGTTTCACACTTCTACTTTTTTTTTAATTTTAAAAACAATTTTATTAACAAGATTAAAAACATACAAATACAAACATACAAAACATTAGTATATAACTAATCCAAATTTTTTAACATTTGTTGTCGAGCTTGGTAGGTCCTCGTTTTTCTTTAGGCATTGGTTTAAGCACTATTCTACAGTCAATAGAAACATTCATTCATTTACTATGTTATAATATTTATATATTATTTAACTATTGAATCAGAAAATGTAATCCATAATACTAATAATGAACTATTAAATAACAGGAAAGCTTTGCTAAGGTAAATTTTACATTTATATAAAACATTGAATACATAACTGATTTATATAATATTTCTTCCTACAATCATTTATTTGTTTCCACCCCCCTTTTTTTGTTGTTTTATTTATTTATTTAGATTTATATACCGTCCCCTCTCCCAAAGGGACTCGGGGCGGTGAACAGCCAGAATAAAAAGCACATATAAACACATACAATATTTAAAAATTAAAAGAATTAAATATGTTGGCTTTTACAAAGATTAAAACACGGGGATTAAGAAAAATTAAAACCAAATTAAAAATTTAAAAACCCCTAGGCCAGACCGGCTTGCTGAAATAAATAAGTTTTCAACGCATGACGGAAGGTCATGAGATCAGGGATGGTCCTCATCTCCGGGGGTAATTCGTTCCAGAGCGGGGGTGCCCCCAATGAGAAGGCCCGCATCCTCGGGGTCGCCAGCCGTCCAGCCGGCGGCACCCCGAGGAGGCCGACTCTATGGGAACGTATCGGTCGACGGGAGGCCGATAATGGCAGGAGGCGGTCTCTCGGTTTTGTACTCATTTATACCATTTGTCCCATATTCTATAGTATTCTATATTCTCCTTTCCATTGATCTTTAATGTAAGTCTCTCCAATTGAGTGCAGTCATAAGCTTTCTGAATTGTAATATGTATTGGTGGTGTATTAGAGTTTTTCCAATATTGAGCTAATGAAATATGTGCCGCAGTTAATAAATGTATAATCAAATATTTTACTTTGGAAGTAAACTCCCCTTTAATTATACCCAACAAGAATAATTCCAGTTTCCACTCCAACTTACAATCTGTAACTTCTTTTATCCAGTTTTTAATTTTTACTCAATATTTCTTTACTTCTGGGCATGTTCACCATGAATGAAAATAAGTACCTATTTTTTTTTTTTACATTTCCAACAACAGGGGTTAGCTGTTGGAAATATCTTCGCCAATCTTGAGGGTGCCAGGTACCATCTATATATCATTTTATAGAGATTTTCTTTATGGGCTACTGATTTAGTTAGTGTCAATTTTTTTCCCCATATCTCCTCCCAAATCTCCAAATCAATATTGTAACCAAAAAAAATTTCCCAAGCTAGCATTGGACCTTTGACAATTTTCTCAGCCATTTCACATTCCAATAGATAATTATATAGTTGGGAGATCAAGCATTTCTTTGGATTTAATAAAATTTTATCTAAGTATTTTTAATTTCAATTCCATGCTTGTTTATGTCTTTGTTACATCTCATTTTAATTTGAAAATATGTCCAATTATCAATAAATATTTCTTGTATTTCTAATTCCTGTTTTGTTTTGATTCTTCCCTCATTATTTATTTTTTGATAGTATTTTAATTTTTTACTACTATCTATCCTATTAGGATGAAACATTGCCTCCATCGTTGAGAACCATACTGGGATCTTAGTATAATGATTCTTCCTTACGTTGTTCCAAATTTTAATTAAAGGTTTTCAAAAAAACATGTCTAGTAAAATATATATTAGTTTTAGTATTTGGGTTCCATAAAAAGCATGCCAACCAAATAACAAATCATGTCCCTCTAACTATAAAATCCTATTGTTTCACAAATCAATCCAATCTTTTATCCATAATAATACTGCTGCACTATAATATATCTCCCAGACAGGAAGCCCGAATCCACCTCTGCTTTTATTATCTTGTAAATATATATTTTTTTATCCTTGACTTTTTCTTTGCCCAAATAAATTTCATTACAATTTTATCTAACTCTTTAAAAAAAAATTATCTAATAATATTGGAATTGTTTGAAACAGATATACAATGTATTGGTAACACATTCATTTTGATTGTTACTATCCTTCCCAATAGTGAAATTTGCATTTTATTTCAATTTTTCAATTCCTTTTCAATCTGTTTCAATAATTTTATATAATTATCCTCTCGCAGCTTTAATGTTCTTGCTCTCAACCAAATTCCTAAATATTTAATTTTATTTACTATTTGTAAACTCAACTTTTCTTCTAATTTTTTTTGTTTACTAGTTATTAAATTTTTAACCAGCATTTTAGTTTTTTCTTTGTTAATTTTTAATCCTGCTAGTCTGCCAAATTTATCTATTTCATTCAATAATATTGATCCTGAATTTAATGGATCCTACTTTTTGGTTCCTGTGGCCTATCCAGGGAGGGCACAGAGGGCCAAGACAGTGTTGCTAATGGAGTAAGTTTGAGGGGTTTTCACACTGCTACTGTTTTCACTCCTTGATCCCTCAAATATGCATCCCCAAATCTTCACCTCTACCTTTCTCAAAATGTTAATGCAGGGTCCAAAAGAAACCCCTCCAGGTCACAAACTACTACAGATTCTAGAACAGTGGTTCCCAAAGTGGGCGGTACCACCCCCTGGAGGGTGATGGGATGCCTTAGGGGGCTGCTAAGAGGCAAGGGGGCCAGCAGGGGACGTTAAGAGATGGCAATGAGGCATTGGAAGTGGGCCCCTCGCAGGGCACAATTTAGGGGTGGGATTCTACCGGTTCATTAATGTTCCCGGTAGTTTGGAGAACCAGTAAAATGGGCCCTGGCTGGCCCTGCTCCTCTCCATCCACTCCTCTGTTCCCTGCCCAGTCAGTCCTTATTGTGCATGCGCGACATTACTGATGGCCACAGCAGTGTGTTGGAGAAGCGAAGCAAGCAAAGCCAGAGGTCACTAATTTTTGCTACAAAAACCATCCAGGTGCCGTGTGTTTTTTTAGGTGTAGCTGGAGTCCAACCTCACTGAAAAAAACACACAACGTCTGGAGGCTTTTTGCAGTGAAAAATACTGACCTCCGGCTTTGCTGTTTCTCAAACACACCGCTGCCGTGTTCTAGGGAACGGCCATGCAGGCTCACCCCATTGACTGCTGTACCACTCTGCTCGGACTTGCTTGGGCAAGTCCCTCCGGTGCAGCAGACTCAATGGGATGGACCCGCGAGGTGTTGTAGAAGCAGAACAAAGCCAGAAGTCAGTAATTTTTGCTGCAAAAAAACATCCAGCCGCCATGTCTTTTTTTCGGAGCGGCTGCAGTCCAGCCACCCTGAAAAAAACATGCAGCGGCTGCAGGCATTCGTGACAAGGGTGACATGGGCTGGCGGAGGGCCCAGCGACAACAATGGCTCAGCCCTGGCTTGCCTTCCCTGGAAACTAGCTGTGGGAGGAAGGTAAAGTCACGCCATGGGATGACAAAAGAGGCAGTCATGGGGGACCAAATGGGGAGATTAAGGGCCGGGACCTCTGAAAGAAGAAACTGGGTGATGCAGGATTAGCCCAGGCCTTTGACAGATTAGGCCACGCTTGCCTGGGCAGAAAATAGGTAGATAGGATAAGGAAGGGATAGCAAGAGAGAGAGAAAGAGAGAGAGGGAAAGAAAGAAAGAGAGGGAAAGAGAGAGAAAGAGAGAAACAGAGAAAAAAGAGAGAAAGAGAGAGAAGGAAAGAGAGAAAGGGAAAGAGAAAGAGAAGGAACAGACAAGAAAGTAAAGAAAGAAAAAGGGAGCAAGAAAGGAAGAAAAGGGATAGACAAAGAAAGAGTGGGGGATGGAAGGAAGGGACAGAAAGAAAGAGAGAGAAAGAGAATGAGAGAAAGAAAAAAGGGAGGAAGGAGAAAGTGAATGGGAGGGAGGGAGAGAGAAAGAGAAAGAGAGGGAAAGAGATAGCGAGAGAGAAGAGACAAAAAAAAGAAAGAGAAAAGAAAAGGAAAAAGGAGAGAAAGGAAGAAAAAGGATAGACAAAGAAAGAGGGGGAGGATGGAAGGAACAGAAAGAAAGAAAAAAGAAAAAGAAAGGGAGGGAGGGAGGAGAAAGTGAATGAGCTATCTAGTTCAACCACCTGCTCCAGGGAGTGTTTGTGTGTGTGTGTGTGTGTGTGTGTGTGTGTGCGCGCGTGTGCGCGCGCGCACATGGCTGTCAAAACTCCAAAAACAGGTCAAATAATTCTGGGGAGGTCAATCATAAATTAGAACACTTACTAAGCAACTGGCCATTAAACAAGGACCACTTACATTTGGTTTGCCAGTCACATGGCCACCTGGCCATGCCCACCCAGTCACGTGACCACCAAGCCATGCCCAGCCAGCAAGCCATGCCCAACCAGTCACATGACCACTAAGCCACACCCACAAATTATGCCATGCCCACAGAACCAGTTGTTAAGAAATTTGAATCCCACCCCTGGGTGGGAGGCACTGAGGATGAGTTTGTAGCACCAAGGTGATGGTGGACTGAAAAAGTTTGGGAACCACTATTCTAGAAGAACAAAACTCCATTGCCTCATGTCTTAATACTGTACTATATGGGACTTGAATCAATTCTGGCACACAATTATTTCAACCTCTCAACTTATTTTTGCAACTGTGACTATCATCTGTGGCTAATAGCTGAATAGTATTTTTTCTTAAGATTCATTTTACACTTTTGTTCTTTAAGAAAGCCTACCAGTCCTATACAGAAAATTCAAAATATGCAGTTTATTGTGTTTTGAAATGCTTGCATATTAATGTTCCTTTTGCAGAGAAGTGGAACTGTGCAACCTTGCTTAAACCTGAGTAATTTGGAATAGCTCCTTTGGAGTTTGAATTTTAATTAGAGCGGTTGACTTGCAGCATGTGCAGATTTTCAAAGGACTATTTATTTTCCACCAATCTGTTTTGTGTCAGTACTCCTTGGAATTTTTAACAAACATTAATTAGGACATTTGCTTGTTGTTCACATTATAGAACAGCAACTAATATAGAGTAGTTTTTCAGTTTTACTTGAGTTCCATATGATCATTTAGGCAACCAATTCAAAAATGGGGGGTTCGCACCTCCAACATAGCACCTTGACTGACTAGAAGATGTATTAGAAGTATATAACACATGCTCCTATTTGCCAGCTTTATCTTTGAGCAATAATTAAAAAAAAAAAGGCAAACAAAATTTTAAAGCAATGACACACCTTCTTGAATAGAGCGGTATCTTTGACAAAATGCAAGCAATCTTACTACTCTTCTAGACAAATCAGCAATATCTCATCAATTGCCTTAACTGCTTATATTATCTAAATTCAAATTATCTAAATATCTAAAGTAAAAATCACCAGACAATCAGTGGAGATCAAAGAATATATATTTATTCACACAAAGTTGTCAAGTAGCTTTGGAAAGGCAGCTGCAAAGAATTGCTCTCCATCTCCTTTTTTTATAAAGTTTTGTAATTTAGATATTCAATCGGTCATGATCAATGGAACAGAATGCTTGAGTTATTATCAAAAATTATAATATTTTTATTTATTTAATTTTTATTTATTTGACTTGTCAATCTCTTACAAGATAATAGATGTAAGTATAAACATGAGTAAGAATACAGGAAATAGGTACGAATAAATGGGGACAATAGGACAGGGACGGTAGGCATGATGGTGCACTCATGCACACCCCTTACAGACCTCTTAGGAATAGGATGAGGTCAATAGTGGTTAGTTTGAGGTTAAAGGAATGGGGGTTAGAGGATGTAACAACAGAGTCAGGTAGTGCATTCCAGGCATTGACCACTCTGTTGCTGAAGTCGTACTTTCTGCAATCAAGTTTGAAGTGGTTTACATTGAGTTTGTATCTGTTGTGTGCTCTTGTATTGTTGCGGTTGAAGCTGAAGTAGTCATTGACTGGTAGGACATTGTGGCAGATAATTTTGTGTGCCACTGTAGGCGGCATAGTTCAAGGTTGTATAAGCCCAAAATTTCAAGTCTTGTGATATCGGATATGTTGCGAGCAAAGGAGTGTAGTACTCTTCTCGTGAAATACTTCTGGACTCGCTCGATTGTATTAATGTCTGATATGCAGTGCAGATTCCAGACTGATGAGCTGTATTCGAGTATTGGTCTGGCAAAAGTTTTGTATGCTCTAGTTAGCAATTCGATATTTCCAGAGGAGAAGCGTCGTAAGATTAGATTTACAACTCTTAATACCTTTTTGGCAATGCTGTTACAGTGAGCTTTGGCACTTAGGTCATTTGATATGAGAACTTCAAGGTCCTTGACAGAATGAGGATCATCAACGAGGTTATATCCACCTAGTTTGTATTTGGTGTACTGATATTTTTTTACCAATGTGTAGGACAGAGCATTTGTTGGTCGAGATTTGGAGTTGCCAGATGTTTGACCATTCAGACACATAATCAAGGTCACTTTGAAGGATAGTAGCATTGTCAGTGGTGTTGAATAGTTTTATGTCATCCACAAAGAGGATGCAGTTGCTTATAAGGTGATCGCAAAGGTCATTTATATAGAGTATAAAGAGTGTGGGTCCTAGAACACTGCCTTGGGGAACACCGCTGTTAACTGGAGCAGGGTTTGATATAGCGCTCCCTATTTTTACTATTTGTTGCCTGTTTGACAGAAATGCAGTAATCCACTTATGGTGGGATCCGGAAATGGCATAAGAGTTTAGTTTTAACAGTAGTTTGTCATCTACCACTGAATCAAAGTCTTTGCAGAAGTCTATGTAAATTGCATACATAGTTTTACCCTGGTCGAGTAGAGTAATCCATATGTTTTTGAAGTGTAGGAATTGTAGATTGAAGGGCATTTTTTTCCTGAAACCAAATTGTTTTTTGGAGAGTAGGTTGTTTGACTCTAAGTGGAGAGTGATGAATTGGTTAATGATTGCTTCCAATGACTTTGCACGTGACACAACACAGTGAGATTGGTCTGTAGTTTTCAACCAAGCTGGGGTCACCTTTTTTTGAAGATAGGGATGACTATAGCTAAAGACCATAGGTTTGGTAAGGAGCTGCTTCTGAATGATATCTCATATATAATGTTTAGGGGTTCCACTATGGCAGAGGAGAGCTTTTTTAAGAAGTATGCACATAATCCATCAGGGCCAATAGATAGGGATGGTGTTAGGTTTCGTAATATGGGGACTTCTGGTTGAGCCCTCCTCGCCGACAAACCAGAGACTGTGATCATCCGCCGCTTCGGTCTGTGCTCTCTCGTCAGAGAGCCTCAATCATTTCAATTAGGGGATGAAGCTGCTTCGGGGGAGCGGTGGAGAAAGGGGAAGCTTCCAGCCAGATTGATGGGAATCACATATTCTCCTCTTGGCTTGGCAATATTTCCTCCGGAAGACGACTGTTAGTGGTGGTCTAAAATGACCACCCTGAAGAGGAAGATCCAGCCGGACTAAAGATTGTGCAGGAGTGAAGAAAGAGGCGGACAGTATGAGAACCAGGACAATTGGGTGGATCAACTAAATAAAAGGCACCCCGGGTTTAATGTAATAAGAATTTTTTAAGAAAAAAAAGAAAGCGGTGGAAATACAAAGGGAAGGGAAAAAAAGGAAAAATAATTTTGACAGCTGAGTGGGGCTTCAGACCATGAAAGGAAGAAGCCAGAACAAGATATTTAATTAAATTGGACTAAGATATTTTGGCACTAAACAGGCATAATTAAAGCTGGAGTGTTCAAAATGGTGTAGGGTCTCCTGGTCGGGCGGGGGGGTGGAATAGATGACCTACAAGGTTCCTTCCCACTCTGATTATCTGTTATCTGATAGGTGATCTTGATTCTCCAAGATCGCCATCGATATCTCAGCCGCTGGACCTAAACTGTCCCGTAGAGACGGTGATAGATGAGGGCACGTCCTGCTGATTCCAGGGATACCGCAAAATCCCTGGTCAATCCAGGAAAAGCCCTTTTTGCCGGCGGCGGAGAGGTAGCCATTCAAGCTGGGACAGCTCCTGAACAGAAGAGATTGGAAGAAAGTGTGTCAGTTTGGTGAGATAAACTTTTACTTATTATTTTTTGAAGAGAACACCCTGAAAGAATTAAAGTGGAACTAAAAGTGAAGAGAAAAGAGTTTAAGCGGTGAGATTAACTGTCAAAGTGAAAGTGTTTTTTTCCTTTCCCTTTTTATTGGAATTTTGAACTTGGTAAAGCTGTTTAATTTTAAACTGGACTGGTACTTTTTAATCTTTCTATTTCTGTTTGTGTTTCTTTTTCTTTTTTTAACAACCCCTTTGAAAATTGTTTTTTGATTAAGACTCTTCTGTTGGATTTAAGATTTACTTTTCTCCTTTTTTAAAAAAAAAGGAGGGGAAAGGACTTTACTTTTTTTTCTTTAGTTCCTGGCTTTAGATTTATGAGGGGAAGAAGGAAAATAAACAGCACTGCTGCCTAGAGGCTTGGATACATTGTTTTTTCTTTCACTAGTTTGTGTTACAATCAAGGATTCTGAGCTTTGCACTGGAAAAGATAGTGAGATGAGCATGGCAGTTTGTTTATACAGGTGTTCATCTGTGAACAGATAGCTGGAGTCTGGAGTTGAAGTTGAAAGAAAGAAGACTGAAGTGCCCTTGAGAAAATTCTGAGTTGATTTACCAGAGTCTTGGATATTTGATGGCAGAGGCTTGTTTTATATTAGAACTGTTTCTCATTTTTTGCCTCCCTTTCTACCCACCCCCCACTAGTGGGGTTTTTTTTCCCTTAACTGGACTTTGACTTTTCAAACCAGGAACTAGAATGTAAACTTTTTATTTTTGCTTTCTTTTTGTTTATCAAGAGGAACATATAGACTATTTTTTCTTTCTCTTTTTCCCTTCCTTTTTATTTTTACATATCAATTAATTAGATTAAGGTATACAAGTGCCTGAAGATTTTTTCCCCCCTCTTTTTCCTTTGGAATGGCAACTGTTTGTCTTTGTCTTTTTTTTCTTTTTTCCTCTCCTTTTCTTTTTTCTTTTTTTTTTCTCTCTTTTCTTTTATAGATAAGCACTACAAGATAAGTAGAAGGACAACAGCTGCAACTTCTTCAATACCAACTCCCTCACCATCTGGAGGATAATGATCTATACAGACAATTCTACAACAAGAGAAAGAGAAAAAGAAGTGACATTGCAGATGATCATGCAAGGAATTCAGAAGACTGAGCAAAAAATTGAAAAGACAGATGACAAAGTGGAAAATATTCAACAGATGATGATGAAGTATGAAGACAGATTTAAAAAAATTGAAGAAGATATACAAAGAGATAAGAAAATTGGAGATATTGATATTCAATTGAGCACACATCACATCAAAAAAGGGCAGATGAGAACCATTAGGATGGGAAATTGATAAATCAGAATTTTATCTAAGATTTCAAAATATAGAAGAAGAAAAAGGTGAAAACTTTGCTGAAATAATGACAGAAATATTGGCAGAAGCACAAAAGAGAAGATGATGGATGGGATGGATGAAGTGTTTTGTGTCTATACAAGATATGCAACAAAGAATAGACTACCAAGAGAAGTTCACATCAGATTTACTAAGAAGATTATGAAGACACAGATACTCCAGGTGGCAAGAGAGAAACACTAAAATACAAAGACAAAGAAATTGTGGTGCTGAAACAGATACCAAGAAGAGTAAGAGAAATGAGAAGGGAATATTTATTCCTGACTAAAGAGTTACTTAAAAGAGGAGTTAATTACAGATGGTTGATGCCAGAAGGCCTTTTGTTCACCTGGCAGGAACAAAGACATAGAACTGATACAGTTGAAAAAGTTGAGCTATTTTACCTTTACTTTAGATCAGGGGTCGCCAACCTTTTGGACCTCAGGGACCACCACACTCATAATTTTTGATCCCAGGGACCACTAACTGGTTCTGTGGATGTGGCCTAATTTGTGGGTGTGGCTTGGTGGTCAGGTGACTGGCTGGGCATGGCTTGTATGTAAATATTATAAATATTTATATAAATATTGAATTTTTTATAAAAAAGAGCAACTTTTACCCAAAATCAGACAACGCAGGCAGGCAGATTGAGTTGCTGACAGAATCACAGATTCATTCAGAGATCTATCTATCTGCCATCGGCTAGCTCAGTCTCTCAAATTTGCTTGCTGTGAGTCTGCACTGAATTTGCTTGCAAGCAAACCTTCTAAGGGAGTCCTAAGGGAGGTTCGGCAGAGCCGAAGATCTAAAGACTAGCTAGAAAGCAAGAAATCCAACCATTTCCTGCTTCCTAGCTAATTTAAATCTCCTGGCACAGCAGAACAGATGATGATCGGAAAAAAGAAAAATAGCAATTTTAGCAGGCAAGTTTGCCAGGTTAGGAGTGATTGGGCGGGGAGTGTTCCTGTGGCCCATGTGGGCGGCACAGCCTTTATTTCTGTGCAGCCTGGATTAATTGCTTTGGGAGGGGTGCTCTGGGGGTGAGATTTCCTCTGTGGCCTACCAAAAAATTTTCAAGCCCCACCAGTAGGTGATCGCTGTTTTAGAGGAAGGGAGTAAGAAGTAAGAAGGGAAGAGTCATTAATTGAACTCCAAGAGGAGTGTATAACAGTAATTGAAAGAGAAAAAGAAGAAGGTGCAGTAGGCGGTGAACCCAGAGAACAACGAGAATTAAGATCTACCAGAGCAATAAAACCCCCTTATAACGCTTAATATGGATGAAAGAAAATTGATTGCAATTAACATAAATGGACTTAATTTGGCTACTAAAAGAAGGAAAGTATTTCACAAATTAGAGAAATTAAAATTTGATATAATCTGCTTACAAGAAGTACATATTAAAAAACAACTTGAACATATATTAAAACAAAAACAAAAAAAATAGGGAAATTATTTACATCGCTGGCACAACCCAAAAAAAGGTGCGTGGTTTTATATATCAAAGAAACAATTTTGGCAGAACTAATCTATACAGATGATGATGGAAGGATCTTGATGGTGGAAATAAAGGACAACAACGTTAAAACATTTTTAATTGCAATTTATGCCCCGAATGATAATCAAGAAGAATTCTACAGGAAATTACATATTAAAATAATTGAATTGGACTATGTTAATATTTGTATGATGGGGGACTTTAATGGAATAACTAATGACCAGTTGGACTAGTGTAGGAAGAATATGAGAAGAAGAAACTTAATCAGCACAAAAACATTAAAATAAGAAACACCAATATTTCCCCAAACCAGAAACAATGAGACAAAGACAGGGCAATCAAAGGGGATTATAACATAAGGAAAACATAGAAAACACCTAGGGCTACTGACCTTGGACAGAGAGGAAACAGATAAAGCAACACCCAAAGTCAGTCACCTTACCTGACACGTAGACCAAATAAAAGGATTAATTTAGGAAAACCAATCAAGTCCAGGTCAGCACCTTTTTACCAGCCCCAGGCTACTTCCAAATAAAGCAAAGACCCCAAACGCCAACCTTTTAAGGTAGCAAACACCCAAAACTATTGCAACACAAAAACAAAAGGGAAAAAGGGTATAAAAACACCTGGCTATTCACCATTTGTTTGCTAGCCCGGGAACTTGTACTGTTGCTGCCTCTCCGCACCGCGTGTACTTCTTCCTGAAATAAAAAACCCTCGCTTTCATCAGCTGCTTCCATCTGATTCTTGCGCCGTTCCGGCGTTTCCTCCCAGCGGGAAATTAGAACCCAGCGGAGGGGATTTCTCTCAAACTCAACACTATAAAACACAGAAATCAACAAAGAAAACCAGAAAGGTATTACCAAAATCCTTCCTTCAAATAACAGAAGAATTTAATTTAAAAGATGCATGGAGAGAGAAATATGGAAAGTAAACAATATACTTTTTATTCAAACAACATATTTCCTGGTCTAGAATAGATACGATATGATGTCAGCAGAATTATTGGCTAATATTCGACAGATCAAAATAGAAACAAGCACTTGGGCAGATCATAATCCAGTGTCAGTTATTTGGAAAGGAGATCTAGATGGACTTTAAATAATATGATATTAAAAGAAAAAGACTTTAAACAGAAAATAGGAAAGAACTTGCTATCTTTTTTAAAGAAAATAGAAAAGAGGATACATCTTTACAGAATCTCTGGGACACGATGAAGGCCTACACAAGAGGTTTGATAATAGATTACACAAGGAGAAGAAATATAAAGCAGAAAAAGACCCAGAAAAAGATTTGCAGAAGTCCCCACAAAAAAAAGACATTAAAAATAAAATGGATATAATTAAACATAAAGCAGGACTAATGGAAAAAGAGGAACTAGCACAAAAAATTAAAAATGCTAAACAGAATTATTTATTTATTTTTATTTCCAAATTTTATATACCGCTCCCATCTCCCAATGGGACTCGGGGTAGTTTACAGCAGTGGTGAAATTCAAATTTTTTTACTACCGGTTCTGTGGGCGTGGCCTATTTTGTGGGCATGGCCTAGGGGGTCATGTGACTGTGTGGGTGGTGCCTATTTGGTGGGCGTGTTGGAAGTTAAAACCCACTCCTCTCCTAGGAAAATGAAATATTTTAGGATATATTAAAAAGGCAGAATATTTCCCTTAAAAAGAAAAGTAGAAACTCAAGAGAGGCAGAAACTCAGCCCCCCCCCCACCTTTGCTAATGGGCCATTACTCTGGCCTAGGCCAGTCTATTTTACATAACAAAGATCTACTCCAGGCAGAGCTATAATAGGAATTGCCCAAAGCCCTTTCATTACATCATCATCCAGCAAGGCTCAACCAAGTCTGGGACTCAGGACAACCTACAGAGTTGCCCCTGCATGGCCTCATGGGAGTCTGACAACCAATCAGAATACAAGCTCAAATTCAAATCCTGTTAATGGTGTCATGGTTAAAACAATGGTAAAGCAACATATGGATTTAAAACCAGAAATATTTTGTTGGGTATTCTATTCAATTTTACACATGTTAATTTGCTGCTAGAATTGTGTTTGCACAACAATGGAAAAACAAAGATATGAAAATGAATAAAAAATATTAGAATGTGCAGAAATTTAAATTTAAAGAATTTACAATCAAGGAGAAGGTTTAGAATGCTTTTTAACATGGGATTTCTTTTATCAATGGCTAGAAACAGAAGTTAGAAATGTAAAAGTATAAAAGAAAACACCAATTATATAAGGAAAGTTCAGCAAAAAAGGATAAGCAAATATTATTAGTATTTGATCATTGCTAATGTGTAGATAACTTTGAGAGCATACCTCCCAGCCCCCCAAAAAATACTGCAGATAAAAACCAATTTTTTACTTAACCCCCAGACAAAGCCACTGCAATAAAAACTCTGGATTGTTCCAAGAACCCAAAACCTCACAACAGAAATCTCAGCCCTTCTGCCTTTAAGAAACCCCCAAGCAAAAAAGCCAGACAACAAAAAGCAACACTAAAGTACAGCCATTATTAAGATAATTCACCTGGAGGTCCCCTTTTCCGCATTCCGGGCAGAATTAACCACCATGATAGGAAAGACAAAAGACCCAGGCAAGAACAAAAGCAGGGCAATCATGAACACATAAAACTCATCAATCAGGCTAAGTTAAAAAAAACCAGCTTTAATAATGACAAAGTGTTATACGTTTGGTTACTAATTTTCTCAGAACTGCACTTCACGTAAAATGTCCCCTGGCCTGCATGCTGCAAGCATCAACATCAAAAAATGCTAGGACATGTTGTTATGTGCCTATAAATTAAAGCAATATTTTTAGATTTTTCCAGCTGTATCTACTTTGTGAGTGTGTGTAACAGCAGACCCACAAAACTACCCAACACACTCCCTACACAACTGAAAACTACACACACACACTCACAAAACAGATACAGCTGGAAAAATCTAATTCTTTAATTGATAGGCACATAACATTTCACACAATTTAAAAGAACTTCTATACACACACAATGACAACCTCACAAAGCAGCTGATTTCTAAAAATAGAAAAGCAGCTAAAATTTCCCAAATTTTATATGACTATTTTTTTAGGAAAAAAATTAGTACACTTACTGTTTTTTTAAATCAGGGGTCTTCAAACTTGACAGCTTTAAGACTTGTGGACTTCAACTCCCAGAATTCCTTCTCCTAGTTTGAAGACCCTTGTTTTACATAAGGGGATTTCAAACTTTGCAAGCTTAAGACTTGTGAACTTCAATTCCCAGAAGTCTTAAGCTTGCCAAGTTTGAGGGCCCTGGCCTGCCCTGATTTAAATATTCCAAAAAAACTACTTACCCAATTCAAGAACGGCAGAAACAGTTGCTCACAGAGCAGGAGATTGCAGCAGCAATTCAGGAATCGGGAGAAGACCTCTGAAAGAGATAGGTGCTGGCTGGAGGTGGGAGGGAAGTGGGTTATTTTAAAAGAGTTTCTTTCTTTTTTCTTTTTAGAAGCCCTGGGGAGGGGGAAGGAATTGCGACAGCTAGGAAAGTTTGGAAGAGGGCGGGCAGCAGGAGGGCGATCCAGGGGCATTCAGCAGCCGACACAAGCCATCGTGGTGGCTTGGCTGGCTGCACCAGGCCCCAGGTTGGAGGCCATGGCCTCCGGAGGTTGGGAAGAGGGTGGGCAGCAGGAAGGTGATCCAGGGGACTTCAGCAGCTGGCACAAGCCATCGTGGTGGCTTGGCTGGCTTCACGAGGCCCCAGGTTGTAGGCCATGGCCTCCGGAGATTCCTAGGAGATTGAGAAGGGGGCTGGGGCTGGGGCCAGGTGGCGTAGCAGCATATTTACCTGGTCTTGTAAGCAGGACGCGGCAGGAAGGTCAATTGGGAAGAGAAGGAGTCTACAAGACCAAATCAGCGATAGGGCCACGTGGCGAAGGGTTTTTAAAGGGTAGGTTTGGGATGGGAGGGTTGAGCTTCGTGGGGGCGGGGCAGGGTGGGGCAAGGCAGCCGGCAGGGCAAGTAGGAGAGGACGGGTGGAGCAAGGAAGCAAGCACGGGGAGCCAGGCAGGAAGTCAGGAACTGGTTCGGGGCATGGCCAGCCAGAATCACTAACAGTTCTGTGAGCTATGCTAAATTCCTCCTAACGGTTCGTGAGAACCGCTGTGAACTGGCTGAATAGCACCTCTGGTTTACAGTCAAATAAAACACAATCAAATACAATATTTAAAATACAATTAAAAAAATTAAATGAGTGGCTGGAGGATAAAACAGACTGTAAAGTTAAAAAGTTAAAAGTTAAAACCATTTAAAATCAATTAAAAACCCTACCAATAACTCTAGGCCAGACCAGCTTGATGGAATAGGTGGGTCTTCAGCGCGCGCCAGAAGGCTAATAGGTCAGGGATGGTCCTCATCTCCGGGGGTAATTTGTTCTAGAGGGAGGGTGCTCCCACTGAGAAGGCCCACACCCTCGGAGGCACCAGCCAGCACCGTCCAGCCGGCAGTACCCCGAGGAGGCCCGCTCTATGGGAGCGCACTGGCCGATGGGAAGCTGATGGTGGCAGTAGGCAGTCCCATAAGTACCCAGGTCCCAAGCCATGGAGCACTTTAAAGATGACCACTAGCACCTTGAATCGCACCCGGAAGGCCACCGGGAGCCAATGCAGCTCGTGCAGAAGTGGTGTGACATGGGAGCTCTGAAAAGACCACAAAACCACCTGCGCGGTCGCATTCTGCACCAACTGGAGCCTCCGGATGCTCTTCAAGGGGAGCCCCCATGTAGAGAGCATTGCAATAGTCTAGACGGGAGATGACAAGAGCGGATGTGACGGTGCGAAGTGCACCCCGATCCAGAAAGGCCCGCAACTGGTAGATCCTATGGACCTAACAAAAAGCCCCCATGGCGACGGCCGCTATATGATCAGCCGTACATCCAGGAGGACACCCAGATTGCGCGCCCTCTCCGTGGGGGCAAGAATTTTCCCCCCAGGGCCAGTGATGGAGCTAACTGGCTATATCGGGGCATTGGAAAGCACAGCCACTCAGTTTTGGCCGTGTTGAGCTGAAACCTGTTTCGTCCCATCCACCCCCGCACAGCCTCCAGGCATCGGGTCATCACTTCCACGGCTTCGTCGGGGTGGCCTGGGGTAGAAATGTACAGCTGCGTATCATCAGCGTACTGATGGAACTCTACCCCAAAGCCACGGATGATTTTACCCAGCGGCTTTACATAAATGTTGAACAGCAGGGGTGAGAGCACAGATCCCTGAGGGGCCTCGGGGCTGATCTCTGCCCCCCTGCCAACACAAATTGCAAATGGTCAGAGAGGAAGGAGGAGAACCACCATAATACGGTGTCTCCCACCCCCAACCCCCCCAGCCACCGCAGTAGGATACTGTGGTCGACAGTATCAAAAGCCGCCGAGAGATCTAACAGGACCAGGACAGAGGAACAACCCCTGTCACGGGCCCTCCAGAGATCATCCACCAACACGACCAATGCCGTTTCTGTGCTGTACCCGGGCCTGAAACCTGATTGGCATGGATCCAAATATACAGCTTCATCCAGGTGCCGCGGGTGCTGTCGTGCCACCACACTCTCAACAGCCTTCGCCACAAAGCGAAGGTTGGAGACCGGACGATAATTAGATAATAAAGTTGGGTCCAGGGATGGTTTCTTGAGGAGGGGTCTCACTACCGCCTCTTTCAAGGTGGCAGGCAGAAACCCCTCACTCAAGGAAGCATTAATAATACCCTGGAACCAACCTCGTGTCACCTCCCGAGTAGCCAATACCAGCCAGGAGGGACACGGATCCAGTAAACATGTGATGGCATTAAGCCCACCCAGCATCCTGTCCATGTCGTCGAGGGTAACAGGATCAAACTCTCCCCAAATGACCTCCCCGAACTCCGCCCCTGACCCCCCGTCCAGAGTTGCCCAGTCAGAGTCCAACCCATCCCGGATCTGAGTGATTTTGTCCTGAAGAAAATTCGAAAAATCCTCAGCCCGCCCTTGCAAACGATCCTCCTGCACTCCCACTTCTAAAAGTGAGTGGGTCAACCTGAAAAGGGCAGCTGGGCAATTTTCTGCGGACGCAATAAGGGCGGAAAAGTGAGAACGCTTTGCCATCCTTATCGCCACTAAATAAGTCCTAATGTGGGACCGTAATAGTGTTCAGCCAGATCCAGAGCGAGTGGCCCTCCAACCACTCTCTAGGCATCTTTTCCGGCACTTCATCTCCCTCAGCTCCTCCAAAAACCATGGAGCTGATTGGGATTGGCACTGGGTCAGAGGCCACAAGGGCACGACCCGATCAAGGGCCTCAGCCACCACCCTATCCCAGGTGGCCACCAGGTCCCCTACCGAGTCTTGTGTGTGACCACCGGGAAATGGCCCAAGCGCCATCAGGAACCTATCCAGATCCATCAGGCACCTGGGGCGGAACCATCTTCAATTACTTTGAAAAAGCAAATGGCTAGCTTATAAACTGAGAAAGGAAAGAGAAGCAAGAAGGATTAGTCAATTAATGAATAAAGAAGTACAGATTTGCTATAGAAATGAGGAGAAGAAAAAAATTATACAAGACTACTACGGGAAATTGTACTTCAAGAGAATATTCAAGAATAAAAAGTTAAGCAATATCTACAGAAAGCGAATTTACCTCCGATACCTAAAAATACTGAAACAATGTTAGAAGGGAATATAACAATGATGGAATTAACAGAAGCCTTAAAAAAACAGAATGTTTGGAAAGCACCAGGTCCAAATGGTTTGCCAGCAGAATTTTATGACTTTTCAGAAAATATTGAACCTTCATCTTTTAGAAGTGATGAATGAAGTCATGTTAAAGAAAAAAATACCCAAAATATGGTCAGAAGCATATATTACACTTATACCGAAAGAGGATACAGACATGCAGCAAGTTAAAAATTATAGACCTATATCCCTACTGACCTCAGACTATAAAATCTTTGCTTCAATTTTGGCAAAAAGACTAAAAAAATACTTAAATAATTTCATCCATATTGACCAAACTGGATTTCTGCCAAAGAGACAAATCAAAGATAATGTGAGGATTATTTTGGATACTCTGGAATATTATGAAGCACACCCTGAGAAGCAAATGGCCTTGATGTTTTTAGATGCACAAAAAGCCTTTGGCAATGTGAGTTGGTGATTTATTTTAGTTCAATTGATACAAATGGGCTTTGGCAAAAAAATTATTCAAGACATTGAAACAATATATCATGAACAAACTGCAAAGGTTATGGTGAATGGAGAATTAACAGAATCTATAGATATAAGAAAAGGCACAAGACAAGGCTGTCCATTGTTGCCTCTGCTGTTTGTGTTAACATTGGAAGTGTCGAATAGGAATATTAGAGAAGAAAAAGAAATAAAAAGAATGAAAATTAAAAAGGAGTATAAATTGCAAGCTTTTGCAGATGATCTGGTATTTGTATTAGAAGATCTATTGGAAACAACACCTAAATTAATAGAAAAAAATAGAAGAATATGGAAAAGTAGTAGGTTTGAAAATTAATAAAGATAAAACAAAGATATTAACAAAGAATATGTTAACAAGACGAAAGAAAGAATTGGAAGAAATTTTAAAAATACAAGTCACAACTAAGGTTAAATATTTAGGGATGTAGTACACTGACGGAAGATAACTATGTTAAACTCAAACAGCAGATTGTGACAGACTTGATAAAATGGGAAAAACTGCAACTATCATTGATTGGGAGAATATCTACAATTAAGTTGAATGTATTGCCTAGAATTTTATATTTATTCCAGACAATTCCTATCCGACTAGAGAAAGAGTTTTTTGAAGATTTAAATAAAATTGTGTTGAAATATATTTGGCAGGGTAGACAAGCAAGAATAAAATTAAAACTGTTACAAGATGCAAGAATAAGAGGAGGGTTTGCCTTGCCCAATTGGGAGCTAAATTACCAGGCGACAAGTTTGATGTGGGTAAAGGAATGGATAATACTAAGGAACAGTAGAGTATTGACTTTAGAAGGGCATGACTTGCTGTTGGGATGGCATGCTTTTCTCTGGTATAAGGGAACTAAAACACAGGGGTACTTCAGAAGACATTATATTCGAGAGGCATTGTTTTTGAACTGGGAGAAGATAAAAAAACAATATTATTTAAAAATTCCATTATGGATATCAACCATTGAAGCTTTTTCTTATCCAATAATATATAAAAAGGAACAAACAGTTAGATATGGTGAGATATTGAATGAAAAGGGTGAACTTAAATTGATGCAAGCGTTGGAAGAACAAGGTGTAAAAAATGAACTGGTTTTCATACTTGCAAATACAATCTAGATTTGATACAGACTCTAAAACAGAAGGTATTTATGAAAAGTTGACTGATTTAGATAAAATTCTGATGGGTACTGATGAAAAGGTAATTAAAAAACTTTATGGACATTTATTAGAATTTAAACTGGAGGAGGAACAAGTTAAAGAAACGATGATTGCTTGGGGAAAATTTTTGGATATGGGATTGATTTAGAAAAATGGCAAAAATTGAGGTCTCAAAATTATAAAATGACAATGTCGACTGCATATAAAGAAAATTTGTATAAGATGTTTCACAGGTGGCATCTACCCCCAACAAGACTTGCAAGAATGTTTAAGAATAAATTGGATAAATGTTGGAAATGTCATCAGATACCCGGTTCATATTACCATATGTGGTGGACATGTTCGGACGCAAGGAAATATTGGACTAAAATCCACACATGGTTGGAAAAAATGATAAAACAACATATAGACTTTAAACCAGAGATCTTTTTATAGGGAATTATACCAGAAATATACAATAAAGAGCTGAAATATTTGATTGTAAACGTTTTAACAGCGGCTAGGGTTGTATTTGTTAAGAATTGGAAAAATGATAAAATACCTATGCAAGAGCAAGTTATTAAGAAAATTGAGGACTGTGCTGAAATGAGTAAATTGACATTTGAAATTAGAGAACAAGAAGATAAACATTTTTACATAATATGGGATTTGTTTTATCAATGGTTGGACAAGAAAACATGGTAATGTAATAGATTAGATAATTCTGTGATAGAAATTTAATAGATTGAAATAAAACATAATATACACATATATAACCATTGGTTGAAAGTATAACATAAATTTTAAGATAAAATATGGTATATCTCGTATAAAGTGATGGAATAAATAGTTTAGTCATGAATGATTAATAACTGATAAATATATAAGCATATGTTAGATTGACAATGTGAAAATTGATATAAACTGTGAGTAATGACTACAAAAGGATGGCACAAAAGATTTACAACCAACTGACACACTGTATGTATATAAAATGGAAGATAGTTTTATGTTTTTTATGTTTTGTATGTGTATGTTTGTTTTAAAATAAAAACTCTTATAAAAAAAGAAATTTGTTTGGATTTTGACAAAAGATCTTTGGACATTGTATTGTGGCAGTGTTTTGCTTTGTAACAGAAAGTTTTTTTTTTCTTGCTACTTTCCCCTCTTTTGATTTCAGCTGGCATCTGTGCCTGCTTAGCTCTATTGATAGGATTTCTTTCTTTATACTTACACGTTTTGACATTTCATTCCATATTAGTTAAGTTTTTTTTCCTCTCTTTCCCTTCTTTTACTTTTATTATTTTTCTATTTTTTTTTACAATGGAATCCTTTTTGTTTTTGAATTGAAATTTTTATTAGTGTTTCCTTTTCTGATTCCTTGTGTCTTCTGAGGAATGTGTATTTTCCTTTTTCTATTTTTGGTGGTCTTTTTTTTATTTCCCTAATTGGGAAACACCATTTTCAATTAATTTTTTCCTTATTTTTCTTTTTTGGAGATTGCTTAATTTTCTGCTGGGCATATTCTACCACAGGTGATTGGATTAAGGTATAGAAAAACCTGAAGACTTATATAGTTATTGGGGACCTGTCAATTTTTCCTTATCTAATTGGATTAAGGTGTAGAAGAACCTGAAGAGTTTATCATTGCTAGTGACCTGCTTGGCTACTGAATAGAACCACTGAACAAAATTACAATCAATTGGAAATGAGCAGGAAAATAACTGCTGCAGGTTCTTCAATACCAACTTCTTCCTCTTCACTATCTGGAGCAGCGGTTGCCACCGGTGGGCCGTGGCCCACCGGTGGGCCGTGAGAAAATTTTGGTGGGCCACAGAGAAATCTCACCCCCAGAGCACCCCCCCCCCAAAGCAATTAATCCAGGCTGCACAGAAACACAAATCTGCTCAGCACACATGGCCAGCAGGAACCCTCCCTGCCCACTCACCCCTTACCCAGCAAACTTGTCTGCTAAGTTGCTCTTTTTCCTTTTTTCGATCATCATCTGTTCTGCTGCACCAGGAGATTTAGATTAGCTAGGAAGCAGGAAATGGTTGGATTTCTTGCTTTCTAGCTAAGCACAGCCAAACCTCCCTTAGGATTGAAAGTTTGTTTGCAAGCAAATTCAGTGCAGACTCACGGCAAGCAAATTTGAGAGATTGAGCTAGCTGATGGTAGATAGATCGATCACTGAATTATTCTATGAGCAATTCAATCTGCCTGCTTTGCCTGATTTTGGGTAAAAGTTGCTTTTTTAAAATAAAAAAAAATCAATATTTACTGTATATACATGGTGTGTTGTGAGTTAATTTTTTGAGTTTGTTACCTAGCAAATTTTATGAGTTTGCTTGCAAGCAAATTTTATGTGACAGACTGAGCTAGCCAATGGCAGATAGATGGATTTCTAAATGAATCTGTGATTCTATGAGCAACTCAATCTGCCTGTTTGCTTTGTCTGATTTTGGGTAAAAGTTGCTCTTTTTTATAAAAAATTCAATATTTATATAAATATTTATAATATTTACATACAAACCATGCCCAACCAATCACATGACCACCAAGCCACACCCACAAATTAGGCCACACCCACAGAACCAGTTAGTGGTCCCTGGGATCTAAAATTATGAGTTTGGTGGTCCCTGAGGTCCAAAAGGTTGGCAACCCCTGATCTGGAAGACAGCGATCAATACAGATGATGTTACAACAGGAGAAGGAAAGAGAAAAGGACAAAGAAATGACTTTACAGATGCTTTTGCAAGGAATTCAAAAAATAGAACAGAGAATAGAGAAAACTGAACAAAGAACAGAAGGAACAGATGGAAAGGTAGAGAATATTCAACAAATGATGATGTAATATGAAGACAGATTTCAAGAAATTAAAGAAAAAGGTGAACAAAGAGATAAGAAAATTGATAATATTGACAGCAGATTGAATGTGGTTGAACAAGATAAAAGTGGAATGTTGGGATGGGAGATTGACAGGGCAGAATTCTATCTCAGATTTCAAAATACAGAAGAAGAGAAGGGAGAAAACCTGGCAGAAATAATGATAGATATATTGGCAGATGCCTTGGAGATAACCAAAGAAAAAATGATGGATGGAATAGATGAGGTGTTCCGAGTCTTCACAAAATATGCAATGAGGAACAAACTACCTAGAGAAGTCCACGTAAGATTTTTGAAGAAAACAATTAAAACTCAAATATTACAGAGTGCAAGAGATAAAACACTGAAATATAAAGATAAGGAGATTGTGGTGCTGAAACAAGTACCAAGGAGAGTGAGAGAGATAAGAAGAGAGTATCAATTCTTGACCAAAATGTTGATTAAGAAAGGTGTGAATTATAAATGGTTGATACCTGAAGGTCATGCAAGAATAAAGACACAGAATAGACTCAACTGATAAAATGGAATTATTCTATGTGGAATACTTCACAGGGAAAGAAGAAGAAATAAGACGAGAGGAGGCAATAATTAGAATTCAAGAGGAATGCTTAGAACTAAGAGACAAAGAAGAAGGTGCTATAGGAGGCAGAGTGGAACTTAGAGAAGTAAGAGAACAGAGATCTATTAGAGCAATAAGTCCTTCATATAAAGTATAAAGATGAAGAGGAAAAACTGATTACAATTAATATAAATGGACTTCATTCGACTATCAAAACAAGGAAAATATTTCATAAATTAGAGAAATTAAAATTAGATATAACCTGCCTACAAGAAGTACACATCAAAAAACAACATGAGCAAATCTTGATACAACCAAAATTTGGGAAAATATATTCCTCGTTGACGAAGCACACGAAAAGGGGAATGGTTTTATATATTAGAGACACTATCACAGCTGAACAAATTTTTGCAGATGAAGATGGAAGAATTTTCATGGTGAAAATAATTGATAACAATGTTAAAATACTTTTAATAGCAATGTATGTTCCCAACGGAAGTCAAGAAGAATTTTATAGAAAATTACATACAAAAATAATTGGACTATGACAATATATGCATTATGGGAGATTTCAATGGAATAGTGGAAGTGAAATTGGACTATAAATCACAGAAAATAACTAAGTAAAGCAGAAAGATCCTCCCAAAATCCTTCTTTAAAATGATAGAGGAATTAAATTTAAAAGATGCCTGGAGAGAAAGAAATGTAAAAAATAGGCAATTATTCAAATAGACAGTTATCCTGGTCGAGAATAGATATGATATGGATGTCAATGGATTTAATCTCCAATATGCCAGAAATAGACATTAAAACAAGTACTTCGGCAGACAACAATCCAGTTAAAATTATATGGAAAGGAAAAAGGCAAAGATCTAAAGATGGACTTTAAACAATACTTTAAACTAAAGATGGACTTTAAACAATACCATATTGAAAGAAAAAGAATTTACACAAAATATGGAGAAAGAATTAGCGTTCTTTTTTAAAGAAAATAGAATAGAAGACACCTCAATTCAAAATCTTTGGGATACAATGAAAGCTTATGCTAGAAGATTGATAATTGAGTATACAAGAAAAAGGAACATAAAGAAAAGACAATTGTTACAGAGACTGTTACAGAGACTTGAGAAGGAGTTACAGAAATATCCACAAAAAAGGACATTAAAATTCAAATGGACACAATTAAACATAGAATGGGATTGATGGAAAAAGAAGAATTAGCACAGAAAATTAGAAGTGCTAAACAGAATTACTTTGAAGATGCAAATAAACCAGGTAGATGGCTAGCATATAAATAAAAAAAAGAGAGAGATTCAAAAAAGATAATACAATTGGGGGATGATCAAGGGAAGATTTGTTATGGAAATGAAGAGAAGAAAAAATCATACAGGACTACTATGGAAAATTATATGATCAAAGAAGGTGGAGGAGGAAAATATTAAACAATACCTATAAAAGGCAAAGTTACCCCAGATACCTAAGGACATTGAAATGATGTTAGAAGGGTGTATAATGATGATGGAATTAACTGAGACATTAAAAAAACAAAATAATGGAAAGGCACCAGATACAGATGGGTTACCAGCTGAATATTATAAGACTTTACAGGAATCTTTAAATCTCCCATTACTTGAAGTGATAAATGATGTTAAAGAAGAAAATACCTAATTAATAGACAGAGGCTTATATCACTCTTATGTCGAAGGAGGACGCTGACCCACAACAAATTAAGAACTACAGGCCTATTTCACTGCTGAACTCAGATTACAAAATCTTATACACTCTGACCAAAATGCCAAAAAGACAAATCAAAGACAATATGAGAATAATCCTGGACACTTTGGAATACTATGAGGCACATCCAGAGAAGCAAATGGCTTTGATATTTTTAAATGCACAAAAAGCCTTTGATAATGTGAATTGGTAGTTTATGTTATTATAATTGGAGCAGAAGGGCTTTGGGGGAAAATTTATTCAAGCCATTGAAGCAATATATGATAGGCAATCAGCAAATGGAGAATTAACAGAAAATATTGATATTAAGAAAGGAACTAGGCAAGGTTGCCCTTGACACCTCTGTTGTTTGTGTTGACTCTAGAGGTACTAAATAGAAATATTAGAGAAGATAGGGAAATAAAGGGAATGAAAATCAAGAGGGAAGAATACAAACTGCAAGCATTTGCAGATGACCTGGTTTTCATTTTGGAAGACCCAATAGAAACAGCGCCCAAATTAATAGAAACAATTGAGATGTATGGATTGGTGGCAGGCTTGAAAATAAACAAAGATAAAACAAAGATCTTGACAAAGAATATAGCTGAAAAACAAAAGAAAGTTGGCTGAGATTTTGAAGATACAGGTCACAAATAAAGTTAAATATTTGGAAATATGTTTAACAGCTAGATGTGGTACACTTAAAGAGGATAATTATAAGCTCAAGGAACAGATTGTGACAGACTTGGCAAAATGGGAAAATTTGCAATTATCTTTAATAGAGAGAATATCTACAATTAAGATGAATATATTACCAAGGATTTTATATTTGTTCCAGACAATTCCAATTAAACTAGGGTAAGATTATTTTGAAGATTTAAACAAAATAGTATTGAAATATATTTGGCAGGGGAAGAAGGCAAGAATTAAATTAAAACTACTACTAGATTCTAGAATAAGAGGAGGTTTTGGTCTACCCAATTGGGAGTTATACTATCAGGCAACATCATTAATGTGGGTTAAGGAATGGATAACATTAAGGAATATTAGATTATTGACATTAGAAGGTCATGATTTGTTGTTGGGATGGCACACCTTCTTATGGTACAAGGGGACTAAAACACATGGGTATTTTAGGAGGCACTACATATGAGAGGCATTATTATTAATATGGGAGAAAATTAAAAGACAACATTATCTAAAAATGCAATTGAAGCATTTGCGTATCCAGTAATTTATAAAATGGAACAAACAGTCAGATATGGCGAAATATTAAATGAAAAGGGTGAACTTAAATCTTTGCAAGAATTAGAACAAGATATAAGGATGAATTGGTTTTCATATGTGCAAATACAATCTAGATATGATAAAGACTTTAAAACAGAAGGTGTTTATGATGAATTAACTGATTTGGACAAAATTTTGACAGGTACTGATGAAAAGGTGATTAAAAAATTATATGGATACTTATTAGAGGTTAAACTAGAAGAAGAAGTTAAAAAAACAATGATTGCTTGGGGAAAGAATTTTGGATATGGGATAGATTTAGAAAAATGGCAAAAACTACTTGAAATTATAAAATGACAATGTCAACAGCATAAAAAGAGAATTTGTATAAGATGTTTTACAGGTGGCATCTACCCCCGGCAAGAACAGCAAGAATGTTCAAGAACAAGTCAGAGAAATGTAGGAAGTGTCATCAGATACCTGGATCATACTATCATATGTGGTGGACATGTGCAGAGGCTAAAAGATATTGGATTAAATCCATACATGGTTGGAAAAAATGACAAAGAAACAAATAGATTTAAAGCCAGAGTTATTTTTATTGAATATTATATCTGAAATATACAGTAGAGAATTGATATATTTGATTGTAAATGTATTAATAGTGGCTAGAATTGTATTTGCTAAAAATTGGAAAAATGAAAAAATTCCAATGGAAGATGATGTTAGTAAGAAAATAATGGACTGCGCAAAAATGAGTAAACTGACATTTGAAATTAAAGAGCAAGAAAATAAACAATTTTATAAAATAATGGGATTTATTTTATCAATGGTTAGATAATAAAACAGGGAAATGAAATATTTTATAATACTCTATAAGTATAATAGAATTGTAGAGATAGAGTAATGTAGGGATAAAATATTAAATAAATTGGGAATGTTGAAATGAATTACAAAGTAGGTTAAGTTAAAATGGGGATTTGCTCACACAAAATGATGATATGATAGCAACAGTCTAAAAAACAATTAATAATGATAATATTAGAAATAAATATAATTTATATATAATAGGAGGATTAAATTGTAACTAGAAGGGAATGACTGCAGTTTGCGCACAAGAGACTGGTACCAACCGATGCACTGTATGTAATTGAAAGATGTTTTATGTTTTTTGTTTGTGTTTTGTGTATGTTTCTTTAAAAAAATAAAAAAAATAAAGAAAAGGGGATTCTGCATGGAGATGAGGGGTAATATGAATGTATTTGAAATTATAAATTATTTAGAAAATAGGGAAATATAGATTATTAAGAGGAAGGATGGACATTGATATTTTTCATTATGTGAACGTACATTTTTATTTTTATCTTTAAAAGAAATGTTAATGTTTAATAAATACATTGAAATAATTGAAATGAAACGCGAGGATGTTTAAAATGAGACTAATATCAGTGACCAGGATTAGTTAAATGGATTATAATTTTTTTTCTTTTTTTTGAAACTATAAATAAACCTTATGAAATTAAAGGGGGAAAACACAATGCAGAGTCTGATTGAAAAGATATAAATGTTATGTAGTTTCTAGGGGATTATTATTATTATAACTGGTTAAAAATAAATGTCTATTGGGAATTAAAGATGAGGGAATTAAGGAATATCTAAACCACTGGGGTGGCACACCCAACTTAGTAAATGGGGGGAAATTTTGTTTGTCTTTTTTTCTTGTATAAAAGCTTACATTAATTTAGAATTTATGAAAAGAATATGCGATGAAACTGCAAATTTGACAGATAAAAGTACTAAAAGGTAATAAGTATGAAGATATGGGAATTATATGTGATTTAAACAAGAAAAGGGTATTTTGGAAAAGGTAATAATAGAATCAAATAAAACTTGGATAAGGCAGGAAGTTGAATGTAAAAGATGAATATATTAACTATTGTCATATTTGCATGTAAATGTGGTAACCCGGAATTATGCTGTCCAAGAGTGGTTTATAATGTGAAAACTAAAATAAAACTTGTTTTAAAAAATTATAATATGGAATTCCCTTACCTTAAAGTGAAAACAGATGCCTATAAAAGGATTTATAGTTAAACAAATGTCTCTTTAACCAGAGCTAGAACAGATGTTTTTCTATGCATAAAATACATGTCTTCTTTACATATTTTTTGCTGCCTATTGTCTCTATTGTTTCTAATGGAGAAGCCAATTTTATAGCACAGCATTACTACGTCATACTTAATAGAATTTAGAATTTATTTAGAATTTATTTGATTTGTCAATCGCTTACAAGATAATAGGTATAAGTATATACATAGTTATGAATACATGAAATGGGTACATATAAGAAAAATAAAAGAAACAATAGGACAGGGACGGTAGGCACTTTGGTGCGCTTATGCACACCCCCTACAGACCTCTTAGGAAAGGGGTGAGGTCAATACTAGACAGCCTAAGGTTAAAGTTTTTGGGGTTTGGGGAAGAAACCACAGAGTCAGGTAGAGTATTCCAGACATTGACCATTCTGTTGCTGAAGTTGTATTTCCTGCAATCAAGTTTGGTACGGTTAACCTTGAGTTTATATCTATTGTGTGCTCTTGTGTTGTTATGGTTGAAGCTGAAGTATTCATTGACAGGTAAGTCATTGCAATGTATGATTTTATATACCATACTTAGATCAGACCGAAGACGGCGTAATTCAAGGTTTTCTAGGTCTAGAATTTCAAGTCTGGTGGCATAAGGTATTCTACAACGAGTAGAGGAGTGGAGAACTCTTCTTGTAAAATATTTCTGGACTGCCTATACAATCTTTTTTAAATTAACAAAGAAAATATTTTTCTCCCAGTGAACATAATACCTCCATTAATATATAAGAAGGCTAACTTAACAAGGAAACTCTTCAATATCTTTCTTACTTTGCCTAGTGGAAAGGTATATTACAATTTCAAAACTGAGGAATAGCTACTCAGATTGCTGAAATTCGATTCAAATTCAGTGTATTAAAGTCAGCTTTGACAGGTTGGCCTTGGTTGAGTTCTCATGAGACACAAAGAAGTCTGTGAACGGTCTGGCTGCCGAGTTCTGCATCAACTGAGTTTCCTGACAACACACAAAAGCAGCCCCATGTAGAGTGTCTTAGAGTAATCAAACTTGGAGGTTCTCAGTGATGGGATGCAAATATTTTTACTACCGGTTCTGTGGGTGTAGCTAGGTAGGCATGGCCATGTGACTGGGTGGGCGTGACTTTTTTGTGCAGCACCTCCTCCTCTGCTTCGGTTTTGGGGTTTTTTTTGCCTCCTGGGCCTCAGGGAAGCCTCCTCGGGGGCGTTTTTGCACCCAAGAGGCTTCCCTGAGGCCCAATCCACTAAGAAAAATAATTCCCCTTTCAAACCAAGGTAGTCTTAATCTATAGATCTTATAGAAGTCAGGTTAAAATTGAGTAAAATAATCTGTTTTGTGCAAAGCAACTGGAAACTGTGAAGCCATCACTCTCTTGATTATATTACCCATCATGGATTTAATGGTTTGTTTGAGTGGATCATCCTAATAGTTCTGCCTATACCTAGGATTGGATATAACCATGTAGTTTGCCAGATCCAAATGGCAACTCCTGGCCAGGATAAAATATTGACTTTGAGCTGGTGAGTGTGCACCTGTGATTAACTGAAATAGTTTCTGTCTGCTATGAGTTCCTCAGCCATTCCAGTTCTGAAGTAGATGGTCTATAGTAGAAGTCACCTAGCACTATTAATCTAGGAATCCCAATCTTTGAGATCAGTTTTTCAGCTTAGCTGGAGATTGAATGAGAGATTGAGTAATAGGATAGTAACAGACTCCTCAATGGATCCTTGGTCCCAAGATTGAGATATAAACACCTTACGTAGTCCAGTTTTCTTATTGGCATCATACTTTTTGTGTGTTATTTTTAAGGAAGATTTTATTCTTATAAATCGCAATCATATAACCTCCCCATCCACTGTTTATAGCTTGAATATTGTGTAAGCCACCCAGAATCTATTTGAAGTGAGATAGATGGCAAGCAAATCAGATAGCTACCGATAAATGATAGGTAGGTAGATAGGTAGGTAGATATAGATCTATTAAAGAATATAGTGGGATAGTTTGGCATAATAGTCAAGGCCCCAGCCTAAAAACTGGGAGACCATGAGTTCTAGTCCCAACTTAGGCAGAAATTGGAATGGATGATTTTGGGTAAATCTCTCTCTCAGCCCTAGGAACACAGTAATGGCAAACCACTCCTGAAATATCATCAAGAAAACTGCAAGAACTAATCCAGAGAACCACAGGAGTAAAAAAAACTGATTCAAAGGTACAATAAAGAAAATTAGAGAGCATAGGCTAGTTGTTTAGAAGATAGATACCAGCCCATCTCGTCTCTCTTCCAAGTCTCTATTACACAAGACAGGCAGACTTCGACTATTCCCTTTATTACCAAAATCAGACGAGTCCTACCAGTCTTGTATTGTAGCCTAAACACTATGTCATAGAGCTGGAGTACCTAATGGCAAAGTTACCTAGAGAGGTGGTGGCATGTATCTTAGTATGAACAGGACCAGTGGTGGGATTCAATTTTTTTTTACTACTGGTTCTGTGGCCGTGGCTTGGTGGGCATGATGTGGCTTGGTGGGCATGGTTTGGTGGGCATGGCAGGAGAAGGATATTGTAAAATCTCCATTCCCACCCCACTCCTGAGGGAAGATTACTGCAAAATCCCATTCCCTCCCCACCCCACTAACCTGCTTTCCAGCTCCATTCTCCTGTGCAGGGCAACAAAAGAAGACACAGCCAATCAGCTGGGACTTGGGAGGCAGATAATAGATGGAGGCAGGGACAATCAGATGTTGTATTTGCGGGTTCTCTGAACTACTCAAAATTTCCTCTACCGGTTCTCCGAACTACTCCAAATTTCTGCTACCGATTCTCCAGAACTGGTCAGAACCTGCTGAATACTGCCTCTGAACAGGACATTAAAATGGTACAATATATAGGAATTCTTTCCTTTTTTTATGAACTTTCCTTGCCTTCACATGTTCTCTTTTTTAGTAAGTACATCTTGACAGAAATGTACATATAAAAAGGACTGAAAGCATTTAGTTTAAAATAAAGCTAGAGCTGTCAATAATTAGACTGATGCTTGACTAATAACCCCATCAATATGTATAAAGCATATTGGACCTTTGATACGGGAATAGAAAGCTTGACAGTTGATAAACGGATTTTCACAGAGGTGAAATGGAGTAATAATTTTATAGCCCTCATATTTTTCCATTGATGCAAGATTCAGTAAAATATATGTATCAGAACCTGTATTTATGAAAGATATTGATATTTCAGTCCATATAATAAAACATCTATGAGAAAATTTATTATGTTCTGTATTTCAATTGAAGAGGTGTAGTTGATATTAACCTTGCTGCAATCAGTGAGTCATGGTTAATTAGAAAACAGTCAACAGATAGAACTGGAATTAGTCTCTCATCTTCAAATTTCTGAGAAAATGGATTTTCTTGGGTTCCACAACAGAAGGAAAACCTAAGGACTAAAGATCTAAGGACTAAAACAACAGCTGCTACTGTTATTAGGAATCTCATCTTTATTAAGTTATGGAGGGAGGGATTTCAAATAGAGTTCCTGGACTGTGCCTTTAAGGGAATCCCAGTTTCACTAAGCACTTTTCTCTGTATATGTATTTTCCTAGTTACAGGAGGACACTGAGTCATTTCTTTTAGTGGAACTATTTCTCACTTAGTAATTGTTTTTTAAGGCATAGATCAAAAGAAATCTGTTAGTTTTTGATATATCAAGAGACTCTTTTTTTAAATTAAAAATAACCTTTATTAAAGATTAAAAAGAAAAATACAATACATAGAATACAACCTTTTGCTACAAATGAAATCAATATACAATTACGTAACAAATAAACATAAAAATAAAACATATATGTTTCTAATCAACTAAGACAGTGTGATCTTTTATTGAAAACAATTTTACTAATATTCAGTTCCTGTTTTTGGTAAATGCTCTTAATCTAACCACTTCATTTTTCAAATTCTTATCTTTTAATTCCCTGGTTTTTTATCTTACTTTATTTTATCTTTTTTAAATTTAGGAATAAGGAAGACTCAAGACATGGATTCACTTGTACCATATTTCCTAAGCTGTACTATGTCTTGAGTCTTCCTTATCCCTAGGTTTTTGTGTAAGTAGGTCCATTTCAGCGCAGTCAAGAACTTTCTGAATAATCAAATTATTTGTTGGCATTTGGTCACCCTTCCAGCATTGTGCCAATGCAATTCTTGCTGCTGTAATTATATGGAGAATTAAATATTTCTTTCTTTTGCGTAGTCCCATTTTTACATTCCCAACAAAAATATTTTGGCCTTAAGTTCTAGTTGGATATTTGTAATTTCTTTTAGCCAAATTCTATTTTTTTTCCAGTATTTTTTACTTTTTGGGCAAAGCCACCAAGTGTGGAAGAAGGTACTCGTTTGCTTACATTTCCAGCAAGTCGGACTTAAGTTTGGGTACCTATTTGCTAATCTTGAGGGTGCCAGGTACCACTGGTAACACATTTTATATTGATTTTCTTTATAGACAGCTGATTTTTTTATTTTGTAATTTTGATTCCAAACTTTTTCCCAGTTTTCCAAATTAATGTTGTGCCCTACATTCTTTTCCCATGCAATCATTGGGCCTTTAACTAATTCTTCCGCCATTTCAAATTCTAATAGATAATTATACATTTTAGAAATTAATTTTTCATCCGTTCCCTCTAATATTTTATCTAATTGGTTTGGTTTTCCCTCAATTCCAAATTCTTCTGTCTTTTTTATACTTTGTCTTAAGTTGTATATAAGGCCACCGCTCTATTTTCATCCCTTGCTCTCTAAATTCTTGGTTTGTCTTTAATCCTCTTTGAGAATTTAAGACATTGTAATATCTAATCTTTCTTCCTGTTTCTAAAGCATTGGGGTGGATCACTGCCTCCATGATGGATACCCATCCTGGAATCTTCATATAATGTTTATGTTTAATCTCTTTCCACACTTTCAATAGTGAGCTTTGGATTATGTGCCTATTAAAGTGTGTATAACTCTTATTTCCAGGATTCCACATGAAGGCATTCCACCTCACCTCCAGATCATGCCCTTCTAGGGTTAAAATTCTTCTATTTCTCAGGTTGCCCCATTCTTTAATCTATGTTAGGATTGCTGCTTTATAATATAGTTTCCAGGCAGGGAGTCCAAATCCACCTCTGCATCTATTATCTTGTAATGAGCTTAGTTTTATTCTTGCTCTTTTCCCTAACCAAATATATTTCATAGTAATTTTATTTAATTCATTAAAAATTGTCTAATTTAATTGGAATAGTTTGAAAAAGAAATAATAGTCTTGGCAAGATGTTCATTTTGATGATATATCAAGAAGTCTCTATGATTTTTTTGCAGAGACATTTTAACATGTTGGGAAGATTATATAGATAGATAGGTAGATTACAAAGATTTGTTTCCTTTATTAAATTCGAAAGAACTCACTGCAGGCACATCAAAGAGAAAGTGGATGAGACTTTATATTCCCTAGATGGTGACTTTTTATTCAGTTAGTATAATAACATTGCCACTTCTGACTACATTAGTGACTAATTGGCTTAAATGTGTAATGGGAAAAAAGCTTCAATATGGCATCTGTTTTACAAATGAACAAGTCCCCTTATTGCAACCATTTGAGCACCCACAACTTGCTCACTGTAATGTGTTTTGGGCTGCCTTTAATGAGTTATTCAGGAACTGTAATTAATACAAAATACAGCCACACACATGCTGGTGGGTGATACAGCCATTAAACTTGTGTTACAGAGACTTCTGTGGCTTCTAATTAGGTTTCCAGGTGCAATTCAAAGTACTGGTTTTATCCTTTAAAGGTCTACATGGATAACATCCATTCCTAACCATAATGAAATATGCATCACAACATAACTGCAATCTTTCATAGCTGTGTCACGAATGCCATTGCCTCCACTTTCAGTAACCACCTGGCTTATCAATTTATTTTCCATATTTTCGCTCATACAGTATATCCATAGTTATAACAAAAATTTGCAGTCCATTTCACCATACAGTCTTTAACCTGTTCATCATTTCAAATCTTAATAATGTATACATTTTAGCTTTGATTGTCATTTGTACATGGCTCTAACTTCAAAATTGTTTTTCTTCTCAATTCAAATTGTCCTTCTCTGCATGCTAAATCTCTATTTTATCAAAAAAAATTGAAAAGAATATCCTTCTGTAGCTATTTGTTCTCTTAATTTCTCCCTTACATTGTATTAATAGATCCTCATATCTCAACCAGCTTTAACCAGCTTTAGATTTATTCCATATTCTTAATAAAATAGCTCTCAGATTTAAAAAAAAATTATACTCACTTTCACTTTGTCATACCATAGGAAACCATATCATCCAAATCTCAAACTGTAATCTTCCAACTTCAACATTTTTTTATTTCTTATCAATATTTATTCCTTCATCCATACTAAACAACATGCAGTAACATACAATTTAAGATTGGGTAATACTAATCCTCATTCTTTTGCATTTTGTAAAAACTTATTTTATTCTCTTTTTATTCCTGTCATATAAACCTTGATAAGTCTTTTTGCCATTGTTTAAAGACTACATAATTTCAATATTGATACTGCCTGGAATAAAAACATCATTCTGGATAGTACATTTATTTTTATCATTGATATTCTATCAAGAAAATATAGTTTTAACTTTTCCCTGTTTAAGATATTTTTCTTAATTTCATTCCAGAGTTATTATTTTTATGCTGGTACAACAAACACTTCATATTACATTGTAATATCTAAATATTTTACTTTCTTCTCAATTCAAAAGCCAGTTTCATCTTTTTGTTTTGGCTTCACTTGCAGTTAATCTAATTTTTTAAAAAATTAAATGCAGCTAACTCACCAAACTTTTTAATGTATCCGTTAATATTTCTATTCCTTCCAGGGGATTTTCTAGTATCAAAATGATATCATCTGCAAATGTTCTTAATTTATATGTCTTCTTTTTCACTTGCATTCCTATACTTCTATCATCCTGTCTTTTGTCCCTAGCGAATACCTCTAGTGCTAAAATAAACAATAATGGTGCAAATGTGGTTTTAGAATAGGATACAGAACAGAACAGAACAGAACAGAACAGAATAGAATAGAATTCTTTATTGGCCAAGAGTGATTGGACACACAAGGAATTTGTCTTTGGTGCACATGCTCTCAGTGTACATAAGAAAAAATAAAATACATTCATCAAGAATCATAAGATACAACGCTTAGTGATAGTCATAGGTTACTAATAAGCAATCAAATCATACGAGGAAACAAATAAAACAATATAAATTGTAAAGATGCAAGATACAAGCAACACGGTTATAGTCATAAATAAGAAGAGATGGGTAATAGGAAGGATGGGAAGAATCGTAGTAATACAGTCCTACTAAGTAATTTGATAGTGTTGTAGGAATTAGTTGTTTAGCAGAATGATGGCATTCGGGGGGGGGGGGGGAAACTGTTGTATCTAACTTGTAAGTGTTTTTTAAATCTTCAAACAGATCCAGTTTGGTGTAGTTGTTAAGATACCAGGTTAGAAACCAGGAGACCATGTGTTCTAGTCCTGCTTCAAGCAAAAAGTCAGTTGACTTTGGGCCAAACACCTGGGAAGAAGGCAATGGCAAATCACTTCTGAAAAATCTTACCAAGAAAAGTGCAGAAACCTGTTCAGACAGTCTCTGTGAATTTGATATAACTGAATGAAAGAAAAATTTAAAAATATGTTCCTACCACACAAGTGATTTAGTAGATGTAGGGTTGCATTCCCTATGTATTACTAGGACTATTTTGAGCCATGGTGGTGCAAGTGGTTAGAATGCAGTACTGCAGGCTACTTCTGCTGACTGCCAGCTGCCAGCAGTTTGGCAGTTCAAGTCTCACTGGCACAAGTTTGACTCAGCCTTCCATCCTTCTGAGGTGGGTAAAATGAGGATCCAGATTGTATGCTGACTCTGTAAACTACTTAGAGAGAGCTGTAAAGCACTGTGAAGCGGTAGATAAGTCTAAGTGATATTGCTATTGCTATTAAACCAAAACTCCTGACAATGGTTGATTGGGCTGCTTGACCCACTTAGTTTTCCCACAACATAGTAACCCTTGAACTAGTTACTGGAGAATGCCCAATGACAAATAATTTGTTCTCTGCAAATGAAATAATGAGTTAATTCTATTTAATTCTACTAGAGCATAATGATAAGGAAGCAGGCTTAAATCCAAGAGAAAGAGGGGAGTTTATATTGTATTTCTAAGATTTCATATATCTTTAAATTGAATGATTGTATTTCTTTTTCATGCATGCAATTGAGACATTTAAGTTATAAGTTAAGTTTTGAGTATGAGTTCTCGGTGTTGTTAAATGGATATACAGATAAAAAAATACAGTGTTACACTGTCTTATTTTTATGCAAAAATTTAAAAGTAGAGACTGGATGCCCCCAGTCAAGAATCTTGTAGTAGTGGGGGAAAAAAGTTCAGTAGAAGTTGGGTTAAATGAAATCAGAATCCCCCTCCCATCTCTGATTTCCTGAGAGCAAGGCCATCTGTGAACCTTAAAGAAAAAAGCATTAGGAATGCCAGCTTCCTCTGAAACTCTCATTTTCAGTAAGTGTTAACAGAGGAGATAACATTACAGCCTTCATCTTCATTTTATGCAGGGATTATTCATTGAAGAGCTGTGACATGAAGGAAATTTTAAGAACACAATTTCAAAAGAGAAACAAGAAGGGTTGGAATCAAATAGATTTAAACAAGTGTCTTCATGCAAAAATTGCCATGGCAACACTTAGCTTTTATCCTTTTCCCACACCCTCTCCTTATGAGTAAAAACTATTTCATATTTCTATTTGTGATGGCCCCTACTCCATTTTTCTTCATTGTGGCACCCTAGTGCAGCATATAATGATTTTAACCTAAAAGTGGAGATGCAATGCATGGACTGGCAATCCCCATCTTTTCTTTACAGCAAGGCTGATCTGGCTTGATATGCAGCTAATTTTAAATTGGCTCTTGTAGACAATATGGTCTATCACACTAATAAAGAAAGAATGTGATGATTACAATTTTTTGTTCTAGCAGCAGCAAAAACATGTTTTTTTAAAAAATCAGAAAGCACTGCTAGTGGATCACATGTTTTAAATAAAGAACACTGGCATTATAACTGAATTATTCAGCACTGAAAAATGAATGCTTATAATGCTAAGCAAATGATGAGTCATAAATTTCAAAAATACTCCATGCAGTGCTGGGATGATTGAATGCTGCAGCACTGGAGAGAAACTTTGCACTTACACCTTTAGTTACTATCAAAGTCTCACAGATTGCTAGCAGTTTCCAGAGTCAGTAGGATATTTGTACTAAAATGCACAAATGCCTAGCATATCTGTGCTTAACTCAACCTGAAATGCTGACATGAGATCTTCCTGTATTTAAAAGATTATCTATAGGCTGGCTGATTGACCTCATCAGGGCTTGGAAGCTAAGCAGGATTGAGCCAAGTAAATAGTTTGATAGTACACCCCCAGGAAACACCAGGTTAGACCAGATTACACTCTGAATGAAAACAATGGTTCACCCCTTCTAAGAAAACCACAAAAACATATTCATAGTCACACCAAATCTTCCCAATTTAAGGGAAATTTTATTTGTATAGGATAAATCAATATTCTGCTGGAATTAACTGGGATCTTTTACTTATCCCAGCAAGAGCTTCTCCTGAGCACAATTTTAAAAAACCACTAGGAATTGATAGAGAGTAACTTGCAATCCCTCCTCACCTACCCACCCACCCAAACTATCCACGTTTTGTATAATGTAATATGGTGATCCTTCAAAACTTTGTCTACACCAAATTTAAATGAATCGGGGAGAGGCACAGGCTTATTGCTGGATTACAGATGTCCTGGCATTCATGGATACTGTGTTGCATTGCTAATCCGTTTATAAGATATATTTTTTTTCTTTGTAGGCCAATTGAAAGAGAGTTTTAAATGTTGTCAAAGGTCTGTGTGGATGACAATAACGGTATGATCTTGAGAAATGAATTCCATAACATACAGCAACCATAGAGAAAACAATGGCTTTCCTAGGAAGAGACTCCTGATCTCCTAAGAGGTGGCTTTCTATCAGGGGTCTTAGGAAAAAGGCTATTTAGGGCTTCCAGAATAGTAAAATCTTATATTAAATGGAAACAAATTGCAACCAGTATAAAGATTTCAAAATTGGTATAAAATGATATCTGCAGGATATTCAAAAAATTAATTTTATACTACTTGAAGCTTCCAAGATACACACAAGAAAGTCATACATAGAGCTTATTAGGGGAATCAAATCTGAAAGTCTGAGGTTATTATTATCTAGGAAAAACACAAATGGTCCAATAGCCAAAGCTGAAAAAATGTACTCAAAGCACAGACTCTATCTGTTCTAAAACTGGTGCTTTTTAGTGAATTGAGATATTATCAGAATTAGCTATGGCTGGGGGAATATCTGCATTATAGGAGTAGGCATGAAAAAGACAGATATCATCTGACATGAATCAGTATGTATAATGCAGTGCATATTGGTGCCAAAAATTGATAGTACTACAAACAAAGGGTATCCGAGCTAGTAGAGACGATGAGAAGATATCTTGGAGTAATGGTAAATTGTTCAATGAAAGTGCCCATCTGGTGTTCATCTGCTGCGGGAAAAAATGCCACCAGCATCTTAGGGATAAGAAGAAATGGTAATGAAAATGGAGGTGCCAATATTATAATACCCTTATAAATCAATGGTGTGACTGCGTCTGGAATAGTGCAGTTTCAGAGGAGACCAATTAAGATAATCAAAGAGTTGAAGGAAAGATTGCAATACTAGAGACTTTTAAATCTACAAAGCATAGACAGATCTGGAAGATTCTGTTAATGTAGCCAAAGTTGATAAAAATAAGAAATAGGTTTGCAGTATACAAAATTATGCGTGACATGAATACAGTAGACTATTTCCCTTCCCAAAATACTAGAAGCAAAAATTACCCATTTAATCTTGGAGGACAGACAAAAGGAGATTTTCATTTAACAACATATAAACTTTGGAATTTGCTTCTGTGAGATGTCCTGGCAACCAGCCTGGCTGACTTCAAAAAGGGGTTGGACCAATTAATGGAGCCATGGGGATTAGTGAATGTTAGCCTTGAAAGCAGTGGAATTACCTCTGAAAGATCTCCTGGGAGACTAGTGGATTTCCTTGTTTTGCAAATGCCTCTGTTAAGCAGAAAGGCAACCTTCCCACTTCCTTTCCTCAAGGGGCAATTAATATTTGGCAGTCCATTCCCAGATCTTCATGGCATGCAGATATAAGGGCAAGGATGAAGTGGGCACATGACATTGCCCCAAACAGCCTATTCCCATCTTTAGGAATTACAAGATTGTCAGCCCCAGTATGTAGGTCAAACCAAGTAATCAACTGCACATGAAGACTAAAACTATTTTTATCAACATTGGCTACATTAACAGAAACTTCCAAATTTGTCTATGCTTTACTTGCCCACCCCGCTTTAGGTTCATTTGAATTAGGAAGGTGTCTGCCTGAATCTTTTGAGCATCACCTTTTCTTGTTTGTGGCTTAAGTCATGTTTTTCCCTTGTTGTTTTGATAATGAATCTGGCCTACCTCTGTCAGGGCCATCTTCCTTACTCTCTACATCCCCAACTTCTCTGTGGACCACTGGTGGCGGGCAGAGAAGAGAGATGATTTCATATTTGGCCAATGCTTGCATGGCCCGATTCCCAATGGGCCACTGACTGGTACTGGGCCATGGACCAGGGGGTTGGAGTCCCCTGCTCTACATTATCAAATATGAGACAAATTTTCCCTACCTGAGCTGTAGTATCTTCTTTGCTGCTTTGGTTCATTGAGCCCTTCCAGGTAGGGCTGATTCTGTGGTGGCTCTGAAAGAGTGCTGGAGGCAAATGTGTATACAAAACTAATGAGTTCCCTATTCTAGGACTCAACTGAAACATCAACAGAAGCACTTATAGGAACTTGTAGGATAGTCCTTTTCGTTATCATAGTCCTACATGAGAATGGCTATATATCCAATTTTAACCAGATGGTAACTCATTTATGTCAATGGGATCACCCATGAAACATTATCCCAGCCAAAGGAAGAGGCCAGTTTGAGTATGTGACTACTGATGTGTGTTGGTTTTGTGATCAGTTATTGTGGCTGTTCTAAACTCCTGAGCCACCCCAAACAAGCCATAACCAAAATAGCTTGAAAAAATCCACCAGAAATAATCTAAATTACTCCAGTGTCAACCACAGTCAACTTGGCCCAGCACTGTAATGGTAGGTACATAAGAGGATCTCTAGTCTATCCCATGTTCTAAGTCCTATTCAACATAAGTTACATCTCTGTTAGTAGCCTTAGCTTTAACTTGTCAATTCAGGTGGAGTCTCTTGAAACATTTTTTCTCACGTTGCTGAAATGCTTCATCTGAGAAGCATTCAAACCTTTGTTCCCTGTTTCAGAAAGTAAGGCTTTCTGAAACCACTTTAATGTAAACAGTCAGATAGCATATGTGACAATTATATTTCTTTTGAGATTATCTTTTGATTCAATAAGTAGAAACACTAGACATAATAGTAGTAGAAATAGTAGACACTTTTAGAATGTTGGGAGCATGTAATGGATGCTTTCACAGAATAGTTGCCACAAATTCCCTCTGAGATTTCCCTGAGGGCAAACTGGTGAGATTGCTCCCCTTCTCCAACATTTTTCTTAGGGTGGCCCTTTCTCTACTACCTCTTTTTATTTTTTTATTTTTTATTTTAATATATTTTTATTAATTTTCTTTTTTTTACATTGTAAAACATCATGGTATCAACAACGTTCTTGGCATCCATACAGGATTTTGGTTTGTTTATTTATTTATATATATGTATTTATGTATTACAAAGTATATTTTCAGCTTAAAAAAAAAAACCTTACACACACACACACACACACACACACACACACACACACACACACATATATACCGCCCCCTCTCCCATTGGGACTCAGGGCGGTGTACAGCCAAGTAAAAACACACACTTACAAATACAAATTTAAAATAGAATTAAAAGTAGATTAAATTAGTGGCTGAGATACAGTGATAATAAAAACTAAACAAGGTAAAAATTTAAAAATTTAAAAAGCTAAAACCTTTAAAACCAATTTAAAAACCCTATCAATAAATCTAGGCCAGACCGGCTTGTTGGAAAAGGTGGTTCTTCAGTGCGCGCCGGAAGGTTTGTAGGTCAGGGATAGCTCGCATCTCCGGGGGGTAATTCATTCCATCTCCGGGGGGTAATTCATTCCAGAGGGAGGGTGCTCCTACAGAGAAGGCTCACAGCCTCGGGGCCGCCAGCTGGCATTGCCCAGCTGACGGCACCCTGAGGAGGCCCACCCTGTGGGAGCACACTGGCCGACAGGAGGCCAATGGTGGCAGCAGGCAGTCCCGTAAGTACCCAGGTCTCAAGCCATGGAGCGCTTTAAAGGTGACCACTAACACCTTGAATCGCACCCAGATATACCAAATATAATATATAATACATTATATTGCATTTGTCTACTACTAAATAATATCTTTAGCTATAATTACTATTCTTATATCTTTATATAATTTACAAAATTTTATTTTACTTAAGGATTGTTTCAATTAAAATTTTTGTCTCACTTCTTGGTTTTGTTTGTTAGCCATTTATACCAATTGTTCCAAATTGTAAAGAATTCAGAGTCGTCTTTTTCTTTCAATTTCATTGTTAGCATATTCATCTCAGCACTTTCTGTTACTTTGTGTAATTATTAGTTCTTCATTGGGGGTATTTGGTGTTTTCCATACCTGTGCAAAGGCTATTCTGGCGGCTGTTGTAATATGTAACACTAAGTATTTTACTTTTTTCAGTAATCTTTCTTTGATGATTCCTAAAAGGAAGGATTCTAGTTTGAGCTCAATCTGATAGCCAATGATCTCTTTTAACTAGTTTTTAATTTGAATCCAGTATGTCCTGGCCTCAGGGCACATTCACCACATGTGATAAAATGTACCATCAACTTTTTTGCACTTCCAACATTTGGGACTCATGTTGGAGTAGATTTTTGCCAATCTCGTTGGAGCTAAATACCATCTATAAAACATTTTATATGTTTTCTTTGTATGCTGCAGATACCGTTAACTTATAATTTATGTTCCATATATTCTCCCATTCCTCTAATTCTATAGTGTATCCAAAGTTCTGTGCCCATGCAATCATTGTACTTTTGACTATTTTGTCTTCCATTTTGAAATCTAAGAAATATTTATATATTTTAGTTATAAGTTTTTGTTCTGGATAAAATTAATATTTTATCTAATTGGTTCTGTCCTTTGTCAAATCTAAAATCTTTTGAGTCTTTTTTATATTTATTTTGAATTTGCAAATATGGCCAATTGATTATAATTCAATTTTCCTTCAATTCTTGGTTTGATTTTAATTTCCCTTGACTATCTAATAATTCTTCATAGCTTACCATTTTCCGTAGGTCTAATCTATTTGGATGTATTATGGCTTCCATGGTTGACAGCTATCGTAGGATTTCTATATAGTGTTTACCTTTGATTTTTTTCCAAATTGTAACCAATGAGTCTCTTATTAGGTGTTGATTGAAATAGGTATGTATATTACTTTTGTTTTCCCATAAAAATGCATGCCAACCTATCAAGAGGTTGTTTCCTTCTAATGTTAAGATTCTCTTCTCTCTCAATTTAACCCAATCCTTAATCCAACTCAACACCACTGCCTGGCAATAAAGCTCCCATTCTGGTAGTCCAAGACCGCCTCTGCTCCTATTATCTTGTAATAGTTTCATTTTAATATGTGGCCGCTTGCCCAACCAGACAAACTTGGATGTCATTTTATTTAGTTCTGTAAAAAAAGATTTCCCTAATTTAATTGGAATCATTTGGAATAGATATGTTAGTTTTGGTATTCATTTTCAACGTTGCTATTCTTCCTAATATAGAGAGTTTCAATTTGGCCCATAATACTATTCTTTTCTGATTTGCTTAATCAGTTTAACATAATTGTCCTCTTTTAATGATGAACATCTGGGTGATATCCAAATTCCCAGGTATTTCGCCTTTTTTACTATTTGCAGTCCCATTTTGTTTTCTAATTCTACTTTGTTTTGTTGTACAGTTTTTGACTATCAGCTTAGTTTTATTTTTATTTATTTTAAATCCTGCCAAATTTTGGTAATTCCCCAAATTTTTCTATTTGTTGCAACAATATATTGGAATTCATTGGATCTTCCACTATAAATACCAAATCATCGGCAATTGCCTGAACTTTATATTCCTCATTTCTAATTTTAATTCCATAAATCTCTGCGTTTTGTCTGGTTGCAGCTAGCAACACTTCTAAAGACAAGATAAATAACAGAGGCGATAGTGGACACCCTTGTCTCACTCCTTTTGCAATTTCAAAATCTTCAGTGCAATCTCCATTTAATAATACACTTGTTTTTTGATTTGAGTATATTTCTTGTAGTGTTTTTTCTATATTAATGCCAAAGTTCAGCTTTTTAATTTGATATAGAATGAATTTCCGATTGAGATTATCAAATGCTTTTTGTGCATCTAAAAAAATTAAAGCTGCCTGTTTTTCTGGGTGAGCTTCGTAGTATTCAATCGAATTTAGTACTGTCCTAATATTGTTTTTAATTTGTTTATTTGGCAGGAAACCATTCTGGTCTGTATGTATAAGTTCACTCAAAATTGGTTTCCTTCTTTCTACTAATATTGTCATGAATATCTTATAATCTGTATTTAGCAACAAGATTGGCATATAGTTTGCAATTAGTTGTTGATCGGTGCCATCTTTTGCAATTGAGATGTATGCCTCGGACCAGGACCTCAGAAATCTAGCTTGCATTAATGCCTCATTATATAGTTCCAGTAATATTGGTTCAAATATTTCAGATAAATTTTTGTATAGTTCGCCTGGTAGGCCATCCTATTTTTTTGTTTTTGTATCACCTTTTGTAACTTTGTTAATGTTATTTATTAAGTACTTCTCTGTTTTCTTCTGAGATTGGGCTCAGACCATTTCCATCCAAGTAGTATCTAATGTTTTCTTCCATAACCTCTTCTTGCTTATAAAGCTCACCAAAATACCTTTGTGCAATTCTCTTTTTCTCCTCCATCTGATAATACACTGTCCCTTCCTCATCCTTGAGTTGCTGAATTAGTCTTTTCTCTTTCTCTATTTTTAATTTATGGGACAACTACCTTCCTGGTTTATTTGCTGATTCAAAGAAATTATGTTTAAGAGTTTTTAAGTTACGTGCATTTTCATCCCTATTTCTTTCTTAACTTCCATATTTTTTGGGTCTTTTTGGAGCTCATATTCAAATTTTTTAATCCTTTCTTGTAATTCGTTCTGTTCCTTCCATTTTTATTTCTCTTAGCTATATAGGCTATTGATATGCCTCTCACGAAGTCCTTCGTAGTGCCCCATAAATTTTGTAAACTAGTATGTTGTTTTAAATTAACCTTAAAGAATGTTTCTAACTCATTTTTAATTCTTGAGATATATTCTTTTTCCTTTGTTATTTGTGAATTTAATATCCATCTCCTTTTCCTTTTACTATGTCCTTTCCATATAATTTTAACCGGGCTATGGTCAACCCATATATTAGGCATTATCTCTACTTCACTAATGTCTTTCTCGATTGCCCCATTAACCCATACCATATCGATTCTGGACCATGATTTCTGTGGACTAGAATAAAACGTATATTTTTTCTCATTTGGATTCCTCTTCCTCCATATATCTTCCAAATTGGTCTCATATGTTAAATCAAAAAAACTTTTGGGTAGAATTCTTTTTTTTCTTCCTAGTCCCTTCCATACTAATAGACTTTTTTAACATCAACAATGGCATTAAAGTCCCCTATCAAGCAAATATTTTCTTCAACTACACTAATTATTTTATCATACAGTCCCTTATAAAACTTCTTCTGGTTATCATTGGGGCGTATATCCTCACCAATAGTAATTGTTTTTGATGTAAATTAATTTGTATCATTAAAATTCTGCCCTGTTCATCTGCATAGATTTTTTTGCGTTTATCCCTTTTTTTACATAAATTGCTACCCCCTTTTCTTTTGATCTGCCAATGCTATAAATAATACACCCAACTTGGGATATTCTACAAAACCTAAAGTCAACATTTCTTCTCTCTCTTTTACACAGAACTTAAAACTTTTAACTGGTTTGGTTTTCAATCATTTTGAAAAGATGTGTGAACCCAAAGAAAATTGTTTTGAAATATGCATTGAAATAAGAGCCTACTTTGGATGCGAAGGCAGGAGTGCGATTCAAATTTCTTAACAACCAGTTTTGTGGGTGTGGCCTAATTTGTGGGTGTAGCTTGGTTGTCATGTGACTGGCTGGGCTTGGTTTTATGTAAATATTGTAAATATTTATGTAAATATTGAATTTTTTTATAAAAAAGAGCAACTTTTACCCAAAATCAGACAAAGCAGGCAGGCAGATTGAGTTGCTCACAGAATCAGAGATTCACTTACAGATCTATCTTTCTGCAATCTGCTGCCTGAGTCTGTCACATAAAATTTGCTTGCAAACTCATAAAATTTGCTAGCAAGGAAACTCACAAAATTAAATCACAACACACCATGTATGTAAATATTGAATTTTTTTATTTAAAAAGAACAACTTTTACCCAAAATCAGACAAAGCAGGCAGGCAGATTGAGTTGCTTGCAAAATCACAGATTCACTCACAGATCTATCTTTCTGCAATCTGCTGCTTGAGTCTGCACTGAAAAATAGAAGCTTCAGTCCTAAGGAAGATTCATCCCTGCTCTCAGGCCACTTCTCCCCCTGTGCCAACCCCCTGAATACTACTGCTGACTGGGCCTCAGGGAAGTGTCCTGGGTGAAAGCGAAGCAGTACAACAGCAATTTAGATTAGCTAGAAAGCAAGAAATCCAACGATTTCTAGCTAATCTAAATCACCCACCACTGCTGATAATCGGAACAGCTGATCATCAGGGAAAAAGGGAAAAATAGCAACTTCAAAAACTTAGCCAAAGGCACAACGCAGGCAAGTTGGATGGCGCGCATGCCAGGTAAGAAGTGACCGGGGGGGGGGGGGGGGGGGCAGCCAGTGGCGTGATTTGCCGGTTCTCCAAACTGTGCAGAATCGTAACAACTGATTCTATAGAACCGGTCCATACTGGTAGAATCCCACTCCTGCGTGAGGGGGAGGATTATTGGTGGAGATTGGAGATTCAGGTTGTGGACTATCCTTAGCCATGGAAGCTCATTGAGTTTCACCCAATTAAACAATTTATTTATGGAAAGAAGCTACAATAGTTCATTTACCATTTTAAGGAGAGGGGGCAGCTTTGAGAGTTTTTGACTCCTAGTTACTGCCTGTATTAGTCCCTACGGTTTTCTTGATAAGATTTTGGAGATGGGTTTCCTTCCTATGGTTAAATGTGTTTCACTGACCCAATGTCACCCAGCTGGCCAGGTCACTCTTCCAATTTCTAGCCTGATGCCTTAACCAGACTGCACAAATTAGCTTTCATTAAGGGGTTATAATACTGCACATTTGAAGTGTCTTCCTTAAGGCAAGCACTTCTATTGCAAGGGTATATATTTCCACAAATCTCAGTACTTTGTTATTTTGAAAGGATCAAGTTAGAATAGCAAGATAGTAAGTCAGAATTCTGATTAACTGAATGGAAGAAAAAGAATCCACTGGTCAGTATAATTTGATACTGATGGGTGAAACAGAAAGTAAAACTATTTCATCCCCAACTTTCAGATAGTCCGCATATTTCTACTTCATGAGCTTTGAATGATTTTATTAAACAACATGCTTAATGACAATTTTACTAAACAACATATCTAAGATAATGTCAGTGTATTTACTTGGGCTGTACTGTTATACAATAAGATCTCCTTGGCACGAAAAAAAACTTTCAAAACCAGTTCATTGTCTACCTCCACCCTCACCCCATGAATTCCTTCCAGAAAGTTAAAATAAGTAGCAATAATCACTGGTGGCAGCAGTTTCTTCCAACTGTTCCATGGCACATACAGTTCTGATACTAATAACTTTTATCATTCTGCAAAGCAATCTATTTAAATGTGGACTTCAGACTATTGGGGAATGGCTATGCTGGAAGATACCCAAAGATTAAGGTCTCTCATTTTACACCTATACAAAAAAGGAAGATCGATCCAAGCACTCACCCACACACCGCTTCACTTTTTATACATACAGTCTGTCAAATAAGCCCCACCCCCTCCATTTGGGAAAAATGCCTATAAATTTAAAGAATGGTTTTGTAAAATAACAAATATGACTCACTACCAAACATAAGTTGAGTCACACATTCTGAGAGAAAACAAAACCCCAAGGTTGCTATTCCAAGCTATTGTCCTGTATAGTCAATTTACTGATTTTGATTTTTCTATATTATAGTTTACTATTTCAATAATAGGTAAGATTGCTATTAAATTCAGCAATGGGAAAGGCAGAATGACAGCACTGCTCTATAAAAAATGGTATACATGAATGTAAAACTCCCCTTGGAACAACTGACAAATAATCGGTTAATTACACATAAAGACTGCTTTAGATTTTGATCAAAACTGTTACTAAAAAAACATAATGCACTGGAAATTCTTCAACAATTATATAGCAAAGGAAAGAACAAAAATATAACATGCCATCTTTCCCATTTCTCAAGACAAGGAAGCCCAGATTTTTTTAAAAAGAGATGCATTATTCTTTACTAAGAGAGTCCAAAATGACCAATACCAATTTTCTCCCCACCCCAAATATCATCTTGGCCTCAAAATTAACTGTGACTACATCTCATTAAAACAATGGAACATATATTAAATTACATTGCTAATAAACTGCTCCCATTATTTGTAGTGGGTTGCGGTTATGACTAACATTTCCACCCAAGCCCTGATAGAAAGAAAGAGAAATAATCAATTGATACAGGAATGTTTCTTATTGAAAGTGTGCTTCCACCATTTTTATTGAATTGCATGAACCCATTACTCATATTGGATCTTAATTTAGAGCAAGGTTTCATCTTTAGGTTTCTCTCTGCTATAACTCAAAACTTGAGTTGTACTTCATTTAAAAATATATTTTTAAAAAGCTCCTCTATCCAAATGCACAGTGCCTTTCCACAATGTGACTGCTTACACTTGGTTTTTATGGCTGAGGACTTCTAGGTCAAAATATATGACTTCTTGCTGCTCTGATTAATGGGAAGTGAGGGGCAAATTAATCACTGCTCTCAAGGTCCAGTTTTCCCATTAATACTACAGATTTGTTTATAGGATCCAAGGAAATTTTTAGGAAAGTGGGCAAATACTTTGAGCCAAGAATGCCTAATGATGTTTCAAAGGAAGCACTGGAAGTGGTCAGTTGTGCAAAAGTGTTCTTTTCCCGCAACAATTTCACTCCTCTCCTTTGTTCCTCCTGGATATGGTTATCCATGCTTCTTCCTTGGGTGAGGTAACCAGCTCATACTTTGTGTCAATGACTTGGCCTTCTACAGGCTGCAGGTGGAGTTTCCTCACAATCACGCTCAGAAGAACCATAGCAACTGTACAGGCAAACCTAGCCATGAAAAAAGATCAGGCAAATAATTGGAACTCATAGTTAAAGAAACAGAAAGATATCCATGGAAGGAACTCACTTCTTGCTACCATAGGCTTCTGAATCCTTCCCAAAAAATCTGATAGATTAGCCACCCTTCGGACAGTGTAGAATGAGAGGCTAAGGAAGAAGGGATGGGTGTTTTAGACTCATTTGGGAAATTTTCCTCCTGCCACAACACCTTCTGGATGCTTTTCTAGAAGATCTTTAATATTCCTTCCAACCCTATTATTCTATCTTCTAAGAACATCAAGAGGCTTTTTACAGATCTCAGAAAGCTGAAAGAAGAAGAAAGTATTGCTTTTCCTCCCATCTATTTAGAGCATATCCCCCCCCCCTCCTTTAAAAAAATATTAATTTTCTCTCACCTCAGTTCAGGGCATTCCTGACTTCCTGAAAAACCCAGGAGAGAGAAGTTTTTTATAGCAGCTTCATCACTGAATCTGTCTGGATCAAATCTATCAAAAAGAAAAGAAAAAGATCAAAAGCCACCCACTCCTTGAAATGAGCTACAAGAAATGTGAATTGGCAATTAGGAAGCTCTTCAGCAGAGAATACTCCAGGCTGCCTGCATCCACCCAATGTACATTTTCTGATTTGGCACAATTTGGTGAGACAGAGCTGCTATCTCTTTTCCCTTTCTTCCCTTCTTTCTCTGCTGCTTGCACCAGGCTGCCTCCATTTTTTTCAATCCAGCTGGCCTGCAAGCAAATGTGTGCTCAGCAGCGGATGATTCATTAGAAAGAAAAGCATGTTTCACAGTCACTGTTGGGAAGGAAGGGCAAACAAGCAATTATCCAGCCTCACCTAAAACTAACAGTAGGGTTTTCATAATTAAAAGATGGACAAAGCAATCAAAAGGATGCCTAGTTATTTACTTTCATACAACTCCACCCCACCCCCACCATAATATTTATTAAAATATGTAGTGTAGCACGTGTGCTTTTCATTAACTTGATATTTCATTGGGCAATAAATTTTCTATTCTTCAACCCTTCACCTGTCTGTTGGCTGTATCTCATCATATTCCCTTAAAAGGCATTTCTGCAGGGAAATAGCAAAGTCTGGAAAAGCTGTTTTGTTCGATGTATCCCTTAATTTGTTTTAATTAGTAGAGTTTAAACAGAGTTAGATTGTAAGGGTCCAGAAATGGTGATGCCTGGCTGATGCTCATATAGCTTTTTTTTTTTTTGGGGGGGGGGGGGGAAATCAGACCTTTCTGAACTCATCTCCTATCCCAAATAAAATGTTTTTGATATGGAATGAAGAATGCATTTGTACAAGTAGTGGTCAAGAAGTAATGATATGCCCAGAGAGATATATATCTCAAGAAACAACTTCCCTGAAGTCAGAGGAAATTCTGTACTTTACACCCACCTGTAAAGAGTGTGAGAAATGCTGCAGTACCCAGCATTAGCTGCAAAGCCTAAATCCAAGATTCCTTGCAGAGGATAAACCCAGGATACTTAGTCCAGTAGTTGCAAGTATCATATTAAAAACAAAGTAATTGATTTTTAAAGAAACTCTAACATTTGACACTTAGCATTCTCCAAGGAGGCTCGGCCTCTCTACCTTTTCATTCCAGAGAAAACAAGCCTGGGACTATTTATTTTCCTTTAACTAACATTTGCCATTGAAAGATGTTATAAATGACATCTGTTACTGGAAATGACAGCATCCTTTGGGAGGTGGCTCTTCTGCTTCCCCCCAAAGTAATGGTTCAGTTTCCAGAGCCAGATTTTTTTAAAAAAAATTTAAGTTGTTCGGTTAATTTTATTTCAATCAATTCTATCGTATTGGATTCAAAATCAATGTCTTCATTTCAGCTCCCTGCTTCTACTTGACTGAATGAGATTAAACATTGCCATTTGGAAGCATTACAGTGTTTTCTTTTAATCTGTGGAATTCAAATTTTGAGGCCAAAATTGTTCTTCTGTGACCATATCTGGAAATAATGATGTAAAGCTTTTGACTGGTGCACTCCATCCTTTAAACTGCAATGTCAATATTTTCTAAAATTGACAAATGCACCATAAAATCATGAACCTCTTAAAATCTTTTGCTGAGAAAATAATGCATTTGGATAATTCTACTTTTTTATCTGCTGGGTTTTTTCTTTACATGCATTTTGTTGTTGTTTTCAAATATGAAATTCTACACCTACATTTTACACAGAGGAGCCCAGAAACCATGTGTTTTGATATAGTTCCACTATTCATATAGTGCCAAGAGAATTTAGCAGGGAAAAATGAATTTACATTAAGAAACATTTAAGTTTTCTATGTTCCATACTTGTAGGGCAATGGCCAAACTGAGTTGTCCTGCAAGACCACACCAAGTGCATATAAGACAAGAGTCTGTAAGAGAATTTAAAAGCATATTAATCAACTGACATGCACAATATTATCACATTACATGCACAAACTAGTAGTCTATTATGTGCATAAATAGCTGTATAAATACATGACAGATGTATATTTTCTTTAACTTCAATTTAGATCCTTAATGCAAAACTAATCCAATCTGGAAGAAGAGATCGGGGACAGAAAAAGGTAACAGCAGCCAAATACCACGGAACCTCTAAGAAAAATTTGCTTTACATAAAGCAGTATCACAATGACAGCATTTCAAGACAAGATGGACCATAATAATTCCAAATGAGTTGCATTTTGCAAGAGGAAAAAGACAAAAGTGATAGAAACCAAATGTTTTTTTCTAGCTCTGTGCTTGAAATCAGCTCCTTTCACTACTTTTCTAGAAGTCTGATGCTTTATAATCTCACCTAAAGAAATTAAGTCATAATCTGATTTATAAGGATGGTGAAGATATTCTGGAATTGATGTCCAAGTAAATATGGCAATAAACGGATCAATTACAATGGTTATATTTTTGTTGGAAATGGCACAAGCAAGGATGGACTATTTATATTTTATTGATCAAAACACCTATTAATTTGGAACAAAAGTTAGAACAGCAATATTCATGTACTATCTCTCTCCCTCTTATTTGTTAACAGGGATAGAAAACATCAGGATGAATGTGGCTCTTTCAGGGACCATTTTATGGTCCCAAGAGCAACTTGGTCATCACTGCCAATTTTTCCTTTTCTTACATTAATAAAGTGATTACAGCAAGCCTCAGTAAGATTTCATACCTTTATTCTGTTCCCCAAGCATCTCTCCCAAGTACTTTATGAACAGCTAAAACATCCATCTCCCCTCATTCTAATGATACAACTGCATTACTATAACTCAGCACAGAGCACTAACATTTTACTGTTAATAGCATTCTTAGTAAATTGCTCAGTTTAACAGCTATGAATAAATCCTTCATCTTCACGTATAACCAAATCTATTCATTTGTATCCCGCCTTTATTATGTTTGAAAATAATACAAGGCAGTGAATATACCCAGCATGCCTTCCTCTTCCTCTTTGCCCATAACAACAACCCTGTAAGGTGGGTTGGGCTGAGAGAGAGTAACTGGTCCAAGGCCACCCAGGTGGCTTTCATGGCTAAAGCAGGATTAAAATTCACAGTGTCCAGCTTTCAAGCCTGATGCCTTAACCACTAGATTGAACTGGTTCTCATGATCATGATCCAGTTATTCTCAATTAAGAATGTTATTGGTGTTCTACTTAGAGGAAAAGGAAAGCTTTGTTTAATTGAATCTTTCCTGGCTAAATTAGGTTTACAAACACACAGAAACACAGAGCATATGAATGACTAAACTCAGTCATATAATGGTTTATTAAACCAAAAATGAATTTGAGTTCAGTTGAATATAGACCCATTTTGGTTGTATAATTATTGGGTTTAGTTTATATATTTATATATTGGGTAGGTTTTTTTAATATTATATGGTTATTTGGTGTTTGGTGTTTGGGTTTTTTTGCTATACACTATCTAGATCAGGGGTGTCCAACCTTAGCAACTTTAAGACTTGTGGATCTCAACTCCCAGAATTCCTTGCTGGCTGAGGAATTCTGGGAGTTGAGGCCCACAAGTCTTAAAGTTGCTAAGGTTGGAAACCCCTGATCTAGAGTAACATTGCTTGAGATGGGCAGTCTTATCAATGTTTTTTGAATCAGCGCACTGAAAAAAAGAATTCAGAGTTCTGGTTTACATGGCCACTAATGTGCCTCTCTTTAAAAACAAAGTAACATTCTGTTTTTGTATATTTTCTCTTTCTAGGAAGCCTCCCAATTAAAATGGTAGTTTCACTGAAATTGAAGATCAGAGCACAATCCTACCTCCTTGGGAATCAGATGCTGATCAACTCTGCCTTCCAGCTCCTGAAGCCGGGCAGCAATTGGAGTTAGTTTTGCTGTCCTCACTGTCTCATTCAAAACCTGCCGGCAATACCTGCAAGCACAACATTTCCAAGGTTTTCATTCGATTAAAAAAGAAAAAAAAAGACTCCTAAAACACACACATTCCTATAACTCCCAGAGACCGCATTCACACAAGAATGAGATTAACAAACATTAATCCAGTCATGGCACAACTTGTGTTACAATAATCAGTTTTTGGATGAATTACATGCCACTTGGCTGGAGTTACCATTTAATATTCCCAATTTTATTCTGTTTCTTGAAGCTCAAATGGTTACTTGTTTGTTGAAGCACTTCTTTCCCATCCCTAGCAAATTCTCTTCCATCTCTGTTCTAAATAAAAGTACAGTGCCACTCATGGATCACTTAGATCTCAGCACCCTTTTAACTACTTTAACTACATAATTAGGGGAAGGGGGGAAATAGCTGAGAAAATTCCAGTCTTTCACAAATGTGGCTTGGTGTCACCCATTTTGCATCATTGCTCTGCCTATTGTTGCTCTCAAACACCCCATTAAGTATTGCCCCATTCACTAGATACAGGATATAAGATACAGGTAGTCCTCGATTTACAACAATTCATTTAGTGACTGTTCAAAGTTACAATGGCAGTGAAAAAAGTGACTTATGACAGCTTTTCACAGTTACAATCTTTGCATCATCCCCATGATCATATTATCAAAATTCATATGCTTAGCAACTGGTTCATACTTATGATCATTGCTGTATCCCAAGGTCATATGATCATCTTTTGTAACTTTCTGACAAACAAAGTCAAGTGAGAAGCCAGATTCACTTAACAGCTAGGCTAGTAACTTATCAACTGCAGTGATTCACTTAATTGTGGCAAGAAAGGTCATAAAATGGAGCAAAACTCTCTTAATAAATATCTCACTTAACAATAGAAATTTTAAGCTCAATTGTGGTCATAAATTGAGGCTTACCTATGTACTGAAATGGGTCAGCTAGCTCACATGGCAAACTCTATCTTAAGTTAAGCATATTAGCAATATACTACCATACTAGGGTTCAAATTGATTTTGAAAAGTGGTGATAAATTGATAGGGCAAGAAGAAGGATCCTCTTTTCACATCTTGTTAAGAGATCAGGCGCATGATATTTGCTGACACTAAAAAAATGAGTATAAAAACAGACCCACACCTAAGTTGTTCAATTTTCACATGTGTAACAGGGCTCTTCCCAAGAACTTGATCCAACTCCTTGTAAAGCTTTTGCTGAACTTCTTTTGAGGTAGTTAACAAATAGACCACCCATGTACACACTAAAGAAAGGGGAAAAAAAGAGAAGCATCAGAGAATAAAAGTCTTGAGGTGGTCAACACATGTATACAATTCACAGTTCATGTACTGAAACTAGGAAAAAGCAACCCCCACTGAGTAATTTAATAGAAAACTCAGGCCAAATGAAACAGTATTTAGAAAGAAGTAAATATTAGGTGGCCTGTGAGAAAATGAACAAACATAGGTGATTAAACTATTTAAAGGCTGAGTAGACTTTTGACATAATCTACAGTTTAACAATCAGAGAAACTTTTGTGAAGTGTACAATTTGTACTATAGTTATTATTTTAGTCATCATTACCTTTGCTCTCTAAAATAAGGTTTTTAATTATCCCCACATAAAGAGGTTTGAAAGACAAAAACTAGTCAATGAGTTTAGAGTTAAGATCTATAATTCATAATTTCAGATATACCCAAGCATGCAAAAATTTATCCATCCTTCATCCTTTTATCTCCCACATCATTCAGTCATTCCAAACTCTTTTATATCACAAACTGCTCACCCCCGCCCAAATGTTCCATGTGCTGGCAGCACCACCTTTGGCACCACTTAATAGACTCTATTTCATTTAATATTTCTTAATTAAAAGCAAAAGTTTCACTGGAAACTTGCATGCTGCAAAGCAAAATGTCAGCTTCTGGCATAAACTTTGTGTTAATTCTGAATTTAGTTTGGTGATGGAATCATATGAATTCAATTTGACACACTTGAAAAATGGAGTGGGGAGAACTAGGTGAATGAAGCTCCAGCCAAAACAATTTAGCTAGGCTCTGCAGTCAGCTGCATTCCAAACTGCTGCTTGGCCAGAGAAAGTTGCCAGGAAACTATTTTATATCCTGGTTGGACAATGTGAGTTATTGTTTTGGAAAAATGAGAACCTTCTAATTATAGTGATATTGAAGCCTGGTAAATTTTCAGTACTGGTTTCCACCAGTTCATGCCAAGATGTGTAATTAGAATAAAATAGTTATTTGAGGAATTAGAATGTCTCTGAATTCATTTTGTAATGATTGCATTACTTGGAACCTGACACTAAGCCAGTATTCTAAAACCATTGCTCCAATAGGAGCTACATTCCGGGATCCTGAGCACCAGCCACTCCCTGGATACCCAGGGGGATGGAAGACTCAGGGAAGATTAATTAATGGAAGGGAGGAAGTAGAATCAGCATGGATGACAGAGGACCCCTGAGCGAGCATCGGGGTCCCATTGGCACTCGATGGCAGATCGGAGTGGCGGCGGAAACTGACCGACTGAGAGACGGGCTACCGGAACTCAACGGTCTGAGGCTCGTCGAAAGAATCCCCAGCTGAGATGAGGAAGGTAGCTAACTGGCTGAATCGTCTCGGGGACTGGCTGGAACCTTGGTGGGCCTGTGGCAGGAGGAACCAAGGGACGTCACCCGCCAAGGAAGAAGTGCTCTGGGTGAGCCTGGATTACCCAAATCCACCTTCCCACAGCCTATGATGGCCACATGAGGCATTTCTTGAACAATCTTGGCAGGACGAAGCATGACAGTCAAAGCCCAAAGCCGAACCCAATCGTTAATAGCCCTGGTTGGCAGGGCTAGCACAGATCAGCGGGAGCTATGAGCTGGGGGCTGGCTGGGGATATGCCCCCTGGATCCTCGTCCCCTGCTTGCCGTAGCCACCAGAGCAATTATACTCTTACCCAGTGCCAGACATCTCGCAGCTGATCCCTGCCCCCATGGGCCCAAGCAGGCTGGTGGATTCCCCATTGGCCAGAAGAAGCACCCACCCAGCTAGTGGATGGTCCCAACCAATTACCAACATCCAGGGCAGCTGATGACGACCAAGGTGAGGCCCAGGGAGAAAAAGGTGGTGCCTGATAGCGAGGGCAGAGTTCTAGCCCGATTGGAAGACTTTCCCACAGAACAGCTGACCACCTGACCGTGGAGCCAAACCCAGCTTCAGAGCCCCGGTCGAACCTGAGGGAGTTTCTGGAGTCCTCAGCAACCAGTCCCTGGGTGAGTCGGGTCCTGAGGGGAAGAGGACTGTCCCAGTATCTACATGCTCGGTGCGGAAGCAACTAGGGCCTCTGCCTAAGATGCAGCCACTAGGACTGAAGTATCTCACTGCACCCGACAGGGAAGCCTTGGGGGAGATTCCTTGCCAGTCAGCTGAAGAGCCGGTGGAACTGCGAGGAACCTACCCACAGTCAAAAGATAAGCCTGAAGAATTTTAAGAATCCCTCTCCCCTCCAACCAAGGAAGCCACGAGATGGCTGGGGCCTATTGCCAATGGCCCCACACCAGAACCAGGTACTAGTAGTCTGACGAGGGGAAAAGGGACCCTGCCTGGGAGACGAAAGAGGGGAAGATTTGCCCTGCAAGCTGTAGAAGTACCTGCCTCCTCCCCTCCTAAGGAAGATAAAACCCCACTGACCCATGACAGTGATGATGATGGTGAAGACAATCCAATAGTGAGTCCATTCCCCCTTTCACTGTGCCAATGCTGGGGGTCAGGGGGAAGTAAAAGCAATTATTGACATGGGTTGTACCTGCTGCCTGATCAGCCTGGCCACCGTCCTAAAACTGGGCATCCGAACCAAGATTACCTAACCCGTAAGTTTTGAACAGGTCGATGGGTCACTAATTGGGGGCTTCCCAGCATCACTTCTTACAGAAGCCATGAAGATGGAGATGGGTCAACACAGAGACAGATTCCACTTCATCATGGCACCAAAGATGAAAGTGCTGGTCATCCTGGGGTTGGCATGGTTGGACAAGTGGACCCCGCCTATCACATGGCAGTGTGGTTACCGCACATTCAAGATAGCGGTGGGGTCTAACCCCTCCTCATCCAAACATTGGGGGATCCTACCCAACTCCAGTCTGACAAAGCCCGGAATGAGAGCATTGCAACCCGTCCCTGGTGACCCACAAATCCCTAGGGAGTATCGGGACTTAGCAGAGGCGTTCAGTGGGGACGAAGCCTGTGTGTTGCCACCCCATTACCCCACTGACTGCACCATCAAATTTGTGCCAGGAACTAACTTACCCAAACCAAAGATGTACTCCATGACCCCTAAGGATGAAAGAGCTGAGAAAGTATGTCAATGAGAACCTGGCTCACAGATTTATCCAATCTGCAAAATCCAAAGTAGCCGCCCCAGGCCTCTTCAAAGAGAAGGACAGGTCAGACTTCCTGTTTGAGTCTCTTCGGAGACAGTCAGAAATCTGTGATAGTGCATGGTTTCTGTCTGTGCTCACCGCTGGAGCACCCTGAGCCAGCTGGTTTCAGGGCTAAGCCACCCCGTAGAAGTGGTGAAGAAGGGAGAGATTGTCAGCAGGGTCGAGGAGAGCCGCATCTCCCCTCCCCAGCTGATCTTTACTCCCTTTCCCGAAGGTGGTTGTAGTGGTGGCTAGAAATGGCCACCACAAAGAAGAGCTCAACCGGAAAAGAAAGTGCAGGAGGAAGATAAGAAGAGAAAGTTTTGGCTGACTGGGTTGAATTGAAAAGCAAGAACGTAAGATACCCTGGAATTTTAACTATAAAAAATTAATTTGTTCCCAAGGAAGATTCAGAAGCAGCGAAGGAGAGACGAAAGGGAAAGGATTTTTTTTTTTCCTCTCCCTCCTTTCCTTATACTGACAGTTAAGAGAAAGTGGAAAAAAAAGATCCCCTTTGACATTAATAGGCAATTAAGCTGGAAATAAAATGTCAAAGGGATAAAAAATAAAGATTCTTGGATACTTAAATATTTTAAAGAAAGAAAAAGAGAGAAAAGGCAAGAATAGGGTGGGATCTGGAAGGTGGAGGAGACTGCCTGGAATTGAAAAGAACTTACAGCAAAACTTTGGGAAGATTCCTGGGAGATACATTCTAACTGAAACTTTGCAACAAAATAATAGAGCCCTCAGGAAGAGAAAGTGAAAAAAGAAGCAAGAAGAAACAGCTTTGGATTATTTGGACTATTTGGTGATTTATGGATTTTTGGCTATTGGATTTAAATGATTAAAATTAATCGGGTGGTTGTTTAAAAGTGTTTAAAATGGCAACACTCTGGGAAGTACTGAAAATGGAACTCAAAAAATACAGAGAAGATGCATTAGAAGGAAGGGGTTTTTTTGGCTTCGTATTTCAATTTTTAGAAACAGAGATCCTGAACTATGAGAAACAACAAGAAATACTGGTGGAGCAAGAAGATCGGGACAAAGAAGAAGCCATCTTTAATGATCAAGTAACTTTGTGTGAGGGAAAAATGGGAAAGTTGGGAAAGAGAGTGGAAAGTTTAGGACTTAAAAAAATAACAAAAAAAAGAATAGTTTGAAAAATAATTACAATACTAAGCAACAGAAGAGAGGATTACAGAAGAGAGAATTAGAACTAGAGAGACACGGGGGCAAAAAAGAGAGGGGGAAGATGAGGGGGAAGAAGGAAAGGGAAAAAAAGCTATAAAAGACAGAAACAGGATATAGAGAAACAGGGAAAAGGCATAAGAATTTGAATAGTAAACCTATTTAGAGATAATGGGTGAGAATTTAATTGAGAAAAGGATTTTGCAAAGGTACATATAGTAGTACTATATGAGAAGGACAGGTCAGTGAGGCTATGCATGGACTTTAGGGGGATCAACACCGTATGTGTACCCCCTCCTGCTCATGAAGGACATGTTGGCCCACCTAGCCAAGGGGAAGGTGTTCACTAAACTGGATTTATGAGAGGCATACTACAGAGTGCGAATTAAAGAAGGTGACAAGTGGAAAACAGCCTTGGTAGCTTCCAGTTGAGAGTAATGCCTTTTGGGTTGCAAAGGGCTCCTGCCATCTTCATGCAACTCATAAACAAGGTGCTGCATGAACACTGATACAAAGAGGTCCTCTTTTACCTGAATGACATTCTCATTTTCTCCGAGATCTAGAAGAACATGTGAAATTAGTGTGCCAAGTGTTAAAGAAACTTCTAGCAGCCAAGCTGTATACAAAACTGTCAAAATGCGAGTTTCAAAAAGACTAGACTACCTGGGCTACTGAACGTCTAGCAAGGGGATAGAGATGGATCCAGAGAAAGTAAAGGCAGTTCTGGACTGGCAAGCTCCACGCACCCATTGGCATTTGCAGAGTTTCCTGGGGTTTGCAAACTTCTATTGACAGTTCATCCCAAATTTTGCCGAGATCACCAAGCTATTGAAAATGGGGAAAGGCCCGCAACAGCCATGACCAACTCAACCCTTAAGTTGGACTTTAGAATGCCAGAAGGCTTTCTGAGGGCTATTTGCTAAGCTTATCCTCAAGCACCTGGACTTGGAGCAGCCCTTTGTGATCCAAGCTGATGCCAGTGATGTGACCGTCACACAGTCCTTTTCCAGAAGAACACAGAGGGTAACTTGCATCCCTGCGTGTACACTGCCAAAAAACTGATGGAGACTGAGTGGAGATGGGCCATATGGGAAAAGGAAGCATATGCAATCCGATGGGCCTGGAGACACTTCCTGGAGGACAATGCAATGCCTTTTGAAATATGGACTGATCAGAAAAACTTGGAGGCACTGAAGACTCCATGTAAACTCTCCCCAAAGCAGGTCCGTTGGGTGCAGTATTTTAAATGATTCAACTTTGAACTGAAGTATATCCCAGGGGGGAAAAATATTTTAGCTGATGCCCTATCGCGCAAACTGCAGTACCACAGTTTGGTACGAGGGAAGAAGTGGTCCATCCAATAATTTCTCCTTCCCAGCCAGCATCGCTTTAACCTGAAGCCAGGCAGCCTGTAGAAGGACCTCAGATAACCCAAAGGCTAAAAGATAAGCTGCCAATTGACCAGTGGTACAAGGACAATCCAGAGATACTAATCCTGAAGGATGGTCTAGGCTGGAAGGGATCAAAATTATATAAGCCTAGCAGTTTGTGACTCCAGGTTCTTAAGCAAAGCCACAATTCTAAGCAAGTAGGGCATTTTGGCTACATAAAAACCCTGCACCTGACTCGAAGACAATTTTGATGGCCAAAAATGAAAAAAGACATGGAGGACTATGTAAAAAGCTGTGCTACTTGTGCAACGATAAAAACGAGGCCAGGGAAGCCTCCTGGTTTGCTCCAGCAAGTGGCGGATCCATCTCAACCCTGGGAAGAAATAGCTATGGACTTCATTGCTGAGCTCCCTCAGAGAGGTGGAAACACTGTCCTTTGGATTGTAGTGGACTTGTTTTCCAAACAGGCACTTTGCGGCCTGCCCAGGACTCTTATCTGCACGGAAACTGGCTAACCTATTTATCAAGCATATCTATAGGTTGCATGAAGTCCTCTGTAGAGTAATCTCTGATCGAGGGGTTCAATTTAACCACTAGGTTCTGGAGGGAATTCATGAGGGCCATTGGGTCCTCACAGGAGCTTAGCTCAGCATTTCATCCGAGTACTAATGGGGCCGCAGAGAGAGCTAATGCTATCATAGAGCAATACTTAAGGTGTTATGTAAATTATCAACAATCAGACTGGGCAGAGTTGTTACCGTTTCCTGAGGTAGTATATAACAATGCAGTGCATAGTAGTATCAGTCGGTCCCCTTTCCAGGTGACCAGTGGCATAGAGTTTGTTCCCATGCCTGAGCCACCCTCCTCCATGTCACTAACAGAGTGGATGGAGTCATTGAAAAAAGCATGGGAAAATACCAAGCAGGCCCTGAGTGAAGCAGCAGAGGCCTATAAAAAGCAGGTGTCAGCTTTGGAATCCTTATTCATCGCTGCCACATAGCTTGAGAAAGTGGGAGGGGGTGATTTTGCTGAGTAGCTCTAAATAGACAAAATATAATTCTTTTGTTAGTTCAAGATCATAGAGTGTGGCACAGAAACAAAAAGGAACTTACTTTGGGATTGGTTCATGTGATGTGATGATGAGAGAAAAGGGGATGGATTGTAGTTTGGGACATTGTGGGAAGTCCGGGAAACTTTTAGTTTTGAAATTCCACAGATGTGCCAGGTATTCTAATAAAGATACTTTTGAGATTATGCTTGTCTTGGAATTACTGATTGGAATAGAGGTTCCCTGGAACACTGACAGCAGGCTGACAAACACTGCGCTTCTCAACCAGAATTTAGGGTGGGGGACAAGGTGTACTTGTCCACAAAGTACCTGAAATTAAAATTGGCATCAAAAAAGCTTGGTCCTAAATATATGGGGCCATTCCCTATAATTAAAGTGATTAAGCCAGTTACAGTACAACTTCAGCTTCCCAGGTTATTAGGGAAAATACATCTGGTATACCACAGTAGTCTGTTGAAACCGGTGGTAAGTTCACAAGTTAGACCAGTGGATCAAGCTCCCCCCAAACCGTTGGTAATTGTGAGTCAAACTATGAAATAAAAAGGATCCCGGACTCGAGGGTACAGAGGGGCCAGTAAGAATATGTGATACATTAGAAGGGATACCCCCTATCTGAAGCAACCTGGGTTAAAAGTTGGAAGGTAAATATAGGTTGATAAACAATTCCATGACAAGTACCCTCAGAAGCCGAAGGGAAAGGGGAGGTTAGTGGCATGAGTGATAGTCTTTATGCTTTATGTCTTGCAGGAACGTTTCTCCAGTGGGGGAGGGGACAGCTTGTCAAGCCTGAATTTAGTTTGGTGGTGGAATCGTATGCATTCAATTTGACACACTTGAGAAATGGAGGTGAGGAGAACTGAGGTGGATGAAGCTCCAGCCAGAACAACATAGCTGGGCGATGAGTCAGCTGCATTCCAACTGCTGCTCAGCCAAAGAAAGTTGCTAGGAAACTATTTTATATTCTGGTTGGACAATGTGATTTATTGTTTTGGAAAAACGAGAACCTTCTAATTACAGTGACGTGGAAGTCTGGTAAATTTTCAGTACTGGTTTCCACCAGTTCGTGCCAAGATGTGTAATTATAATAAAATAATTCTTTGAGGAATTAGAATGCCTCTGAGCTAGTTTTGCGATGATTGCATTACTTGGAACCTGACACTTTGTTCATCAAATCCTGATAAGCTTTTTTAGAAAGTCACCATAATGGGAGGCTATACAACGGCACCTGTGGTCTGAGATAGTCCTACTAGCACTGATGTTACCTAGTTTTGGTAATGAAACATCTGCAAAAAAAAAAAAAAAAACAAGCTCAAAGAGCACCTAAGACCCCTCATTTCAAGTCTGAGCTACAAATATTCTCCCTCATTAGTGACTGGACATTGTCTAGTACTAGGGAGCATCTGCCAAGGTATCTTGGATACTGACTTGGCTGCTATATGGAATTTCTGTATATTCTTTTCATTTTATCTTCAAGTTTCGATCACTTCAAAAGAAAGGTTAAAGAGTTATTTCAAAATATATCATAATCACCTGGGAAGGCAATTGCCTTAAAATATGAGGAAAATCATGTAATGCTATTTTCAGATCTGCCTCTAACATAACACCAAAGAATTCAGACAAGCACACCTCATGGCCAAGCAAAAGGAGATAAAGACCTTTTTCCCCATATCATGAAATTGTTGTTTATCCTGGGATACTGAGATTTTGCTTCTCCCAATCCCAATTTGTCAAGTCTTACCATTTTAAAAGTTACCATTTTATTTACTTTACATGATGAGAAATTGAAATAAAAAAATTTCAAGATATGTATCATTTATTTTGCTACTTCAGGCATTAGCCTAAGTTCCCTCCACCTTCCCTATTTTAACTTTTCACATCCAAGAAAGAAAACACCTTGAATATTATAAAGGCTTGGAGCCTCTCAGCATACAAACTAAATGAAATTATCTATAGTATTATGGAACAACAAGCACTGTGACAACATTTTCATAGGACTCCCTCCTCCCCCAATGATTTGCACTAAGCTATTTGATATACTTACATTTTGCAGTGATTATGGATCCTGCCAGAGAGAATATCATAGTGTCTTCCAAAATCTAGAAAATGAAGAGAGTTTCATGAAGGAGGGAAAAAAGACAAAGGGAGTGAGCGCCAAACCTAATATTGAAAATTTAATAAAACATTTTATATATGTCAAAGCAGATATATCTGAAATGAATTCCAAATTAACTGTAGCTCCAGAAGAAATAGCTTCAAAAAGAAAGAATATTATTAATTGTTAACAATACATCTCTCTGCCAAGAAAAAATATACATGGAAAAGTCTGTCAGTACCATGTACATTTAGAAGCTTCCTGTTATGAAGTCAACTGGCCTTCAGAGAACTCCAGCTGCACATAATGGAGATTGTTCAAATCAAAACATCTTCTCTGTGTCAAGCAAAATTCTCCTGAGAAACACCGCACATAGCAAAAGGACCAATCAATCAAATCTTTATTACATCTATAGACCAGCATAAGTATGCTTAACAAAAGGAGTTTTCCTGCTCCCTCCTCTTCTGTAGAAAAAAATTATTTTATCTTTTAAAAATTTCTAGCGAGAAGCAAGGTATCAGGACTACACAAAAGGGGATAAAGCTCATGAGCATTTGATTAAAGGGGAGAATCTAATAGAATTTGGAAGAACTAAGGGAGAAATAGGAAACTTCGTTGTACTCTTCAGTTTGCCTCTGAAATAACAACAACTTAGGTAACTGGAAATATTGCATAAAATTACTTTTGTTTTGGAATGCATAGTGCTTTATGGTGCCTGATATAACCCTTTTTTATTTATATTTTCCTTTTTCAAATGTTCATTGGTTATATTTCCTAATTAATAGACTAATTTCACTTTTTGCGTGTAGTTTTTGACTTTGGAGATTTGTTTGAGATGCTATGAGTGGCTTTCAGAGCTCTCTATTTTTACATTTTTCTTTGCATGTGACCAATTAAAATGATTTTCTAGCCTTGTTTTTTAAAAAATAAAAGTTAATTCTGTTATACTGTATCATATGAATGATCACCCAAAGGAGGGGTGCTGATTTCTTTTGTCACATGCCTCCAGAGGCAGGAAATAGCTATAAAAATAAAATAAGATTCGCTTCTTTTTCTTAACAATAAAATGCACAGATTATGGGATCCCCATCTATCTGATGCACTGAGGTTGAGGAAAGATGCCAAGTAAAGTCACTTCCCTAGAAAACAAGTAGCGGCAGTTAAGCAGCCATACTAAAGAAGGAAGGCAGACTTTTCTTTCTGTGTCAACATTCAGGATTTCTCTGAGAGAAGGTTTGATCCAGCCTTTCCTTCTATAGGCTCAAACCTAATTGTTCCACCTTCATATACAATTTCATAATTATATGCATTTTTCAGATATAAATACCACTGTATTTAATGGGGCATTATTTGAAAGTATTTTCCTTAGATACCAAAGATCAGAGAATGTGTTTGAATGGCAATAGCTCCACTCTTCACCACCACAGAGATATGGACCTCTGTAGTTTTCATCAAGGCAATGCAGCATTTATAAAAGAAATAGATATTTGGTATGCTGGTAGACCACTCATGCGATTGTCACACACACACAAACACACACACACACACACTCACACATGGGGAGGGAGGGAGGGGGAAGAGAGAGAGAGAGAATGGGAATGAGAATATAACATTAAATATATAAACATTGCACCCTATTGTTTATTTCCCTAGTTCACAGCCTTGTCCTGTCAAAAATAAAAAATCACTCTAATCCTAGATCTGGTACAATGAATTTCCTGCCATTTTGGAATTAGCTAAAATAATACACTAGAACAGCTTCTCCCATTTTAACAATAACTCTATCCATGTCATCTTAGCAGTTAAGTGCATACCATAATGTATTATTTTATTTTTTTAAAAAAGCTTCAAGCCTAAAGGTCCAAAATAGCCACATACATTAGATTCTAGTAAAGAAAAAAACCCTATTCAAATGAGATACAATGGAGGCTATTATATTAATCAAACACTACCAATACATAATTAGCAGCTGATCTTGAGGGAACTCCATTAATAGTTAATTACACCAAAGATACAGATACCTGCTTGTCACTGAGATTCCCCTGCAGTAAAGAATCTATGAAGATGTGTCGGCTGAAGTTCTTTCCTTGTCGTTCTTTTATGACTTTCTTCAAGACCAGCTCCATTTCCATCAGGGCTTTAAGCACAAAGAATAATGAGGTCATTTCCTAGCTAGAAACATATCATGTCATGTCAGGCAGCTGGTCTTTGGCTTCTGAAGACTGCTTCCCTCGCGGATGAAAAATGATTTGGAACACATTTATTTTCATCATAGCCCTATCCATTGGTTCCACAGATATATGTCTGTATGCACATGCAAGTATGAATGGAGAAACAAAATGTCAACTATCAGCCTCCAGCAATTACAGAAAACTTATACTAAAAACGGGTATTGCAGAGTGCTGAAGGAGGGGTAGATAGGATTGATTTATTACTCTATCCTGCATTTGGAAAATAAATGAGCAAATAATGTCCATGGTGTGTGTGTCTGTATACATGCTAGATAAAATAGTAGCATTTCTGATACATTCAATAAAACATGATGCTATGCAGAAATGTTCAATTAGATCACCTTGCCAGGAATATGTGTCAAATAGGTAGAAAACAGAACTCACCATCTTCATACTGCTTTTTTCTGGTCGTACTTTTATCAAGTGAACCATCTAAGAAACCCTTTCCAATTTCTGCCCAGATCTGAAATAGAAATAAATAATAATAATCTTAGTTTATTGTTAAGTATTTATTTCAGTCTTACCAGAATATTAAATATGATTCTGTACTAAAGTAAGGCTGGTACTAAAAGGGAAGTGATTAATAACTGTCTCACTTAACAACAGAAATTTTGGGTTCAACTGTGGTCATGTTGAGGACTACCTGTACTTATAATGCGTTATAATGGGTACATAGGCTGTCTACTCTGTTAATTACAAGAACAGAGGGACTTCCTCACACATGAAATAGTACAGAACTTATTCCAATTTTTAGAAAGAACCTAGATGAGTTTCAAAATACTATAGGACAATTAAATATATTAATTATAACTAACTGTAAATATTACATTTAAAGTCTGAGATAAAACTGAAGATAACATTGGTACAGAGCAGGCTAATTCAGAAAGAAGGCAGAGAAATTGCACATTGTCTACCATTTTAGTTTTAGATGAAGGCTTGTTTTTGTTTTTACTCACACTTAAATCTGCACTTGGTTTGCTCGGTGTGATCAGACTTTAAGAAAATGCCTCTCAAAGCAGTGGATTAAGGATCCTCATTTAAAAGTTCTTAATTCAAATATTCCAGCAAGGTATGCAGCACGGCCCACAAGTCAGGCTATCTAAGCCTATTTTAAGAACTGAAATCTACATTTTCCTTAAGATGAATTTAGCCTTTGGTGACCACATGTACATTCCATGTTGGTTTTCTTGGCAACAATGTAGATTTTCCATTTTTAAAAATTTCTCAGCCTAATCTACAGCCTGGGAATTTCTTGCGGTTTCCCTCCAAGGTCCAATTCAGCTTAGATTTTTCAAGATCAGACAAGGTCAGCTAAGCAGTGTTACCAACTTCTTCAATAACTGAAGGAGATTAGCAAAGCTATATCTTTGAGTCAATGCCTTTGTACAGCTTTGTGATTTGTCTCCCTGTGGTAGAAAATGGAACTGAAGAAAACATTCCTGCCCTTCTTTCTGCAGACTTACCACATCATGGTTCCTACGAAATCGGATGACTTCCTGGTCATCTTCAAACCTGCTGCCCATAGCTGTCTGTGTAACAGCCTTCATTGCAAAGCCTAACATATGCTGACTGAGGGGCACATGTTGAGACTCGGGGAAAGTTAGCCATTTTGTTAGCAATTCTTCTGACAGCTTAAACAAAAGAAATAAATGTGTCAATCTCTTTATCCCTACACATTCCTATGAAACCAAAAAGCACAAATTAAACATGGCCTGTTGAATAGAAAAGCAGGTCAATGCCTTTTCAACTATTCTGATGAAATCCATCTTTACTCATAATGCCCATTTAGCATTGAGCTACTGTTATAATGTCTCCCATCTAGTGGTGCTTTGGGAAAGGTGCAATGATTCTTAAGGCACGCAGAGAGTATCTGTGCAATTACAGACCTCTAGTAATTTTACTGGACATAACTGGACATTTGATCTGTATGTTCAAAAAGATGAGGGGCATGGAGATGTTTCCTCTAAGTAAATGGAAATGCCAACTGCAAAGGTTCTGAATCTTTGTGATACCACAACTTATAAAAATGAACATGGTGACCCACATCTCATGAATAAAACTGCCTTGATTGGGATTAGGGATCGGCAAGTAATAGATTGTTATTTTTATTTATTTATTTATATATATTATTGCCACCCACTCCCATAGACTCTTGATGGTTTACAAATACAATACAGAACAATAAAAGCAGGTAAAAACATATAACCTCATAGGCAAACTGGACTAAAACAATCAAACAGTAACAATTCAAATCAGGAGGCATTATAAGTATATTGGGGGGGGGGGTGTTCTCGAAGATGGGGTCTATGACAAAGAAGACATGCTTCTTCAGTCCCATAAAATTATAAGACGTAAGAAACATGGTGCATATCCACTTTAACAGAATGTATCAGCCAGGAAGAAAAAGAGATGAATGGACCCTCAGGCATCCAGAACCGGTGCCATAAACAACTTTATACATAACAACCAACACCATGACTTATACCTGGACTTGCCAATAATGCAGCTCAAGTAGCAATGGTGACATAGGTATATTGGTATTCAGCAATTATTATTCACATTGCTGCATTTTGTACTAGATGTAGTTTCCAGGTAGTCTTTAAGAGTAGCCCTACGTAGAATGCTTTGTAACAATCCAATCATAACATGACCAGTGTATGAGTAACTGTCTAAATAGCCTTAGGTTAAGAAAAGATGTAACTGGGAGATGAAGTATGCAAGGGCTCTCCTGGCCACAGCTGCCACATGCTCTTTGAGCAATAGCTCCAAGTCCAGAAGGATTCCCCCACTCAAGTTGTGCCCTACTTTAGAATGGGGAAGTGCTGCCCCTCATAAGCCAATGATGAAAATGTTCCATATCCCAAGGGGCCAGACAGCCACCCCACTCAATTTTGTCAGGATTGAGCTTAAATCTTTTCCATGCCTCTAGACCCAAACAGTCTCCAGACACTGGCCCAACCTTGAGATATAAAGCTGAGTAACCTCAATATAGTGATGACACTGAGCACTAAACAGATGGATGACCTCACCCAAGTGTTTCATGTAGATATTAGGACAGGGGAGAGTATCAAGCCCTGTGGTACCTCACCAATGAGAGGCTGTGGGTGCAACCACTGAGGAAGAAGATGAATTACTGCAGCACAGTGACATCCACTCCTAACCCCCATAGCTAGTCCAAAAAGAAGCCACTGAGAGATCAATACACATCTCCATTTCTGCTCTGCCAAGGGTCATGACAAGAGTAACCTGCACTGCTCTGTACCATGCCCTAATATGAAACCCAACTGGCACAAGTCTGAATATACTATTTATTTTCAAGAATTAAATTTTAAGTGACTGTGTAGGTTTTCAAAGTACCACTTCTCACTATGAGCTTGTGCAGGGGAAATGAGGCAAATCCAATTTTTCAACAACACTCTGTTTGCCTGTGCAATCCTAATCATGCTTAAAACATGTTTAATATTAATTAATTAATAATTAACTGTCTTGGGTGCAATCCCAAAACATTTCAAGCATTACTTGAATACCATTGGCATTGAGAAAATCACCATCAGTCATTTGCAAAAGGCAGCTTTACTTGGAACAGTTTACATTCCAATGACACCTTTAACACCATCAAATATCCTAGGTCCTTGGGAAGGATTTCATAGATGAATAAAAATGCTAAATTCAGTCTAAACACCTGTTTGATTGTGTGACCAACCATAATATAAAATGTATATGCCGACTGACTCTCAGCATCTCTGGATGACTCACAACAAAGAAATTACAACATAATCGATATGTCATAAAAATAAAGATAAAAAGCCGATTGTTTTTAGTTTGGAAAATACCACTGTGTGGTAGAGCGAAGGTGGGGTGTAAAACAGTAGCAGGCATGTTCATTCGTGTTTTAATTTAACTTGTCCTGAAAACCCAGGAAAAATAGAAAATGGAAATGCACCAGACAAGAAAGATTTAATACTGAGGAGTCATTTCTGAGAATGCTGAAATGAAATACCCAAGATAAGCAACTTTCAAAAACCTTAAAACATCTGATTCTGCTCCACGCAGCCTTTTAAAGAGATTATTCTGAATCATTTATCTCCCTAGGAAAAAAACCTTCCCATACACCTGAGCAAAACTCTGCCCTCAGATAAAGCTATTCACCTTCTGGATTACAGGAAAATTACTCGGCAGCAGCTTGGTGACACCATTTTCATAAAGTTTTTTCCTCAAGCAGCTCTCAGCCATGTCTCCACCCAGGCCTGACTGATACTGCAACAAGGACTTTAACATCGTTTCAAAGGGGTCCGCTGAAAGAGAGAGTGAAAACACAATCAATCCCTACCATGCTCTAAAGAAGTTCTAACTTTGGTTCCCATGGTTCCCAGCAGGGGTGGGATTCTACCTGGTTGGACCAGTTCTATAGAACTGGTAGTTACGATTCTGCGCAGTTTGGAGAACTGGCAAATTGCTTCGCTGGCTGGCACTGCTCCACCCCACCCATTACCTGGCATGCACACCATCCAACTTGCCTGCCTTGTACCTTCGCCTAATTTTTGGTAAGTTGCTATTTTTCCTTTTTTTTTCCCCGACCATCAGCTGTTCCGACTATCAGCTGTGCCAGGAGATTTAGATTAACTAAAAAGCAGGAAATTGTTGGATTTCTTGTTTTCTAGTTAATCTAAAAGCAGAGCTGAACCTTCCTTAGGACTGAAGCTTCCATTTTTCAGTGCAGACTCAGGCAATAGATTGCCGAAAGGTAGATCTCTGAGTAAATCTGTGATTCTGTGAGCAACTCAATCTGCCTGCTTGCTTTGCCTGATTTGGGGTAAAATTTGCTCTTTTTTTAAATAAAAAAGTCAACATTTACATAAATATTTACAATATTTACATACAAGCCATGCCCAGCCAGTCACATGACCACCAAGCCACACCCACAAATTAGGCCACACCCACAGAACCGGTTAAGAAATTTGGTTCCCAGCCACTGCTTATGCTGGAAAGGAGGAGGTTAGGAAAGACTGCTATAAATCTGTCAAATTAATTCAGAGGCCTGCGGTTAGTTACATGGGTGGGTGCTAAGTATTGGTACCTAAAATATCAATTTTTCTTCAAGAGCAATAAAACCAGAAGATGAGAACTTTATACCCATATCTTTGTTCCTACATGTCTATATTGTCCAAATATACAAATAACAATTTTTGTCAATAGTCATACATGCTTACAGCTTCTAATCCTTCTGCAGAAGAAAGGGAGAAGTAAAATTTGTGGTCTCAGAGTAAGAAAATGATCTAATCAGGCAGTCAAGGAAGTCTCAAGCAATGCAGAAATAGCCTCTCCTGTAATTATCAGTAAGAACTTGGCAAAACCCGCAGAAGTTCATTTTTATTTTAATAACCCTATCTCTTGCTTCAGTAACATAATGTAACTTTTATCAGATCGCTAAGGGAATCCTCCTTAAAGTATGTTTTTCATCCATATTGAACAAAATAGAAGCCCAACCAGTGCTTCATGCCAACTGGACCAGGTTATAGTGATTATGTAGCTCACTTTGCTTGATGACAATATCCTTTACCCAGTACTGTCAGATCCTCAGAGATTCTCAACCATCTGTTGTCCAAGGCAATTTGCAAAAATGCTACTAGTTTATAAAGCTGGTGATAATATGTCTCTCACAAAAAGCAATAGTAGAGAATTTTAACCCCAGGTTAAAATCTTCTGAGGATCAGAGAGGTCACAAAGCACCAGTGGATGTATCCAAAGGCACACATGGTTTCATGCAGGCCTTAAGTTTCAGTCCTTTATTCTCTCTTACTAAAAGAAAAGATTTTCACAGACCCAAATACATTACAAACCTAGATGGAAATATCTGTAATGGAATGTGATAGATAACTTTGGGGGAATGAAGGAAATGGCTAGGGAACAATCAGACAAGAGTTCCCTTGTTCCTTGCAGGCAGTTGGTTAATAGTCAGAGGAAGAAACTTTGGAAGGATCGTCCTAATTGATCAGACAGCTAAAAATGGCAGCAAGAAGTTTGTACATTCAGATTTGCAAGGTTCTGATGTTAATGTGTAACCTTATAATAGAGTTAGTTCACCTAGTTGTGTTTCCTGTCTGGTTTACCCAGAAGGCCTAACAATACCTCAGCTACAATGCTAATCCTGTGAGTGTCTCAGAGACACTGGCGATTCACAGCTTGGAACACTGCATCAATGGTTGTATACAAGCTATTTCAAAATGTATGTGCAATCATACTATATATATTTGACAGAAATACTTGAGTTTCCTACTGCATTAATTACAGGATATGTGATGCTAAACCTAAAGAATTTAAATTCTTATTTTAACCAGAACAAATTATGTTACACTAAATTACAACAAAGTGTTATTGCACCCAGAATTTGAGGAATCCAAAAGGGGTCATTGTGTGATCCATCAATATCAAATATTCAGGTCTACCACCCCCATTATTACTCAACATAATCTCTATTCAACAGAATACCTTGCAATCATAATCTTGTCATTTTTCTCCCTGAGTATCTTTGGAAGAGAGGGACAAAACCAAGTCCATCTGATAAAGCTCCTGATGAGTAGGATTGACCAAAAAAAAAATCTCCTGAATCACCTACTGCACAAGTGTAAGCAAGGCATAGTAATCAAAGTAGTAAACTAGGAATAGGAAGACTAGGGTTCAAGTCCACTCTCAACCATTGGATCTTACTGGGTGATTTGGGGCCAATTGCTCTCTCACATAGGATTATTATTGTGGCAATAAAAGGAAAAGAGATTTTCATGTAAGCTGAGCTCCATTAGGAAAGGCAGGGTGTGAATCCAGCAAATTAATAAAATAGGTGCATTCCATTAGAAAACTACTTTGCCCTTGCTTCTATGAGTGAGATACCCAATCTATTCAATAAGATGCAGCAGCAACAATAGAAACCTCTGCTGAATTTTGTATGATTTATATCTTATAGTATAAATGTGTAGACCTGCACAATAGAGCTGTTTTACTCTCCCTTCTTGGCAGTTTGCTATGTAAATGTTCAAGTGTTCTTTAAATGTGTGACTCAAAGAAAGAAAGGAGGGAACCATCTAGGTGCTGTTGACTTCCACCCACTCCCAAGCCAAGTATAACAAAAGCAATATGATGCAAAATAAAAGCATGCATTAAACAAGGGAGCTTGGCAAGCAGTTGGCAACAGAAGGCAAACATGCCATGAGTAATATGAACCTAAAAATCACACAAAATCCAGAAAATATATCCTGCAGAGCACATGCTGCAATCTCTGAAGGCTGAAATCAGTTCTAAACTACTCAAACAATTCATACTTCTATTATTTCTACTGCTTAAGAGACTTCCACCTTTGTCCAATTTTCTTCTTTGCTTGAGTAAGCCAAGTACAAGTAGTAGAGTTACAATTGAGGATTTTTATCTGCATCAATAGAGAACAATAAAAAGCCACAGTAGCACAGTAGCAAAACAGCTATCAACAAAAGAACTTTGAATTAGTAGAGGTTAAAAAAACCTCCATAATGGATGCAACACAAAGTTACTGTGCATACCTCTACATTTGTGTATTCAGAGAAGGAAGAAAAAGATATTTCTCTTTTAAAAAAGAGAACCACATTTATTCTGGTGTATGGATTAAGTTTGGAAAGATGGACAAGACATGAAAAGCAATTTAGAGTTGAATTCGAAGGAGGGAGGGAGGGAGGGAAAGAGAGTGGATTAGGAGAACTTGGAGAAGAAACTGCAGATGAGATGGAAGGAAACATGAGAAAGAAACTCAAAACAACCTACCTTGATTTTGCTCATTTACCATATTTATAGAGCCACCCATCTCACCTTTAGTGACTCACTATACACTTAATAGTTTTTTATGGGATGAATCAGAGAAGAACTTGGGCAGGTTTTCAAGATTTTTTAGTCTATACTATCACAATTCACAGCATTCCTGGTAACCTTGTTGTACCTGTTTCTTTAACTGATCTGACTTGCAGGATTGAGAACATGAGAGGAAGAGGAAGCTTCAATTTTCTCAATAAGAATTTATCCCACCAGTTGTTCTTTCATGTAATCCCTGTCCATATCACAGTTTCTGTAGTATAAAATGATGTCCCATACTGTTTCAAGCTTCACTCCTCAGTTATACAGCATATTTGTACTATTAAATTACTCATCACAATGCCAAATTGAACCTTTTCCTTCTTAGGCAGGTCAGTGCCCTTCCTGCTGGCTTAAATGAGAAAGATTAAAAATGGAAGTTAGACACATCTTATGCTCTCTTTTTGCATTTATTTTTTGGAGAAAGGGAAGATATAAATCAGGACATTTTAAGGCTGTTTTAGGTTGTGGAACCTATTAAAAACCTATTTGATGAAAAAACTTATTTTTCATTACCAGAACCCCTGATCCAGAGGCAAAGTTCTAGCAGCAGAAAGTGCCCGTGTTTGAGTGAACCAAGAAAGGCAAAACAAATGAGGAAACACCATTCAACCCCTTGAAGCATCCTGATGTTATGGAGACATACAAATGTGGCCCTAGCTTCATTTGAATGTAGCCTTTGCTTTTGGAAAAGTCCTGGGTTTTAGTATTGATCTCATTCAAGGAATAGAGATTTCATCATCCCTTATGAAAAACCTTCAGAGCAACATTATTCCAATTTAAGTTTTATAACGTTTTTCTATTAGTAGACCAGTTTCATAGACTTTTTCCAATATTGCTCTATGTCACATTCAGCTGGAATAAAATTCTGCTGCTTTTGAATCTATTCCTTTCCTTCCCATGAATACATATATGTAGTCAAGCTTAGACTAAGGATAGAGCAAGACAAAGTGAGTGCCAGAACTGGTCTCCTCCTGAAACTCTTGTGGGGGGGAGGGGGGAGAATTTCTCTTCCAAACTCAATTATCCTCCAGTCAATGATATTATTTTTAGAGATAAAACACCATGATGTTCAGTGGTGGGATTCAAAATTTTTTACTACCGGTTCTGTGGGCATGGCTAGGAGGCATGGCCATGTGACTAGGTGGGTATGGTTTTTTGTTTTTGCAGCAATCCCAGGGGGTTTTGGGCCTTCTGGGCCTCAGGCAAGCCTCCTGAGGGTGGGCGTTTTTGTTCCCAGAAGGCTTCCCTGGAGCTCAGGAACACAGAAAACTGAGCCTGGAGGGAGGCATGCACCCTCCTGCTTTGTTTTGGGGCCTTCTGGGCCTCAGGGAAGCCTCCTGGGAGGCGGTTTTGCTCCCAGGCTTCCCTGGGACTCAGGAAGGAAAAAAATGAAGCATGGAGGGGGTGTAGCTTCCCCTACACTTCATTTTGGGGCCTCCCTGGGGCCCAGGAAGGCAAAAAAAACCCCCCTCCAACCTCCCCATTTTTTGTTTTTCTGGACCTCAGGGAAGCCTCTTGGGCGAAGCAATAAGTAAGCAAGGGGAATCCTGGCACAGCTGATCATAAAAGCTGATTGTTGGGAGAGGGAAAAATACGTTAAGGAATGAGTGGGCGAGCTAGCGTCAGGCAGGTGGGGTGAGTGAACATTGGGCGGGCGGGGTGAGCGACCAGCGACCGGACCATTGGGTTGGGGGCATTGCCAGCCAAAAGTTACTATCGGTTCCAAACTCACTTCTCACATAATGCTTCACCTAAGTGTCAAATACCTGTAGTCTAGGAAATATTTTTAAGAACTTAATTAAAAATATGTGCAACAACTTTAAGAAACAGGCTTGCCGAAGAAAATTTCTAAGCTTTATTTGCATCTGAAAGGAATAGCTGAAAGAACAGACAGAGAGAGAGAACACAAATAAGTAATAACACATTCCCATATACTTATATGTATGTAACATTATATTATATGTTGCATGTTGCGCTGGCCCTGCAAGTCTATCATATTAAACCTAATTGTTACGTTGCATTCAGAAGTCTTGACAGCCCACGGATAAAAGCTACTTTTCAGCCTATTCATTTGGCTGGCTATGCTTCTGTATCTCCTGCCCTATGGTAGGAGAGTAAAAAGTGCTGACCAGGGTGTGAATCATCCCTGAGGATTTTCCTCACGCTGTTGAGATAGAGGGTCCTGGCGATTTCCATGCTTTCAGACATGATGGAACACTGGTTGTTTGCAGGGAGATGTTAAAAATCCTTGTTAGAACCTCTGATAGTTGATCAGCACAGGTTTTAACCACTATCCCCAACACCCCATCTGGATCTGCAGCTTTATTGGAATTAACGGCCTTCAATACAGCTCTCACTTCGTGTTCATGCAAAGTGAATGGCTGGCAGTTGGAGGGACAGCGGGCTGGGGTTTACAGGGTCAGATCTCTTGACCTCATAGCGGGCAAATGGGCATTGATATATTTACCTAAGAACGCCCTTTCTATTCACACTGCAAGAGAGCCCAGGAATGGGTAAGACTCCTCCCTCTGACATCATAGAGCTGAGTCTGCCACTAAATAAAAAGTCAGCCCACAGCTGGCTCCCCAGCTTTAGGTGAAGATACTTGACAGACTTGGAGTGTCTCTGGAAGAAAAACAATTAGAAAAACCACCCCTCACCAGGACCAGATGTAATAAGGGTGGGGCTGGACTCTCTTGCAGCGCCGAGAGTCCAGGAATGGGACATACCAAAGCCTGCATGTTCATGGGAAGGCCATTGTCTGGTCTGCTTACTCCGATTGTGGGACAACCTTCTGAAGCACCTGTCTGCCAAACGCTGTGTCCGCAGAGGCAAATGAGTCCAGATGATAGTGCTGGATGAAGGGCGACGGAGATGCCCATGTAGTCGCCTTGCAGATCTCTTCAAGAGATGCCTGAGTAGCCCAGTCAGCCGAGATCACAGCACTTCTAGTGGAATGGGCCATTAGGTTCTTGGACACCGGAAGAGACAAAGTCTGGTAGGCATTGGATGCCCTGATCCATCTATTTAGAGTAGGAGAAGAGGCCTTGCTCCCCAAAAAAGTTGGTTGGAAGAACACGAACAGGGCTTCAATTTTGTGAAACATAGCAGTACATTTGATGTAGATACGGAGGGCTCTCCGTACATCCAATGTATGCCACATCATATTTCTTTTCCTTGTGTAGTCTTATTATCAAGCCTCTGGCATAAGCCTTCATTGTGTCCCAAAGATTCTGCATTGATGTATCCTCTTTTTTGTTTTCTTTAAAGAAAAAGACCAATTCTTTCTCCATTTTCTGTACAAAATCTTTTTCTTTTAATATAGTATTAAGGTCCATCTATATCTTCTTCTTTGTCTTTTCCATTTGATTGTCATTGAATTGTGATCTGCCCAAGTACTTGTTTGTATATCAATTCCCTGTATATTAGAAATCAATTCTGTTGACATCCATATAATATCTGTTCTAGACCATGATAAGTGTCTATTTGAATAAAAGTGTATTGTCTTGTTTTAGTATTTCTTTCTCTCCATGCATCTTTTAAATTTATTTCGTCTGTCATTTTAAAAAAGGATTTTGGAAGAGTCTTTCTACTTTACTTTATTGTTTTCTGTGTTTTATAGTCCAATTTATCATCTAAAAGACAAGCCTCTAAAGCATTAGAGGATGATTACAAGAGACTTGAAAAAGAGTTACAGAAACTGCCACAGAAAAAGGACATTAAGTTAAAAATGGACACAATTAAACATAAAATGGGATCAATGGAAAAAGAAGAATTAGCACAGAAAATCAGAGGTGCGAAGCAGAACTATTTCGAAAATGCAAACAAACCAGGTAGATGGTTAGCATACAAATTGAGAAAGGAGAGAGAATCAAGAAAAATAATGCAATTAATAGATGACCAAGGGCAAGTTTGCTATGGAAATAAAGAGAAGAAGAAACTTATACAAGATTATTATGGAAAATTGTACGAACAAGAGAATATAGATGACGAAAGAGTTAAACAATACCCGCAGGAAGCGAATTTGCCCCAGATACCTAAAAAGACTGAAATGATGTTAGAAAGTAATATAACAATGATGGAATTAACTGAAGAACTTAAAAACAACGGAAAGGCATCCGGACCTGATGGACTTCCAGCAGAATTTTACAAGACATTACAGAAATTGTTGAATCTTCCTTTAGAAGTTATGAATGAAGTCATGTTGAAGAAGAGGATACCCAAATCGTGGTCAGAAGCATATATTATGCTTGTTCCAAAGGAGGACACCGATCCACAGCAAATTAAGAACTATAGACCTATTTCCCTGCTAAACTCAGACTATAAAATCTATGCTTCAATATTGGCAGAAAGACTTAAAAGATTTTTTTTAATAAAGTTTTATTTGAGTTTTCACCAAAAAAAAAAAAAAAATACAATTAAAACATCTTTTTTGAGAATAGCATGGTCCCAGCTTATCACTTCTCTATACAGACACAAACTCAATTTCATATTAATCTTTATATTCTATTCCATATCTTCTTACTATTTTAACTTTTTCTCCATAACTCAATATTCTTAATTATCACATATCTAAATCCAATTATATATCTTTTTCTAAATTCCAATGTCTTTTTACTCATTGTATTTATACTTCATCTGCCTGTTCAAATTTCATATCTTTTATCATTAAACAAATTTTAAAATATGACATCTTTATATCTCTTAAAATATACACTATATTCTTTAAACAAAAATATATATAACAATAGTAGATAAGATAATCATTCCCCTCCAATTCAATTCTATCATCAATATTAGTTTATTTCCAATTATCTCACATCCAAATTCAATTATGTCTTTTTGCAAATCTTAATATCTTTCTATTCACCACATATACACTTTTATCTGTCCTGTTTCAATTTCATATTGTCTTTTTTGTCCTGTAATTACTAATTGGAGTATGACACCTTTATATCTTTAAATTTTATCCATTCAACTCTTATTTAAACTTCAATTTATGTCTTTAGAGTTATAACATTCTGTATAATACATAATTTCCAATCGAATTCTGCTTGGTACATTCTTAAAATACACACTATGTTCTTTAAACTAAAGAAAAAAAATATAGCAATAATAGATACAACACTCATTCCCTTCCAATTCAATTCTATTAATATCAATTACAGTCATACTTCCTTGGGAACATGTATAAACAATTATCTCATATCTAAAATCAATTACATTTATACTTTTATCTATAAACTTTTCATGGTTAATCAAAGTGATCCCCTCTTTTCCTAATTCCACTCTCTCTTATTCCATTTACTTATTAATGAACATTACATTACATTAAGTATTTTATCCATCATTTTAATCACACATTTTCTCATATTTTCTAAAAATTAATTTCTATTTCTAACATAACAGTACTACTATATGTACCTTTGAAGAATCCTTTTTTCAATTAAATTCTCACCCATTATCTCTAAATAGGCTTATTATTCCAATTCTTATGTCTTTTCCCTGTTTCTCTATATCCTATTTCTGTCTTTTATAGCTTCTTTCCTTTTCCTTCTTTGCCCTCAACTTCTCCCACTCTTTTTTGTCCCGTGTGTCTCTACTACTAATAAGGTTAAGTATTTGAAGATATACTTGACAGCAAGATGCAGTACATTTAAAGAGAATAACTGTCTTAAACTCAAACAACACATTGTGGCAGATTTGGCAAAATGGGTAAATTTACAATTATCTCTAATAGGGAGAATATCAACAATTAAAATGAATATATTACCTAGAATTTTATATTTGTTCCAGACAATTCCAATTAGATTAGGGAAAGATTATTTTGAAGATTTAAATAAAATAGTGTTGAAGTATATTTAGCAGGGAAAGAAAGCGAGAATAAAATCAAAACTCTTACAAGATGCTAGAACAAGAGGAGGATTTGGCCTGCCTAATTGGGAGTTATATCATCAGGCAACAAATTTGATGTGCCTTAAGGAATGGTAACATTAAGAAATACTAGATTATTGACACTTAGAAGGACATGATTTGTTGTTGCGATGGCACGCCTTCTTATGGTACAAGGGAACTAAAAGATAAAGATTCTTGGAAACTTAAATATTTAAAAGAAGGAAAAGGAGAGAAAAAGCAAGAAAAGAATAAGGCGAGATCTGGAAAATGGAGGAGACTGCCTGGAATTAAAAAGAACTCACAGCGAAACTTTAACAAGATTCCTAAAAGATACATTCTAACTGAAACTTCATAACAAAATAATAAAGCCCTCAGGAAGAGAAAGTGAAAAAAAGAAGCAAGAAGAAACAGCTTTGGATTATTTGGACTATTTGGTGATTTATGGATTTTTGACTATTGGATTTAAATGATTAAAATTAATCGGGTGGTTTTTTAAAAGTGTTTAAAATGGCAACACTCTGGGAAGTTCTGAAAATGGAACTCAAAAAATACAGAGAAGATTCATTAGAAGGAAGGGGTTCTTTTGGCTTCGTATTTCAATTTTTAAAAAAAGAGATCCTGAACTATGAGAAACAATAAGAAATACTTGTGGAGCAAGAAGATCGGGACAAACAAGAAGCCATCTTTAATGATCAAGTAACCTTGTGTGAGGGAAAAAAGGGAAAGTTGGGAAAGAGAGTGGAAAGTTTAGGACTTAAAAAAACAACCCAAAAAACTAAAACACAAGGGTATTCCAGAAGACACTATATATGAGAGGCTTTGTTATTAAATTGGGAGAAGATTAAAAAGCAATACTATTTAAAAATTCCAGTCTGGTTATCGACTATTGAAGCATTTTCATATCCAATAACATATAAAAAGATATGGTGAAATATTGAATGAAAAGGGTGAACAACTAGAAGAACAAGGTATAAGGATGAATTGGTTTTCATATGTGCAAATACACTCTAGATATGACAAATATCTTAAAACAGAAGAAATTGACTGATTTAGATAAAATTTTGACAGGTACTGATGAAAATGTGATTAAAAAACTATATGGACATTTATTAGAGGTTAAGCTAGAAGAAGAACAAATTAAAGAAACAATGATTGCTTGGGGGAAAATAGGCTTTGGTTCTTACCTGATATGCCGGTTCTCTTCGAGCTGCGAGGAGCATCCAAAAGTGTGGGATGGTTCAGTCTTCCTTCTGATAGGCTGAGCTTAAACTTCGGAACGCTCCTCCTCTCCATGGGACTCCACCCTAGCGTTCCCCAGTTTTGGCGAAGATTGTAGTAGAAAGCAGGTGATGCTTCCTAGGAACTATCATATCATCCTGGCCGAAAAATAGGACTCCCCCAGACGGAAGGAAACAAACAGACAGAAAAAACAAAGTAGGGTGGGGTTGGATGCTCCTTGCAGCTCGAAGAAAACCGGCATATCAGGTAAGAACCAACGCCTATTCTCCTACGAGCTGCTCGGAGCATCCAAAAGTGTGGGACATACCAAAGCTTGGCCTGTACTATGGGTGGGACACCGTCTGGGCCTGGAGTCTGTCCCTGTCCTGCAAGACTCGTTGTAACACTCTCCTACCAAAAGCAGCATCTGCTGATGCAAAGACATCAATCTTATAATGCCTGATAAAAGGAGAAGGAGATGCCCATGTGGCGGCCCGACAAATGTCTGTGATGGGAGCTTGAGTGGCCCAAGCCGCTGTGGTTGCTGCACTTCTTGTGGAGTGAGCTGTGATGCCCCTGGGCACTGCCAGAGCCTGGACTTGATAAACTTTGGCGATGGTTGCTCGTAACCAACGACCAATAGTGGGTGAAGACGCCTTAGAACCCTGACTGTGAGGTAGAAACACAACGAATAAGGCTTCGGTCCTTCTAAATGAAGCCGTGCGATGAATGTAGACTCTTAAAGCCCGTCTAACGTCCAGTTTATGCCACTGATGTTCTAACCCTTGGGAAGGTTGAGGACAGAAATTTGGTAACACTTAACTCCTATGCCCTATGAAAGGCAGTATTAATCTTTGGAATGAACGTAGGGTCTGGCCGGAGAACAACCCTATCTGTGTGAAAAACACAAAGGTCATTTCTGACCGACAAAGAGGCCAACTCAGAAATGCGCCGAGCTGAAGTTACGGCCACTAGGAAAACTACCTTATATGTGAGGAATTGTAGGGATGTGGAACGTATCGGTTCGAAAGGAGGCTTGGTAAGGGCTAAAAGCACCTTATTCAGATCCCAGGTAGGATAACGATGAACCGGAGGCGGTCGCAAATTAGTGGCACCTCTAAGAAAAGCGCGAATAAAGGGATGATGAGAAAGAGATGGAAAAACCTCATGATCGATAATGGAAAACAAGGCGGAAACTTGCCTCCTCAGAGTATTTGGTGAAAGTCCCCTGTTGAGGCCATCTTGCAAGAAATCTAAGATTTGAGCAATCGAAGGAGATCGAGGGTCAATATGAAACTTGGAACACCATTTTGCAAATATGGACCAAGTGGCGTTGTAAATGTGAGTAGTTGAGGGGCATCTCGCAGCTTGGATGGTAGAAATAACTCTATTGGACAGTTTCTTGTTGATTAAACGTGACCGCTCAACCTCCAGACGGTCAATTGGAACCACTGAGTGTTCGGGTGTTGTAGAGGACCCTAGGTTAGAACAATCCTGTCCGGAGGGATCCTCCATGGTTTGAACACCAACAGACAACAAAGGTCCGCAAACCATGGCCTTCTGGGCCAGTAGGGAGCTATCAGAATCAGTTCTGCCTGTTCTTCTAGCATCTTCCCTATGACCCTGGGAATCAGAGGAAGAGGAGGGAATGCATATAAGAGCCCTGGGGGCCACGGGCAGCAAAGGGCGTTGAAATCCTCCGCTCCCTGAGAGGGGTATCTGGAAACGAACCTCGGGAGTTGGGTGTTGAGAGGGGATGCGAACAGGTCGACCACTGGTAGGCCAAACAACGTGACTGCCTCCTGAAAAAGTGACGGATGGAGACGCCACTCCGTCTGATCTACTGTGGCCCTGCTGAGCCAATCTGCCTAGGTGTTGCAGATTCCTGACATATGTTCTGCCCTGATGGAGAGTAAATTGTTCTCCGCCCAACGACAGAGATGTTCCGCCTCCTGCATGAGATGTCTTGATTGGATGCCCCCTTGTTTGTTTACGTGTGCCTTGGCTGTGGTGTTGTCTGTGAGAACCAAGATATGCTGGTTGCGTACCTGCGGTAAAAATGAACGAAGGGCCAGATGGATAGCCCGAAGTTCCAGCCAGTTGATATTGTGAGACTGTTCTTTTGCTGACCAGCGGCCCTGAGCTGTGGAAATTGAAGATGAACTCCCCATCCCAGCAGGCTGGCGTCGGTGGTGATGGTGATTCTGTGGGGCTCTTTGAAGAGGCAACCCTTGTTTGTTGCTGGTCTGGACCACCAGAGAAGTGAAGTGAGTACCTGTGTACCTTGACCTTGTGACTGGAGTTGCTTAGACCGGAACGTTGGAACGGCAGTAGGAACCACTGAAGGGATCTGGAGTAAAGACAAACCCAAGGGATAATAGAGAAACATGAGATCATCTTACCTAGGAGTTTAGAAAGATCAACAAGAGAAACTCTATTTTGTGACCTGACATGCTGCACTAGTTGCTGTATACTTTTCTGTCTATCCTTGGAAAGATAAACTTTGCCTGCCCGTGTATCTATGATGGCTCCTAAGTGTAGTAATCTGGTAGAAGGGGTTAATTGGCTTTTTATCCCGGTTAATTGAGAAACCATGTTCCTGCAAAATGCGTAGAGTAGTCTGGGTATCGCTGACTGCTTGTGTAGTGGATGATGACAAAATCAGAATGTCATCTAGGTAACAGTGCAGTCTGATCGGGAAACTGTGGAGATGAGCAGCCAGGCAGCTAGGACTTGGTGAAAGCTCGGGGGGCAGAAGCTAATCCGAAGGGGAGGGCCAAATATTCAAAATGTTGATTATTATAACAGAACCTTAAAAACTTTCGATGTGATGGTCTAATCGGAATATGTAAGTATGCCTCCGTCAGATCAACGGAGGTGAGAACGTCTCCCTCCCTGATACCGGAAAGAATGGATTGTAAGGTGTGCATTTTGAATCTGCGATAGACCAAGAACTTATTGAGGCGCTTCAAATCCAAAATCACTCTCCACCCACCTGAACTTTTTTGGACTATAAAGAGAATAAAATCCACGCCCCTTTTGATCCCCGGCAATCGGTTGAATGTCCCGTATGCTTAAAAGATTCTGGATAGCTGCCTCCATAAGGTTATGCTTGACCGGATTTTTGGAGACAGGAGATACCATGAAGAAATCGCATGGGGCGGACTGAAATTCTAGTGCTAAGCCAAACCTTACAGTGTCACGGACCCAGGCATCAGACATGGAAGAGTCCCAGCAGTCCGCATAGAACTTGAGGTGGCCACCTATGGGATTTGGCTGCATGTAGCTAGTGTGGGCGCCTGAAAGATCTGTTGCCGGAGGTACGAAAGGACCTTCTGGCTGGCCGCCCCTCCGGTATCTATCCCCGGGATCTGTCCTGTCTGGGGTCTGTCCTGGGCGGAAAAATTGGGGTTTGTGAATTCTAGACTGAAAGGAACCCTGAAAGTAGGGCTGGAATGAGGTCCTCCGAAAGGACTGGGGGTACCTGGGGTCTGATTTTCAAAAAAGAGAGGGTAGTATCTTTTTCTTATTCCGGGTTTTGATGAGGAGTGGATCTAGAGAGGAGCCAAATAGTTTATCTCCCATTAGGGGAGCTGAGGCTAGCTTGGATTTGTGTTTGATGTCCGCCTGCCAATGTTTGAGCCAAAGAAGGTGTCTCGCGGAGACATGAAATGCTATAGCCCTGGTGGAGAACTTGACCGAATGAAAGGTCGCATCGGCTGAGAATTCCGCAGCCGCTGTAAGCTTAGCTATGTCCTGGTGAGCCCTAATATTAGAGCTGGGGACGTGCTCTCGGAGCTGCTTTAGCCATCTAAGTGAAGCCTGGTTAAAAAAGGAAGCAGCCGTGGCTGCTGTGATGGCCCATGCATCTGACTGATGGGCTTTGCGTAAGGCTATTTCAGCCCTTTTATCCTCAGGCCTTAAGGCCTCAAGCGACTCACTTGGAACCGAGGAAGAAGAGGCGAGCCCAACTATGGGATCATCTACTTCCGGGGTATTTAACAGTTTGAGGTACTCCTGAGCCATGTTAAAGAACTTCCTATCATAACCCGTAGGAGCCGGGCATGTTGCAGGGGAACGTAACTATTTCTGAACTAGATCCATGAACATGTGAGGGACCGGGATCACCTCAGCCTGAACAGTGGGCTGATTGAAAAAGAGATCTGGAGGACCCTCCTCTGTAGAAGAAACAAGGGGGGCTGCTTGTTAATGCCTGCCGTGTTTTTTGCTTTTAACAGGAGTGATTTAAATAGTTGTGGCTGAAACAGGCCAGTAAAGACAGGTTGGTCAGGGAAGAGCCCCTCGTCTTCAGACATCCCTCCTTCTAAAAATTCCGGTTCAGATAAGGAATGGTCAGTATCGTGAAGGGATTCTAGATCACTCTGCTCTAAGTGTTGCATTTGGAACAGTTCCTCTGCCTCCATCTCTAGATCCCCCCCCGTGGGTCGTGAATAGGAATATCCCCTGGAGGGAGTACCTGATCACCACGGTGTTCCGACCTAACTAGAGACTGAAGCGACTGGGTCTCAGGATCAACAGGAGCAGGCTGATGCCAGGTCATGGCCGCATGCTGTAAGCCGGCTGCAATCCCCTGCCTGATTGCCATTTCCATCCATGTTCTCATTTGATCAGGCAGCTCCTCAGGCAGAGAAATATCCTGTCGAAGCCCCGCTGCAGTCGGAGTGAAGATAGCTTCAGGAGGCCGCCTTGTGGCTGGCAAGTCGGATAGCTGAGCCTGTTGCCCCACTGAGCCTCGGCTGTGCCTGGATGAAAGAGAAATATCTGGGGGGGGGGGCAGGCAGCTGAGGAGGGACCTGGAGTGAGTGGAGAAGGGTGCTGAGAAGGTCTTTGTGCCTCTCATGTACATTTGTCTATTTGTTTCTCTAGGGCTCTATGGCGCCTTCTTGCATCTTGTTCAGAGGCTTTGGAAATACCCCCCACATTCTTGAATTTCGATTTTGATTTGCCTCGAGAGGGAGAAGGCTGAGAACCGCTACCCTGCCATAATAACTTTTTACACACACACACACACACACACACACACACACACACACACACGTGTGTGTGTGTGTAAGGTTTTTAAGCTGATAATTTTAAATAATAAATAAGGGAGACTAGTATAGATCTATTTCGAGCTAGTTAGCTCTCTTCAGCTAGCCATACCCTTACTGGGATTCGAACCAGGGAAGCATTACATGTGAGGCAGTTGTAATTGCCACTACACCACCTGGGTCTATCCTTATCAGCCGAGGCAGGGGAATAAGTATATACTTTGTGTTACAAAGTTATTTGTAAAAAATTATCAGCTCAAAAACCTTACACACCTGTAGAAGAAAAGACAACGAAACAAATAGCTTTCTGTCGGTATGGTCTCTGGTGATGAGCCGAAAGATAGAAAAGAAAGCAGTATGCTTTCTCCCTTAATTGGGGCTTAACAGGGTGTTGTAACACAAAGTATATACTTATTCCCCTGCCTTGGCTGATAAGGATAGACCCAGGTGGTGTAGTGGCAATTACAACTGCCTCACATGTAATACTTCCCTGGTTCGAATCCCAGTAAGGGTATGGCTAGCTGAAGAGAGCTAACTAGCTCGAAATAGATCTATACTAGTCTCCCTTATTTATTATTTAAAAATTATCAGCTCAAAAACCTTACACACACACACACACACACACACATATACAGATGGATAGATATAATTGTAGAAATCTAGGCAAATATGGCGGTTGGCACGCCCAGGGACCTGACCCAGCAAGGGAAGGGAGCCCTGATAACAGTATATTCCCCTTGTTTGATCCGTTTTGAGGAGATGTGCAACTGTTTATTTTATTTTTAATTAAACTATGGAATCACTAATTAGCCAGATTAAGAACACCGACCGGGCCTTGTAGGAAAAAGAAAGGCCCCCAACAGCGTTACTGCACAGGCTGACTCAGGCCCTAGGTGCTCGCTGTTGTGCTGCTGGGAAGGACTGTGAGTGTTAGCCAACAGACAATATTATGAAATTGAAAATCCTAAGAGTTAGAGGACTCCTGCCTTGCAAGAAAAGTGCCTAGAGAGCAAGAATTACTCCACACAGTCAGTAACAGAAAGCAATATTTGTAAGCAACGTGGCCATGCGGTCTCCTACACCCAAAATGGCAGCCGACCGATGTTTGGCGCACGCGCAAACCAGCAGCAACGGTCCTCTCCCTAAATGGAACTTCTATCTCCTTTAAAGAGAAGCGACAGGGAGCAAAATGAGTGAAAACGATTGCGCTTCACTCCGTTTTAAACAAACGGCGTTTGGAGAAATTTGCAGCAAATCGTCTTGCCACGCGGTTTGAAGCACGGCGCAATCGAGCGGCAGGGGCGGAGCGGCGGGGGGGCTGGAAAACGATGTTTCCAAGGACCCCTACTTAATATGGGGCACAGCAGGCGCTTCCCAAAGAAAAAAGAACCCCGAAGCTCCCTTAGGGAGAACTGAGGGGTCTCTGCTCTCTAAGCACAATTAAAAAATAATATCAACAAAGGCACACCGAAAACCAAAAAAGAAGGGGAAGAAACTAAAAGAGTAAAAAGGCACTCAGGAAATAAGAAAAGGAGATAAAAAGAGAAATTGGGGAAAATAAAGAATTCACCTGTTTCGACCAGAGTAACACTAACACAACCTATTCAGACGAGGCTGAGCTAAAACTGGGGAACGCTAGGGAGGAGTCCCGTGGAGGAGGAGGAGCGTTCCAAAGTTTAAGCTCAGCCTATCAGAAGGAAGACTGAACCATCCCACACTTTTGGATGCTCCGAGCAGCTCGTAGGAGAATTTTGGACATGGGATTGATTTAGAGAAATGAAAAAAACTGTGGTCTCAAAATTATAAAATGACAATGTCAACAGCATATAAAGAAAATTTGTATAAGATGTTTTACAGGTGACACTTACCCCCCGACAACAATAGCAAGAATGTTTTAAGAATAAGTCTGAAAAATGTTGGAAATATCATCAGATACCGGGTTTATATTACCATATGTGGTGGACATATACAGAAGCTAAAAGATATTGGACTAAAATCCCCACATGGTTGGAAAAAATGACAAAGAAACATATAGACTTTAAACCATTTTATTGGGGATCTTACCGAAAATATACAGTAGGGAATTGAGATATTTGATTGTAAATGTATTAACAGCGGCTAGGATTGTATTTGCTAAAAACTGGGAAAATTGAGAAAATACCAATGCAGGGAGAAATTATTAAGAAAATAATGGAATGTGCTGAAATGAGTAAATTCACATTTGAAATTAGAAAACAAGAAGATAAACAATTTTATAAGATATGGGCTTTATTTTATCAATGGTTAGAAAATAAAATATGATAATGAAATTTGTAGAATTTTACAATATAAGGAGAATAGAATTATACAGAATATAATATAAAGATGTATTATTACTGGATGGATTTAGGATGATAATCTGAATTGTTATATTATAAATCAATTTAAAACTGTGAATATCTCGCATAACATGAGTCAAATAAATGATTTAACAATGATAATAATGTATACATATATATTTGATTGATAATATGAGAATCTATACAAACAATTGTAAGCGAGGACTATAGAAAAAATGCACAAAAAATTTGTAACCAACCGACACACTGTATGTATGTAATTGGAAGATGGTTTTATGTTTTATGTTTTGTTTGTGTATGTTTGTCCAAAAATAAAAAAATATTTTTTAAAAAAGAGGATGTAGTGTCAAGGTTAGCAAAAATGGTAAAGCAACATATAGATTTAAATTTTAAAACCAGAAATATTTTTTTGGGTACCCACATAAATAAAGGGAATACAATACATATTTAATTTTACATGTGTTAACAGCAGTTAGAATTATGTTTGCACAACAGTGGAAAAAAGAAGAGATCCCTATAGATGAAAATGAAATTAAAAAATTACAATGTGCAGAAATGGATAGAGATAAGAGGTAGAAAATAGGCAGAGAATGATCATTGCTATGTATGAATTATAAACATGTTGATATAATTAACAGAATTAGAAATAAGCCAATACAAAGAAATTTAATTTTTTTTGTTACACTACTGTTGATACTTATTTTTCCTTTATTTTTCCTAAATGATATATGCCCTGCCTGGCAATACTTATTCATAAAAACAAAAGATACTAAAAAATAAATACATAAATAAAAACAAAACTTACACTAAAAATATTAGTAAAACTTAGTTTAATAGTTTTAATATTTTAGTATAGATTTTGTTTTTATTAATCATACAAACAGTAGAGATACTGAAAACATGAATACATACATAAATGAATTTTTTTGTTACACTACTGTTATTGTTACATATTGATACTTCTGTTTCTTTGTTTTTTCCTAATAGCAAAAAACAAAGGAGAAACAAAGTATCAACATGCAACAATAGTAAAATAACTTTTATTTATTTATTTTTTTAGTATCTGTTTTGTTTTTATGATTAATAAAAACCAAAACAGATACTAAAAAAATACATAAAGAAATAAAAAAAGCAACTTACCAAAAATTAGGCAGGCAACTTGGCTAGCCAGCTATGCCAGGGTCCTCCTTCGTCTTCTTGGAGCTTGTTGCGGTGACGGTGGCTGGGCAGTCAGCCTGGGAATCGGCATTTGACCGGGGCTAGCGGTGGCGGTGGCAAGAGAAGGTAGGCAACTGGCAGGGCTTGCTACCTTTGCCTCCTCACTCACCAATTGGTAGTGGAAGGCCAGGCAGCAACAACAGTGTGGTGGGCCGCGGGCGGGAGAAGATGGTGCTGGCTGAGCAAAGATGGCAGCCGGCCAAAGATGGAGGCTGCTGGCTGGGCAAGCCAGATAGCAAGGGCGACTGGGCAGCCCGGGAGTCGGCACTCGACCGGGGCTGGCAGCGGCGGCGACGGCAGGAGAAGGTAGACAACCAGCGGTGCTTGCTGCCTTTGCCTCCTCACTCACCAATCGATGGTGGAAGGCAAGGCAGCAACAATGAAAGGCCACAGGAAGAAGAAGATGGCGGCGGGCAAGACAGGCAGCGTTGGTGAGGGCGGCTGCAGTCCGGGAGTTGTTATCGGGACTCAACCAGGCTGGCGCTGGCAGCAGGTAGGCAAACAGGTTTTGGCTTGGAGGTCTCACTCACCAATCCGCGTCTTCGGTAACGGCAGCCAGGGGAGGCAGTCTGGGCAAAGCAGGCAGGCCTGGCAAGGCAGGCAGGCAGGCAGGCCTAGGAGGCAGGCCAGTCAAGGCAGGTCTGGGAGGCAGGCTGGACAAGGCAGACAGGCAGGCCTGGGGAGGCAGTCCGGACAAGGCAGTCCGGGAGGGTGAGGGCAGCTAGCAGTGGTGGCAATCGGGGCTTGCCCTCACTCACCCAGATCAAGTAGGACAGCAGAAGGCAGGTAGTGCTGGCTGGCTGGCTGGTGCTGCTGCTGGGAGCAATGGCAGCGGGCAGGAAAATGTGGGAAGCATAGCGCATATGCACTATAAGTAGTGACTGGGCGTGGCGGAGTGGAGCAGGCAGGGAGAATGCCGTCAGCTGTTGTCGCACATGTGCAGTAATAACTGACTGGGCCGGGAATGGAGGAGCGGGCAGAAAGGAGCGGGGCCAGCCAGGGGCCCGTTTTACCAGTTCTCCGAACTACTGGGGACTGTAACAACAGGTTCTATAGAACTGGACCGAACCAGTAGAATCCCACCCCTGCAGTATAGATAGTCCTCAACAGTTCATTTAGTGACTGTTCAAAGTTATAATGGCACTGAAAAATATGACTTATGACTATTTTGATGCTTATGACCATTGCAGCATCCCCAATTACGTTTGGATGCTTGACAACTGATTCATATTTAAGATGGTTGCAGTGTCCTGGGGTCATCTGATCCCCTTTTGTGACCTTCTGACCAGCAAAGTCAATGGGAAAGCCAGATTCACTTAATGCACTGTCCTGGACACTCACATGTAACTGTGGTTTAATGAGTTTATTAATATTCCCCAGCAATTCCCTTCACCAAAAAAGCCAGAACTGTCCCAATTAAGTCCAGTCACAAGCAGACTAGTCCACAGAGCAATGGCCAAAGAGCCCACAAGGCACTTGAAAGTTTCTCAATCAAAATAAATCCATCACACAAACTTAAATCGACAACACAAGATTGCTCATGAGGCAAGAAAAGTCCAGCGTTTCCAAGTCAAGGTACAGTGTCAATCCAAAGCAAGGCAGGAATCACAACAACCAGAAAATAACTAAGAAACTAACACTTGTTCCCAGCATTGCCTCCATCTGTCTGGTGTGCACAAAGAAGGGCAAAGCTTTCTCCTCACATGTAAACTGGTTGACCTTCTCTGCTCCTGCCTTTTCTCTGCACTATGTTCTTGGATCAGGTGCAGAAGGCATTTCCTCTTCCTCCTCAATGACAAGCTGCAGCTGCATGTTTTCCCCATCTGGAACCTCAGCCAAATCCCTCACAGATGGCTGCTCAGAGACATCAATCATCTCAGCTCTTGATAAGGAACCAGTTCATTCTCCCACAGCTAACATCTAGAGAGGTATCTGGGGAAGCGTCCAGGGGGAATCATCACACTTAAGTGTGTTACTAATTTAACAACTGCAGTGATTCATTGAATAAATGTGGTAAGAAAAGTAAAATATGGCAAAATGCAACAAATTTCTCATTTAGCAACATAAATTTGGGGCTCAATTGTGGTCATAAGTCAAGGTTTTCGTGTATTATGGTTCTGTGACCAAAATTCAGGCGCTTAGCAGCTAGCATGTATTTATGACAGCTGTACTGTCCCAGGGTCATATCATCATCATTTGTAACCTTCCCAGCTGGTTTCCAACAAGCAAAGTCAATGGAGGAAGCCAGGTTCACTTAAGGACTGCATGATTCACTTAACAACTGCAGTGATTGGCTAACTACTGGCAAAAAACTGATAAAAAGAGGCAAAAGTCACTTAACAGCTGTCTTCTTAGCAATTGGGGTCCTATGTTTAGGGACTGCCTATAATGAATAATGTGACTGTAGGATTTTTTCATAATAATGTGACAAAATTTAGGATTAGGCTGTATGCTATAGACTTGTATTATGCCTATTACATTTTCAAATCTGTTCAAATGACATATTCAGAAAAACAGCAACATTATTCAGATTTTATTCACCTGAACCTGGGTATCAAACTGGCTGCCCATGGGCTGGATGTGTCAAGCGCAGACCACACCCACCCCAGCTCTGTGAATGGGAACATCACAAAGCATCACAGGATGACAACGTGACACAGTGAGTTTGACACCCGTGACCTGGACAATTCTCTAAAGTAGAGCTCCCAACCTTTCTGGGTTGGTGACTGGAATGGCGGAGGGGAGAAAGAAGGGATGATTTTGTGGGAGGGACAAGCGCATGTATGTATGCATGTGCAAATACTTGTGGTGTTTGTGGCAATGCTTGCGTGAATGGGGCTGCGAGCACTGAGGCTTGCATGAGTGGGGCTGTGAGCACAAGTAGACCTGCGAATGCCTGCAATGACATAAGTGCAAATAGAGTCACAAAGGTCCGCGAGAGCATGAGTGGGCCATGTGCAGAGGTACGCACACCGGCCAGTCACTCATGCAGCCTGCGGCTTGGTAGTGGGCCGTGGCCCACAGGTTGGGGACCCCTGCTCTAAAATGATTCGTGACATCAGGTGTCAGTAGTATTTTATGGCACTTTCATTGACTGAACTGGATTAATGTCCCACAATAAATTAGTAAGAGGATTTTTTAAAAAGTTATTAACTGAAAAGCAGTGCCAAAACCAGTATTTCACTGTCTATTTACAAACAAATGTGAACTTTGCTGTAGTTCAACATAAAAGTATTTTAAAAAACCATGTTTTTACATGTTTTTTACTATCATACAGTGCAATAGCTTGTTAACGTTGCTTTAGATGCTAAAGTACTGACATTTTGAAATTGAAGTATTTAGATGCATTTAATTACTTCTATCATGTAGAGAACATGGAAATGTTGCTTAGCCAATTCAAGTTTGCTGGAACTAGGTTACCTACTTTCTAAATTGATCTATTTATTTGAACAGTTCTTTTCATATTCCTCAGCTTCACAAATAATTTTCCACCTTACAACTCTTCTTCTGGCTGAATTCATCTGTCTAAATATCACTCAGCTGAGGATAACATTCAGTAGAATTCATGAAATTCATAAAAACTCATGTTCTCCCAAAATAATATATTTTATATCATCCAATGATTCAGATTATTGTAGACATGAGAAAAGTACTTACTTGTCCTGTTAGGGTTAATGTGCTGTTTCAGGAGGTCAATGGACCCCAGACTGATCACAAGACGTTGTCCAAACCAGAAAGAAACAATTGGGCCATATTTCTCATGGAGGTTGACCAGAAACTCGTGCAAGCTGCCACTAGTTATGATGTCAGGGAGATTCCCATCTCTGGAATAAAAGAAGGATGAGATCAGGGCAAATTCACTGGAATCTTCAAAGAAGAAATGAAGAACTTAACATAGAATCACAACATTAAGCTGAGCCATAGTTTGTACAATTATTTCATTAATTAAATCACAGTAAACTGGGCACAAACAAATAAGCCACAAACCAAAGTTTGTAGACCAAAACTGCTGGATTTAAAGCATAGTTTAAATCCAAATCTACTTGAACCCTAGATCCAACTAATTATGTCACCCAGACCAGTGAGTTTAGAAGAATTCATTTCCAATTAGGCATTACTTCCTTTAAACTGTATGTTTAAAGAATATTTTTTTACCCTATTGAACCAGCCTGCCCCAAATAGTCTTAGAAACTTTGCAAAGCTTCAGGCTACAGCTTGTTTGAAAGATGGGAATAAAAGTAAGAGGAAAAAACCTAAAATCAGCTAAGAAAAGGATGGCATAATCAAGGGAACTGTCTTCAAAGAAAAGGGGAGAGCAATTATTGAGATCAGAAGGAAAAAAGCAGATAGACAATAATATACTGTACATAGGAAACAGGAGTTTCCAATGCTAAGTATATCCTTCCCTAAATGAAGTGTGATAGTTCTAAACATTGTCTTAAAATTTGCAACATGCCCAACAAACAATCTAAACAGATTAAGGGTTCTTCTGTGAAGAAAAGGGAAATTAAATAGAAAGGAATAACTTACTTTTCATCAGTTGGCGTGATCCCTGGAATTCCCAAAGCTTGTCGGGAAGACTAAAAAAGAAGGTAATTGGAAATATTAAGATGTTAATATTATCAAGTCAACAGAAAACAAAATATATTATTTAGCCAACTGTTTCTAAATCTAGATGCTTATGATTTTACCAAACACAGGACTACAAGTCACAATAATTTTAATTTCTACGGGACTAAACATGTACATGATTATAGTTTATTTTAATTCTAAATACATATATTTGCATTCAAACTCAGCTATTCAGAACTATTAATTTATAAATTGCTTGTGTTGGTGATCCATTATGGAATTCTAAGGAACGTATTTTAGACAGTTTCCCATTCAAAACTGGATTACAGATGCAGTCTAACAAAACAAATATTGGATAGCTGAGGTTTAATTCCTCTACACTTTTAGATATTAATTTATATAACTTTCTATCTAACACTATTTTATCTCCTTCCTCATCCTATTTCTTTTTGTGCTGAATCTTCCAGACTGTAAAGTTTACATTTTTATTCATGTCTTAATTCATATTATAAGCTCTCTAAGAGCAGTTCTTTTAGAAAGCCAAGCCAGGAAAATTTTAAATTAAGAAATTGCATTAGAACCTTGATACTGTGCTAATTTCCAGGATTTGAATAGTTCAGGGAGCCCTTGATAAACCCCCTTCTCCAATGTTTCAGCAAAAAACATTTCCCATCCTTGCTAGGGACTGGACTTCCCACCTCTGGGCATGCCAACTATTTTCTTCTCTACTTCTCTTTCTGACCCAAAGCCTCTCTCACCAAAGAAAGCTTCCTTCCTTCCTCGGGGCAGATCACAGGCCCATGTTAGCTCATTTTCTTTCCACTGGCTACTAACAGCTGAGCGGTTCACCCTTTAACGTAGAAAATGGGCCTTCATATCCCTTTTAAGGGGTGTCTTTGAGTGGGCAATGGTCAAAATTTGAGATTATCAGGATGTTGGTTCTCATCCTAAATTGAAATTGTGGATACATCTGGATATTAGAATACATGAAGCAAAAGAAAACTGAAGAAAATAACTGAACCCTACTGGTGGACCCACCTACACCAATTTGGCTCTTTGGATTAGGGTTCTCATAAATGAAACATGAACACTCCTTGGAAGGAATTGAGTTGGACTCTTGATGATTCAATGGAAATGTTTTGACAACAATATGGAAGTAGTTAGTTGTTACTTTCTTCTAGAATACCACATTTGCTTCCCAGTTTTATCTTCACTATTCCTAATGGTCTCCCATCCAAATATTACCCTATCCTATCAATTTCTCCACTTTATAGAATAGAATAGAATACTTTATTGGCCAAGTGTGATTGGACACACAAGGAATTTGTCTTGGTGTAAATACTCTCAGTATACATAAGGAAAAGATACATTCGTTAAGAATCAAGAATCGTAACATACAATACTTAATGATAGTCATAGGGTACAATCAACAATCAAATCATACTAGAAAACAGTCAATATAAATCGTAAGGATACAAGGGACAAAGTTACTGTCCTACAATCACAAGTGGGAGGGGATGGGTGATAAGGAGTGATGAGAAGATTAGCAGTAATAGTAGTGCAGACTTTGTAATAGTTGAACAATGTTGAGGGAATTATTTATTTAGCAGAGTGATGGTTTTGGGGGAAAAACTCTTCTTGTGTATAGTTGTTCTGGTATGCAGTGCTCTATAGTGTTGTTTTGAGGGAAGGAGTTGAAACAGTTTATGTCCGGGATGTGAGAGGTCTGTATATATTTTCACAACCCTCTTTTTGACTTGTGCAGTATGCAGGTCCTCAATTGAAGGCAGGTGGGTAGTAATTGTTTTTTCTGCAGTCCTAATTATCCTCTGAAGTCTGTGTATGTCCTGTTGGATTGCAGAATCAAACCAGACAGTTATAGATGATTATCTGATTAAGTTTCCATTTTGTTTGCCTGCATCCCTTGCAGTTTTCTCGGATTTTCATGAGTAGAAGATGGGTGTTGCTGGGAAAACTTTGGGGATCCTCTTCCAATGCTTTCAGAAGTATATTAAATATGGGGAGGGGGGGAAAGAATGGGACACGCTTTCCAGGGAAGGTCTCACTGGAAGCAAGGTGGATGGTCTCTGGAAAGCCCAGAGGGGAGTGGGGAAGGAATCAGAAAATGGTTTCTATCCCCTCTTCGGTCGTCAGAGTAAAACTGCAAGGAACAAAGGAGGAGCTTTATTAAACCGCTTCCGTAAAATCATGAATATAATAGAATAAGAGTTGGAAGGGACATTGGAGATCTTCTAGTAGTCCAACCCTCTGCTTAGGCAGGAAACCCTATACCAATTCAGACTTCTTTGTCACAAGAAACTCAACGGAACTGCTACTTCCACGCAGTCCCAGGCACGAACTGGATGTTGCAAAGGGAATGTCCTGGCTCACTTGTCTGCGAGTCAGCCCCGAGTTCTTACTTCCGAGTAAAGTTGCCTAGGATTGCATTGCAACGAGTGCGTGGCGGCGAAACTTCCCTCTGGTTTGCTTTACAGACATTCCCTACCTCACCCCACCCCAGACTCACGCCCCGCTTATTTACCGGGCAGAGGTAAAGCACGGCTCCCACCAGGATCAACAGGAAGGTGACGGCGAAAATGACAAAGTCCAGCATGATGGCTTGTTCCCGGTAGACCGCCTTTCTTCCTTCTTTCCCTCCTTCCGAAAGAAAACCCGTCCACGTCCACGCCGGTCTCCGCACCGCAGCTCCAACGCAGAACGGAGGGGCAAGAAAGAGGCGGAAATCCGAGGAGGGAGGCGAAAGCAATCGAGTGTTAACGGCTCGAGCTCAGCTCCGCCTGGCTGCGGGCCTAGTTCCGCGGCTGGCTCTAATCTGTACTCTGCTCTTCTCCTAGGCAGCCTCTCCCCCCTCCGCCGATTGCCAGGCAGACACACCTCTCCGAACGGAGCCTGCTGCTCGCCTGTTCTCTTCCAGCGCGAGGTGGCTTTTCCACGGCTTCCTGGAAAAGACACGCGCTTTTTTTTTTTTTTTAACAAGATGGAAAATCGCCGGCGGCTGTTGTTGATTTCCAACTCCACCATCTATGGAGGAAGCTATCTAGACCACTGCCAGGAACAGATCAAGACCTTCCTGGGGGCGTAAGTTTATATGTGAGGCAGCGCCCGGTGAGAAGAGGAGCTGCATCCACAGGTCGACCATCCTAGGATCGCTTTGCCTCCCCAAACTGTTCCTTGGCTTTTCCTTTTAACTTGCTGGTTGTACATACTGCCTTCTTTTCAAAGTGAAAGAAGAATTGTAAAACTAATTCGATGCTACTCCCCAACAGGACTCAAGTTACCTGTTGTTGTTACAAAAATGAAGCCAATAAAGGAGAAGCCCTGTAATCAGAAAACTATTTAACATTGGATAATACTATTTATATAAGATTGGTGTGTAAATTATAAATAACAAACAGCTTGATCACATCAAAGAATGTTTCTCAAGAACCGATTATGGAAAAACAACGTTTCCGCAAATTCTTATGGGGAAGTAGATAAATCGATTGTTTTTTCAGGGTCTATTTATTTAAAAATAATCTCTGTTCAGCCTACCTTAATAGACATTCCATCAGTGAATAAACTGGCCGCTTTGATAGGTTCTTGCTTTAAAATGCTACAAGTAAACATCAGAATGATGGAGAGAAGCACTTTCATATTGCTTTAGTTTTTAGGGTAAAATGAGATACTGCCCAATCCCAAATTTTTCCTTGTTTGTCAAAATTGTTTCTCCTAGGCAGGTGAGGAAAATTTTGTTTGTCCCCTATGCTCTTCATGACCAAATTGCATATGCTACACTGGCAAGGGAGAAGCTGGAAAGTTTAGGTAAGTCAGATCTGTCCTTCATTCACATAGAACAGGGGTCTGCAACCTTAAACACTCAAAGAGCCATTTGGATCTGTTTTCCACAGCAAGTCTCCACCCCCGGCCATCACCCTTACCTTCTTAGATCAGGCAAGGAGTGATGGGGAGCGGAGGGGAGGGGCCAGCCAGTGGTGGGATCAGCTGACAGGGAGCCACAGCAGAGGGCCGAAAGAGCCGCATATGGCTCCAGAGCCGCAGGTTGCAGACTCCTGACATAAAAGATGGGTGGGTGATCTTTTTGCTCCAAGGCACTAAATTGGAAGGCATCCAATATTTTTATGTTTATATTTATAATATATTTTCCTGTGTTAATATAATATATAATAATAAAATACTGGTAATATACAATATGACTTTCTTTTCATCTTCCTCTCTGGCAACAAGCATGGCTTTTACCTGTGCCATCTTGACATCATGGGATGGGGAATTATAAGCCTCCTCTTTCGTTGTATGTGTTCAAGTGTTTCTGAAAATAAAGGAGAAATCTTTGCTTTTCTCTTTATGCCACAGCAAAATGAGATGGTGGTCCTCTCGGCCTGTGACTATGGTTTCCATAGGAAAGAAGTAGCTTAGGTTGATTCTTAACCCACATTTAAATGCACCAGGAAAGTGAGAAAGAGAATGATTTTCAGGGAAAGAAGCTGCCCATCTTCCCCTCTGTTGGCAAAGATGGAGGGGATTTGAGCTGACTTGGGCAATCTCTGCAGACTGTATGGTGCTCACAGTATTGCAGAGGGCCATTCCTGGTCTTAAGAAATTACACAGAAGTGAAGACACTCAAAAAGATTATTCTACATCAACACCCTTTTTTTTTGCAACTATAAGAACTGCTGTGGCATTTGAAAAAAATTTTTTTGCTACAAGTATACAATTTATGTAGCCCTTAAGCCATATAGCGTGACTTGCAAAACACCTAATAATTCTATAAAGTTTGTAAACCCAGACAGAAGTTAAAACAAAAATGCTTAGGTGCTGGCAAGCCATGGCCAATGAGCTAGATTCTTCTCAGTAGATAAGGCTGTAGCATCCAAATGCAAACTTTATCTGCTTGTCTATGTTTTACTTAACTGATACAGGCTTAGTGAAAAACACATGTGGAGGAGCTGCAGACAAACAGTCAGCTGCTCCTGAAAACATTTAAGGCAGGGGTGTCAAACTCGTGTTGCCACAGCATTGTCATGTGACATATCACAACTTTTCTCTCTTCTCTAAACCATGCGTGGCCAGTACGCGATGCATCCAGTTCATGGGCCGAGAGTTTGACACCCCTGATTGACGCTCTTCTCCTGAAATCAGGCACTCTTGATATTCCAAACAAGGGTTTCCTTCTCACAATCACCAGAATTATCCTTGACAAGGCCTTTTCTTTTTTCCAAAATTCTTGCACTGCTTTCAGTATATAATGGATATAAAAAGTCTACACATTCCTGTTAAAATGCCAGGTTTTTGAGATATAAAAATCAAACCAAGATAAATCACTTAATTGAATTGTATATCTGACATGTTAAAGGTGGAAAAATTCTGAAGTTATTTATCTTGATCTGATTTTTTCACATCTTAAAAATCTGGTATTTTGACAGGAATGTGCAGACTTTTTATATCTACTACAACTTAGCCAGCATAGCATCCTCGATATTACCCAGGGCTTGATCTAATTATTTAGTTGATGGTGGAGGCTAATGGGGCTAACAAGGAAGTTCTAGATCACAGGTGTCAAACTCCTTCATGTGATGCTTTGTGACATTTTCCCCATTCGCGGAGCTGGGGTGGGCAAGGTCTGCGCATGTCGTATCTGGCCCATGGGCTGCCAGTTTGACCCCGTTGTTCTAGATGGTCATAGGAACAATATTCCGGGCTATTTAGCATCCTTTCTTCAGCTTCCTGTTTTCTGCACAGGTATTAAACTTGCTTCAAAGACTACTATTTCCTGATTTATTTTTTGATCATGAATTCATTATAGTACTTTAGTACTTAGCTAGGACTGTGTCTCTGAGTTAAGAATGTCTTGCTTTCAAATTCTTGTTACAGTGCACATTGTTGCTTACTGATTTATATAGCTTCTTGCCTTCTTAGGCTATGGATTAGACAGTATCCATGAATCAAGCGATCCCAGAGAAGCTGTAACAAAAGCTGAGGCAATATTCATTGGTAAATATTAACCTTTTAAAAGAATTTGCACTGATTGTCTTCTTGATTAGCCTATACTAAGGTACAAAAAAGGCAAAGGTAGTAGGGTAGTAAGGAGACTTCTTAACTCTACTACTGCTTTTTAAGTGTTATGGCAGAAACATAGATTTTTTAGGATGCTTCAGAAGTCCTTAATACTGGTTTTTAGTTCATGCAAGACAGCTGTGATTTAACAACCAGAAGTTGTATTTAGGTTATAGCCTTACATTTGGGCAAGTGTGTTATATTGAGCCAGACTCTGGTCTTTTTAGCATAGATAAATCTACATGGGGGGGGATTTATTTTGGCTACAGACCACCTGATTCTGAACATATATTAATGATCACATGCTAGAGGTGGGCAGAGTCAATTCACATATGATCCTTTTTTCACACTGATAACATTCACATTCTGGACTCTCCATGTAGCAAAAACATTTTATTTCAATTCCAGAAATGACCAGGAATAACATTACATTGAAGTACAGGTAGTCCTTGACTTATGTCCACAATTGGGACCTGAATTTTGATTGCTAAGTGATGTGATAATTGAGTCATCAATAACTTGACCCAACTTTACAACCATTAAGCAAATCACTGTAGTCTTTAAGTGAATCACATGTTTCTTAAGAGAATCTGGCTTCCTCATCTGATTGCTTATTGAAAGCTAGCTTGGAACTTGCATATCGCAACCACAAGACAGTGCAACCATTGTAAATGGCTAGTTGCCAAGCACCCAAATCACAATCATATAATTACAGATAACACATTGGTCATAACTTCAAGAACAGATTGTTAATCATTTTTTCTAAGGCTGTTGTAACTTTGAACAGTAATAAATCAAGGACTACTTGTATCTTTGATGCACCAGTGTAACCTCCTTAAATCCAATTGCCTGTTTCAGTGGATTTGGTATGGTGGAGGTAATAGGGCTATCACAAAATATCTCAATTTTCCTCGACTAGGTTCTCATATGGCCTTTGTGAGAAGAAGCTTCTAATTCAGTGGACTCCACAACCTGTGGAGTCAGATTTCATGTCCAAATAAAAACCTCCAGAAATGAAGCACCACATCTTCTGGAGGCAAGCTATTCCATTGATTAATTGTTAATTAATTATTTTCACGGACAGGAAATTTCTCCTCAATTCTAATTTGGATCTCTCTTTGATAAACTTCCATCTATTACTTTTTGTCCTGTCCTCAGGTGCTTTGGAGAATAGATTGACCCATTCTTCTTTGTGGCAATTCCTTAGATATTGGAACACTGCTGTCATGTCACCCCTAGTCCTTCTTTTCATTAGCCTCCAGTCTCTTAATCATATTTGCTTCTTTCTGTACTCTTTCTCAACATAATTTTTGTATTGCAGTGACAAAAAGGCCATGTAGGACTTCACTTAGTGGGATTTACTTCTGGGTAGAAGAATATGTATAGGATGTATTGTATATTGTGGACAAAACAAAAGGAATAAACATTAATACAACAGTATTTTCTCTTTCTGTAGGTGGTGGCAATACGTTTCGTCTTTTGAAAGCTCTTTACGACAATGATTTGATAGAGCCAATCAGAAAACGAGTTCTTGAGGTAGTATAAATCAGAAGTTAAGTAATTCTAAAACAAACTTTTGGTACATGATTAGAAATTATAGCTATATTAAATATTAAACTTAATACATGCTGTGTTAAGCTCTCTAAAGAGTCCATTTTGAGTGGACTCTTATTCTTTGTAAGTATTCTGGTTTTTTTTTGTTAAGCATCCAGAGCTGATTATTTCATGGATGCCACAATTTTCCAGGGAATGTTCAAGATGGCTTATGCAAGCTGTATGCTGATGCGACTCTGCTCTCTTCGTGTTTACCTGGAGATCATGTTTTGCTAGGCCAAGAACTCTGAATGACACTGAGCATTACATTGGAATAAGGGCATAAAACTGAATAGGGAAGGACCAATCTATGCTGTTGCTATCCTTCAGACTCTCAGAAGCATGGAATATAGAGCTTCTGTTCTAATCTGGTAATGTGGAAAGGGCATGTGGAAAGGGCAATATGAAACAATGATAGTGGAAAAGGCAATATGAAACAATGATAGTCTTTGATGCTTTGTAAAAGTTAGAGTCCCAGATGACTTGCAAAATCCAGATTCATATGGTAAAAGCAGGGCATCACTTCTGTAGTTTTTATAACAATTTCTACATAGAATGTTTGTATTTTGATAGCTCTACAGAGAAAATGCTCTCGAAAATGCCAATGAATATGTGGTAGGGCATTTCTAAAACAAAGATGAAATAGAAGAATGGGGAACTGAATCTTGTAATAACAGCATGCATTAGATTGAGTGCATGTATAGCACAGCACAGTCAGCATTAGCATATCCACCAGACATTTAAAGGCAGACCAACTCAAAATAAAGAGCCAAGATCATATACAAGAAACTTCCCTTTCATAAAAAGCTCCCACCACAAAGAACCACAGAAATCTAGAAAGGTTTTGGCATTCCTGTGAATTTCAAAGTTTCAGTAAATTGGAGAACCATGTTTTGTGTCAACTCTGCTGGATCATAATAAAAAGGTCTACAACTGTTTATTGAAATCTTCTCCCCTGCAGTGTGCATTGAAAAGCATGGAGAGCAAAGGGAGTGTCAGATCCGTGTATCTGTCATTTCTTCAGAGGAAGAGGAAAGGGGGGGGGGGAACTGATAAAGAAATCCTTGCTTGATGTAACCTGAATATATTTAACCTTGTATCGAATATGCACACCCATACATGATACAATGGGGGGGGAAGGAAACCAGATGGCCGGAACCTATCATCTTTGGGAGGCACAGCCAGGAGATGAGGGATCCATAAAACTCCACAATGAAGTGCTCTGGGAAATCTCAAAAAACAGTCCGTTCTAAAAAGGGGGTGGGGGAGGAAGCTAGGTACGTCTTGGGAAAGTTACACGAGGAAAAACCTTCCAAAAAGGGAAGGGTCCCCTCCCAGAGGAGCTGGGAGGGGGATTAACATATTGGCTTTTGTTTCCCTAAGTAAACATTGGGAGGAGGGGGGATTCTAAACCCCTTTATCTATCACTGTATGCCTGAGGGACCTCAGACGCTGCTTTGAACTCCTACAGGATTCTCTCATCCCAATAAAGAATTCCTTTTGATACGTTTGGTTCTCAGAAGTTCATTCTTATTGTTTAAATGAGAAGAAGTTCCGTAGCCTGACAGGGAGGCTTTAATTGTATTGTGGTTTATTAAACAGTAAATACGCATCTATCTTCTCCATAATCTGAAGAAGAAATCTGGTGCTTTTTACTTATATTCGTGGGATCTCGTTCCATTCTTAGTACATTTCCATAGTCCCTCAGACAATTCCTGTGGCAACTCTTTGTCATTCAAATATGCTCACCAGACCTTGGCTGCGCAGACTAGATGGCTACAAACAAATACAGAAGACTAACTCTTTGCTAAAATATAGGGGGTCACTTGGACTGTTGCAGCCCATGTATGCAATATCTAGGCCAAAAGGGGTTAGGCAAAGATGCAAAGAATCAAAGCTGGCCTATCACACTGGCTTTCCACCATTATACTAATACTGTATCCTTTATGATAACTTTGTTTCACCTTTCAAAACAGAGCATATTTTAGGGGAAGGGAATGTTAGTGCAGTGCACAGAATGTGTTTATTTCTATCTTGCATAAGTGCTGTCCCTCAAATGCTAGATTCAACAGAATAAAACTTCAGCCACTGAAGCTGAAAACTTAGGCATACTAAGTTTTCGGTATGGTAAAAAGAGAAATATGCAGTCAGAATGCACTTCCTATGATTAGCTTTTCAGATTAAGAAAAAACTAGACTTTAATTTCCATGCCAGTATCTTAAAATGGAAAAATCTATGTTCTGTATCTACATAAGCATGTTTAAGTTCAAAGTGCGCTTTTGCTGTTGCAACCATTATCACTTCTCGGCTTGCCAACAAACTAGGGGGTAGGGAAGGGTGAGATGCAATGTAGCTCCAGAAATCAAGAAGACGTGAGAGCCAAGGATGTTTCAGCAGGTGTTTGCCAAATATTTTTTCTCATAACAATACAATGGCATTCAATTGGACCTGCTCTAATAGTGGGAAGGAGAATCCTATACTTTATGTGGTTTTGCGTAGAAATTCACCAGAGCTGGTTTTGCCCTCATCAGTGTCGAAATGATGTACTCAATAAAATTTTGTGTTTAGAGATTGGATCGTCTTGATCATGCCTGCTTTGGTTGGGTTCGTCAGTCGCAACATTGATAGAAAGTATAGGTAGTATATAGAAACTACTTTCCCTACTGTCCTCTTACCCACTCTCCTTAATATTTCAGTATTTCTAGTAGGATGCTGGGTAATATTAATGTGTTTTAATGCCACACATCTGGAGACCACTGCTTTGGGAAAATCTTCTGTACTTGTAATGATTCACACTACATGCTCAATTTAAGAGAGGTAGAATATTCAAGTCATCTTCAGATTTTTAGTTCTAGTCAATTTTTATAAGCACTAATTGTTGCTTTATTCCATGTTTTTTTACAGGATGGTATCCCATACATTGGATCCAGTGCAGGAACCAACGTAGCAACCATCAGCATCAACACAACTAATGATATGCCCATTGTGTATCCACCTTCTTTGACAGCTCTCCAATTGGTTCCTTTCAATATCAACCCACATTACTTGGACACAGATGTTAATAGCACTCATATGGGGGTAAATATCCAGTTTCTTAATAGCTTTCTAGTACTTATTGGCAATGCTTAGCAAAGCATGATAGAACTATATTTTCCCCATGTTCCTTGGATGGGAATGAAAGCATTAATATTATTGGTGAAGCCAATGTCTTTGAATGAGATGGTTCATGGGAGGCATTAACGATTAAATCCAGAGATTACATTAAACAGCAGAATTTTGGTTTGCAGTTATTAGGAAACAGAACTGAGAAACAGTGGGAAATCAATTTACTATTATCTATATAAATACTCTTTGGTATCTGAATTAACAAACCAAATTGTGACTACCATGGTAGCTGAATAGGCATACTAAGTTCAGGGGTGGGATTCTACCAGTTCTCACCTATTTGCTAGAAGCTGTTGTTAACTTTCTAAGCAGTTCGGTGAACCGGCTGTTGGAAGAAATCTTTTGTTTTTTTCCCACTTTACAGGGCTAATTTTGTAAGGAAGGCAGGAAAGAAACATTCTGGTGTTGTTGCTTACAGAAACTGCCTCTCTGTTAACCCTTATTACATTCTTGGCAATACGCCTACACTTCCTGTCTCCAGAGCTTCTCTGGAGTTTTTTCCTCCTTTGCTAGTATTTTGCTTGACTTTCTTAAAGGGGAAGGGTTGTTCCAAGCTTTTTACACTGCTGTTGGGAGGAAATACTTCCCTATTGGAGTTAGCACTTTGAAGAAATAATTGAATAACGAAGCAGAGCTGCCAGAAAGAAGCTTTTAATGACAAGAAACCAAGATAAGTGACATTCAGCAAGTCTTCTTGACTAGCTAGAAAGATTGACATTCAAACTTAGCTTACATACCCTTTCTGAGTTTTGGTCTAAAACTGGTTTTTGGTAAAGTTTAATTCTGTGCTTGGTGACATTTAATCCTGTGTTTATTGATGGGATAATTTTCCCTATTCAGCTTTGTTTGGAAGGAAAAAGGTTAATCTCTGTTCCTGTCAGAAGGTGCTCCATTCAAAGTCCAAGAAAGAAACACTTAAACTCCAATTGTTAGAGTAAAGATATCTTTTACTGGAAATCAAAGTGGTAGCAACAAAAGAATTCTGAATCTGAGGAAATGAGCGCAAAAAACACATATACAAAGTGATGGCAACGTTCCCAGCCCCAACAGTCCATATTGCTCCTCCAATGGGAAATGGTGCATAACATCATGTGGGCATCTTCAGGTGGTGATGAGGCCTCTGTCCGTTGACCTTGGCATAGTTTGATAAAGAGTCGCGGTTGCGCATAGCAAGGAATAGAAAAGCAAGGAATAGAAACTTAAGCAAGACTCCCCCTCCCCTAGATATACAGTTTCGTTTCCTACTCACTCCAGCACGCTTCCCAAATATATCATGGCCCACTGCCCCCTCCCGTTACTTATGACAGCCGAAAGATGCAAGCATAAGAAAGGAAATAAAGGAAGAAATCTTGAAGGCTGACATTCGGCCCTCCTGCAAAAAGACGTTAGTCCTAAAAATATAAGAATAAAAGATAAGATGTTACAAACAAATAACAACAGCATTAATGTTCAGGGTTTATCAGGATACATGGTGCGAAACGCCTGCACCAGCCGGGGAGCTCTAACATCTCTCTCGTCTACCCATTCAGATTGGGAAGAAGGAAAATGCTTCCACGCAACCAAATATTGGACTCGACCCCTCTTCTTCCTAGAATCCAAAATTTCTTTAACTTCGAAATGTTGTTCACCCTCAATGAGCAATGGTACAGGGGGGGCTACTTGAGTAGGCCACAGATCAGATGTACGTTCAGGCTTTAACAAACTAACATGGAAAACAGGATGGATCCGACGGAGGGTTTTTGGCAGTGTCAATTGAACTGCCACAGGATTCACAACTCGTTCAACCGGAAAAGGTCCCACATACTTAGGTCCAAGCTTTTTCGATTTCTGTGTGGTCTGCAAAAATTTGGTTGATAAAAACACCTTATCACCAACTTGATATGGTTTTTGTGGACGTCTCTTTTTATCTGCAAATTTTTTATGAGCTTGATGAGCATCATCCAAAGCCTTGCGGGCAACTGGCCAAGTTATCTGGAGATGCCTTATCCACTCATCCAATGAGGGAATGTTAGATTTCTCTTGCGGAAGCTCGGGTATGGGTACAAAGTCTTGTCCTGAGGCCACTTTAAATGGAGTGAATCCGGTGCTGCTATGTACCGAATTATTGTATGCCACCTCAGCAAAAGGCAGTAAGTCAGTCCAATCATCCTGCTGATAATTAATGTAACATCTCAGATACTGTTCCAGTACCGAATTAGTTCTCTCGCAGGCCCCATTGGTTTGTGGATGATGGGCGGAGCTTAACCCCTGGGCGGAGCCTAGTAACTTTAGGAACTCTTTCCAGAAATTTGAAGTGAATTGGACGCCCCTATCAGAGATTATGCGTTCAGGAACTCCATGTAACCTGTAGATATGCAGAATAAACAACTTAGCTAACGTCTTCGCTGACGGGATCTTCGCGCAGGGTATAAAGTGTACCTGCTTGGAAAACAGATCTGTCACTACCCAAATGACTGTATTTCCTCCACTGTCAGGTAATTCTACTATAAAATCCATGGAGATTTCCTTCCATGGGGCCATTGGTCTAGCCACATTCTGCAATAAGCCTGCTGGTTTACCAGGCGGCCGCTTAGCCGAAGCACAAATAGGGCAGCTAGCGACATAAGTCTCAATGTCCTTTTTCAACGTGGGCCACCAGAATTGCCTTTTGACCAAGTAGGGTCTTCACGAACCCAAAATGTCCAGCAGGTTTAGAATCATGAGCTTGATGTAAAATTTCGGGTCTTAGTTTTCCCGGTACATATAATTTGGCCCCCACCCAGGCCAATCCATCTCTAATGGTACAGTCATTCGAGTGGGTTAGGAACCAATCATCAAGTTTTAGAGCTTCTTTCAATTGTGCCGATAAATCGGTTGACAAATCAATCTCTTTTTTCTTCTGAGCTCTGGTAACCATTGGAGCTGCCAACTGTTCGGTTGGGATGATAGGTCTTATCACTTCTTGGCGAGCACTATTATACTGAGGTAATCTGGACAAAGCATCTGCCGTGAAGTTCCTTCCACCAGGAATGTACTTCAAAGAAAAATTGAACCGCTTGAAATGTTGCGCCCAGCGAACTTGCTTGGGAGACAGTTTCCGAGGCGTTTTCAGAGCCTCCAGATTTTTGTGATCTGTCCAGACCTCAAAAGGGTGTTTGGCTCCTTCTAGAAAATGCCTCCAAGTTAACAAAGCCCATCGAACTGCAAAAGCTTCTTTTTCCCAGATGGCCCATCTTCTCTCGGTTTCAGTTAGTTTACGGGAGATATAAGCGCATGGTTGCAGGTATCCTTTTTCATTTACTTGAAGTAGCACTGCCCCAACGGCTACGTCACTCGCATCAGCTTGGATTACAAACGGAACGTCCATGTCTGGGTGCTTAAGTACGGGTTCAGCAGCAAACAGACGTTTCAGTTTCTCAAAAGCAGCTTGACACTCCATGGATCACTCCAGTGGTGTACTAGGCCTCGGTTTCACCTCCCCTCTGGTTTTAAGGAGATTCGTGATAGGCATCGCGATCTTCGCAAAAGCAGGAATAAATTGACGGTAAAAATTTGCAAATCCCAAGAAACTTTGCAGTTGTTTCCTGGTACGGGGAGGGGCCCATTCCAAAACTGCCTGCACCTTCCCCGGGTCCATTTCTATGCCGTCGTGCGATATGCGATAGCCCAAATAGTCAATTTTCTCCTGGTGAAATTCACACTTTGACAGCTTGGCATACAACTGAGCTGCTCGAAGTTTCTCCAGGACTGACCGCACTAGTTTTACATGCTCATCACGAGTCTCTGTGTAGATAAGAATATCATCAAGATAAACTAACACTCCTTTGTACAAATGCTCTTGCAATACTTGATTTATCATTTGCATGAATACAGCAGGCGCCCCCTGTAGGCCAAATGGCAGGACGTTGAATTGAAAACAACCCATCGGGCAGTTGAAAGCAGTCTTCCACTCATCCCCTTCTTTGATTCGGATTCGGTAGTATGCTTCTCTCAGGTCGAGTTTCGAAAAAATCCTTCCTTTAGCGAGGTGGGCCAGCATGTCCTTCATCAGGGGGAGGGGGTACACGTTCTCCACCGAGATGGCATTTAGGTTCCGGTAGTCAACCACCAAGCGTAAGGAGCCATCTTTCTTCTCCCGAAACAACACTGGAGCCGCCACCCGGGGCCTAGCAGGTTGGATGAAACCACGTTCTAAATTTTTTTCAATGAATAACCGCAATTCTCCTAATTCCCGTGGGGTCATTGAATACAGTTTCGGTTTTGGGAGTTTTACTCCGGGCAAGAATTCGATACTGCAATCCGTTGAGCGATGAGGGGGGAGCTCATCCGAGGCCTTCTCACTGAACACCTCCTTTAAGTCCCAGTATTTCTCTGGAATTTTCTCCTCCCCTTTCAGGATCTCAGTGCCAGTAGAAGCCAATTCTGTGGGATTTTTGGGTCTCAATTTGGATTTCTCCTCCCCTTCTGGGGGTTGGTCTGTACGTATGCGTAGTGATCCCCTCCTCCAATTAACATGGGGGTTCCATTTCCGGAGCCAAGGCAAACCCAGTATTAAGGGGCGCTCCATCCCAGGGGCCACAATAAAACACAGAGTCTCTTTATGGTTCCCCATTGTCATCTCCACTGGTTCCATTATAAAATGAGCAGGTCCACCCCCAGTTACCGATCCATCCAATTGGCAAAAAGCTATGGGCGTCTTCAGAGTCTTTAGCCTTAAGCCCAGCTTCTCTACCACCTTTGAACTGATTACGCACCTTGTGCACCCAGAGTCTAACAAAGCCAACATGTCCCCTTCAGCACCTGACGTGGGTACCCTTAATCTCACTGGAATGGTCATAGGGCCCTGGTTCGGACTTACCAGTGCGTCGTCTTCCAATTCGGATTCACTCCCTTCAGAAGAGTTTGGAGTTCCCAACCCCCCTCCTTTTTGAGGGCTGACCTCTACAACCTCCTCCGCTTTTAGCGCCGATCCACGAGGCATGGCTGGAGGCCTCTCAGACCTTCTCCTTCCTCCTGGCGCCCCTTTTTGTTCCAGCTTGGCACGGCAGTCTGCAACCCAGTGGCCCTCTTTCCCACATCGGAAACATGCTCTGGTCCTGGGTTTTGCTGCTGGTCTTCCCTTTAGAGGTTTTAAGGCTTCTTGAGGCCTGGTGAGAGGGAAATTCTTCAAAACAAAATCCCCCCGGCGTCTGTTTCGGGTCAGGTCAATCTCCACCTCTGCTGCCAGCACGTACCACTGCTGCAGCTCACCAGGGTCTCTTCTGGCCACACAGCGTTGATAAACATCTTCATTTAGCCCATCTTTAAAAGCTTCTATCAGGGCTCCCTGGGACCAGCCGCGGATATGGCACGCCAGCTCTCTAAACTCCTGGGTGTAATCAGCTACTGACCTTCGCCCCTGATTTATGGTTTTCATCCTGATTCTAGCCTTGCGTTCAGCTAGAGGATCTTCAAATCTAGTGCGCAATGCTGTCATGAACTGGTCATAATTCAACAGCTGAGGGGCATTATCATTATGCAAAGTCACCATCCACTTTGCAGCCGTTCCCTCCAGAGCCCTGGTCACACACCTGACTTTGGCCGCTTCTGAGGAAAAATCCTGCCCATACTCCTCCATATGGCTCCAAACTTGTGCTAGGAAAAATCCTAATTCCTGGGGGTCCCCTCCATATTTTACTTCCAACGGAGGCACTTTCGGAGCTCTACGCCTTCTGGCAATTATCCCCCTAGCCGGGGGGCCCTGTGCTGCTGCTGCTGCCTGTTGCGCCGGCCCAAGTTGATTTATGGGGGTGGCTGCTCTGGTTCTTCTGCCTGGGGCTACCTCCCCCTCTTCCCCCTCATACCTTTGATCAGCTTGAGCCTCTCCGGCAGCTTCATGTAAAAGTTGCATGGCTTGCGTTAGTAAGAAACCTCTCCGTTCCTCCTCCTGCCATGGCTCATCCTTCCCCCGACGACGGGTCGTGGTCACTCCTGGAGGAGGCCTTTCCTCAGGATCCTTCCAACCGACTCCCAGGGACCATTTAGGCTTCACAGCTGGGGTTTTGCCAAGACTTAGCTCTGCTAAGAAGTCGGCCTCTTCTGCTCCCTCCATCAACAGGGATTCTGGTCCTCCAGTCGCTCCCTGGTCTTCTTGGTCGCTGGCTGGACTAGACATTGTTTGTTTGCGAACCCCCTCGGAAGAAAATTTGGGTTTTCTCCGGGTGGGCTGGTAAAAGGCAGATTCAGAATAATGTCAGCAGGTGCTCCCTTCAAAGTCCAAGAAAGAAACACTTAAACTCCAATTGTTAGAGTAAAGATATCTTTTACTGGAAATCAAAGTGGTAGCAACAAAAGAATTCTGAATCTGAGGAAATGAGCGCGAAAAACACATATACAAAGTGATGGCAACGTTCCCACCCCCAACAGTCCATATTGCTCTTCCAATTGGAAATGGTGCATAACATCATGTGGGCATCTTCAGGTGGTGATGAGGCCTCTGTCCGTTGACCTTGGCATAGTTTGATAAAGAGTCGCGGTTGCGCATAGCAAGGAATAGAAAAGCAAGGAATAGAAACTTAAGCAAGACTCCCCCTCCCCTAGATATACAGTTTCGTTTCCTACTCACTCCAGCACGCTTCCCAAATATATCATGGCCCACTGCCCCCTCCCGTTACTTATGGCAGCCGAAAGATGCAAGCATAAGAAAGGAAATAAAGGAAGAAATCTTGAAGGCTGACAGTTCCTGAAAAGAAACTTGGTTGAAAAACCTGGGTAGTTCCTATGTCTATTTGTTCTGGTAATTGGTTTAACAAGCAACAGCTACTGTTGTGATTTAATTATTTGTATTGTGTTTGAATTTTTTCCTGCCTCATGGTTTCTTTTTTTTATCTGGGGAGGGCGTCTTCCTTCATTGCTTTAGTGGTATCTGGTACTGTCCTTTTGGGGTGTATTTCCAAGAGGCAGGATGCAAGCTTGGCACTGATTTTTTTACTGCCTTTCGGGGGGGCATATGATCTTTCCTTAAATCTGGGTGATTTCCTTAGGATATCTTGTGAGGTGAGTAAGACCAGCTTGTGTCTTTAAGTGGTGCAAATGGATCTAAGGATTGCTTTTCCTGGGTGTGCTCTTTCTGGAGAGCTTAAATGACCTCTCTGCTCACTTTATGAGCAAGAGTTGGCTGCTGATATTTATCCCTGCATTTTAACTATTTTAATTTCTCAAGGTGCTCTGGTACCCTGCCTGATTTGTAACTCCGGCTTGCAGGTATTTTTAATGATTGGTATTTAGGGCAGCTTTTTGCAAACAAAGAAGCTTTTTGTATTTTTGTACAGGTAATCCTTAACTTACAACAGTTCATATAGTGACCATTCAAAGTTACAATGGCACTGAAAAAAGTGACTTATGACTGTTTTTCACACTTACGATTGTTGCAGCATCCCCACAGTCACAAGAGGCCAGGCAAAGAGAAGTACCCCTCAATGTGAGTGATGTTGAGTTGGCTCTGCCAGTCACATCACCACCAAGCCATGCCCACATAGTTGCATGACCACCAAGCCACACCCACTAAACCATGCCCACAGAACTGGTTGTTAAAAAAATGTAATCCTACCCCTTACTAGGTTGTAATATACTTTGCCTAATTTTGGCTTAGCGAGAGTATAGCCAGTTGTAGGAAACCTGAGGACATCCATAGGGACATTTCCCATGGACAAGGGAGTGAATATATGAAGGTACTTCATAGCATATTTTACATGGAAGGAAAAGCTGAGTGCTTAAAAAAGTCTAGGAAAACAAAAGTTTTAAACGATAGCTTCCCCTCCCCCTTTTAAGTATACAAACTATAATGTGGATTTTAATTTAAAATAATATATCTATTTAAAAAATGAACTGTAGTTTTATATGGAATCTGTGGATGGCATCTTAGTATTATTGTTAGTACAAGGAGACAAAACTAATTAGGGATTTTTGAGAGTCAAACTTGAGCCTGTATAAATTTACATATAAGAAGTTTTTTTTTTTTACACAATCCTTTTGACATCACACCTGCTTTAGAGTTTTGTGATCTCTTCCTAACACCTGATAGTGCTGTATTATTATTCTAGGAAACTCGTGAAAAAAGGATTATGCAGTACCATGAAGAACCAGATACACTTCCAGTGTTAGTGAGTAATTCTTGGAGGGTTTTTTGCCAATGGTGGGATTCAAAATTTTTTACTACCGGTTCTGTGGCTTGGTGGGCATGGCTTCATGGGTGTGGCTAGGTGGTCATGTGACTAGGTGGGCGCAGCCAATTTAGCAGTCCATTAAACAATACACAGCAGCCTCTTTTTAATACTAGCAGTCACAATGCAAGGAGATGCTTCTTTGATACTCGCCCCCACCCCTCCGCTTTTTCCTGGGAACCAGCCATGTCCCAAGTGCGTTCTTTCACAGCCCCTTCACAGGTCCCCCACTTGTTCTCCCTCCCGAGGCAGATACCCCCTCCCTTGCCTCACCCACCTCCAGGGCTTGCGCCAGAGTGGGCAGGCCTGTTATGCTGGTGATGCTGAAGATCTTCTTGTAGGCTGTGGCAGCCAGACCTCTGGTCGTGCGGTTTCCCTCTTCACCACTCCTAGGGCCAAAGCAAGCCCTTCCGCCTGGAGCTCTGTCCAGGGATGCAGAGCCAGGGGAAGGCGGTGTTTGGCTGATTTGGTTCCCCCAGCAGACAGAGCATTTGTGAGCCGCAACCAAGGGTTCGGGGTTGCAGCAGAACGAGCAACCAAAGCTCGTCTCCACTAGCATGCCTGCCTCCCCTCCCCCGGTTCTCCAAAGGCCCTGGGTGCCTGAGAGAAGCGCCGAGTGGCCATTTTGAAAGGGGCGGGAGCGGTTTATGCAAGCCGCAGGATACAGCCTGAGCCTTCTCGATAGGGATGTCTCACTGGGAATTGCTGGGTGTTTGGAAAAATAGGACACTGCAGGAAGGAAAAGGGGAGAGGAGGAGGCGGAAGGGCCTTACCTGGAGGCCAGCCAGCAGATAAAAGCTGCAAGGATCTGCCGTAGTTCTTTCGGCGAGCCACCTCCGAACCCTGCCCAAACTGGCCCGGAAGTGGTGTGTCACCTTGTGCCTGTCCTGGGCCTCCTCCTGCCTGGCCACAGGCTTCTTGACACGAGCAGAGACTGCTGGTTGGAGCGAGGGGAATCGCAGTGCTGGGCTCCTGTGGTGGCAAGTGCCAAGGGCATAGATAGAATTGGAAGAAAAGGCTGTGCATCTCTGGTGGAAAGAACCAGAGGTTCTTGACACAAGAGCAGCCGCTGCCTCACTTGTGCCTTCTCATCCAAGCTGCCAGGTGTTGCTCCTGTTCTTTGCACCACAGTTGCACAACCTTTTCTTCCAATTCTAGCTATGCCCTTGGCACTCGCCACCCTGGGAGCCCAGCACTGTGGTTTCCCCTCACTCAAACCAGCAGCCTCTGCTCACATCTTGAAGCCGGCAACTAAGTGGGAGGAGGCTAAGGTGGGGCGCTGTTTCTGGGCCAGTCCAACTGGTGGATGGGCGAGAGGCAGCCCTCAGGGAAGAGCACTGCACTGGGTGATGCAATGACGGCGGTGGAACATACTCCGGCTATTCACTTTCTTCCTTTTCCTGGGAAATGAAAGGAAGTGAATGGGCATGGCGGCAGTATTCCTGGAGATCGGGGTGGGCAGGTGTACCAGGGCTGCTCCATATGGGCACCTCTGCCGCCCCTCTCAGCCCCAGTGCAGCAGAGATGCCCCCCAAGGGTTGCACGCCCACCCACTGACCAGGCTGGGCCGGAAGCAGCGTGTCCCCCAGATGAAGGAAGAAAGCGAGCAGCACTGTTGCTCCAGGAGCCATGTCCCGATGCTGCTGCAAATTGCGCACAGCATGTGCAGCCCCGGGACATCCGCCTGCCCTCTCGATCCCACCAGGCGAGCCCGGAGATGGGGTGGATGGTGGGGGAGGCCTGACAAGTTCCAGGGGAGAGTGGGGGAGGCCCAGCAAGATCCAGGAATGGGAATGAGCCCAGCAAGGTCCGGGGACGGTGGGGGAGGGATTAGGGTAACTCGTAGGCTTACCTGTGAGCAGGCAGATCAGGGTTGCTCAGTTGGGGTGCAGGCACCACGTGTGAAGGCAGGTTAGAAAGGCAAGGCACAAAGATCCAGTGTGCAGTGTGCACACAAAGATCCAGTGTGCAGTGTGCACACAGTGACTGGGAAGGGAGAGCGACAGGTGGGCGAGCATGTGAGCAAGCATTGGGCAGTTGTGGCAAGCGAGCAAGTGGCAACCAGGTCGGGCATGGCCAGCCAGAAGTCACTACCAGTTCAGCGACCCACACCAAATCGCCGCTACTAGTTCTCCTGAACCGGTGCAAACCGGTTGAATATTACCTCTGGTTTTTTCCTCCCATCTTGATTAATTTGATCAGTCTAAAGAATATGTGTTAAAGACAGATACTTAAAAAGTGCTAAAATTGCTGATCCCTAAATTCTGGGTTTGGGTAAACATTGATTCTGCCTGTTGGTAGAGCAGGTACAACCAGAAGTATGAAGTGAATCATGAACCAATGGTTTCTTTAGCTACAACTCTGAATCCAGGTTCACAAGCCTTCTTCAATCTGCTATCCTGCAGATACCTGAAATTTTACTTTTCAAAATTTAAATAGCAATAGCACTTAGATTTATATACCATTTCACAGTGCTTTACAGCTCTCTCTAAGCAGTTACAAGTCAGCATATTGCTTCCAACAATCTGAATACGCATTTTACCAACTTCAGAAGGATTAAAGTCAATTGAAAAAGGATTGAGTCAACTTTGAGCCATTGAGAATTGAACCGCTGGCAGTCAGCAAAATTAGCCTGCAGTACTGCATTCTAATCACTGCACCACCACGGCTCTTTCTACCAAAATAGAAATTGCCTACAGCCCTTCAAAACAATTCCTTGTCCAAAACATAAATATTTAAGAGTGTAGAATTCTGAATATGACTTGAGGTGTATGGCTTCAGCCATAATTTATTTCTTTAGTATTTTTGATGAATCTAACCATTCCAGATTGCAAATAAGGACTTACGGCTCAATATGTTGTCAAAGGTAAACTCTGAGCTTGGTTGTTTTTTTTGCAGAGGTTTCATTACCCAAACTAGGTAATCAGTGCTAGTCCTGATGATGTTAACTAGTTTTGGTAATAAGCGCACCAAGGACTCCTTATTTCAACCCTGAGCTACAAATATTCTTCATCAATATCAATATGTTGCATTTGGGAAAGGAAGCTTCAGCTTAACAGAATGTGTGTGAATTAATTCAAGGATGGCCAATGGCTTCCCAGTGTTTTCAACAAAGGCATTCCGCAGCCTTATCAAGAGTATGCAAGTGATTCAGACTGATATACGCTACATTCCAAGTAACTGCTGTGCTGCTGATCTTTCACATTCTTTCCTGAGTTAAACATTTCAGTTGACATAGTTAATCTGGTGTATTGAAAATACAAGTGGACATATTCTTAGCAGAGATTCAGCCTGTGTCATAATGTTCCTGATATGCAACACAAGTTTCTATTTGTTCACATCACACTTGGCTCAGTCAATGGTAGTCGCAGTCTTAACTGACCCTGCCTGTATTTTTCAAGGTGAGTTTACCTGTTGCTCCCCTGTATTAAATAGCACACATTTTGGTCCTTACCCATCAAGGGCTTACGTGAAGGATCGTTGCTGCTCGTGGAAGGAAACAAAGCTAGCCTGCATGGAAAAACTGGGGCTCGGCTATTTGTGAGGTAAAAACCTGTTCTGTACCTTTACTTCAAATCCGGAGACTAAGCATGATGTGAAAATGCTTTATTTGTAATCTGAAACAGGCTCTATTTGAGAGTCTTGTTAGTTAAATGCATATAAATTCTCTGGCACTTGTCTTTCCAAGGAGTAGCCCTCTTAATGCTTTACCTTTTCAGACAGACTAAGCTGTATCTTGTTCATTGTTATGTTAAAGGCACCCCACTAACTTTGGTAGCTACTAATAAGAGGATTTCCCCCCCACCTGATCCTTTTCACTAAACCATTTAGGTCAGTATTTCTTTCATTATCCTTATTGTTCAGTCTTAACTGCTTGCTTTCCATGTACATACAGTATTTGAGGAAGACTCAGAAACCTCTCAAGTGAAGACACAGCATAGGATTTCAATAGCAGTTGAGATTTTTTTTTTAATCAGCAATATTCACATGCCACTTAATTCTAAAGTAATACCGATTGCTGTTAGAGGACTTATGATAGGAATGCATGTGTATAAGTGATAGAAGTTTTGTGTTCACTAAACATTCTCCAGTAGCATATAACAGGTGAATTGTCAGAAATGTCTATGAAAGTAGTACTGATTTCCAACAATTCATTTTTAAACTTGTAATTATTCAGATGTTGTATTTCTGTGCAGAGGAAGTGCCCCAACAGAATACGAGCATGGAACAGATTTCAGTTTCCTGTTAACCAAGTGCTTCAAGATAGTGTAATTATTTTTCCAAGAGTCCTCTCCTATGCAGATTGTGCTCCCCAAAATGGCTAGGAAAAAAAATGCCATGATGATGGGCTGCCATAATGATCGCATCTTTCCACAACAGAAAAATTGAGTTCTGGAAATACTAATAAAGAGTTATTATAAATGAAGAGCTGTAATATTTTCCTTTTATTAAGCAAATATTTGTGGACGGACAGGTTCCCTACCTAATCCAAGGTTATAGGGTTTAGCGAGCGTCAACTCTAGTGTTTCCTAAGCATAGCTTAAGATATTAACAGACTGGATAAACAGTTTGGACTACAAGGGACCTACCTACTTTCAAGCTTACATCTGAGAATCTGAGATGATTATTTTTCTAAAGCCACTGTTAAGTACTGGATTTTTTCCCTTCAACCAAAAAGAATGAACTTCTGAAAGCTAGATATTTCAAAAGGAATACTTTATTGAAAGGGAATGAACCCCAGCACTAGTCAAAGCAGAGTCTAAGATGTTTCCAGGCATACAGTAATAGATAAAGGGAGTTAGAATCCCTCCTCTTATTTAAATATGGATTTAGTCAAACAAAGAACCAACATGTTAATTCCCCTCTCCCCTTCTCTGGAAACGTATCTCAGGAGAGTTCCCAGGGGTATTCCAGAGCTGGAATTTTTATGGTCCCTTCTCATCTTATTATCTCTTCAAGAGGTGACAAGTTTCTAGACATCTGTCTCCAGTCCTCCAGTTGTGTATCATGTGCAAGTTATACAGACTCAATATATGATTTAATATATTCAGGTTACATAAAAAAAGATTACTTGTACCAACTTCCACACTCCGCTTCTTCCGTTGAAGAATGGCAAATACATGGATCTGACAGCCACTTAATAACAGCAACATTTCAGCCATCTTTTGACTCCAGCTCAGTTTCTTGGCTATTGTAACTTCAATAATTTTAAAGAGCTTAAATTCATCTTTGAATTGCAGCAGTCTGTAGTAGCAATTCTGATACGTGAAGAAAAAATTATATTGTTGGCAGGAACTAAATTGTCATTTAACAGATTGCAAGATAACATTTTGGGATCATTGTTTGAAGAATTCCTTTGCTAAGAAGCAATAGAGAAATTTCAGATCCAAGATAAATGTAAATGACTATCAAAAACAAAACAAAAATAAAATGTGAACACAGTAGAATTGCATTTGGGTTACTATTTAATGGTAATGTGCAAACACTAAGCTTAAGTTGCAGTCCTGGAGTTCCTTAGAGATAGGCACATTAATGGGAATGGAACAAGGGAAAAGTACAGATTAAGTAGAACAATAAAAATTATATAAATAAAGGCTCTGGAAGAGTCCAAGAACTGTATTGTATTGTGGTGTGACTAATAAAGACCCATTACCTAAACCTTTCAGATTTTCTCCTTACCAAAGATGTGTACTCAAGAACTGGGATATCAATGGCTGGAGAACAAAAATGGAAATTGTAAATTTAAGATATTAGCGAGTAGTAAACATTGGAATAAGAATTAAATATAAGGGGATTTGTTATGCTATTTTTTTTTATAAAGTTTTTATTTTTTAAGACAAACATACACAAACAATACATAAAAACATGAAACCATCTTCCATTTTATATACATATAGTGTGTCAGTTGGTTTCGAATCTTTTGTGCAATCCTTTCATAGTCATTGCTTACATATCAATCTCACATTGTAAAACTAACATATGCTTACATATTTTTTTATCAATTGTTAATCATCCATGACAAAACTATTTATTCCATCATTTTATACGAGATATACCATATTTTATTTTAGAATTTGTATTATGCTTTCATCCAATGGTTATATATGTCTACATTATGTTTTATATCAATCTATTAAGCTTCTATAACAACATTATCTATCTTACCATGTCTTTTTATCCAACCATTGATAAAACAAATCCCATATCATATAAAATTGCTTATCTTCTTGTTCTCTGATTTCAAATGTCAATTTACTCATTTCAGCACAGTCCATAATTTTTTTAATAACCTCCTCCTGCATAGGTATTTTATCATTTTTCTAATTCTTCGCAAATACAATTCTAGCTGCTGTTAAAACATTTACAATTAAATATTTCAGCTCTTTGTTGTATGTTTCCGGTATGATTCCCCATAAAAAGGTATCTGGTTTAAAGTCTATATGTTGTTTTATCATTTTTTCCAATCATGTGTGGATTTTAGTCCAATATTTCTTTGTGTCCGAACATGTCCATCACATATGGTAATATGAACCGGGTATCTGATGATATTTCCAACATTTATACGATTTAAACATTTTTAATGTTTAATGTTTTTTTTTTAAACATTCTCGCAAGTCTTATCAGGGGTAGATGCCACCTGTAAAACATCTTCTACAAATTTTCTTTATATGCAGTTGACATTGTCATTTTATAATTTTTGCCATTTTTCTAAATCCCGTATCCAAAATTTTTCCCTCAAGCAATCATTGTTTCTTTAACTTGTTCCTCCTCCAGTTTAAATTCTAATAAATGTCCATAAAGTTTTTTAATTACCTTTACATCAGTACCCATCAAAATTTTATCTAAGTCAACTTATCATAAATACCTTCTGTTTTAGAATCTTTATCAAACCTAGATTGTATTTGTATGTATGAAAACCAGTTCATTTTTACACCTTGTTCTTCCAACGCTTGTATAGATTTAAGTTTACCTTTTTCATTCAATATCCCACCATATCTAACTGTTTGTTCCTTTTCATATATTATTGGATAAGAAAAAGCTTCAATGGTTGATATCCATAGTGGAATTTTTAAGTAGTATTGTCTTTTTATATTCTCCCAATTGAAAAACAATGCCTCCCGAATATAATGTCTTCTAAAATACCCCTGTGTTTTAGTTCCCTTATATCAGAGCAAAGCATGCCATCCCAACAGCAAGTCATGCCCTTCTAAAGTCAATAGTCTACTGTTCCTTAGTGTTATCCATTTCTTTACCCACATCAAACTTGTCGCCTGGTAATATAGCTCCCAATTGGGCAAGGCAAACCCTCCTCTTATTCTTGCATCTTGAAACAGTTTTAATTTTATTCTTGCTTTTTTACCCTGCCAAATATATTTCAACACAATTCTATTTAAATCTTCAAAAAACTCTTTCCCTATAGGGATTGTCTGGAATAGATATAAAACTCTAGGCAGTATATTCATCTTAATTGTAGATATTCTCCCAATCAATGATAGTTGCAGTTTTTCTCATTTTATCAAGTCTGGCGCAATCTGCTGTTTGAGTTTAACATAGTTGTCCTACTTCAGTGTGCTACATTTTGGTGTAATATATATCCCTAAATACTTGACCTTGTTTGTGACCTGTATTTTTAAAATTTCTTCCAACTCTTTCTTTCATCTTGCTAACATATTCTTTGTTAATATCTTTGTTTTATCTTTATTTTCAAACCTGCTACTTTTCCATATTCTTCTATTTTTTTCTATTAATTTAGGTGTTGTTTCCAATAGATCTTCTAATACAAATACCAGATCATCTGCAAAAGCTTGCAATTTATACTCCTTTTTAATTTTCATTCTTTTTATTTCTTTTTCTTCTCTAATATTCCTATTCGACACTTCCAATGTTAACACAAACAGCAGAGGCAACAATGGACAGCCTTGTCTTGTGCCTTTTCTTATATCTATAGATTCTGTTAATTCTCCATTCACCATAACCTTTGCAGTTGGTTCATGGTATATCATTTCAATCACTTGAATAATTTTTTTACCAAAGCTCATATGTATCAATTGAAGCAAAATAAATCGCCAATTCACATTGTCACAGGCTTTTTGTGCATCTAAAAACATCAAGGCCATTTGCTTCTCAGGGTGTGCTTCATAATATTCCAAAGTATCCAAAATAATTCTCACATTGTCTTTGATTTGTCTTTTTGGCAGAAATCCATTTTGGTCAATATGGATGAAGTTATTTAGGTATCTTTTCAGTCTTTCTGCCAAGATTGAAGCAAAGATTTTATAGTCTGAGTTCAATAGGGATATAGGTCTATAATTTTTAACTTACTGCAGGTTTGTATCCTCCTTCGGTATAAGTGTAGTATATGCTTCTGACCATGTTTTGGATATTCTTTTCTTTAACATAACTTCATTCATAACTTCTAAAAGGTGAAGATTCAGTATTTCCTGAAAAGTCTTATAACATTCCGCTGGCAAATCATCTGGACTTGATGCTTTGCCAACATTCTGTTTTTTTTAAGGCTTCTGTTAATTCCATCAGCATTATATTCCCTTCTAACATTGTTTCAATATTTTTAGGTATTTGAGGTAGATTTGCTTTCTGTAGATATTGCTTAACTTTTTCTTCTTGAATATTCTCTTGGAAGTACAGTTTTCCATAGTAATCTTGTATAATTTTTTTCTTCTCCTCATTTCCATAGCAAACCTGTCCTTTATTTACTGACTAATCCTTCTTCCTTCTCTTTCCTTTCTCAGTTTATAAGCTAGCCATTTGCATCTTCAAAGTAATTATGTTTAGCTTTTTAATTTTTTGTGCTAGTTCCTCTTTTTCCATTAGTTCCATTTTATGTTTAATTCTATCTATTTTATTTTTAATGTCTTTTTTTTGTGGGGACTTCTGCATATCTTTTTCCAGCCTTTTATAATCATCCTCCAATGTTTTGAAGGTCTTTTTCTGTTTTCTGTTTCTTTTCCTTGTATAATCTATTATCAAACCTCTTGTGTAGGCCTTCATCGTGTCCCAGAGATTCTGTAAAGATGTATCCTCTTTTCTATTTTCTTTAAAAAAGAAAACAAGTTCTCTATTTTCTGTTTAAAATCTTTTTGTTTTAATATCGTGTTATTTAAAGTCCATCTAGATCTCCTCTTGTATCCTTTCCAAATGACTGATACCTGGATTATGATCTGCCCAAGTACTTGTTTCTATTTCAATCTGTCGTATGTTAGCCAATAATTCTGCTGACATCCATATCATATCTATTCTAGACCAGGATGCATACCTGTTTGAATAAAAAGTATATTGCTTACTTTCCGCATTTCTCTCTCCATGCATGCATCTTTTAAATTAAATTCTTCTGTTATTCGAAAGAAGGATTTTGGTAGTATCTTTCTAGCTTTCTTTGTTGATTTCTGCATTTTATAGTCCAACCAGTCATTAATTATTCCATTAAAATCTCCCATCATACAAATATTAACATAGTCCAATTCAATTATTTTCATATGTAATTTCCTGTAAAATTCTTGATTATCGTTTGGAGCGTAAATTGCAATTAAAAGTGTTTTCATGTTATCCATTATTTCCACCATCAAAATCCTTCCATCATCATCTGTATAGATTAGTTCTGCCAAAATTGTTTCTTTAATTGTTTCTATTTAATATTGTTTTTTAGATTGTGCCAGCGACGTAAATAATTTCCCTATTTTTTTTCTGTTTTAATATATATTCATGTTGTTTTTTGATATGTACTTCTTGTAAGCAGATTATGTCAAGTTTTGATTTCTCTAATTTGTGAAATACTTTCCTTCTTTTAGTAGCCAAATTAAGTCCATTTAAGCTAATCGTAATCAATTTTCTTTCATCCATGTTAAGCTTTATAAGAGGGTTTTATTGCTCTGGTAGATCTCAATTCTCGCTGTTCTGTGGGTTCACCGCCTACTGCACCCTCTTTTTCTCTTTCAATTATTGCTATACACTCCTCTTGCAAATCAATTAATGACTCTTCCCTTCTTACATCTTCCTCCTTTCCTCTAAAGTATTCTAAGTAGAATAGCCCAGCTTTTTCAACTGTATCAGTTTTGTGTCTTTGTTCCTGCCAAGTGAACAGAAGGCCTTCTGGCATCAACCATCTGTAGTTTACTCCTCTTTTAAGTAACTCTTTAGTCAGGAATAAATATTCTCTTCTCATCTCTCTTACTCTTCTTGGTATCTATTTCAGCACCACAATTTCTTTATACTTTAGTGTTTTCTCTCTCGCCACCTGCAGTATCTGTGTCTTAATAATCTTCTTAGTAAATCTAATGTGAACTTCTCTTGGTAGTCTATTTCCAATTGCATATCTTGTAGACACGGAACACTTCATCCATCCCATCCATCATCTTCTCTTTGGTTATCTCTAATGCTTCTGCCAGTATTTCTGTCATTATTTCAACAAGATTTTCACCTTTTCCTTCTATATTTTGAAATCTTAGATAGAATTCTGATCTATCAACTTCCCATCCTAATGGTTCACATCTGCCCTTCTCGACATCACTCAATCGAATATCAATATCTCCAATTTTCTTACTTCTTTGTATATCTTCAATTTTTTAAAATCTGTCTTCATATTTCATCATCTGTTGAATATTTTCCACTTTCTCATCTGTCTTTTCAATTTTTTGCTCAATCTTCTGAATTCCTTACTGATCATCTGCAATGTCACTTCCTTCTCTTTCTCCTGTTGTAATATTGTCTGTATAGATCATTGTCCTCCAGATGATGAGGGAGCTGGTATTGAAGAAGCTGGAGCTGTTGTCTTTCTACTTATCTTGCAATGCTTATCTGTGAAGAAAGAGAGAGAAAAAAGAAAAAAAAAGAAGGCAAATGGCTAGAGAACAAAAATGGAAACTATAAATTTAAGATGTTAGCGAGAAGTAGTAAACATTGGAATAAGAATTAAATATAAGAAGGGGATTTGTTATGTATAATAGCATAAAGTAAGAATAGAGTATGGATATTTGAATATGTATAAATTGTAGTTGTTGTTGCACAAGGTATTTGTACCCAGACGACATTGTTTAAACAAAAGATGGATTGTTTGTATATAGTAAAAATAAAAAAGAACTGGGATAAAAGTTGTTTTAAATCAGAGTTTTATGGGAATATTGTATAAAACTAATTATAAAGCTCTTTATATTGTATTATATTATACATACATATATATATATATTATATATTTATATTGAATATTGTATAAAGCTCTTTGAAGTCTCTTTAGAGACTTAATAAATCTGGATTTATTCACAATCAATGCATTAGAACAGGGGTTGCCAACCTTTTGGACCTCAGGGACCACTAAACTCATAATTTTAAATCCTGCGGACCACTAATATGAATCCAGCATGCCGCTTGCTGAAGCGCCTGGATTCCCACTGATGGGATGGGGTCCTTCAGGCACTTAGCTTGGTTGCCTGTTTCTGCAACCTTAAATAAAGAATCATTTGGACCTGTTTCCCACAGAAAACAAAACACTGGGATCTCTCATCTCTCCTTGTATCTCTTTTTCCTTTCCCTCCCTTTCTCCCTCTTTCTCTTCTCTTTCTTCCCCCCCCTGTCCCTGGGAAAGGAGCCTCTGAACTGTGCTGGGTGGTGGGAATCTGATGTCCGGAGGCCAATGAGCCATGTTCTGTAGATGGCTGGCGGGGAGATAGGACAATGGGGTGATACCAGCAGATGGACTGATGCACATGGGAGATCATGGCATCGGACCTCTTCCTGGGTGTTCCCTGGCCTGCAAGGGAGTGGGGGGAAAGAAACCTCTGAACTGAACTCCACGCATCGAGGAGGCCAAGTGGCTTCCAGCGATGCCCTCAGGTGAAGATGTTGCGAGGGGGAGGCTCGACCCTTACCCTCAGGATCAGCAAAGTGCTCACTGCCCCTCTGGCACCTGCCAAGCCTCCTCCTTCCCACTGGGCATGTGAGCGCTTCTGGCGAGGAAGAGAAGCACGGTGGGTGGAGGCTTGATGGCTGCGAGAGGGGCAGTGAGCACTTTGCAGCTCCCGAGGGGAGAGGTTGAGCCTCCCCCTCACAACATCTTCACCTAAGGGCATCATTGGCAGCTGCTCAGCCTCCTTGATGTGCAGAGGCAGGATGCAACACAAGTTCAGAGGTTCCTTTCCCCCCACCTCCACTCCCTCGCAGGCCAGGGAACACCCGGGAAGGGCTCCAATGCTGCGATCAGCGTGCTACCCTCCCTCCCCACGTGCATCAGTCCATCTGCCACCAGTATCACCTGTTGCAGACACAGGTGCACTGCGGACCACCAAAATTTTCTCATGGGCCACCTGTGGTCTGCGGACCACCGATGGGCAACCTCTGCATTAGAAGACCAATATCAGTTAAGGAAATGCCAGCTGTGATTTTACATTGTTGACTTATATAGTAATAATTTGTTAAATTTGTATGCCGTCTGACTCTCAACTCTTTTGTCCCTTTGTAAATGAAGTAAATAGAATATTTTGCAGAGTCCACTCCCCCAAGCCAACTGCTGATTTTTTTAATGAAATCCATGAGCTAGTGTTTAATGATGTGCTTCATTTTTTTTGTTTAAATATAAAATGTGTCCTTTTTGTAATCATTAATAGCAAGTTCAACAAAATGCTGTTTCTGAAATGAACATTTCCTAAACATATCCAGCAATGAGCACAACTAGATTTATTTTCCCTCCAGTGTCCTTGAGAGTTTCCACAATGTGAGTTGGTGGTAAAGGACTATGGCTTACAATTGATGTGCTGTAAGGGATCCACAAAGGTTGTTCATACCTTGCAAAAACCTTGCTCTCTTCTATTATGCACCTATTATTCCATGAAGGGATGGGAGGAGAGACAATGATTTCCCAAACCTGTTTGAATGAAAACATCTGGCCACCACCACCTGCACAGTGATCTGGCTCCTTTCTCCCAGCTGAAAACCTTGCATTTTAAAAAAAGTTAATTATAGGATCAGAATTGTTTTTGAAAGGCACAATTTGTTTTCCTGCCTAAAATTAGTATTTTCTGTAATTTGCAATGCTTCACTCAAAAAGAGTCCACAAAGCTCAGTAAAAACATACAAATTAAGCTTCTGTTCAGGCAAGAGAAAGACTGCACCCCTCCAGTCATATTCCAATCTCTCCTCTGAACATACTCAGAACTGATACCATTTGAATTTATTTTCTCCAGGAGAATGAAGGTTAAAAGTCCATATTGGACATCTGAATTTTGCCCATGGGGCTGTATCTAGCCAGATACACTGGCACTGTATTTTGGGAAATAGGAAACAATTCTATCATTCATTAAGAGACTAGTCATAGGTCCATTTTTAAATTTTAATTGGCTTCAAACCTTGTTATATACAAAGCTAATTTGACAATCATTTTATGTACAAAATATGCAAGCATTTTAAAAAGGTTTGAATTACAAATCCTACAAAGTTCAATTTTTATAACATTTCTCACCATGCTGTACAAAAATCAGTTTACTGTTAGCTAATATACAAGCTTAAAATAATTAAACATTAAATAGAATATTATTTAATCTTAAAAGGACCAGAAATAAAGAAAAGATATTGCACAAAAGATTGAGAGCTAGGTTTTAACATTCCATGATGGCTAGGTGAAATTTAATTATATCAAAACACTTTCATCTAAAATTTGAAGGCATTTTTGGCAATTGAAGTCAAGATTGTAGTATTAGAATAATCAGCATTATTTGCCCTTATTATACAGAAGGCTTCATGTACTTGTTACTTTTAAGTGTGATGTTTTAAGCAAACGCAGAGGCACTGGTTAGGTGTAATGCTGAACTTCGTAAAAGAAAATTTGTTTGATGCCAGGACAATTTCCAAAGCCAGTTCTTAATTAATGGAGGAGAGTCTAAAACGCTAGCTTTTGTGGCACTTTCTCTCTTATAGTATCAAATCAGGCAAACTTCATGCCTACTAATGTATGCATTTTTGATAGCAAAGTGGCGCTGGAAGGAAGTTTTAACAATGGAAATTGTTTCTTTACAATTCATAACAGCACAACCCTGAAAACTGCAGACATTTTCCTAAAGTGGTTCATTTTGCTTTAAATGAGAATTAGCAATCTCTGATGGTGAATTTCACTGGCGTGTAAATAGTACAAATATCATGGATGTGCACAGATAGCTATGCAGAAAGACTGCCACTGGACTAACCTGGAGCACTGAGAGGTACTATCCTCTGACTGATCAGAACATAAGCACAGTCCTGGAAATACTGAGCAAATATTGAGACTGGGTTGTTGTTTTTAAAAAAGCCTGATTTAAATACTGAGAAATATTAATCCTGCACTTTTCTGATATTCAAATGTATGACACTTGTAAGAAAACATTAAAAGTGTTCAGAATTAATATACTAAGGGTCTTTTTTCTAAAGACAGCCACAATAGCAAGCATCCATTCATCCAGTCACCAGGTATCAAACTCAATTCAAAGGCACCAGTAAGAGCACCAGTGGGAACACCAGTCAGAAGAATACCACAGAATGCATATGTATAATTTTTAAGCCCACAAATCAATCATTCCCGCCATGCTCTGGTCCTAGGCATGTCTCCTTGGAACTAAGGAGACAGCTAGACATGAGTGTTGCAGACACCTGCTCCCAACAAAGTATTTGAGCCAAGATAACAGAGATGGGAGATTGATTGACTGATTGATTCTGGGGCCTCCCTCACATGCTATGGAACATCATCAATTCTGTAGTATCTTTGGAAACAAAATATGAATTTGTATTATAGTGTTTTAGTACACCATTGAACCTATTTTTAGTGTTGATTCCCGTAAACAACATCTTACAAAAAGCAAATATTAATTTGCATTATTTGGGGGGGGGTCATTCTCCATATTAGTAAATTATTACCAAAACTAATGCAAATTAATATTTGCTTTTTGTAAAATGTTGAGAGAATGACATCTGATATTTCATCTCATATATATTTTTATTACAACAGATACTAAATCCATTTTGAGCCACTTTCTGCATCCTAAAAGAAGTACATGAATAAATATATAAAATACAGTTACTAAAACAGAGTTAAAATTACTAATTGTCAAAACTATTCTTAGCCTTATATAGCAAAGAGCCTAGAAAATCTTTTGCACATCTTAAATAAATAAATAATCATAGCGCATTTAGAAAGGATATTTGGATGGCTTCTGCTACCTGATTTCAATAAAAAACCATTTTAAAAATATGGTTACCTTTTTGAATAGACATTAACATTTCATTTTTTAAATTATAAATTATCTTCAAGAAACCAAAATGTTCTGTAGGCTCTGGAAAGCTGAAAAATTTCTAGCAAGAGGCTTTTTGAAGCTCGTGTAAGAGAACTTTATATAGAAAATATCCATTATTTTCCTGGAATGGAGGTCTTTGAATTGGCTCATTTGAAATCTTTCTGAAATTTTAAACACATTTCAAAACATATACATATCAAATATACAATTGCAAAATCATTAATATAATGCCCTAGAATATCCTTTACAAGCAGTCCATATTTAAATCTAGCATCTAAATGCATTTACAGAAATGGTTCAGTCTGAAACACTGATTAATAATCCTTCAGTTTTTAAATTCTCACAATCCAACTTCTCATCAAAAACATCAAACACTTTGTGATTATCTTTGGTAATGCTAATGTTTTCTATTCCAACTTTCTCATACAACTTTTAACATATTTTGAAGTTCAGTCTTGTGTAACCTTTCTTTAGACTCTTCTATAAGATTGTTGAAAAAGTCAAGTCAACTTTCAGTAGAACACCTGGTGACTTCATAAATATATCTATATTACTTTCTTGGCAACAATAGAGAAATATCTTGCAGTTCCCTTCTTCTGGGCTGTGCTTTCAACTTCCTTATCTACTTCACAACTCTGGAGTTCTCACAACTATTTCCATCTATGTACTAAACAGTCCAGACTCTGCTTAACTTTAAGATTAACCTCAAGTCTGTGCTTTTTGCCCACAATTATTTTACACTCAAAATTAGTAAAATATAACATTTTTCCAGAACATTCTGCATATCTTCTTAAATATTAGTCCTGTTAACTTCAATTAGACTTATCCAAGGAAAAGATTGAAGCTTAGACTACAGAAGGATATTTAAAATGTATGCATCTAAGCAAAATAAAAGACAATACAGTCTGTGAAGAAATAATAATAAAAATGAATTTTGTATCAGTGATACAATCTACAAAATTTCAACCCAAAATTAAGGATTAACTTCGTATTTTCTTGTGTTTCTCTTGTAGTTCAACTTTTGAGCCTCAAAGGAACCAGGAGAAAGTTATAAATCTACCTCCATAAGATGTATATGATACACTAACACTAGAATATTCATGTACTCTGCTCTTGATAAGCCTGCAATTTTTCTTACAACAGTGAACACAAGTTCATAAAAAAGTGTTATCATAAAAAGATGTTTTTCAGTTGAGAAATCAGAACATTTTCACTCAAAGACTTTGCAGCCAAGGCTAAAATTGCATCATTTTCCCATTACACAATTGCCTATATTTAACATCCAATTTGTTTAAAAAATAAACCCTCAGGATTACAATTCACACTGTGCAAAATAAAACCTGGAGAAATACAGAGAAGATATATATTTGCAGCATCTCTCATTTACATTTCCCAGCATTGAAATAATTCTTACAGTTAAGAAATGTTATTATACCATAACTCTGCAGATGAAGATTTCTTCCCGTTATAAAAATGATTGCCATTTATAGCATAGAACCGGTAGCTTTTTCAGATGTGTAGGATGAGATTCAATCATGTGTATATATACTGGCCCTTAAAGAACCAAGCAAAGCTGCTAAGCTACCATTTTCTGACCAAAAGAACTATCTAGCCCTATCTCCCTGTTTTTGTGCATGGAGTACATTAATGTTTTAATGCTCAAATTTAATATTTAGCAGGAAAAATGATTTCAGTTAACCATTACTGAATACCATTACTGAATACTGAATCAGATACCCCGAAGAATGAAACTTCTGTGCTGAATCCCACAAAATTAAAATCATCTGTTGGTCCTCTATTTTTGTCATTTATGTTCATATATTAATCATTCAACTTGCACCTTCAACCTGTTCAACAGATCTACTTTCAGAAAGCTGACTTCTAACTACAGCAAATTGCACTGACAGCCATCCATTTCCTCCCTTAAATAGGTGAGTTTAAATAAATTTCGCATTCAGTTTCCAAGAGCTAGAAAGGCATTGTTTTTTTAAAAAAATAATTGTTTTGTTGACTTATATAGTTAAATAATGTATAGAGACATTGACCAAGATCCAGAAGACTCTTTTTGTCAAGGAGGACATATAAACTAGATCTCTAATTCTTTTTTTGGCATGACAGCAACTACTTCTCCAGCCAAGGCCACTTTGAACACAAACTCTGAATTCTATTATGCCAAAACAGCAGCAGGTTATGTAAAGGAGGGTACAGAATAATGTTATAATGAATAGCTGCATAATTACTGATTCTGACATTTATGTCCAACTGTCAGTAATTACAAGCAAGTTTAATGACTATATAAATGCTTTACATTGTTGATAGTTGTTAAATTTACCCGTTTGTTGGCTTTCTCATATGTCAGTTAAATTTTCAGCATTCACTTTAAAACACAAATAAATATATACCCATACTTACAATCTGTCTGTCTGTCTGTCTAATCTCACAATCAGTGGTGGTATTCAGCAGGTTCTGATCAGTTCTGGAGAACTAGTAGTGGAAATTTTGAATAGTTTGGAGAACCGGCAAATACCCCCTCTGACTGGAGATCCTTCCCCTGCCACGCTCACCAATCTATGCTCACAGAACCAGTAGTAAAAAAAAAAATTAAATCCCATCACTGCTCACTAGATTGAATTAGCTTATTGCTTCTATTTGACACAACAAAATAAGTGCTGTATGCTAATATACATATGTGCCTGTAGAAATTGTGCTGTAGTTACAATGTAACTGAGAAAATTGGGAGGTATGATTGGAAGATTAAATAAATGTATGAATCCCAAAAGATGATAGTAGCAGATATCACATGGAATCTTGAGTATTATATTCAGTTTCTCCAGATGAAATCTGACTGATCCGTTTGCTTGAACCCCACAATTTTCGGGAGAGTTGGCCAGCACGCATCTGTTTAAAGTAAGCCAGAGACACAAAAAGGAAGGGGAAAGTGGGATAAGGGGGATAAATTAAATAAAAACTTCAGATGATTCTATAGAAGCACAGACAGCAAAAGATAGAGCACATATACACAACACAATGGCAATTTATTTCTAAAGTATTTCAGTGTTTGGACAATCCTAAGGAAAACAAATAGAAGGCACAAAGTGGAATTCTCTCAAATACATTGTTAAAGAGTCACATTGTCAAGTGAGTTTAAAGAGGCATCCTTGAATGCAGTGGTGGTATTCAGTCGGTTTGCACTGGATCGGGCGAACCAGTAGCAAGAATTTGGCATGGGTCGCCGAACCGGCAGTAAGTTCTGGCTGGCCACGCCCCCGATCTGGTCGCCCTCCTGCCGATGCTTGCTTACCTGCCCGCCTGACATTGACCTAAGGTATTTCATTTTTTTCCCCTCCCGACAATCAGCTGTAGATAAGATCAGCTATGCCGGGATTCCCCTTGCTGAGGCCCAGGAAGGCAAAAAATGGAGGGAGCTCAGCCCCCCTCAATTTTTTGCCTTCCAGAGCCCCAGAGGAGCCTCAGGGGAGCAAAAACACTACCCCAGAGGCTCTTCTGAGGCTAAGAAGCTCCCAAAACAGAGCTTGGAGGGGTGCTATGCGCCCCTCCCATGCTCTATTCCTTTTCTTCCAGAGCTCCAGAGGAGCCTTAGGGGAGCAAAAACGCCCCTCAGAAGCTCCTCTGTGGCTAAGAAGCTCCCAAAAATGGGTGGAGGCTGCAAAAAAAGCCATGCCATCCAGTCACATGGCCTGCCTACCAAGCCACGCCCACAGAACCGGTAGTAAACCTTTTTTAATCCCACCATTGCTTGAATGCCCTAAAAAAGCTTTGTAGCTTGAAGAAAACAGAATTTATATATCTAGATTATGGTGCCTTTTGTCGCTGTTTGGTTTTAAAATATAGACAGAAAAGAACTATTAAACAATTGATTTTATTTAAGGTTGCAAACTGAACAACCTCACTAGGCAATCTTCTAAATATGTTTTGGAGCTAATGCCAAATGAACATATAGTCTTTACACCATATGTTTAGAGATAAAATACTTGACAATGTTTGAAAAATAACAGCAAAAACAGGGAATGGAAGAAGAAAATTATTGTGGTGGGAAACCTATACACATTTACATTAATCTTAATCAGTGCAAGCAATTAGTGTTAAATGATGCAATTTATAATGCAATAAATAAATAAATAAATAAATAAATAAATAAATAAATAAATAAATAAATAAATAAATAAGACTCAAAACCTAGGTCAACAATCAAATGACCTGGTTGGGTTGTGCAATTAAAGGCATATTAATTTTGTGATAAACAGCACACATCTTTTTGGCAAATAAATAATTTATCTAATCATGATAATAGTGCAACATTTGACTGTGTTTGACTTTGAATAAAGTCAAAGCCTGACTTCAGAGAGTGAATGGCTTAGATATCAGTTATAACCTGGATATTCCAGAGATTTGAAAAAGGCTTAGACACTTCCCCCAATGTGACACTTGAGAGACAGCCTGCAAAGATTTTATATTATTCTCAGTAACTAATAAGCATCAGTCATTTCCTGGTTTCTTCTGAAGAGGTTAGTGCAGAGGTTTGATGAGTTAAGAAAATACTAGTGGGCATCTCTCCGAAATTAGGAGAATCATTTTCACAGGCATCATAATGCAGTATCCCATCAGCTCAGAAAGCCCAGCTGTCACTGAAGGGCTTTGCTTCACTTGCTCTAGAAAATATTTTGGTGATATCCCTTTTGTGCTGTAGACTAAAGAAAATGCCCAATAAACACTGTATAACTGTAGTTGGCATCCAAGTAGTTTGCATCCACTCCGAGGATGAGAAGCAGTGCCCTTTGCATAAATCTAATTAACAACAAAAAGATGGATCCGTAATGGCCTTTTTTAAAATGGAGTAGGAATGCAGCTAAGCAAAGCCACAATAGTTCCAAAGTAGCCCACTGTTGTCTATTCAGTGCTCTTCTGGAAGCTAATGTCATTCATTTTAAACAGTGGTGACAGGTTAATGTTGAGAATTAAGTATTAAATGGCAAGTGGCACTAAGCACGTTTACTCCATTTAGAAAACACTATTAGCACATTCAGGCTAAGTCAGTAAAATTGTATGTTAGTTCAGCACCTTTCCCCCTCTAGGTTCCCCCTCTACATTCTCTTTTTTTTCCAAGCAGGGAAGGACCTGTTAAAGAACCTCTAAGAATGTCTTGGGAATTATTTCTTCCCTTTTGAAAGGTCAAATTTGCTTTGAAGTTTGCCCTGCCACAGAAGTGATCGCTTGTTCATCCGGAAAGCAGAAATAAATGAGCTTCCCATTGTTCGGTAGATAAAGTTCTTGATGGTAGGTTTTACCTCTGCTGGCTTTCCAACGCCAATGATAATCAACTTGCCATCATCGAGGCCCACCAGAATGTGGCTGAACTCTTTGGTAACAGAGACACAGTGAATTGGCAGCCGCATGGCTAAAGGGGAGGAGCTAAGGCTCAGGCTGAAATAAAGAAATAACAAACATCAATTATTTATAGCAGACCAAAAAGCACTCGATGGGCAATTTATATTAAAAGATAGAAATTGCTGACATATACCAGCAAGTCTTATGAAGCATTATGTACTGAGTTTCTAATTTGACATCTGTATCTAGGACATAGTGCAGTACTCAAACAAAAAATATAATTTTTTTCTGTTCCCAATTGGCTGATACAAGGGAGTTCACTGAAAATCAAATTACTGTTATTGATTGGGTTCAGATTCATGCTAAATAAAGTCACTTGTGCAACATCTGCTCTTGACTGTACTTGTATCTCTCCCCCCACCCAATTTCTCAGAATTCTCCTCAAAAATTGTGTTTTGGTGTGATGTGCATTTGTAGGAACTACAGAAGGAAATTTGGAATGGACAGTTGTCAACAATTAACCAGAAGTACCCTGCAGAACTAGATAAGTAGCAACAGCAACTACCACAATATAACATGAAATAACGAACTCCACAACTTACAACCATTTATTTACTGACCATTCAAAGTTACACTTTGAATTTTATAAATTGTACTGAAAAAAAGTGATTTATGACAATTTTTCACATATTACTGATGAGAAGCTTCCCTATGGTCAGGTGATCAAAATTCAGATGCTTGGCAACTGGCATGTATTTATGACAACTGCGGTGTCCCAGGGTCATATGTTCATCTTTTGTAACCTTCTGACATAAGAAGTCAATGGGGAAACCAGATTCACATAACAAGCATGTTACTAACTTAACCACAGCAGTTATTCACTTAACAACAATGACAAGAAAGGCTGTAACATGGGGCAAAACTAACTTAACAACTTTCTTGCTCAGCAACATAAATTTTGGATTCAATCGTGGTCGTAAGTTGAGGACTACCTGTATTCATAAGGCTCTGTCTAAATATTTAGAGTAGAAAGAGAAAAAGGACAAAACAGTAGCGACCAGCAATAAAACACAAATCAGGAAGTTGGCTGAGATTCAGATAGATTGTTTCCTGATATTCTGAAGCATGATTAGTAGTTAAAGGAATAAGAGCTCAAATTCGTAAACAGCACATAACTAACCAGCAAGGAATTAATTTGCTTCTTAGTATTCAGCATATGAGATTCCTTCCATATAAACAATAATAGTTGGTGGAGGAGAATCATAAGACTGTGAATTGAGAACTGCTGATTGATCGTAGGCCCTCAAGGACTGAAGTTGTCAACATTATAAGTCATTGGAAACAGACTTCTTTTTCAAGCTTCCCCTTACCTGTAGAGATCTCTTATGGAAAGAAATCCCTGTAGACTCCCTATTACAATATACTCTCCAGTCACACAAAGATCCGACACTTCTTCCTTCAAACTCTCAGAGCCCAAATACTTCCCATTCACAGAGTAGAGATGCAATGCATTCTTATCCTGGGCAGAAAATCAAAGAAACAATAAAAGAGAGGGAAAAGCCTTGAGCAACAACATTTCCCCATATAAATTTTAAATTCTGCAATAGTATTGTTTTGTAGCACCATTATAAAAAGAAGATACCATGACATATAATCTCCATATAATGTTCAAGGTTTTGAATTTACATAATATTTACATATAAAAATGTGGGAACCTGTCAAGGTTAGTAAACTTGAGCTGCATTATTTTGTATCAAATTTTGTAGATAGGGTATAAGTTAGGGGTTATTAATAATTTCAGATCCCATGGAAATTAAAATTATGTATATGAGAATACAAAATCTTACAAAATGTGACTTTGTGAAATTCTACCCATTTTTTAATTGGGAGAGTATGACTGTCTGCAGAGGACATGCAAATAAAAGGTTGCCAACATTTACAGAAAAGTGAATGTTACAGAATATCAGTTGCAGAACTGATCGCATTCAAGAAAGAGTAGATATGAAAGGCTAAAATCTACTTAGGGACTCTATAACTTGGCAACTGGGCTCCACCTCTAAATTCTTAAGCAGTATCTTAACATTTGGGAAAAGAGAAAGCCACAATTTCTCCAACACTGCTAAGGACACATATCTAGAAGCAAAATGACAACCACGCAACTCAAAGTTGTCTTTTTCCAATTAAATTATAAATACATGATGGCATTTGATTTTGAACCTTACCCCAGAACCAATTTTGCAAAAGATCATTGCTGAAAAGGCAATTAAAGCTAAGCATTAATAATAATAATAATAAATATTACTCTCCAAGCTGGTAGACTGGAGGACTCTTTTTATTCATATCAAATATAGTCATAACATTAAGAGGCAATATTTAATCAGCCAAAAATAGGTAATTATATTACATAATACTGAGTTTAGGCCAAGGGTCTTCAAACTTGGTAAGTCTAAGACTTGTGGACTTCAACTCCCAGAATTGTATGACGAATGTGACGAATTTATCTTTTCTTTTATGTACACTGAAAGCATTTGCACCAAGACAAATTCCTTGTATGTCCAATCACACTTGGCCAATAAAGAATTCTCTTCTTTTCTCTTCTCTTCTCTTCTCTTCCTGAGCTAACATGACTGCAGGAGGAATTCTGGCAGTTGAAGTCCACGAGTCTTAAAAGCTGTCAAGTTTGAAGGCCCCTGGTTTAGGCTAACAGGAATACTGTAAGCATTGGACTTTTCCCCTTCAATCGAAAAGAATTAACTTCTGAAAACCAGGTGGTTCAAAAGGAATCCTTTATTGAAAGGGATTTTTATCTCAACACTAGGCAAAGCAGAGTCTAAGATATCTCTAGGCATACAGTCATAAATAAAGGAAGTTAAAATCCCTCCCCTTATTTAGATGTGGATTTAGTCAAACAAAGAAGCAACATGTTAATTCCGCCGTGCCCTTCTCTGGGAACGTATCTTAGCAGAGTTCCCAGGAGAGTTTTCCAGAGTTGGAATTTTTATGGTTCCTTCTCATCTTGTTATCTCTTCAAGCGGTGCCAAGATCCTGGACATCTAGCTCCACTCCTCCAGTTGTATATCATATGCAAGTTAAACAGGATCAATATAGGATTTTATATATTCAGGTTACATCAAAAAGGATTACTTTTACCAACTTCCCCCCTCCCTTCTTCCATTGAAGAATGGCAGATACACGGACCTGACATCCTGCCTTCCTCAAAAATTTGATAAATCCACCTGGAAAAAATATGTGTTACATTTATAACTTAGGATGGTTTGTGAAGGTATTTCAGATGGAACTTACGTAGTAATGTGGGTGCTTTTACATGTCTTTTGGCTACCCACTCATTTTCTGAGGAAGGAAGGTGTTTCCAAGCTACTAAATATTGTGTGGAACCAGGGTGAGTGTGCGAATGAAGGATATTTTTAATTTCAAAATGTTGTTCCCCATGTACCATAATGGGAGTTGGAGGTGTGGGAAGTGGGGGCTTGAGTAGGCTATAGTGAAACACTAGATGAACCTGTCTAAGTGTTTTGGGAAGTAGAAGCTCTATCGTAACAGGGTTAATAATTCTGGAGAGGGGAAATGGCCCAATGAATTTTGGTCCCAGTTTCTTAGAGGGTTGCAATGAATTAGGAATTTTGTGGACAAATATACGTGGTCCCCAACTTTGAATGGTTTAGGATCGCAGCGTTGTCTTTTGTCTGCTTGAGCTTTAAAAGCTGCTCTAGCCTCTTGTAGTGCTAGTCTGACCACTGGCCAAGTGGCTTGCAAATTATTAATCCACTGCTTAAGGGAGGGAATTTCAGGTTCTTTGGTGGGTAGTTCCGGCATGGGGTTGAATTCTTGGCCTGTGGCTACCTGGAATGGGGTGAAACCAGTGCTGCTGTGGACTGAATTGTTGTATGCTACTTCTGCAAAAGGAAGGAGGTCAGTCCAATTGTCCTGTTGGTAATTAATAAAGCATCTTAAATACTGTTCTAATACGCTGTTCAATCTCTCAGCCCCACCATCAGTCTGTGGGGCGATTGGATGACGACAAGCCCTGGGTGGAGCCTAATAGGTTTAAAAATGCCCACCAAAATGTGGATGTGAATTGTACACCCCTATCTGAGATAATCCTTTGGGGAGCTCCATGAAGGCGATAAATGTGTATTAAAAACATCTTTGCCAATGTCTTGGCAGTTGGGATCTTTTGGCATGGAACAAAATGAACCTGTTTGGAGAAAAGGTCAGTTACAACCCAAATGACACTATTTCCTGCACTTTCAGGGAGCTCCACTATAAAGTCCATAGAAATTTATTTCCAGGGTGCTGAAGGTTCTGCTACTGTTTGTAAAAGTCCAGGAGATTTTCCTTGTCTTCTTTTTGCAGCAGCACACATGGGGCAACCTGCAATATAGCTTTCAATGTCCTTTTTGAAAGATGGCCACCAAAATTGTCTTTTGATGAGGTGCAGGGTTTTTACAAAGCCAAAGTGTCTCGCAATTTTTGAGTTGTGTCAATGTTTCATGAGGTCCATCCTCTGGCTGGCAGGGACGTAAAGTTTGTTTTCATCTTTGAGTAAGCAAGTGTTAGCTTGGAGCCAGTCATCTTTAAGTAGTGCCTCCTTAAATATTGAAGTTGTTACATTGTCAGTCGGTGGTTCTTTCTTCTCTTGTGCCTGGGTGATTACTTTGGCTGCAAGTTGGGTTGGTTGAATCATGGGTTTCATAACTTCAATCTTTTTGCTATTGTATTGGAGTTTCCTGGATAGGGCATCTGCCAAGAAATTTTTCCTCCCTGGGAAATATTTGAGAGTGAAGTTAAATCGTTTAAAATATTGAGCCCACCTTACTTGTTTTTCTGAGAGTTTCTGTGGAGTTTTCAGGGCTTCTAGATTTTTATGATCAGTACAGACTTCAAAGGGGATTTGGTTCCCTTCCAGGAAATGTCTCTATGTGAGGAGTGCCCATTGTACAGCATATGCCTCTTTCTACCATATGGGCATCTTTGCTCGATTTCTGTCAGTTTCTTGGAAGTATAAGCACATGGTTGTAACTGTCCATGCCCATTCTTTTGGAGTAGAACTGCTCCAACTGCTACATCGCTAGTGTCTGCTTGGATGACAAATGGTTGTTCAGGGTCTGGGTGTTTCAGGATTGGTTCTGCTGAGAACAGTTGTTTAAGTTTTTCAAAGGCCGCTTGGCATTCCATTGTCCAGGAAAGGGGTTGCCTGGGTTTGGGTTTCTCCCCCCCTTTCATTTTTAACAAGTTTGTAATGGGGAGGGCAATATTCGCAAAAGCTGGAATGAACTGGCGGTAAAAGTTTGCAAAACCCAGGAAGCTTTGCAGTTGTTTGCGAGTATGGGGCATCTCCCAATCAATGACAGCTTTTACTTTTTGTGGGTCCATCTCTATTCCCTTGTGGGATATTCTATATCCCAGGTAGTCCATTTTTTCCTGGTGGAATTCACATTTAGAAAGTTTTGCGTATAGTTTGGCATTTAGGAGTTCTGTGAGAACTGCACAAAGTAATTTGGGGTGTTCTTCTTTTGTCTCAGTGTAGATTAAAATATCGAGATAAACGAGAACTCTTTTGTACAAAAATTCATGGAGAGTCTCGTTAATTAATTGCATGAACACGGCAGGGGCTCCTTGTAATTCAAAAGGGAGCACTTTAAATTTGTAGCATCCCAGTGGGGTGTTAAAAGCTGTCTTCCACTCATCCCTTATTCTAATGCGGTAGTAGTATGCCTCTCGTAGGTCTAACTTTGAAAAAAAAATTCCTTCCTAACATGTCCTTCATGAGGGGGAGTGGGTACATATTCTCCACATTGATGGCATTAAGGTTTTGGTAATTAACACAAAGACACAAAGAGCCATCTTTCTTTTTGCGGAATAATACTGGGGCTGCTATTTTTGGTCGGGTAGGTTCAATGAAACCTCTTTTTAGATTTTTATCAATAAATGCCCTGAGTTCTTTTAATTCTCTGGGGGACATGCAGTACATTTTTGGTTTTCGACGTTTAGCCCTTGGTAGCATTTCAATGGTGCAGTCTGTGGTGTGATGGGGTGGGAGTTCATCAGAAGCCTCCTTGCTAAATACTTGGGCTAAATCCTGGTATTTGTTGGGGATGTTAATGGGTTCAGCCAGCTGACCAGCCATGGCTGGTTCTCTGTTCTCTATTCCCTTTCTTTTCTTTTCCTCTGGGCAGTTTGCAAATGGTACATGTTTCTGGAAATGTACAGTTCCTCTCTTCCAGTTTATTTTTGGATTCCATTTCTGGAAATGTACGGTTCCTCTCTTCCAGTTTATTTTTGGATTCCATTTCTGTAGCCACATGAGTCCTAGTACTAGTGGCCCTTCCATTCCTAGTGCTACAATGAATGTGAGCATCTCACTATGGTTCCCAAGTCTTATTTTCAATGGTTCTGTGGCAAACCTGGCTGGCTCCTCCCCCCCGCTATAGTTCCATCTAATTGGCAAAAAGCGATGGGATTTTCCATTTTTCTTTAGTTGGATTCCCAATTTCTCTGCTAGGGAGGTGTTGATTAGACATCGGATGCATCCCGAATCCAGTAACGCTGCAACTTCCTCCCCCTTCTCTCGGCTGGGATAATCTTAGGGGTAGAGTGATTGGTTCAATTGGGTTGCTTACCAGTGGGTCGTCTTCAGGGTGACGACTCGCACTCAGGCCCCCTGGATCAGGAAATTCCACCCATATTCTTGCATGTAGGTGAGGACTTACACCAGGAAAAATCCCAGTTTCTGGGGGTTCCCATCAAATTTTACCCCCAAGGGTGGAACATTTCTCTGCAGTTGTATGTTCCTGTATTGGAGTGGGTTAATCCCCTGCTCTGGAGCAACAAGGGGTCGGGTACCTGGTATGGTTGCTGGACCTTCGGCTTGTTCCTCTGCCCAGTCATTCTCAGCTGGATCAGGGGTGACGGCTTGGGTTCTCCCAATTTCTGGTTCCTTCGCTCTCCTATGTTGGCGACCCAGTCCATCTCTCACATTGAGGTCCTCCAGGGCTTCTTTCACGAGGTGATTTATATACCGTTTCAGTCGGTCATCCGCTGGTGGTTCCTCGACCCATTCTTCCTGATCCGATAGGGTCTCCAGCTCCAATTTCCACCCGGGTTTACGGTTACCCCGGGTGAGAGTTACTCCCTTGGTTCTTCTATCCCAGCTGTCTCTCTTTCCTACGCCAACAGACCACCGGGGCTTCATGGAATTTTCACTGGCAGCTTCACTGTCTTCGATGGGGTACACCAAATCAGTGTCTGGCTGGGTAGATATTGAAGTTTCTCTCCAGCATTTGGCTTCCCCTTGCTCCTTGCTATATTCAGACATTTTTGCAGGGTCCCCTCTGTAGAGTGAAGTGTTTTCTTTTTTAAAAAAATCCTCTCCGGGATTGATGTCTATTGCAGACTCTGCTTTATATAAGCATTGGACTTTTCCCCTTCAATTGAAAAGAATGAACTTTTGAAAACCAGGTGGTTCAAAAGGAATCCTTTATTGAAAGGGATTTTATCTCAACACTAGGCAAAGCAGAGTCTAAGATATCCCCAGGCATACAGTCATAGATAAAGGAAGTTAAAATCCCTCCCCTTATTAGATGTGGATTTAGTCAAACAAAGAACCAACATGTTAATTCCCCCCTCCCCTTCTCTGGGAACATATCTTAGCAGAGTTTCCAGGAGAGTCTTCCAGAGTTGGAATTTTTATGGTTCCTTCTCATCTTGTTATCTCTTCAAGCGGTGCCAAGATCCTGGACATCTGGCTCCACTCCTCCAGTTGTATATCATATGCAAGTTATACAGGATCAATATAGGATTTAATATATTCAGGTTACATCAAAAAGGATTACTTGTACCAACTTCCCCCCTCCCTTCTTCTTCCATTGAAGAATGGCAGATACACAGATCTGACAGATACTAAATTCTTGGACTGAGACAGTGAAATGTCTGGGATTTGCTTGGGAAAAGGAGCTATAGAAGCTTCCCTCCAGCAGTATCACAATTCTGGATACAGCTTTGGTTGCTTCAGTAAATCTCAGACCAAAGTTACTTTCGTCATTTCTCGTGTTGCAAAGCCTTTCCCTCCCAAATAAATTGTACAACCTTACAGCTAGGAGACACAGTCAAGAATTAATTCCAATACTTTGTCCATACTAATTCATGTACAGGCAAAAGTTGCTGCATTTTGATTAAGCCACATCTATGTAACTGAATTCACACATTGAAAGGGCTTTCCCATCTCTCTCTCTTTGCCTATTTTTCTGGACAACAAAACATGAATATATATGGTTTATGCAAACATAAATATACACCTATTATGAGCCCCAGATTACAGGTATATATTTGTATGTATCTAGGCATACATCTATATGCACCATTCCATGGTGTGATGGAGGGAAGGACTAGTTTTGAGAATGCTGAATGACAATAAGAAACTCCCATTACTATTCCAATCACGCAGTTAATTTACCTCCACCTCTAGAAAAAAAACAATGCAGCCCCTGTGCATTCTGCTGTCTTCATACCTTGAGAGTTGTTTTTCCTTCTATGCTGGTATGAACGACTAAGTGTCCTTCCCAAGATACAGCCAGATTAGGAACATTGATCTGGAGAGAACTCTCACAGGGTGGCCTCAGAGTCCTCATATGTTGCCCCTTCTGAATTGTGTGGACAATCACAGTTCCATCCTATTAAAACCAGAGATATCTCAAAACTGGAAGAATATGAGAACCAATTCATAGTGAAGCAACACTAGCCTCTGTGCTTTTAATACAACGGTCAGCATGCCCAGAATGGCACACAGAAAAGATCCATCCAGGCAGAGGTTTTTCAATGGATTATAGTAATAGCACTTAGACTTGTATACTGCGTCCCAGTGCTTTTACAGCCCTCTCTAAGCAGTTTACAGAGTCAGCATATTGCCCCCAACGATCTGGGTCCTCATTTTACCCACCAAGGAAGGATGGAAGACAGAGTCAACCCTGAGCCTGGTGAGATTCCAACTGCCAAATTGCAGTCAGCCAGCAGTCAGCAGAAGTAGCCTGCAGTACTGCACTCTAACCACTGCTCCACTGCAGTTCCTATTATCCTATCTAAGCATTGTTTTATGAGGCAAATAAGACTTCTAACAGCAATTACTTATAATAGCACTTTATATTAATGACTTTTAAATAATGCAGTTCCTCTCAGCCTCAACTGTTCAATATGCATCCACATTGTAATTTTAAAAACATTCTATATACTGTATTTTGTTGAATGCATTCCATTCTTTCTGCAGAAGAGAGGAAGGAAGAATGTTTTTGGTAATACATTTCAAAATAGAAGATCTTTTTTAAAACCAAACTCCAAAATGGTCCTATGTTGAATGTTTGCCAGTAAGCGATCATGCATGTATTTGCCTGGAAGCAGATGTTCAAAAAGGGAAATACTTCTGAAGAAGTGGGCATAGCTCGTTTACCACAAGGGAACAACTTAGAAATGTAAACGGCCTGGCAAGAATGAATTGCATATTCAAGGTTCACTTGAGATTGATGAGGTACTTTAAGCCAGGGAAGCACTTTTCCTTATTTTGAATGAAGACTTAGGAAACAAACAAACAAGCATACCCTGGCACCTGATACTGCCATGTCCAGTTCTGTACTGATGCCAACTGAAGACACTTCATTGGTATGTCCATAAAGAATCTGCAAAGGTTTAGGAGCCAATCCTATTGGTACACCTCCCTGCAGTTAAATATTGGAAAGAAGCAGTTATATTAAAAGACAAGATATTTTCAAAGCAGCACTGTTAGGTTTCTTTAAGAAACTTAACTGTATTGGTTTACCATATATGGCTGCAAGTCAGAAATGACTCAGCACTATTTTGTAGCCACGATGCTGATTGGCTACAGGAAGCAGGAGTGCTATATAGTAAGCACATGGCTTGTGTCTGTTAGAGTGCTGTTTGTCTGTTGGAATGCTGCTACTGGTTTGCTAGGCTTCTACTATGCTACTTAGCTACTCGGCAAGTATCTTCAACACTGTAATTATATTTCTCCATTGATGCATGGATGTATTGAAGATGATGTATTGCTGTTATATCTACTGAACAAGAATGGTTAGTAATCTAATCTACTGATGGATGAACTGTGTATGATATTGGACTGGAACTTGGACTGTGTTTATATCACTGTATATAAAGACTTTGCACTTCAACTGCTGTGCTTGTGTGGTTCTATACTCACTGCTACAATCTGAACATTACTTCCGTCTGCTGTATTAATCCTTGATACCAAGGATACCCTGCTAAATACTTAACAAGCACATTTGCCCCAAACCTGACATCATTTTGTCCTAAATTTTCTACTTTAATGAAGCATAATGCTTCTTAATATATTAAATATTCTTATTATAGACGAAGGCAGAGACTAAAGAACTTCTGCAGCCAAGGAAGGAAAGTCTTAGCTACCTCTTCCTGCTCACTACCATCATGATTGTCATTAGCCTACTATTTAGACCCACTTAACATTGCTTCAAACTGGGCTCTAGTTTATTATGATAGCTGCAAGTTTAGAAAGTCACCAAAGGTAAAATAAAATGCAGCTAATAAAGGTAAGATAACGGTATAAAGGTAGATTTATTTCATCCAAGGTAAAATAAAATGCAGCTCATAGTTGCTAATAAAATGGCAGCTAGCAAGTGCTGAGCTGCCATTTTATTGGCCATGATGAAAACAAAACTGGATCTTCTGAAACTGCTACCAAAATAAGTAAACAAAACAGATAAAACAGGAGGAAAATATATCAATTCATTCTTCAGTCACAAGCAACATTTTAGCTCAAAAAATCCAAAAAGAGAACCTAATCTCAGGATGTATAAAAGAATAAAAAAGGAATTATTTCTTCACTTGTCTCAGAACTAACCTATATAGCAAGAGTTCTATTTTGCATTTACATTTACATGAAGAAAGCACTGACTAAACAGTGAACAAAGGACAGAGCCTTTTAAATGCACAGTATTATTTTTAATACTGTTACAAGAACAATCAGTACAAGAACAATCTTTTTATAAATGTATTTTTTATTGATTTATTTAAAAAGACTTGCATGGCTACCCATCACAATTCTGAGCAGCACAAAGTCATAATGAAACCAAACAAAACCAGCAGCCCAAAACAAATCCTCTCCCACTCATTAGCAATGCAAACGCCATCACTTGGCTCCCATCTTACCTCACCTCACCCCAGTGATTTTCATGTTCATATAACTTTTCATCTATCACAAGTACTTCTTCTATCACATATGCCACAATGTATCCCTTGTGGCTCTGTAAGCCCTATACAAATTCCCAACTGTGTTAGGCTCAAGTAGCCCTTTTATATTTTATACCATTTGAACGAATCTACTATACCTCACTTTCTGATCTTTCTGCCCATCTGTAAATTAATGCAATCAGAAAACATGGCATCCTACAGCACAAACGGCTTGTAGAGTTCCACAAAAGCCAACTCACCTGCTGAACTATTTGCCACACCATACAAGTGGTGTCCCTTGAGCCTGAAATTAAATGGATCCCACAGAAATCCATAGCTAAGCATGTCACAATGTCTACAAACACAAACAAACAGGGGAAGTCAATTCGTAGAAATTGAAATAACCAGATAAAAATGTTAATTTAAACATTAGATGTGTTAGCTCTGCCCAAAATGAAACAACTATTCTACATTAGATTTTAAAGAATATAAATTAGCGAACATTGTATGTATCATGTGGAACACCTAATTATAATAAGGATTCCTAAAGAGAATATTTCTGCTCCCAGCAAAAAGAGGCATTAAACATTAAACGGTTATGTAAAAATACTTTGCCTCCATTAGATATTATCATTCAAGAGCCAGCTTTCATAGGATATGGATGGGGGGCCAGTAAAGGCTCACTAGAGCCCTTCATGCACATTTACTTACCTTGTTTCAAGCTAAATTATATTCATTTCTATGGGGTTTGTCAAGAAGGAGACATTTTAAATGGATCAAGTGCAACATGATTTATGCTATTCCAAGAAGTACTAGTCTGTGGTAGCAAAAAACAGAGGAGGAGCCTTGTTTGCCCCAAGCTATGGAAGATTAAAAAAGAGAAACGCTGGTGTCAGAGGAAGAATATCTCATTAGACTAAATTGTGACCCATTGTCTTTTTAGCCTATTGTAGAGTTCGCAAAAGTTCTAATGGATCCTTGTGGACAGATAGTGGAATGGAAGAGGCTTCTGAGCCAATGCAATCTAATACTTAGACTAGACTTTAGACTAGGCCTAGAGTGACATTACTTTAAAACTTCACTTGGTCCTTGAAAATCAAAAGTAGACTTTGGTCCAATCACTATTCTCAATGGGGATAAAACAAGCTACAATTATCATCTTGAAAATCTGGAAGGTAACCTCTTACCTTCTTACTAAAGATAATGCTAATCAACACAATAGTAATATATTGTTACCTACAATACGTTTATCATTTCCCGAGATGCAATAAACAGTAACAGCCACCAAATGGTCACTATATTTTACAGATTCACAACATGGTGAATTTTCTTTATATAGCATAATGGAAGAATACAGTGTATTTGTATCTATTCTCTGTATTCAAAATTAAGAAAGAAGGACCAACAAGAAAGTGCCACTCCTGTTTGTAGCTTAAGCATTATTTTTTATTTATTGGTAGATCCAAGTAATGTTTTGCTGTATTCTTTTGTATTTCTAAGGCTTCTTTTTGCTGTAAAGTCAGGACCTCTTTACTGCTGGGTAGACAACACAATGGCTATAAACATCAGTGTTTCCATGGATATCTTGCCATCTTATGTAAATGAGCAGGATGTGGGCATTCTGCAAAGCAAAGCACAGGCATCTTCTGTATGCTCATGAACATATCTCACTTTTGTTAAGCATTTTTGCATACAGAGTTACAGCCCCATACTTTGTTTTGGAGGATGCCCACATAACCCAGGAAAATAAGACCAAGCTTGAATAAATGGAGCATTCTGGAGAATGGCCGCAGGTGCCTCCTCACATATCAACCCTTTGAGGTAGAAGTATCCTCATGTGTCAACCTTTGAGGTAGACTAGATCAGGAAATTAAGATTTATAACTTTGACTAGAACTATTATATGTTATTCAAATAGAACCAGGAGCTTCAAAGTCTGAGTCTGAGTTTTCCCTTTCTTCCCTCTTATAGCCCATGATTTAGGGTCCAGCCAGACTCAACTTCTGTCTCAGCTTTCACTGTTTCCCCAACTTAATGCAGACTTGTGTATTTTCCAAATCATTTCTACATAGTTCATCTCTATGGCTCTCTACAGTTTGCTTGCCCAGTAAACAGGAATTTTGTGACTGGCCTGCTTCCTGGAGCAGAAATTTATAAACAAGTAATCCCACCTATTTTGTGGCAGCTATTTTGTGAGAGCACCTTGACATTCTAAATAGACCCATTGTCTAATCCACTCTAAATAACTAAACAACTAAATATCTAAATAAACAAACAAATAAATGCTCAATCCCTTACCCATGTGCCGAATATGCTGGGCCATCACTTTTCCCTTGGTGAGAGATGTCACACGAATGCTATTGTCCCAATGCCCTCCACTGAAAAGCAACTTTGCATCATGGGATATCACAAACAACTTTGAAATAATTTCTAATCCTGGTGCAAAAGGACCACTGATATTTCGTTGTGTTCTGAAAACAAATTTTTAAATTAGATCTACATTTCCCACTTATTAAAGTATATTGTTGCCCAAAATCATGATTCAAGTTGCAGTACAAATAAAAGTGCAATATTATAACTTAATAATATTAAATCTGCTTGCAGTGATATAAGCATTTACCAAAGTGAGAATAAATTTCAACTTCCAGCATAATAAATTCTGTTTTCTTCCAGTTAGGATGGGAGAAGGCAGAGGGCAAGACAGAGGTCAGGTAGAGGGTTTATCCTCCTCATTCATATAATGACTGATTGTGGTATACTATTATTACTCCCAATTCTTATCAGTAACTACAAGTTTCTGAGATCTGAATTTCGGACTTAAGATTTTATCATCCATTCTCTTGATCTTGCATTATAGGAATCTTCAGGCTCATATCTGAGCTTTGTTCAATCAGGAAATACCTATCCTTGGGAAAATGTCTAATGGACAATATAAAGTTGATTAAATAGCAAAGAGGACATGAATTCAATGAGCCAGTTTATTAAGCCAAAATTAACTATGAGCCCATGATGAATTTTTTCATCAACCATGATGAATTTTTTCATCAACATTCTCATCCTTCGGCAAAGTCCACTGATTTCTTCAGATAATTTCCCATAGCATCCAGCTCTGAGCAGAAGCTTTCATCACCTATCCAGAAGCCTAGTTTGCAGTTCAAAACAGACAATACACACCGAATGTATACATGCATACATACAAACTGTATGCATATTTGTATCTTGATTCAGATAGATATATTTGTATCTTCCTCTGCATAAACAGATTAAAGACACACAAAGAGCTATGAAAATATTCTTTCTCTCTATGCATATCCCTAATGAAGGATCATATCAATACATTTTATAAGATGGGCTCTAGTTTGTAAAAAGCATGCTAAAATATGTCCCAGAAAATTATGGTTTTTTTACTCACTTGGGATTTGTCACTGTTTGATCTTTAAGGAAAGTGAAATAATTGGAAATAGTTCGGTCATAAGGTAGCCATCCATGAGTTCCAATAATAAAGTTGAGATTCACTGTTACCTTCAGAAAAGAATGTTTAAAAAAATAAAATATAAGCTTCAGTAACATCAAATATAAATACAATGTGTCTTTCCTCCCTGCCTTTATATCTGGCTGCTCTTTTGTGAATCTTTGAATTACAGTTCTGAAAGTTGTGAAGTTCTGAAATCTATTGATTTTTATGTATATATTGCATTAAGATACTACATCTACTCAGGAAACATTAAACACAACAATCACACCAACCATGATAAAAGATACTTCAATACATATTATAATACCCTTAAACTGTCCACCTTTGGATGGAAACAAATTAAAGATTAATAATAAATTAACAACAAGTTAATAATTAATAACCAGTCATTTGGATAATTTCATATCAGATCTTCTTCCAGCATTTTTTGCAAATGTCACTCACCAAAAATTCTGGACTTCCCTGTGACATGAAAGACCGGTATTGGTTCCTGGGAACAATGGCCTTAACAATGGGTATTCCATCACTGATTCCCTAAGGGGAAAACAGACAGCTAGTTGGTGATGGTAAGTAGGACAAATTAATTTGATGTGACATATGCTAGCATGTAGGTGATATTCAAACTTACAGCCAATGGGGATGCTAATATTAAATGGAGTTTCTAAATAAGCGTTTCTAATTCTGAAGTGTAATAGCAGAAGGAACTCCTGGATCTGAATCATTTGCTCAGGTTTTGCTGGAATAGGCAGAAACAGAATTCTGCTGAAGACTTGAAGTGTCAGCTAATTAGAACTGCCTCTTAAATAAAAAAGAAAATGTGGAACTATTTATATAATGATTGCTTATTCATTGCTACTTTTTCTGTTTCTCAATTGCCATATTTATCATGGTCAAAATTATCCCACAATATTTGTATAATCCAAATGTGTGTGAAATAAAGCATATAAAGAAATGAAGTATAAATGGGAGGGTAAAAAGTCAGAGGCTCCCTAAAGACAATGAGGAACAGGAGATGGGATAACATTTTTCTAATTACATTCGATGTTTATATAATTACACTGAATATCCATCAGTACCTTAGAATTGCTTTTTTAAAAACTTAACAAGGCAACTGCAACCATGTATTATCTTCTGAAACCTACACATCTAAATCAGTATGAAAGTACTCCTTGCTTTTTATGGCTGTACTGCAGAATCAGTACAGTATCCTATTCGCAAACTATTACGTAATTCATCTTTGACTGTTGTACAGCATGACTGGTCATCTCAGTTTATTAGTAACAAAGACAAACCATTGGAATGTTCAGAAACATGCTTAAAAATAACCTTATCTAAATAAGGAGAAGAACTATAATAATTCCCAAAGTACCAACAATCTTGGCTTCAATGACAGTAGAGCAGCATTGAAGTGAATGAGCGTCTTTTAGAGCAGGAGTATCAAACTCGATTTCCTTGAGGGCCGTATCAGAGTTGTGTTTGATCTCGGGGGGCTGGGAGTGTGTGACCAGGGTGGTGTGGCCAGCATGATGTCACTTGTGTCCGGGGCAGCTGTGGTGGCCCAAGCGCTCTGCCAGTGAAAACAGGCTCCTGAGCTCTGTTTTTGGCTATGACTGCCTTCTGCAATACTCTACCAGAGAAAATGGAGCTGAAGGGGCCAAGCGCGGCCTTTGCAAGCTCCATTTTTGCTGGCAGAGGCACCATGGGCCGGTCCTTTGTTATTTCCAGGATGGCCCCGCGGGCTAGATCTATGCACCCCAGATCCAATCCCCAGGGCTTGACACCCCTGTTCTACAGAATAAGTTGTAATGAGGTCCACATAAGATTATAGAGAGGTTACTTTCAAGCATACTCAGAAATGCGATTCTTGACATTTTATGATCTGCTGGAAAAATGTAATCCTCCTGACCAATCATTGTTTTTTTTAAACAAACTATCAATTTTACAATTAAAATAAACAAACAACACATACACAAATGTAGAAAAGAAGAAAAGAAACAGAGTTGAGAAGAGAGAAAAAGAAAAAACTAAGAAAGAAGAAAAATAAAAAAGTAATTAAAAACAATTTCATCTTCGACAGTTTGTGGGTCATTATTTCTATCCTTATTTTATGCCATATTTACAAGTAATCCTTAATGCGAATGTATAATTACCACTACAATTATAGCTTATCCTCTTTTACAATATTATGTAGCCCATCTTTTATCTAACCATTCATACCAGCAGTTCCAGCTCTCATAGTACATTGATGTTTCTTTCTCTTTTAATGCTAGGGTTAATTTATCCATTTCTGCACAATTTAGTATTTTTTGAATTATCATTTCCTCTGGTGGAGTATGAGGCTGTTTCCAACATTGTGCAAAGGCCAATCTAGCTGCCGTCAATATATGCAATATTATATACTTCACGTTTTTTGGAAATTGTTTATTAAAGATCCCTAATAGGAAGAACTCTGGTTTGAATTCAATCTGTTCTGTTGTCATTTCCTCCAGTCATGTTTTAATTTTCTGCCAGTATCTTTGTGCTTCTATACAGGACCACCACATGTGGAAGTATGTTCTCTCCTTTTTTTTGCATTTCCAGCAGTTCAGACTCATATTGGGGTGCATCTTCGCCAATTTCAAAGGGGGAGGAGATGCCACCTATAAAACATTTTGTAAGCATTTTCCTTGTACGATGACGATTTTGTGATTTTATTATTTCTACTCCCATTCTATTAATACTACATCCTATGTTCCTACTCCAGGCTATCATGTTTCCTTTAACTATTTCTTCCTTTAATTTTGTCTCTAATAGATAATTATAAAATTTTGTTATATTTTTTTGTCTGGGCCTAAGAGAATTTTGTCCAATTGCTGAGGTTTATTATAAATTCTTATTTTGTCTAAATCTGTTTTGGACTTGAAGGTATGCCCAATGGTCAATTTGTAGTCCCTGATCTTGGAGGTCCAGCCATGATTTCAAATTTCCTTGCAAATCCAATAAATCTTTATATTTAATCATCATGGTAATATCCAAATTATTAGGATTTATTTATTTATTTATTAAATTTTTATACCACCCCCTCTCCCAAAAAGGGACTCGGGGCGGTGTACAGCCCAGATAAAACAACACAATTACTAGAAAATTTAAAACAGATTTAAAAAGAATTAAACTAGTGGCTGGAAATATAAAATTACAGTAACGTAATAAAATCAAGGTAAAAAAGTTATGCGCGCCGGAAGGCCCTCAGGTCAGTAATGGCCCGCATCTCCGGGGGTAGTTCATTCCAGAGGGAGGGTGCCCCCGCAGAGAAGGCCCGCACCCTCGGGGCCGCCAGCCGGCATCGTCCAGCTGACGGCACCCTAAGGAGGCCCACCCTGTGGGAGCACACTGGCCGGCAGGAGGCCGATGGTGGCAGCAGGCGGTCCCGTAAATACCCAGGTCCCAAGCCATGGAGCGCTTTAAAGGTAACCACCAACACCTTGAATCGCACCCGGAAGGCCACCGGAAGCCAATGCAGCTCGCGCAGGAACGGTGTAACCCGGGAGCTCCGAGAAGCCCCCATTCTGCGGTGTAACACGGGAGCTCCAAGAAGCCCCTGCATTCTGCACCAGCTGAAGCCTCCGGATGCTCTTCAAGGGGAGCCCCAATACAGCATTGCAATAGTCTAGGCAGGAGATGACGAGGGTGGAAATGACCGTAAGAAGCATGCCCTGATCCAGAAAGGGCCGCAACTGGTAGATCCGACGGACCTGACAAAAAGCCCCCCTGGTGACAGCCGCTATATGATCTTCTAACAACAGCCGTACATCCAGGAGGACACCCAGATTGCGCGCCCTCTCCTTGGGGGTCAAAATTTCTCCCCCTACAGCCAGCGATGAAGTGAGCTGGCTGTATCTGGGCGCAGGAAACCACAGCCACTTGATTTTGGTCGGGTTGAGACAAAGCCTGTTAAGACCCATCCAACTCCACACAGCTTCCAGGCACCGGGTCATCACTTCAACGGCTTCGTTGGGGTGACCTGGGGTAGAAATGTATAGCTGAGTGTCATCAGCATACTGATGGAACTCTACCCCAAAACCACGGATGATCTCGCCCAGCAGCTTCACATAAATGTTGAACAGCAGGGGCAAGAGCACAGACCCCTGAGGCACCCCACAAAACAAGGGCCTCGGGGTCGACCTCTGCCCCCTGCCAACACAAATTGCGAGAGGTTGGAGAGGAAGGAGGAGAACCACCATAACACGGTGCCTCCCACTCCCAGCCCCCCAATAAGATACTGTGGTCGACAGTATCAAAAGCCGCTGAGAGATCTAACAGGACCAGGACAGAGGAACAACCCCTGTCCCAGGCCTTCCAGAGATCATCCACCAACGCGACCAACGCCGTCTCCATGCTGTGCCTGGGCCTGAAACCCGATTGGAGGGGATCTAGATATACCGCTTCATCCAGGTGCTGAGAGAGCTGTCGTGCCACCACACTCTCAACAACCGGATGATAATTCGACAATAGTGTTGGACCTAAGGATGGTTTCTTGAGGAGGGGCCTCACCACCGCCTCTTTCAAGGTGGCGGGTAAAAGCCCCTCTCTCAAGGAAGCATTAATAATCCCCTGGAGCCAATCTCGTGTCACCTCCCAAGTGGCCAAAACCACCCAGGAGGGACATGGATCCAGTAAACATGTGGTGGCATTAAGCCCACCCAGTATCCTGTCCACGTCTTCCAGGGTCACAGGATCGAACTCTCCCCAAATGACCTCACCAAAATCCGCCCCCGCCCTCCCGCCCAGAGATGCCCAGTCAAAGTCCAGCCCATCCCAGATCTGAGCGATTTTGTCCTGCAGATATCTAGAAAAATCCTCGGCCTGTCCCTGCAAGGGATCCTCCCGCGCTCCCACATTTCAGAAGGGAGCAGGTCACCCTAAAAAGGGCAGCCGGGAGATTTTCTGCGGATGCAATAAGGGCGGAAAAGTAAGATCGCTTTGCCGCCCTTATCGCCACTAAATACGTCCTAATATGGGACTGCAATAGTGTTTGGTCAGATCCGAAGCGGCTGGTCCTCCAACCACTCTCTAGGCATCTTTTCCGGCGCTTCATCTCCCTCAGCTCCTCGGAAAACCAAGGAGCCGGGTCAGAGGCCGCAAGGGCACGACCCGGTCAAGGGCCTCGGCAGCCACCCTATCCCAGGTGGCCACCAAGTCCCCAACTGAGTCGCGTGTGCGAGTCTTGGGAAACGGCCCAAGCTCCATCAGGAACCTATCTGGATCCATCAGGTGCCTGAGGCGGAACCATTTTGTCGGTCCCGCCTCCCTGCGATGAGGGGGTGCGGAATGGAAGTCCAGCCTAAGGAGTGAATGATCCTGCCATGACAGGGGCTCTATAGAAACATCCCCTATGCCTAGATCATCCTGCCACTGACCAGAGACAAAAACCAGATCCAAGATGTGACTCCCAGTGTGTGTGGGGTCCCGAATTAATTGGGTCAGGCCCAAGGCTGTCATGGAAGCCAAGAACTCCTGAGCAATCCCTGAGGTCCCGCCGGCAGAGGGTAGTTTGAAATCCCCCATGATCATAAGCCTGGGGGTCCCAACCGCCAAGAAGCTCAGGCAGGGCCGATGTCACATAGCAGGGAGCCAGGTATGTGATCAATAGGCCCATCTGAACCCCGAAACCACACTTCACAAAAAGGGATTCACATCCGATCGTCTGAGGAACAATGGATTCCCTAAGACACAGATCTTCCTTAATAACCACCACAACCCCCCCACCCCTCCCCTGAGCCCTCTATAGTTGAGCTCCAGATCGAGATCTTTAAGTAATATTTTTTCCTTGCTTTCTTCTAATTGGTCAGGAGGGCATCTCTAATTAGGTGTCTGTGAAAATATTTCTGATTAGTTTTCCCTATATCTCATAAAAAAGCATGCCATCCCCTTTGTAAGTCAATGACCTTCCAGGACTAGAATTCTCTTGTTAGTTAAGTTCACTCATTCTTTCAACCATACTGATGCTGCACTGTGTTACAGCTCCCAGTTTGGAAAAGCCATCCCTCCCCTGCTCTTCATATCCTGCATTGCCTTTAAATTTATTCTCGTTTTTTTCCCTTGCCAGATAAATTTTGAAATTATCCTATTGAGTTCCACAAAGTATTTTCTATGAATTTTGATTGGTATTGTCTGAAATATATAGAGGAATTTTGGAAGAATAGTCATTTTAATGGCAGCAATCCTACCTAATAAAGAAAGATTTAGGTTACCCCATATTTCCAAATCTTTCTTTACCCGTTGCATTAATTTATCATAATTATTTTCCTTTAACATCTTACAATGTGCTGTCAACCATGTTCCTAAATATTTAATTTTCTTTATCACTTGAATTCCCATCTCCTTTTCTAATTCTAATTTCTGTTTTCCTGTTAAATTTTTAGTCATTAATTTAGTTTTCTTTCTATTGATTTTAAGTCCTGCCACTGCTCCAAATTGTTCTAATTCATTCATCAGTTCTTGACCTCTCTATTGGTTCTTCAATAAAAAAACCATGTCATCGGCAAATGCTTGCAACTTGTACTCTTCTTTCTTAACCTTTAGTCCCTTTATATCTGAGTTTTGTCTAATTCACATTAGTAATGTTTCCAAGGATAATATGAAGAGCAGGGGTGAGAGTGGACAGCCCTGTCTAACTCCCTTCTCTATTTTTATCAGTCGTGTATATTCCCCATTAACTATAATATTCGCCTTTTGTGTGGCGTAGATAGTAGTTATAATATTTTCAAATTTAGTGCCTAAGTTTATATTATAAATTTATTGAATTAAAAATTGCCAATTTAAATTGTCAAAAGCCTTCTGGGCGTCTAGAAACATCAGGGCTATTTGTTTTTCAGGATGGGCTTCATAAAATTCCAAAAAACTAGAACTATTCTTAAATTATTCCTGATTTGCCTGTTCGGGAGGAATCTGTTTTGATCTTTGTCTATATGCTCGTTCAGGATTCTTTTTAATCTATTTATTATAATGGTGGCAAATAATTTATAGTCAGTATTAAGCAAGGAGATTGGCCTATGATTTTGTATATTTCTGGGGTCCAAATCCTCCTTTGGGATTAGTGAAAACAATGCTCCCCTCCACGAGTCCAGCATCCTGGCTGCAAGTAAGACATTGTTAAAGACTTCTATCATGAGGAGTCCTATTTGTTCTCCTATTTCCTTATAGAGTTCCCCTGGAATCCCGTCTGGTCCCGGAGATTTACTGTTTTTTTGGTTTTCTATTGCTATTTTCAATTTCGACCAGGTGATATCTTTATTTAATAATCCTTTCATCTCTTCCCCAATTATTTTATCCTTTGTTTTGTCCAGGTAATTTCTTATTTCTCATTTACTCCCTCTTTTTTATATAGATTTTCAAAGTATTTATGGGCGATTTCTTTTTTCTGTTCTATCCCATGTTGAGTATCACCATTTCCATCTATTAGTTGGTAGATTAATTTTTTTTCTTTCCCTTTTTTAAGTTTATATGACAACCATCTCCCTGGCTTATTGGCGTGTTCAAAATATATCTGTCTAGTTGTGTTCAAATTTATTATCATTCCCTCTTGTTCAATTAAGTTTAATTTATGTTTAGTTACTGTCGTCTGGTTTTGTAATCTTAGATCCTTTGGGGTATTTTGTAATTGAATTTCTAACTCCTTAATTCTTTGTTGCAATTTATTTTGTTGGGCATATTTTTCTTTATTCCTCTTGGCAGTATACGAGATTGTTATACCTTTTATTACTGCCTTCATTGTGTCCCAAAATGTTTTGTTTCGTTGTTACTTCATTATTATTTTCCTTTAAGAAGTAAGTTAATTCCTCCTTAAGTCTAATCATATATCCTTTTTCTCTAATTAGCTGGGTGTTCAGCGTCCACCTTTTCTTTGGTTTTTTCCTGCCCTTCCAGAGTATCTGAATCGGATTGTGGTCTGCCCATTCATTAGGTAGGATTTCAATCTCTTTTAATTCATTTGCTATTTCCCCGTTCATCCATATCATATCGATTCGTGTCCATATTTGATGCGGATTTGAATAAAATGTAAATTGTTTTTTGTCAGGGTTTTACCTTCTCCACATATCTATCAAATTTAGTTCCATCATCATTTCCATACATATTTTTGGTAACTGTCTTTTTTTCTTTGTATTCCTCCCTCCGCTGTGATCTTTTTGGTAGTCAACAATGGCAACAGATGTTTCTCTTTTCTAATCCTACTATTTTTTCATATAAATGTTTAAAAAACTCTTTTTGATCTCCATTCGGAGCATTAATTACCATTAATATTATTGTAATAGAGTTGATTCAGATTTGCATAACCAGAGTTCTTCCTTCGGGATCCGAGCTTATTAAGTCTACCTTCATATCATCTTTGACATACACAGCAATCCCTTTCTTTTTCCCAGAATCTGCCGGTGCAGTATATAGTTTCCCTAGTTTTGGGCATTCTAAATATTTTTCATCTGACTTTTTTATATGAATTTCTTGTAAACATACTATATCTGCATTTTGTTTAATTAATTGGGCTAGTATCTTTCTCCTTTTTGTCATAGAGTTGAGGCCGTTTATGTTGATTGAAAGTATTTTCCTCTCCTCTTCTATTTTCTAGTTGAGTCTCGATCATTGTCTTGTGATTGCTCCGGTTTCTCTGTGTAACTGAGAGACTGTCTTACCCTCTTCTCTTTCTTGTAATTGGGTATTCCCTTGGTTTCCTAGGGGTTCGTCTGTACTCTTTTGGAGGTCTCGGTCTTCTTGGTAGTTCGTTTCCAATTCATCTTTACTGCTCTGTTCTTCCGGGCCTATCAGCCATTCATAAAATTCTTGAGCTTTCTCCATAGAATCTATTTTGATTTTCCTTTCCTCCCATGTGACTAGCATCCCCTCAGGGATTAGCCATTTGAATACGATGCCTTTTTGGTTTAAATGAGCTGCTAAAAATTTATAATCTCATCTTTGTTGTCTCACTCTTCTTGGAATTTGCTTAAAAACGATGATTTCTTTACCTTTATATAGAACTGGTTCTTCTTGATAGTTTGTATATGGTGTCCCGGACAGTCCTTCTTACAAATCGTACGTGGACTTCTTTGGGGCATTTGTGATGCCTCACATAGTATGTGCTGACTCTGTAAACTTCATCTAACTCTCTCAAGATGTCATCTTTATCTTTTTTCAGTAGCCCCGTCAGTATTTCCGCCATCACCTGCTCCAGATCTTCTCTTGATTCCTCTGTTCTGGAACCTCAGATATGCAGTGGCCTTATCCATCTCAAGAACGACTAGTGAGTCTTCCATTTCTTTACTCACATTCTTCAGATGTTCATCTACCCTTTTCAATTTCCTTTCAGTTCGTTCTGTCCTTTTCTCTACCTCTTTTATTGTTGCTTCATTTTTCTCCAATGCCTGCTGTATTGTTCCAACTTTCTCCTCTACTTTATAGATATCTGCTTTCATTTCTGCTTTTAGTCTCCCCATATCTTTTTTTAATTCATTTACATCTGTTCTCGTCTCTTTGTGGTTTTTCATCATTGTTTCTTGTAAATTCAGCATAGATTCTTGTAGGGAGAACAGGATCGATTGGATATTAGCATTCGAAGAAGTAGCTGGTTTCTTCAATGGTACTGTTTCCTCAATTGTCTTTGATGTCATGGTTGTCGATGTGGGGGTAGCTTCTTTCCATATTTCAGAGTTGTAGTTGTAGAAGTCATTTCTTTTAAAAATTGTTTCTGTTGTTGTAATATATTGGATATATTATTTCAGATTAACATTCAATGGTGAATTCTCTGTTAAGATTTACCAGTAATCTAATTAGTTATTCTATCTATCTGCTGGATATCTATACTCTTTACCAATTTAATAAGTAGAGGTTCTTATAGATAAAAATATTATCACAGTATAATTTCAAATCCAAGTTCTAGATCACATATATAATTTTGTAAGACCTTATTGCTCGACCTCTATATATAACTTCAGAATAATAATAATATATACAAGTATTGTACCCAAATCCAACTATATATAAATATTATAGTGTATTTTATCTATAAAGTGCTTTATCTAGATATGTATATTGTATGACCTTATTTTAAATGTTCTTAAACAAAAGTAATATTACATTAATCTCTAAGTGGATCAATTAAATATTTAGAGTAATCAACACAATAAATTTGAGTATTAATATATAAAACCAATTATAGTTATTAATTAACTGATGCTTAATATTATTAATATTTCCCTTGTCTTTTCCTATATATCTAATAGAAGTATAACTATCACTATTATTAATAAATCAATCAATTCAATTATTTAACAATCAATTACAACAATCAGTTCTCCTTTCCATATATAAATGTATTTATATAAAACTATAAAGAGAGATTAAGAGAGAGGAGGTGACTAATCATAGAACTGGAGAGTAAGAAAAGAAAGAGGCAAATGTATACCCAAAAAAAGGGAGAAGGAAAGGATTTAAAGTAGTTTTTTAGCTTTTCATTTCTAGGAGTTAAGAGCTTACACTCCGAATGCACCGGAAGTGCGGAATTGGAAACTGCTGAATAATGGCTGTGGTTATGCAGTATCTCAACACCCTCAGATGTATCCACTTCTTTTCATCTAAGCGTTCTTAAGTTCTTAAGTTCAGTTTTCCTGTATTTCTTCAGCTGGAGCTGCCTCAACTGAATCAATATATCACCTGGGCAGCAGCTATATAATTTACAGCAATTGTATTATTATAACAGTTTAAAAGTAACTTAGTATCGCCTGTGACAACGCGCTGTCTACATATATTCCATCGGCTCCGATCTTCTTCTCGTCTCAGATTTGGTAGAATCTTTCAAAATAAGAGTCCAGTAAAACAGTCCGAATCCCCTGCACCTTCTAGCCACTAAGTTCCCTTCCGTTGATATCGGTGTGATATATCTCCCTTGTTCTACAGAATACGTTGTAATGAGGTCCACATAAGATTATAAAGAGGTTACTTTCAAGCATGCTCAGAAATGCGATTCTTGACATTTTATGATCTGCTGGGAAAATGTAATCCTCCTATCCAATCATTGTTAAGTGGCTGCAAAAATGTCCTGGAATCCTCATGCGATTATGGCTTGTGCTATGACTGATAAAAAATCCTCCATCATCACAAAAAACATATTAAGAATATTTTCTTGTGGTTTAACACTTTGTCCACCACAATGCTGAAGTCAAAGTCCTCATCCACAATATATATCTACAGTAGAACTTTAAAAGAAAGAAAAGAGCTATTTACAGCATCAGGCTCTGTTAACATGGCACAGTGGTTAGAAGTAAAAAGCACTCAGAGGATAGTAATACCAATAGCACTTAGATTTATATACCATTTCATAGTGCTTTACAGATCTCTATGAGCAGTTTATAGAGTTAGCATATTGTTCCCAACAATCTGGGTCCTCATTTTACCGATCGTGAAAGGATGGAAGGCTGAATCAACCTTGAACTGGTGAGAATCAAACTGCTGGCACTCAGCAGAATTAGCCTGCAATACTGCATTCTCTGCTTTGTCCTGTTTAGTCAGATTTAAACAATATTAAAGAATGCTGTAGGCTTTTTGCATTTGCAGAAACTAAAAATACAGATTTGTTTCTACCATCATTGTAGAAAATGTGTAATGCACAGACTTCTATCTCTATAGCCATCAAGCTTTTTGGACCTAGAATCCATTTTTGGTTCACCCAATTGTGTGGGAAATTATTATTTTATTTTCAAACACTCTACAGGCTGATTTTTAAAATATGAAATATAAATAATGTGAAACATTATCAATTGTAACCTGATAACAAATAACTTTACCTCAATAAAGAAGGATTTTAGTTCAGAGAGATGCTGAAACAGATTGAGGGTGGAATTTTCATTTTTGGTCTGCTTCTGCAACACTTCCTCCACAGATAATCTTGCTGGATGGGGCTCCTAGAATAAGTCCAAAGAATTGGGAACACAATAATTCTTCAACAAATTATTGAAATAAGAGGAATAAAGGTCATGTGATTTGGCACAGTGTGTGACTGTGAGGTATGACAGGCAAGGCCTGAGAAGAAACCTCTGAAGCATGAGAACCATGATACACAGTCAAAGGCAGACTAAACATTTGGAGATGGTACCTGGGATTGTTAGTACTTCCAAAGGATTTACCTTCAATAGTTGGCAAGGTGTTTGTCCAAAGTTGTTAATCATCCCTTCTAAGGCTTTTCTTTCTTTCTCATCAGTTAAGGCATCCAGGTCTACAGCTCCTGCAATGATAGTCAAATGGCAAGTAAAATAAAGAAAATAATATACCTTTCTGTACATGGTTTTATAAGTATATATTACTTAATATTTCATCACTTGAAGTTGTTATGGGGAATTGTATGCTTGCTCCCTCTCTTGCAGTTATTGTAATGTTTCTCCATGTATTTACAGTACAGTAACCTCACTATCTATCTGGTATCCTTCAGATCTACTCAGACTACAAACTCCAAAAAGAATCAGGTTAAGAAAAAATCAAACTCTGATAGTGAAAGAGCAGATTTCATGAGGGCCTAAATGCCAAGGTCTATAACCAATCTGCTCTATCCATTTGGGTGCAACATGAAGAACAAGAATGAACCTAGTTTAATATGATGAAAAAGATTGACCTGAGTGATCCCATTTGCTGCAGCATGGTTTACAAAGCATTTCCTTTCATTTTTTAAAATTATTCAGCCCTAAGAAATTCTGATTATTCTTCAAGTCAGATTATTCTTTTATTTCATACTAGTTTAGATGATGTGCTAAACTGTGACCAAATAAAAACAGAAGTTTCCAATCCCCACCCATCCACCCCTGGCATATTTATAACAGAGCTGAAGAAAAGCATTTAAGGCTCAAGGTGTATTATTTAGAGATTGGTGTTACACACGGACCACCTCCTAAAGAAGGTCTTCAGTCTATGCTGTAAAGAATCATTTTATCATGAGAGGCACAGACTTCTAAAAGTTGGTGAATTTTAACCTTAGAATTTCTGTGGCAATCACATAATTGCCACAGAAATACCATGTAGCATCTTTTCTGACTAAAAGATGTCATTAACAAACATAAATTTCCATGAGCTGCATTTAATGTCATCAGATGCCTGGAAACTTCATGTAGTCTAGCCACTCTATGAATCTGACAATGCTTATGTCTGTTAATATAATTTGCTAGTCAGAAAAGGTGCTACTAGACTCTTCGTGACTTTTATGCCACCCTCAACTCTAATCTCTCTTTCTGCAGTGTCCAGTAAGAGTTGACTGAGTGGAACACTGTATGAGGACAAGGAGAACATTTCAAATAAAAATTGGACTTTTATCACATTAACTCTGTCAGTTAAAATCAACTTCCCAAATCTTAAATGATCCATATATCGATACTAAGTAGGCACAATGAAGTATTTGATTAGTGGTGAAATAGTGATGCCATGGACATGTCCATAAAACTACACAAAGATTGTTGGCCAGGATGTATTTTCAACTTTCAATTTAGTTTACAATTCTCGGATTTTGTAATAGCTGTCCATCTAAATACAGGTAATCCTCGACTTACAACAGTTCGCTTAGTGACCATTTGAACAACAGCATTGACAGAAGTGACTTATGATCATTTTTCATACTTATGACCATTACAGCATCCCCATGGTCACATTATTTACATTCGGATGCTTGACAACTGACTCACATTTATGACAGCTGAAGTGTCCCAGGGTCATTGTGACTTTCTGACAAGCAAAGTCAATTGAAAAACCAAATTCACTTAACAATTGTGTTACTAATTTAACAATCACAGTGATTCACTTAACAAATGCAGCAAGAAAAGCCATAAAATGGGGCAAAATTCACTTAACACATTTCTCATTTAGCAATAGAAATGTTGGACTCAACTGTGATCATAAGTTGACTATCTGTATTAACAAGGTCTGATCTTGCTTAGTTTTTTCTGGAGCACCCAAAAGTCAGTTAGATACTGCCACCTATCACTGTGATAAGTTATCACAAACATGATGTAATGCAGTGGTTCTTAACCTGGGCAATATTGCCCCCCAGGGGGCAATTTCATTTGTCAGGGGGTGATGGAACAAAAAGGGACAGCATGGGGGCGAAGGAATGGAATGGGAGCGATATGGGGGCGATGAAGCAAGAAGTTTTGGGGACACTTTTGAGACTTTTTTTCGTACAGTGAACCACTGTATATCTGTGGTACAAAAACATCAGATCGTTCGCTATTAGTGGATTGAACTGTGTTTTAAAATGTTCCTCCAGCTAGCTTCAGTACAGAACGCCGTACATATGTGAATACACATCGCTCATCTTCATGCGTATTGCACAGCAGCCTCTATCACTCTACCCCTTAAATTTGTCGCTCCGATTTTTGTTGCTTTCCTTCTGTAAAATTTTTCTTTGTGTCTTTTTAACCCTTTTTACAGTGTGCATGAATATATATTTTTCTCAAATCTTAATTTAGTTTCAGAGTTTTTGTCTTGAAATTCTTAGTTCCTGCATTGCGGTTTGTTCTTATGCCCTTTTTATATTTCTTTTTGCGTCTTAAAATTTACTTGTAATTAAATCATTAAATGTTACTGTTTTTTTCGGGCATTTCATTTTCTTGCAATTGAATTTTGTTTTCAGTGGTCATTGCATTTAAGTGTCTTGAATAAATAAGATAATAATGAAATACATGTATCACGAAGTTTGGGAGTAAAGTGATGGGTGGCATCAGAATTTTTCACACAATTGAGATATAGGGAAAAGACTGGAAATAAATTATTTGCATCGATATGTCCTGATGACAATTTTAAAGAAAACAAAAAACGCATTTGCATAAATTGAAGAGTTATTTCCCTGTGTTGTGACTGACAGATTATGTTGGGGGAGTGGGGCGATGATAACTTCCTCAATGGCTCAAGGGGGCGATTCTTTCAAAAAGGTTAAGAACCACTGATGTAATGCATACATATTATCACCAAATAGTTGGTCATTGACACATCGTTAATCATTCTCCCTAATTAACCATGTACAGATGCTAATGAAAAAGAATAATAGCAACCCACTTAATACTATGCAGCATTAATCAAATCATACAGCTATGAGATAGCAAATATTTGGTAGAGTGCAAAGTTTTATCTACGACATAATCAAAGCCTATTGTGCTCTCTCCTGCCCTTCCTTGGTTTAGCTTTTAAAGCTACTATTAACCTTTCCAACACCAGTGGTGGTATTCAGCCGGTTCGCAACAGATTGGGCGAACCGGTAGCAAGAATTTGGCGTGGGTCGCCAAACCGGTAGTAAGTTCTGGCTGGCTACGGCCCCCACCGGGTCACCCTCCGGCTAGATGCTCACTTACCCCGCCCGCCTGCCTGACATTCCCAGCCTTCCTGCCTGACATTTGCCTAAGGTATTTCTTTTTTTTCCCTCCCGACAATCAGCTGTAGATAAGATCAGCTATGCCGGGATTCCCCTTGCTGAGGCCCAGGAAGGCAAAAAATGGAGGGAGGAGCTCCCCCTCCATTTTTTGCCTTCCAGAGCCCCAGAGGAGCCTTAGGGGAGCAAAAACGCCCCCCCCCCAAGGCTTCTCTGAGGCTAGGAAGCTCCCAAAACGGAGCTTGGAGGAGTGCTGCATGCTCCTCCCATGCTCTGTTTTTTTCCTTCCTGAGCCTCAAAAGAGCTTTAGGGGAGCAAAAACGCCCCCCCAGGGGCTTCTCTGAGGCTAGGAAGCTCCCAAAAAGGAGCTTAGAGGAGTGCTGCATGCCCCTCCCATGCTCTGTTTTTTTTCTTCCTGAGCCTCAGGGGAGCAAAAACGCCCCCCAGGGGCTTCTCTGAGGCTAGGAAGCTCCCAAAACAGAGCTTGGAGGAGTGCTGCATGCCCTTCCCATGCTCTGTTTTTTTCCTTCCTAAGCCCCAGAGGAGCCTTAGGGAAACAAAAATGCACCCCCAGAGGCTCCTCTCTAGCTAAGAAGCTCCCAAAAATGGGTGGGGACTGCAAAAAAGAAAAGCCACACCCACCCAGTCACATGGCCACGCCCACCAAGCCACGCCCACAGAACCGGTAGTAAAAGTTTTTGAATACCACCAATGTCCAACACACATGATCTAATTATGAACCAAGAAACGATGGGGCTTCATACCTTCATAGGTACAGTAGTAGAAGACATTCAGAGCTTCCACTGCAGCTGGCCCCCTTTGTTTGTAGCCAAAAATCAGATCTATCCATTCATGGAGATGAGCAGAGACATATTCTGATTCCTAAGATAGCAAGAAAAAATTAAGTTCAGTACCTGAGTTCTTAAAAAAAATCTTCCAGCCCATTTTATTTTTGAAAAAAAGGCTTTTTCCAAATACACTTTGCTCTCCATATTTACATTCATTGAAAAAGATCATCCTAGTTTTATGATAATATAGCACATTATGATAATATAGCACATAGGAACTGTGAAATATAAGAAAATAAACCCAAGTTTCTACAACTATTCAGGAGAAAAAAAATAGGTACCAGAAAAGTACGATTTAATTCACCTATGGTAAAACCTCTAAGGATAAGCATAACAACTTACATTGCAAAAAAATATAAAAAGATTTTTTTCCAAAACTCTTGGCCAGATTAACCATATACTATCTACAAATTTTAGTAATTAAATGTTTAATTACTAGCTGAAGTGCTATCCATGGACCCAGATGGGTAACTGTGCTTTGAAGAGCAATTACACAATAAGCAACATTGTGTTTAGGCCACCCGACTTTCAAATGTTACATCTCAATTCTCTATCCAATTCTCAGTCCAATAAAATCAACAGGCTTTCAAACAAAGAGTTATTAATGTGGCTACTTAAGATGATATTGCAGCACTTAAATGTGTCAAATGTCTGAAGTGCCTGGCTCAACGCAAATCAGCCTCATGGTTAGAAAAATATATAACAAATACATTATATGTTACCTCAACATCTCAGAAGAGGTTTTTTTAGAGCTTGATTTGCACATCTGGACTCCATGGTGTAAGACATGGGAGGTTTCATGGGGTTCCAATCAGAGGTGGTATTCAACCAGTTCGCACCGATTCAGGCGAACCGGTAGCAGTGATGTGGCGTGGGTCACCGAACCAGTGGCGACCCCTAGTTGGCCACGTCCCCAACCCGGTCGCCCGGTCGCCCACTTGCCCTGGTCATTCTCTAGCTTTCCCTACCACGTGACCGCCATGGCACAGCTTGGGCAGATGTTTGAGGGCTGCTGCACATGCGCACTGTGTTTGCAGCCGTTACACATGCAGTGCACGTGTGCAGCAACCCTGGGACATCCACCCGCCTGGCCGCCCTCCCAGAACATATTTTCTTCCTTTTCCCGGCAGATGTGCCTCTTCCAGCCTGGCCTAGCCCAGCCAGCCAACAGGTGGGTGGGCGGATGTTCCGGGGCTTCTCACCCCCCTTGTTGCAAGATGCCTGCAGCTGCTGCGTGCTTTTTTTTGGTGCGGTTGCAGTCCAGCAGCCATACCCAAAAAAGCATGCCCTGTTCTATGTGCTGGGCCCAGCAAGTCCGAGTCGCCAGTGCATAGAACAGGGCAGTACCAGACTGTTGGAGAAGCGGAGCGAAGCCAGAGATCAGTACCTCTTTCACAGCACAAGAAGCCTCCCCAAATCGGCCAGCTGGTCTCCTCCTTCTCTGCCTATTTGTTCTGTATGGCCGAGGAGGAGGAGACCAGCCGGCCAATTTGGGGAGGATTTCTGCCCGAAAGAGATGGCTGGAGACCGAAAAAGAGTCGCCTCCAGCAGCTGCCCCTTTGTATGCCTCTCGGGCATACAAAACAAACAGGCGGAGAAAGAGAAGACCAGTCAGCAGATTCGGGGAGGATTTCTGCATTGTGAAAGAGGCGGCTACTGATCTAGGGCTTTGCTCTGCTTCTCCAATGGTCCGGCGCAGCCCTGCTGCTCGCACTAGCCAGGCCCGGCATAAAGAAGAGGGTGTGTTTTTTTCGGTGTGGCTACTGGACTGCACACAGCAGCTGCAGGCATCTTGTGACAAGGGGGGCGAGAAGCCCCGGGACATGTGGTCACTTGCTGGCTGGCCAGGCCGGGCTGGAAGAGGCACGTCCGCCAGGAGAAGGAAGAAAGCATGCTCCAGGAGGGCAGGCACTGGGCAGTCCCAGGACCATTTAAAGGTCGACTTTAAGAGCGCCCCCATGGAAGAAGCCGAGAACCGAGAGCAAAAGTAGTGGCAGTGGGGTTGACGGGCATGTGTCCCTCCACGGGGAGTGTAAAGGGAGGCAGACACCACACTTCTGAGGAAAAAAGGAGGTGCTGAAGCCCTGGCTGTCACCTGGGAGGGTCCCAGGGAGGGACTCATCATACGCCCATCGCCCCCGCTGCCGCTACTTTTGCTCTTGTTCTCAGCTTCTTCCATGGGAGTGCTCTTAAAGTTGATCTTTAAGAGCTGAAAGACATTTCATTAGATCGCCATCAACTCAACATTGGGAGAGGTGTAGTCCCTGAATTCACAAGAAGTCTTCTTTCACACTCCTTGTGCAGTCCAACCACTGGTCCCAACTGAAAAAAGATTTTGCATTTGTAGAGCACCAGCCATTGAAGACACTGGAAACATTCTTGTCAACTGCAAATTGTATTCTCCAGAAACAGCCACTTATTTAGCCCCTTATTTAAAAACTAAAAAATATTCAGGTTCCCAAGGGAAACACTCTTATTACAGGGAACAAACCTGCAAATGATCAATAAAACTGCAATTCTTATTTCAAAGGCCACCTCAAATAGGAAAGAATATCTTGTTTACCATAAATTGGAATTAACTCTAGGATGACGATATAGTATGAACTTAAGTTTTCTTTTTATTTATTTGCATTTTTTATTTATTGGCATCAGTTTTATATGTTTGATTCAATCAATTGACACAATTGAGTTATCTTCTATTTTACCTTATACTATTTTATCTTACTTATCTCCAATTTATCATGTATCCTATATTTTATTCTGTTTTATCTCACTTCACTGTATTTTATCCCATTTTACTGTATTTTACTATGGTTAGTATCTGTTTGATATGGTTGATTGATTAATTAATAGTAAACCATACTGTATCAAGAAGAATGAGGAGAGAAAGGCCACTGAAAATCATTTTATGTGATTGTGAATACTATTCATTAGTGAATGCCATATCTTTTAAATTGTTTAAATTTATTTATTTTTATCCTGCCTCTGTTATTTTACAAATTACTCAAGGCAGAAACATATTCAACACACCTTCATTTTATTTCCTGTCAACTTACACATATACTCTGAGAGTCCTTTGTGCTAAACACACATTTTTAAATCAATCATTCTCTCTCCAGAGGGACTATAACTCACCAATGCTTTCCTATGTTTGAAAATGAAGTCTTCTGGAGAATGAGCCCATTTTGGTAGGACAACATCATTTATCTCTTCTTTTGAAATCTGGAGCTGACCAAAATTGAAATCTGCATATAAGACAAAAGGATTTCAGGTGCAATAAAGATGATAAAATGCTTATCAGAAGTTATTGTTTTCTAAGCCAGATACCATTGCAGGAAAAGATGACAGAAGAAAAGCAGTTAATCAGGACAATCAATGTCTCGTATATTTATTTTATATAGAACTGGCTTCTCTGAATTATGTAATAGAATAAAAGCATTTATGGCAAAAGTGTAATTTAGGAATTTTTGTATGATAAATCAGATTTTCTATTCATTCTGTAATCACAGAACATTAGCCAATGTGTTGCAGGAGAAGAGTAGGCAGATGAAGAATAGGAAGATGGCGGCGCCCAACTAGGAAGGTGAGGCTCTGGCTCCTGGAGCACTATCACTATATAAAGCCACCACCTGTACCAGAAATCACTTTTAAAGCTGCTGCCTGGCCAGAAACCTTGAGTAAACCGGAGCTCAAAAAACGCTGGATTCCGAAGCCCTGGGACCCTAATCACGCCGGTGGAGCTCTTGCTAGCTGGAGCAATTGTACCATTATCAACCTTCTTCGGAGAGCCTAACCAAAAACATAAACCAGAGCCCAAAAAAACCCGCTGAATTCTGGAGCCCTCCCCTCCTTCCCCAGAGAAGCGGAGCTCCTTTCCTCGAGCCTATTAACCACACCAGCGGAGCTCAAGCTAGCCGGAGCTCTTGAACTGGATCACTTGGAGCCAGCGGACTGCAAACAACGCACCTTCATTTAAATCCCCCACACAGCTGATCGGAGTATCTTCCACGCCAGACAAGGTGTCTCCATTCAAATCCCCCACAGAGTTTCCCCAGAGCCACAGAGGATAGCTGGCAGGGAGAAACAACAAGGGAGGAGAGACAGACCAAGACTTGAGGAGAAGGACATAACTAGTAGATAGTCCTGAGAGAATTATAAACAGAGATACTGAACAACGTGGAGATTCTGAGCTGGCCAGAAGACCTGAGAGGCAGAATGAAACTAGCCTCTACCTCACCAGGAAACAATCAATTAAGCACCATTAAACAACCTCTACCTCACCAAGAAACAATCACTTAGATGTCATTAAACCAGTGGTGGTGTTCTACTGGTTTACAAAATTTTAACTTTCATTCCTCCATTTAAATTACCCAGCTGATTATAGACATTTAAATCCCCATTCAGCTGATTGAAAAAGCTCCATTTAAATCCCCACCCAAATCTCATCCATTCAAAACTCCCAAGTAGATGATTGGAGAGTTCATTCAAATCTTCCCCATTCAATCTCTCAAGCAGCTGATTGGAATATCTCCATGATCTAATGAAACGTAACTGATTAAAGGATCTTCCACAGAACACTAACAAAGCTCCTTCAAGCAACGCTACCTCTTTAAAAAAAAAGAAAAGAAAACCCAAATGTGTCTTTAAGAAAAAACCAAGGAACTTTTCACTACCAACCTCCAATACTTCACTACCTCCACTATTTCATTACCTCAAGACCAATTATTGATAGATAATGCTTTGTCTAAAATAATTGATTTATCATTTAATAGTATAATAATTAATTGTTAAATGACCACTAATTACTGATTTATTGATTGATAGTGATTTAATGCTGTATAATTGATTATCTAGTTGATTGATTGATTGATTTTTTTAGTAATAAGTAACCTTACTATTGATTTGTTCTCTAACTTATCAATTAACATATATTAATTACCAACATTCATTAAGTAACTGTCTACCTGTCATATTAATTTAGCTATTGTAATTGTTTAGTGTACTATTGTCATTGACCATGCCAGCCAAAAACTCCAAACCCTCCACCAAACATCAACAAAAGAATAATATCTCTACCAATGACCTCTCAGACTCCTGCACATGCTTCAAATGTCTTGAAATATCAATGAAAGCAAAAACAACGTTAAATGCCACCTATGTGACAATCAGGTCCACCTCGCGTGCTTAAACTTAACCAAAAGCCTAGCTGATCTCCTAAAACCATCAGATACATTTCCTTGTCTATGTCCATCTTATTTACCTAAGCTAAACAAACTAAGTACTCTGCCTGACAGAGTTGAAAGCATAGAATCATTCATGCACTCAACAGAAGAATGCTTAGTAACACGTTTTGAAACATCTATACAAGCAAACCTAATTTCTTGAAAAAAAGTACAGCACAGATAAGCGAATACCTATCAGCTCAAAATCAAATCCCAACTCAACAACCACTACCACAACTGCTTCCTCAACTACTACCTGAACTACAACCAAAAATAACCACCAAACCACAGCCACAAATAATCACTATCCCTTCAAATAATACCACAAATGATATCCCCTTATTCATCAGAGACATCATGGAATGTGATCAGAAACATCCAAATGCCATCTTATTTAGTCTTGAAGACACCAAAGAATCTGATGATATCCCCAAAGTTCGCAATATTATAAGCAACTTAAATACAACAAACATCTCTCCTGAAGATATCATTGAAATAATCAGAGATCGCCCTGAGTTCAAATACAATGATGGCTCGGTGGCCCCAAGATTTTGTAGAGTTGTTTGCAAAAATGAGTCCAGCAAATGGATATTCATTCATACAATAAATGCCATTGCTAAAATCAATACCACCCATAACAAACTTCGCTCACGACCAGACTTATCCATACTGCAAAGAATCCGCTCCTGTGAACTCCGCACAGAACTAAAAAAACATCTAGACAATGGAAAGAAGGACCTATACATTGACTACCATGCTGACTGTATCAAAACTAAGTCACACAACCTGCAACTCAGCATCCAACCCTACTTCAACCAATCCACCATCACCCAAAACTAGGCCCGCCCGCCCCTAACTACTTCGATTCCAACTACAACTGGCCTTAAATGCAAGCTACTCAATGCAAGAAGCCTTGTAAATAAAATACCTGAATTTCTCCTCTTGATATTTTTATGGACTACAAATTAAAGAACCTTTTTCCAACAGTGACCACAGTATGATTGACTTTTGTCTCAACATACATCCTCACAAAAATCACCATGACAGGATCCCCAATTATAACTTCAAAAAAGGCAACTATGATCTTATAGACAACGATCTCTCATCTCTTGATTGGCAAATTCTATTCACTGGATGCAATACTATTGAAGACCATTACAACATATTTTTACTTGAAGTCAAAAGAGTCATTAAACTATATGTACCAACAACAACTCCCAAAACCATGAAAAACAAACTACCCATAACAATAAGGAAGTTCCAATCCAAAAAGAAATCCCTTTGGCAGAAAAACAAATCTGGTCACGTTGCCAACTTTAAAAGCCAATACAAAAATTTATGCCACCAGATAAAGACTGAATGCACCAATTATCACATTAAACAAGAGGAAAACCTTCTATGCACCAATTCCACCCGCTCTTTCTACAATTTTGTAAACAACAAACTAAAAGACTCAAGGTCTATCCCACCCCTGAAAGGACCTAAAGACTGTAACAATTTTTTTTTAATTTGCATTTATATGCCGCCCTTCTCCGGATACTCAGAGCGGCTTACAGTCTATGGAGCACCATGCTAAGTGCTCAGCAATAGCCTTCATTCCATTGTATATGCCTGCTTATTACTAGGGCTTTTGGACCCCTCCAAGCGGCATTTTTACAAAGTCAGCTTATTGCCCCCAACAATCTTGGGGTCCTCAATTTACCTACCCCGAGAGGATGGAAGGCTGAGTCAACCTTGAGCCTGGTGGGATTCGAGCCTGCACTAATTGCAGGCAGCTTGCACTAAGTGCTAGATGATTAACAGCCTGTACCACCAGGCTGTTAATTAACGGCCCATTAAATGACACCATTAAAGCCAACCTCTTTAACACATTATTTGGCTCAGTATTTGTAAACAGCAATGGATGATGCTCAATATTTCCTAGTCGAACCACAGACAACTACAATGATCTAATGCATATCGATTTTACAGAAGACAATGTTGAAAAAGCACTACGCAATCTAAAACCATCTCTATCTACTGAACTGGACAGAATATGTGCCTACTTCTTAAAAAAGCTATCCACTGCCATAGCAGAACCTCTAAGCATAATCTTTGAAAAATCTTTCAGGACCAGTTCCTTGCCAAACCTATGGTCACTAGCCATGGTCATCCCCATCTTCAAAAAGGGAGACCCCAGCCTAGTTGAAAATTTAGAGATCAATCTCTTTATGCTGCGTCACCTGTAAAGTCATGGAATCAACTATTAACCAATCCATTATCCTCCACTTAAGAGACAAACAACCTACTCTCTAACAAATAATTTGGTTTCAGAAAAAAACTATCCTGTAATCTGCAACTCTTACACTGCAAAAACATATGGACTACACAACTTGATCAGGGCAAAGCAATTGACACAATTTATATAGATTTCTGTAAAGCCTTTGATTCAGTGGTACACGACAAACTACTACTAAAACTAAAATGTTATGGTATCTCTAACACCTGCATAACTGGATAGAAGCATTCCTGTCAAACAGGCAACAAATGGTCAAAATTGGGAGAGTCCTATCAAATCCTGTACCTGTCAACAGTGGTGTCCCCCAAGGCAGCATTCTAGGATCAACTCTCTTCATACTCTACATAAATGACCTCTATGATTAATATGTGATCATATTAAGAGCAACTGCGTTCTTTTCACTGATGATGTAAAGCTATTCAATACCACTGATAATACTGCTACCCTTCAAAAAGACCTCGACTATGTGTCAGAATGGTCAACAAATTGCAACTTCAAATCTCAACAAACAAATGCTCTGTCTTACATACTGGCAAAAAAATCAGAAAAGAAAATACAAGCTGAATAGTCAAGACCTTGTTGATGACCCAAACTTTGTCAAGGACCTTGGAGTACTCATCTCTAGTGATCTAAGTGCTAGAGCCCACTGTAACTACATAGCCAAAAAGGCATTAAGAGTTGTAAATCTAATCCTGCGTAGCTTTTTCTCCAGTAATATCACTCTACTAACTAGAGCATACAAAATATTTGCTAGACCAATACTTGAATACAGCTCATCAGTCTGGAACCTGCATTACGTATCTGATATTAATACAACTGAGAAAGTCCATAAATATTTCAAAAGAAGAGTTCTCCACTCCTCTACTCGTAGCAGAATACTTATGCCACCAGACTTGAAATTCTAGACCTAGACAACCTAGAACTATGCTGCCTTCGGTCTGATCTAACTATAGTACATAAAATTGTACATTGCAATGTCCTACCTGTCAATGAATACTTGAGCTTCAACCATAACAAAACAAGAGCATACAATAGATACAAACTCAAGGTAAACCGCACCTAACTTGATTGCAGGAAATACGACTTCAGCAACAGAGTGGTCAATGTCTGGAATACTCTGCCTGACTCTGTGGTTTCTTCCCCAAACCCCAAAAACTTTAACCTTAGACTGTCTACTATTGACCTCACTCCTTTCCTAAGAGATCTGGCGTGCATAAGTGCACCAGCGTGCCTACCGTTCCCTATCCTATTGTTTCTTTTTTTTCTTATTCGTATCCATTTCATGTATTCATAACCATGTTTATACTTATACCTATTATCTAATAATCGTTTGACAAAATAAAATAAAATAAATAAATAAATAAAAGAATTTGGGGGCAGGGGGAAGACTAAAATGCACCATTAGTTTAGAGTCTTTGTGTTGCCACAAGATCAAAATCCAGCCCACCCCCAAATTCTGTTGACTCTTATCTAATGTCAATTTAATGCTGATGTTAGTTAACTAGATTCTTTATGTATATAAGCTTCAATAAATCATTTATGCCACAATCCACATGAATGGTCCTGATTCTTTGCACCTGACATAGTGTTACTTAAACAACAAAAGAGATTCCATTATTCTGTGCAGCTTATTATTGCTTTAACTTCTTACGATTTTGATTCTCTAAGAACTCTGGCAAGTAGAAAAATTCTGGGATTAACTCATTCACATCATTTGGATTGTCCATGAGAGCTTGCCAAGTAGCATGAATGGAATGGAACTGTCGATCCGCGCAGTCAAATCTGCAAAGAGAAAATACAAAGGCAAATTCCCAAATTACACATCAATATTTTCACTGAAATTCCATTTAAATAATGGAATTGCACTTAACTTTAGCTCACTGCTCTTCCTATAAATTCAAATATGGGTGCAATTTCTAAAAAAGTAATAAACTTACTTATTGGGTAACAACACATATCTGGAGCTACACATCATTTGCACACATTCTTGCATCACATTTGAACTAAAACACAAAATTTGTCCATTCAAGAACTCTATTTAGCTATTAGCATATAAATGAAGCTCTAGATAGCAACAAATTGCATGGTGTGGCCATTATAAGACTTCATGGGAAATTTGGACATCTCCAAGATGCTAAGATTACCTGGCAAAGTATCAGAAAGCCACTATCGGTTCATAAGTTAAATATCTTATATATTTTTTTTAATATTGTAAGCTGCCCAGAGTTACCCTGTGGTAAGATGAATTTTATAAACAAACAAATAATATTTTTGTTTTTTTGGAAAGGAGGCTTTTCCTTTGCTTCCTGTACTCAGCTCCTCTGAAATATATGCAAGGGGGCTTCTCTTCCGAGAAACAAACATTTCTACCTTTAGCATGTGAAGTAATGATACTTTGTTCACTTTCAAAGAAAATAATACATTCTGCAATTCAGCCTTTAAGCCAACAACATAAATCACTTAATATCATACCTCCCACTCTGAAGCTGGATATGCAAAGTGGTAAAAGGTTCAACCCGAATGAGATAATGCATGACCCCAGCTGCATTGGAGTAGTGAGTCCCATAGTGAAACTTGTCAATAATTCCAAGGGGGTCTTCAAAGTTATCATATCTTAAAAAGCAAAACAGAAAAATAACTGAATCTTTTGGTATTTATTGTTTTATTCACTCTGAGAAATTATATTAGTATCATTTACCATCTGAGAATAAAGAACACCCAGAGTTTAAAAATAATAGACAAAAAGAATCTGGGAGCTAATCTATCAAGTTTTTTTTTTCTTTTTTTAACTAGGCTGGGCTTGAAACACTAAAGTAAACCAGTATTGACTTTTTAGTTATGACTATATACTTAATAAACACCATATAGGTGAGTCTTTGAAAAGCAAGGAAAAAATAACGATTTTTACACTGAAAATATTTTATACAACAATTTTACATTTTCTATACTAATATACAGCACAAAGACTCTGCCTATCATCCAAATAATTCCTTTCAATTAAAAAAATGTTTAAGCATTCATATGCACCAACTTCACAATGCTTCTTTCACTGGGCTTTCCTAATGTAACATGCAGCCCCAAATTCTCAATGATAAACAACCATTATTTTAGCAATATAGCTATCAACTTTCTTTTATTATTGTTTTATTATTGCTTACTTCCCTCCACGGCCAATAACTATGCTTCAGTTTTATTGGTTGGGACAATTTAAAATGCTCTTATCCTACTGTAAATGTGCTTATCAATGAATACTTGAACAGTTTTCTTAAATTCTTCACTACCATCTGAACAATAAATTCCACTTACTAGTTGGAAGAGAAGAACAAGCATAAACATTAAGTAGAAGTAGATCTATAATAAGGACATCAATTAAATGATTATTTCAAAAGAAATACCTTTCCTTTACAGCTCTCACATTCTTTTCATTCACTACACCAATAGGTTTAGACAAATCCCGAAATACTGCAGGATTATTCAAATCCAATTCTTCTGAAATATAATCCTGCAGGATCCATGGAAACTTGAACAAAAAGGAGAATATTCTTCAAATCTCATATTTTTTGATAAAATATAATATTATGTCTAATCAGAAACAATGGACATAAATAATACTTACAACAGGATATTGTGCAAGATCATTGTAGGTTCGTCCTGCCATAGTATTTAACTGAATGAGGTAATCAAAATTGGATATTTCCCTGTTCACCCATTTCTAAATAAAGAAAACAAAATGTTGAAGCTAATGTTGTGTAAAGAGAGTTAGTGATGTATTTTAGTATAATTCAAGCAAACGAAAGGGTAAACTTAAAGCAGCATTTATGTTTATTCAGATTCATGTCACCCGACTCCTATAACCCATACAGAACTAGAACCATATAACCATGAAAAAAAATTTTTTAATCATATTATTGTTGCTTTCCTATATATTCCAACAAATGTGACTTGCATCAGAATGCTCCATTTAGGATAAGGTTGTGTAAAATAAAGCTAATAGTTTTGTCATTGTTGAGAAGGAAATCGATTTCAACCTATATACATCACAATTTAAAATTTATTGTACTCTTCAAGTGATAAACTGTTTTTAATATAGAATAGAAGCAGAAAAAGAAGCATTTAAATAACTTCTATTTATCTATATTTTTAAAAATTAACTCAGACATCAGTTGAGGGAGCTATTATACCAAGTAAAAAGAGACATGAATTATTTTTAACGTCCCCACCATTCAGCTTATTATCCTACCTGAGTCAATCCAGAAGTTTTGAATAATTCTTGGGGAGATCTGGTCCCACTAATATTTTGAGAACACAGAGACAGAATTCGGCTATATATTTTGTTTCTTGCCTACAACAAAGAAGGTATATAGGTTAATTTATTAAATAACATCATCAGAATTTCCCTATTTTCATATTTGGGCTTGCTGTTTTGGCAACCTGATTCTGGGGCTAATCATGCAATTCAATTTATCATTTTACTGTAATAAATTCTCATGCATTTCAATAAACACTATTACATTATTTAATGGTGCTTTGCCTCAACATTTGTCATCTCCAGCAATGATGGCCAACTACACTAAGCATTGAAGAAGGGTATATGCTCAACGAAGATGTTAAAACCAATGTTGGTTTTCTTTTAAACATACCTGCATAAAACATGATATTTGAACTAGATATTTTGGCTTTCATTATTAAACATGTCAGCTAATCACAAAAAAAGTTAAATATGCACCTAAGATCCTAATATGAAATAAAACCATTCAATTACTTCACCATCCAAGCTGGGTTCATTTTAGCACAGTCAGGAATACTGTTGAATTGAACCCATTCATCTGTCCATAGGAGATCACTGGCCAAAGTTACTCAGTAATGAAAATGATATTTTAGGGATTTCTCTCAAGGTATTCTGCATAAGAAACAAGTAAAATTACTTACCTCCTTTTTAAAGTTAAGGAAATAATTAGTCTGGTCAATAAAGAAGATCTCTAAAGCCGACCTCCTCAGATTATAACGGCGCAAGTGAATCTCTCGAATTTGAGAAAGAGGCCATTTAAAATCAAAACCTATACCTGGATGAAGAAGAATTTCAATTTATTCTTAACTATATTCAAAGAGAAGGTATATGATAATTATGAAAGTCAAGAAGATCTGGTAAAGTCAAGAAGATCTGGTAATATGGTTGGAAAAGTTTAAAAAATGCCAGTTGGAATGAGCTAAAATAGAAACCTTGCTAAAAATCATAGAAGGACTGAGCAATCAGAGGCATCAGGATCATATTTCAAACTACCTTTTTATAGTTCCCTGTCACTGAAAGTCAATAGTAACATTTATTAACAATTAAGATATGAAACAAAGAACTGTAGTATAAATTCTAATCCGTTGTAATCCGTTAAACAAAAAAGAACAAATGACAAATAAATCTGCCCCAATAACCTCCTCCTTGCCCCTTCCAAAGAACCTATGCACCCAGAAAGCAGATAAAGGCAAGCTGAAGTGTGAAGCTGCATTGTGAGAGGCTGGGAAAGGGGTTGGGAGCACTTTCAACTTGCATTCTTATAAATAGATGTTTATGATAGCAGCCATTTTCAGAAAGTTATCATGTCACATCCCCCAAATCATCAATCACAAAAGATTAAGGGGAAGATTTGGCAATCAGTAATATTTTTCTCCACGGCAATGCAAATGGAGAATTCTTGATTATTAAGCATTTGAAATATTTCTTCCAGAAATTCATTCCAGTGTGAAAGAGCGTGTGTAGCCAATTAACTACTCTATACAACACAGAGTAGTGCAACCAAAGTCCAAAGGTCTTACCTTCTTTTTCAATGCTGCCATCATAAAAGTAAATGTGTTGTGTAGTGACCTCCAGCCTGCCAGATATTATATTCATTATTGTAATAAGTTCACAGTCTTCTGAAAGCACAAGTTTTTCTTTTTGACCGTGCTCTTCCTTTTCATCCCTGCAGCAGAAATATCAAATGAGAGGCTTGGTTAGCTGGAGAACACAAAAACTACAAAATAAGGCATCAGCATTTCTTACAAAATAATCATTATTTGAATCTCTTAAACATATCTTATACAAATGATCCATCACTAAGTACTAATTAAGTAACCAGATTAATCTCAAGTATGATTAGCAATGTTTTTGCTCTATACCTTAAACAAGTGACAACAGAAAGAAAACACTCCTTAAGAAGAGAAAACCATGAATAAACGAAAATTTCATCCTGTAACAAATTTCTCATTTCTAAGTTATGAACAGTGAGAACTTAATTATCACACTGCCAGCACAAGAGATACTAAACATGATTCCTAAAATATATTTTATTTAGATCTTTTATATAATTAAAAGAAAATATAGTTTGAGCATGTGGTTTTTGAAATAAAATATCTGAATATAAGAATAAAGTAAAAGGGTAGGCAAGTTGTAAGTAAGTAAATAGTTTTATCTGAACTTGCTTAGCAGAAGAGATGTGGTATTAGTCTATATTTACTATCTATGGCCAATGAAAAAAAATGACAAAGGATATTATATTTAATTTTTTAAACTATATTTTCAAAAATCATGATATGAAACATTAAAAGTATTTGTTTCCTTGACAATTTTGTAATCTGTTTTCTTATTAGTAGTTTTGAAATTTTTTTGAAATTTTTTTTTCCTTTGGAATGAAATAAATTTTCATCTATCAGAATGCAGCTAACCATCGTATTTGGTGGACTGTTTCATTCCAAGTTTAAAAAGAAAGATATTTCCATTTCATGCATGCTCATGTCTGAATTGGAATACATTCTGTAGAATTTAAAAAAAAATCCTGATGAGCATCCCCACAATATTTGCAGCCATACTCTTTGGAACCTGGTTCTGAATTCATGTACTCTTCTACATACATATTTGTATTGGATGTTGGATCTTCATCTGGTAGTTCAAGTATATCATCTTCCATTTCATTGACTTTTACTTGCTTCACTGCCTCCAGAAGCAAAGCTTCCCTTGATGGTGGCATCTGTAATACTCCTTGAAAGATGAAGTGGGAATATTCAATTAATCAACTTCATTTTACACTCTAATAGAGCATGTATTTCAATGAATAAAATAAACACGAAGAACAATTAATCAGTGGAACAACTTGCCTCCTGAAGATGTGGGTGTTCCAACACTGAAGGATTTTAAGAAGAGACTGGACAACCATTTGTCTGAAATGGTATGGGGTCTCCTGCTTGAGTGGGGGATTGGACTAGAAGACCTCTAAGGTCCTTTCCAATTCTGTTATTCTGTAACATTGCATTGGCATCACAGTAGGACTCCTTTTTTTCTTTCTGCACATGCAGAAAGGATTATTGAACTAGCTGAAGCACTTTATGTATTCCTCCACATGTGTATTTAAGAGAAGTTACTTAGCAGAGCTTTGCAGGCTACAAAATTGTATTGTCAATACTTGCTCATCTGCATTCTTACTTGTAGCCATTAAGATGAAGAGACAATACGGGTTCCCTAATCTAACATCCTCCAAGGGAAGGGAGAACAATAACTACCTAAGAACAATGTTCTCATAAAAAAGGATCACTTAATATTTGCAGGTGCTGCCTGCTACAGATCCTATTTATTAATTAAATTTACTTTTATTTCATTCAATAAAATCATTCTGAGTTATTTTACACTGGTTTGAGCCTATTTCCTTCAAATCCTAAAAAAAAAGTATTAGTTTCTGTTTGTCTACTGGGCTCCCAACATTCCTCCATTAGTAGAAAAATTCCTAAATTACGTAGTTCCATTTATATTATCGTGTAATTTTAGCAGATAAGCAAAAGCAGATTTGCTCAGAAAAGGAACACTTTTAACACAAACAGAAAATAGAATTTTCTATACTTGAAAGAAATTAAAAAGTTCAGTGAGAAATCAGGATTGAATATTTTAAAGAGCATCACAAGCATCACAGCCACTTAGCCTCACCTAGATTATCCCTCAGGGCACTGGCCTCCTGGTGAGAGTTGAAATTGTAATTTTGCACTAATTTTAGCCTCATTCGTGAATAATTTTCCACATTTGAAAGTTTCCAGTGAATAAGATTTGGCTTCCTGATGAAAGGGTTATACCAAAAGAAATTGAACAACATTAGGCATGTGATGTTACTGTTTGTACTGAAAAGAATGAGAAGATGTGAATACAAGATCTTTTTTTAAAAAATCTGCAGCAGTTAGATTTTCTATTTCATTTTTTTTCCTCTCTACTGTTCCAGAGGAAGCAGAAAATCCCTCTAGTTGGGGAAAATAACTTGAGTCCTTCTTATAGAAAATGATCATCAAGCAAGCTGAACTGGATCTCTTCGTTATACTAAAAGCATACAGGCAATTTTTTAATCTCTCTTTGATCATTATGAATTATCTCTGCCAATAGTTCAAAACAGCCCTGACTTCCCCCTCAAAAAAAGAGGGGACTAGGCATTTTTATTGCATGTGAAGTCAGGGCTTCAACAAGAATCATGAAATCTAATGGACTAACCATGATATCTCAAAGCAAGAGTGAGCAGAATTCCAATTGGCAGGACCAATTTTTTTCCTTTAGAATTCTAAGTGTAATCAACTCCCGAGTGTAATCATTTCCCGAGACTCTGGCTCATAACTCGCCTGGAGACTTGGTGGCCACCTGGGATAGTTGGCTGCCGAGGCTCTGGACCGAGTTGTGCCTTTGCGACCTCTGACCCGGCACAGATCCCATCCAGCTCCATGGTTTACGGAAGAGCTACGGGAGATGAAGTGCCGGAAAAGACGTCTGGAGAGTGTTTGGAGAGCTAGCCGCACTGAGTCTGACCGAACACAGGTGAGGTCCCACATTAGGACCTACCTTGTAGCGATAGAGGCAGCGAAGCGTTCGCATTTCTCCGCCCTTATTGCATCGGCAGAAAATCGGCCTGCCGCTCTGTTTAGAGTGACCTGCTCCCTGCTGGAGCCGAGAGCGCGGGATGACCTCTTGCAGGGTAGGGCAGAAGAGTTTTCCCGATTCTTGCACGACAAAATCGCTCAGATTCGGGATGGGCTGGACTCCAATTGGGTGGTCCCGGGGGAGGTGTCCGGGGCAGGTCTTGAGACTATTATCTGGGAAGAGTTTGACCCTGTGACCGCTGAGGGTGTGGACAGGTTGCTGGGGGGGCTGAATGCCACCACATGTTTGTTGGACCCGTGTCCCTCCTGGTTGGTTTCGACCGCCAGGGAGGTGATACGAGGCTGGCTCCAGGGGATTATCAACGCTTCATTGAGAGAGGGGTCGCTCCCTACTGCCCTGAAGATGGCGGTGGTGCAGCCCCTCCTCAAGAAGCCTGCCCTGGACCCGGCTGTTTTAAATAACTATCGTCCAGTCTCCAACCTTCCTTTTTTAGCGAAGGTTGTTGAGAGTGTGGTGGCACATCAGCTCCCTCAGTACCTGGAGGAAGCGACTTACCTCGATCCATTCCAATCGGGCTTCAGGCCTGGGCATAGTACCGAAACAGCATTGGTCACATTGGTTGATGATCTCTGGAGGGCCCGTGACAGGGGTTTTTCCTCTGTCCTGGTCCTGTTAGACCTCTCAGCGGCTTTTCATACTATCGACCATAGTATCTTATTGCGGCGGTAGGAGGGGTTGGGGTTTGGAGGAACTGTCTTGCGATGGTTCTCCTCCTTCCTCTCCAACCGCTTGCAATTTGTGTTGACGGGGGGGAGAGGTCCACCTCTAGGCCCCTCATTTGTGGGGTGCCTCAGGGGTCGGTCCTCTCCCCTCTTCTGTTCAACATTTATGTGAAGCCGCTGGGGGAGATCATCCGGGGTTTTGGGGTGCGGTGTCATCTGTATGCGGATGATACCCAGCTTTACATCTCCACCCCAGGCCACCCCAATGATGCTGTGGAGGCTATGTCCCGGTGCCTGGAGGCCGTGCAGATTTGGATGGGCGGGAACAGGCTCCGGCTCAACCCGTCCAAGACTGAGTGGCTGTGGTTTCTGGCGGCCCGATATAGTCAGCTGACTCCGTCGCTGGCTATTGGGGGAGAGATTTTACCCCCCACAGAGAGGGCTCGCGATTTGGGTGTCCTCCTGGATGCACGGCTGTCTTTAGAAGACCATATTACAGCCATCTCCAGGGGGGCTTTTTATCGGGTTCGCCTGATTCACCAGTTGCGGCCCTTTCTGGATCAGGACGCCTTACGCACGGTCACTCATGCCCTTGTCACCTCTCACCTGGACTACTGTAACGCTCTCTACATGGGGCTCCCTGCGTGGAGCACCTGGAGACTCCAACTGGTACAAAATGCGGTCACGCGGGTGGTTATGGGGGCATCACGAAGCTCCCATGTGACGCTTCTCCTGCGCGAGCTGCATTGGTTGCCGGTGGTTTTCCGGGTTCGCTTCAAGGTTCTGGTTCTGACCTTTAAAGCGATCCATGGCATTGGACTAGGTTATTTGCAGGATCACGTTCTGCCGGTAATCTCCCACCGACCTGTGCGTTCCCACAGGGAGGGCCTTCTCCGGGTGCTGTCGGCTTCTATGTGTCGTCTGGTGGCTCCCAGGAATAGGGCCTTCTCTGTGGGGGCCCCCGCCCTCTGGAATGGTCTGCCTCCAGAGATACGCACTAACATGGATCTGAGAGCTTTCAGACGTGCATTAAAAACTTGGCTCTTTGAGCAGGCCGGCCTAGGCTGATATAGGATTTTTAATTTAGTATTTACGTTTTAATTGGGTTTTTAATATTTGGGTTTTAATTAATTTATGGGGGAAGGGTATAATTTTTAGACAGCCTAAATTATTTAATTTGTTTTTAACTTTTGTATAGTGTACTGGGGTTTGTGATTGGCTGTGCACCGCCCTGAGTCCTTCGGGAGAAGAGCGGTATATAAATATTACAAATAAATAAACTGGAGAGATGAATAAATTAAAAGGCAGGTTTAGAACCTGAGTCCAGGAATTTGTTTCAGGTATCAGAAGTTGAGAATTTACTGTGTGCTACTACAAGTGATATCATTTAAGCAGGAAGGGGAGAGTTATTTTGCTTCTATTTTGGGTGAATAATAGATAATGAACTATTGCCAAACTATTGCAAGTTAACTTCTGCCCACCCTGGAAAACTAACCATGCAACCATCAGATCCCAAAATGTGCTATAAAAATGTCCAGGATTTTCTTTCTCTTTTTTATTGTTCAGCCACATGCCCTTTCAGCCAGAAAGGGTAAAATATGCTTCATGGAGAAAGAAAACATGCTGATTTCCCATACCTTTCAGCCCAAGGGCCTTGTTCACAGGTAAGGTAAAGTTTGGCAGCTCTCCACTGTCTCAGAGTTGTTGTGTGCTGATTATTTAACTGTTTTAGCATTCCATTGTAACGCATGTTCTCCTGCCGTGCCCTCCGGTTAAATGGCTCTATAAAAAATTCCTAGAGACAGAAACATAATAAATCTTAAAGAAGTGCTTAGGAAGGCTAGAACAAAGGACTTGAAAAACCTGTTAGATGAGAGCTCACTGTAACAACAAAAATAATAATCCAAATTGCATATAATATATATAGAAGCATGTTTACAGTTTCATCTGTTCATATTATTTCATTTATCATTAAGTTTCACCTTAATCTATAGCTATCCCAAAATACATTTTGTTGAATATATGATTAAGGAAGATAGAGAATGAACAAAAATAAAAAGGCTGATATGAAGTAATTTATGAGAATTTGAAGAAAATATGACAATAGATAATGATGTGATGTTAGAAAGTTGCATTTGTGATTATGGATAGGATTGATTTAAAATGTAAAACACCCGGAACCACACTGTCCTTGCAAAGATGTATTTAAACAATTAAAAAATAAAAAGCTTCAAAAAAAATAATATATAGAAGCAAGTGTGTTTCTTTTTAGTCATTGACCAGATAAAAAATATAACTCTGTGCATCACTAGTCAAAAAAACAAATGTACCTCAGGCAAACCTTTATATGAAAAATTGATTCCAACATCAGCCAAAAGAGAATTACTGTTAAGATTTCCTTCCCTTCACTGTCAAAGATACAATATTGATGAAAGAAAAATGGTTGACACCATGTCCTATGGAATCCAGTCTCAAAATACAAATAGTCCTTGAGTTACAACTGTACATTTAGTGACCATCTGAAGTTACAATGGCACCAAAAAAAGTTACTTATGACCATTTTTTACACTTATGACTGTTCCCCATGGTCATGTGATTTACATTCAGATACTTGACAACTGGCTCATATACATGACGGTTGCAGTGTCCTGGGGTCATGTGATCATATTTTGTGACTTTCTGATAAGAAAAATCAATGGGGAAGCCAGATTCACTTAACAAATGTGGCAAGAAAAGGGATAAAACTCACTTAACTAATTTCTCACTTAGCAACACAAATTCTGGGCTCAATTGGGGTCGTAAGTTAAGGACTGCCTGTATTGCCATCCTAACATGATTTTCTTGTTGAGGCAACTTCTGAGACAGTCACTCAGATTTTACCTGAAATTTGAGCTTGCTTTCTCCTCTCTCCCGTTCACGTTTATGGATGTTGACCATTAATGCCTCAAAGCAATCCTTCCAATATAGTGCCATATGTTCATGGCCATCACTGAAAATGCTGAGCTCGTACTGCTTCATATTAGGGATAATCTAGTTCATGAAGCATAAGAAGGTTAATGCATGCTCCCCTTTTTGGAGAGAAAAGGCATTTTAAGAAATTACAACTTACATATTTGTCGATGTAAGTTTGCCATTCCACAGTTCTACAATAGTCCTGGAAATCCTCAAAAAAGGAAGGGCTTCCATTAGTAGAAGGCAAGGAAGGCAAGTGCAAGTTCATGAACAGAAGGTCATATATTTTGGAAATAAGAGTTCGAACTAGAGGGATCAAGAAGGAGTAAGTTTCAGTCTTTTCTTGGATAGATCTGCTCAGGATGCCTTCCAGTTTTCCCAGCAGATAACAGGATTCTGCTTGGTTGTCAAGTACTTTGGTCTGAAGGAGGGTGTTGAGCTTGGCTGCAGCCATTGCACAAACCTGAAATAGGAGCAAATGGGAAGAAAAATAACAGTCAAACAATACAGATAATGTAAGCTATATATTTTTCCCAAACGATATTTCAATTCTCCACTTGCATCTCTTCAAATCCCATACATTTTGGGGTCCTGGGGCACATTTGAAATTTTGAGAGTATATTACAGGGACTGTCTTGAAATGCTTTTGATGGTGGCTGTCATTAAGTCACTGTGTTGAAGCCTTTCCAAGGGCATTTCTGTGCTCTAAAGGCATTACTGAAACTTCAGGTAGTATTTAAGGCCGATCCTTATTTTGCAGTTTGTTGATTCCCATTTGATATTGTTTTCCCGAGATAAATTAAGTAGAGCAAGAAGCTTAGCAAGAAATATATTATTTCATAAGGGGAGAACCTACATTTGTCTTTCCTCTTTATAACTCAAGGCACTGTACATAGGGCTCCCAAATATTCCTGACTTTCAGTTGGCTCAGGTCTTACTGTTATGATAACCCATGAAAGCACAACTCAATAAAATTAGACATATCAAAAGTATTTATTAGTGCATCCAAATTATATATTGATTATTAGCATATTCTCACCATACAATGTATTTATTGTTTATTTATATTTATATTCAAGCCTTCTTCCGAAAAGCCTCAGAAATATATACAGCATCTTCCTGAATCCTTTCAAAGTCTTTATAAAGAAGTTAGGCTAAAAAAGACACTCTAAACTAATGATAAACTCTGAATTATTATGAAGAAAATATTACGATGAATCTTGAATTCACAATTTCTCCACAGGTAGATGGACTTAATAAAAAGGACATATGTCATTTGAAATAAATCAGTGGCCTAAACAAAAGAAGGGAACCATGGTTTTTACAATGACATATTCTAATCAGAGAAAGCAGAAGCTGATATTTTTCCTAAATTGTACTTAGACATTCTCATACATTTATACATTAATAAATTGTACTTTAAATCCATCCAGATAGCAAAGCTCTCTTGTATTGTGTATTAAGTAAGGATATTCAAGCCCCAAATTTGCCAGAAGGTATTTCTTTTCAAAAGAAAATCAAAGTTTACTATACTTGTACACAAAAACTTTCAGTAATGCAACACACCTGTAAATTATCTTGTCCAATGAATCCAAGAAGCAGCTGGACCTGTACTTGATAGAGCTTCACGTTTTCTGGGCCAGAAGAATACCAGATTGACAAAGTATCCATGAGCGTCACCAGTTCTTCCAAAAGCTATGCAAAATTAAATCCAGAATTAAGAGGAAAAAAAGTTCAGAATATAAACTGAGGAACATTTGAATGCATGGCCCATACACAAGAAGGTATAATGTTCAATTATGTTATTTTAATTTTTTTTCTATTCTCTCACAGTTAAAGCTATATAATGATTGAGAAAAACTACTATAGAATTAGAATGACTTGAGTTTGATTATTTGGGAGGATTTTAATAGATTTTACTATCATTTGTTGATGTTTAGAAGTGTTGGCAAATACTTTTTTATGTTAAATCCTTGCTAGAGAAAAGTGATCCTTACTTTTTTCCACACCTGGATAAATTTTTGAAGGTTAAGAGTCACACGGTGTCGTGTCTGAAGCCAATGTGATAAAGCAGTGAGTACAGTATTGCTGGGCAGGGACTGAGGTGATCTGAGATCTGCTATCCATAATGGAAAATCATTGAGTGACTTGGGGGTCAATTGCTCTCCCTTACCCCTAAAGAAGGAGACAACGATAAATCACTTCCAAAAATACTGCCAAGAAAGCTGCATGGATTGTCTGAATAAATCAAGACTGACCTGCACCAACAGACCATAATTGGTATAGTCAGGTCTACTTATGGACAACCTGTCACCTAAAAGGAGGGAGGGGAAAAGCTGGGAAAAATATATTGATGAAGCAATTCAACTGTTCATTACACAGAAGCTTTGCCAGTGGAAGATAAATGAAAGCAGAGAACAGAAATTGCCAAACAGCAACATTTGTTATCACTGTATAATTTCTTCCTCACAGAATCTTTGATTAAACCTTAAAATGTATTTCTTGACTAAAGTTTTTAAAACTTACACTTAAAAATTAAATTTGGAAAAATTATTCTTAGAGAATTTACCAAATACTCCACTATTTGAGGACAAATCCATGTAAATGTAATTTAAATTTAAATTATTTAAATGTAGCCTTTTAAATCAATTTCTTGTATTTTAAAAGAAGATGAAAATATAAGCAATGGCACCTGATAATTGGCATCTTTCCAAAGCTTTTCCTATATAGTTTCATACTGACCTTTTCTGACCAGAGTCTTGAATTCACGAGACCTTCTGCTTGCAGGAAATCCTGAACAATGAACAAGAGTCGGAAAGCATTTTCTGTGTACACTGGGAGGGATTTGGCTTCTCTTATGTCAGTGACTGCCCACTCCAGCATCTTCTCTAGCAAACTAATTTAAAAAGAAAGAGGTGGCACAAAATAAACAACTTTTGTGAATTTTAGTTATTGATGGAAAAGCAGCAGGAAAACAGCTAAACTCAATGTTACTACTAGTTAGCTTTTGCCACTACAACCAAGAAATTATATTCTGTGAAATAGTCTAATTATGTTCTCAGAAGTTATACAAAGTTATGTCCTACTTTAATTTTCAAATCAATCACTCTGGATTGTCAAACAGAAGAGTTCCCATGAGACAGTCCCTTTATTTTAAGGGGCTGCTTTTGTCAAGCCAAAAAGCCCCTACCCTCCTGTCTTTTTATACAAGTCTGAAACACTTGGTTCTGCCAGTTGTCCTTGTGACCCAATATGGGAATACCAACTGGAGGTGGCTATTAAACAAATAGCAATCTCCACCTCACCCCATGCCACCGGCTCCCTCCCCTACCATCTTTTAATTCATATTGCTGAACTTTCATTATGTTTTATTGTTATATTTACATGTTTTATGATTTTTATTCTATTGTTGTAAGCTGCCCAGAGTAGCCACAGAGCAAGATGGATGACAAATAAATTTAATATAAAAATAAATACATAGATTTTTACCCATTCCATTTTAGCCTTGCATACCCTAAAACGTGAATTGTCATTGATTTGATGAATCTCCAAATGGGAAGAACTGGCATGGACTGACAGAGGAAATTGGCTTCAACAAAAGTAACCTCTATTTACAGAAGCTGCCTCTCCTCTCCTGTCAGCGCCTCCTTAACTCAAATGCATATTTTCAGAGGAATAGAAGAAACATGTGTAGCTTCTTTAAGGAGAGAAGGTCTAGCAGACATAACTGAAATGCATGCTCATAGCTGCTCTGAAACCCTTTATCAGTTTTAGATCCAAACATCTATTCCTTATGTTAAATCAGAAAGGGGGTGGAACCAACCTAGCTTTTGAAACTTTTGTAGAACTGTAAACTGAGTTTGATTATCTCAAAATGCTTACTGGCAGTCTGATCTTTAAGTTATATAAATACTTATTTGGACATTTTGGTCCTGATATTATTGCCATATCTGAAATTCTGTACTTGTTAAATATAACACAAGAATTAAAGAAGCTTTTGTGTTAGCATGCCTTTAAATAGGAAATGGAAGGAAGCAAATAAAATAAATATTCATTATTTACTCAGTTTCTGGTTCTAGCATGTTTGATTTGTGAAAACAAAGGAAGCTAGTTTCTGCTGAACTTATATGCAGTTAGTATACATAAAATTATTTTGCACTTACAGTATACATTGGACACTTCTCACAAAGGAGGCCCTCTTTTGAACATTCAATCTCTGAATATTTGACCATCTTGTAGGACTCAGGGCTCAAAATGGCATTTGAAGTTGAATAAACATCATGCTACCCACAAACAGTGGGGCAGTGGGTTAATTATATACCACTCAGTATCTGACAAATAATATCATCCAATATGGATTTGTTACAAATCTCTGCTTGTTGATGCAATTTAAGAACTGAACCATTAATTCACATGGTCTGACTTGTCATAGCATTGCCTTATCATTTTGCACATAGGGATAAAAATTATAATACATTGGAAATAAAGCTACAACTGATTTCTGAAATAAATTTACATTATTGAATGCTGTAAGGACAGACTCAATGATAAAAAAGACAAGAAAGATACTTTTGAGCAATACAGACAAATTTTTAAGCACCCTCTTCCTTCTCTTTAAAAATAACTTTATATTGTATGTCGTGTTTATACTGTTAATTCAGATCACATTAATTAACTTCAGGTCATCATTTTTCTTTTCTGCTTTCGATTATCACTTTTTTTCTTTCAAAAAAACTCCAAATTTTGAAAAGTAATAATTTGACCTACTTGAGTTTAATCTCATCTGATGGTTGTAGTAATTCATTAGAGATGCCCAATTTGGCAAGCGCAGAAAAAACCTGACCCTTCTCAATCCAAGCTGTATCATCTGATCTCTCAATGCCTTTCCACATCACACAAAGCAAAATATCTGTCAGAAGCTGAAGGAGATCTTCTTTGCATGCCTAGTAAAAGCAGACATGCATTTTAAAAGATTACAGTAGTTTTGAAAAGCATCCTATTAATTTTACTTAGAAAGAGTAGATCAATTCCACTTCATAATGAAGATTCACAGCTTATATTAAAAACTGCTAATATTACAGATTCTAAAATGAAAATAGGCAGCTTTTTTGACTGATGAGCTCCAGAAAACTATACAATCATATCTTACAGTGTTTTTTTAAAGAAAGAAAAGGAAACATACTGAAAGGGGTGGCCTAAAAATAGGTGCAAAAGTGCAAGAAACTTAAAATAAGAAAATAAATAACCCAGATGGACAGTTCTAAGAAAGATGCATCTCATTCATTCTTACTCATTCATTCATTCACTTACTCACTCACTCATTCATTCATTCATTCATAATGATTTGTTGAAAAATGTATATGTCACCCATCTTATACAAAGTAACCTTAGATGGCAACTACAAATCAAATATAATTAAAATTAAAAACCATAATGCTCCATAAAGCATTTCTGCAGTATCAGGAGAAAAGAGGATGTACTGTATGGCTCTTCCAAGAGATGCACATCTGGAAACTGGCTAATAACTTGTCTGCTTACAATCTCAAGCAATCCAGATGGAGATAACAGCCAGACTTGGGAAAGAAGCAGGAGCATCAATTTTGCATTTATGTACACTGGGGATATCTCACTAAATTCTTACTGATTCATGTTATTTTTTTAAAAAATCAGTACAAACCAGCAAGGGTATCTTTTAGCCATGTACCTCATGAATTTCAAATAAGGAAAGATCAGCAGCGAATACCAGGTCCTCTGCAGCATTTGGTTCCTTGTCAAGCTGTCCAGAAAATGTCTTTGTATTCTCTATGGGAGAAGGGGTGCTGGGCAGACTATCAGCCATCTGGCTCCCACTGTCACCCAATTCATAAGAGTCAACACTTGAGAGGTCTAAGCTTAAATGTAGATTCTTCCGCCACAAGTCTTCCTGGTCCTCAGGCCTAAAGGGCATCTCCCTCACAGATGTATCCTCCATCACTGTCACAGATTTGCCATCTTCTAAACTCCACAGATCACAAGAACCATTGACAGATGCAAAACTAGCACCATCTTCACCATCAGCCTTGGAAGTACAACCCTGCTGATGGTCTTTGGCAGAAGCACGCTTATCATCTCCTTTAGTAGAGTCGCTTTTAGTGTCCCTCACACCATTCCTGACATCAGCATGCTCTTTCAGGAACAGTCGAGTCAGTGTCTCCTGCCACCCAAGTTGCTGAGAAATCTGTTGCGCTGAATCTTGTTGGGAATGTAGGATTTGCAAAAGCTACCAAAAATATAGATTCAAGGCAATACATTGTAAAAGTTTTGTGTGTTTTAGATTTATTTTTTTCCTGAATGAAATACAATAAAATAACTTTCTCAGTTTCTTATACACCTACTTATCATTCTTTCTGTTAAAGACTTATAAACTAATACTAACAATAGCCAGAGAAGTGTTAAATAAACATGTAATTTACATTGCAAGTACTAAGCTAACTACAACCATCTTTAGAAAAGTCACATTTAAATGAATAGGGCATGGATTGTTATTAATTTTATATCAGTTTGGCTAGGGCTCTTTGCAGAATTTTCTCCCATATTCCCAGAAGCATGCTTTCTACAGCTTCTTAAGAAAAATAACTCCAGAAATTAAGAAAAGCACAATAAAAGGAAGATGAACCAGGGAAGCTAGGACCTGCATCTGGGATTGCCTGGTGAGGGTGAAGGGAGAAGCAAATCCCACTAGTAGGAAGAGCAAAACCATAGAATGTTTTCCACTAAGTTGCTATTCCTCTCTGAGAGAGAGGGGAGAGGAGAGAGGGAGGGAGAGAGGACGGAGGAAGGGCAGACTCTGGTTGCTAGTATGGCTTTTTCTCCAGCAACCAAAGCAGAAATGTTCCTGGAAGCACAGAGCCCCATGGCCAATGGGAGGATGAGGTCCTGCAGCAGGATTATTAAAGTTACCATCCTCCTTCTCCAGCTGAATCAGAATGCTGACATAAGACTGAGATGGAGGCTGCTTTATGAGGATATGTCCTTAGACAAATGTTTAGGGGAACGATTTGGTGCTTAAGTCAGAGAAGCATGAAGAAGAGGTCCAATTATAGGATCCATCCCATAATTATTTAAGTCCTAAACAATGTCCACATTTGTCTTTTCAAAAGTAGTAAATTTAATTTCAGTATATATTACTCTATACTGGACACACAGAAATCATAAAAATGAAAGCACTGAAATGCCAAAGATATAAAACCCACAGAGCACTACTGAAAAATGCTCATCTTAGACCAGGGGTTACCAACCTTTTGGACCTCGGGGACCACCAAACTCATAATTTTAGATCCCAGAGACCACTAACTGGTTTTCTGTGTGTGGCCTAATTTGTGGGTGTGGCTTGGTGGTCATGTGACTGGCTGGGCATGGCTTGTATGTAAATATTATCAATATTTATATAAATATTTGATTTTTTATTAAAAAAGAGCAACTTTTACCCAAAATCAGGCAAAGCAGGCAGGCAGATTGAGTTGCTCACAGAATCACAGATTCATTCAGAAATCTATCTATCTGCTATTGGCTAGCTCAGTCTGTCACATAAAATTTGCTTGCAAGCAAACTCATAAAATTTGCTGGCAAGCAAACTAACAAAATTAACTCACAACACACCTTGCATGTAAATATTGATTTTTTTATTTAAAAAAAAGAACAACTTTTACCAAAAATCAGGCAAAGCAGGCAGGCAGATTGAGTTGCTCACAGAATCATTCAGTGATCTATCTACCTGCCATCGGCTACCTCAGTCTCTCAAATTTGCTTGCCGTGAGTCTGCACTGAATTTGCTTGCCAGCAAACCTTCAGTCCTAAGGGAGGTTCGGCTGTACTTAAAAGCAGAGCTGAAGATCTAAAGACTAGCTAGAAAGCAAGAAATCCAACCATTTCCTGCTTCCTAGCTAATCTAAATCTCCTGACACAGCAGAACAGATGATGGTCGGAAAAAGGAAAAATACCAATTTAGCCAGCAAGTTTACCGGGTAGGGAGTGAGTGGGCGGGGAGGGTTCCCGCGGGCCATGTGGGCAGCACAGCTTTATGTTTCTGCACAGCCTGGATTAATTGCTTTGGGGGGGTGCTCTGAGGGTGAGATTTCTCTGCGGCTCACCAAAATTTTCTCACGGCCCATCGGTTGGTGACCGCTGTCTTAGACTATCTTTATTGTGCTCTGAAAAACGGATGAAGAGAACCAGATATTGTCAGCCTTATGGACAGGCCACACTAAAAAAACCAACTGCACAGGAAAACTAAAACTACATTTTATTGACAGAAGCTCTGGTAACAGAATCTTGCATGCCAGATTGCACTTTTCCTACCATCCCTCTTATATCCCAGTGAATCCAGAGTTTCAGTCTGAACCAGTCTGCCTCAATATTAGCTTGTTTTCCAGGATTTAAGGACTGTTTCAGCCCTCTTTATTTAAATAACAATGGTTCTTACCTATTTCCTCAAAGCCATCTCCCTCTCTTCAGATACAGTATAAAGGTAGGATTAGCATTCAAAAATGCAGATCTTACTGCAAGAACTATGAAAACTGTTAAGAAAGAAAGCCAGTGACTGCCAAGGCCTGGCCTGATTTTGGACAGGAAGAAGAGTTTCCATCTATCCCGTGTTCTGATAATAGGTTTGCAGACTGTCTTCTGACTTTAGTGGTATTAGCTGTCTCACTAGCCATTAGATGCCAATTTCTCTCAGGGTGCGCTATCAGCAGGAATATTATTGAAGATAGACATATTATTTAAGAGAAATGATACACTTGCATCTTATCCTCTGCAGCTACCTCCATAAGAGCAATGGTCTGAAGAGTTCACCAAGTATTTAAGAAATCCTAACATCCACAATTATTTTCCAGACTATTAATAGGCTGACCACTATTTAATATTAATGTGCCCTCCCCACAAGGAGACTAACCTTTCGACAGGCAGCCACTCTTACGTTTAAATCTGCTCGATGAGCCAAGTGCACCACAGCTAAAAAGTCCTTGCAATTCACAAATGGATCTGTAGAGTACAGAAATTTATTACAACAATAAAGAAATTCATTTTTATCAAAATGCCATAAAAGCACTAAAATATGGTTATCAATATATATTTCTATTTTGCTAGCCTGCCATATTTCTGCTATTGCACATTTTACAGCATGTTATACTGGACATATGCTGTGTGGAAAAGCTAATAAACATTTGAGTACCAGCATGCAGAACTTGGTTGAAAAGGTTCTTCATAAGAGAAGTGCTAAGTGGAGATTCATTCAGGAGCAGACCCAATCCAGAATAGCCAACTTCTCTGAGCTTCATACGTTGTTTGCTCCGTTCATAAACTTTAGTGCATTTAAGCATTTGCTCTGCAATCTGCAACACATACACACAAAAAACATGAACTTCTCAGCCAGGGACAAACTGAAAATTCTGCAGTGCCTATGTATTTTGTATACGTCAAGAAAGGTCCACCTTGCAAGCAGGACCTCAGTGGAAAAGCAGAATTCAAATAGACTTTTCATAGAAAAAGCAACTCTGTTCTTTAACTTTTTGTTATTATTTGCCTGCTGATTTCTGGAAGTTACACCACCCAGCACAAAATAATAGTTTCCATAATTATAGCCCAAAAGATGCCATCATTATAACAGATGATGTCTATGTAGGAAAAGGAATTTGCAAATTACAAAGCTGAACTAGATTTGTGTATGATTTTGCCAGAAAGTGAGGTGAAAAAACACAAATCTCATAGGAAAATCAGATTAAGCTTTCTTTCCTGACCTCATGGACCTCAGCTACTTAAGACACATTGGCATCTCTCTATCCACCTTCTAAATATCTCCCAAAAGAAAAAGTATTTGTCAATTCCCTAAACTTAATACAAGGTAATTTGAAAGAGGAGTTATGCCTTGTTTCTTCTTCCAAAAAATCCATGCTTCATATAAAAATGCACAACCTTGCTAATACTATCAATCGCTTTAGGAGAGATGTAAAACAAAATTACCTTGAACACAAGTTCTCGTAGTCTATCAGAATACCTCTGATTCAGTAGAAGAGCATAAAGGATGTCTGCATTTCCTGGTTCAAAAAGCAATAAGAAAAGCTGATCTCGGGTTGGGCAGGTGTTAAGCAGGCTGAAGAGCATATCCAGAATCCCACAGAGCTTGGGGTGGGGGGAGAGAAAAGGCACACAGAGACTATCTATGAATCTAGAATGCAAGTCATTCTTGACATTCAATATCATTCAAAAAACATTAGTCACCAGTGGCTTATCTGAAATATAGGTATGTTTAAAAATGCAACCAGAAACAACACCTGTTACTGTAAGAGTTGCCCCAGTAATTCAGACACAGGTCATTTTTTCAGCTTATTAAGAATGTAACTGAACTTTGAACCTCAACTATATACTGTAGATACTTATAGCAGAGATAAAGAGATCTGTAAGAACAGGGAGTAGAGAAATACATGGCTGTTCAAATAATTTTTAAAAAGCACAATGAAAAAATGATGGTTAAACATTTGGGGAACCTCATATAGCCTTCCCAACAATGTTTTCCATGAACATTTTTATTCTGTTCTAATGTATTACATTATTATCTGGAAAGGCTTATCAGAGCAGCTTTTAAATCAACCAATCAATTTAAAAAAAGACCTCTCCTTAGGCTTAAAGATTAAAAACTGCAGCATAAAAGAAAGAGTTGGAGAAAAGGGGACACACATACGCACACACACATACAAAAACACACACAAACCAACTTATTCTTGCAAGTTTCTAATAACTACCTGGCATATAAAAAATGGGCTACTGAAATCTTATTTGATTTCCACAAAATAAACAAATTACACAACCTTCAACAAAATGACTATAATACACCCAGAAAACTGAGTGTATTCTGTTTTCATGAAATCTATCCTGATGTTGATACAGGACAGATTTCAACTTTTTTGCTGAGAGTTTCTGATATTTGACCAGGGGTGGGATTTAGCCGGTTCGGGCAAATGTTAAATTTATTTGGTTCACCGAACCAGCAGTTAAACCAACTGGCTAGCCCCGCCCACCCCTCTCCAACCCTCTCAGAGGTCTCCACATTGGATGCAAGTAAGTGCAGGGTCTGTGCAGAGGCTCTGTGAGAAGGTGAAAAATGGTCCTCCTGAAAGTTCCAAGAAACCAATGCAGCTCCTGCAACAGACATGGAACCTGGGTAAACCTAGGGGCACCCATTATTATACACCCCACTGCATTGTGCACCCCATTGAAAGTTATAGCTTCCAGGTGGTTTTCAAGGGCAGACTCATGGAAGCACAGAGAATGCGATCAGTGGTTCCAAAATTTGACAAATAAATAAATGCAAATGGAAAATGACCAAGGGATGAGTGGTTGTGATCAAGGCCTCCTGGTCCAGGAAGAGTACAATTCGCATACCAGACGAATCTGTGCAAACACTGCACCCTCATCATGTTATGTGGTTAATAAAAAGAAATCCCTATGCAATGGAGAGAGGAATTGGGGGAGCTTGGTTGCTCTGTGAAATACATGTGCCTTCAATGACTGTAACATCATATATCAGCTTCTGTGAAGACCATTGTGTACCTACCACGAACTTGTGAATATATAGTAACAATAAACCTTGGTTCACAGCTAAATTTTAGCAACTACGTCACTCCAAAGAGGAAGCCTACAACCAGGCCAGAAATGTATTATCAAGGGAGATCAGAACAGCAAAAAGAACTCAGTTCTCAACAAATGAACCAACAAACATGTGGAAAACTCCTAAAAATATTACCTGCTACGGCAAGCTTCCTATGCAGGCTGAAGGAAATCAACAACTGGCAGATGACCTGAATGTGTTCTACTGCAGGTTTGAAAGCAAACTAAAGCCACCTATCTCCACCCACCTCAGACACATCAAGAACAGCCAAACCTACCACAACTGACCCCAACCCATTCTCCTCCATGCTGCATCGAGAGCCCAGGTTTGGGTAGACTGCTTCCTATGATGACATTAAGCTGGGTCTGTATTAGTATATAAAAGCCAGCCCCCAGGAGAAACCCCAGTTTTGACTCAGCTTCTTAATAGTCACAAGCTGTCTCTGAAAGTGTGTTAGTATTAGCCTCAGTGAATTGAAAGAGAAACTACTTTTGTTTTTTCAACTCCTGGGGACCCGGGCAGCTGCAACTTCAGGGGATCAGGAGAGCGTTTGGCTCCGTTCTCCTGCAACACTGGGATATTGTTCCAAACGCTGCTAGGTGAGCAGGGAAGTGTGGGAGGACCTTCCCCAGTGCCTCGGTTTGCTAGATCCTAAAACTGATTGGCAAACTGATAGCAACAGCCAGCCAGCTGATCGCGTGGGCGGCTATTTCCCCCGTTCTTGGCTGACAAGATTGCTTGGGGCTCTTAATAGCCTAAAGAGCAAAAAAAATCACCTTTCTGGAACCTGGGCAGCAGCAGCCATCAAGAAAGCATCGTGCACGAGGTGAGCGACCATTTTAAGTGACCCGGTGGCCATTTTGGAGCCCATTCCACCCTCTGCCATCCCAGCATAAAAGTTTAACAAACTCAAGCCTTGATCATTAAGATGAATCAGGACAGAGTTCTTGCTGAGCTTTCCCCTCCAGTTGAACAAGCCCTTCAGCCCAACAAAAGAAAAAGGCACAGACAATGTACTGCTCAGAGGAAGGTGGCTGCTAAAATCAGAGCCAAGGCTCTAGCCCCTCAGCCATTGGAGGAGCAACTAAATCCTCAGGATTTGAGCAGGTCTGGGCCATATTTCCAGCAAGATTCTGCATTGCATGCTCCTCTTCCATCTAGAGTTCAGGCCTCCCACAGCAGGCCGGAAGCCACCTTCACACCCACTGCAGCTGGCCTTAGGCCCTCTACCACCTTTGACAACAAGCCCAGGGAGATCCAAGATGTTGTCTCCTTGGCCATTAGGCAGGAGTTGGCTGAAGGTTTTCAACAAATTCTGCAGCTTCTGGAAAGGGTTCAGGCCCTTCTCCCTTCTCAGCCAATTGATCCATTGCCTCACCATCGAGATCCACATAGACCACAGGACCTTAGAGTCCACTCTTCATGGGCAAAATGGGATGATTATGAAGGGGAAGAGGGTGCCTCCCCTTCTGATCACAGTGGCTCCCCTCGTTCAGAGCGTGAGGAAGGCAAAATTTGCGATCGCAATCTTTCAGAGGAAGAAGATTCTTACCCAGATCAACCCTCCTCAGCATTGGTCTTCAAACCAGCCCTCTTCAAACCCTTACTTAGTAAGGCCCTGGCAACTGCTAAGCTGTCCCCGGAGGAGGCAGCCCCAGATCCCCAAGGGGAACCTTCCAGGCAAGGAGACTCCCTCTTCTCCAAGCCAGTGATTTACACGGACGTTTTGCCTTCTCCCAGCTTGTTCCTTGACCTGGTCAAGGAGCAGTGCGCTTCCCCTTCTGCAGGTCCACGCCCATCATCCCTGGACAAACGTTTCTACAATGTCAGCTCATCTCTAGCCAATGCCCTTGCAGTGCCCTCAGTAGACACCCCAGTGATGGCATCATTTTCGTCTTCTGGCACTTCTACCGAGCCTGAAGATATACTTAAAGCAGAAGATAAGCGTTCTGAACAGACCCTCAAACGCAACCACCAAGCAGCGGCTTGGGCTGTCAGGGCTTCTACCGCTGCATCCTTTTTTTACAAGGGCATCTCTACGATGGCTGCATCAACTGCAGGACCGGTGGCCTGCCTCTGATCTTAGGTCCCACCAAGACCTCAACAAGATCATAGCAGCGGCGGAATTCACCGCGGATGCCACCCTCAATTCTGCCAAGTTTGTATCAAGAGCCATGGCTTCTTCGGTGGCGGCAAGGAGGCTTCTGTGGCTCCGAAGTTGGCAAGCAGAGTCACGTCGCAAATGTAAGCTAGCTTCTGCCCCCTGCGCAGGAGACAAGCTCTTTGGCGACTCCCTGGAGCCTTATCTCATGGAGACCAGAGATAAGCGGAAAATTCTTTCCTCGTCGGGGAAGAAAGCGGACTATCGCCCAGCTCTTTATCGCCCTCCTGCTTTTCGGGCTGAGAACATCTCCCACTTTGCTCGGCCTCAGAGGCCGTATTCCCAATGACAAGACCAACACCCAGATGCCCCTGGCAGACAACAATCTTCTGCGGGTAAACGGCCCTTTCGAGGGGGAGGGGGTTGTTCCTTCTGTCACTCTAAGTAACTCCTCGTTCTCCCCACCCATTGGAGGTCGGCTAGCTTTCTTTGCCTCCAAATGGGAGGAGTCAACGACGGATGCATGGGTGCTCAACACAGTTCGGTCAGAGCTAAAATTGGAGTTCTTATCATCACCCCCAGAAAAATTTCTAATTTGTCCCATCTCACGGGATGGGTCAAAAAGAGCCCTTATGAATTCAGCCATCCAACACCTACTTGACATAAGGGCTATCCAACCAGTCCCTGCGCTCCACCAGGGTCAGGGGTTTTATTCTAGGCTTTTCGTTGTTCCCAAAGCATCAGGGGGGGGGGGGTGCCATCCTGGATCTCAAATTTCATAATAAATTCGTCAAATACAGGTGTTTCAAAATGCAGATTCTGCATTCTATTTTAGAGAGCGCTTGGGAGGGCGACTTCCTCTCTTCCATTGATCTCACGGAGGCTTACCTTCACATTCCCATCTGGCCCCACCATCACCAGTTTTTCCGTTTCTGTTACCAGAAGGTCCATTACCCGTACCGGGCACTTCCATTTGGCCTCTCATTGGCTCCAAGGGTCTTCACAAAGGTTCTTGCAGCATTGGTAGCTTCGCTTCGTTCTGTTCCAGTGAGGATCCAATGCTACTTGGACAACTTGCTGATCCTGTCCTCCAGCCTCCACTCTGCCCATCGGGATTTACAAATTATCCTAGCCTGCCTCCAAAGTCACGGCTTTTCAATCAACATCAAGAAGAGCCATCTTTCTCCCACGACCAGGTTGCTCCATTTGGGAGCAGTCATCGATACATCTTTGGGTCAAGTTTTCCTGTCTCCAGACCGTGGGAAAAGCCTTGCAGAGATCATCAGTCACATCCAGCAACAACAAACTGTTCCCCTATCCCTGCTGTCCAAGCTCCTGGGGAAGATGGTCTCCTGCATTGGCATCGTCCCATGGGCGAGGCTTCACTCCCGATCGCTCCAATGGTTCCTGCTCCCCTTTCAACAAGCAGGAACCAGTCACTTCTAGATCAGGGTCCTTCTCTCCCCTCAAGCCCGAAGGTCCCTCAGTTGGTGGATCTCCCCATTGCTATGGAAGGGTCTCCACTTCAGGGAACCACACAGGTTGGTTGTCACTACGGATGCCAGCCTCCTGGGTTGGGGCTCCCATATGGAGGGCCAGATAGCCCAAGGGATGTGATCCAGTTCAGACAGCATCCGTCCCATAAACTAGTTAGAACTCAGGGCTATCCTTCTGGCTCTCAAGCAGTTCAGAACATCGATAACCAGCTCCCATGTTCTCGTGTTGATGGACAACATGACTGCAAAGGCCCATGTCAACCGACGGGGGGTACAAGATCCAGCGCTCTCATGAGGGAGGCGGAACGCTTAGGGTTATGGGCAGAGAAACACTTGCTGTCGATCTCAGCAGATCACTTCTCCGGAGTCGACAACTCCCAAGCTGACTGGCTGAGCCGGAGTTTGGTCGACCAGGCGGAATGGTCCATTCCCCCTTCCCTGTTCAAGGATCTCTCCCTCAGTTTCGACTCTCCGGTGGAGGATCTCTTCTCCACTCCTCAAAACGCCCAAGTCAACAGATTCTTCACCAGGTTTCCTTGCCAGGGAGCGGAGGGGACCAATGCTCTTCGGTGCAGATTTATTTATTTTATTTATTTATTTAACATATTTATATACCGCCCTTTCCCGAAGGACTCAGGGCGGTGTATAGCCAACCATAAAACTTTCTACAATTATAAAAGAGAGAATTAAATATCCTAAGGCTGCCTAAAATCATACCCCCCCCAATAAATTAATAAAACCCCGAATATTAAAATCTCAATTTAAAACTCCAAATACTAAAATTACACTAAAAATCCCACTTCAGCCCAGGCCGGCCTGCTCAAAGAGCCAGGTTTTCAATGCACGTCTGAAAGCTCTCAGGTCGGTGTTATTGCGTAACTCCGGAGGCAGACCGTTCCAGAGGGTGGGAGCCCTCACAGAGAAGGCCCTATTTCTTGGGGTCACCAGGCGGCACATAGATGCCGTCGGCACCCGAAGAAGGCCCTCTCTGTGGGAGCGCACAGGTCGGTGGGAGATTACTGGCAGAATGTGGTCCTGCAGATAACATGGTCCAATGCCATGGATCGCTTTAAAGGTCAAAACCAGAACCTTAAACCGAATCTGGAAAGCCACCGGCAACCAATGCAGCTCACGCAGGAGAGGCGTCACATGGGAGTTTCATGACGCCCCCATAACCACCCGCGCGGCTGCATTTTGTACCAGTTGAAGCCTCCGGGTGCTCCCCACAGGGAGCCCCATGTAGAGAGCGTTACAATAGTCCAGGCGAGAGGTGACAAGGGCATGAGTGACCGTGTGTAAGGCGTCCTGATCCAGAAAGGGCCGCAACTGGCGAATCAGGCAAACGTGATAAAAAGCCCCCCTGGAGATGGCCATAATATGATCTTCTAAAGACAACCGTGCATCCAGGAGGACGCCCAAATTGCGAGCCCTCTCTGTGGGGGGTAAGATCTCTCCCCCCTCTACGCCTTTCCCCCTCTTCCCATCATTCCAGCACTCATACGGAAGCTGTTGGAGGAACGAGCGGAGCTAATTCTCCTGGCACCATATTGGCCACAGAGACCCTGGTTTGCGGACCTAGTCAACCTGTCGGTGGCTCCACCTTGGAGGATACCAGCCCATTTGATGTCCCTGCACCAAGGAGCCCTGATCCACACAGAGCTCCAGTGGCTCAAGCTGACCGTGTGGTGCTTGAGCGGCTGCGGCTAAGGGAGGCTAATCTTCCAGAGAAGGTTATCCTCACCATCTAGGCTTCTTGCAAACTTTCCACAAGTCGCATCTATGATGCCACTTGGAAGATTTTCTCACAGTGGTGCCTCAAGGAAGGTCTCTCTCCTACTTCCGCCCAGTTGGCTGAGGTTCTTGGGTTCCTTCAGGATGGATTAGAGAAAGGTTTGGCCCCCAATACCTTACGTCGCCAGGTCGCGGCTCTCTCCTCGGTCCTTTCATGGGACTCATTCCCTACCCTGGCCCATCATCCCTCTGTCAAGAGATTTTTGAAAGGAGCTTCTAACCTTCGCCCCCCTGTAATGCACAGGTATCCTTCATGGGACCTTCACCTGGTCCTTGATGCCCTTACCAAGTCCCCCTTTGAGCCCCTCAGAACTGTCTCTCTCCAATTCCTAACTTTTAAGGTAGTGTTCCTAGTTTCTATCACTTTGGCCAGGAGGGTGTTGGAAATAGCTGCCCTGTCTATCAGGCAGGATCTTTGCACCTTTCACAAGGATAGGGTAGTTCTCCGTTTGGATCTCTCCTTTCTCCCAAAAGTGAACACCTTATTCCACAGATCCCAGGACATTGTCTTGCCTGACTTCTGTTCCTGCCCCAAGCCATGACTTAGAGCGCAAGTGGCACTCTCTAGACGTTCGAAGGGCCCTTAGAATCTACATCAAGCGCACATCCCCTTTTAGACGGACAGAAGCCATGCTTGTTTCCTTTTCCCCTTCCCATTTGGAGAATAAGGCCTCTTCCCCTACTATTAGCAGATGGGTCAGGGTGTGTATCACGCATTCCTATAAGGCAGTATCTCTCCCGGTTCCACGGGGTCTAACGGCACACTCTACTAGAAGTGCAGCCACTTCAGCCGCCTGGACTACTCAGGCGTCCTTTAAAGAGATTTGCAGCTACTTGGACTTCCCCGTCTCCCTTCATCAGGCATTACCGGCTGGACTCCTTTGCCTCGGCGATGGCGGCCTTCGGCGGACAGGTTCTTCAGCAAGAGGTTCCACCGTCGGAGTAATTGGCCGGACGAGGACCCGCCTGTAGACATGCAAGCTTTGGTATGTCCCAATCCTGGGCTCTCGATGCAGCATGGAGGAAAATGGGCGTTGGTAAATTTACCTGTGTACGCCCTTTCTATCTATGCTGCGAGAGAACCCAGCCCTTCCTTTGGTTCGTCCGGAAATGGTAAGGCTTATATGGTATCAGAGGTTTGCTTTCAGAGACACTTCTCAGTCTGTCAAGTATCTTCACCAAAGCTGGGGTTTCTCCCGGGGGCTGGCTTTTATATACTAGTACAGACCCAGCTTAATGACATCATAGGAAGCAGTCTACCCAATCCTGGGCTCTCTTGCAGCATAGATAGAAAGGGCGTTCACAGGTAAATTTACCAACGCCCATTCACAACCCTTGGTGATCACAGAAAAAGAAGTGCAAGATCTATTTTACAGACAAAAGTCAGGAAAAGCACCAGACCCAGAGAAGATAATTCCCTTTTGCTTAAAAGTCTGTGCTGACCAATTGGCCCCCATCTTTACCTGAATCTTCAATAAATCACTAGAGATGTGCTGTTCCTTCTTGCTTCAAACATTCTACTATCATTCATTCCCTCCCTCCCTCCCTCCTTCCTTCCTTCCTTCCTTCCTTCCTTCCTTCCTTCCTTCCTTCCTTCCTTCCTTCCTTCCTTCCTTCCTTCTGTTCTGATCCAACCTGGTTCCAAGATAGAAAACACAAGACAAAGGCAGCAGCCTCCATCTTTTCAAGTTTAATCTACGAATTCTGTTTCTTCACAGATAAAAGGCTGCTTCCAATTAATTAGCTCCGACAAGAAAGAGCCTTGCCAAGTTGTTTGTCAAGGCTGCCAAAAACCCAGAAATAAGAACTAGTTTACAAGAGTTTGCAAATACTAACTATGATGTCCATGAGGCTGAGCTTCAGAGTATCTTTGCCTTCTGCAAAGAACGCTTCTTCAAATCTGGCTTTTATCCTATAGAGGGAGGGGCCATTACCTTGCAGCTTTACTCCCGAGTCATCTGTGCTGCTGTAACTGCTCTCTCCTACGATCAATCCTGTGCGCACATGCACAGGCTCCTCGGGAATCTCCTCATCACTGCTGCCATCCCCCACAATCTGAAGCAGCAGTCCACTTCCTAATGGTCCTGGCCTCTCATCTGATTCCTCGTTCTCCTCCACTGTCCGCACCTGCTGCTGGTTAACCACAACACCTTCCTTCCTTCCTTCTGGTTATCCCCTTATTTGTTATATCTGTTTTATCGCTGGTGGTAGCTCCTTCCATTGTTATGGACAAGCAAAAGAGGGAAGAAGAAGTGAAGAGCACAGACACAGTAAATTACCACTGAGGACCTGTATACTGCACGAGTCAAAAAGAGGGCTGTGAAAATATTTATAGACCTCTCACATCCCAGACATAAACTGTTTCAGCTCCTACCCTCAAAATGATGCTATAGAGCACTGCACATCAGAACAACTAGACACAAGGATGCCCGAATTTCCCGAATGCCATCACTCTGCTAAACAAATAATTCCATCAACACTGTCCAAGTATTTACTAAGTCTGCATTACTATTACTATTAATCTTCTTGTCACTCCTATCACCCATCCTCTCCCACTTATGACTATATGACTGTAACTTTGTTGCTTACAATTTATATTGACTGTTTCCCAGTATGATTTAATTGTTTATTTGTACCCTATGACTATATTAAGTGTTGTACCTTATGATTCTTGACAAATGTATCTTTTCTTTTTATGTACACTGAGAGCATATGCACCAAGACAAATTCCTTGTGTGTCTAATCACACTTGGCCAATAAAGAATCCTTCCTTCCTTCCTTCCTTCCTTCCTTCCTTCCTTCCTTCCTTCCTTCCTTCCTTCCTTCCTTCCTTCCTTCTTTCCTTCCCTTCCTTCCTGCTATCCCCTTATTTGTTACACCTGTTTTATTGATGGTGGTGGCTCTTTCCATTGTTATGGACAATTATAGCAAAAGAGGGAAGAAGAGGTGAAGAGCACAGACATAGTAAATTACCTGCTCCTCGTCACCTGTGGCTGCTATGTATCCCATGACACTCTGGACTTCCATGTGTGTCCCACCTTTGGTCAAGAAGTATTTGATTAGACCATACAGAGATGTCCTGATTGTCCTAAGATCATCTGGAAGCAAGTCACTGTCCCTGGAGTGGTTTCTAACAGAAACAAGAATTGCTAATTAAAACATAATAATCAGTTGTAATGTGCTTCTTTTCACAAGACATTCTCTCTTGTTTCTTAAGTACGTGTGTCTGTTACACTGATGTCGTCAGGGCAGAATTTCAAGATTGATTTCCAACCTGACAGCAAAATAAGTAAATACATGGATTTCGAATGTAAGAGTTTTAAAAGACATAAAAAGAAAGAAATGGGGAAAAGTAATCTTTTATAATGCCCTTGCTTAGATGTATTTTACTTTTTCCATTTAAACATATTTTGATTTACATTGAACATTTGTTTATTGTCAGCATTTGGAGGGAGGTCGTTAGTTTTATTTTCAACAAAAATTCCTAAATGGGATACTCTTCCAAGAAAAGATTATTATGAAAACTTAGGTAAACTGGATCATACTAAACCATGAACTTGCTGGAAGAATTTAAGCCAGTGCTGCCCTGGCTGCACCTACCTCACAGGTTTGTTGCTCCTTGAAGGAACGCTAGATGTCAATGTTTTCTTAACAGGGCATCGTTTGGGACACATGACAAGATTTAACATATGCCAGGATATACAATCAGTTGTGGAGGGGATGGGGGCACTCATAAGGGTTAAGCTAAAATGCAGTTTGCATAGTTTCAGCCTAGTATGCTGTATGCACCTTGTAAGGCATTTTTAAGCCATGGTTTATGCAACTGAACCTATAATTGTGATTTATTCAATAAACTACAGTTAAAACCATAATGAAGTAAATCAGCTTAGTGCAATGTGTGAATTCAATATAGGACATTCCAGTACATCCATCCTATATCCAATTACAACTGATAGAAGAAGGCAACTGCTGTAATGTTAAACACTTCCCAGATGAGAGCAGCAAGCATCAACTACTATTTTAAACTCTATTTATATTAGAATTTCAATTTTAAACAAAAGCTAGAAATTCTGGACACCTAACTGGATATACCCTTAGACAATTTGGAATAGGTATACATGCATGTCCCCCATATAAAATCATATTTTACATCCATTATGAAATGATAATAAGAAAATAGAAAAAAATTAGACTCCTCCCTAAAAGAGTACAAGCACTGCCCTGTTCCCTTTGCAATTTTCTTCGGAAAAGTCCCATAGATATAATTGACAGTGTTTCTGCAAAAATAGCTACTGCTCATAATATGCAACTATTACAGCAGCAACGGTATTTTTCAAAAATTCAAAGAGTTTTCAGCATGTAAAAAAAGAGCTGGACTTTGAAAAGCAAAGCCCAAGTCAAAAAAGGAATACAAGATTCCATACCCATAATAAATTCTCAAAGTATCCAACAAAAACTGCACACCATATTTTTTCCGGAAGAGCCTTCTGCTATCTTTGATAATTGTGGAAAGGTATTGGATATGGCCTAAAAAAGAAATCAGAAGTCTTTATTAGAACAGAGTGATAGCTACACCTATAAATTGTATGGATCACTGATTAGACACAGATAGTTTCTTAGGACTATCTTAATTTAGGACTGCTTGTTTAACAACCATGCACAGTTATAATGGTGCTAAAAAAGCAACATATGACCAGTCCTCGCACTTATGATCATCAAAGCGACCCCATGGTCATGTGACTAAAATTGGGGCACTTGGCAACCAACATGTATTTGCAACAGTTACAGCATTCCAGGGTCACATAATCACCATTTGTGACCTCCCCAGGAGACTTCCAACAAGCAAAGTCAATGAAGGTAGCCGGAGTCGCTTCACAACCATTTGCTTAAGAACCACAGAAATTTGCTTAATGACTGTGGCAAAAGAAAGACATAAAATTGGGCGTGACTGAGATATAAACACATTGCTTAGCAACCCAAGTTCTGGTCCCAAATGTGGTTGTTAAATCAAGAACTACCTGTATGTGATCTAGCTATAGCCCATATTGATAAAGAGTACCAGGATTGTATTTATCCCAACTGACCTCAGCCAAACCTCCTATACCAGTGGTGGCTAAACTTTTTGTGCTCCTGTGCCAAAAATTGTGTGCGCGCTTGTGCTCACTCGGTCACATGCCAGTCCCCAGAAGACAATGCATCCCCCACCATGTCCCCTGCGCATGCGCGCAGGCAATCCTCCCCTCCACCACCCCTTTACCTGCTCTGTGCCTACTAGCTGATTTTCAGCAGGTTTGAAGCCTTTTTCAGCCTTCCAGGCTTTGAGGAAAGCCTCTGCAACCTGAAAAATAGGCCCATTCCGTCACTTGCAGAATGGGCCTATTTTTCAGGCTGCAGAGGCTTTCCTCAAGTCTGGGAGGCTGAAAAAGGCCTCAAACCGGCCAAAAATCAGCTGGGAAACACGCACATGTGCAATGAGGTAAGTTTGCCTGTGGTTCGCATGCTGGCACAAATGGCTCTGTGTGGCACACGTGCCATAGGTTCGCCATCACAGTCCTATACAGTATCCCAATTTCCTAATCCTTTTCTAGGATCCACAAATATTGTCATATAAGCAATATGATCCCAATCAGTTCAAAGCTGTATAATCCTAGAACCTATTTTTCAACTTCACATAGGTTCCAGCAAAGCAAAGTGAAAGCTGGTTAAAGCAACACTCTAAACCATGGTTTAAAGTAAGTACAGCTAAGAGCCTAAAAGCATGAATTGCGTTAATAGAGTATGACATCTTTTAGAAGCATTTATCCGCTTTTATTTTCTTCCTATTTCTTGCCCCCGAAAGCCTGATCTAAATCCAGAAAAGTCCTTTTCATTCCATAAAATCCAGTGGAAGATGGCTTAGATTCTACTACTTTACTCTTGTTCAAGAAAAGGAAAAATAAATACTCAAGGGTTCAATGAAATGTAGGTTCCTTTATACAGCTCCAGTAATAATAGGGTGAAATAAAAAGTCTTGCCTTCATCCCTTTTTCATTGAATTCAATGTGCAACATGTCAGCCTAATTATATTAATTTAGAACTAGGCAAGGGCCATTGCAATCAAGCGTTTTATGTTTTGATGTCCACTTTAAGAGTATCTTTCCATTTACTCTCCTGTTTATCTGTTTGTAACTTTCAATTAGCCAAAAAGTATATCATTGCACAAAAGGTTTTGAATAAGGTATCTCAAATTGGCCAACTTAAAGAACGCATACAAAATTCAAGACTCATTACTCCTCTGTAATTGAAATTTCAAGTATCTTCATCTCAGTTTACTCGTAAAGTTGTAGCCACTACACTGTCACGATATTCAGCTGATTGCAAATTCTTATACTCCCTGCCAGTTTCCCACAAGCAAAATCAATGGGGAAGCCAGCAAGAAATCAGAAGCCATTCTCATTCCCACTGCTTTTTTTACCCAACTCTGCTCATTCTGGGTTTTTTTTTTTTTAAGGTAAGAAAATACTTCTGAAAATGACCCAATGGATCATGGGTTGTCTTGTAAAACTATATTCCTTTTGATTTCAATTGTACGATGTTATTGTTGTGTTTCCTTGAGTGCTTATATAATTAATAAACATGTGATAACATTAAGTAAAATCATAACTGTTACAACAGTAACAAGCTCACCAATTCGGAATGGGAAGTCCCCACGGTTCCATATGCTGAAGTCAAAAAGTAGGTGCTGATGCATTTGCTGCAAAAGCTGTACATTTTTTTCCACAGAGACCTGTTCTATCAATAACTGGACTGCCATTAGTACATTCACATCCATGAATCGGCTGGGCACCTAAAAAAAGGAGGGACTATATTGTTTATTAAGAAAAAAAACGAAACAGAGTAATTTCTATATTTCAAACAATAGGTTGTTGTCAAATATTTTTTAAAGTCACTTTTTATTGTTTGCTTGTTCATTTGTGAGAAAAATCTGCCAAGTTTTCAGCAGAAATGTTTGTAGTAGTTGTCCTCCCCCAGCAAAGGAAGAAATGCTCTTCCTGACAACCTCCCACCTTCCCATGCTGGCCTTCAAGCATCAGTCTTATGCACAATTTGAGTGAGAGTAAAGTAAGCAAAAAGAGATTATCATCCTGACTGGAGAACAAAAAGCAGCCCAAAACTATGTATGTTCTGTACATATATTTGTAACACAATGAAGAATAGGCAAATTATCCAAATACAATATTTGGAAGGTCCATCCAATATAGCCTGAAACAAAATATCTTCATTGCCTTTTTTCTCTGAGTATTTTTGTTATTCCTAAAACAAAAGGCTTGCATTTTAGGGAGATGAAATTTAGGAAGATGAGCCTCTAAAAGTATTCCAAACTTCAAATCAAAATTTGCCAAAAAATGGTAATTTAAAGCAATTATTATTTTCCAATTTCAGAGATGCAAAATTCAGTTCGATATTCAAACAAAAGCTCACAATATACAATATCCAAAATATTTTGTAGCTTTGGATACCTTTTGCAAAAGGACTCCTAATGTTGCAATTCCATGAGTGTGAATAAGATTATCTTGGTTGATTGGATGCCTTTGAATAAAATGCTTTATCATCAAGATGAAGGTTGCAATGATATTCTTCTCCAAACGAGCCTCTGTAAAAATGGAATGCAGACTTGAACTACAGGGCAAAAAAGTAGAACTATCACATAATGAAAAAAGATATTAAAAGCAGGGAATGCATCTCTATTTGGTCCACTGCTTCCTTTGCAATGATGGAAAAAGCTAATTATGTCCTTACCTGAAGCCTTGGCGGATGTTAATACAACCCAATCTCCTTCAACAGGTGTCAACAATTCACGGGGCAGAGTTTCTATCTCTGGCCTCTCAGGCAACTGCCCATCAAGGTAATTGATATGCTCCAACAGTGGGAACAGAACATTTAATCCACCTATGCAGTTAATCATATCCTTTAGAAATACAACAGGGTGAGGGAAACAAATGGGAGAAGGAATAATCACCAATCTGAAACCAACAGCAGGAAAGGCTTTTTAAACACATGTCATACCCACATAAAAATATTAGAACAGCACAGAGCAATTGACATGTCGGAAATATCTGTAGTACTACTAGAGAAGTTTAGAATTTAGGGGGAAAATGAGCCAATTTTTCAGGAAAAAATAAATGCATGGCATCAGTGCAGATAAACACATGTTTTCATGCATTTTCATAGGAGAAAATAAAGATCCACAAAAGACTACAAAGGGTTCCAGGTTAATCAATCAATAATGAGCTGCCGCATTTAGCTTAACTTCTCAGGGGTGCAGTTAGCTAATCTCAGGTATCAGCTAAGATCCAACTTTTTTTCCCCAAGATATTCAAACAAAGAGCCCAATTCTGTACAAAGGGGGTCTGCACTCACTTTTTAGTGATTTAGCCAAAGATATTAACTATGACTAATGTTCTATAAAACCACAGAGATTAATCTAAAGTCCATCTGTCTGCAGAAGGAACTTCTTTTATCATCTGGAACTATCACTATTAAGCAGAAATCTACCCCTATGACATCATTTTAAAAGACTGCAGCTTTGTATTTAGCTTTTGTCATGTTCAATCCTTATATATATATATATATAAATATATATGATATGAAAGTTGCTCATGACATTGTTATCATCCAAGCCATATAAAGCATCACAGCATTAATATTAAATCACTGAAAATGCTCACCTTGATGTCCCAGTTTACTATTTTGTTCCCTGTTAACCGCCCATGTAAAAGATTTGCAGAAAGGTCAAGACAGATAGGGCTTCTGCAGGCCTAATCAAATGAAAAAGAAAAAATGGGCTATAACACATTCATAAAGCAAACTAGAGGTTATCTTTTGAACTCTTTTTTATGTGAAACCCAATAAAAAATAATCCCACCCCCCTCAAAAAAACCCTCATGAATCAGCAATACTTTCTATGTGCTACCATAATCATGGGTTATTCTTTCTGATTTTATTTGTCTGTCCCATTAGGTCTGGCAGATAAATGTTGCATTTCCCATCTATTAAAAAGTTCCATCTGGTGAGGGCCGGAACATGGGCCTTATCTGCCAAAGCGCCTGCCCTCTGGCACAACTTTTCTCAAGTGAGACTGATCCCAACCTTTGTAGCCTTTTCACAAAAAGTGGTTGTTGTCGACAAGGTTGGGGATTTCAAGGAACAGTGAACTGATGAGGTAAATACTCTGTCTGCAATACTAAATATGCTCTTTTATAATCTTTGAATAATAATATTGTTTAATTGTGGGTGTTGTTTAGATTGTCACTTTATGGTTTGTTTTAGGTTGGAAAGAAAGTCATATTTTAGGTGGAAGAAGGAAAGGAAGAGTTTTGCTCTTAATTCAACAACTATACACTTGCCAGACAGTTACACACCTGTGGTTGCTATGTAAATACTTATCCCAGTAAAGAGGGAGTACAGATTCATGCCCTAGTTACATTCAATCCCAGACTGATTGACTGGCTTCAAATCTGCTAGAAAACATTGTTAAGCAATCTCCACCACCTACTACTCCTTTTGAAGAATGCCTTTGTTTTTTATGCTTAAAAGGCAGTCTTCATTGTTTGTATTATATTTAAAAGCAACAGGTCTGAAAAATATACTGAAGTAGATGATCTGCATGAAACTTTTCACAATATTTTTGTAGCAGATGGATAGAGTTAAAATTTTAAATATTTGAAAGTATTTGAAAATTTGAACATATTTAAAATGCCACAAAGAATTGCTTTAGACCTTCATTCATTCTTAGCAACTAGCACTGTATTCAGAGGAGAGGACTTTTTGCTTTTTTAGCATGGCAAATAGCTGGAGATTATATGACCTTCCTCCAGTTTCTCTACTTCTAATGCTGAATCACTTTTACCAGGTAGATGAAAAATATGTTGAATACTACCTTAGGAGCATAGTGAAGAAGTATTTTGCTAGACAAATCTGCCAGTTCAGATTCTTGGTACTTCCAAGGAGTTAAACAATTTGGACCTTCACATACAGAAAACAGACATTGAATTTTATGTTTGTAGTCACATTTTTAATTACATTCTCTCTTGTTTCAAATTAAATTAAGTTTGAAATTCTCTCTCCACATTAAAAGAAGCAGATCAATTCACAGAGGCAATAGAAAGGTGAGTGAATGTCTCTATTTGCAGATAACATTTCAAACTTGTTTTCTGACCAAATGGGAAATTTCATTTCTTTCTAAGGACATGCTTATCTTAAAAAACATGTTATATGTTGTTTAGATTTAGCATTTCGTAACCTGGAATTTTGCAGCTGTATTGAACTCCCATAATTCTCAGCTGAACAGAGAAAAGCAATGGATCAACATGTAATATTTTTAGCAACCACTCATTTTAATCTTCAAAAAAAATTAAAAACTTCCTCGGGGGTTCATCACTACTTTTCACTTATTTTTGGAATAAAACAGAATTATTGCAGTCATAATGCTCAACAATCCAAAATACACTTCATGCTTCTACATTTCAGCCTGAGAGACATGAATATTCTCTGCAAGCCTTTACTATGTTTAAGCCCAATATTGTCACAAATGTGAGTCAAACACGGATTGGTAGGATTATCCAGGGTTCCCTTTTAATAAGAAATTGAAGAAGGATTTTAAAAATGAACACTAGAACATACACATTGCATTATGTAGGTAGTTAAGCCCGTAAAGTAGAGAGAAAGTAGAACACAACATAGAAGGAAAAATCAAGGCAAAATTTATGTTTTTCATAAAAGGCAAAAAACAACAACAACCCAACTGTATATGAAATAGTTATGAAAAGCAATGGTCAAATCAGAGAAACAAGGATATAAATAACTTTTTGACTCACAAAATCAGGGAAAAAGTAATCTCTCACCAAAATTGCTCACCTGTCAAATATAAGGCTTTGATGTGAGATAGCTGTAAGGCTTCATGGAATATAATAACAGAGCCAAGCTGGCCTTCCAGAGAAGTGGGGCAACCCCACTCACTATCTTGAGTTCCTGCGGAGATCAGCTTGGTGATAAGTTCTGATTTCCCCAGCAGGCCACTCCAGCTGCCTGGTCCAAGGATCCCCCCAAATGAGGTCCGAGGGAGTATAACCGGGGATGAAAAGGGGGGGTCCGGGATTTGTGATGGTGGAGGAAGAGTTGTTCTCTGACCAGCTGAACCAATGCAGCATGAAGTAAATGGCTAGAGAATTTTTTCCCCAGTGGAAAAAAAAAGATGAACAATTAAAATCAAATTGGATGCATTCAAATTTAAAGCGGCCAATATAATCTAGAGAATGAGTTTTAAAAAGATAACGTATGTATGCATCCAGTCTTTTTGCCTCACTGGCAGAAGGGTTATTTGCATAAGCACGCATATATATGGACAACAGAGTTTCAGGTACTTAAAAAAGGACTCTAGGAGCCACAATATTCTTGCCCCTGATTGGGAGATAGCTGTAATTTTAAGGTGCTTCTTTAAATTATCTTTGACATTTTAATTCCTGTTTGTTAAGGAGTTCCACCTGGCAGGTCCCAAAACACCAGACTTTGCGGCCATGGCACCCATTCTATGGGACATCATTCCTCATAAGGTGAGACTTGTCCCATTCTGATGTGTCTCAAAACATGGTTGTGTCAACAGGTTTGGTAATCTCAGAGAATGGTGAACTAGCAAGGTGGCTACAATGTCAACTATACTGAATATGCTTTCTTCTAGTCTCTTAATATTGATGTCTTTAAATTGTGGAATGTTTTTAATTTGTTTATTTTATGGTTTTTTAAAATTGTATGCTACGCAGAATCACATTTTGTGAGAGCTATAAAAATATATATAAATATGATGGATGGATCAATGGATATTTTCACTGCTTTGGAAATTAATTTTCCCCTAATTTTATGCTATAAATGATACCTTCTCTCTGATAAATATGCTCATTTATTGTAAAGTCTCATCACTTTTTATCCTTTATCCTTTTATTTTTTATTAGGACCTAACTGATGCAAACACTGTACATCAAGTGGATGGGGAAGCAAAGAAGAATTAATTATACTTACAGACAAACTGTCCCAGTTATTTCTACAAAACATTAGTATAGCGTATTTCATTTCAATCCAGAACAGCTGTTTGATCCTGTGAGTTTTCTTCTGGCAGTGTTTAAAAACAGCTGTTTTGTTTGCAAGCTTTGTTTCTACCATACTACATTATAGACCAATGGTTCCCAAAGTGGGCGGTGGGATGCCTTGGGGGGGCACTAAGAGGCAAGGGAGCTGGCAGGGGGGTGCTAAGAGGCAGCATGTAGGCGTTCGAGGCGCCGGCTCCGCAGGCTCCGGTGCAACAGTCAATGGATTGACTGTTGCACCAGAGCCTGCGGAGCCGGCGCCTCGAACGCCCCCCTGCTGCCTCTTAGTGCCCCCAAGGAAGCGAGGTAAAAGCGCATGTGCCGCCTCATAGTTATGTCACAGGAATTATGTAGGGCGGGCCTTTCGGCATGTTGGTCGAGGTGAGTGTCAGGAGGTTTTGCTTGGTGGGCCAAGGCATAGAAGTTGTGCAAAGTGATGTTGGGGATTATGGGAGGTGGGACAGGCTCTCCTTGGAAGTGGCTGCTGAAGGAGGCGCGCTAAGAAGCAGCAGGGGGGCATTTGAAGCACCGGCACCGCAGGCTCATCCCATTGACTGTTGCACTGGAGCCAGCGCGTCGAACGCAGCAGCAGCAGCACATTGGGAAAGTCACTCTGGCTTTGCTCTACTTTCCCAAAGTGCTGCCGCTGTCGCATTCTGTCTGTCTGTCTGTCTGTCCATCCATCCAAAAGGTCTGTCTGTCTGCCTTCTTGCCTGCCTGCCCTCCTGCCTGTCTTTCTGTCTACCTATCTATCTATCTACCAATATAGATCTATCAAGCTATCTATCTATCTATCTATCTATCTACCTACCTACCTACCTACCTACCTATCTATCTATCTATCCATACATACATCCAAAAGGTCTGTCTGTCTGTCTTCTTGCCGGCCTGCCTGCCTACCTACCTACTTATCCATACATTCATCCAAAAGGTCTGCCTGCCTGCCTACCTGCCTACTTACCTATCTATCCATACTTTCATCCAAAAGGTCTGCCTGCCTGCCTGCCTACCTATCTACCTACCTATCCATACATACATACATCCAAAAGATCTGTCTGTCTTCCTGCTTGCCTGCCTACCTACCTACCTGTCTGTCTGTCTGTCTACCTAACCATCCATCCATCCCAAAGGTCTGTCTGTCTTCTTACCTGCCTGCCTGCCTGCCAGCCTATCTATCCATACATATATCCAAAAGGTCTGTCTGCCTGCCTACCTACCTACCTATCTACCAATATATCTATTTATCTACCTACCTACCTACCTGTCTCTCTCTGTCTCTCATCCATCCATCCATGTTTGAAGCACCAGTCCCGCAGGCACATTGGGAAAGTAGAGCAAAGCCAGTCTTGGAGGGAGGGAGGGAGAGAGAGAGAGACCTGATGCATCAGATTGAAATGAGGCCTAGTTTAGACTGAGGCCCTTTTCCACATTGAAACATCTTTGCCAGCACATTGATTACGTCTTTGCCTTCTATTAAAAGTTTTGTGGATGAAACATGGTCAAGACTATCAGGAAGCTCTCACATTTTGTTGAGGCTTTAAACAGGATCTATTGGACCAGATCTCCACCCTAAAAAAATACTTTTCCCCAATGTATTACAGTGCCAATTCTGAAAAAGGCAAAACCAAAATGTACTGGTAAATTACAAGGAGAACACACACACACACTCCCTTCTAACCCTGCTGGAGCAGGAGATTGGACTAGAATAGATATCTCATTATCTTTCTCCTCCCTCCCTCCCTCCTTCTTTATTTCTTTTTCTTTCTGTCCCTTCACGGCAGTGGCAGCACATTTAAAAAGTAGAGCAAAGCCAGAGGTCGGTAATTTTTGCTGCAAAGAATCACAAAAGCTTCTGGGCTGTGCACAAGAAGGGACACACATGTCAATGCAATTCAGCAACATAAAGAAATACAAATAAAACAAATCAACAAGAAACGACAAAGCATATCTGATTAGATTCTATTCACTACTAGAATCTAATCAGAGACGCTTTGCCGATTCTAGTCCAATGACCTGCTCCAGCAGGGTTAGAAGGGAGTATGTGTGTATGTGTGTGCATGGCTGTCAAAACTCCAAAAACAGGTCAAGTAGCTCTGGGGAGGCCAGTCATAAATTAGAACACTTGCTAAACAACCGGCCATTAAGTGAGGACCACTTGTATTTGGTTTGCCAGTTACCTGCTCACGCCCACCCAGTCACATGACCACCAAACCACACCTACCCAGTCATGTGACCAACAAGCTACGCCCAGCCAGCAAGCCACGCCAGCCAGTCATGTGGCTAGCAAGCTACGCCCACCCAATCACATGGCCAGCAAGCACGCCCACCCAGTCACGTGACCAGCAAGCACACCCTCAAATTAGGCCACACCCACAGACATTTGAATCCCACCCCTGGGTGGGAGGCACTGAGGATGAGTTTGTAGAACCAAGGGGGCGGTGGACTGAAAAAGTTTGGGAACCACTGTTATAGACATATGTGCTAAATTTAAATTTTGGATCATTTTATTTGGAAAATGAGATTTTGTTTGTTTGTCATTAATATGGAAATAGGTCACAGAAGAAGGGAAGAACTGATAATGGAGATAAATATTACCCAACATAAACATGAGTTGTATATCCCCAAATAAATATCTATCTAGAATTCTAGAGAAAATGTTTAGAAATTTGACTCAGTATCTAGAAGAGATGTTTGGATAGATTGCTGCTAATGTGAAGATACAAATAAAGAAGAAGAAAAGCTTAGCTTATACACCCAGGGCTATCAAGGGGATTTCAATAAAGCTACCTTAGCCAACAGGCTTTGATCAACAAGTTCATGGGTTCTGTTGTCTTGTGTCACTTCTCAGATGATAAAATAGCTGAAAGTAGGAGTTTCTACCAAGGATATTCACATACACAGAGAACTTCACCAGAAAAAGAAAAAAATTACCTTTGAATGAGACCTTACTTGATTTTGGAGTTTTGAACAATACAAGCACTAAAATTTATCATTTGACATTTACTTTTCCAAATTTTGCAGTACATATTACCAATTAAAATGTATATTATTGATAAAGCTATACAAATCCCCATGTTCGTGAAGTATTTCATGACACATATTATATTTCAAAAAATTATAAAATATATTTCTCTGGTAGACAAAATTGAAAAAAATATAAACATTTGGAGAATCAGCATATGTATTTCAATGAAAACTTAAAACATGGGGGGGGGGAGATTAACTTTGGCAAACCAAACCTAGCAAATTCATAAGTTTAAGAAACTTAAGAGAAAGTAACATATTGCCTTAGCAGAAACACTGCAGAGTCTCAAAATTAAGATTCTACCTTCACTGAGGCTAGAAAGACTGAAGGGCTGACATTCTTGCACACAGAACTTGTTCCTGTTCAGTTCACACAGAAACTGGTGATCATTCTGGAATATCTCTGTAGGAGGTCATCCTACTTTGAGGTGTCAAATTAGCTCATTTTTTTAGCTGGACAAAGCCTATGTGGCAAGTTCAGATAGATGTATTTTGGTGGTGATACTTCAGCAAAAGCCTCTAAGAAAAAGGAGAAATACAAATAATAACAAAGAAGAGACTTACTTCATTCAGGGCAGGAAATCTAAGTGGTGCCGAGATTTTCTGTTGTCCATTTACATAAATATAGACAAGACTTTGACCAAAGGGCCTTTTCCCAGGCATGTGAACAATGCATATATTGTGCTGTTGAAAAATTATTTAAGCAAAGAATCATCATCATTTCTATGGAACAGTTACAAGGGGCTAATTGATGTTCTTTTACATCAAGGAACATTTACTCAATCACTGCCAAACTTCACAAAGGAAATTCAGTAATCATGCTAGTACTCTGATTTTCAATTCCCCAGCATGTTGGGGAACACCCCAATCACAGGGTTGACCATGAAGATGGGATCTGGGGGGGGAAAGAAGGAAGGTAAAATGTTGGCAATGGGAACACTGTTGTTTAGATTGGTAAAAATGGCTGAAGTTGAAACTGACAGGAGAGAAAATTTAGAGGGTACACAGAGTATTCTATGAAACTTAAGGGCAAAAAACAGACTGCCCAGATAGTCCCTGATTTTATTCTGAGCTCTCGTACAGATGCATCATTTCCTAGGCTAAATGGGCAGGAATTCTGTAACTATACCCTCACTGCACTCATCTTGCATCCTTGCCCTTCAAAAAATCCCTTAAGCATCTCGTTCTCCTGGTTGTTTATATTGATAATCTTAGGTTAAATGAACATGGGCCACTACAAAGAACCAGTGCACATTTCAGATTAAAACTATGTTCTTCAAAAAATGTTTCCCAGGCTCATTTAAGTCAAGATTAATGCCAGTCAGAATAATGATTTATGAATCATGTACTATGATTATTTGGGCTAGACTTGTGATAGGCAGAGAAGACAATGAAAAGATTGTAAAGAACCGTGGTATGTAGATCATCATATCTTTGTTTAATAAGCAAAAACTGTCAGGATTACTGTGTCTGCTTTGACAGGTGACCTTTTATTTTATTTTATTTATTTATTTTATTTATTTTAATTAACCAATCAATCAGTCAATCAATCCTAGTCCCATTCAATTGTATTTCAGATAGTCCATTTTTATTGTATCCAAATTAGGAAGGTATGACAGTCTGGATGCTAAGGGAAGTTATACTTAAATGAAGACTTCTAAGCTTAGTATAATGATCCAAAAAGAGAAGATAGGAAAAAGGCAAAACAGGAATTAAAAGGGCAGGAAAAATAACTATCTGCATTTTGCTTTAGAGAAATAGTCTAAAGCATGCTAATAGCATGAAACCAATCCATTGAGTCCCCCTTATATATCTGAACAAAATATCTGCTCTTACCCAAAGAGAATCATAGAAGCAATGGTCAGATAGCATCACAGTAGCATACTCCTTCTTTGTACATACAGCAACTACTAGCATTCCAGAAAATGTAATGAACGCTTCAAATCCCATCCCACTAGCTGTAAAAAAGCTACAGAGGAAAAACAGGATTTAAGACATGGAATGTTGTGAACTATACACACAGATGACCTATTAATGTACACATACATACATATTTTCCAGTCCCATCCTGAATCTCTGGTACAGTAGAAAGACTTACTAATTCACATCAGTGGTGGAACCTTTCTTGAACCCAAGAATTAAATTTTTGAGCAGGCAAGCTCTCAGGAACCAGAGGCAAAATATGAAAAGGCATTCACCCATAGACTCAGAAACAAATACATAGATTCATAACTCACTTAGCAAAGCAATAATGGAATTGGCAAGTAAGGAAAGCTCCGAACATCCCTCTCACAACCCTCTGCACCCTATAGCCAAAACCAAAGGCCAGTGATCAACAGTTCTTTAAGCCTGGTTTAGAGAATAGGGCATCTTTATTCTCAGATAGTCACACTTAACTTTTTTTTGTGAAGGGGTGGGGGAGGCTGTCACAATTATTCACATCACTGATATTATGCTATGGAATAGTTTGTCAGAGATCCTACCCTACTGCACACCCAACTTCCTCAGAAGGTGGCCTGTCTGCTTCTATAAATTTGTTGCAGGTAACATCTTTATAGTTCCAACCTTAGGTGCCACTATAATTTCTCTTTATAAAATATTTTACTTTAAGGCACAGAAACCGTGAGTTTAAAGCAGCTTTAAAATGCATAAATACATAGTAAATTATGATCCTACTTCAGTAAGTGGTACTCATCTCCAGTAATCCCATATTAAATTCCAAACATTGTATTATAAAAATATGCCATTAAACATAAATATGTCATCTGGCAATTTGTAGGACATTTTGTAGAAGTAGAATATCTGTATATTATTTGTAAATATCCTCATATAATAATATCTTTAAATAGGTTTAAATATCTCAGAAATATTTTCTAAGAAATATCACCCCCAATTGTTTATTGTACAATTGTTAAAAAATACAAATGAAAACACTATTTCTTCTTCTAGCCAATTTTCCTGAATTAATTTTTAATTACCAGGCCAATTTTTTATTCCACTTGAATGGTTTTGGGGGATTGTATTTTTCTGTGTATTTCCCCAATGCAGTATTATTCCCATATTTAGAATTTTTTAATTTTTTTATTATGCTTTTAATCCACTGTATGGGCAAGGCATTTTTATTAGGTGGCCTTATACATTGAAGTTGCCATTATTTTTATTATTACCTACTGCAATTACCATTATACTTTTGGGGCCTTAGAAAACTAATTAAGAATTCATTAGAAACTCCTAACTTTGGTAACCACAGAGTATGCTATCTGGGACATCCTTTGAAGAAGTCTAGCTTTCTTTGTTTCAAACAACAATAATATTTGATTAGGACAATGCAGTATAGGATACACATCGAAAATTAGTAAGACCAAAAAATATACTCATCATTTAGGCCACTTAGGAAATGTCACTGAACTTAGGCTGATTCTTCACCTTTCCATCCTGGAAGCCATACCTGTAAAGTTGCTTCCTCTTGCCATCCTTGCTGCTAGCATCTGGAATCATTTGATGTTGATCCAGGCAAAGCCATGCATTGAAAGCAAATGCAGAACCTGGCCACTTGTGAATAGCCGGCACTGCTATGCCTGCCATGCTATGGGACAAGTCAAAATATTGCAAGGCGTTGTCAAAGCTTTGCTTTCGAGACATTGTAAGAATTGCACGCATCACAGGAACAATATACGGATGAGCCAGCTTTGAGTCCTTAGTTCTTAGCAGCTGAATCAGCTCATGCAATTCTTCAGAGCTCATTGACAGGCTCCCCAAAGAACCCAAGAGGGCAATCAGATTCTCAGCACAAGCTCCATGGAGTTGAGGGTGCTTGTTGAGTGTTTCAATGATATGGATGACTATGTTTGTGTTGACACAAATTGCACGACTCTGCCTGTTAATACAGCAAATCCGCTTCAGCAAATTTGAAATTAAGATTTGGAGATCATGCAACTCTATCTCTGGAAGCCATTGGATTAACAGCAACAAAGGCTGAACGTTGCTTATGCCCAACATTCCAACTGATCCATGGTCACCTTCAACCGCCTTGGTGAAAAGCAAATTAAAGATTATTACAAGTACTTGACATACATAGAAACTCTATTTAACGACAATATTTTTAAAGACAGAATACAGTAAGGAATCTTGTGGCCCCTCAAAGATATACTGATTTTTCTCCAGCAATAATTTTTGCTGAGCTTAGACAGATCTCTATTATTGGATTGTCTAACTCTCTACAAAGTTTACATATTGGTAAGGCTTTAAAATGATACCTTTTAATTTTTTATCTGTTGCAATAAAGTAAGAGAGGTTTAAGATAATGTGGAATATTTAACTGTTAACAAGAGCCCTGAGTGAGCAGAACACCTACACATGCCTATGCATATAAAGTACATATGTTTACATATAAGTACATACTTTTACGAATTCATAAAAGCCATCAAACAAAAAATGAAAAGAACTGGAATTAAATAGCAATAAGAGACATTCTTATGCAAATCCAAACTGTAACTAAGATAAGAGACACAACCAAGTCCTGTTTCATTAGTTTGCAAAACAAACTAATGTTGTCATTTTAATTTATTCCTCTGTGTGTATGTACGCAAACTGTAGGTTATATCTCAAACAACTTGTCAACATAATTTGGAAGTATCAAAACTAAATCTTGTTAACCTTTAAAGAGGCAGAAAATTCTCTGTTGTTTTGATTGAAATAATTTAACATAGGTTTAAAATTATATTCAAAACAAGAAAAATATTATACCATATTCAGAAGTTCTTCAAGTAGTTCCTGTGAAGGCTGACCCATAGATTTTAGAACTTCAAATATATGGGCATAACCAATTCGTTCCTTGAACACCTCCTAAAGAGTATATATATATCAGTATATATTAGCAGCATATAGCTAAGAAAGGCAATGTTTATTCATAACAAATAATAAAGATGTATCAATTCAAATTCCATTAGTATAAGCATGCATATTTTATATACGTGCTCCCAAAAGTGCATTTTCACAACTTTGTCAGCCTGTCATATTTTAAGGGAATTCTAATATATATGGAATCAAAATTAAATCAACTTGCTTTTTCTTAGTAATCAATATAAAACCAAATTTCCCCCAATAGTTAATATAATACTAATAGCAACCACTATTAGTATGGTCAATAGCCAAAGTTGAGTGTATTTTCTTGACAAATGTTTTCAGAGTTGAAAAATACAAATAGGATAGAAAATGACTAAGAAAGTTACAAGGAACAAAGGAAAAGGTTTAAAAACTAGATTACAGGAGTAGGGGTTCAAAAGAATTCAAATGGCAAAAATATTTACTTGTTAAATGAATGTGATTGTGCTTTGCTATATAAACAGCTATTGAGATATTCAAACACTCATTATAATAACTAAAGGTTGACATGGTCAAGAATTACCCCAGATAAGTATAGTAAAATAATCAGATTCAATATCAGGGTTGGAAAGCTGAGCTGCCATACAATTGAAGTTGGGAACGTTTTTACTAGGTCCCTGAAAGTCATTACTGAGTTATCCACTAAGTGATGATGGGCAAGAATGTTATGTTCTAAGTTTCCACCACATATTGCAAGAAAAGAGAGATCAGGTCTTTGTTCTCAAGAGAGTAAAAAGGGGAGGATCAGAAGATAGGTGCAATTGATTCAACTTCCTTCAGTGGGCAAGAACAGATACATTCTGCAGAGGAATGCCATTGAATTGACTTTTTAGAACCGTAAATAACACATCCTATCTAGCCAAAATGAAGGCTGTGATAGGCAAAAGCTATCTGAAAGAGGGGAGATTGCCAGAAAAGATCTAGTGATAATCAGTTGAACTGTAAATATCCTATGGCAGAATAAGACAGTGAAGCAAAACATTGACATACAGTGACACCACATGTGAAGAACAGACAAAGACCATAATTTTTAGATGCTCTGCTACCATATAAGAATAAAACAAACCACAGCCTGACATTTGTATACTATCATATTAAGATGAAAAGTTACAACCTAGATCTTTTCTTGAGGGGTTAGATTTCTTAAAATACTTCTTCATAATTTAAAAATTACCACACCTGCCGTCCAATCTAGTCCCCTTCATTTTACTAAATGGTGAGATCTGTCTGAGTAGCATTGCCTCACTGTACTGGCATTTGTTTGGCTGCACTTTCTGTATTTTGTTTCAAACTATAATATGCACTATTGTTAGTCCTCATCATTTCAGCAAGTACGATAAAAGAGCTATCCAAAGACAAGAATTCCAACTGCTGTGAGGAAGCCATGCTGACCTTGGCAGCTGGAGAGCTGTGCATCACCGCTGTGAGAGCCTGAATAGCTGATACTGCCAAACAGTCCAGCTGCCCCTGGAATACCTAAAAACCAAAAAAGATACAACGTATTAGGCATATAAGGACAAATTTGACACTCCAATGAGCACACCCCACCCTTTTTGTGCCACAATGAAGAAAAATGTTCCTTGGCACGCTTCCCAATAATCAACCCAGAAAAAGAATTGGATTTTATGATACCACATAAGCAGGAAGACACAAGAGAAGGGAAGCCATTTCAATGAGTATAGAACCCTTCACACGTACTTATTTAAGACAATCTGATGGACAGCTTTTCCTCATGCTTTAAATGGACAATCTCATGTTTTAAATGGACAACCTCAAATGAGTAGTATTGAAAAGGGAGATCTTTGGAGCTTCTTATCAAGCAAATTTTGTCACACATGTTGGTGAGAAACAGTTTGGTCTTAGTGGATAGTTGGGGTAGTATTAAAGTGTGCATAAATTAATTCCTTACTTAAATTATATATTCACTTCACAGCCCATTCCTCACAAGCGATATCACAGTATTTTCCTTTCAAAAGAACTATAAATCTTTTGTATTCTTTATGTTATTAGTAGACAGTTTTACTGTTTAAAATATATTTGTATTTTGTCATTCAAATCAGTTGGTTAATTTGTGAGCCTGAACAATAAATAACCCTATTTCATCTGCAGTACAATATAGCAGAACAAATGTAATATATTATTTGCAATAATTTATTATGCTTGAAGTTTCTCATGCATTGTTTACATTAACTTTTAACTATATGCAAAGTTTTTGTATTAAGGCCTCTATATCTTTTATTAAAGAAGCAAAAAAAAAATAGAACTGACATTGTTCATAAATATCAAAAGAAAAGTTAAAAAATAAATCTACCAATTACATCTCCCTTCTCAGATTCAGACTGTCCATTGAAATATGAACTCTAATCTTTTGGCAACAGAATCAAGATTTCAAGAAAGAATCAAGAAAGTTACACCAGAGTGCACAGACAAACAGATGAAAGAGTGGAGGGAGAGAGTCAAGAAAGGAGGGACAAGTAAAAAAATAAAAACAAGAATCACCAAATTGATTGTTTTCAAATTTGAACTCCATTCTTGGACTTCACTTTTCTCAGTTTTAGAAAAAAGACATAGAGTATTATATGGATTAGATACTTCATATCTCGAAGCACAGTGAAATTTAGATTTAACACATGGATTTTGGGTTAACTAAAATAATAAATTTTGTGTGAATACTGCATGTGAATAAGTCAAAACTCATCTAGTTCTTTCAGGAAGCATATTTAAAGTGAAGTCCAGGAAACAGTTCATAACCATGAGGACCTTCAGCTAAGAACAGAACGGAACTCGTGGGAGATACCTGTTCCTGATTCATTTCTGCCAGCAATTTGTTGGCATGGTCTTTCTCATTCTTGTCTGCCACCTTATTAGCATTTAAAAATAGCTGTTAAAATGGGAGATATGAATAATGGTAACAGAAGTATTAGCTAGCTCACAACAGCGAGTGTATAAGTTCATAGCTTTCCTTAACCTCAGTATCTGTATATTCCAAATTTGGCAACTTTAAGTTGTATGGACTTCAGTTCCCAGAATTCTCCAGGCAGTGTGCTGGCTGAGGAATTTTGAGAGTTGAAGTCTATACATCTTAAAGTTGCCAAATTGGTAATACATTAGGCAACAAACTTCATCATCCCCAATCAGCATGTAATGAGAAAGAGGAGATGTAATCTAACACATCTTAGACAACCCAATGTTGGAGAATCTCTCCATGTCAAATTAATGGGATATGGAATTGTGCCTGAGAGGTAGGCTGATGTCAGATCTGTGTATCTGTCATTTCTTCAGTGGGAGAAGAAAAGGGGGGGAGACTGGTTAAATAAATCCTTTCCTGATATAACCTGAATACATTCAATCTTATATCAAATTTGTATAACCCACACATGATACAATGGAGAGAGGAATCCCAGATGGCCGGAACCTATCACCTCTGAGAAGGACAGCCAGGAGATGAGAAGATCATAAAAATTGCACAGTGAGATGTATGCTTGGGAAACTGTGAAAAAGATTGTTCCTACAGAAGGGGTGGATGGGGGGAATAAACATACTGGCTTTTGTTTCACTAAATATACATTGAGAGAAGGGGGGGGGTTCTAAACTCTCTTATCTATCCCAATATGCCTGAGAGACCTTAGACGTTGCTTTGAACTCCTACATGAATTGTCTCATCTCAATAAAGGATTCCTTTTGATACGTTTGGTTTTCAAAAGTTCATTCTTGTTAATTGAATGGGAAAAAGTTCTGTAGCCTGACATAGGCTATGAACTAAAGGCACGGCAAATCTGTTAACTGATTTTGCCTGCCTAGCTGACTTTTTTTTCTACCTTAAGGAGATATTAGTTGCTACCTGAAAGAATGTTAGTGAGATTAGCTCAGCATTTTTAAAAAACAAGTAAAGGAAATCTTCACTGAAGTAAAACCCTAGATCAGTCCAGTACTTTTATGGCACTAGGATGAAAAACAATGGAGGAGAAAGTTTGTTCCAAGTTCTTACTGTCCCTATGGTCAAAATATTTAAATACCTTCCAGTTTTCTTGTCAAAATCCAGCCAACTTGAATATATTTCAAAATGCATGTTTAATATAAGCTTAAAACAAAACATAACTTACATGTTGCATGCATCCCTACAAATTACCAGAATATTTATAGCACGTACTGTAAGGGTTCTCTTTGCCCAAAGAAAATAATTCTAGGATTGTTGCTCTTTTCGAAATGAGCTCATAGCAAAAGCAAATGGCAGATGGCAGTCCTTTTGGTCCATTGAGTTAAAAAATAAAAATGCTAAAATCTGGCACTTCTCCTCTTCCTTGTTCCTCAAAACAATATATTAATAACGAACTTGCAGGTAAATCCTTCAGCAAGTCAATGGAAAATATTGTCATTGTTTTCAGCAAAGATGATCCATAGAATAGTTTTCTCCAGGGATGGGATTCTACAGGTTCGCACCTAATCGCTAGAACTGATTGTTAACATTCTAAGCAGTTCGGAGAACCGGTTGTTAGAAGAAATTACTGGCCTAATCTCTAAGGAAAGAAACATTCTGGTGTTGCTTACAGAAACTGCTTCTCCATTAACCCTTATTACATTCTTGGCAGGACTAGACTTCCTGTCTCTGGAACTTCTCAGGAGGTTTTTTTTTCCTCCTTTGCTGGTACTTTGCTTGTGTCGAGTGACCATTCAAAGTTACAATGGCACTGAAAAAAGTGACTTATGACCATTTTTCACACTTACAACTGTTGCAGCATCCCTACAGTCACGAGAGGCCAGGCGAGGAGATGCGTGCCTCAATGTGAGTGATGTCGAGTTGGCCATGCCCAGCCAGTCACATGACCACCAAGCCATGCCCACCAACTAAGCCTCGCCCACAGAACCAGTTGTTAAAAAATTTGAATCCCACCCCTGGTTTTCTCCAACAGCTTTCCTTTCTGACAGACTATTTTTGCACCTCTAGCGATCTCAACCATAATTAAGGTTTACAGCTGTACTTACAGTTAATACATATTTAAAGTTTCCTCCTACTGAGAATTTGCAATTCCATGTTACTTTTTAATTTCATAACCTAGTTAAGGGAAAATATAATGTAAGTACTAGCCATAGTTGAGGCTGAAAAGGGAAGGGATTATTTTGGGTTATTTTGCCTCAAAACCAGCAAGCTTTGGTAAGATGACCTGCATAATTTTTATGACATATTTAGATTCTCTGGAATGACTGAGAAATTAGAAGCACTGGTATGTGTCAAGCACTGGCAATCAATAGGCACCACACACAAAAACCCTGTACCATGCTGCCTTTCATCAAGGAAGAAACCCAAGAAGAGATAAATATGGTTTCTCAATGATCTCCAAACTAAAACTGGCCAACCTTGATCTATTTGGGATTAAAATAAACACATGCAACATGGGTTATGAAGATTGATTAATCAAAAAATATTCACCCCATTCCTCTACTTGTGCGCAGAATTCAACATGGATATAAAGTATGACTAACCTATAGATGTTCACCCCAGTCCCTTACTGTATGTATATGTAGTTATGCAGCAAAACACATATCTAACAAAGACTTTTGAAATAAATCCCAAAACTATAAGGGAGCTAATTATAGAGTTTTGTTATCTGATTAACTCTAATGTTAAATTCAGTTAGCTGTACTAGATTGAACAAATTCATAAACACTGCAAAAATAATGACACTGTTAATAAAGTGCTGAAATAAATTATGGTTTTCATTTCATGATGGATATTGGATTCCATATCAGGACTGACTATATTGTGAATCACAAAAGGAAATATTTTTTTCACACAAAATAAAACTAAGTCCAGAGTTATTCACGTCTGCCCATAAGTAAGTCCTACTGAGTGAGAACAATATTAAGATGACAAAAAGCTGAAGTTCCTAATTTATTAAAAAGTCCAAATTGTAACTTCAATTCTCCATTTAAGAAGATCCTTTAGAATGTTCAACAAACAAAATGCTCCCCTGATGGGGTGAAAATTTGGTCCCAATTTCTCTAAAAAGACCCTTGGAGGGCCATAAAAAATGATGCCATTTGTCTGTCAGGTATGGTATTTGATTATCAATCTTTCCACATAGTGTGGGGACAAATTAACAACCTTCGATACAAGTCAGTTTTCCCTCCCTGTGTCAGCCATTAGCATGTATTTGAATGTGCTTCTGCAGCATTTGTCTGTAATTCCATAAAGCGGATGCATCTTTTCCTGGAACTGCATAGTTGTCTTCCATGGCTATAGTATAATTCCAGGATTCAATCTATATAATTCCCACTACAACTGTAATGCAATTCTAAGGTTGTCTCAATTCATATAGCGCTGCAGTTAAATAAAAAGGATATATCAGAAAGGAATCCTTTGTGAGAAGACTATTATTCATACTCTTCCCTGCTACTGGTGCTATAAGGACAAGACATTCCTCTGAAAAACTATTTAAAACTAGATCACCATAGAAGTAAATTAAATCCAATCTTTGAACTAAATTTAATAAAGAATCAGATTTTCTCCTAGACTATAACTGAAATGGTTCTGTTAAAGCTGCAATAAAATGCATGTTCAAAAGACTATGAATATATTTCTTACAATCTTTTGTTTACCTTACAATTCTGTAGCAGTCGAATAAGATGCTCAAAACAATTACTATTAAGGAAATTGGCTTGCAGAACAGGCCGATCTGTGCAGTCCAACATAGCAGTGATTGCATCTTAAAAAGAGAAAAACTAAAAATCAAAGAGGAAGGAATCATATCTTAAAATAATTACATTACTTTAGTCTCCCTCCAAAGGAATAGAAATAATTTGCTAGCAAAAAAGAAAAGCAGGAAACACTTTTTTACCATTAAAATTATGTTACAATTTAGAAAAAATTCTAATGGATCAGAAAGATACATCTTCATCTCTTACATTGGACAATCAGATGGCTCAAAGAAGCCGAATTGGGACATAAAGGCAATAGCTAATTATGTAGGAGTTATATTTCATACGTAAGCATATATATTTTTATTAAAGTAAGGAATGAATATGCAATTCTTCCTACCACCAATATGGAATTGTAAAAAGGTTTGTTTACTAACAATACAATTAACAAAAAAAATTATATAGCTGATTCACAATAGCATACAGCATCAAACCACCTGCCTTTTAAAAAAACATTGATCTATTTTTTGATTATTTAGCAGAAGTAATATAATGTTAAACTGGTCACAGGGAAAGTCAACTTCAAACCTCATCTGATTAGGGTTAGTGAAAGGAAACTGCAAAGAATTTTTTTTCAGTTTCTCTATCAATCTGCTGACATCTGATAACCCTACAGATTTTGTAGCCTAGAAATGACAGTCCTACACTTGACCTTGGAGTTCATTGGATGATTCTGGACATGTCATTTTCTCTCATGTCAAATTATCTCACATCACTATGTATGTTGCACATTTTTTTTACATTTCAAGGCTAAACAACAATATGAATGACAGAAGCTTGCATATCTCTGCTTTGAGATCTCTAGAAAGTCAGTCAGAATATACAAAAGAACCAGACTAATGCTTATTAGGGACAGGTCCAGGAGAAGTAGAAGGAAACTGTTAAGTATCTGGGGTTCCCTGTTAATGCTCTAAAAACAACAGATGTAATGCAATTTCTGGCCAATACAAATAGAAGCCAGAAAGATGTAGCTGAAGGAACTTTCTACTGAACTTTATCCTGCAAATCATGCTAAGGAAAAGAAAATAATCATCAACTGAAGCTGCCTTCTCTATATCACCGCTTTAAAGAAATGCAAGAATACAATTCGCTGAAATTCTAAAACCAGCCTGTCAAATAATTGATAAATGCTTGTGGGGAATCTTTTTGCCTAGAGAATAGGTATTCGATTAGCCTTTTCTGAGTGAACTGGACAAAGAATGTGGAATACTTAGTTGATTACAATTCTTGCAATTTGGTTCTACACTTTTACTGTATATTTAGTCAGCACTTAAATTATTTAAATAGATAGAAATTGCACTCACTCCTCAGTCAGTTGAAGCTCATGAAAGGGACACTTGCAGCATTGGCATGGAATGATCAGTCAGCACTGTGGAAGGCTAACATCTTTGAACACAACACACCACTTGGTTCCTCTCACAAGTGATGTTCTCTTAACAACCCAGGACCAATTTGTCTAGTATGTCATTTAAAACCGGACCCTGGATTGATATTTCCTAATAAGCCAGAAATCATAAAGCAAGGATGAACCCTACTTTATAATTCTAGCTTCTAATTCCTGCCCAGACAACACAATTTAAAAAAGCTTCTACTGTAATTGTTCACCTAGTTTAAAAAAAAAAGAACTGTGTGCAGAGGTCTACATACCCTTGCAGTTGGCATGCCCCTGAAAATCAGGGAAAATAACTTACTATACATTATTGAAGAACTATCATTTTATTGTAGCTATGGACATTTCAGCTGCTCAGTGTTGCTTGTGGCTCTATGTTTCAAACTGATTCTTATCCTGACAGAGTTTTATTTCAAAAGCAGTCCCATCATAAAAGCCACACAGAGAAAATGAAATGGTCCTACTGACATGTGGTTCCAGCATCTCATCCTGCCTGCCTTTCTTCACCCCAAAGGATCCTGTTACTCACTCAGCATTTGAATCTGCAGTGCAATGAACCTGCTTTCCCACTGACGAGATTTTGAGTTGGGCAAAGCCTCATGATCAGAGTTCAGCAGCTTGAAATAGTTCTCCAGTATGGTGCTGGTTTCCACTTGCCGCTGGTCTGAACTACTAGTGAGAAGAATGTGTACCACTTCTGTCAGGCACTTCAATGTCAGCTCAGCCTTCCTGCTCATGTCATCTGGGTCTCTGTTATCCCACATATCACAATCTGCCAGGACACGCATCAAGACTTCCATGGTGGCAGGAGAGATGGCTTGAAGAGCATTTCTCTAAAGTTAATCATAAAAGTTCTTCACTATCAAAATAATCAGGAACAATTCCTTTTTAAGAAGTATAAGTTAGGCACATGAAACAAGTTTCAAATCATATAACTTAGACAAAAACAGCAAATTAATCCTATGATTGCATATCAAAGTACTTTTTCCTTTGATAGTGGAATCACATAAGAACTTATTGAAGATATGTTTTGTGTTTCACCCTAACCATCAAACATGCTCAGATTGCCTAGAATTTCATGCCATCAAAATTTGGTGATAACTGCTGAGCAAAGGCTTTGCTCAGTAGTATGTAAGTAGCAAATGTTTTGCTACTTGTGTGTAGGAAATGAAGCAAAAATTGCATAGTATGTTAACTGTTAAGAAAACACAATCACCAAAGAAAGAAAAAACTCACAAAAGCCCAAAATTCTTGTGGTCTACCGAGTCATGTAGTACAATTGCTCACATTCTCTCTCTCTCTCTCTCTCTCTCTCTCTCTCTCTCTCTCTCTCTCTCACACACACACACACACACACACACACACACACACACACACACACACACACAGAGGGACTAAGGGTCAGAAGAAAGCTTTTCTCATGAGACATTTTGAAAATTCAGACAGTTAAAGAAAATAAAACACACGATTGCCTAACAATATAAAGTCAGTTTCCTGTAAGGCCCAGACTCTGTCCCCTTTAGACAATAAGAACGAATTTTTGAAAACTGGTATTTCAAAAGGAATTTTTTATTGAAAAGGAAGATATCCAGGAGATGTTCAAAGCATACACCTCCAGACATGCAGCTTAGATAGTTAGAACCCCTCCCCTTGGTCCGGTGTGGATTTCGTCAATACAAAGAAGCAACATGTTAACCCCTCCTTTCTTTTCTGGGAACGTATTCTTGTAGAAAAATTATTAACATAAAATTGCACATATCTTTACGTTACTTTGGTTCCAGTACATTATGCTCACCAATCTCAGGAAAAATAAAATTCTTTCTCTTTGAGCTAACAGCACTATTTTATTTACTTAAGATATTGTCTCAGCCTAATCATCTTCTAGGACAAGCTATTTATAACATTTTCATTAATTATACATCTTTGCAACTGGATGAAATCAGATTGCATAAGAAAAATGGAAAGGAGTCAGTTTGATTACTTAGAACATTTTAAGCAGCACTGCTTTAATGTTAAACTGAGTCCTGATGAGAAAAACAAGATTTAAAATGTTAAACCAAAGCACCTTTGAATTCTAGCATACATATAATATACATAATTTTTCTTACATTTCTTCAGAATAATTTCAGCTGCTATGTCATAAATTCAGGCAAGAGGAAACAAAAGTGTGGTGCTCAAGTATTGTATGACAGACTGATATAGACACTCCTTTATTATATTAAGCAATTAGCACATGGAATTTCAACCACAGAGTTCAATCACAGCATGTTGGATAATTTTGTTCACCTTCATTGCTCAGCTCTGTTTCCATTGGAAAGGATCTTTCTCAAAATATTAAAAGAGCATGAGTCCATTTTATCTCAGATCTAAAGTTTGTCCCATAAAACAACAATTACATACTCTACCTTGTCATAACTAGGTTATTTCTACTCCAAATTCTTCATTTTTTGAAAGTATTCATAAAACACAAGCCACAAAGTGATGATGCAATAAAGATATAAGTCCCACGTCCCAATGATTAAGAAAAGGATATTAACATATTCTCACCTGCCCACCAGCCACAATAGCTCCAAAGAGATGTAACAGACAACATTTGAGGCTCTCTTTGAGATGCTCACTTTCTTGAAAACACTCTGAAAGCAAATAACAAATTCCTTGGGTATGAATGTTCAGCTCACAAAAATCACTACCAGAAAAGGAATTACAGATTGCAGCCCTTCATCCTACACTGCAGCCACAAATACAGGGGAATCCAATCCTCCCTAACTGGGCAAAGCAGGCACAACCGAAAAGCTAAGAGTTGAGTTGAGCTTGGCCATCTCGTCCTGCAAGAGAGATTCCTGTTCATTCTACTGGCAGCTTACACAACTTTTTTTTTTAATCAAACAATAAAATGTATTTTGACTATACTAGGTAAGTTTGGAAAATAAGATTATGTTAAGTATTAAGAGTAGTTTGAATAACTAATATTCAGATTAATCTTGTAAGATATTGGTCCACTTTTCTCAATGTTGAATGAAATATAAAAGTTATTTTTAACCCTAGTTTAGTAAAATATAACTACAGGTGAAACTCAAAAAATTAGAATATCGTGCAAAAGTTCATTTATTTCAGTAATGAAACTTAAAAGGTGAAAGTAATATATGAGATAGACTCATTACATGCAAAGCAAGATAGTTCAAGCCGTGATTTGAGATGATTATGACTTACAGCTCATGAAAACCCCAAATCCACAATATTTTTATTTTATTTATTTTTATTTGTCAATTGCTTACAAGATAATAGGTATAAGTATAACACAGTTATGAATACATGGATACATATAAGAAAAATAAAATATAAAAGAAACAATAGGATAGGGATGGTAGGCACGTTGGTGCGCTTATGCACGCCCCCTACAGACCTCTTAGGAAAGGGGTGAGGTCAATAGTAGACAGTCTAAGGTTAAAGTTTTTGGGGTTTGGGGAAGAAACCACAGAGTCAGGTAGAGTATTCCAGACATTGACCACTCTGTTGCTGAAGTCGTATTTCCTGCAATCAAGTTTGGTGCGATTAACCTTGAGTTTGTATCTATTGTTTGCTCTTGTGTTGTTATGGTTGAAGCTGAAGTATTCATTGACAGGTAGGACATTGCAATGTATGATTTTATATACTATACTTAGATTGGACCGAAGGCGGCATAGTTCAAGGTTTTCTAGGTCTAGAATTTCGAGTCTGGTGGCATAAGGTATTCTGCAACGAGTAGAGGAGTGAAGAATTCTTCTTGTAAAATATTTCTGGACTTTCTCAACTGTGTTAATATCAGATACGTAATGTAGGTTCCAGACTGATGAGCTGTATTCGACTATTGGTCTAGCAAATGTTTTGTATGCTCCAGTTATTAATGTAATATTACCAGAGAAAAAGCTACCTAAGATTAGGTTAACAACTCTTAGCGCCTTTTTGGCTATGTAGTTACAGCGGGCTCTAGCACTTAGGTCATTTGAGATGAGTACTCCAAGATCCTTTACAGAGTTTGGGTCATCAACAAGGTCTTAACTATTCAGCCTGTATTTTATTTTCTGATTTTTTTGTCAATATGTAGGACAGAGCATTTATTTGTTGAGATCTGAAGTTGCCATTTGTTTGACCATTCTGATATGTAGTCAAGGTCTTTTTGAAGGGTAGCAGTATTTTCTGTGGTGTTGAATAGCTTTACATCATCAGCGAAGAGAACGCAGTTGCTCTTGATATGATCACAGAGGTCATTTATGTAGAGTATGAAAAGAGTTGGTCCTAGAACACTGCCTTGGGTGACACCACTGTTGACAGGTATAGAATTGGATAGGACTCTCCCAATTTTGACCATTTGTTGTCTGTTTGACAGGAATGCTTCTATCCAGTTATGCAGGTGTCCAGAGATACCATAAGATTTTAGTTTTAGGGGTAGTTTGTCATATACCACTGAATCAAAGGCTTTGCAGAAGTCTATGTAGATTGCGTCTATTGCTTTGCCCTGATCGAGTTGTGTAGTCCATATGTTTTTGCAATGTAAGAGTTGCAGATTACATGATAGTTTTTTCCTAAAACCAAATTGTTTATTAGAGAGTAGGTTGTTTGTCTCTAAGTGGAGGATAATGGATTGGTTAATAATTGATTCCATGACTTTACAGGTGATGCAGCATAAAGAGATTGGTCTGTAATTTTCAACTAGGCTGGGGTCTCCCTTTTTGAAGATGGGGATGACCGTGGCTTGTGACCATAGTTTTGGCAAGGAGCTGGTCCTGAAAGATTTTTCAAAGATTATGCTTAGAGGTCCTGCTATGGCAGTGGATAGCTTTTTTAAGAAGTAGGCACATATTCCATCCGGTCCAATAGATAGAGATGGTTTTAGATTGCGTAGTGCTTTTTCAACATTGTCTTCTGTAAAATCGATATGTATTAGATCATTGTAGTTGTCTGTGGTTCGACTAGGAAATACTGGGCATGATCCATTGCTGTTTACAAATACTGAGCCAAAGAATGTGTTAAAGAGGTTGGCTTTAATAGTGTCGTCATATCAGAAAATTAGAATATTACATGCAATCAATAAAACAAGGATTGTACATAGAACAATATCGGACCTCTGAAAAGTAGTATAAGCATGCATATGTACTCAGTACTTGGTTTGGGCCCCTTTTGCAGCAATTACTGCCTCAATGTGGTGTGGCATGGAAGCTATCAGCCTGTGGCACTGCTGAGGTGTTATGGAAGACCAGGATGCTTCAATAACGGCCTTCAGTTCTTCTGTATTGTTCGGTCTCATGTCTCTCATCTTTCTCTTGGCAATGCCCCTTAGATTCTCTATGGGGTTCAGGTCAGGTGAGTTTGCTGGCCAACCAAGCACAGTAATCTCACGGTCATTGAAACAGGTTTTGGTGCTTTTGGCAGTGTGGGCAGGTGTCAAGTCCTGCTGGAAAATGAAGTCAGCATCCCCATAAAGCTCGTCTGCAGAAGGAAGCATGAAGTGCTCCAAAATCTCCTAGTAGATGGCTGCGTTGACCCTGGACTTAATGAAGCACAGTGGACCAACACTAGCAGATGACTTGGCTCCCAAATCAACACAGACTGTGGAAACTTCATGATGGACTTCAAGCATCTTACAGTGTGTGCCTCTCCATTCTTCCTCCAGACTCTGGGTCCTTGGTTTCCAAATGAGATGCAAAAGTTGATCTCATCAGAAAAGAGGACTTTGGACCACTGAACAACAGACCAGTTCTGTTTTTCTTTAGCCCAGGCAAGATGCTTCTGATGTTGTTTGTTGTTCAGGAGCGGCTTGACAAGAGGAATACAACATTTGAAGCCCATGTCCGGGATCCGTCTATGTGTGGTAGCTCTTGATGCACTGATTCCAGCCTCAGACCACTCCTTATGAAAGTCCCCAACACTTTTGAATGGCTGTTTCTTAACAATCCTCTCTAAGCTGCGGTCATCCCTGCTGCTTGTGCACCTTTTTCTTCCACACTTTTCCCTTCCACATAACTTTCTATTCATGTGCTTTGATACAGCACTTTGGGAACATCCAACTTCTTTTTGCAATTACCTTTTGAGGCTTTCCCTCCTTATAGAGGGTGTCAATGATGCTTTTCTGCACAACTGTCAGGTCAGCAGTCCTTCCCATGATTGTAATTCCTACTGAACCAGACTGAGAGACCATTTAAAGGCTCAGGAACCCTTTGCAGGTGTTATGGCTTAATTAGCTGATTAGAGTGGGACACTTTGGGCTAGAGTATTGAACCTTTTCACAATATTCTAATTTTCTGAGATTGTGAATTTGGGGTTTTCATGAGCTGTAAGCCATGATCATCACAATTATGACAAATCACGGCTTGAACTATCTTGCTTTGCATGTAATGAGTCTATCTCATATATTAGGTTCACCTTTTAAGTTGCATTACTGAAATAAATGAACTTTTGTACAATATTCTAATTTTTCGAGTTTCACCTGTAAATCGTGTTTACCAAGCCACCATTATAAATTAGAGACACTTTTCTCCCCTAATTGAAGCTAAGACTATCTGGTTTTAAATTCACACTGAAAGGTGCAGCTAGTCTGGAACCAAAGCAAAAGACTCCAGATGCTTATTCAGATCCCTACTGAAAACGAAAGGGGGCTCACATCAGTCTGGCAGAAAGACATAATCCAGGGGGAAGCAAAATGATATCATTCAGATGCTTTGGATTCCCAACAGGCTCAGCCACCCTGTTCAATGGCCAGGGATTGTGGAAGTTGTGTCCAAAATTATCAGGGTGTCAAACAAAGTGATAAAACCATTCAAAGGGTTACACAATTTTTAGATATTTAAATAAAATATGTTTAACATAATGAAATGTCATAAATAGCCATAGTTCCCCATATTATTTTTGGGAAGGCTAATGTTTTATGGGCAAACGGGATGTTGACTCAAATTGTCACAGAAAAAAATCATTATAATGTATCTAAATTTACCTCATAGAAGGCAATTACAACGGACCTAAAGAATTTTTGCTTAGTAATAAACATTAACCTGGAAATCGTTGCCATAGCAATAGATTGACCCATAACCTAGCTCCTGCCAAAACTACCACGTATTATTTTTTTGGAATTAGCATCCTGAGAATTTTCCAGTAATGACAGAAGCCTGCAACTGTTAAAAACTGTTAAAATCTTTAAGAGAGAGGTGTAATCAAATGCAAAACAAGTTTTGAAACAAAAAGAGCATTCAAGAACTTCATTGTGCAAGTTAAACAGTATAGGGAGATCCACATTAATGCTGAAAGGGATTTTAACTTTTAAATAATAAAAATAAAATTCTGGTTTTTTTGCCTTTTGTAAACTACATCCCAACTTCAGCACTGGTTACAGGTTTTCCCCCCAGAAATGTATGGGTCTTACATTTCAGACTTGATTTCAAAAAAAGAAATGTAGCATACTCAACTACTTTCAAAAAGTGCTGTTATTATTGTGCCAATAACTTGTGACAGTCATTTCTGCAACATTTTCCTCAATGTTTAAACGACTGCTACACTGGTTCTGAGTTTTAGATGATGAGTCTTCTTCACACTTCATGAAAAATCACTGTACTTGGTAGTACCTATTTCTGATCTAAGCTGTTTTAATTTTAAAAAACAGAAATTAAGCCAGTTGCAAATCTGTGACTCATGACAGATTCATTAAGAGATACACGACATTAATGATTCATATACAGACAAGTTTCTGGGGGCACCTCTTGTGAGCTCTCAAAAAATGATATCACATACAGATGGATGCTGCTGTGATGTACCCAGGACCCCACCAAGAGTGGAGGAGGTTTGGGCAAGATACTTTCTATCGCAGACATCCCAATGCTGTAGCATTGAAAATGCATCTTTGTTATCCAGAATGCATCTAAGTCAATAATATCTTTAAATTGCTTAATTTCTTATCATTTTCAAATTACTGATCTAAGAGAATACTTGTAGCTCAGGGTTGAACAGCAGAGTCCTTGGTGCTCTCTGAGCTAAAGCTCAGAGAACACCAGGACTCTGTACCTTCAAATGGAAAACTATGGAACAAATCTTATTTCTGAAAGATTCTCACTTTAAAACAATTCTGAATGGTAGGACATTATAATAAAGTACTCACGGTAAAAGAAAGGGACAAATTCCACTGTGAGTAAAGCTGGTTTGTATTTCTGTCTACTTTTTTCAACTGTGCTCAGAATACGCCTACAATATATTGAGAGAGAAAAATCATATTCATTTATAATAAAGCTTCAAAACAAATGTTAGTTATGGTATAACAAAACATAGGTTTATTAATAATACATTGATTTGTATAACATTTTTTTCACGACATTCTTAAAATACCCCTTGGGTTTATTACCCAAACTCCTATAGCTATGAGCCCAGATCGAAAAGGAGCCTTTTCCTATAGAATCTTCATGATGTGAGCAATCAAACAAGGAAATTTTTAATTGATTTCTTTGCTTTGGTTTGATTTATACTCTGCCTTTTGTTACGATTTTATTAGTACTGCCTTCTGCCATTTTAAACGTTTTAAAAGAAGCCAGAATTAAAACATTGTTTTAATTTATTGTTTAATATCCTGTCTTATTCCAAAATGGGTAACCATTATTTTCCAGTCCGAATATCTGAGTGCAGCATCAGATAGAAACTTGAGTATTTATGACATAATCTGTTCAAATTTAAAGAAAGATGAGGTCCATCTAATCTCATTAAGAGCATAAACTGGGTGCAGCCTCTCATTCAGTCTCTCCTGTGGTGGATGATGATACAGAAAGTCCTGATATATCTGACTGGTAGGTTTATACAGTATTCTGGTAGCATATCACAAGTATAAGCAATTTGATGGGCAGAATTACATGAGGCCCCAATCCCCTTGTCTAATTAATATATTTTCTATTTAGCACTAACATTTTGTAGGATTATATATTTTGCATCTTTATTTTACAGAGATTAAGATAACAAGAACAGAGTATTAATATAATATTTTAACATACCCTGCAATTCTTTGCCTCCAATTCCTATATGGATCATAAAGACTTTCACAAAAAGCCAGCGCGTGTCGCACAAACTCTTCTATAGATGTTTGATCTGCCACTTCTTTCTCTTTTGTTTTAGTCTTTAGCTAAAGAAGTAATAAACAAGTTTTTCATCAACACTTTTAGAAGTGTTTTGCAAACATTTTAATGGCTTGAATTAAAAACATTCTGTACATCTTCAGTTTGCTACCTACTGTATGTATAAAAGTATCCACATTGCTTGTTCAGCAACTCTAACTCTAACAACCACAAATTATATGTGAACCAACCCATGGCATATGATCACTATGAACATATAAGAATGAAGAGGTTTTAATCCTACTTGTTTTGTTTTAGCTATAACACAATCAGACAAATGTTTTGATTCTAAGGGCCACATTAGTCATGATCTGGTGGAGCAGAACCAAAAGGAGGATAAAGACACATTTAGGCAACCTCCACCTCACTGAGTTCCCTGCCAGCCAGCCAGCCAGTCACTTGATTCACAGATGTATGTGGTTGCAAAAGGCTTTCTCTGCATTACAGTAAACTCCAAGAGCTCACCAATTAACTAATTGGTATATCAAAGCATAAGAAAAGTATCTGTGGCAGATTATAAACAATTTTTCAAGTTGTATACAGTCCTTACACAATCAACTGACTAAGTAATCATTATTATTTAATAGATTCATATTCCACCTTTTCCCCCATGAAGCTCTAATAATAATCAATCTAACCAATTATAAATAAAATACACAAATTGCATAATGACATCTCAATCACCCCCTGACATCATGCCCCTCAACAAAAATAAAAAATGAAGTGCTGAAATAATGCTTTTGAGCTTAGTTTAGAATAATAAATATACTCCTCTCTTCCCTTTCCAAAATCCCAACCATGAAGGTAGTGAAAAAGGAAAGCACAAAACTAGAACAAAGAGGAAACATGGCAATGATTGTACAAACACATATCCTGTCTATATCTAAATATACATCATTGCAGATTTCAGTTTTAATACTTGGTTTCCAAGTGAACAGACTATTCTGAGGATCAACTTTAGCCTCAGTTTGCTCCCACTGCTTAACCCCGTTAAGAGTTTTAATAAAGATTGTGATCATCCTTCTGGCCATTGCATATTCATTTACCTGCTGAATGTAGAGTGTGGTCATTGTAATCACATGGTTAATATAGGAACAAGTCCCAATCTCTTCCACATTATCTAAATTTCTGAAATGAAACACGTAAGAGGTGAAGCAACTGTATTTTTATTTATTTATTCTTATTTGCATTTATATGCCGCCCTTCTCCGGAGACTCAGGGTGGCTTACAGTCTATGCAGCACCATGCTAAGTGCTCGGCAATAGCCTTCATTCCATTGTATATGCCTGCTTATTACTAGGGCTTTTGGCCCCCCCCAAGCGGCATTTTTACAAAGTCAGCTTATTGCCCCAACAATCTTGGGTCCTCAATTTACCTACCCTGAGAGGATGGAAGGCTGAGTCAACCTTGAGCCTGGTGGGATTCGAGCCTGCACTAATTGCAGGCAGCTTGCACTAAGTGCTAGATGATTAACAGCCTGCACCACCAAGGCTCCTGTATGATAGAAGAGGATTGATGGAGAAGAATAACTACAGAGATTTCCAAAATTATTCTTACACAAATGTTTAAATATCCCAAAATGCCAAGTATGAGATGCTACATGTTTTAAAATCCCACTTTTCTTTGTAATATAGTCTCAAAATAATTCAGAGTAGTAAAGTATTTAGATCTGGACAATGACAATATATAAGCTTAGACTTGATATTGTAAATGTGTTAATATCAGAATGACCAGTTATATTTTCAATAGCTGAAGCCACATATTATGCTAATTATAATATGGTTACTTCTGGGTTAGAATGATATATCATCTTACTTTGAAAGCAACTTATGGCTTAACATGAGTTAATATGAATTGGTTCCAATTATGCCTTCTTCAACAACCCACAGATAAATCAAATCATGACTGAACATGATTTTTTAAAAAAGTATGTTGATTGGACACAGCCAGCTCTCATCAACTTGGGCAGTTCACAATATAAATAACAACAACAAATATACAAACCAGATAAAAGCATAGCAATTTTGATAATGTGAATTCAGTTACCATAGGTATAGCCAATGTTGTAACTCTCAGACTAATTTGATGCTATACTTCCAAGCGATAAAAAGATAGAGGGGATGAAAAAAAATGAGAAGAATACAGAAGAGAGGAGCACTTGAGCAGGCATACTCTGAAATCAGGAAGCAAAAAAATCAAAAGAAAATTAATGGAAATAGGATATATCAGGGATCCCTTTCTTGACATTCCCTGTATTTTGAAAAGACAATTAGGTGAAAAATGATACCGGCAAAGAATGATGAAGAACTTGACTAGGAGCAGTGTCAGTGCTTGCTGTGGCTCTTCCAACCCTTCTGATAATTTCTGGACACAGTGCAGCAGCTGGAGCCTCAAAACCTGAAGAATGTTATCAGGAAGCAGAGATATTCCAGGCGGAACGTCATCCACCCTAAAATAAAGCCAGTTAATATGAGAGGCAAAAAGCAACAGTCATTGACACAATTGTAGTTTTGTATCTTCTTAGCTATGACACTATTTTCTCCAGGTACAATCTGCTTGCATGTCAAGGTCTCTCAAGAGATTTTAAAAAGTTGGGGTCCAGAATATGACCATAGTGGCAACCTCCTCATCGAGCAACAGCTTTCTCCCTGAAGGGAGGCCAACTCCCACCCTTCTATGCTTTACAAGAAAAGCTAAAACCAAAGCTAAACCAAATTAAAGCATAGAACCCAAGTCCAACCACATTCAAAGTAAAGACTTGATTGACCCCCCCACCCTTTAGAATTAGTCTGAGACTCTGAAGAACTATGAATTCAGGCTGGTATTCACAATGATATGTTTTTAAACTTTATAATCCAGATTTGGAAACCGAATCAAAGAAAAAAGCAGAGAACTTGTGTGACTTAGCAGAGGATAGAGGGGGCATTTATTATTGGAATTCCAATTTTTCCTCCGTAGCAGGTGCTTGATTTTTTTAACAGTATTGTAGATATTTATTTTAATATTCCTTGACAAAAAGTTCCAGTTTTTCAATGCTAAACCACCTGTCCTATTCCTAACAGTGGTATACTTAATAATGATAATAATACTCAAACTTAAGCACATTGAAGATTGCAGAAACAGAAAATAATTTCAGAAATTATTCCACTATTACATAAGTTCTTCTATTCGTCTCAAGATTTTTCTCAATGTTTTCCCCCACTGACTCCAGACCTACATGTCATTCAGAGCAATAAAGTATAACACTAGATTCCTCGTGATTAGCTAACCTCTAAACAAAAAGCTTGCTGTGGATTACTGCATTTCTATGATTGTTTTATATGAAATCAGATTCCGAAACTGAGATAAATGTCTCTATTATGAGTCACCTTAATAGTTGGCACACCTACTATTTAATACAGTAATTAAAAAAAAAGAACTCGACATATTCTTATTTACTTCCCCACAGAAAAACTCTCCCCTGCAGTAAGGCAAACAGATTTGCACCAGGTAGGAAGGTTTTTACCTTTTCAGATATAAATAAAACAACATGACAAAGGAACTTTGGAACATAGAAAGGAGGAGAGGTAATTAATCTTTCATGCTGCACCAAGCACAGCTGCCAAAAGACTGATTGTAATATAGAGTGCTTGGCTTTTTCTCAAAAGAGAAGCAAAGCACCATTAATGATTTTGATCTATATACATTCCTTTACAACCCTGCACCTTCCCAATGAATAACATTATTCCTATAATATAACACAGCCTTGTTTTTTGAGTTACCTTGAGAAAAAATTGGGCAAGAAAAAATATTAGAAGAATGTTTACAAGACAGGGTCAGTTGGTTTCATTCTATGCTTCTCAAATGTAATGGTCAAGAATAACGTCACAAAATCCTAGAACTACAAAAGAACTGTTGAGTCATTCAGTCCTGCCCCTTCCTAGGACGGTGCTGAAACTCAAAATATTTTGGATAGGCAGCTGTCTAGCCCCTTCTAAAATGTGTCCACTGAACAGAAGTTCATAATCTCCTTTCATAGCTAGTTCCCCTGTTGAATCACTCTTACTATTAGAAAGTTTATTCAACTCTTCAACTGGAATCTTCTGTAATTTAAGATTGTTCCACATCCTGCATTCCAGGACAAAAAGGAACAGGATCTTCTTCTCTGTTACATTCTTTCAGTTGCTTAACAAGTGCTGTAATATCCTCCCAATCATCTTTTCTCAAGCATCAGTTCCTCCTTGTTCTTCCTTGCATTTGTTTCAGTTTCTTTAAATATTAAAGTGTGGTGCTTTAAATTAAACACAGTAAGGTGGAGATCTGACTAATGAAGAATATAGTGAAACTATTGCTTTCCATATTTTGGAAACTTTACTTCTACTGATGAAGCCTAAAATTGTCTTTACCCAATCCATTCACACAGCTGACCCATTATCAACTTGTGGTCAACTATAATTTCTAGATCCTTGATACATATATTATTGCCCAAGTCAAGTAACCGTCATCCTATACCTATGGAACTGATTTACTTGATAACTATCCATTTGCCTTTATAAAAAATCACACTTGTTATACACAAAAAAGAGATTATGAGGAACCCAGTATTATTTTTAAAAATACACAATAGTTTTTTTTAGCAATCTGTGTCTTCCATTTCAAATCTATTTTTAAATTCAGTATTTTACCACTATTATAAAAATTCATGAACAATATGGGGTAGTATATTCAAAAAATGTCATTCTCAGTATAACTGAATATTGAAATGATAGCACCTATAACTGAAAAATACATCCCATAAAATATGTTATTTTAGAGAAGCAATTTTACACGATAATCTTCTTCACCTTTATCTCCTTAGATATTTTCTCAGTTCAGTCCTGTCAATAAATCAGAGCAAAACTCTACATTTTATATTGAACACTAAACAGCACTGCTGCTAATCAGATCTACACCTTACATATTTCTCCCTTTTAATATTTTGTTATGCTGATAACTAAAAACACTATTAATTAAGAAATGATAAAACAATGCAAGCTTAATTGAATAGATATCAATTATATAGTAAGCATTCAAATTGATTTGTAAGTCTTCAAAATTACTACTGTTTTAAGAATATGTTAAAATTTGTATTACGGTACAAGTGAAGAATTCTGTGACCAGGAGACTGTAAGTAACAATCCACGATGCTCTGTTCAGTCCAATTTCTAAAGTTGATTCAAAGAATTTACCCTCTTTTGATTGTTCCTTCTTTATGTATACTGAGAGTATTTACACCAAGACAAATTCCTTGTATGTCCAATCACACTTGGCCAATAACTACTCTATTCTATTGTGCTGATAGAAAGAAGTTCCCTCAGCAAAATGTTACTAATCTTCATTCTATGTTCAGTATCCTATTTTCAATTGAGTCAATTTGAGTCCAACTTGAGTCAAACAATGAACATCCATCCATGATTATCAGGCTATGATTCTACACCCTGATATTCAGTGATGCAAACTGATAATTTTAGAGTTAAGACTTCATGGTCTCAGACACTCCGTATGTAGCTGGACTACTGTTGTGCTGCATTTGAGGACATTCAGGGACGGAATACAAATAAAGTTGCCACCGGTTCGGTGGGCGTGCTTTGCGCGCGTGCACACACTTTGCATACACACGCGCACCGAACACGCACTCTGCGCAGGCACAGAGGCGTTTGCGCAGACGCAGAGGCATTTGCGCAGGCGCAGAGTTGCCTCTCCTCCTGCAAGCCTGAACGATGCCGGTTGCTGCAGCAGCTGCCGCGCGGTGCTATTCTGCGCCACACAAAGCAGCTGCGCTTCGAATTCTGTCCACAAAAGTGAGTATAAGAGACTGGGCGGGTGGGCGGGCCAAACACAAAGCAGCAGAGAGAACCGGTTCTCTCTCTGCTGCTCATCGCCGCTACTGGCTCTCCAGAACCGGGCAGAACCGGTCGCATTTCACTTCTGAGGACATTCCTGATCACTCTGCTGGGGACCAGACTTCTGTCCAAACTGCCATATAACTCCATGTCTTAACCAACGAGTAAGCTCCACTAGAGACCACAGGGACTGACCTTTGAACACAAAGAATTCATTCTGCTAAGAGAATGCTTTATCTTAGACTAAGTACATTCAAAAAGCACATTCCAAGGTCATTTCCTGGTTTAGAGCAAATAAGAATGTTTACTTGATTCTATAATTTAACAGTTCAATGCCCATTTTTGAAAAATGTAAACTACGACAAGAAGTACCAGTGTGGAACAAAGGAAGAATATCCTAATGTAAAATAAAGTTGATCAATACCAAAACTTTACCTTGGGGCACTGCTAATTTTGATCATTTTTCTGACAGTTGACCTATAAGGTATGAGATGAAACAGACTGGAATTTTTGTGTGTCAGGTTCCAAGTATATCTTGGAGGAGAACAACAGCTCAGGTCTTCGGGCTATGTGATGTTTGTGCATGCATCAGGGTCAACATAAAAGGGGCCATGAGCTGTCATTTGTATATTCAAAGTTGGTAATAGTACATTAATGCACATTTATTTATTTATTTGATTTGATTTGTATACCGCCCCCTCTCCCAAAGAGGGACTCGGGGTGGTGAACAGCCACAGTAAAAACATACAAATAGAAAAGTTAAAAAGAGTTTAAAAATTAATTAAATACATGGCTAAGACCAGTAAAACCCGTAAAAAAATTAAAATCGAATTAAAAACCCTACTAATAACGTTACGCCAGACCGGCCTGTTGGAAAAGGTGGGTCTTAAGTGCTCGTCAGAAGGCCCGTATGCCAGTAATGGCTCGCATCACCGCCGGTAGTTCATTCCAAAGGGAGGGTGCTCCCACAGAGAAGGCCCGCACCCTCAGGGCTGCCAACCGACATCGACCAGCCGGCGGCACCCCGAGGAGGCCAACCCTATGGGAGCGCACCGGCCAGCGGGAGGCCGATAGTGGCAGCAGGCGGTCCCGCAAGTATCCTGGTCCCAAGCCATGGAGCGCTTTAAGGATGGTCACTAGCACTTTGAATCATACCTGGAAGGCCACCGGAAGCCAGTGCAGCTCGCGCAGGAGCAGTGTAATATGGGAGCTCCGAGAAGCCCCCAAGATCACCCGCGCGACCGCAATTCCATGTGCAATTCCTCCCCAACAAAATTTGGCCACCAACCAAAAGCCTTGCTCTCCTGCAGGTTTTCTGCATAGAAAAATCACCAGCTAAGATTTAAATTTTGGCTGCATTGTTCCATTTACTGCTGCTTCACATTTTAGATTTGCATGTGTGCATGAGTGTCCATGGAGGGAGGAGTCAAAATCTCCAAGATAATGCGTTCATAGTCATGGTAAAAGTTCTACCCCTTTTGTACATATGGCAACGTGTATCTATGTACAATTCAACCATGATATAATCCATCACCTTGCAGATCTAATCCACCTACATCACGGTGTGTTTATATGTGTATGTGTGTGGAGGCACATTTTTGCATGAGTTCTTCAAGAGAAGTTAATATAAAATATGATTCAAAGAGATAATAGAGTTAAGAAAGCATTAAATAGTGAGGAAAAAATTAAAGCACAAAATGTGGGGTATTATATATTTTATACATTTTATCAGGATTTAAGAGTTGATCATCAGATGTGTTCTTCACTCTGATTTGTGCTTTCATTACAGTATATGTTTGCATACTATAATTAATAAAAATATTATCACAAATATTTTATATCTATTTAGCCATATTATATATTAGATCAAATAAGATCTATTTCAACATACCTAGTGGGCAGTTTTTCAAAGTCCACATCCAGAAACTGTTCATAGCTAGAAACAAAACTGTCCAACCAGAGCATCAAGTAGTCTGGATCTTTCTGCGAAGAAAAATAGACTGGTTTAACACATTGAATTTTTTTTAATCCCAGAAATATTTGAACATGTTTTTTTAATCAAGTTTTTTTTATTTCCATCTACACATACACAACAATACATTAACAGTTGGCATCAATATATCATATATTTTAATAAAGGCAAACTTAATAATACCAATCATATCTCTTAATACACATATTCATATTGAATCATAATCGTTCATTGCTTATTTTCAATATTTCAATACTCTCTCCTAATGCCAACCACCATATCAGTTAAACATAACTAGTAATTTCATTATTCAATTTCCTCTCCAATTTTGTTTTTTGTTTTAAATAAAAAATTCTCATTTGGCCTGCAGGATGGTTCCAGGTTTCACATCTCAATACAAACCATAGTTACCTATTCATTTTATTTGTTCAATTTCATATCACATTATCCTTATTAGTATTAAATATTAAACTTATCCCTATTTACTATATAACACAAATATATATATATATATATATGTTTTCGGAGATTTTCGCGGGTATTTGTATGTGGATCTTTGGTTCTTCGGGTTTTCTCCCGCGTAGAGTTGGAAATATCTAGGCGACGTTTCGATGAAGTCTCATTCATCATCTTCAGGCTTGTGTCTTCGGCCTTGTGCTTCTCAGAGTGATGTGAGCTTGCAGCTGCTTCTTCCTTTTAACTACTAGTGGGGGTGTGACTTGATTGGGTGGGGGCTTGGCTGTGTTCTGATTGGGTGGGGGTGTGTTCTCATTGGTTGGGGGTTTGGCTGTGTTCTGATTGGTTGGGGGGTTGGCTGTGTTCTGATTGGCTGGGGGTATGTTCTGTTCTGGTGGGGGTTTGATTGTACTCAGGTTTGACTCTGTTGCTGGGGGATTTGAGCTGGTGAGCTGTGATCCTGTTGTTTGGCTTCGCGTTCGTGGTCGTGCCACATCTTCATGGTGGGCATCAGTTCCCTTCATGTATGGGTTGGGGGGGTTTGAAGCAGGTAGTGATGCAGCTGTGGTACGGCTTCTGGTCCGTGGTCGTGTTTCATCTTCTGTGTGGGTGTGAGTCTGCTTTCTGCGTGGAAGTGTGGTGGTAGTTTCTTGTGTGGCCCTCGTGGGTGTGGGTCTGGTGTCCTTTATGTTAGGTACTCTTTTGTTAATGAGGGCGGGTTTCCAAATGGCTGGTAGGCGGGAGGTGTCATCTCGTTTATTCATGCTGTGTGGGCGTTTTTCTATTTCTATGGCTTCTCTGATTATTCTGTTGTTGAAGTGTTCAGTTTTGGCGATAGTTCTGGTATTTTTAAAGTCAATCTTGTGTCCTGTGGCTTTGAGGTGTTGGACCAGGGAAGAGGTCGGTTCTTCTTTTTTGATTGAGTTCTTGTGTTCTTCAATGCGTGCACTTATCCTTCTGTTAGTTTGTCCAATGTATGTGATGGGGCAGGAGGTGCACGGGATTTCGTATACTCCTTGGTTTTCTAACTCGATTTTGTCTTTAGGGTTTCTTAGGATGGTGGATATTTTTCCGTTTGTGCAGAATGCTGTTTTTATGTTGTGTTTTTGGAGGATCTTGCTGATTTTGTCTGTAGTGCCTTTTATATATGGGAGGAGGGCTTTGCCAGTTTCTTGTTCTCTGTCTTGGATTTTGGTTGGGGTTTCTTTTTGGATTAGGTGAGTAATCTTTCTTCTTTGAAATCCATTTGCTGTTAGTACGTTAGTGAGAGTGTGTAGTTCGGTTTTTAGGTGTTGTTCATCGGCTAAGCATTTTGTTCTGGAGATGAGTGTCTCAGCTACGGAATTGATCTGTGCTGGGTGGTGGTGTGAGAGTGCGTGTAGATAGCGGTTTGTATGTGTTTTCTTCTGGTAGATGGTGTGTCCTAGGGAGCCATTGGATTTTTTGTATACTAAGACATCTAGGAAGGGAAGTTGATTGTTAGCTTCTGTTTCCATGGTGAATTGTATTTTGGGGTGTAGGCTGTTGAGGTGTGTGAGGAAGTTGTTCAGTTTTTCTTTCCCGTGTGGCCAGATTATGAAGGTGTCATCTACGTATCTGAGCCAGAGTTTGGGTTTGTGATCATATTTTTCTAGAGCTTGTGTTTCAAAGTGTTCCATGTAAAGGTTTGCGATGACAGGTGAGAGGGGTGATCCCATGGGTGCTCCTTCTATTTGTTTGTATTTTTGTCCATTGTAGGTGAAGTATGTATTGGATAGGCAGTGGTTGGTCAGATCTAGGATGTGCTTGGGGGGGTTGTATTTATTTTGGATGGCTGTCAAGGCTTCTTTTATAGGCACTTGGGTGAAGAGGGATATGACATCGAAGCTCACTAATAGATCGCTGGGTTGTAAGTTTTGTTTCTTTATGATCTCGATGAACTGGAATGAGTTTCTTACATGTGAGTTGATGGATTCAGCATAGGGCTGTAGTTGTTTGGCGAGAAATTTGGCTAGGTTTTGTAGAGGTGAGCCTATGGAGCTGACTATAGGTCTAAGTGGGGTTCCTTCTTTGTGTATCTTGGGGAGACCATAAAGCTTAGGGCATCTGGATGATTTTCTCTGGGTATGATTCTTTGCTGGATTTCTTCGCTGATGGGGGAGGCTTTTATTTTGGATCTGGTGATTTTTTCTAGGTAGGTGGTGGGGTCTGTGTTTAGGGGTTTGTATGTGGGGTCTTGGAGTAGGTTGGTTAACTTGGTTTGATAGTCAGATGTGTTCATAACCACTGTCGCGTTGCCCTTGTCTGCTGGTAGGATTATTATGCTGGTGTCTTTTTTCAGGTTAAGTAGTGCAGTTTGTTCTTCTTTGGATAAGTTGCTTTTGGGTGGTTTGCTAGTGCAGAGGATGTTGGTAATTTCGAGTCTGATTCTGTTCGCATCATCAGGGTTGGTTTTGGTCAGGCTGGTTTCAACTCCGCATATGATGGTTTCCGTGGGAATGTGTTTGGGAGCGACAGCAAAGTTGAATCCTTTCGAAAGGACATTGGTTTCGGCTTCGCTGAGGATCTTGTCTGAGATGTTGTGCACTGTTTGTTTCATGTGTGGCTGTGAGGGGGGAGGAGTTTGTTTCTGGCGTTGTTGTAGTTTTCTGAGTTTGTTGGTGTGTGTGTCTGTCTTGAGGGTGGTCTGTGTTTCGGCTCTCCAGACAGCGAGTTGTTTGATTTTGTCCCAAAGTGCAGGGTGAATCTTGTTGCTGAGTCTGAGGTGAAGTGTGAGGAGATCTTTGTTGATTTGGTCTAGGAGGAATCTTTTTGTGTGAAGTTCATTTCTGATTAGGGCCAATTCTGTTCTTTTTAGGATGCGTTTGGTGGCTGCTGTGTTGGTGTGGAATTTCAATTGGAAGCTTATGGGGATTAAATTTTGATCTCGGCAGTTGCGTAGGAATGCAAGGTCACATAAAATGGAAGCTCTTTGGACTTCAAGTTTTTCGTAAGTCCTGGTCAGATGGTGGGTTTCCTCCCCGTAGAGGTGCAATATTTGTTTTCGGAGATTTTCGCGGGTATTTGTATGTGGATCTTTGGTTCTTCGGGTTTTCTCCCGCGTAGAGTTGGAAATATCTAGGCGACGTTTCGATGAAGTCTCATTCATCATCTTCAGGCTTGTGTCTTCGGCCTTGTGCTTCTCAGAGTGATGTGAGCTTGCAGCTGCTTTTTCCTTTTAACTACTAGTGGGGGTGTGACTTGATTGGGTGGGGGCTTGGCTGTGTTCTGATTGGGTGGGGGTGTGTTCTCATTGGTTGGGGGTTTGGCTGTGTTCTGATTGGTTGGGGGGTTGGCTGTGTTCTGATTGGCTGGGGGTATGTTCTGTTCTGGTGGGGGTTTGATTGTACTCAGGTTTGACTCTGTTGCTGGGGGATTTGAGCTGGTGAGCTGTGATCCTGTTGTTTGGCTTCGCGTTCGTGGTCGTGCCACATCTTCATGGTGGGCATCAGTTCCCTTCATGTATGGGTTGGGGGGGTTTGAAGCAGGTAGTGATGCAGCTGTGGTACGGCTTCTGGTCCGTGGTCGTGTTTCATCTTCTGTGTGGGTGTGAGTCTGCTTTCTGCGTGGAAGTGTGGTGGTAGTTTCTTGTGTGGCCCTCGTGGGTGTGGGTCTGGTGTCCTTTATGTTAGGTACTCTTTTGTTAATGAGGGCGGGTTTCCAAATGGCTGGTAGGCGGGAGGTGTCATCTCGTTTATTCATGCTGTGTGGGCGTTTTTCTATTTCTATGGCTTCTCTGATTATTCTGTTGTTGAAGTGTTCAGTTTTGGCGATAGTTCTGGTATTTTTAAAGTCAATCTTGTGTCCTGTGGCTTTGAGGTGTTGGACCAGGGAAGAGGTCGGTTCTTCTTTTTTGATTGAGTTCTTGTGTTCTTCAATGCGTGCACTTATCCTTCTGTTAGTTTGTCCAATGTATGTGATGGGGCAGGAGGTGCACGGGATTTCGTATACTCCTTGGTTTTCTAACTCGATTTTGTCTTTAGGGTTTCTTAGGATGGTGGATATTTTTCCGTTTGTGCAGAATGCTGTTTTTATGTTGTGTTTTTGGAGGATCTTGCTGATTTTGTCTGTAGTGCCTTTTATATATGGGAGGAGGGCTTTGCCAGTTTCTTGTTCTCTGTCTTGGATTTTGGTTGGGGTTTCTTTTTGGATTAGGTGAGTAATCTTTCTTCTTTGAAATCCATTTGCTGTTAGTACGTTAGTGAGAGTGTGTAGTTCGGTTTTTAGGTGTTGTTCATCGGCTAAGCATTTTGTTCTGGAGATGAGTGTCTCAGCTACGGAATTGATCTGTGCTGGGTGGTGGTGTGAGAGTGCGTGTAGATAGCGGTTTGTATGTGTTTTCTTCTGGTAGATGGTGTGTCCTAGGGAGCCATTGGATTTTTTGTATACTAAGACATCTAGGAAGGGAAGTTGATTGTTAGCTTCTGTTTCCATGGTGAATTGTATTTTGGGGTGTAGGCTGTTGAGGTGTGTGAGGAAGTTGTTCAGTTTTTCTTTCCCGTGTGGCCAGATTATGAAGGTGTCATCTACGTATCTGAGCCAGAGTTTGGGTTTGTGATCATATTTTTCTAGAGCTTGTGTTTCAAAGTGTTCCATGTAAAGGTTTGCGATGACAGGTGAGAGGGGTGATCCCATGGGTGCTCCTTCTATTTGTTTGTATTTTTGTCCATTGTAGGTGAAGTATGTATTGGATAGGCAGTGGTTGGTCAGATCTAGGATGTGCTTGGGGGGGTTGTATTTATTTTGGATGGCTGTCAAGGCTTCTTTTATAGGCACTTGGGTGAAGAGGGATATGACATCGAAGCTCACTAATAGATCGCTGGGTTGTAAGTTTTGTTTCTTTATGATCTCGATGAACTGGAATGAGTTTCTTACATGTGAGTTGATGGATTCAGCATAGGGCTGTAGTTGTTTGGCGAGAAATTTGGCTAGGTTTTGTAGAGGTGAGCCTATGGAGCTGACTATAGGTCTAAGTGGGGTTCCTTCTTTGTGTATCTTGGGGAGACCATAAAGCTTAGGGCATCTGGATGATTTTTCTCTGGGTATGATTCTTTGCTGGATTTCTTCGCTGATGGGGGAGGCTTTTATTTTGGATCTGGTGATTTTTTCTAGGTAGGTGGTGGGGTCTGTGTTTAGGGGTTTGTATGTGGGGTCTTGGAGTAGGTTGGTTAACTTGGTTTGATAGTCAGATGTGTTCATAACCACTGTCGCGTTGCCCTTGTCTGCTGGTAGGATTATTATGCTGGTGTCTTTTTTCAGGTTAAGTAGTGCAGTTTGTTCTTCTTTGGATAAGTTGCTTTTGGGTGGTTTGCTAGTGCAGAGGATGTTGGTAATTTCGAGTCTGATTCTGTTCGCATCATCAGGGTTGGTTTTGGTCAGGCTGGTTTCAACTCCGCATATGATGGTTTCCGTGGGAATGTGTTTGGGAGCGACAGCAAAGTTGAATCCTTTCGAAAGGACATTGGTTTCGGCTTCGCTGAGGATCTTGTCTGAGATGTTGTGCACTGTTTGTTTCATGTGTGGCTGTGAGGGGGGAGGAGTTTGTTTCTGGCGTTGTTGTAGTTTTCTGAGTTTGTTGGTGTGTGTGTCTGTCTTGAGGGTGGTCTGTGTTTCGGCTCTCCAGACAGCGAGTTGTTTGATTTTGTCCCAAAGTGCAGGGTGAATCTTGTTGCTGAGTCTGAGGTGAAGTGTGAGGAGATCTTTGTTGATTTGGTCTAGGAGGAATCTTTTTGTGTGAAGTTCATTTCTGATTAGGGCCAATTCTGTTCTTTTTAGGATGCGTTTGGTGGCTGCTGTGTTGGTGTGGAATTTCAATTGGAAGCTTATGGGGATTAAATTTTGATCTCGGCAGTTGCGTAGGAATGCAAGGTCACATAAAATGGAAGCTCTTTGGACTTCAAGTTTTTCGTAAGTCCTGGTCAGATGGTGGGTTTCCTCCCCGTAGAGGTGCAATATTTGTTTTCGGAGATTTTCGCGGGTATTTGTATGTGGATCTTTGGTTCTTCGGGTTTTCTCCCGCGTAGAGTTGGAAATATCTAGGCGACGTTTCGATGAAGTCTCATTCATCATCTTCAGGCTTGTGTCTTCGGCCTTGTGCTTCTCAGAGTGATGTGAGCTTGCAGCTGCTTCTTCCTTTTAACTACTAGTGGGGGTGTGACTTGATTGGGTGGGGGCTTGGCTGTGTTCTGATTGGGTGGGGGTGTGTTCTCATTGGTTGGGGGTTTGGCTGTGTTCTGATTGGTTGGGGGGTTGGCTGTGTTCTGATTGGCTGGGGGTATGTTCTGTTCTGGTGGGGGTTTGATTGTACTCAGGTTTGACTCTGTTGCTGGGGGATTTGAGCTGGTGAGCTGTGATCCTGTTGTTTGGCTTCGCGTTCGTGGTCGTGCCACATCTTCATGGTGGGCATCAGTTCCCTTCATGTATGGGTTGGGGGGGTTTGAAGCAGGTAGTGATGCAGCTGTGGTACGGCTTCTGGTCCGTGGTCGTGTTTCATCTTCTGTGTGGGTGTGAGTCTGCTTTCTGCGTGGAAGTGTGGTGGTAGTTTCTTGTGTGGCCCTCGTGGGTGTGGGTCTGGTGTCCTTTATGTTAGGTACTCTTTTGTTAATGAGGGCGGGTTTCCAAATGGCTGGTAGGCGGGAGGTGTCATCTCGTTTATTCATGCTGTGTGGGCGTAAAAACATAAAAACAGCATTCTGCACAAACGGAAAAATATCCACCATCCTAAGAAACCCTAAAGACAAAATCGAGTTAGAAAACCAAGGAGTATACGAAATCCCGTGCACCTCCTGCCCCATCACATACATTGGACAAACTAACAGAAGGATAAGTGCACGCATTGAAGAACACAAGAACTCAATCAAAAAAGAAGAACCGACCTCTTCCCTGGTCCAACACCTCAAAGCCACAGGACACAAGATTGACTTTAAAAATACCAGAACTATCGCCAAAACTGAACACTTCAACAACAGAATAATCAGAGAAGCCATAGAAATAGAAAAACGCCCACACAGCATGAATAAACGAGATGACACCTCCCGCCTACCAGCCATTTGGAAACCCGCCCTCATTAACAAAAGAGTACCTAACATAAAGGACACCAGACCCACACCCACGAGGGCCACACAAGAAACTACCACCACACTTCCACGCAGAAAGCAGACTCACACCCACACAGAAGATGAAACACGACCACGGACCAGAAGCCGTACCACAGCTGCATCACTACCTGCTTCAAACCCCCCCAACCCATACATGAAGGGAACTGATGCCCACCATGAAGATGTGGCACGACCACGAACGCGAAGCCAAACAACAGGATCACAGCTCACCAGCTCAAATCCCCCAGCAACAGAGTCAAACCTGAGTACAATCAAACCCCCACCAGAACAGAACATACCCCCAGCCAATCAGAACACAGCCAACCCCCCAACCAATCAGAACACAGCCAAACCCCCAACCAATGAGAACACACCCCCACCCAATCAGAACACAGCCAAGCCCCCACCCAATCAAGTCACACCCCCACTAGTAGTTAAAAGGAAGAAGCAGCTGCAAGCTCACATCACTCTGAGAAGCACAAGGCCGAAGACACAAGCCTGAAGATGATGAATGAGACTTCATCGAAACGTCGCCTAGATATTTCCAACTCTACGCGGGAGAAAACCCGAAGAACCAAAGATCCACATACAAATACCCGCGAAAATCTCCGAAAACAAATATTGCACCTCTACGGGGAGGAAACCCACCATCTGACCAGGACTTACGAAAAACTTGAAGTCCAAAGAGCTTCCATTTTATGTGACCTTGCATTCCTACGCAACTGCCGAGATCAAAATTTAATCCCCATAAGCTTCCAATTGAAATTCCACACCAACACAGCAGCCACCAAACGCATCCTAAAAAGAACAGAATTGGCCCTAATCAGAAATGAACTTCACACAAAAAGATTCCTCCTAGACCAAATCAACAAAGATCTCCTCACACTTCACCTCAGACTCAGCAACAAGATTCACCCTGCACTTTGGGACAAAATCAAACAACTCGCTGTCTGGAGAGCCGAAACACAGACCACCCTCAAGACAGACACACACACCAACAAACTCAGAAAACTACAACAACGCCAGAAACAAACTCCTCCCCCCTCACAGCCACACATGAAACAAACAGTGCACAACATCTCAGACAAGATCCTCAGCGAAGCCGAAACCAATGTCCTTTCGAAAGGATTCAACTTTGCTGTCGCTCCCAAACACATTCCCACGGAAACCATCATATGCGGAGTTGAAACCAGCCTGACCAAAACCAACCCTGATGATGCGAACAGAATCAGACTCGAAATTACCAACATCCTCTGCACTAGCAAACCACCCAAAAGCAACTTATCCAAAGAAGAACAAACTGCACTACTTAACCTGAAAAAAGACACCAGCATAATAATCCTACCAGCAGACAAGGGCAACGCGACAGTGGTTATGAACACATCTGACTATCAAACCAAGTTAACCAACCTACTCCAAGACCCCACATACAAACCCCTAAACACAGACCCCACCACCTACCTAGAAAAAATCACCAGATCCAAAATAAAAGCCTCCCCCATCAGCGAAGAAATCCAGCAAAGAATCATACCCAGAGAAAAATCATCCAGATGCCCTAAGCTTTATGGTCTCCCCAAGATACACAAAGAAGGAACCCCACTTAGACCTATAGTCAGCTCCATAGGCTCACCTCTACAAAACCTAGCCAAATTTCTCGCCAAACAACTACAGCCCTATGCTGAATCCATCAACTCACATGTAAGAAACTCATTCCAGTTCATCGAGATCATAAAGAAACAAAACTTACAACCCAGCGATCTATTAGTGAGCTTCGATGTCATATCCCTCTTCACCCAAGTGCCTATAAAAGAAGCCTTGACAGCCATCCAAAATAAATACAACCCCCCCAAGCACATCCTAGATCTGACCAACCACTGCCTATCCAATACATACTTCACCTACAATGGACAAAAATACAAACAAATAGAAGGAGCACCCATGGGATCACCCCTCTCACCTGTCATCGCAAACCTTTACATGGAACACTTTGAAACACAAGCTCTAGAAAAATATGATCACAAACCCAAACTCTGGCTCAGATACGTAGATGACACCTTCATAATCTGGCCACACGGGAAAGAAAAACTGAACAACTTCCTCACACACCTCAACAGCCTACACCCCAAAATACAATTCACCATGGAAACAGAAGCTAACAATCAACTTCCCTTCCTAGATGTCTTAGTATACAAAAAATCCAATGGCTCCCTAGGACACACCATCTACCAGAAGAAAACACATACAAACCGCTATCTACACGCACTCTCACACCACCACCCAGCACAGATCAATTCCGTAGCTGAGACACTCATCTCCAGAACAAAATGCTTAGCCGATGAACAACACCTAAAAACCGAACTACACACTCTCACTAACGTACTAACAGCAAATGGATTTCAAAGAAGAAAGATTACTCACCTAATCCAAAAAGAAACCCCAACCAAAATCCAAGACAGAGAACAAGAAACTGGCAAAGCCCTCCTCCCATATATAAAAGGCACTACAGACAAAATCAGCAAGATCCTCCAAAAACACAACATAAAAACAGCATTCTGCACAAACGGAAAAATATCCACCATCCTAAGAAACCCTAAAGACAAAATCGAGTTAGAAAACCAAGGAGTATACGAAATCCCGTGCACCTCCTGCCCCATCACATACATTGGACAAACTAACAGAAGGATAAGTGCACGCATTGAAGAACACAAGAACTCAATCAAAAAAGAAGAACCGACCTCTTCCCTGGTCCAACACCTCAAAGCCACAGGACACAAGATTGACTTTAAAAATACCAGAACTATCGCCAAAACTGAACACTTCAACAACAGAATAATCAGAGAAGCCATAGAAATAGAAAAACGCCCACACAGCATGAATAAACGAGATGACACCTCCCGCCTACCAGCCATTTGGAAACCCGCCCTCATTAACAAAAGAGTACCTAACATAAAGGACACCAGACCCACACCCACGAGGGCCACACAAGAAACTACCACCACACTTCCACGCAGAAAGCAGACTCACACCCACACAGAAGATGAAACACGACCACGGACCAGAAGCCGTACCACAGCTGCATCACTACCTGCTTCAAACCCCCCCAACCCATACATGAAGGGAACTGATGCCCACCATGAAGATGTGGCACGACCACGAACGCGAAGCCAAACAACAGGATCACAGCTCACCAGCTCAAATCCCCCAGCAACAGAGTCAAACCTGAGTACAATCAAACCCCCACCAGAACAGAACATACCCCCAGCCAATCAGAACACAGCCAACCCCCCAACCAATCAGAACACAGCCAAACCCCCAACCAATGAGAACACACCCCCACCCAATCAGAACACAGCCAAGCCCCCACCCAATCAAGTCACACCCCCACTAGTAGTTAAAAGGAAGAAGCAGCTGCAAGCTCACATCACTCTGAGAAGCACAAGGCCGAAGACACAAGCCTGAAGATGATGAATGAGACTTCATCGAAACGTCGCCTAGATATTTCCAACTCTACGCGGGAGAAAACCCGAAGAACCAAAGATCCATATATATATATATATATATATATTTTGTCAGATTCCACATTACATTGTTTTAATCACTTTATAAATCATCTATACATTACAAAAGTATTAATTTAATCAATTAATTATAGCAACTGATATTAATCTTTCCATAATGGTTCCCATTTCATCATTTTTTCCCTTTTTATACATTGCTATTTATCAATTAATATATAATATTCTTATTATAAATTCCCAATTCCATATTACATTAAGTTCCATGTCTAATGTAGCTATAATGCTTTAAATTATGCTTTAATAATAATGCTTTAAATAATATTAATAATAATGCTTTAAATTAAAGAGAAAGAGAAACTAAAAAAAAAACCCATTTCAATTACATACTTATCTATTTTCAGTACTTATTCTTATATATCACAACATATTACCTTGCAGAATCTCCTTCCCTATGCTTTTTCTCTCTCACTCTTTTAACAATGTAATTTCTTTTCATCCTTGTCTGCTTCCTCCTGTTTCTCTTTATTTTCTGGTCCTTTCTCTTAATTCCCTTTTTCCCCATTCTTATTCCTCTCCATTTCTCATTCCAATTATTAAGTTTTTCTCCCTCCCTCTTTCAATTTTTCTTTTGTACTTCCCTTTTCTGCTTTTTCCCTCTCCTTTTTTTCATTTTTTGAACCATTCTCCCTTTTATTACCACCATTTTTTTTATTTTAATTCCTTTTTCCCCCTGCTTAAATAATTGTTGTTTCCTTTGTTCTTCAAAGCTGGCTTCTTCGTCAAACTCCTCCCCCTCTGGTTTACTTTGTTCTTCTACAAGCTGAGTCACCATTTCTAATTTCTGTAATACGTAATTGCACATTTCAAGTTTAATTTTCATAATTTCCCTTATATCTTGCAAGTCCAATCTTATTTCAACAAATAATTCCTCCATTATATCTTCTCCTTTTTTTCCTTTTCTTTTCCTTAATAGATGTATTCCTCTTCTTTAATAGATGTATTCAATCCCAAAGTCCAGTATATTATTTCAGCCACTGTCTTTTAAGTTTATTTTCAACAATCAATGTCCTTATGACTTTGTTCCAGGTCTTCTACTTGGCCATTTCCCAACTGTTTCCCACAATCACCAGATGGTTCTATGACAATATTTTCAAATATCTTCTCCTTTGTACAGGGGTGGGATTCAAATTTCTTAACAACCGGTTCTGTGGGCATGGCCTAATTTGTGGGTGTGGCTTGGTGGTCACGTGACTGGCTGGGCATGGCTTGTATGTAAATATTGTGAATATTTATGTAAATATTGAATTTTTTATAAAAAAAGAGCAACTTTTACCCAAAATCAGGCAAAGCAGGCAGGCAGATTGAGTTGCCCACAGAATCATAGATTCAATTAGAGATCTATCTATCTGCAATCTGCTACCTGAGTCTGCACTGAAAAATAGAAGCTTCAGTCCTAAGGAAGGTTCAGCTCTGCTTTTAGATTAGCTAGAAAGCAAAAAAATAAATGATTTCCTGCTTTCTAGCTAATCTAAATGTCCCGGCACAGCAGAACTGATGGTCGGGCGGGGGGGGAAGGAAAAATATCAGGCAAGTTTGATGGCGCGCATACCAGATAAGGAGCCAGTGGCACAATTGGCTGGATCTCCGAACTGGGCAGAATCATAACAACTGGTTCTATAGAACTGGTCCGACCCAGGTGGAATCCCACCCCTACTTTTGTAATATTCTAATGCCACTTTCCAGGGTTTTTATTTTATTATAATGGAGTTTCTTTTACTTTCTTTTAAATTCCAAAGTCCAATTTCTAAGAAAGACCAAGCACTTTTTAAAAAAGTCACTGAAATTTTTCCTGTACCATCAGGTGGCACTCTTGACTCTTTTCCACAATCTACTCCTTCCTTAACTTTAACTTTCTTTGTTAAATATAGTACTTTTATTAAGTTCGCTAATTTCAATCATTAGCTATTATTTCTTTTCTTTCAACACACTCAATTTCAGCATTTAGTTATGCCCTTTAAGTGCTAATAATCCAATAGTTGTCCAGTTTAATTTCTAAGTCTTTGTTGTGTTCAAATATTTTCCTTTAAATTTTCTCCTCCAAGTTAATCCAAAATAATAATTCAAGCCAATTTTTTAAAATCCAATTTCCTTCTCACTTTCTCTGGTCGCCGCTTCCACACACTTCCCTCCAAAATAGTCCTTTATTTTTTAATACCGGGGTACTTCAAAATCCAAGTATTTTGGCTGGTTCACACTCCGCTTTCTGCTTCTCCACTACAGCACAGTCTTAGTTTCCTGGACTGTTCTTCGTCTTCGTGGTGGCCATTTTGGGATCACCACTACAGTTTGCCTTTGGGAGGGATTTTTCCTATCAGGGAGGAAAATTGTGGCTCCACTCAACCCTCCAGGCGATTCCACCCTTCTTCACCACCCCTCCAGGGTGGTTCTGGTCCCAATCGGGATCCTCCAGAAAGTGAGCTTGGGGCGCAACCGTGCACGATTGTGGATTCCACTCCGACTCCACTGATGAACAAATCAGAACTCAGAGATATTTGAACATGTCTTTGTATCTTGTTTGCCCCAATATGTTCCTTCTGTACTTCTGACATGACTAACTTCGACGTTTCTCATTTAATCATCAATTCAGATAGTATATGTCCATGATGGCAAACCTGTGGCAGGCAGAGCCATTTCTGCTGGCATGCGAGCTGCAGGCAAACTTACCTCACTGCGCATGTGCGCGCCTCCCAGTTGATTTTTGGCCCATTTGAGGCCTTTTTCGGTCTTCCAGAGACTTGAGGAAAGCTTCTGCAGCCTTTGCAGGCCAAAAAATAGGCCTGTTTTGTCACTTCCTATATAAATACCGGAAACTGGCCTATTTTTTGGCCTGCCTCAAGCCTCTGGGAGGCCGAAAAAGGCCTCAAACAGGCCGAAAATCAGCTGAGAGGTAATCAGTGCAGGTAAGGGGGCAGAGGGGGGAGTTGCGCACCCATGTGCAGGGAGATTGGGGGGCACGTGCATTGCCTTCTGGGAGCTGACATGCGGGCATGCAACAGGAGCCCAAAAAAGTGAGCCACCACTGGTATATATTCATGAACTCATGAATTCAGCTCACCTTAAAAGAAACTTTATGTTTTACCCAACTGAATGGAAAAGAAGAAGCTATTTACTAAATTGAGAAAAACCTGGTCCAACCAATAATTTAAACAAGAAATGAAGAGTAAAGAAAAAGGCACAGTATCAGTGGTAGGGTATGTACATTAAAAAGACACAGATTTTATATCTATTTTATATCACTTAAAGCAGCTTATAGAAAACTAATTGGAAAAGACTTAGATATCAGAGAGCTACAGCCAGCAACATAATGAGTTAGATGGATCAATGAATTGATTCACTGGTTTGCTTCATAAAACAAATCCAGCAACAATGTGATGTGTTTCAAGCTGACTTTATATGTTATACAAACTTAGCTTCTGCAGTCTGCACTAAATCAGTGACTAGTGTGAAGAGTGAACTAATAAATATGATTAAACCTTGTAGTGTAAAATCTAAATGAAACAAGTGTAATTAATCACAGGTTTAAGATATCCTTCAATATTGGATCATGCTTGTCAAAGCATTTACACAAAAATTACAGCACATTCTCAAGTCATTGGGTTTCTTCTCTACCATAATTTTCTTCTGCGTATTATTGTAATTTATGAGATAAGCAGTTCACGAAAATTAATATAGATTTTGCAATTTCAACTGATGTATCAGTATCAGATGTATTTTGTAAACACAAGCAAATTTGTCTTTTCTAAAGAGCTTCTGAGAATCACTTACTATAAAATCCTTCTTCTGCACACCTTGGCACCAGTAACTAAACATCTTGCAATGTGAATTAGGGAAAAAACATTCCTTAAACATGGTAACACATGATTTTTTATTCCTGTTTGGGGACTTAGCTGTGGTAAAAAATGTGGACACACTTTCAGTATTCATGGAAATAAAGAATCTTTCCCAAAATAAGGAACATGAGAAGTCATTAAAGCTTCATTCCAAGGCAAAAATATATCTTGAAAAATCAGATTAGGAGGGTGACTCAGTTCCAGAATAAATAGGTGTCCATCACTAGTGATATTTTTAAAACATTTCTGTCCTTTCCAGATGACAAATCAGTATATACCCCAACGTTTCAATGTTTGTTAAAATATGCCACCTCAGAGAGCTAGTCACTTGCCTACATTACAATGTCCTCTCACAAGAAAAGCCAACGGTGCAAGTAATTAAGCTTCTGTCTTGTTTTTCTATAGGTTTTTTTGGTTTTGACATCACAAACCTCTTCATTTAAAGGAAACAACCAGGAGGTTTTAAAGGAAACAACCAGGAGGTTAATAGTTCTATTCTTTATTATGTAGCTCTAAAGTTATTTATGTTGCTCCAGCCAAAAGGGCACTGAATTATTTTAACATCATGGTGATCAGTCAGAAGAAAGCCAGTTTGGGCTACTCAAGCTAGAATAGCAATAGCAGTAGTGCTTAGACTTATATATCGCTTCATAGTGCTTTGCAACACTCTCTAAGCAGTTTACAGAGTCAGCAAATTGCCCCCAACAATCTGGGTCCATCCAGATTGTTGGAGGCAATTTTACCATCCTCAGAAGGATGGAGTCAACCTAGAAATCAGGGACTATGAGTTCTAGTCCTGCCTTAGGCACAATGCTTGGGTCAATCACATTCTCTAAGTCTTAGAAAACAGACAATGGCAAACCATTTCTTTAAAATCTTGTCAAGAAAACTGCAGGGACTTGTCTAAGCAGCTCCAAGAATTGGACACACTGAACAGAAGGAAAAAATGTAGGCAAGACAGTTTTTTCATTGTTCTATTCTCTATTGAAAGGCAATGAATAAGTGCTGTTTTTGCAGCAATCTATTTACTTCTAATTTACCAGAAGGCAGGGAATAATATGCATCATATTTTACTACTACAGGGATTTTTTTTCATTCAGGCAGAACACACCCACATCTATTTATATAGTGCCATCTGTTTACAAGGGCACTTTATAAAATGAAAAATGATAAATACCCCAAGAAATTTACAATCTAAAATGCAAGTATTCATAATTAAATCTTCTGGTTAACATTATCAACAAATTAATGCTGAAGAAGCAAGAAGTCATAGGGCATGACAAGTAGAAATGTTTGGTTAATTTTGAGCAAATTTGACAAGATGAATGCTTAAAGACCTTGTTTTGGTAAAACAGAAACAAACTAGACTGAACACATCATTTCAATCATTTCAAAATATTTAAAAAATCAATTGATAGCTAGATTTTTCCCCCTTGAGGCTTTTTTAGAATTATTCAATATGCAGAGTTTTAAGCAGATATGCTAGTGCCACCTAAAATCAAAGAATATCACCTTTCATAGAAGTAAAACCTCCTAATTCAATACTACTAGTAGCTAGACAAATTTAAAAACATAATCATCATTATCATCCTTTACAACAGTCAAAGACAAGTAAAATGCAAGTTAAAATAATTCATTTACAATCCCAAAATATAATAGCATCACACAAAAAACACAGGGCATGTGAGTAAAATAAAAACAAAATCCCTCAAATAATAATTGAACCAATACAACAATCATATTTAAAAGAGAAATACAGCTCAACTTTCAAACAACAAATGATAGCATGAAATCATATTGTTCAGTCTTCCCTTTGAACCAAGAAAGAGGTAATTCAAAGGCTGAAGACTCAAGGAATTATAGTTTGAGCAAACTACTATATAATTTGTCTCTCAAAAGCACATTCAGAACCAACTGTTTCAGATATGTCTCTGGGGCACATATGGACAGCTAAAAACAGGAAGGAATTTGATGAGCATAAACAGAGAAGGAGCTACCTGTAAATCCCTTCTGTGTTTTATTACTTACTGTAAATATAGTTTTCCACAGGTATAATGTGGAACACTCTTCATGTTTTTATTGTTGTAATCCTCTTAAAGTAGGACATTCATTTGACTAATACCAAGGAGACTCAGATTCCAGTTCCTACCTGAGTGGAGGATTTTCCCCCCATTCAACCTACCCCCCTTCCCCAAGGATGTTTCTAAAGACAGAAAAATAGAAATTTATTTTAATCATTGACCAATAAAAGTACAATCAATAAATGAACACAAAATTATCCCATAACAAGAATTATTAACAACCATTAGCAAAGCTTACACATAATTTTATTTTTAATTTTAATACAAAGAAATAAATTCATCTTAACAGATAGTGCTCCAAAAATAAAAGAGATGTAATCAACTTGTGGCAAATTTTCCTGTAGAATTGGCAATATAGAAGAACATGGGTTGTGGGGTTGCTGTGGGGAAACATTGGAGGGGGGAATTCCATCTACACTACCTTGAACTCCTTGGAGAAAAATACTTTATAAACCTAACAAAGGGATAAATAAATAAGTCAAGAATGTGAGATAGGTGGATATATAAATAGAATACATATATACTTTTCTGTTCAGCTAATAAATGAAGCCCATGCAGCTTCATTTATTAGCTGAATAAAATGGCCTCATGGCTGCCCACACAAATTCCTATACAGAATAAGTTGCAAGCAAGAAGATGATTGGGGCTCCTATTTCAATGAGCCAAAATGACCTACTAGTACAAGTGGTCTTTGTTTAGTTTTGTATTAATTACAAATGTTGGTTTTAGTTTTTACTAAATGTGTAAGCAATGCCCGGTAGAAAGGGAAAGAGTCGCTGGGCAGACATTCATATTGCCACTGATTTAACTGCACCTTTGAGAGTTGTACAACTCTTGCTAGCTTTCAGAAACTCCAGAGAGGTTGAATACTGGAAGTCAAGAAACAAGGAAAACTCAGTAAAAACTAGTTCACTGGAAACTCTAGGGATAAGCCAAATTGTCGCTGAGCTAAAAGACCAAACACTTCCTTTTTCTTTGTAAAGAAAGAGTGGCAAGTCAAGTAAATTAACCCCTACCACATCTGAAGAGCCAACTACTGTAATTTAGGGAGTCACAGCCAACTGAGTTAAGCATTTTTTTTCTTTGCCTAATGTCAGGACCCGCCCAGGGAGTGTCATCAGAGCATCTCATTTTGTCAATGACTAATCAATCAATCAGGTCTTTATTATCATAGACCAGCAAAAATAACTTTCCAAAAGTAGGTTTATGAAATCTAAAGAAAAAGTATATAGATCAGGGGTGTCAAACTCAATTTCATTGAGGCCCATATCAGGGTTGTGTTTGATTTCAGGGGCCGGGTGGGCGTGACTGGGGTGAGTGTGGCTAGCTTGATGTCACTCATGTTGGGACACCTGTGGTGGCCCGACTGCTCTGCCAGCGAAAACAGGCTCCTGAGCTCCATTTTCGGCTGCAGCGCCTCCTGCAGCCCTCTGCCAGTAAAAATGGAGTCTATGTGGGCCAGCATACCCCCTGGGCCCCGCTTTTGGCCACGACGGCCTCCTGCAGCCCTCTGCCAGTGAAAACGGGGCCAGGGGATATGCATGGCCCACTTGAGCTCTGTTTTCACTGGCAGAGACATGGCATTCCAGTCTTTCACTGTTTCCAGGGTGGCTCCATGGGCCAGATCTAATCACCCTGCGGGCCAGATCCGGCCCCCAGGCCTTGAGTTTGACAGACCTGATATAGTCCTTGACTTATGACCAAAATTGACCACAAAATTTCTGTTGCTAAATGAGATGTTTGTTAAATGGGTTTTACCCCATTTTATATGACCTTTCTTGCCACAGTTGTTGAGTGAAATACTTAATTTATTTATTTTTATTTATTTTATTTATTTGATTTATATACCGCCCCCTCTCCCCGAAGGGACTCGGGGCGGTGAACAGCCAATAAAAACACATATACAAGGTACAAAATATGAGACAACATAAAATATTAAAATTTAAAAACTGAAATACAATATGGCTCTAATAAAATATAAGCAAGTATTAAAAAGATTAAAACCCGATTAAAATTTAAAAAACCCCTAGGCCAGTCCGGCCTACCGAAATAAATGCGTTTTGAGCAACCGACGGAAGGCCATGAGATCGGGGGCGGCCCTTACCTCCGGGGGTAATTCATTCCAGAGAGGGGGTACTCCCAATGAGAAGACCCGCGCCCTCGGGGTCGCCAGCCGTCCAGCCGGCGGCACCCCGAGGAGGCCCACTCTATGGGAGCGTACCGGTCGGTGGGAAGCCGATGGTGGCAGGAGGCGGTCTCGCAAGTAACCTGGTCCCGAGCCATGGAGCGCTTTAAAGATAGTGACCAAGACCTTGAAGCGCACCCGGAGGGCCACCGGGAGCCAATGCAGCGCGCGTAGAAGTGGCATAACATGGGAGCCCCTAGGTGCCCCCATTACCACCCTCGCGGCTGCATTCTGCACCAACTGGAGCCTCCGGATGCTCTTCAAAGGCAGCCCCATGTAGAGAGCATTGGCATAGTCTAGGCGGGAGATCACCAGGGCGGAAGTGACCGTGCGAAGCGCATCCCGATCCAGAAAGGGTCGCAACTGGTAGATCCTACGGACCTGTCCAAAAGCCCCCCTGGCGACGGCCGCCACATGATCTTCCAATGACAGCCGTACATCCAGGAGGACACCCAGATTGCAGGCCCTCTCTGTGGGGGCAAGAATTTCCCCCCCCCACAGCCAGCGATGGAACCAGCCGGCTGTATCGGGGTGCCGGGAAGCACAGCCACTCAGTCTTAGATGGGTTGAGCTGAAGCCTGTTCCGCCCCATCCAACACCGCACGGCCTCCAGGCATCGGGTCATCACTTCGACCGCTTCATCGGGGTGGCCCGGGGTAGAGATGTACAGCTGGGTGTCATCAGCGTACTGATGGAACTCTACCCCAAAGCCACGGATGATCTCACTAGCGGCTTCATATATATGTTGAACAGGAGGGGCGAGAGCACCGACCCCTGAGGCACCCCGCAAACCAGGGGCCTCGGGGCCGACCTCTGCCCCCCTGCCAACACAAATTGCGAGCGGTCAGAGAGGAAGGAGGAGAACCACCGCATAACGGTGCCTCCCACCCCCAACCCCCCCAGCCGCTGCAATAGGATACTGTGGTCGACAGTATCAAAAGCCGCCAAAAGATCTAGGAGGACCAGGACAGAGGAATAACCCCTGTCACGGGCCCTCCAGAGATCATCCACCAATGCGACCAGCGCCGTCTCTGTGCTGTGCCCGGGCCTGAAGCCCGATTGGCGTGGATCCAAATAGACAGCTTCATCCAGGTGCTGGGGAAACTGTTGTGCCACCACACTCTCAACAACCTTCGCCATAAAACGAAGGTTGGAGACAGGACGATAATTAGATAACAAAGTTGGGTCCAGGGACGGTTTCTTGAGGAGGGGTCTCACCACCGCCTCTTTCAAGGCGGCGGGTAGATATCCCTCACTCAAGGAAGCATTAATAATGCCCTGGAACCAACCTCGTGTCACCTCCCGGGTGGCCAACACCAGCCAGGAGGGACACGGGTCCAATAAACATGTGGTCGCATTCAGTCCCCGCAGTAACCTGTCCACGTCCTCGGGGGTCACAGGATCAAACTCGTCCCAAATGACTGTTCCAAATTCCGCCCCCAATTCCCCACCCAGAGCTGCCCATTCGGAGTCCAAGCCATCCCGGATCTGAGTGATTTTATCCACCAGGAACTGTGAAAAATCCTCAGCCTGTCCCTGCAAGGGGTCCTCCCACGCTCCCCCTTCTAAGAGGGAGCGGGTCACTCTAAACAGGGCAGCCGGGCGGTTTCCTGCGGACGCAATAAGGGTGGAAAAGTAAAGACGCCTTGCCACCCTTATCGCCACTAAATAGGTCTTAATAAAAGACCGTAAAAGTGTTCGGTCAGGTCCGGAGCGAGTAGTCCTCCAAATACTCTCCAGGCGTCTTTTCCGGCGCTTCATCTCCCTCAACTCCCCGGAAAACCAGGGGGCTGAGCGAGAGCGGCGCCGGGTCAGAGGCCGCAAGGGCACGACCCGGTCCAGGGCCCCAGCCGCCACCCTTTCCCAGGTGGCGACTAGGTCCCCCACCGAGTCGTGAGTCCGAATGTCGGGATATGGCCCAAGCTCCATCAGGAACCTATCTGGATCCATCAGGCGCCTGGGGCGGTACCAACATATTTGGTCCACCTCCCTGCGATGGGGAGGAGCGGCCTGGAAGTCTAGCCTAAGGAGCGAATGATCTGACCATGACAAGGGTTCAATAGAAACATCCCCAACACCTAGATCATCCTGCCACTGTCCAGAGACAAAAACCAGATCCAGAATGTGACCCCCAGTATGCGTGGGTTCCTTAATTAATTGGGTCAGGCCCAAGGCTGTCATGGAAGCCAAGAACTCCTGAGCAGTCCCCGAGGCCCCACCGGCCGAAGGCAGGTTGAGATCCCCCATGACCATCAGCCTGGGGGTCTCAACCGCTAGACCGGCTATGACCTTGAGGAGCTCAGGCAGGGCCGATGTCACATAGCAGGGAGCCAGGTATGTGATCAATAGGCCCATCTGAACCCCGGAACCACACTTAACAAACAGGGACTCACATCCGGTCGTCTGAGGAACAGTGGATTCCCTAGGATCTAGATCCTCCCGAATAATTACCGCAACCCCCCCACCCCTCCCCTCGGCCCTCGGCCGATGAAAGACCCGAAACCCGGCTGGGCACATCTCCACTAGAGGGACACCCCCCTCCTATCACATTAAGTTAATAACAGTAAAGTGAATTTGGCTTTCCCATAGACTTTGTTTGTTAGAAGGTCCCAAAAGGGGATGTCTGTGAAGATTCTCAGACATCCAGGTCATAGTTGTCTCAAAGGTGCTTTTTCAAAATTGGACTTTTTTCCTTGAGGACGAACAAAATGTTTTGTTTCTCATCCAAGAAACTTCATCAGATAAAGTTTGTTCTTTTCCTCGAGGAAAAAAAGTCCAGCTGCCATTTGGAAAAACACTTTTGAGTCACAAAAGGGGATCACATGACTCCACAATACCACAATCATCATAAATATGAGTCACTTGTCAAGAGTCCAAATTTTGATCATGTGACCATGGGGATGCTGAAATGATTGTAAATGTGAAAAATGATAAGTCATTTTTTTCAGTGCCATTATAACTTCGAACAGTTACTAAATGAACCATTTAAGTCAAGGACTACCTTTATTTGTATAAGGTTATTTTAAATAGACTTTTAAAATCTAGCTTTGTCTTTAGAATAGTCTTGTAGAAGCTTACTTTGGAGTCAGAATGTCTTCTTCAAAGTTCCGATTTTCAAGAGGGTTTTTCTAAAACTTGAATCAATCTTAGAAATACTAGGAAAAAGTTGTCCCACTAAATCAAACTGAAAGCACTTTTCATTCATCATTTTTTGATTCACGTTGCCAAATGAATTTTTTAGCACACATATACAGCAAGAAACTAAGACAAGATTATTCCAGCATTCAGTTCACTGGTTTCCTGCATTTATTTAATTATAAGGAGACAAATGCATGGCCCATGAACATGGATGGTGGTGAGACAAGCTGTGTCACACCCATCATGACTCTATTGCACAAATGATATGGATTATGTAGGCTGTATAGTTTGTGTCATGATAACAAACTACAAATAGCAAGATTCATAATCCATGTGGTTTGGATGATGGCATCATAATTTGTGAAATATGATTTTGGTTTCTATCAGATGTTATGATGTTGAATTTATCTAATTGCTTTTAAAAACTACCTTAGCCCACAATTCTAACTACATAGAATTTATTTAAAGCATTTCCACACTGATTTATATGGAAATAAAATCCTGGAAGCTTTACCACAAAACACTGAGTATTCATTGCATAAAATGTAAAATACCTAAACAGAACAAAAATAAATAGGATGAAAATAAAAAACACTTCCTTACTATTTTTATAATGACCGGTTGACAGATATGGTTTGGGTAGCCTGCAGGATTGCTACTAAGTAAGTTAAGGGAAGGCCAAAGGTAAGATGGGAGCAAATCGAGCAAATCAATCTGCTTCTTTGTTCTCTGTTCTGCTATTTATTGAAGTGACTTGTCACTAAGCAACCATTTTGTGACAGTGAAACTAGTTTTGAATATAAAATTTCCTAGGGGAATACATACATAAGAAGCATCTTCTACTGCCTGATATCTATTGCCCTTAATATATTTGTATGATTTGCTAGCACTAAACAGACAAAACTCTAGTCTGACAGTTCACTCAACACTGTCCTCAGCTATTCATGTCATGTCCCATATGAGGCATAAATTTTGCTGGCTGATTTTAATGAAGTCTCGGTCTTACTTATATCCAACTTACTTCTTCAGCAACTGTCTTTTTGGATTTCAGAGATGAACGCAATTAGCTGTATCTGGAAATTACCCAAACAGGAGAAGATAACAACTCCTAGTTTTATTTTGACTTGAAAAGGAAAAAATATACTAAGATACCTGCAGTATAATTAATGATCTCTAGATAATTTTGTTTCCCATCAGATTCTGACATTTTAGAAAGCAAAAGTTAAGTATAAAGAAAAGGTGCCTTCAATGGCCTTAAGGCCTTAGCAAGAGATTTATTTTGCATGAACAATATGCCATGCTAACCAAGATTTTTGAGATTTTTTCAAATCTCAAAGTTGTCCTCATGGCTCTCTCTTTTCCCCTCTACTAGAAATATAAATTCCTGTTTGACACATTAAAAAACTGGTCTCTGTCTTCAATTTGGATGATCTTGTGAAATCTGCCACTTAAAGCAGTTCATCTCCCTTGACATACCACAGAAAGATGAGAAAGACTACCTGTTACTGGCTTTTATACCTATATTTACGGGTGGGATGCTACTGGTTTGGCCCAGTTCTGAAGAGCAGCAGACACAGAACCAGTTCACTGCGATGACCTTTTGCTCGTCTGTTTGGGCCACCCATCTGCCCGGGCTCTTGGCTGTCCTTTATTTCCTGCTTTTTCAACCTCAACTACTTTGTGCGGCACAGCTGAGGTTGAAAAAGCAGGAAGGAAGAGGATTTTCAAACACTGCGCACTCACACACAGCGCTTGTCAGTTGTCCGGGCAGCATTTTGCAAATGCTGTATGCATGCGCGCAGCAAAACGCATTCTCACCGAACCGGTAGTAACACCAGTTGAATCCCACCCCTGGCTATATTTCCCAAAATTTTGAAGAATCACCCATATCTATTGAGCTTCAACCTGACTTCATGATACAATTTGAAGAGCAAAGTTCAGCAAAGTTTATTTTCCTATCAGGAAGTGCTGGCTGCTATAAACAAAAACTGGATCAGCCAGTGGCTATTTTCAGTACAACATTCCACTGTCTAAGAGGAAAGAACTGTCAGAAATACACAAGTTTGCATCATAACTCCACCAATCATTACATTAGTCATCAATCATATTTTAGCCAAGTTTTAAAATAGTAGATAATAATTTCTAATCACTGTTTCAAAAGTCAGACAGTGTTTGTTTATTCAAAACTTTATATATTTCAATATATTGGAACTGTAATCCTATTCCAATACATTGGACAGAGTTACATTCCATGCAGTTCTTGATTCCGCATGTAAAAGGTTGAGCCAATACAAAGTTTCCATCTTTGATAATCCCCACATTAAATTCTCATGTTTCACTTGAACCTATGTGATTAGTAACAGCAGAGGAGAATCAAGTTTAAGTTCCAATTCAGTTCTCAGATATTATGTAATGAAGAAGTAATTCAAAAAATACTTTCCCAGACATTTCAATCCAATCAAATTGTTGTAAAGTTTTGTAAAGAAATGTATTTTACTATGAGGCGCTAAGGTATCAGGCTGCTGGTATAGGCTTCTCCAGAGATAAAGAAAGGATCAACACTGTTTAAGTCTATTCAGCATAGTCTCCATTCATTGAAAAAGGAAAAATTAATTACAAATTAGACCTCATTTGTTTCTGCTTATAGAGAATTATGTGCAACAGATGTAGTTTACATCCAATATACTGAATCTACTTTCTTTATCAAGAGAAAGGAAGTTTGTTTTCTATATTCAAGTGTAGTTTTCCTGTAGTTTATGCAGATATTATTTCTGTAATTTCATACTAACTTGAATCTAAGGCAACTTGGTCTCCCTCTTCTCAAAAACAATTATCCATGTTTTTAAGAGTTTTTTTCCCCTTGAGCTATCTATACCAGGAGTCTGCAACCTTAAACACTCAAAGAGTCATTTAGATCCATTTCCTATAGAAAACAAAACACAGGAAGCCACAAAACCTGGGTGGGCATGGCCAATTCAACGTCACTCACTTCCACTCAGTCACATGACTCCCCAGCCATACCTACCCAGCCAGTCATTAGGGCAGAGAGCCACAAAACCCTTTTTACATCTAAAATGATGTCAAATGATGTCCCCCTTCCACCCTCTCTCTGTATCTCTCTCTCCGTGTCTATCTCCCTCCCTCCCTTTCTCCATGTAGCTCTCCCCTCTATATCTCTTCCCCCACACCCTCCCACTCTCTCCCCCTCTTTCCATGTATCTCTTCCATCCCTCTCTGTATCTCTCTCTCCGTGTCTATCTCCCTCCCTCCCTTTCTCCATGTAGCTCTCCTCCTCTATATTTCTTCCCCCACACCCTCCCCCTCTCTCCCCCTCTCTCCATGTATCTCTTCCCTCCCTGTCTGCATCTCTCTCTCCGTCTCTCTCCCCCTTTCTCTTCTTCTCTCCCCCTCTTATGTATCTCTCTCATCCACTCTTTCACCGTCTCTCTGTATCTCTCCCTTCCTCTTCTTTCTCCATGTATTTCTCTCCCCCTCCCCCTCTGTATATCTTCCTCTGTGTCTGTCTGTCTTTCTTCCCCCTTCTCCTCCTCTCTCCCCTATTTCTTTCCCCCTCCGTCTATCCCCCTCTTCCTATGTATCTCTCTCACCTTCTCTGTATCTCTCCCCACTTCTCCCTCTCTCCCCCTCCCCCTCTCTCTCCCCCTATATATCTCTCTCACCCTCCCTCTCATTCTCTCTCTCTGTCCCTCTCTTATTTTCCCTTTCTCTATCGCTCTCCCTTCCTAGATTTGCAGGTCGCCTTTCTCTCTTTTTCACCCACCAATCCCAGTCACTGAGTCTTGGTACTTCTCCCTTCCCACATACTACACACGCCCTGGCCTCTGCGGGAAACTCCTCATGTTTACCCACCACAACACCGGCCATCAATGCCTGCCTCCACTCACATGGTTAGGAAAGAGAAGAGGGAGGCAGCATTTCTGCTCTTTTTATATTGCACACCTCCTGAAAGCGCCTCCGTGAATCTCTTCCCCCTTCAGGATTCATTTCCTTGCAAGAACCTGAGACTTGGGGGTTTCTCCACGGCGGCTTTAGCATCTCTGCCCCAGCAAGCTTGCCTTGGGAGCATTTCTGCCCCCTTCGATTGATTTTGACAGGATGAGTGTCAGGGCTCATCCTGCTGCAGGAAAAAATGAAGGGTGCTGGGGATGCCTCGGATGCTCATGCACTGACCCCCGGGGTGGGTGTGCGAGGTTCAGCAGGGCCAGCTCCCTTTTCCTGCTGCCCTGAGCTTCTTAAAGCTGTGGCTGGGCGCTGCAGGTCTTTTCGTCGTCCCCTCCTCCCAGATCCCATTCCCACCCCGCCAGCCCTTGTGTTAGCAAGGCTGCAATCGGTTGCAAGGCACACCCAGCACCAACAAGGGCCAGAAGGTACGCCCATCACCAACAAGCAACAAGAATGAGGCACCGGAGAATCAAACCTGGCCGCTTCTCCATCCCCCACCTTCTCAGGCCAGGAGAGGTGTAACTGGGAGAGGAGGGCAAGGGGTGGGGCCAGCCAGTGATGAGACTGGGCGTTGGTAAATTTACCTGTGAACGCCCTTTCTATCTATGCTACGAGAGAGCCCAGGATTGGGTAGACTGCTACCTATGACGTCATTAAGCTGGGTCTGTACTAGTATATAAAAGCTAGCCCCCGGGAGAAACCCCAGCTTTGGCGAAGATACACTTCTCAGTCAAAAGTGTCTCTGAACTATAGACACTATAGAAGTGTCTATAGTTTCTCCATATAAGCTTTACCATCTCCGGACAAACCAAGGGAGGGGCTGGGCTCTCTCGCAGCATAGATAGAAAGGGCGTTCACAGGTAAATTTACCAACGCCCATTTTCCTCCATGCTGCATCGAGAGCCCAGGATTGGGACATACCAAAGCTTGCATGTCTGTGGGCGGGTCCTCGTCCGGCCAATCACTCCGACGATGGAACCTCTTGCTGAAGAACCCGTCTGCCGAAGGCCGCCATCGCCGAGGCAAAGGAGTCCAGCCGATAATGCCTGATGAAGGGAGACGGGGAAGTCCAAGTAGCGGCCCTGCAAATCTCTTTAAAGGACGCCTGAGTAATCCAGGCGGCTGAAGTGGCCGCACTTCTAGTAGAGTGTGCCGTTAGACCCCGTGGAACCGGGAGAGATACTACCTTATAGGAATGCGTGATACACGCCCTGACCCACCTGGTCAGGGGACGAGGCCTTATTCCCCAAATGGGAAGGAGAAAAGGAAACAAACATGGCTTCTGTCCATCTAAAAGGGGACGTGTGCTTGATGTAGATTCTAAGGGCCCTTCGAACGTCTAGAGAGTGCCACTTGCGCTCTAAGTTATGGCTTGGGGCAGGACAGAAGTCAGGCAAGACAATGTCCTGGGATCTGTGGAATAAGGTGTTCACTTTTGGGAGAAAGGAGGGATCCAAACGGAGAACTACCCTATTCTTGTGAAAAGTGCAGAGATCCTGCCTGATAGACAGGGCAGCTATTTCCGACACCCTCCTGGCCGAAGTGATAGAAACTAGGAACACTACCTTAAAAGTTAGGAATTGGAGAGAGACAGTTCTGAGGGGCTCAAAGGGGGACTTGGTAAGGGCATCAAGGACCAGGTGAAGATCCCATGAAGGATACCTGTGCACTACAGAGGGGCGAAGGTTAGAAGCCCCTTTCAAAAATCTCTTGACAGAAGGATGATGGGCCAGGGTAGGGAATGAGTCCCATGAAAGGACCGAGGAAAGAGCCGCGACCTGGCGACGTAAGGTATTGGGGGCCAAACCTTTCTCTAATCCATCCTGAAGGAACCCAAGAACCTCAGCCAACTGGGCGGAGGTAGGAGAGAGACCTTCCTTGAGGCACCACTGTGAGAAAACCTTCCAAATGGCATCGTAGATGCGACTTGTGGAAGGTTTGCGAGAAGCCTGGATGGTGAGGATAACCTTCTCTGGAAGATTAGCCTCCCTTAGCCGCAGCCGCTCAAGCGCAACACGGACAGGTTGAACCACTGGGGCTCTGGATGGATCAGGGCTCCTTGGTGCAGGGAGAACAAATGGGTTGGTATCCTCCAAGGTGGAGCCACTGACAAGTTGACTAAGTCCGCAAACCAGGGCCTCCGTGGCCAAAATGATGCCAGGAGAATTAGCTCTGCTCGTTCCTCCAACAGCTTCTGTATGAGTGCCGGAATGATGGGAAAAGGGGGAAAGGCGTAGAGGAGACCTGTGGGCCATCTGCACCGAAGAGCATTGGTCCCCTCCGCTCCCTGGCAAGGAAACCTGGTGAAGAATCTGTTGACTTGGGCATTTTGAGGAGCGGAGAAGAGATCCACCACCAGAGAGCCGAATCTGAGGGAGAGATCCTTGAACAGGGAAGGGGGAATGGACCATTCCGCCTGGTCGACTGAACTCCGGCTCAGCCAGTCGGCTTGAGAGTTGTCAACTTCAGAGATGTGATCTGCTGAGATCGACAGCAAGTGTTTCTCTGCCCACAACCCCAAACATTCCGCCTCCCTCATGAGAGCCCTGGATCTCGTCCCCCCGTCGGTTGACGTGGGCCTTTGCAGCCATGTTGTCCATCAACACGAGAACATGGGAGCCGGTTATCAATGTTCTGAACTGCTTGAGAGCCAGAAGGATAGCCCTGAGTTCTAACCAGTTTATGGGATGGATGCTGTCTGACCTGGACCACACCCCTTGGGCTATCTGGCCCTCCATATGGGAGCCCCAACCCAGGAGGCTGGCATCCGTAGTGACAACCAATCTGTGTGGTTCCCTGAAGTAGAGACCCTTCCATAGGGATGGGGAGATCCACCAGTTGAGGGACCTTCGGGCTTGAGGGGAGAGAAGGACCCTGATTGAGGAGTGACTGGTTCCTGCTCGTTGAAAGGAGAGCAGGAAACATTGGAGCGATCGGGAGTGAAGCCTCGCCCATGGGACAATGCCAATGCAGGAGACCATTGTTCCCCAGGAGCTTGGACAGCAGAGACAGGGGAAGAGTCTGTTGTTGCTGGATGTGACTGATGATCTCTGCAAGGCTTTTCCCACGGTGTGGAGACAGGAAAACCTGACCCAAAGTTGTATCGATGACTGCTCCCAAATGGAGCAACCTGGTCGTGGGAGAAAGATGGCTCTTCTTGATGTTGATTGAAAAGCCGTGACTTTGGAGGCAGGCTAGGGTAATTTGTAAGTCCCGATGGGCAGAGTGGAGGCTGAAGGACAGGATCAGCATGTTGTCCAAGTAGCATTGGATCCTCACTGGAACAGAACGAAGCAAAGCTACCAATACTGCAAGAACCTTTGTGAAGACCCTTGGAGCCGATGAGAGGCCAAATGGAAGTGCCCGGTACTGGTAGTGGACCTTCTGGTAACAGAAACGGAGAAACTGGCGATGATGGGGCCAGATGGGAATGTGGAGGTAAGCATCCATGAGATCAATGGAAGAGAGGAGGTCGCCCGCCTGAACGCTCTCTAAAATAGAATGCAGAATCTGCATTTTGAAATGCCTGTATTTGACGAATTTATTGAGAAATTTGAGATCAAGGATGGCACGCCACCCCCGATGCTTTGGGAACAATGAAAAGCCTAGAATAAAACCCCCGACCCTGGTGTGTTGAGCACCTAGGCGTCTGTCATTGACTCCTCCCATTTGGAGGCAAAGAAAGCTAGCCGACCTCCGATGGGTGGGGAGAATGAGGAGTTACTTAGAGCGACATAAGGAACGACCCCCTCTCCCTCGAAAGGGCCGTTTTCCCACAGAAGATTGTTATCTGCCAGGGGCTTCTGGGTGTTGGTCTTGTCGTTGGGAATACGCCCTCTGAGGCCGAGCAAAGCGGGAGATGTTCTCAGCCCGAAAAGCAGGAGGGCAATAAGGAGCTGGGCGATAGTCTGCTTTCTTCCCCGACAAGGAAAGAATTTTCTGCTTATTTCTGGTCTCCACGAGATAAGGCTCCAGGGAGTCGCCCAAAGAGTTGTCTCCTGCGCAGGGGGCAGAAGCTAGCTTACATTTGCGACATGACTCTGCTTGCCAACTTCAGAGCCACAGAAGCCTCCTTGCCACCACCGAAGAAGCCATGGCTCTTGATACAAACTTGGCAGAATTGAGGGTGGCATCCGCGGTGAATTCCGCCGCTGCTATGATCTTGTTGAGGTCTTGGTGGGACCTAAGATCAGAGGCAGGCCACCGGTCCTGCAGTTGATGCAGCCATCATAGAGATGCCCTTGTAAAAAAGGATGCAGCGGTAGAAGCCCTGACAGCCCAAGCCACTGTTCAGAACGCTTATCTTTTGCTTATCTTCTGCTTTAAGTACATCTTCAGGTTCGGTGGGAGTGCCAGAAGACGAAAATGATGCAACCACTGGGGTGTCTACTGAGGGCACTGCAAGGGCATTGGCTAGAGATGAGCTGACATTGTAGAAGCGCTTGTCCAGGGATGATGGCGTGGATCTGCAGAAGGGGAAGCGTACTGCTCCTTGACCAGGTCCAGGAACAAGATGGAAGAAGGCAAAAGTTCCGTGTAAACCACTGACTTGGAGAAGAGGGAGTCTCCTTGCCTGGAAGTTTCCCCTTGGGGATCTGGAGCTGCCTGCTCCGGGGACAGCTTAGCAGTTGCTTGGGCCTTGCTAAGCAAGGGTTTGAAGAGGGCTGATTTGAAAACCAATGCTGAGGAGGGTTGATCTGGGTAAGAATCTTCTTCCTCTGAAAGATTGCGATCGCAAAGTTTGCCTTCCTCACGCTCTGAACGAGGGGAGCCACTGTGATCAGAAGGGGAGGCACCCTCTTCCCCTTCATAATCATCCCATTCTGCCCGTGAAGAGTGGATTCTAAGGTCCTGTGGTCTATGAGGATCTCGATGGTGAGGCAATGGATCAATTGGCTGAGAAGGGAGAAAGGCCTGAACCCTTTCCAGGGGCTGCAGAATTTGTTGAAAACTTTCAGCCAACCCCTGCCTAATGGCCAAGGAGACAACATCTTGGATCTCCCTGGATCTGTTGTCAAAGGTGGTAGAGGGCCTAAGGCCAGCTGCAATGGGTGTGAAGGTGGCTTCCGGCCTGCTGTGGGAGGCCTGAACTCTAGATGGAAGAGGAGCATGCAATGCAGAACCTTGCTGGAAATATGGCCCAGACCTGCTCAAATCCTGAGGATTTAATTGCTCCTCCAATGGCTATGGGAACCAGGCCGGGGGGGGCGGGGTCCAAAGGCTCCATGAACAGAGTCCCCTCCCCTGGGACGGCTTCTCTGGGAACCATGATGTTCACCTGACTGGGAAGCCTGTTGCAGTTGCCTTTTTCTTTTGTTGAGCTGAAGGGCTTGTTCAACTGGAGGGGAAAGCTCAGCAAGAACTCTGTCCTGATTAATTTTAATGATCAAGGTTTGAGTTTGTTAAACTTTTATGCTGGGATGGCAGAGCGTGGAATGGGCCCCAAAATGGCTGCTGGGTCACTTAAAATGGCCGCTCACCTCGTGCACCATGCTTTCTTGATGGCTGCTGCTGCCCAGGCTCCAAAAAGGTGATTTTTTTGCTCTTTAGGCTATTAAGAGCCCCGAGCAATCTTGTCAGCCAAGAAAGGGGGAAATAGCCACCCATGCGATCAGCTGGCTGGCTGTTGCTATCAGTTTGCCAATCAGTTTTACGATCTAGCAAACCGAGGCACTGGGGAAGGTCCTCCAACGCTTCCCTGCTCACCTAGCAGCGTTTGGAACAATATCCCAGCGTTGCAGGAGAACGGAGCCCCGCTCTCCTGAAGTTGCAGTTTCCCGGATCCCCGGGAGCTGAAGAAACAAAAGTAGTTTCTCTTTCAATTCACTGAGGCTAATACTAACATGCTTTCAGAGACAGCTTGTGACTATTAAGAAGCTGAGTCAAAGCTGGCTTTGACTCAGCCAGGGGCTGGCTTTTATATACTAGTTCAGACCCAGCTTAATGACATCATAGGAAGCAGTCTACCCAATCCTGGGCTCTCAATGCAGCATGGAGGAGAAAGGAAGCCGCAGCAGAGGACTCAAAGAACTTCATGTGGCTCCGGAGCCACGGGTTGCCGATCCCCAATCTATACAAAAATCACAGTTTCATGAAAGTATCACTAGCAAGTGGTTCCCAAGATTAGGATGATGGGAAAATTAGACTGTACAATTTGCCAAAAGCAATATGAAGCAATTGTACATTCCAAGAAACAGCAGCAGCTATGCTATTACAGACGAATTAGTATTCAGCTAATGGAAACTTTAAAACATATGTTCAAAGTTTGTATTTATTTCCTTAGAATCCTGACTAAGTATCTATAATTTCACTTTAGATTATCTTTTTAAAAGCCCTCAATTATCCTAAAACAGATTAATTTAAATTTATAACTTCTTATGTATGATTTTCCCCATCCTCAATGTACCATTTTGTATAAACCAGGAGACCATGAGGTCTAGTCCTAGCTTAGGCACAGAGCCAGTTGGGCGACCTTAGGTCAATCATTTCACTAGTGCTACGCAGGAGGCAGTGGCGCTTTTGAGTAATGGATTTTTAACCAACACAACATACATACATACTTTAAACCCAGGAATAAAAATATCCAGATACAAGCAGAGTAATATGGTATATGCAATGCACTGCAGCAAGACATGTGCAGACCAAAACAACCACTACACAAACGCATGGCACAACAGAGAACAAACTCATCAGGACAGGATTCAGCAGTTCATCTGCAACCGAAAGACAAGGCTCACTCTTTTGAAGACAGCGAAGTTCGTATTCTGGACAGAGAGAACCACTGGTTTGAAAGAGGAGTCAAAGAGGCCATTTATATTAAAGTTGGAGGACACAACCTATCTCCTGTTTACAATGCAGTTGTTTCAGCAGTCTCAAGAACCCATTTACACTCTGATTCAGGTGACCCTGAGAATACAAATAAACCCCCAAGTGGCCTCAACAATACTCAGACTGTTAATGACCAGATGACTGCCAAGAATATAAATCCTTTCATTCCCCATCCAAGAACTGGAGTAGTTTCTTGAATGAGAAGCAAAACCTTTTCAAAGAAAAAAATCAAGAAAAGTCCAGTTGTCTTTTGGAAAAAGCACCTTTGGGACAACTATGACCCAGATGATTGATAATCTCCATAGACACTTTAGAATAACTTTACTAAGAAAACTGACTGACTTTCCAGGCAGTCTTGAAGAGCCAGACATGATTGAACAAAAGAAAAAAAACTTAATCAATTAATTGTGCAAGGGCAACTCATACATTACATTTCCATGAGGATAAATGCATGTCTTTGTCATGAGAACAACAAAATAATTTTGAAGCGATTTAATGTTTATAGAATTCCTAAGAAAGAATGTTGAGGAGTATCCAAGTGAAGCATTAATTATTGTGAGGATTCCATTACGAGGACAGACTTTTTCAATCATCTGCGTCTGAATCCCTGTATCTTCCACTTATTTCTTCTACCTTTGTCCTGCTCTTTTTGCTACAGCAGATGGGCGAGAAGGATTGTGGACAACATGACTGATCATATGTCTTTCACTTTTTGAAGAAATTTTGGTGGGAGGAACAATCCCTAAACAATCAGGTGACTGTTGTGACTGCTCTACAAGACATCCATTATCAGAACCAGACTACTTGATGACAGAAACTTGACTGCTATAAAATCAAGGCTTATAATGGGGCATATATGAAATGTATGCATTGTTATAACAAATAGTGCTTTGAAACAGGGCATCATGGTGGTGTGCAGCTCTGCCTCTGCTAAACTACACACACTGCATAAGAGACTCTGTGACACCTTAGTGAAAGGTACATTAAATAGGACAAAAGGTGTAGGTAAATCCATAGGAAACTTCTTTCCCACTCCAACTGCAAGCCTTTCCATGGGGAGTTATCAGTGGCATCTGACCAAATCAATCAAATGTCATCCCTCTCATGCCATCTAACTGACTGAAAGGTTCTGGAAATTTTAATTTTTTGTGTGTGCTATGTTGGTTGGTCGCAATATAGGGCATATAGAGGCTGTCCAAAGTGCTCACTGATTTTGCTGTCGATCGGAATCTGCTCAATGCCAGTCATGGACAGCAAGGTGAGAGTGAAACTGACTGTATGTCATCTATGAATCCTCCTATAATGGAGATAAAGCTGTATATAGATTGATCTCTATATAAATAATCACACAATAATTTCTTATAAAACATTTGATCTATTTGGGGTTTGATATAGTAATGTTTATTGGAACAATGCTGAATCTCGGTTTCATGCAATTCGTAACTGGCCATTTGAAGCCATATTTATATCTCTTGCCCATAAGGCATACAGTATATATTAAGTATACATAAAAAAGAATAAATGAAAAGAGAAATATTTTTTAAAAAAAATCAGGCAGAGAAAGTTTAGTGCTGTTCACTCATCACTTTTTTAGCCTCCCATGCTAACACTTAATGTTATTTGTGTGATTTTGATTAAGCATATTGCATGAGCCCAGCTATTGCACTGAGCAAACTATGATTACTAATCATACCAGTGTCTGGTCAAGTTAGTGTCACAATGTCCAAGACCTCAACCCGATTAAAATGAGAGCTCTCCATCCCAGTTGTAATTCATTAGTCTAGCAATATGCCTTGGAAAAGATAAAGCAGAAGCAGATATAGTTACTTATATAGTATTGTAAAACAAGAAAAAAACTATTCATAAATTAGGCAAGCAGAATGATTTTATGAAAACACCTATCAGAATTAAAAACTTAGCCTAATGTGCAAACATAGAATATTGCAAAGAAGAAGAAATAATTATTTTTTAGTTTTGAGTTCCAGCTTTCTCCCGGCAGACAATGGTAGAATCCCATTTTAGACGTCATTTTAAGAACAACTAACCAAGCAACAGATAGCTCTCAGTTTATCACATTTGTTGAAAAATCAGTTTTCTGGCTTTGTATAACATACGGACTGTCCCTTGATATAGATAATGAAAGCTATGGATTGTATAACTAAGAAAAAATGTTCCTATATATGTGTGCAGACAGAATGCCAAATAATTCTTCAGTAATTAAGAATTGTTCATCTGTTGGGTAGTCCCCACTTAGTTCAATCCTGATTTTTTGTAACCATTGTTTGTTTTCATCCAAATTTCTTGGCTTTTAATAATACTATTATATATTTAAGGGAGTCATATAATAGTATTAATTAATTCAGTATATACAGTACATGATTCTAAGTAAAATATTTACCATTTTTAAAATATTTTATTTATAATACAGAATCCTGATGTTCAAATATAAAACTCTTTTTATTCTGAGTAAGAAGATACCCAAAATATGAGAAAAAATTCATTCAAACTTCAAAATAATAAGTTTCCACTAAACAGTAATCTATACAGAGGAAAATATATTTCTAGTTTTTCATAACGAATTTTATAAAACAAAGACAGGTACATTCAGCTTATCAATCAATGAAAAGGCATTTACATAGTCCAGCCCTAAGAAATCCAGCCAAATTGTCAAGTAATTGCCATCACTAAAGCTAGCTATGAATAATAATTCCAAAGTACTAGAAAGTGAATAGCTCTTCTGACTATCGTGAGAAGCAAATATTTCATTTAAGTAGAATTATAAGGATGAATGGATGATCAAATATAGAAATTTGGCACATAGTTGTGACAAGGTCAATACTGGAATCAAAATAAACAATAACATGCTCCACTTTCCAAAACAGTTAAGGCTTCAAATCCATTATAAGTTTCAGAGTAAATTCCCAATGACTAGACTAAATAGTTTTGATTTCAGATTAAAATATAACTCATTTCTCTTTCCCTATCCTGCTCCTTGCAAAATGATTAGATACAGCAGAAATAAATGACACTAAATACTGCAAAAGAATTAAAACCCAGTTAGAGCAGAGATTGGTTTATGAAATTTTTGGTAAAAAAATGTTTTATGATATGCAGCAGATTGTGCCAATGGCTCTATGGACGTGGAATTCAGCAGCACCCATAAGTCTTTCCCAAAGAAATGTTCTTTCCCATCTTTGCCAGATACACTGACTTAAAATGAAATTAGGATGAATTATATCTAGTAATTTCTTTGCCAAAGGATCTCATTTGCTCTAACCAAAGCTCTAACCACAATTTTACTGACAAAAGTATTTGTAGCACAACAGCTGTCTATTGACCTATGCCTACAAAGGCTTTTAAATTACTCTGGGAATGTTTCAGGACATTAAAGTTGCTAATTCAATAGCTTATAAGAAAAGAGATCTATTTACTTAAATGTATTCTTTAAATACTTTCAAGAAAAGTGTTTTGAAATTTTAAATTCTAGAAATATTTCAATACATTGTAATACATTAGTCTTTTAAACATCTGCAAAAATGGCATCACCTAGTATAGATTTCACTAAACCATTTCCAAGAAAAAAAAATCTGCTTTCTAAAATTATGATACAGCTGTCATATGGTTTTTCCAAATACATAAAAATCCAATCACTTCACTAGCTCACATGGAGAACTAAATAAGGCTCTCAACAATGGAAAGCAAACATCCTATTGATCTACTTGGGTGCAAAACAAGAACCTGAGATTTGATTTACACCCAAACCAGAGGTGGTATTCAGCAGGTTCTGACCAATAGAAGAAATTTTGAGTAGTTCTGAGTACCGACAAATACCACCTCTGATTAGGCATCTTTCCCCTGCCATGCCCACCAAGCCACACCCACAGAACCGGTAGTAAAAAAATTTGAATCCTACCACTGACCAAAATACAAACATTCTGGTTTCAAGGCCAACACTAAATTTTACAAATAAAAAATAATGTTAAAATTACATAAAAGAAATGAAATCTACATTGTTATATATTTATAGGTATAGTAAAAAAGAACATTATACAACTATATAATCTCAAAGTAGTTTATCATACTGTTTATCATGATGAGGAAGATTGTCATGTGATTTGAAAACATTTTATCCTTGAAGTCTATCTTTCTTTACTAATCAGATTTACAACAAAACAGTCCTGTCACTTAACTTTTCTCATTGCCATTCTCAGGATCTGCTCACAACCACTTCCATCAATCAGCCGGCTTTATTTAATAAGCAAGTTTTCAACTCTTTCTTAAATGTATCCAAAGATATAGAGACCTGGAGATGCGGGAACAATTCCATAATCATGGATCCAAGTCTTGAAATGCACATGAAGAATGGAATAAAAATTTGAAAGGGAATGAAAAGGTGACTGTGTCCCATTGATGCTTCAGCTAATAAATGTGTAGTGACATGGGACAGGGACCACTGAATTTGGTGGATATTCAATAAATGGAAATAACTATGAGGAACTAGAATTTTTCATGATCTTTAAACTGATAATTACAATATAGACCAAACAATGTTTCTGTTTATAAATCCGTAACTAGTCAGGTATTTTCTCAATCATTAGTCAAAAGAATTTTAATTGTTATCAGCAGCCTTTTCCCAATAAGTGATTTATATTATTTTCATAGCATCACCCAAAAACATGCTGAAGTGAGAAAAAGTATGTTCTCACTGGGCTAGAGGATACTGCCAACCTTTAAAATATTTTTTTTCCTCTTGTCTTTTCTGCAGGGTATTTTCTTGACCAATTTTTTCTTCATCTACTTTTTAACAGGAAGATATTATACGAAGATGTTTAAAGAAACATCTTAAAAAGGAACAAATTCTTCATGCAATATGCACTTACCAATTTGATATAAAAAGAGGAAATATATTCAAACTTGGTCAAAGTTCTAATAATTTCAGTTGAAAAAATGTGGAAACGGATTTTGAAAACTTCTCAAATTTTATCTGCTATATACCGGTATTTATTCTATGGGATATGGTAAATCTTTCTAGCACTAGGAAAGAGCCTTTATATTGACTTGAGTACTTAAAATTTTTGTTTGGCTTCATAGTTTATTGTATTTAAAATAAATCAATGAGTCAGGTTCATAGCCTCTAGATTTAGGTTATAAAACTCTGCATGAGTACAAAACAGGAGCAAAGTGCTATATTTTACTGTATCTCTTTGTTGCCATCTAACAGCAAATGAGATCTAGCAACCATTATTAACTTAAGTTATTATACAATCCATGGAATGCAGTAGCACAGGGGTATCAAACTCACATCACAGCGGTGACACAATTCCATAATCATGGATCCAAGTCTTAAAATGCACACAAAGAGTGGAGTAAAAATCTGAGAGGGAATGAAAAGGTGACTGTGTCCCATTGATGCTTCAGCTAATAAATGTTTAGTGACACAGGACATGCTCGCTAAACCGGGCGCAGGCATGGCCAGCATATGATGTATCTGGCCCACGGGCCAGCAGTTTGACAGCCCTGCACTAGCATGTCATGGTAAACCACATTTTTCCAGAGTTATAGCTGCTATTCATCAAGGTATACCTGTCTGGCTTCTCTTACCAATGAGGGCAATGGAACAAACCATTGAAGCTCTATCACTGATTTATTTCAACATGTTACTGGCTCAGAGACAGAAACTCAAGATTTGTTCTTGACTTCCAATTCCTAGCTTATCTGAGATATAAGCTGGGATCTTAGTTTACATATCACAGTAAATAATCAACAGAGAGAGCTCTGGTTTGTTCAATCAATACCTGCTGGCAACAGAAATTCATGCAAGCCTGAATTCTTCAGAATGCTGGTTTATCACATGATTTGAAAACATTTTATATTAGGTTTTGATATTAAAAACATATGTATTTCTACTATTTATGACAAAAACTCATAGAATTGTTTCTCCAATGCCATAAACCTATCCTCGATATCAGCTTTGTACTTACTTAGCCTTCAAGCAACTGCTCTCACATCATTTCTTGCATTGTTAGAAAGTGTGAAACTCAACTAATATTTGAGATCCAATAATACTTGTAGAGCCAAGACAAGAGATCACTCCAATAGGAAAATTCAGAGGCTGATTTAGCAATGCTCATCAGCAATGGTTATGAATTTAACTATTATTTGAAACTGAAATTCAATAATATAGGAAGATAATAGTACTCAGTGGAAAAGCAACCAAAGAATTCTATGCATTGTTGCAAAGCTATCATTAACTGAATAAACGATGAAAGTTGAATTAAACCAAGTTAATCAGCTACAATGGGTAAATGTACACACTGCTTCAAATAAATAACAAACCACATCAATATGTGAAGTCAGCAATAGTAGAGAGTAATTGGCTTTCTAATAGCTCAAAATGTTCTTAGAACATATTGCAACCTACAAAGATACAATAAGAATGAACTGGCTCATGTCCATTCTTGCATTACAAAGCTACAATTCATTGGCTTTCTCTTGGATATATACCACACAATCATTACAACTAGCTTTGTAAAAGCAGATAGGGTGAACTACACAGTATTTTGTTGCATCTCAAAAGAGGCAAGTCCTGAAAAAAACTGGATGCTTTTTGTCACCGGAATTACCACCTTGTTTATTTACCAAATTTACTTGCCACCCATCTTGCAATTCAGGTGACTCTGAGCATTGATCATGAAGAGTTATCCATCCTGAGTTTTAGCTATGAAATTTAGGTTGTCTTCTGCAAAGGGCTACTCTTCTCCCATCACAGAGCAGATCATCTCACTGCTACCAGTGAGATGATCCCAGATAACTTTTTCAGATACTTTTTCCATAAAACAGCAATCTTAAAAAGGGATAAAATACATATTTAATCAAACTTTCTTACCTGATAGCCAGTAAGTTATTATCAGGAAATCTTTATATGTAAAAATAATGCACCACATGAAAACAAAAGTGATTAGCATTCTTAGGGGGAAAAGTTAGAAATTACCCCTACCTTAAACTCTAGTTCAGTATCAGACTTCTTTTTATAACATGTTATTAAGCACCTGCTCATAAGCTTTGTCAAACAACAGGGTATTTATATTTGAAAAGCTTGCCAGCTTAGGCACCAAAGACTAAAAATTCAACAACAAATCTTTGCTCAGAGAAGCATTCTGTAGCTTTCTTTTTGCTACATAATAATGAGCAAATGTCATACTTTCTGTACAATAAAGCTGTTGAAGAAATTGCAATGGTTATAAAGTCACGGAAGTCAAGGAAGATACAAGAAATATACCACATAACAAAACTAAGGATAATTTCTAGAAAGATATGATAGTGCATAACATTATATTGATGTTCATATATCATTTTGTTAATAGGCAGCTCACTATTTCTTCAGTTTAAATCATTTTCAATCCCATCAAATTTTCCCAAGCCTAAAAATTATTTGTGCAAAAACAAGGCTAAGTTTTCCAATGCATCTACAAGAAATTGCTGCTAATACAAGGTCTATGGCAAGCATATTGATTACATTCACACTTTACAACCTGAATGAACAGAAACAATTATAATCTGTGCAACAGAACTTAATTATCAGTGGCTAATTCATGATACTGGAAAATAGACTCTGAAAAACATTTTATCACTATATTATGCAGCATCTTCATTGAAGCCTTAGCTATTCAGCATCTAGAAAACAACTGCAACTAATGTACAACTTTAAGAAAAACAATTTACCTTATTACAGTAGAGCATCCAAAGTTCATAAAGCCTCTCCCTGGATGCCATCCTACACTCCCTCTTATTTGGTTGGGAAGTATCCTCTAATCAGGATCCAAACATTCTCAGTTTCAGTTTGAACTATTGGCTTCAGTTCATGGACTCAACCAGAGGAACAGGATTAGTCTCTGATAACCACTGCAGAATTTGAATAGTAAAGTGTGATAATCTTCCCTTTCCTTTTCATTAATGGCACTTTGGAAAATCTGTCCCTCTTCCAAATAAAATTAAGCTTGTTGATGGATACAGAATATGCAAGAAAACAAAGGAAAATTCTTCAAATCTATATTATAAGAACCATGACTCCAAGATACTCCAAGGAATATTCTTGTGGCTTGATTAAATGTCAGTATAATCCCATTTAATTTTAGGTCTTCAGCATCTTTCCAATTGTGATATCCTGGGATACTTAAATAGTTGTTAGCGATAACAGAAGAAGTCTTTTTAATTCTCCAATAAGGCAAACAACATGATGGGACACCTGAAAAAAAAAAGACTGTCAATAAAAAAAATCCTGCATTTGGAAACATAAACCCAATTTCAATCATTCAAACTACTACCCTAATTAAATTATGAGTGTTGACTTGCTTTATTTCTTTAAGGAAAGATGAAAATCGAAGACACCTTGCAACAATCTTTTTTCCCCACGGAAGGCTCAGTACGTCCACACCGTGTGTCTAATGCTTTTAATACTGAATACTAAACTTCAAAGAAAGGTCTCCCCTTCAAAGCACTGATGAACAAAATGAGATTGTCAATTGATTGAAAACAGGATTCCCTCCTGCTGTAGACACAAGTGTAATCGGAAAGCCAATCTAGCGCTCCTGTTTCCAATGTTTACAGTCCGGATTTTCCCCCTCTTATTAAAAATGCTTCCTCTCGACCCAACCCACCCTCGCCACCGCTTTTTTCATTTGCCTTGGCAAGTTTTACTCCGGGCTCGGCGATGATTTTCCTCTCCTTCTCGCTCCGAGCCTTCGGCTCCTCCCCGCCAACCCTGCGGTGCAGCATCAAGAGCGAGATCCCCTCCTTCTCTGTCCCTCGAGCTTCCCAGTCTCCGGACTTATTTCTGTGTCTTGCCTTCCTTCCCCGTCCCCATCACTCCGGACAGCCTCTTCGGCGAGCCCCCGAAATAACTTACCGGGGACCACGGGAGAAGACTCCCCGGAGACGGGCTTCGCCTGCCACGGTCCGATTCAGCCCCGACAGAGGAGTCGGCTGCTGCGGCTGCTAAGCAAATAGGAAGCCACATCGCCCGTTTCGCCGACCCGCCCAAATTCCAACGCTTCCTTGGCTGCCCCGCCCGCTTTTCTCCTTACCACACCCACCCACTCCCTTTGCAGACGCAGGAAGATGGTGTCATCTGAAGCCCTGGTAGCCATCTTCCTTCCTGGCATTTGTTTCCCCACTTCCCCCACCCCAGCGCTTCAGAGTTCGCAGTATGTATGTACGTACGTACTTACTTACTTGTCAAGCGATTATAAGATAACAGGTATAAGTATAAACATAGTTACGAATATATGAAATGGATAAAAGACTTTGTAGAGGTTGCCTGTCTGTCTTTATACATTCAGCCAGTAATTATAAAAGACAGAACAGATACATATAAGAAAAATTAAAAGAAACAATAGGACAGGGATGGCAGGCACGTTGGTGCGCTTATGCACGCCCCCTACAGACCTCTTAGGAAAGGGATGAGGTCAATAGTAGACAGTCTTAAGGTTAAAGTTTTTGGGGTTTGGGGAAGAAACCACAGAGTCAAGTAGACTATTCCGACATTGACCACTCTGTTGCTGAGTCCTTGATTTCCTGCAATCAAGTTTGGTGCAGTTAACCTTGAGTTTTTATTTATTGTGTGCTCTTGTATTGTTATGGTTGAAGCTGAAATATTCATTGACAAGTAGGACATTGCAATGTATAATTTTATATACTATACTTAGACCGAAAGCAGTGTAGTTCTAGGTTTTTTAGGTTTAGAATTTCAAGTCTGGTGGCATAAGGTATTCTGCAATGAGTAGATGAGTGGAGAATTCTTTTTGTGAAATATTTCTGGACTTTCTCAATTGTATTAATATCAGATACATAATGCAGGTTCCAGACTGATGAGCTGTATTCAAGTATTGGTCTAGCTAGCAAGTGTTTTGTATGCTCTAGTTAGTAACGTGATATTACCGGAGAAAAAGCTACGTAGGATTAGATTAACAACTCTTAATGCCTTTTTGGCTATGTAGTTACAGTGGGCTCTAGCACTTAGATCATTAGAGTACTCCAAGGTCCTTGACAGAGTTTGGATCATCAACAAGGTCTTGACTATTCAGCTTGTATTTTATTTTCTGATTTTTTTTGCCAATATGTAAGATAGAGCATTTATTTGCTGAGCATTTATTTGTTGAGATAACTTTTTCCTGCTGCAGGAAACGCGGCATTCGTGTTCCAGTCTTTCTATTTTCCCAGAATGGAAGACGAGAGGAAATGAACAACTATTTGAATGTCTTATAATCCTTAGATCTTAGGAAATGAATGAGCATGGAGGAAGGAGCAGCACCCCTACGGACGGACGCCCCATTCATATTTACTTAGTTCAATGCTGAGTGGTGTAGCTGGCAGTGAATCTTCAGGCTGAAATGGTATCCTACAGCTGATCAACTACAAAACAAGGAAACTTTATTTTCAAGTATTTTTTTCCAAGTATTTTGTGTTGGCTAGACATAGAGACAGTAATTATAGGTGCTCATTTTAGTATTTAGTGTCCTGCCTTTATTATTTTACACATTAATGTACTCAAGGATTATCTTTACTTATAATTATGCAGAATGGAGGGATCCTACTTAAATACTAGTAAGCTTTCCTCTTTGCACTATACTGGACCAAAATATTAAGAAATGCCTTGCAGACTTGGCCACCTTGTTTTTCATACCTCCAGATAATTTTTAATCAAAGTAAATACATTGAGATGTTTTAATTGCTTTTCCAAACAATGCTGTCACCTCAACCTTAACTGCACTTCTGCTTATATTAGTCAGATCTGAATGCAAATCAAAGACAATGACAAACTATGCAATATACTACTATCAGAGTTAGGATGAGGATTCTGAACTATGGGAGTTGTCTCTACTTATAGGAGGATTCTCTAAACTTATCTTATGTTATAAAAAACTGTTAATATGGGGGAAACTTAAGAATATGCCTTCCTTCTATTTTCAGTTACCATTTATTGCCCTTTGCCAAGTGGAGATAAGGTATCAACACAAAATAATTCTTTGTGGCTCAGTGTGACAATATGTAATACCTAACTAGATTTTATTACTTCTAAAACTATTTGTAGTTTCTAAAAAACTACTCAGAAAACAATATAAACTACAGGTGAAACTAGAAAAATTAGAATATCATGCAAAAGTTCATGTATTTCAGTAATGCAACTTAAAAGGTGAACCTAATATATGAGATATTCATTACATGCAAAGCAAGATAGTTCAAGCCGTGATGTATCATAATTGAGATGATTATGGCTTACAGCTCATGAAAACTCCAAGTCCACAATCTCAGAAAATTAGAATATTGTGAAAAGGTTCAATATTCTAGGCTCAAAGTGTCCCACTCTAATCAGCTAATTAAGCCATAACACCTGCAAAGGGTTCCTGAGCCTGGTTCAGTATGAATCACAATCATGGGGAAGACTGCTGACCTGACAGTTGACACCCTGTGGACAGCTGACATCATTGACACCCTCCATGAGGGAAAGCCTCAAAAGGTAATTGCAAAAGAAGTTGGATGTTCCCAAAGTGCTGTATCAAAGCACATTAATAGAAAGTTATGTGGAAGGAAAAGTGTGGAAGAAAAAGGTGCACAAGCAGCCTGGAAAGGATTGTCAGGAAAAGGCCATTCAAAAGTGTTGGGGACTTTCACAAGGAGTGGACTGAGGCTGGAGTCAGTGCATCAAGAGCCACCACACACAAACGGATCCTGGACATGGGCTTCAAATGTCGTATTCCTCTTGTCAAGCCACTCCTGAACAAACAATGTCAGAACCGCCTTACCTGGGCTAAAGAAAAACAGAACTGGTCTGTTGCTCAGTGGCTCATCTTTTCTGATGAGAGCAACTTTTGCATCTCATTTGGAAACCAAGGACCCAGAGTCTGAAGGAAGAATGGAGAGGCACACACTGCAAGATGCTTGAAGTCCAGTGTGAAGTTTCCACAGTCTGTGTTGATTTGGGGAGCCATGTCATCTGCTGGTGTTGGTCCACTATGCTTCATTAAGTCCAGGGTCTATGCAGCCATCTACCAGGAGATTTTGTAGCATCTCATGCTTCCTTCCGCAGATGAGCTTTAATCATCTCAATTATGGCACATCACGGCTTGATCTATCTTGCTTTGCATGTAATGAGTCTATCTTATATATTAGGTTCACCTTTTAAGTTGCATTACTGAAATAAATGAACTTTTGTATGATATTCTAATTTTTCGAGTTTCACCTGTATGTGTAATGTAATTATTTGATATTTGATTTCTTTGTCATGGATGCAGTTGACACAAGATGGATTTGTGCAAGAAGCCCTCTGGCCATGACAGCTATGGTACCTATTTTCCAGCAGGAGTTGCCAGTTCATATAGACCCCCTCCCCAACTGCATACCGTACTGATGACACTAAGTCCCATGCCACCTCTCTCAGTAGCTTCAAATAGCTATTATATAGAAGGGAAGAGAGACTTGTCCTGAAGCTGCCCCACAAAGGGGCCTAAGGCTGGATCTCTTCTTTCCCACTAGCACTGATCAATATCAATCAGAAAAAAAGGGGGAAACCCATAGTAAAACAGTGCCCTCACTCCTACTCCCCAGAGGTGGTCAGCAAACTAATAGATCGATGGTATCAAAAGCTGCTGGCAGATCCATAGGTGCTAGGATGGATATGCCACCCCTATCCCAAGTCCTCCAAAGGTCATCCACAAGTACAACCAATGCAGTATCTATATCTCAGTATCTCAGTCTGAATCCTAACTGAAAAGGGGAAGGTTGGAATTGGACAAAAGTTATCTAAAACCATAGGGACCAAGGATGGCCTCCTGAGGAAGGGATGAACCACCATCTCTTTCAAGGCTTGCAGAAGGGCATGAGTTCAAACGCCAGGTGGCAGAACTCACAGCAATAAAGCCTCTGTCCACTTGTTCAAAACTGATCAGCTCAAACTCCTCCCAGATAACCAATCTAGGATATGACTCAGCCATTTCAACTGGAACTGCTTAGCCAAAGTCCACTCCAAACAAAGACAAGAGACTTTATCCAACAAACACCTAGAGTATTTCTTACTATTGTTGACATTATTGTTGACTTTAGCCAGAACATTTGCAAATTTTAGTCTAGAGTGTTTCCTGTAAAATGTTTGTTCCAAAGTTGAGCTAACTTAAATATGTACCTCTGCCAGAGGCTTTCAAAATTTGGATTTGAGATATCAAGGATTCTTCTATTCTGATTATATTTACTACTTCATCCAGGGTCAAATCATGCTATATGAACAATTTCTCTTTCTGGGTGGTTGAATATACCGTATTTTTTGCACTGTAAGACACACTTTTCCCCCAAAAAAAGGTGGGTGGAAATGTCTGTGCATCTTATAGAGTGAATGTTGCCAAAGCCCTGTCCACTCACCTGGCAAACAGCCTGGTCAGCTTCAGCACATCCTGATTTAGCACAAGCAGCTGATTGGCGGTTGGATCAGCCTCCCGGAATACTGCCAATCAGCTGTTCCAGGCTGTGGGGATCACCACCACCAATCACTGCCACCACCTATCACTGATCTCTGCCGCCTAGAACAGGCCGAAACAGGAGGCATGGAGGCGGTGATCCCTGCAGCCTGGAACAGCTGATGGTCAGTATTCCGGGAGGTTAATCCAACCACCAATCAGCTGCTTGTGCTAAATCAGGCTGTGCTGAAGCTGACCAAGCTGTTTACTGTTTGCTACAAGGAGGCAAATTGCTGGGAGGCAGAGACAGAATTTTTTTTCTTGTTTTCTTCCCCAAAAGCTAGGTGTGTCTTATGGTCTGGAGCGTCTTATAGTGCAAAAAATTTGGTACATTGCTCACAATCTTGTCCTTTATAAACAACATAGGCCGTTCTCCAAATTCACATGTTTGAGACAATCTTTTTGGCATACAGTTAACATAATCTTTATTCCTTGAATCCTGATATTTAAAAAATGCCTTTCAAAAATTATGTCCTTCTAGGGTCAAAATACACAGGAAAAGTGTCTACTGTTTGTTTATCTGTCTTCTGTGTAAACAGGAACAGGTTATAAATCACCTCTGCCTCTTTGCAAGCAAAATGCAAAAAACCCTGAAGATAATTTTCTTTTTGTTGGGACCTGCAAACAATCAGATTGAATTGAAACGCTAGAGCCATTTTTGCCAATTATTATTTCTGCTGCAAGAAGGACATTGGAGATTGGAAGTGAGGCCAGAGTATGCTCACTTTTTATTTATTTATTTTTATTTATTTATTAACACTTTTATACCGCCCCCTCTCCCAAAAAAGGGACTTGGGGCGGTGTACAGCCAAAATAAAAACGACATAAATAGTAAAAAATTTAAAAAGAGATTTAAAAGAAATTAAACGGGTGGCTGGAATAATATTATAAGCAGACTAAAAAAGGTAAAAAAGTTAAAAATTTCCAAAATTTAAAACCCTAGTAATTAGTACTAGGCCAGATCGGCCTGTTGGAAAAGGTGGGTCTTTAATGCACGCGGAAGGTCTGCAGGTCAGTAATGGCCCGCATCTCCGGGGGTAACTCATTCCAGAGGGAGGGAGCCCCCGCAGAGAAGCCCCGCACCCCCGGGGCCGCCAGTCGGCATTGTCCAGCTGATGGCACTCCAAGGAAGCCCACCCTATGGGAGAGCACTGGCCGGCGGGAGGCCGATGGTGGCAGCAGGCGGTCCCGTAAGTACCCAGGTCCCAAGCCATGGAGCGCTTTAAAGGTGACCACCAACACCTTGAATCACACCCGGAAGGCCACCGGAAGCCAATGCAACTCGCGCAGGAGCGGTGTAACATGGGAGCTCTGAGAAGCCCCCAAGATCACCCGCACGGCCGCATTTTGCACCAGCTGGAGCCTCCGGATGCTCTTCAAGGAGAGCCCCATGTAGAGAGCATTACAATAGTCTAAGCAGGAGATGACGAGAGCAGAAGTGACTGTGCAAAGAGTGCCCCGATCCAGAAAGGGCCGCAACTGGTAGATCCGACGGACCTGACAAAAAGCCCCCCTGGCGACGGCTGCTATATGGTCTTCTAAAGACAGCCATACATCCAGGAGGAAACCCAGATTGCGCGCCCTCTCCGTGGGGGCCAAAATTTCTCCCCTCACGGCCAGCGATGGAGTAAGCTGGCTGTATCTGGGCGCAGGAAACCACAGCCACTTGGTTTTAGTTGGGTTGAGCCGAAGCCTGTTAAGACCCATCCAAGTCCGCATGGCTTCCAGGCACCAGATCATCACTTCAACGGCTTCGTTGGGGTGGCCCGGGGTAGAAATGTGCAGCTGAGTGTCATCAGCGTACTGATGGAACTCTACCCCAAAGCCACAGATGATCTCACCCAGAGGCTTCACATAAATGTTGAACAGAAGGGGCGAGAACACAGACCCCTAAGGCACCCCACAAAACAAAGGCCTCGGGGTCGACCTCTGCCCACCTGCCAACACAAATTGCGAGCGGTCGGAGAGGAAGGAGGAGAACCACCGTAACATGGTGCCTCCCACTCCCAACCACTCCAACCGCCGCAACAAGATACTGTGGTCGACAGTATCAAAAGCCGCTGAGAGATCTAACAGGACAAGGACAGAAGAACAACCCCTGTCCCAGGCCTTCCAGAGATCATCCACCAACGCGACCAACACAAAAGAAATTTGACACAGAGTAGCTTTTATTAGCCCAGCACCATTCCAAGGCTCTACCTTAGATCTGAGGTCCTCAGTTACTTCGGATGACAAGCAAGTCTTTTTAGTCATAGGAAAAGAGCCAAGCACACATAGCAATCAGTGAAATGTAAAGTGATTGAAAGTACTTTAGAAAGCATCTAGAAATATATAAGTGAATCAGACTAATTAAAAGTAACTGTCTAATGGCATCTGCTGGCTTCAACTCTCCTTCCTGCTTCAAATGGTCTACTTTCATCCCTGTGCCAAAAAAGCCCTCCATCAAGGAACTGAATGACTACAGACCAGTTGCTCTAACATCTGTAGTTATGAAAATCTTTGAAAGGCTCGTGCTGTCCCACCTGAAAACCATCACAGATCCGCTGTTAGATCCCATGCAGTTTGCATACCGAGCAAATAGGTTGACAGATGATGCTGTTAACATGGCTCTGCATTACATCCTACAATACCTTGAATCTCCAAATACCTATGCAAAGGTCCTCTTTGTAGACTTCAGTTCAGCATTCAATACCATAATTCCAGACACTCTTCTAAGTAAATTAAACCAACTAGCGGTACCTGAACACACTTGTAAGTGGATCATAACTTCCTAACAGACAGGAAGCAGCAGGTGAAACTAGACAGAAACACATCCGATACCTGTACAATCAGCACAGGGGGCCCCCAAGGCTGTATGCTTTCTCCACTTCTCCCTATATACCTATGACTGCATCTCAAACGATCCATCTGTTAAAATACTGAAGTCTGCTGATGACACAACAGTGATTGGTCTCATTCAAGACAATGACGAATCCGCATACACCACTTGCCTCGTGGTGTAACTGGAACAATCTGGAACTGAACACACTCAAAACTGTAGAAATTGTGGTAGACTTTAGAAAAAACTCTCCCATACTACCACCTCTTACAATACTAGACAACACTGCATCAACAGTAGAGACCTTCAAATTTCTAAGTTCTACTATATCACATGATCTAAAATGGACACCTAACATCAAAAATGTCATCAAAAAAGCACAACAAAGAGTGTTCTTTCTGTGCCAACTCAGAAAGCTCAAACAGCCCAAGGAGCTGCTGATACAGTTCTACAGAGGAATTATTGAGTCTATCATATGCACCTCTATAACTGTCTCATTTGGTTCTGCCACCCAACAAGACAGACACAGATTTCAGAGTAATTAGGACTGCAGAAAAAACAATTACTACCAACCTGCCTTCAATCGAGGACCTGTATACTGCAGGAGTCAAAAAGAGGGCTGTGAAAATATTTATAGACCCCCTCACATCCCAGACATAAGCTGTTTCAACTCCTTCCTTCAAAATGATGCTGTAGAGCATTGCACACCAGAACTAGACACAAGAATAGTTTTTTCCCCAAAAGCCATCACTCTGATAAACAAATAATTCCCTCAACCCTGTTCAACTATTACAAAGTCTGCACTACTATTACTGTTAATCTTGTCATCACTCCTTATCACCCATCCCCTCCCACTTGTGACTGTATGACTATAACTTTGCCACTTGTATAATTACAATTTATATTGTTTCCTAGTATGATTTGATTGCTTATTATACCCTATGACTATCATTAAGTGTCATACCTTATGATTCTTGACTCTTGCTGAATGTATCTTTTCTTTTATGTATACTGAGAGTATTTACACCAAGACAAATTCCTTGTGTGCCCAATCACACTTGGCCAAAAAAGTATTCTATCCATCTTCTTAAAAGCACAATATTCCACATTGTAGCATTCATCATGTAGCACTGCAGAAATCGAAGCCTAAGGAGATCTGGAAAGCCACATCTCCATTTCTGGTCTATTGGCTTTCCAAAGATTCTGAATCACTTTAAATTATAACCAGTGCAATTTATATTGCTATTTGATTATAAAGCTTTCAATCTTAAAAAGATTGGAGTATATGTTTCCTTTTCAGTCTCATGTTGAAAAATAAGTGATGCTTCTTCAACCATGCATGTTATGTTAAAATGAAATTTGCAGGATATTTCAACAATGGCGAGATTCAGATCAGCCTACAGAGGGAGAGCTAGATATTGTGTAGCTTTTTTGTACATCAAGCCACCCAGAGTTACCTTATAGCAGAGATGGCTGGCATAAACATTTAATAAATAAAAATATATTATGTAAACATTTCAGCACTAAACACAAAACATGTATTTACTGATGCATGTATATATTCATGGGGAAATCTACCTTATAAAAGAAATTAGTTTCCCTGCAATATCAGAAAAAAAATGAAATGGACTAGATTCACAAATCATTGTGTCAATTATAAAAAGAAATGTAGTTTTTGACAATTAAATGCATATTTATGTACAAATAGCCATAAACACATAAGTAGTATCATCATCCTTCAGTCTTTTAGAACTGCGCCTAGGTGGCTGACTTATGCATCTAAACCCTGATGCTATTAAAATGCGCCATCCAAATTAGGACGCACAACCGAGATGCCGTGAATCAGCTTTGGTAGAATAACTGGTAGACTATCTCTTGTTTGGGTTAATTGAATAGGAACATATTTGAGTTTAGGTGGCGGACGTGGTATTCTGTAACACAAAGAAGAAAGATCCAAAATTCCTTCTTGATTCAAATTCCAGGAATCGTAGACTTCAGCTGTAGGGCATGGATGTGGAGGATGTACCATCTTCATGAGTTTGGGCTCCATCACAAGTTTCAATAGATCTTTCTTAAACATTTCCCAGGCATTCTGTCGAAGGAAGATCTGACACAGCTCATCATCACTGAAAAGTGAAAACAATATTAAAAACTGGATTCCTCTTTTTAAGCAGCAGATATCTGGAATATTTCAGTCTTTCTATTTCTAAGTATCCAAGTATTGTTTCTCTACATTTGAATGAATTCATCAGACATGATTGTCACATCCCACCAGCATCTTTCCCTCTTCCCTGTAGTATTTAGAAAGTCATGATGACTCTCCTTGTTTCTTTTGGTTGAAGCTTCTTATATCTTCTTATGATTGACTTGTATTTATAGGTTGAGATATGGCATGCATGCAAGATCTAATTTGAATCGGTCTGCAGGATCAGAGCTTTCAAACTCATACTGAAGCCCACTCCCAGGGAATTTCTCTTTATTGGAATACTAACTCAATACATAGCTTTGCTACAAAACTATGTGGTCGGGCTTAGTTTTTGGGGAGGAAAATAAGGGGGGGGGGGGGAATCTGCCTCTGCTTACCAGCATCCATCGGTATTCAACTGGCTAGCGTCTTGTCAATGTGTGAGAATTGAGGGCTGTTTGGAAACTGAAACAGTAATTGCTTGTGAGCAAGGAGACAGCAAGGAGCCTGGGCATGGCTTAACTCAACTATTCTGTACTAAAGCTGCTTGGTGCTGAAACTCCTACTTGTGTTTTGTATTTGGAACAGATTTCTTTTCAGGTGGGCAGGGGGAGTAGAACTCCTTAGTATCAGAGTGTGTTAATAATAACATACAAAATACTAATGCTCTGATGGTCATTTAGAAAAACCCTTTCTTAGTGAGCACCTAGAAGCCAAGAGGAACATATGTGCTAAATTTCAAGGTTTGTAGACTTTATGGTTCTAGAGATTTTGTGATGAAGTGTGAGTAGTACTTTGCTTTTTTATAACTATAGAAGATGTGCTTTGGGCTCCAGTTCCCTGAGGATTGGTTCCAGCACGAGTCTGAAAACTTGGAAGAGTAAACTTCTGATCCCGGTGACTAACCATATTGGATTTTGCAACATTATCCTGGGACACATATTTGCCTTCATTTACGGCATGTATGTCTACACTCATTATGTCCCTGGAGAGAGCACTTTAGATACTGTTCTTTGTCTCTACACTTTATCTTCTTCCTGTTCTTGACAATCAAGTACCTTTGCATGGTGGGGAGGAAAGGGAAAGTTAAAGTGCTCATTGGGATTTGATATACAAAAAGTGCTTAAGCTGAGTCAGCTGGATTCCAGTCTGACAGTTCATGGTTTCCCACCCAGTGTATGTCTATTAGAGATTCCACAATGCTGGACACACAATTTTCTGTTACAAGGGTGAGAATCCTTCTATTAATCAACTCTAAAAACTCCATCAGGGCCCTTGCTCCTTGCAACCACTATACTAAAATTGCTTTCACAGTATACAGACCCTCTTGAACATTCAAAGATACTCATAATTGTTCAGTAATGATTGTTCAGCATTTTGAAAAGAAAGCATTCCTGGCTAGAGCCACTGCTTAAAGTCTTAATGCTTTAAAACTGTTTTCGGAAATATTCTGAAAAAATTGGGAAGGGTAAAGATGTGATCAAGGAAAAGTGTAGTGTTTGGAAGATAAGCAGACCAGTAATGTGACACCACCTTTTCTATCTTTTGCTTTCCTATCCACCCACCCAGTTGTTCTCTAGCTTACTTGTATTATAGTGCTGCTAATTAATGCTTACTTGGATTCAGAATTATGAAGTACATCTATAATAGAGACTTAGATCCTGGAGGAGAATGGGGAAATTACATTTACACAGTTATCTTTAGATCACCGGTTTAGGTCAGGAAGCCCTTTAGAAGAGAAGTAGCTTTTGTGACAACCTATGTGTGGCTGTGGGTATATGGAACATTTTTGTTAAAAAGAAAAAGAAAGAAAAAAACTGACCACTTTGTCTATTTTCAAATATGACTTAATTGTTTTCCTTGGAAAGGACAAACATGAGCCACTAACCAGCCTTCATCTTTGCAGAATTTTCTCAGAGTGAAAACACCTGATGAAGAATATTAAGGAGACTATTGATTCCAATTCTCCCTATAAACTGAAGGATTTCCAATTCCAGAATGACAAAAAGTATATATTACTAGTATTAATAGCAGCAGTAACACTACAGGTAGTCCTCAAGGTAAGAACCTAATGGAACCTGCCAATTAGGTTCGTAAATCAAAAAAATTGCCAAATGAATCAGACTCAATTTTACAAATGTTTAAAATCAAATTCATTACTTGAATCAAATGGATTGTTAAATGAACGAAGATCTGACTATTTCCTCTGATTCATTAATTGACCGCTGCCATTGTTAACTGAACTGAGAGGCTTTCCTGCCGGCCAAGCATCAGCTATTTCTGGTGCAGCCTTCAGCTATTTCCAATGCAGGCTTCAGCTGAGGAACTAAATTGCTTCTAAGCAGGCTGGTAGAGCTCTCTGTTTGCAGTTGCTTTAAATAAAAACCCATTTGCTGTTAGTCAGCTCAAGTTTCTTCAGACAGCTGCCCAAAGGAGGGTGGGGTGGTAATTTACAGAATTCTCCTATTGTTGCTTTTTAAAAAAATCACTTGTCACCAATGAGCTTAAGAATCTCCAGCCAGGCACCCAGAGGGAGATGATGGAGGGATTTACAGAATTCTGGGCTTGCAACAATAACAGAGATGGAAGGGACCTAATCTAACCCACTGCTGTCACAAGAGAGTATTTCTGATAAATGCCTATCCAGTCAGCTTCCAGTGATAGAGTACCCACAACTTCTAGAGGCAATTTAAATTAAAAACTTACAGGCTACAGTCATAAACACTTAACAAGAGCAATGATGGCGCAGTAGTTAGAATGCAGTATTGCAAGCTACTTCTGCTGGCTGTCAGCTGCCAGCAGTTCGAATCTCACCAGGCTCAAGGTTGACTCAGCCTTCCATCCTTCCGAGGTGGGTAAAATGAGGACCCGATTGTTGGAGGCAATCTATAAACCGCTTAGAGAGGCCTGTAAAGCACTATGAAGTGGTATGTAAGTCGAAGTGCTATTGCTAATCTCCAAAATGAAAGCAAGGACGAACAAAATTGCTTCCATTGCATTTCAAATTCCAAGAGGTTGGTGGGAGGAGCTGCTGGCTGCTTGTGAGAAGGCAGAGGGTGAGAACAAAGGAGAAAGATAGCAGCCCGCATGCCGTTAAACCAAAAATACCAATAATACATTTAGGGTTAGTGCGCTTGAGATTGTGATTTTATTTTATTTCAAAATGACCGGCTTAGTTCAGTGTAATACTTGTTTTACAGCTGTCTTTTGCAGTACTCTTTTCAAATTTGGATACTGTCCTCTTTGTAAAAAAATTACCAGTCTGCATGGACAGATTACCTATCTAGAATCTCTAATTTGTGCTCTCCAAGCAGAAATTAGGTGCCCAATCCAGCCATTTATTGAGCTGCCGTGCTACCAGCCCCCACTGCCACAAAGATCCTACAGGAAAAGGGCAGTATGGACAACCATGGCATCTGGCAGGGTGAGAGCTGTGGACCATAAACACAAAGCTTTTGCTGTGTCCCAGCACAACAGATACAGTACCCTTGCTGACCTTAATAGGGACACTAAAGTGACAGGTCAAGGTAGTTGTGATAACGATAACTCAAATAAGCACGGGATCATGGTCCTAGAAGAAGAGCTTACTTTGGAAAGGAGAAAGTGTGAATCAGGTATTAAGCACCAGTCACACAAGAAGAGCAAGGCATCCAAAAAGAGAAGCCACCTTCTGGATGGGGACTCATTTGTAAGGGATGTAAATTTAGGAAAGGATACAGAGATTTTGAAAGAGGTCAAGTGTGCCAGGTGCTACTGCCAGCAGAGACAAGAGGTGTATTCTTAAGATAGTCAAGAATGCCAGTAAGGACTGTGATGTTGATGCTATTATACATCTTGGTACAAATGATCTGTCCCAGAAGGTTGTACTTTCTGTTCAGAAAGACTTCCAGAGCTTGGGGTATGAACTTAGTAATATGGGCTGTAGGCTTATCTTTTCAGAGGTTCTACCAGTATACAAGGAACAAAAAGGGAAAGGCCAGCGTGTAGAGGAATTTAATGTGTGGCTAAAGGAGTGGTATAAAAGGGAAGGCTTTGGTTTTATTAGTCATGTCTGCAACTGATCCAATGAAAAACTATACAAAAGAGATGGCTTGCATCCATCAAAGAAAGGGACTGAGTTACTTGGCATTAAATTCACAGATTTCCTGGATAAACATTTAAACTGAAAGCAGGAACAGAGAATTAATGAATACAGAACATTTCTGTCCCCAGCAACCTAAAATTAATAAGGATACCTGTTATGTATATGTAAATAATGTAGTTGGGTTGACAATATATAAATTAAAAATACCATGTTTCTCGTATAATAAGGCCAGGACTTTTTTTTTTCTGAGCCCCGAAAAAACGGCTAGGCTGTCTTTTCAGGGGTGAATTAATTTCTCCCCCCCTGGCGCATCCTCGCCTACAGCACCCCGTGGGCAGCCACGCCTCGCCACTAGTCACTCCTAACAGCCGATCATGGCTGAGCGCGGAGTGCTTCCTACCCCTGCCAAGCACCTTTGCTGTAGACCCAGGTAAGGTGCTGGTTGCTGGCTGGGTCAGCAGGCGGGTGGCGGCACGTGGATGTCGGCCTCAGCAGGGCACTTTAAATCACAAGAACTTCGGCGCCCGCCGCTGCTGCTTCCTCCACCGCTCTTGCTTTCCCTTCGCATTCCTCCACCGGCAGCATTTCAGCTGCTTCTCAGGTGGGGGAGCCGCCTCTGTGGCTTCCACTGTTCCTGCTGCTCGCCTGGAGCCAAGTTTATGAAAAGGACTTTTTACGAGCTACAAGAAAAAGAACTGATTTTTTCTGAGTTACAGCAGGTTTACATTATTCTTTCTTCTTTGGATGAAACTTATGATGATTATGTGTCTTCACTGGAAGTTTTAAACAGAGATGAATTTACATTGACTGGCATAACTGGAAGACAGTTAGAAGAGTCGAGAAGAAGGCAAGATAGAAAGCAACTGAGAGAAAGACAACCGCAGGAAGAAAAACTGTCTTCAACTCCCTATATTATTAGGAAATGTTTTTCTTGTGGGGCTAAAGGACATATAGCCAGATACTGTAAAAAGGCTAAGAAACAAAATGATATACAGAGAGCTCATAAGAATGTTAGCAATATCAAATATAACTACAAATGTAAACCATGATATATGGGTAGTTGATAGTGGAGCATCGCAGTGTATAACTAAAAATAAAGAGAGGTTTGTTAACATGAGAAAGAGTGAACAGCATATATCATTAGCTAATGGATGGAAAATGAAAGCATATAGAGAAGGTACTGCATATTGTTCATGTATAAATGAAAGTTTACCGATGTTATATGTACCTGGAATGAAGTTTAATTTGCTATCTGTAAGAGAAATGGAAAAAGCAGGATTTGTAGTAACATTTAAGGGAGATACATATTTAATAGACAAACAAGGTAAAAGTATTACTGCAAGATTGGGAAATGGTTTGTTTATTATAAATGATGATCCATCAAGTAATGTTAACTCAGTTTATGAGAATAAGAAGCCTCATAATGAATGTATTCATCTACTCCATAGATGTATGGGTCATATAAATTTCAAAATGATCAAGAAAACTGTTGAGTTGTCTACTGGTATAGACTTCAAACCTTGTATAAAGTATGTAGATTGCAATATTTGTAATAAAAAGGAAAACAAGGTAATTTCTGAAAATATGGTAAATGGACTGAAAACCAGTAAACCATTAGAGGTTGTGTTTGATGATATCATTGGACCTAGAAAACCTTGTATAGGTGGAGCCTGTTATATATTGAGTATTATGGATCATTTTTCCAGATATGGTTTCTGTTACTTAATGAAAACAAGGCAAGAAACATACCAGTATTTTGTAAACTGGCTAAAATTTATTGAAAGAAAACAGAAACAGAAAATTATTAGATTAATTATGAATAATGATACTGAATTTACTAATAACAAATTTGAAACTATGTTATAAAGACCTGGAATTGAACATGAGCATTCTGATCCTTATAGATTACAACATAAGTCATATATTGAATGTAGGAGACAAACATTACAGGTTATGGCTAGGAATATGATGTCTGATTCTGGTATATCAGAACAACTGTGGGATGAGACAATATGTGTGCTAACCATGTTTTGAATAATGTAATAAATGTAATGACTGGTGAATTACCATATACTCGTTGCCATAAAAGAAAACCAGATCTTAGTTATTTGCATACATTTGGAACCCCAGCATGGGTTCATATTCCCACGGAAGTAAGGCAAAAGGGACAATATAAAGCTAAGAAATTGTATTTTGTAGGTTATGGAGCTAATCACAGATTATTTAAATTTTGGGAGCCAAGTACTACTAATATATATTGGAGTGCAAGTGCTAAATTTCTGGAGCATATTGGCTGGCGAAAGTTTTAAACAAGAATATAATAAAAAACATAGTATTATTGTAAGAACTCCATTGTTCACTGGTCATAAAAATGATAGGAATATTGATGAATCAGTAAAAGAAGAACCATTTATAACTGCAAAAGATTTGATAGGGGAGGTAGAGGAAGAAAATAAACAAACAACGTACTGATTTTTCTAGAAGGTCAATTAGAGAGAGACATAAATATAAAATATTGTATGTAGAGTATTGTATGTAGAGTTAAAGAATCTTCTAATGTCTATGAAATTGTATGATTATTGATATAAATTAAAGACGTAATGTATTATATATTGACCAACCCAAAGGGGAGAATATTATGTATATGTAAATAACGTAGTTGGGTTGACAATATATAAACTGAAAAAATATATGTTTGTAGCTTTAAGGAAAAATACTGTAATGTATTATGCTGTGTTCTGGTTGGTTAATTATGCTACAAGTTGCCATAAGAGGGAGCTATAGATCATGGTTTAATTCTTCCTCTTTTTCACTGATGATCTCTCTTGTTACTGATACTGACTGACTACGGACCAATACTAACACTGTTTATTTTGATATTCTGTTGATATCGAAGTTTATATGTTGTATTATGGTTTGATATTTGTCTGCTGTAAAAGACTTGAAACTGGTAAAAAGACTTTATAACTGGATATTTCTGGACTGATAAAAACGTGTATGACATGGACTGTTTATTGGACTGTGCTATTTCTTCAAGTAAACATTAATATAACTTGTTCAACTCTGTGTGGCTGTATATTTATTCATAACTGTTCTCATAAACCATTTCTGTGTGCATATCCTTTTTATACAAGGGTTACTCTGGACATATCCTAACAATACCAGTATATGCAAAATAGATGTTTATGCAGGTAAGATTATCAACCTTGCTGTCAACCAAAACCAAGCATTTAATAGTGAGTGTCATACCATGTCCATTAATCAAACAGGTGGCAAGAAAGTAGGGGCAGGCAGGCACAACAAAGGTTATGTAGACAGTAAACACAGTGTCAGACATAAAGATCTCAAGTGCCTATATAAAAATGCACAAAGTCTGGAGAACAAACAGGGTGAACTCAAACTACAAATACATGAAGGTAGATATGATATAGTTGGAATAACAGAAACTTGGTGGGCTGAAATCCATGATTGGAACATACTGGTAGAAGGATACAAACTATTAAAAAAAAAACAGACTCCATAAAAGAGGGTTGGGACTGCACTGTATGTAAAGGACCACTATATTGCTACAGAAATGCATGAAACCAAAGATGAAAACCTCCTAGAATGCATATGGGTCAATATAAAATAAAAAAGATTGACATGGCCATAGGTGTATATTATAGGCCACCCAATCAAGCAGAAAAAATAGATGTCCTTTTTGTAAACCAACTAACAAACATATGCAGGAAACACACAACAATAGTAATGGGAAACTTTAATTATCCTGATATCAACTGGAAAACTAATTCTGCACCAAGTGAGAAATCAAATAAGTTCCTAACCAACCTAGCTGACAACTTTGTTGTCCAAAAGGTAGAGGGTGAAACTAGAGGGATAACCATACTGGACTTAATTCTTACAAACAGAGAAGTGATAGAGGGAATTGAAACTGCAGGAACCTTGGATGAGAGTGACCATGTCATACTAGAATTCAACATAACACAAACACAAGCAATAGAACATAATGACACCAGAGTCTTGGATTTTAAAAGAGATGATTTTAATAAACTCAAAGAGAACTTGGGAAAGATTCCATGGATGAAAATCCTAAAGGGAAAAACAACTCAAGGATCTTGGGAAACTCTGAAAAGAATGATAATAGAAGCCCAGACCAGCACAATACCACTGAGAAAGAAAAACAAGAAATCCAGGAAGAAACCAGCATGGCTGCACAAAGATCTCTCTGGCAAATTGAAAGAAAAAAAGGACAAATACAAAAAATGGAAAGAAGGACATACAACTAAGACAGAATATCAGCAGATAGCCAGAATCTGCAAAGACGAAGTCAGGATAGCAAAGGCTCAGAACAAACAAAGACTTGCAACAGAAGTCAAAGATAATAGAAAAAGTTTCTTCCAACATATAAATAACAAGAAAAAAAATCAAGGAAACAGTCGGTCCACTAAAGAGAGAAGAAAACAGCAAAGAAGTAACAGGCAATAGAGAGAAAGCAGAACTGCTTAGCTCATTCTTTGCTTCGGTCTTCATGCAAAAAGAAACAATAGCTCAACCCACCAAAAACATAACTAAAGGACAGACCAGAAATAAAAGTTAAAATAAGCAAAAAAATACTAAGAGAACATCTGTCTGATCTTGATGAACACAAATCACCAGGGGCCTGATGGATTACATCCCAGAGTTTTAAAGTTGCTGACAGAGGTCATCTCAGAATCACTGCACCATATCTTTCACAAATCCTGGAGCGCTGAGGAACTACCAGAGGACTGGAAAAGAGCAGATGTGGTTCCCATCTACAAAAAAGGAAAAAGAATAGACCCAGGAAACTATAGACCAATCAGCCTAACATCAATACCTGGGAAGATACTGGAAAATATAATAAAAAAACAGATCTGCCAACATCTAGAAACAAGTAAAGTAATAACTAGCAGTCAGCACAGGATTGTTAAGAACAGATCATACCAAAGCAATCTTATTTCATTCTTCAACTAAATTAGTAGACCAGCAAAATACTGTGGACATAATATAGATTTCAGCAAGGCATTCGACAAAGTAGACCACAACCTACTTTTCAGTAAGCTAGAAAAAAGTGGAATAGATAGCACCACCACTAGATGGACTCGCAACTGGCTGACAAACCGTACTCAATGAGTAGTCCTTAATGGGTCTAAGCCTACATGGAGGGAAGTAAGCAGTTGGGTGCCACAAGGTTCTGTCTTAGGCCCAGTACTCTTCAATATCTTCATTAATGACTTAGATGAGGGAATAGAAGGGGAAATTACCAAATTTGCAGATGATACTAAGCTGGAAGGAATAGCTAACTCCCAAGAAGATAGGCTCAAGATCCATCTGGATCTTGACAGACTAGAACACTGGGCCATATCTAACAAAATGAAATTCAATATAGAAAAAAGTAAAGTCCTACACTTAGGCAAGAAAAAACAGAAGTACACATATAGACTGGGTCAGCGGTAGGGAACCTTGGCTCTTTTATCACTGATGGACTTCAACTCCCAGAATTCCTGAGTGAGCCATAAAAGTTTCCCCATCCCTGGCCTAGTGGTTTTTCAGTTGTGAGGGAAATCAATTTTTGACTTGAATGGGACTGTTTAATATACAAATGTAGGACATATAAAGAATATTGATCATTCAAGTCAAAAATTAGGACATTTGTATATTGAACAATCCCATTCAAATCAAAAATTGATTTCCCTCACAACTGAAAAACCAGTAGGCCAGGGATGGAGAACTTTTATGGCTCACTCAGGAATTCTGGGAGTTGAAGTCCATAAAGTGATAAAAGAGCCAAGGTTCCCTACCATTGGACTGGGTGAAACCAGGCTCAATAGCAGTGACTGTGAGAGGGATCTTGGAGTCTTAGTGGACAACCAGCTAAATATGAGCCAGCAGTGTGCAGCAGCAGCCAAAAAAGCTAATGCAATCCTAAGTTGTATTAACAGAGGGATACAATCAAGATCAAGGGAGGTACTAATACCACTCTATAAAGCCTTAGTAAGACCACACCTAGAGTACTGCATCCAGTTTTGTTCACATTATAAAAAAGATGTTGAGACTCTAGAAAAAGTACAGAGAAGAGCAACCAGGGGACTGGAGACTAAAACATATGAAGAACAATTACAGGAACTGGGCTTGGCTAGTCTAGTAAAGAGAAGGACCAGGGGAGATATGATAGCAATCTTCTAATATTTGAGGGGCTGCCACAGAGAGGAAGGGGTCAAGCTAATTTCTTAAAGCACCTGTAGGCCAGACAAGGAATAATGGATGGAAACTGAACAAGGGGAGATTTAACCTGGAAATAAGGAGAAATTTTCTGACAGTGAGAACAATCAACCAACAGCACACCTTGTTCTCGAAAGTTGTGGGAGCGCCATCACTTGAAACTTTGAGAAGAGATTGGACTCCCATTTGTCAGAAATGGATGGGGGGTTGGGCTAATGACTTACAAGGTCCCTTCCAACTCTGATTATCTGTTATCTGTTAATATTATAGAATGCTATGTCTAGATGCTAGCTAGCATTTTTACAAGCAGTTTCAAGGCAAATGCAAACAAACTTTATCTTTGCAAAGTACTGTACTTACAAACAATAGTTTGAAAAGTATAGTACTTAAAAAGTAGAGCAGTTCCCAAAGTGCTTACAAACAATACAGTCATATAGAATAACAACAAAAGAATATTTTAAAATACTTACAGAAACAGTTCTAGTACTCAATTCTAGCCCTTGTCCTCAATCCCATACATTAAAAAAAGAAAAACCCAAAACCAAACTCGGAGCTGTGTGAGCTGCAAAACTCACTGGATTTTGTTTGGCTATGTGACCAGGGACAAAATAAAAAAAAGTGGGGGGGGAGGGAACCTGCCAGCTTCAGTTAAAAATGGCCATCGCTACAGCAGTGACTGAGTCCAAGTCATATGGCTACAGAGGCCTCTTTTTGGTTGGAGTTTTGAATTTTTAATGTAAGTACCCTTTCTGAATAAATTTGTTCTTGTGAAAATTTGCTAAATGAAGGTTTGTACCTGGGTAATTACCTGGATTGTTTAGTTGTTCAATAGATGAATTGTCTTCCCTTCATTTTATCACCACAACCACAATCCTGTGAGATAAGAGAGGGCTGAGAGCATGGGACAAGCCCCATCACTCAATGAGTTTCCATAGCTGAGAATGGATTTGAACCAAGGTGTCTCCAATCCTAATCAAGCACTTATCCGCTATACCACACTGGTGATAATTCTGTAGAAGGATTCTTGGTTTCTTTTTCATCTCAAAGAAAAAAATAAACCAGCTGCTTGGAGTTCTACACAACAAGTTTAAATTTGAATTCTATTCATACAAAGGAAGTTCTGCAAGACTTTAACTAGATACAGTAAATAATGCATAAACCTCTTTGACTATTATACAGTGTTGATCATGACCATTTCCACACGAATTCACAAATGCCAGCCTCAACTACACTCACCTAGGATATTTAACCTTTAGTTTATTCAATTTCATAAGAATAATGTCATCAGCCCATGCCTCAATCTTTTCTTTTTTCAGTCGGATTAGCTCAGCTCCTTGACTGACCATAACAATGACACGACTGTCATCCAGATTTACCTAAGAAATACAAATGGTACACCTGTCAGCTTACATCATGGACAGTGACCATATGTTCTTGGTTATAAAGAGCATTATTTCAGAAAGCTATTCTTTGGATTTATTTTTCAGAAACTCACTTTTGTCCTTTATTTTGGTCATTTAACTTTTAACATACAAAGAGTACCATTTAATGTATAGTCTGCAGAAATACTTGCTTCTAATAGTGTTGATGCTTTTTAGATATTTTTATTAGAACATGTGTTTTTATAAAAAATGTCTTGGTTTTCCTCTTGAATCTTCCTTTATAAAACAAAGTTATAACATAAGCAGTTAAACATTTTTATCCTTATGAAGCTCTCTGATTTCCCCTTTTTACACATTTGTCCTTTATTTTTTTCCAAGAAAATATGGTCATTGTAATCATCAAGAAACTTTTGAATGTTTCCAATGGTTCAATGGAATATTGGACAGGGAGGATTTCAGTGCTGTATATAGACCACAAATATATACCACTTCCATATAGGTTCAGATTTTTCACAAAATCTAGCCTTAAATCTTTAAACTTATATATTTTTCTTGATATAAGGAAAGATGTGCAACAACTGCCATTGTAATTGCTGAGTAAATACCAGCATCTTCCTATCCCACTATTCCTATTCATTGGAGTATTATAGAGCAAAATCTACAATCTAAATTGCTAAGAATAATTGCTAAATTGCTAAGAATAATTAAGATTAAGTGTGCCTAGACCAGTTGTTTGTCACCAACGTAATGTGATTATATTGAAGTCCACCAGGTGGATATATATATATATATTTATTCTGGTTGAAACTATGGTTTTCTCCCCCCCCCCCCCCCCCATGGTGCTTGGTCCTTGATCAATTTTTGCTTTTTAAAAATGGAGGGTTCCCCCCCATGTCTGTCTGTCTGTCTGTCTATCTATCTATCTATCTATCTATCTATCTATCTATCTATCTATCTATCTATCTATCTATCTATCTATCTATCTATCTATCTATCTATCTATCTATCTATCTATCTATTTATTTAAGTTTGTCAAGCATTTATGAGAAAATAAGTATAAGTATGAACAGGTATAAATATATACATAATAAATGAGTACGAATGGGAACAGTAGGAAAGGGACACTAGGTACACTGGTGCGCTTAAGCATGCCCCCTCTTAGGAATGGAATGAGATCCATGGTAGACAGTTTAAGGTTTAAGTTTTGGGGGTTTGAAGATGTAACAACAGAGTCAGGTAGTGAGTTCCAAGCATTGACCAATCTGTTGCTGAAGTCGTATTTTCTGCAATTGAGTTTGGAACAGTTTACTTTGAGTTTGTACCTATTGTTTGGCCACGTGTTATTGTGGTTGAAGCTGAAGTAGTCATTGACAGATAGAATGCTGTAGCAGACTATTTTGTGTACTAAGCTTAGGTCAGACCTTAGGCAGCATAGTTTTAAGTTGTCTAGGTCCAAAATTGCAAGCCTGGTGACATAAGGTAATCTATTGCGAGCTGAGGAGTGGAGTACTCTTCTCGTGAAATACTTCTGAATTTTGTATTAATGTCCATTCAATGCTACTGGAGAAGAAGCTTTGCAAAATTAGGTTAACAACTCTTAATGCCTTTTTGACAATGCTGTAATAGTGAGTTCTGGAGCTTAGATCTTTTGAAATGAGTACTCCTAGGTCCTTGACAAAGTGAGGGTCATCTACGAGGTTGTATCCTCCCAGTTTGTATTTAGTGTTCTGATTTTTGTTGCCAATGTGTAAGACAGAGCATTTGTTGGTTGAGAGTTGCCAATTGTTCGACCATTCTGAAACATAGTCAACGTCGCTTTGTAGAGCAGCAGTATTGTCAGTGGTGTTAAATAGTTTTACGTCATCAGTGAAGAGGACACAGTTGCTTTTAATATGATCGTAAAGGTCACTTATGTAAATTAGAAAGAGAGTGGGTCCTAGAATGCTGCCTTGGGAGACATTGCTGTTAACTGGTGCTGGGTTTGAGAGAGCACTCCTTATTTTGACTACTTGTTGCCTGTTTGACAGGAATGCAGTCATTTGTGCAGTGATCCAGAAATGCCATAAGAGCATAGTGTTAACAGTAGTTTGTCATGTAACATTGAATCAAAGACTTTGCAGAAGTCTATGTAAATTGCGTCTATTGCTTTACCCTGGTGGAGTTGTATAGTCCAAATGTTTTTGCAGGATAGGAGTTGTAGATTACAGGACAAATTTTTCCTGAAACCAAATTGTTTGTTAGAGAGTAGGTTGTTTGTCTCTCAGTGGAGGGTAATGGATTGATTGATGATTGATTCCATGACTTTGCAGGTGACACAACATAATGAGATTGGTATGTAATTTTCAACTAGGCTGAGTCTCCCTTTTTGAAGATAGGAATAGGCATTGGTTTTTACCTGATACGCCGGTTCTCTTCGAGCTGTGAAGAACATCCAGAGATGGGTGGTTCAGTCTTCATTCTGATAGGCTGAGCTTAAAATTCCGGAATGCTCCTCCTCCTCCATGTGACTCCTCCATAGCGTTCCCCAGTTTTGGCGAAGAACATAGGAAAAAACAGGTTTCGCTTCCTTGGAACTAAAAATAATCTTGGCCGAAACAGAAAAACCTCCCCCAGACGGAAGAAACAGAAAAGTTAGGGAGGGGCTGGATGCTCTTCGCCGCTCGAAGAGAACCGGCGTATCAGGTAAGAACCAAGGCCTATTCTCCTTCAAGCTGCTCAGAGCATCCAGAGATGGGACATACCAAAGCTTGGCCTGTCCTACGGGTGGGATCCCATCTGGCTCTGGAGTCTCTCCCGGTCCTCTAGGACCCGTTGTAAAACTCTTCTACCAAAGGAAGCATCAGCTGACACAAATACATCTATTTTATAATGCTTAATAAAAGGGGAAGGTGACGCCCATGTTGCGGCTTGACAAATATCAATAATTGGGGCTTGCCAGAGCCTGTACTTGATAAGCTTTGGCTATGGTCGCTCATAACCAACGACCAATGGTGAGTGAGGATGCCTTGCTGACTTGACTGCGGGGTAGAAAAGCAACGAATAAAGCTTCGGTCTTTCTGAATGATGCTGTGCGATGGATATATGCTTGTAAAGCTTGTCTAATGTCCAGCTTGTACCACTTTGGTTCTAACCCTTGGGAAGGATGTGGACAGAAATTAGGTAGAATTAGTTCCTGAGCCCTATGGAAAGCTGAGTTAATCTTTGGAATGAATGTAGGATCTGGTTGGAGAACGACCCTATCTGCGTGGAAAACGCAAAGGTCATGCCTGACCGATAAGGATGCTAATTCCGAGATTCGACGAGCTGAAGTTATGGCTACCAGGAAAACAACCTTATATGTGAGGAATTGAAGAGATGTGGATCGTATCGGTTCGAAAGGAGACTTGGTAAGAGCTAAAAGTACCTTATTAAGATCCCAGGTGGGATAACGATGAACCGGTGGTGGTCGCAAATTAGTGGCACCTCTAAGAAAAGCGCATATAAGTAGATGATGAGAAAGAGAGGGTAATCCCTCATAATCGATGACTGAAGACAAGGCGGATACTTGTCTCCTCAGAGTATTGGGTGAAAGCCCCCTGTCGAGACCATCTTGTAAGAAATCTAAGATTTGAGCTATTGAAGGAGATCTGGAATCAATGTGTAACTTGGTACACCATTTAGCAAATATGGACCACGTGGCATTGCAAATGTGAGTAGTTGAGGGGCGTCTCACACCTTGAATGGTGGAAATAACTCTATTAGATAGATTCTTGCTGCTTAAACGCGTCCGCTCAACCTCCAGACAGTCAATTGGAACCATTGAGGGTCCAGGTGTTGGAGAGGACCCTGGGTTAGGACGATCCTGTCTGGAGGGATCCTCCATGGTTTCAACACTGACAGGCAACAAAGGTCTGCAAACCAAGGCCTTATGGGCTAGTAGGGAGCTACCAGAATCAGTTCTGCCTTTTCGTCGAGCATTTTCCTGATGACTCTGGGAATCAGAGGAAGGGGGGGGGGAATGCATATAGGAGCCCTGGTGGCCACTGGCAGCGAAGCGCGTTGAAATCCTCCGCTCCCTGAGAGGGGTATCTGGAAACGAATCTCGGGAGTTGGGCATTGAGAGGGGATGTGAATAAGTCGACCACCGGTAGGCCGAATAACCTGACTGCCTCTTGAAAGAGTGATGAAGACGCCATTCCGTCTGATCTACCGTGGCCCTGCTTAGCCAATCTGCCTGAGTGTTGCAAATTCCTGATATATGTTCTGCCCTGATGGAGAGTAAATTGTTCTCTTCCCAACGACAGAGATGTTCCGCCTCTTTCATAAGATGTTTTGACTGAGTGCCCCCTTGCTTGTTTACATGTGCCTTGGCTGTTGTGTTGTCTGTTAAAACTAAGATATGCCGGTTGTGTACCTGAGGTAGAAATGAACGAAGGGCCAGGTGTATTGCCCGAAGCTCCAGCCAGTTGATATTGTGAGACTGTTCTTTTGCAGACCAGCAGCCCTGTGCTGTGGACAATTGAAGATGAGCTCCCCATCCCAGCATGCTGGCGTCGGTGGTGATGGTGACTCTGTGGGGCTCTTTGAAGAGGCAACCTTTGTTTGTTGCTGGCCTGGACCACTAGAGAAGTGAAGTGAGTACTTGTGTTGGAACCTTGACCTTGTTTCTGGAATTGCTTTGACCGGATCATTGGAATGGTAGTAGGAACCACTGAAGAGATCTGGAGTGAAAGTGAGCCCAAGGGATAATAGAGATACATGAAATCATCTTCCCTAGGAGTTTTGAAAGATCAGCAAGAGAAATCCTCTTTTGTGACCTGACCTGCTGCACTAGTTGCTGTATACTTTTCTGTCTATCTTTGGAAAGATGAACTCTACCTGTCCGTGTATCTATAATGGCCCCTAGGTGTAGTAATCTGGTAGAAGGAGTCAATTGACTCTTTTCCCAGTTAATGGAGAACCCATGTGCCTTCAAAATGTGTAAAGTGGTCTGGGTATCGCTGACTGCTTGTTGAGCAGATGATGACAAAATTAGAATGTCGTCAAGGTAACACTGCCGTCTGATCAGGACACTGCAGAGATGAGCGGCCAGGGTTGCTAGGATCTTGGTGAAGGTTCTGTGGGCAGAAGCTAATCCGAAGGGGAGAGCTAAATATTCAAAATGCTGGTTATTATAACAGAATCTTAAAAATTTTTGATGAGATGGTCTAATGGGAATATGTAAGTAGGCCTCCGTCAGATCTATGGAGGTGAGGACGTCTCCCTCCCTGATACCAGAAATCTGCGATAGACCAAAAACATTTCAAATCTAAAATCGCTCTCCACCCTCCTGAACATTTTGGGACTACAAAGAGAAGAGAATAAAAGCCACGCCCCGCTTTGATCACCGGTCACCGGTTGAATGGCCCGTATACCTAAAAGATGCTGAATAGCTGTATCCATAAGATTACGCTTGACCGGATTCTTGGAGACAGGAGATGCCATGAAATCTGAGGGGGCGGACTGAAACTCTAATGCTAAACCAAACCTTACAGTGTCACGTACTCAGGCGTCGGACATGGAAGAGTCCCAGCGGTCCACGTATAACTTAAGGCGGCCACCTGTGGGAGTAGGGTCCATGTAGTTAGCGTGGGCGCCTGAAAGATCTGTTGCCGGTGGCTCGAAAGGACCTCCTGGGCTGACCGCCCCTCTGGTATCTGTCCCGGGGATCCGCCCTGTCTTGGGTCTGTTTTGGGGTTTGTGCATTCTGGATTGAAAAGAACTCTGAAAATAGGGTCTGAATGAACCCCTCCAAAAGGACTGGGAGTACCTGGGGTCTGATTTTCGAAAAAGGTAAAATCTTCTTACTCCGGGTTTCGATGAGGAGCGGATCGAGGGAGGGGCCAAATAGTTTATCTCCCGCTAGGGGAGCTGAAGCCAGCTTGGATTTGTGTTTGATGTCCGCCTGCCAATGTTTGACCCATAGCAGGTGTCTCGCTGAGACATGTGATGCTATAGCCCTGGTGGAGAACTTGACTGAATGAAAAGTTGCATCTGCAGAAAATTGCACAGCCGCTGTAAGCTTAGCTATGTCCTGGTGAGCTCTGATATTAGAGCTCGGGACGTGCTCTCGGAGCTGCTTGAGCCATCTAAGAGAAGCCCGGTTAAAAAAGGAAGTAGCCGTGGCTGCTCTGATGGCCCTGACTGATGGGCTTTGCGTCTGACTGATGGGCTTTGCGTCTGACTGATGGGCTTTGCGTAAGGCTAGTTCAGCCCTTTTATCTTCCGGCCTTAAGACCTCGAGTGCCTCACTGGGAACCGAGGAAGAAGATGCTGGCCCAACGATGGGATCATCTACTTCCAGAGTATTTAACAATTTCAGGTACTCTGGAGCCATGTTAAAGAATTTCCTATCATACCCCGTAGGAGCCGGTTATGTTGCAGGGGAAAGTAACTGTTTTTGAACTAGGTCCATGAACATGTGAGGGACCGGAATCACATCTGCCTGAACTGTGAGCTGATTAAAAAAGAGATCTTGAGGCCCCTCCTCTGGTGAAGAAATAGGGGGGGGGGGTTTTGCTGCGTCTAGGCCTGCCATGTTTTTTGCTTTGAACAGGAGTGATTTAAATAGTTGTGGCTGAAACAGGCCAGTAAAAGTAGGTTGGTCAGGGGTGAGCCCCTCGTCCTCAGACGTCCCTCCTTCCAAAAAATCCAGCTCAGATAAAGAATGGTCACTGTCATGAAGTGATTCTAAATCACTCTGCTCTAACTGTTGCATTTGGAGCAGCTCCTCTGCCTCCATCTCTTGATCCCCCGCCCTGTGGGTCCTGCATATGAAAATCCCCTGGTGGAAGTACCTGGTCATAGTGCTGTTCCGACCTGACCAGAGAATGAACCGACTGAGCATCAGGATCAACAGGTGCAGGCTGATGTCTGGTCATAACTGCGTGCTGTAAGCCGGCTGCGATTCTCTGCCTGATGGCCATTTCTATCCATGTTCTCATTTGCTCAGGCACTTCCTCTGGGAGAGAAGTATCCTGTCGAAGCCCCGCTGCAATCGGAGTGAATGTGGCCTCAGGAGCCCGCCTTGTGGCTGTCAGGTCGGATGGCTGGGCCTGTTGCCCCAATGAGTCTCGGCTGTGCCTGGATGGAAGAGAAATATCTAGGGGGGGAGGGTGTGCAGATGAGGAGGGACCTGGACTGAGTAGAGAAGGGTGTTGAGAAGACCTATGTGCCTCTCGTGCACATTTATCTATTTGTTTTTCGAGGGCCCTATGGTGCCTTCTGGCATCTCTTTCAGAGGCTTTGGAAATACCCCCCACATTCTTAGATTTGGATTTGGATTTGCCTCGAGAGGTAGATGGGTGGGAACCGCTGCCCCCTGCCATTTTATAGTTTTAAGAAGTAAAACCAGTAAATATATATATAATTGTATAGATATAGACAAATATGGCGGTTGGCACGCCCAGGGACCTGACCCAGAAGGGGCAGGGTGCCCTGAAAACAATATATTCCCCTTGTTTTGTTCTGTTCTGTTTTGTTTTAAATATATAAATATAAGAAAGAAACCAAGGCTTGGTTCAAACTATTTACATTCACAACAATATTTTATTTTTATTTTGTTTTTATTTTTATTTTTTTAAATTAAATTATTGAATTACTGATTAGCCAAATTAAGAATGCCAACAGGGCCTTTGTTGAATAGGGGCCCTCAACAGCGTTACTGCACAGGCTGACTCAGGCCCTAGGTGCTCGCTGTTGTGCTGCTGGGAAGGACTGTGAGTGTTAGCCAACAGATAATATTAGTAAAATCAACAAATGTTTATAAGTTTCTGGACTCTTGCCTTGAAAAGTCCCCAGAGAATAGTAAATATTGCCCCAACAATCTTGGGTCCTCAATTTACCTACCCTGAGAGGATGGAAGGCTGAGTCAACCTTGAGCCTGGTGGGATTCGAACCTGCACTAATTGCAGGCAGCTTGCACTAAGTGCTAGATGATTAACAGCCTGCACCACCAAGGCCCTTGGACTCTAATCGGCAGGAAAACGAGGGAAAAAAGGCGATTTCGCCTCACTTCCTCTTGTAATGGCATTCGGGGGAATTAATAAAGAAAAATCTCTTGCCACACCGTTTGTAAGCGTGGCGCGATCGAGCAGCGGGGGGGATCAGCGGAGGGGGGGGGCTGGAAATGACGTTCCCAATAGACTCCTACAAATTCGGGGCACAGCAGGCGCTTCCCAAAATACAAAGCGAACCCCGAAGCTCCCGTCAGGAGAACGGAGGACTCTCTGCTCTCTCTCTCTCTCTTTTTTTAAAAGGCAAACCGAAATCCAAAAGGAAAAGGGAAACCAAAGGCAAAAATCACTCTAGAAATAAAGAATAAAAGGCAAAAGGATAAAATGAGAAACACAGAAAGAAAAATTTGAGGAATTGAGAATAAAGAATTCACCTGTTTCGACCAGAAAACACTAACACAACCTATTCTGACAAGGCTGAGCTAAAACTGGGGAACGCTATGGAGGAGTCACGTGGAGGAGGAGGAGCGTTCCGGAATTTTAAGCTCAGCCTATCAGAATGAAGACTGAACCACCCATCTCTGGATGCTCTGAGCAGTTCATAGGAGAATGACCATGGCTAATGACCATAGGTCGGGCAGAATGCTGGATCTAAAAGATATTTCGTAGATGGTGCTTAGTGATTCAGCTATGGCAGTGGAAAGCTTTTTTTCAGAAGTAGGCACATAATCCATCAGGGCCAATAGATAGAGATGGTTTTAGTTTGTGTGGTGCCTTTTCAATGTTATCTTCTATAAAATCAATATCTAGTAGATCATTGCAATTAGGAAATGTGAGGTATTTCTAGTCATTGATTCTGATAAAGTACGACATGCAGATACACACAGCCCTCAAATGACTATTAAAATATATAATAAATGAAGTAAAGGAAATACACTAAATCACACTTATTCAGGATTAGTTTTGCTTTTTTCATGTTAATGTTGCCATTGTATCTTTATCACTATCCCCAAGTGTCAATTTACAGATTTACTTACTAAGTAATCTCCTTTATAGAGTTGATCTAGTCGGATATATACAGCCGCAGCAACAGAATTTGGCATTTCTCCATAGGCTGTAGAGTGTGATTTCTGTCTGAATACTCCTGATACAACATTCTGCACCATCTCTTGTTCTTCAGATGGTACTGGTTCATGAAGGATGCTTGAATTTAAGCAGATAAACTTATATATTAACTCTTGCTTGGTCGATGTAAGGTTTTACTCTCAAAGACCATACTTTCCCGTCTGAATTCATAAGAACCAAATTTTAAAAAACAACAAAAACAAGGAACATCTTCAAAACAAGACAGCCCCTGCTTTTATTTTCCTTCCCTATATCAGCCCTTGAAGAAAGACCAAATCAGGAAGCAAATTCTGCAGGAGAATCAGAATTTTACTTTATTTAGGTGGGTTCTAATACAAACCCCTGCAAATCTGATTCTGTTTATTTCTCCCCTCTCTCTTATACCCTGGGAGGCAGGGAGAATCTAACCTAAGTCTCCTCTTAATGCAGTCTCCATTCCCAAGATTTAACGCATACATCTGTCATCAGTTTCTCAAGATTTGCTTCAAGGCCATTTCCATGGCTCTCTATATCTTAACATTCAGATGAGTCTGAACCACAAATCTCACAGTCCCCAGCCAGCACGTTCATGTTGGGCAGCAGGAAGAAGCAAACTAAGGAGAAATTTCCTGACAGTTAGAACAATTAATCAGTGGAACAACTTCCATCCAGATGTTGTGAATGCTCCAACACTGGAAGATTTAAGAAGAGATAGGACAACCATTTTTCTGAAATGGTATAGGGTTTCCAACCTGAGCAGGGGGTTGGACTAGAAGACCTCCAAGGTCCCTTCCAACTGTTATTCTGTTAATCTGCAGGGAAGCCAGTTAAACAAAATTGCTTTATTACAGTCACCCTCTAGGCGGTTTACAAATACACATATAAATCAGTTAAAGTAGGTAAAAATATATAACCTCATAGGCAGCCTGGACTAAAATAATCGAAGAATAACAACTCATACCAGGGACCACACAACTGCAGGCTGAGGACAGAGCCAGGTCTGAAGCACTTTTTGGACCCTTAGGGGAGAGGGTGCTGTGCACATCTATGGGGAGATGTTGTTGCAATGGACAGGAGTCAGCAAGAGCAGAGCAGGCAAGGCATGCACTTTCCCCTTCGCTGGCACTGGCTGGGAGGGACGTGTGAGCCTAATGTTTGGAGCTGCGCTCAGCAGACTTTGCAAGTGGGCTTTGCAGAAGGAAGAGGAAATCCATGCCTCTCCATATTCAGCCCTCAAAGACTCCTTTGGAACAACTTTTTCTGCTTTTGAAACATTACATTTAGCAACAATAAAAATATAAACTTTTGTAATATCATTTATCTTTCCCTCCCTCCCTTTCTCTCTCTCTCTCTTTCCATCCCCCCTTTCTCTCTCTCTCTGCCTCTCTCTGTTTCCCCCCCCAAAACTGTATGCCATATAGCAAGCAAGTGCCCAAATTGGTCAAGTCTCAACTTCAGGAAACTTGACAGATTCTTCTCTCAGCAGCTTAATAGCAATGCCCTCAAACAATTAAGATCTCAATCAACAATAGGTAAATTATCCCTGCTATTCTTTGTACACTCTCAGGTATACAAATACAAGATTCCACTTTTTTAGATACAGCAGCTAATTTCATAGATGAGATCATAATGCAGCAGCTTAAATTGCCCACACAGTTTATTAGAGAAACTTACGTTTGTAGAAACTATTGTTTTGAGCTGGTCCTATTGTACAACACCCAATATTTACAGTATTTGTCTGATTGATTGATTGATTGATTGATTGATTGATTGATTGATTGATTGATTTCTATAGCTGCCAATCTCAACGTGCAACTCTGGGCATTATAAAACATTAAGAGAGCACAAAATAATTCAGAAGGCAGGGACTGGCAGAGAAAGAACATCTCCAAGTCCCTACCAACTAATATTCCTTGGCTAATGGGCTATAGCAAACCTGCCTGACCAAATTGGATGGACAGAAATGACTGGGAGAAGATGGTCCCTAAGGCTACAAGCTACTTAGCTCCTATTAAAGAAAAGCTACATTTGGCAAAGGCGGCATGCAAGCGCGTCAGAGATTCATCCAAGCAAGAGTATGTCAGGATTGCAGTGTGGGATTTGATGTGGCTTTCCCCTGGATTTTTACCTTCTGTGCCAGTGGTGGGATTCAGCTAGTTAGCACAGGTTTGGGTGAACTGTTAGCTAACTTTCTGAGCAGTTCGGCGGAAGCAGTTGGAAGAAACAGCCTTTTGCTTTTCCCACCTGTTAGGTTTCTTTAAGAAACTTAACTATATTGGTTTACCATATATGGCTGTAAGTCAGAAATCACTCAGCACTATCTTGTAGCCAAGATGCTGATTGGCTATAGGAAGCCGAAGTGCTATATAGTAAGAAGCCAGAGAGCACATGACAAGTGTCTGTTAGAGTGCTGTTTATCTGTTGGAATGCTGCTACTGGTTTGCCAGGCTTCTACTATGCTACTCTGCTACTTGGCAAGTATCTTCAACTCTGTAACTATATTTCTCCATTGATGCATGGATGCATTGAAGATGATGTATTGCTGTTATATCTACTGAACAAGAATGGTTAGTAATCTAATCTACTGATGGATGAACTGTGTATTATATTGGATTGGAACTTGGACTGTGCTTATATCACTGTATATAAAGACTTTGCACTTCAACTGCTGTGCTTGTGTGGTTCTATACTCACTGCTACAATCTGAACAATACTTCCGTCTGCTGTATTAATCCTTGACACCAAGGATGCTCTGCTAAATACTTAACCTTGGTTATGGGCCCAAATATCCCAGAACATCAAGATAAACCAAAACCCAGACCTATGCAAGTTATCCCAGGTCTAGAGTCAAAGGTTGTTAGTGTGAACTGAGTGAGTTATTATACAGAAGGTTCATTGTGGTATATGGTTGAAGTGAAGATGGCACAAGAATGTATGTCCAGCTTAGCTATGATTACCCGATTGGATGGCACCAACTACGTTACCTGGTCCACCAAGTGCAGTTTGCTCTTGAAGAAAGAAGGACTATGGAATGCTGTTGTCAATCCACTGGATGTAGAAGCTTTGGATACCTCGAACGATGCTGACAGAAAGAAGCTAGATGAATTTGCCAGAGATAATGAGAGAGCTTTGTGCATTATCGGACTTACTCTTGGTGATTCACAGCTTATGCATGTTCATGGTGTGGAATCTGCAGCCAAATGCTGGAAGACCCTCAAGAAGCTCTATGTTAGAGACAGTGTTGGTTCTCATATTAATCTAACATGAAAGCTGTTTAGAGCACGTATGCGTAAAGCCAGAGATATGCTTGCTCATTTGGCGTACATGAAGAAAGCTCTGCAACAACTTCATGAACAGGAGCTGATTTTCTCTGAACTTCATCAAGTCTATATTATTCTTTCATCTTTAGATGACTCTTATGATGACTATGTATCTTCACTTGAAGTGTTGGACAAGGAAGAAATGACTTTGACTAACATAACAGGGAGGCTAATAGAAGAGTAAAGACAGCGAAAGGACAAACAACTGAGACAAGATGACCAAACTATGGTTGAGGAACAAGCTACAGTTTATGTTGTGGGGTTAAGGGTCATTTGGCTAGAAATTGCAAGAAGAAAAATACACAGGGTTGAAAGTTGAAAAAGAATAGCAATAATTTAGCTATATGTAATGCTAGTTTAGCAGGAAACCATGATATATGGGTAATAGATAGTGGAGCATCACATTGTATTACTAATAGAAAGCAACAGTTTGTTCATATGGAACATAATGGTCAAAGTATTTCACTGGCTAATGGCTGGAAGCTAAAGGCTTCAGGAAAAGGTAATGCATTTTGTTCTTGTTTAAATGAGGAGTTACCCATGCTATATGTGCCTAGTACGACATATCAGTTGTTATCAGTGAGTGTACTGATAAAAACGGGGTATACAGTAACATTCAAAGGATTAGAATGTGTGTTAGAGAAACAAGGTAAGCATGTTATGGCTAAACTTGATAATAGCTTGTTTATATTACAAGATAACCCAGTTCTAAACACTAAGGTGGGATTTGAGAACAGAAAGCCACATGATGAATATATTCATCTATTACACAGACGTATGGGGCATGTTAATTTTAAAGCATTAAGAAAAACTGTGGAATTATCAAAAGGTATTAGGATAAAGCCTTGTAAGCACTATGTAGATTGCACTGTTTGCAACAAGGAAAAGTTAACTCCTGTTAATAGAACAAATGGTTTTAAAGCCAGTGAACCTCTACAAGTGGTAGTAGCAGACTTAATTGGTCCAAAGGAACCCAGCTTTGTGGGAGCGAGATATATATTAAGCATTGTAGATTTGTATTCTCGATATGGGTTTTATTATTTAATGAAAAGCAAGGCTGAAACATATCAGAATTTTACAAATTGGTTAAGGTTTGTAGAAAGAAAGACAAAACGTAAAGTCATGACATTAGTGACTGATAATGGGTCAGAGTTCACTAACAATAAGTTTGTAACTATGTTGAAGAAGGCAGGTATAGACCATAAGCGGTCTGCGCCTTATAGACCTCAACATAATGCTTATTGTGAATAGAGAGGTCAGACATTACAAACCATGGTTAAAGCTATGCTCAGTGATTCTGGTTTAAATAAGAAATTGTGGGGAGGAGCCACAAAATGTGCTAATCATATCCTAAACAATGTAGTCCACTCAACAACAAATGAATTGCCATTTGTTCGCTGGCATGGTAGACAACCAGATCTTAGTTATCTCCATGTATTTGGGACCCCTGCATGGGTACATATCCCAGCTCAGCTGAGAAGCAAGGAACAACCTAGGGCTAGAAAAATGTATTTTATAGGATATGAATCTAATCACAGGTCATTTAGATTCTGGGAACCAGGCACAACTAAGGTTTATCGTAGTGCTAATGCAAACTTCCTAGAGCATATAGGATGGGAGAAAATAGACCAGGATTATGTCATTGTAGAATCAAAGGTACCAATTAAGAGTAAAGATGATGATGAGTCTGTAGAGGAAACACTAAGTGATGATTCAGATATAGAGGAATCCTCTGTTTCTTTAAAAGAGGAAGAAGTAGAGGAAAGCTCGATAGGGGAGGTAAAAGAGAAGTTTAATCAGGTGACTAGTCCAGTATTGCCCAGAAGGACTACCAGAGTGTCACGACCTCCTGATAGATACCAGGCTAATGTTGCTCAGTAAATAGGTCTTGAAGCTTTTAACTATGAAGACATTAAGTCTTACTGTGAGAAAGAGCAAAAAGCTTGGAATGAAGCTATGAAAAAGGAGCTAAAGGCATTGACTGAATTGAAGGTATTTGATGAAGTCAAACTTCCAAAAGGTGAAAAGGCAATTGGGTGCAAATGGGTTTATAAACTTAAAAAGGATATGGAAGGAAATGTGACCCATAAGGCATGCCTAGTCGCCCAGGGTTTTACTCAAACAAAATTAGACTACGACGAAATTTTTGCTCCAAGTCTAAAGGCTAGTATGGGCAGCAAAGAATAAATACATAGTGAATCATATAGATGTTGCAACGGCGTACCTGCACACTCCATTACAACGTACTATATATATGAAGAAACCTCTGGGAGTGAATGATAATAGGAAGAAGACTGTTTGGTTATTGAAGAAGAGTTTATATGGTCTTAAACAGTCAGGCCATGAGTGGAATAAATGCATAGTAAAAGAATTAAACAAATTAGGTTTTGAGAGTGGTTTGGCAGACCCATATTTGTTAAAACGAAAGAAGAATGGGATGTTAGAATTGTTATTATTATTTACTGAAGATATTGCCATAATCACTAAGACTCTGCAGGGATCTAAGGATATAATAGAAAGTTTGCAAGCTAAGTTTAAGATAAGAATACTAGGAGAAATTAAGCACCACCTTGGACTTGATATATGTAAGACACAGAAAGGGTTCAAAATATCTCAAGTGGATAAAATAATCACTTTACTAAAAAGATATAACATGGACCAATGCAAAACTTCCAAAACACCTATGGGGAAGGAGTTTAACAATGATAACAATGATAGTCCTTTATTTGATAAGAATATCTATCAATCTTTGATAGGTAGTTTATCATATTTAAGAAATTGGTCAAGGCCGGATATTGCTTATAGTGTCAATCAGCTAGCAAGATACACTATAGAGCCGAACTTTAAACATTGGATGGCTGCAAAGCGAATACTTAAATATTTGAAGAAGACTTTGCATTATGCATTGTATTTAGAACCAAATAAAGAGTTAAGTCTTACTGCATATGCTGATGCAAGTTTTGCAAACAATGTTAAAACAAGAAAATCAACATCTGGTTTGATTATAATGCTGGGAAATGTTATGATTGAATGGCAATCAATTAGACAGCAACATATCAGTCTTTCAACGGTGGAAGCTGAATTTTCTTGTTTATCTTATGTACAAAGCTGATTTATTTTAAACAATTATGCTTGGATTTTGAGTTGGATGTAAGTAAACCATTTATTGTATATGAAGATAACCAGGCTGCTATAAAATTTGCAACAAGTATCGCTGTTAGAACAAGATCAAAGCATACTGGTTTAAGTTATCTTAATGTACGGCAATGTGTGGAAAACAAACTGATTGTGCTAGAGTATTGTGAAAGTGAACAGAATATTGCTGATAATTTCACAAAGGCACAAGGTTTTCAGAAACACAATGACTGTTGTAGAAAATATGGTTTAACTCTGTAAATCTGTAACACTGTAAAATATGCACTGTAACTTTGTGTGTGTGTGTATATGTGTATATAATGGTTGTTTATATATAGTAAGCCAAAGGGGAGTATGTTAGATTTCTTTAAGAAACTTAACTATATTGGTTTACCATATATGGCTGTAAGTCAGAAATGACTCAGCACTATCTTGTAGCCAAGATGCTGATTGGCTATAGGAAGCCGAAGTGCTATATAGTAAGAAGCCAGAGAGCACATGACAAGTGTCTGTTAGAGTGCTGTTTATCTGTTGGAATGCTGCTACTGGTTTGCTAGGCTTCTACTATGCTACTCTGCTACTTGGCAAGTATCTTCAACTCTGTAACTATATTTCTCCATTGATGCATGGATGCATTGAAGATGATGTATTGCTGTTATATCTACTGAACAAGAATGGTTAGTAATCTAATCTACTGATGGATGAACTGTGTATGATATTGGATTGGAACTTGGACTGTGCTTATATCACTGTATATAAAGACTTTGCACTTCAACTGCTGTGCTTGTGTGGTTCTATACTCACTGCTACTATCTGAACAATACTTCCGTCTGCTGTATTAATCCTTGACACCAAGGATACTCTGCTAAATACTTAACACCACCTTACAGAGTGAATCCTGTCAGGAAGGCAGGAAGGAGACATTCTGGTGTGCCTCTATGTGTTGTTTCTAGCCTAATCCTTATATTGCCCTTTATTAAGTGTTTTCAGAAACTGCCTCCGCAGTTAAGCCTTGTTACATTTTTACAACTAGTGGTTCTTGGCAGTACACCCAGACTTAATGTAGCCTGAGCTGCTTCTCTGAAGTTTATTCTTCTTCTTTGCTGCTTGCTTCAATTTCTTAAAGGGAAAGGGTTGTTTTAAGCTTTTTACACTGCCTTACTGGTTCCTGGCACTGTCCTTTTGGGATGTACTTCCAAGAGGCAGGATGCAAGCTTGGCACTAATTTTTTTACTGCCTTTCTGGGGGCATAAGATCTTTCTTTAAATCTGGATGATTTCCTTAGGATATCTTGTGAGGTGAGTGAAACCAGCTGGTATCTTTAAATGGTGCAAATGGATCTAAGGATTGCTTCTCCTGGGTGGGAAAGGGTGCTTTGTCAGTTCACTGAGTACAAGAGTCCCTTGTTTATGGGGATTCTTCAGTCATCCAGGTCATGGTTGTCCAAAGGTGGTTTTTCAAGAGGCAACTGGATTTTCTGGAAACCAAGGAAGTCCAGTTGCCTCTTGAAAAAAGCACCTTTGGGACAGGAGTCTCTTGCATTGCTTTGGAGTGGCCAAGGCACATGACTGCTCACTGATAGATTAAAAAAAAAGGAGGTAGGGGAGTGGATCCTCCCTCCAATTCATTTTAGTTTTCTCTCATTATAATAAGGCTTAGTAACATGGCACCAGGCTTGAAGTTTATTTAGATATCTGTGGCATGTACTAATTTTATTGTGATACTGACAGGCTTGGGAGGGCAGAGTCTTGAACCTGGATCCCCTATATACTTACTTAATTTGTCTCTATTGCTTGGCATTTTGTAACCCAAGCATGCCCACCAGAGGTGGGATTCAGCCGGCTCGGACCAGTTCAAGTGAACTGGTTGTTAAAATTCTGCCCAGTTTGGTAAACCGGCTAATCCCACCACTGCCTAACCTGGGCCCCGCCAATTTTGGGGCCATTTTTCAGGCAAAAAACAGTCCAAAATACAGCCCAGAATATGGTCTGAAAATGGCCTGAAAACAACTGAAAAATGGGCCCCAAAATGACCCAAAAATGGCCATTTGGGGGGCTGTTTTCCGGGCCATTTTCGGCTGAGTTTTTTTGACCAAAAAAGCCCCAAAATGGCCTGATAAATGGCCTGAAAATGGCAGACAAATGGGCAGAAAATGACCCCAAAACGGCCATTTTCAGAATATTTTGGGGGCATTCTCTGGCTGTTTTTTGGGCCATATTCTGGCCATTTTCAGACCATTTCCCAGACCATTTTTGGCCATTTTCAAGCTAAAAATGGTCCAAAAATGGCCTAAAATGGCTCAAAATACAGCCTGAAAAATGGTTTAGAAAAAGGTCCCGAAAACAGCTGAAAAATGGACCAAAAAATGATCATTTGGTGTAAAAGTGCCTACATTGATGAAAATTCATGCTGTCTTTGGCAAAGTGAAAAACTGGCCTCCAATAGTATTCCTATGATTAGTTTATCTTCTACACAACCGTATCAAGAGCTTTACAGCCTTCAGTTCTTGATCTCCAGCTTCTTCCTGATCTATTCTCTACCGTGCGCACACACCTTCAATTTACCTGTATCATGCTTGGACTCCAAGACAGCTTGCCTTCAACAAGGCCTCAGACCTCCCAAGAATGAAAACAAAGTGCCAACAAATATGCCATCCTTCAGAGACCCATGCAATGCTCTTCATACCTTTTCTCAGGCTTCTGCTCATCTATCACTACACTTTTACAATTCTTATTGGAGCGACAGATCTGCTTTTCATAGCTTTTATAGTTTTCACAGGATAAATTGTTCCTCTGTAAGTAATAGGTTTTCAAGTCCCTCAATTTGTGTCCGGAGTAGGAGTTCCACATACTGCTTTTGAATCTATCAACACAGGCAATATCTGGAAAGTAGTGGGCGGGGGGGGGGGGGGGAGAGAGATGGCAGAGGTTACTCAATCAAAGTCTATCCTTTTCTTTCATACCTGGGTAGCTTTTAAAATCAGGAGTTAAATTAGAACTTTTTCACCTTTCTTGTTTGTTCTTACAATATTTTCATCCATGCAATACTGTATTAAGATTCAGGCAGAACACAGAAAAGGCAAATAAATATGATAAGAATGAAGATTTGATAAAAGTGCTCCCATGCAGTTGAAGCAAAAAAGTTATTAAAGCCAAATGCTGATTCTGAAACTTGGAAAAAAAGGAAGGAATAGCTTTCAGTTATGAAGGATTTTTCTTGTTTTTGTCTCTCTATTCTTCAGTAAACTTTGAAAATGATAAATAAATAAAAAATATTTTCCATTTTTTCCTCCCATTTCCCATTTCCTATATTTTACCTCAGAATTCATCCCACCCTCTCTCTCTATAATTAATGCCATGTATAGCATAGGGTATTTTAAATAAAGGCCCTACTTCGCTTATTCCTTTCCTTATTAGTTTAGGTAGGCTTCCAATCTTCAAGTATTTTTTGTTGTATCTTCTTTAAATAAATAAGTCGTTCTCCAGTGTGCTGACAAGAGAATCCAGGAATCGGTTAATTCTGTCTCACTGCTCATTAGACTGAGTCTGTCAAACTTGTGTGGACACGCCTCCATTGCCTGCGGTCTCCAGTTTTGACTCAGTCTTTAGCTCATACAGATGTATATTAATTAGTTCCAATATTTCTAATGAGCAAGGGACAAACTTCCCATTCCTAGGATTCTCTGGACAGGGAAACAATGGCTTCCTCCAGCACTTCGCTGAGGATGCAAACTGACAGGCAGGATTCCCAGTTCCGACCAGCATAGCCGCCATTACTCAGAGTTTGCTGAAGCAAACTGTCAGGCAGGCTCCCAGGTTCCGATCAGCATAGCCATCTCAGATCCGGTCCAGGACAGCAGACCAAGGCCTCTCAGATCTTCCCATGGCTGTGGAGGGGGCTAGAATCACTGCCTGGTCTACTGGTGCACACTCTTGATATCAGCAGAGTTTCTGAATGCATCTGCCTCTTTAGGAACCAGCTCCAGCAGAATGGAAGCCTCCGTGACTACTGGGAACTGTGTAGTATCTGTAAGTGTGACTGAACTGGGTCTGTCACCCCAATCTCAGGCTCCACTGAAGTGCTCCTCAAAGCCTAAATCAGTGGTTACAAGAGCAGCAGCCCGAATCAGGGCAAAAGCCCTCACATCTAAAAAGCCCACAAAGGCTGAGGAAAAGGATACAAGGAAAAGATAGAAATCCCTGGACAAAGAAATAGCCAAGGCATTAAAGGAGGCAGAGCGGCAAGGGCAGGTAGATTCCCCAGGAGATGACACTGCCCTTTCGCGTGCATTTTACACTGAGCCGTTACATTACCTTTAAATGAGGCTAGGCAGATAAACAACTCGCACTCCCAGACGTAGTCTCCAGATGGCGCTGGAGAACAGTCATCTCAGCAGTGCTTTACATTGCCTGATAGCAATGAGGCCTGTTTCAATCCCATCAAATCTGCTTCCAGAAACAGGACATTGGGAACAGCTTTTGAGAAGGGTGAGGCCTACCCCAAAGGCCACCTTTACCCCCACAATGGCAGGGTTCCATTCAGGAGACAGCCAAGAACCTGAAAACCCCTCTAATATGAAGTTTTTGATTTCAGAAGCCATTGAACAAGGGATTGCTGCAGGCTTGCAGCAAAGCTAGCAAGTAGCCTCCGTGGCGTCTGATTTCTCCCTGCACCAAGGGCAGCATCAGCCAACCCAGGTTCCAAGGGATTTCAAGGCCCTCCAGGGGTCTTATTCTCCCACACCCTCCATGCAGAGCTGGTCATTGCCTTCTGATGAGGAGGGATAGAAAGAATTGGAGCTTTCTGAAAAGGAAGGAATAGCCCTGGACCACCTGGCTTTCACAGGGCTTTTTTACCCTATTTTGTTCAAATCTCTCCTTTGAAGCCCAAGAATATAGCTTGCTTGGGAGTGGATTCAGTTACCCCAGATCCAACCTTGGATTTAGCTGACCCAAGTAAATTACTTTTTTCAGAACTGGCCACAGAGGCTGAGGTGATTCCCTTACCAAAATTATTTCTGGATGTGGTCCAGTGGCAATGGGTCTCACCAAGGGCATATCCCAAACTGAGTGGAAGCAACAAGACTTTTTATAACGTGGCCCCAGAACTCACTGAGGCACTGTAAATACCAGCAGTAGATGGGCTGGTGGTGATCTTGGCATCCTTCTCCATCTTGCCTACTGACACAGAGGATGTCCTAAAAGCAGACAGGAAGGCAGAGCTGGCACTCCATAATGCCCGTCAGGCGTCTGCTTGGGCAGTCAAGGCGGCTATGGACACCTCTCATTGTTCTGGCTTCGGCAGATGCGAGAGAGAATCTGGTGACTTCCGCACTCACCAGGACATAAATACATTTGCAGCAGCCACAGAATTCTTGGCTGATACCTCTCTGAATGCTGCCAAGTTTGCTTCCAGGGTCATTGCATCGTTGGTGACAGTCCACCACTTGCTGTGCCTCTGGCACTGGCAGCCAGACACAAAACACAAATGGAAGCTACCCTCTGCTCCCTTCAAGGGAGACAAACTGTTTGGGGAGTTCTTGGACCCCATTTTGGTGGAGACAAGGACAAGAGAAAGATACTACCATCCCTATTCAGGCGGGCTGAAAACTGCCCCTCGCCTTATTGTCATAGGCCCTCATTTAGACCGGATCTGGCTTTCCACAGAGGGCGTACTTTCAAAGACAGGATCATCAGCCAGATAGATCTGGGTACAGAGATAGGAACAGGCAGCAATTCCAGGCCAAACGGCGATTTTGTGGCGGCAGAAATCATCCCTTTCGCTGCTCCAAGTGACTGCATGTCCAACCCTTCCATTGATGGCCATCTAAGCCTCTTTGCTGATCAATGGGAGGAAACTACAACAGACACATGGGTCCGGGAGATGGTGAGATCAGGTCTCACCCTTGAATTCCTCTCCACACCTCCGAGGTTCTCCATTTATTGCCCCATCTCAAAAGACAACACAAAGAGAGGTCTCAGGGAGGCCACAATCCAGCACTTCTTGGACATTCAAGCTATCCAATCAGTCCCAGAAGACTAACAGGAGCAAGGATTCTACTCCATCCTATTTTGTAATTCCAAAGACCTCGGGGGGTGAGGGGCAATTCTGGACCTGAAAAGACTAAACAACCATCTGACTTACAGGAGGTTCAAGATGCAGTCCCTCCAGTCCATACAGGAGAGCATCTGAGGAGACTTCCTTACTTCCATGGACCTAACAGAGGCATACTTCCATGTGCCTATCCTGCCATCCCACTGGCAATTCCTACACTTTTACTATGCGGGCCTTCACTATAAGTAGTGGGCACTATAAATAGGGGGCAAGGGGTTCAGATGGGTCTTTTGATGGCGTACCTGGCTCCCTGCCACGTCTCATCGGCCCTGCCCGGACTCCTTGAGGTAATAGCCGGGCTGGCGGTTGAGACCCCTAGGCTTTTGGTCATGGGGGATTTCAACCTGCCATCGCCCGGTGAAACCTCGGGGTTGGTCCGGGAGTTCTTGGCTTCCATGACGGCCATGGATCTGACCCAGTTAGTTTCTGCTCCCACTCACATAGGAGGACACATGCTGGACCTGATTTTTGTCTCTGGGCAGTGGTTGAATGACTGTAATTTCGGGGATTTAGTCATCACACCCTTGTCATGGACAGATCATTCCCTCCTCAGACTGGACTTCTGTTCCGCCACCCCCCACCGCAGGGAGGCGGAGCCATATAGATTGTTCCGCCCCAGGCGCCTGATGGACCCGGAGTGGTTCCAGAGGGAGCTTGGGCCATTTCCTGAATCTCTGGCTCACAGCTCGTCTGGAGACCTGGTGGCCACCTGGGATGGGTCGGCCGCCAGGGCTCTAGATCGAGTCGTGCCTCTGCGACCTCTGACCCGGCACAGATCCCATTTGGCTCCGTGGTATACGGAGGAGCTACGGAAGATGAAGTGCCGGAAAAGACGTCTAGAGAGCATTTGGAGGGCGAGCCGTTCTGAGTCTGACCGAACACAGGTGAGATCTCATATAAAGACTTACCTTGTGGCGATAGGGGTGGCGAAATCTTCGTATTTCTCCGCCCTTATTGCGTCGGCAGGAAATCGGCCTGCTGCCCTGTTTAGAGTGACCCGCTCTCTACTTGAACCGAGAGCGCGGGATGACCTCTTCCAGGGTAGGGCAGAGGAGTTTTCTCGATTTCTGCACGACAAAATCGCTCAGATTCGGGAGGGGCTCGACTCCAATTGGATGGTCCCGAGGGAGGTGTCTGGGGCAGGTCTTGTGAATGTTATCTGGGGGGAGTTCGATCCTGTGACCGCCGAGGGCGTGGACAGATTGCTGGGGGGTCTGAATGCCACCACCTGTTTATTGGACCCGTGCCCTTCCTGGCTGGTTTCAACCGCCAGGGAGACGACACGAGGCTGGCTCCAGGGGATTATCAACGCTTCTTTGAGAGAGAGGTCGCTTCCTGCCGCCTTGAAGATGGCAGTGGTGCGGCCCCTCCTCAAGAAGCCTTCCCTGGATCCAGCTGTTTTAAACAACTATCGTCCAGTCTCCAACCTTCCCTTTGTGGCGAAGGTTGTTGAGAGCGTGGTGGCACGTCAGCTCCCTCAGTACCTGGAGGAAACGACTTACCTCGATCCGTTCCAATCGGGCTTCAGGCCTGGACATAGCACTGAGACGGCATTGGTCGCATTGGTTGATGATCTCTGGAGGGCTCATGACAGAAGGTTCTCCTCTGTCCTGGTCCTATTAGATCTCTCGGTGGCTTTTGATACTATCGACCATAGTATCCTATTGCAGCGGTTGGAGGGGTTGGGGATTGGGGGAACTGTCCTTCGGTGGTTCTTCTCCTTCCTCTCCGACTGTTCGCAATTTGTGTTGGCGGGAGGGGAGAGGTCCACCTCTAGGCCCCTGGTTTGTGGGGTGCCTCAGGGGTCGGTCCTCTCCCCTCTCCTGTTCAACATTTACATGAAGCCGCTGGGTGAGATCATCCGTGGTCTTGGGGTGAGGTGTCATCTGTATGCAGATGACACCCAATTGTACATCTCCACCCCGGACCACCCCAACGATGCTGTGGGGGCTATGTCCCGGTGCCTGGAGGCCGTGCAGGATTGGATGGGTGGGAACAGGCTCCGGCTCAACCCATCCAAGACCGAGTGGCTGTGGTTCTCGGCGCCCCGATATAGCCAGCTGACACCTTCGCTGGCTATTGGGGGGGAAATTCTGCCCCCCACAGAGAGGGCTCGCAATCTGGGAGTCCTCCTGGATGTACGGCTGTCGCTTGAACATCATATAGTGGCCGTCTCCAGGGGGGCGTTTCATCAGATCCGTCGGATCTACTGGTTGCGGCCCTTTCTGGATCGGGACGCCCTGCGCACGGTCACTCAGGCCCTTGTCACCTCTCGCCTGGACTATTGTAATGCCCTCTACATGGAGCTCCCTGCGGGGAGCACTCGGAGACTCCAACTGGTGCAAAATGCAGCCGCGCGGGTGATCATGGGGGCGTCGCATAGCACCCATGTGATGCCTCTCCTGCGCGAGCTGCATTGGTTGCCGGTGGCTCTCCGGGTTCGCTTTAAGGTTCTAGTTTTGACCTTTAGGGCGATCCATGGCACTGGGCCAGGTTATCTGCAGGACCGCATTCTACCAGTGATCTCCAGCAGGCCGGTGCGTTCGCACAGGGAGGGCCTTCTCCGGGTGCCGTCGACTGCTATGTGTCGTCTGGCGGCCCCGAGGAGTAGGGCCTTCTCTGTGGGGGCCCCTGCCCTCTGGAATACTCTGCCACCTGAACTTCTTACCAGCACGGACCTGAGGGCCTTCAGGCGCGCGTTGAAGACCTGGCTCTTTGAGCAAGCTGGCCGGGCTGAGATGGTTTTAAATTGTCTCCGAATTTTGGATTTTAATTTGGGGTTTTAAAGTTGGGGGGTGGGTTTTTTACCAATTATAATCAGCCAGTATTTAATTTCTTTTTAATTTTTATATTGTCTTTTGGGGTTTGGATTTGGCTGTACACCGCCCTGAGTCCCTAGGGAGAAGGGCGGTATAGAAATACTATAAATAAATAAATAAATAAGTACAAGGCCCTACCCTTTGGACTGTCCTCAGTGCTCACCATAATACTGGCGGTGCTGGCGGCACACCTCAGGGCATTACTCATTCATGTCCAATGTTACCTGGATGATATATTGATACAGTCCTCCTCTCACCTTCGGGCAGCAGAGGAACTGCAAGTCACAATCCAGGTCCTTCAAGACCACGGATTCTCCTTCCATTTCGAGAAGAGCCACCTTGCTCCTACCATCCAATTATTGCACCTGGGGGCAGCCATAGATACCTCATCATGCAAGGTTTACATATCTCAAGAGTGGCAGGACAACATAAAAGCCTTGGCAAATCATATCTATGCGGACCAAACAATCCCACTGACCCTCCTCTCGCAGCTCTTGGGCAAGATGGCATTCTGCATCTCAATCATCCGCTGGGCATGCCTGCAAGCCAGGACTTATAGTGGTTTCTCCTGCCTTACCAAAGATCCAGCAGGAGCAACTCAATGGCCAAGGTTCGGGTCCCACCAAAGGTACTTCAATTCTTCCATTGGTGGGTGTCCTGGGCCACAACCAGGGAATCTGCCTTCAAGGAGCCCAGACACCTGACCATCACCACAGACACCAGCCTCTTTGGCTGGGGTGCCCACTTCTAGTCCCAGATGGCACAGGGCAGTGGACGCTGGAATACCTGGCGAACAACTTCAACTGGCTGGTGCTCAGAGCAGCCCGCTTGGCACTCAGAGTTCCAGGACTCGATCTTGGGCCATCACATCCTCATTCTGATAGACAATGTAGCCACCAAGGCCCATACACCAGGGGTATACCCACTCCAGGTCCCTCATGTGAGAGGTCAAACAATTGGGCCTCTGGGCAGAGAAGCATCTTCTTTCCATCAGGGTGGAACACATCTCGGGGACAACAAATGTACAGGCGGACTGGCTCAGCGGAACCACAGTCAACCATTCAGAGTGGTGCCTGCATCCAGACCTATTCAGGGAGCCGTCAGAATGGTTTGGGCCCCCAGTCCTGGACCTTTTTGCCACCCCGTCAAACAGCCAGCTACCCAGGTTCTACACCAGATTCACAACACTGGGGCAGAAGGGATCAATGCAGTCTGTGACCCCAAAGGCTGCTGGACGCCTTTTCTCCTCTTCCTGATTTCACGGGTAATCAGGAAGGTGCTGATGGAGAGGGCAGAGGTCTTACTCCTGGCTCCCCGGTAACAGAATTTATGATTCAATTTGGAAAGCCTTTTGTGGCTGGTGCTCCAAAGGTCACATTGATCCCATCTCTGTATTGGTGGCCCAAATCCTGGAATTCCTTCAGAAAGGAGTGGACAAAAGTCTGTCCTCCAATACCATATGCAGGCAAGTGGCAGCTCTGTCCTCAGTGTTGTCATGCGGGGATCTGGAGTCCCTCGCTCAACACCTTATTGTGCACAGTTTTATTAGAGGCACAACCAACTTAAAGCCTCCGGTGGTACACAGGTATCCCACCTGGGACCTGCCCAAAGTCCTTCAAGCTCTCTCTTCAGAGCCCTTCAAGCCGTTACAGTCAGCTAGCCTGCACTTCCTCACCTGCAAAGTAGCCTTCCTTTTGGCCATTACCTCGGCCAGGCAAATATCTGAACTGGCAGTCCTCTCTATAAGGGAGGATCTGTGTGTATTCAAACAGTGTGTCAGGGTTTGACACAGGGTAGTCCTGTGGTTGGATCCCTCCTTTCTTCCCAAGGTTAATTTCTTGTTCCACAGATCACAGGAAATAATTTTGCCAGATTTCTGCCCGGGCCCAACCCATGCCCTGGAGAAGAATTGGCACACACCTTGGACATTAGGAGGGCCTGTCAGATCCATGAATCTGTCATTTCTTCAGTGGAAGAAGAAAAGGGGGGGGGGAGACTGATAAAGAAATCCTTTCTTGATGTAATCTGAATATATTTATCCTTATATCGAATTTGTACACCCACACATGATACAATGGAGGGAGGGAAGCCAGATGGCCAGAACCTAACACCTCTGAGAGGCACAGCCAAGAGATGAGAAGACCATAAAAACTCCACAGTGAAGTGCTCTGGGCAATCTCCAAAAAACAGTCCATTCTGAAAAGGGGGTGGGGGAAAGTTAGGTACGTCTTGGGAAATGTACGTGAGAAAGATCCTTCCTACAGAGGGGCTGGGAGGGGAATTAACATATTGGCTTTTGTTTTCCTAAATAAACATTGAGATAAGGGGAGGGGTTCTAAATTCCCTTATCTATCACTGTATGCCTGAGGGGACCTGAGACGCTGCTTTGAACTCCTACATGAATTGTCTCATCTCAATAAAGGATTCCTTTTGATACGTTTGGTTCTCAGAAGTTCATTCTTATTGATTGAATGGGAAAACGTTCTGTAGCCTGACAGGGCCCTCCACATATCTATATCAAGAGAACAGCTTCTATTAGGAAGACAGAGTCTCTTTGTTTCCTTCCAGCCTTCTATGCTGGTCATAGGGTTACACCATCGACTGTAGGCCGGTGGATACGGCCATACATCACCAAAGCCTACGAGCTTCATGCTTTTCCGTTGCTTCGGCAAGTGACAGACCATTCCACCAGAAGTGCGGCCACAACAGTTGCATGTGTGACACAGGCCTCTATCAATGAAATCTGTAAAGCAGTGACATGGTCCTCTCCGTTACTGTTCATAAGATACTACAAACTGATGCCTTCGCTCTGGCTAAAGTGCCTTTGGCAGGCGAGTTCTCCAGAGGGTGCATACAGACCCGGGGACTCCGGACCAGACCACTGGTCTGCCACCCTTAGGACAAGCCACATTTGGTATGTTCCATTCCTGGATTCTCTCATCAGCACACTGGAGAAGGGGCGTTCTGTCTGGTCCAGAGTCCAAGAGTGGCTACAATCAGAACAGAAACACGTCAAGTCTGTCTACACCTTCATCAAAACTGGGGACCGCAGGCAAGGGAAATTTTACAGACTCAGTCTAATGAGCAACGAGACAGAATTAACCCATTCCTGGATTCTCTCTCAGCACACTGAGAAGGAGTGTATCAGATAAGACCAACGCCTCTTTTCTCTCTATCAACAACTATTTTATAGAAACAGGTTTCTCTAGAATTGCACCAGAATGTTCCAAAAAAATGTAAACTAAATTGTTGGATTACATGCGTTCCTGAAAAGCATTTCATGCAAAGATTAGCAAAGAAAAATAAAACTTAGTAGAATAGTATGACATGTCTGCTTTTTATCATAATCAATGCTTAAATTTTTAATGTCTAATATTTTTAGATTCCCACTTGCAAATTAAATTGGAAAAAATAATTTAACACTGAGGTAAATATATATTTGCATAATACAAATGATTTGTGTTGGTGTGTATATATTTATATAAACACCATATCATCAATAAAAAAACAAACTAAAAAGATTAAGGTAATCATCAATTATGATTAATTAATGATTTAATAATAAATAAATAATGATGGCAACTGAGACTGGAAAACAAGCAATGCAATCCTAAAGTGTAATGTCATATGATCATATTGCTTAGGCATGGCAATTCCAAAATCTCAGAAATTGCAGTCACATGACCATGGCTTGCTGAAATGTAATTATAAGCTGGGCAGAAAGAACCTTAATCGTGATCATATGACTGCGGGAATGCTAAAGAATTCTTTGCAAGCTCCCCTTATTCAGCACTGTTATAATTTTGAACAGTCATTGAAAAACTGGCCATAACCCAAAGACTACCTGGAGTTGATATTTTCTCTCTACCTTTCAATCAAGTATTTTTGCCTTAAATATTTTTCCCACAAAAAACTAATTCTTTGGACTGTAAGACCAATACCATTAACATATGTTGTGTTTACAAGAATTACACCTTTATAAAGAAGTCAACATGTAACATACCAGAATTCATATGCTGCCTTTCTTTTGTGGATATTTTGTTTTTGGGAAAATGTAGCTGTTTAGTGATCCATTTTTGATAAGATGGACAAGTGCTGAGGTTAACAAGTCGCAATACTTCACAAATGCCCTGATGAAACAAAATCAAAAGAAAAAAGTTGTTTTGTCTTGTTGAATGTAGGTCTGTGAGGTGAATGAATGAACAAATGTGATCTCAAAATGTAGGCAGCTTGTAGTATCAAGAAATTTGTTCACCTAAAATTAGTCAGAGTTTTAAAAATCACTATCAAAACCAATAATTAACAAAATGATACAGAGTCCATATATGAATCAAGACTCTGTATGGGGGTTTATTGACAGTCCAAGGTAAAGCAGTGGGTTACAGTAACAGAATCTTGCAAGTCTGAAAGTAACTCGCCCCCATCCAACTTTATACTAAAGAGAACTAGGAAGGGTCAACTCTGAATGCTTTCTTAAATTACATTTCTTGGCTGCTCTATCTCTTCAAGGTTATTTGTACATCCCATTACATTTATGGAGCTTCCTAAGAGCACCTAAATTCAGCAATGACTTACCATGGACAGGTCAGTCATTTTTTTAAACAACATCTAATAAATCCTTATGTTTAACTAAGAGCTAAAATAACTATAATAATGTTCTATAAATAATGGGCCTAAAGCACCTATTTTATTTTTAATACTCTCTCCAACCTCTCAAAAAACAGCTACAGTTTTTAAGCCTTCACTTCCGGTGGTAATATCCTTGAGGTACTCAGGAGGGAAAATACCTTCAATAACTTGGTCCTAGTTGGCTAATAAATTGTTTTGATTTTTGCTTGTATTTGGTAACTTCTAAGAGCAGCAATTGCTTCTTACTGAGAGGTTCAATAGAATATCACTTCTCAATTACAATATTTTTCTGCATGCTCCACTGGCAGCAAAATGCTTGATTTAAAGGTCAACACTGATAATGGGATATCATTGTCTGTCACATCCAAACCGAATAAAATAGTTGAGGAGGTAAAACGGTATGTATTTGTTAAGTTCTGCCATCTGAGACAATCATCTCATTTTACTTAATGGTAGGACCAGTGCTCATCTCTATATTTTTCTTTCATTTTCAGACAGAAAATGGAATTTTAAAAATTAAAGATAATTTAGGGCAAAGGGGACCAAACTGCAATCCTGGGGAAAGACTTGGAAGTTGTTCAGTTTGTATTTCATTACAAAAGTGTTTGTATGATTTGGAAGCTGTTACTCACCTGAGAATGAATTGATTAAGTCAGCATATACTCAGGGATGGGATCCTACCGGCATAACAACCGGTTCGGTGAGCGTGTGCTGCGCGCACCTGTGCAGAACTTGCAAAACAACTTCTCCTGCAAGCAATCACCATCTTCTGTTGACACACGGCACTCAGCTGTGCCTCACAAAGCAACTAAGGTAAGAATAAAGGACAGCCTAGAGCCCAGGCAGGTGGGTGGGCCCAACCAAAGAAAAGAAGATCTTCAGAGATAACTGGTTCGGTGTCAGCTGTTCTTCGGAGCTACTGGTTCTATAGAACCGGGCCGAATCAGTAGAATCCCACCCCTGCATATACTTGCTTGTGACTAAAATGATAGTTTTGGAATAAAAGGTATACAGTACTACAATTATATGTATCACAGAAACATTATCTTAGAAGAAACCTACTGTCCTCATGAAGTAGTAAGGCTAACGTATTTCTTATAAAACAATATTCATAATATTTAGAATTTTTTAATTGTTGATTTTTTTCAAGTACGGATTTAATCATGGATATTTGCTCAGCTGAGCAAAAGGTTTTGGTGAATGAAATTTGGCTCAGGCCCAAAACTATTAGGATAGCAGAAATGGCTGAATAATGTGGGGTGAACACTGGAGATTTAGTTCTTCAAATTCTGGCACTGTTTCTTGCCCTGAGATAGTGATTTGGTGGGAGCATGGTGGCTCACATAGTTAAGACACTGCATTGGAAGTTAGCAAGCCCTCTTTTGAGACCTGAGTGCTGCTGCATGGTGAGATAAGTTCCATCATTCACTCCAGCTCCTTTCATATACTGAAAATCTACATACATAAACCAGATTCTTAGTTTTGCAAGCAACCACCCTATCACACACAAGAGGAGCTGCATCCAGACCCTCTTCAGAAGAGCCAAGACTCACTGAAGCACCAAGTAACTGAGAAAAGCAAAGAGAAACACCTTTTCAATGTTTCCCGTTGCAATGGCTATCCCAAAAACCTCATACTCCAATGCATATCATTCAAACTCCTATAAACCACTCAGCCAACTGCAACACGGAAACAAGTCCCATCAAAGAAATATCAGAAATGGCTGTCAGGATTCTACAACCCCTGGGAATAATGGTGGCTCACAAACCCACGTCCATGCTCTGACAAGAGCTATCTAAGATCGAAGACAAAATACAGAAGGAAGATATCAGCAACATAATATACAAAATCAGTTGTAACAATTGTAACCAGTTCAATATCTAGCTAAAAAGAAGGATTCATCAGCATTGGCTAGAGGCTGAGTAACATGAACAAAAATCACTTATCTCGACTTATGAACAACACTAGTGAGACTGGGGTGGAATGAAAATCATTGGCCATGCCAACACTCACCATGCACACCAATTTGCCAAAGCCTGGCATTCTACAAATGCTTCAATCTATGAACATATGAATTTTATTTATTTATTTTATTTGTCAATAGCTTATAAGATAATAAACATAAGAATAAACACAGGAAATGGGTATGAATAATTGGGGACAATAGGACAGGGACGGTAGGCACAACTATGCACTTATGCATGTCCCTTATATGCCTCTTAGGAAGGGGGTGAGGTCAATAATGGTTAGTTTGAGGGAAAAGGAGTGTGGGTTTGGGGATGTGACAACAGAGTCAGGTAGTGTGTTCCAGGCATTGATCACTCTGTTCCTGAAGTCGTACTTTCTGCAATCAAGTTTGGAGTGGTGTACATTACGTTTATATCTATTGCGTGCTCTTGTATTGTTGCTATTGAAGGTGAAAAAGTCATTGATTGGTAGTACATTAAAGCAGATTATTTTATAAACTATGCTTAAGTCATACCATAGGCGGCGTAGTTCTAGGTTGTCCAAATTCAAAATTTGGAACCAGCATATAAACCTATAAGAAACTAGACCAGTGGTTCCCAAAGTGGTGGTACCACCTCCTGGGGGTGGTGGGATGACTTAGGGGGGTGCTAAGAGGCAAGGGGGCTGGCAGGGGGGTGCTAAGAGGCATGGGGGTTGGCAGAGAAGTGCTGGAAGTGGGCCCCTTGCAAGGCGCAATTCAGTAGTGGGATTCTACCGGTTCATTACCGTTCCCGGTTGTTTGGAGAACCGGTAAAATGGGCCCCTGGCTGGCCCCACTCCTCTTCGCCCATTCCTCCATTCCCTGCCCAGTCAGTCCTTATTGGGCATGCACGACGTTGTGCCAAATCGCTGACTGCCACAGTGGCACATTGAAGAAACGGAGCAACAAAGCCGGAGGTCGGTAATTTTCGCTGCAAATACTCCAATCGCTGTGTCTTTTTTTCGGTGCAGCTGGACTCTAGCCGCACCGAAAAAAACACGCAGCGGCTGGAGGATTTTTGAAGCGAAAATTACCGACCTCCAGCTTTGCTCTGCTTCTCCAACATACCACCGCTGCCGCATTCTAGGCACCAGTCATGCAGGCTCACCCCATTGACTGCTGCACCACTCAGCTCAGACTTGCTTGGGCAAGTCCCTCCGGTGCAGCAGGCTCAATGGAGTGGACCTGCGGGGCCATTGCCTAGAATGCAGCCACAGCAGCACATTGGAGAAGCAGAGCAAAGCCATAGGTTGTTAATTTTCACTGCAAAAAACCTCCAGCCGCACCGAAAAAAACACGTGGTGGTTGCAGACATTTGTGACAAGGGCAACGTGGGCTAGCGGGGAGCCCAGCGATAACAATGGTTCAGCCCTGGCTTGCCTTCCCTAGCAGCCAACCGCAGGAGGAAGGTAAAGTCACGGTTGTGGGACGACGAAAGACAATGAAAGAGATGGTCGTGGGGGAGAAAACGAGGAGATTAAGGGATGGGGCCTCTGAAAGGGGAAACAGGGTGATGCAGGATTAGCCCAGGACTTTGACAGATTAGACCATGCCTGCCTGGGCAGAAAATAGGTAGACAGGTTAGGAAAGGGATAGAGGGTGAGGGAAAGAGAGAGAGGGAAAGAGAGAGAAAGAGAGAAGGAACAGACAAGAAAGTAAAGAAAGAAAAAGGGAGACAGAAAGGAAGAAAAGGGATAGACAAAGAAGGCGGGATGGAAGGAAAGGACAGAAAGAGAGAGAGGAAAAGAGATAGAGGGAAAGAGAGAAAGAGAGAGAAAAGAGAGAGAGAGGAAAAGAGAAAGAGAGGGGAAAAGAGAAGGAACAGAGAAGAAAGTAAAGAAAGAAAAAAGAGACAGAAAGGAAGGAAGCAAAGGGATAGACAAAGAAAGGGGGTGGAAGGGAGGGACAGAAAGAGAGAGAGGAAAAGAGAGAAAAAGAGAGAGAAAGAGAGAAAGAGAGAAAGAAAGAAAGAAAGAAAGAAAGAAAGAAAGAAAGAAAGAAAGAAAGAAAGAAAGAAAGAAAGAAAGAAAGAAAGAAAGAAAGAAAGAGGGAGGAGAAAGTGAATGGGATATGGAGGGAGGGAGAGAGAGAGAAAAAAGAGAGGGAAAGAGAAAGAGAAGGAATAGACAAGAAAGAAAAGAAAGAAAAAAGAGACAGAAAGGAAGGAAGAAAAGGGATAGACAAAGAAAGGGGATAGAAGGAAGGGACAGAAAAAGAAAGAAAAGAAAGAAAGAAAGAAAGAAAGAAAGAAAGAAAGAAAGAAAGAAAGAAAGAAAGAAAGAAAGAAAGAAAGAAAGAAAGAAAGAAAGAAAGAAAGAAAGGGAAGGAGAAAGTCAATGAGGTATCTAGTCCAACTACCTGCTCCAGCAGGGTTAGAAGGGAGTGTGTCTGTGTGTGTGTGTCTGCAACCAGCCATTAAGCGAGGACCACTTGTATTTTGCTTGCCAGTCACATAGCCACCAGGCCACGCCCAACCAGTCACATGGTCACCAAACCACACCCACCTGGTCACATGACCACCAAGCCACACCCACAAATTAGGCCATGCCCACAGAATTGGATGTTAAGAAATTTGAATCCCACCCCAGGGTGGGGGGCACTGAGGATGAGTTTGTAGCATCAAGGGGGCAGTGGACTGAAAACGTTTGGGAACCACTGAATTAGACCATCAGAATGACCAATCAATGACAGAGCCGACCACCCCCTCACCAGCTGACTTTCACACCACGCGACCAACCAGTTACATGACCAACTGACCATTCCACCACATAAGACCTATTTAAGCTGTAGAGAAAGGAGACAAGACACTTCAAAGTCCCACTGATGATGTTATCTAGCCTGGTAATGAAATGTTCATGAGCTAAACAGCAAGCTCAGAGTACAAACCATAACCAAAATCCCTTCCAACAGGATTGGTTGTAGTATCTGTCCATACCCAGATTACAAAGAACATCTGTCCCTCACAGATGTTTATTGAGGGTGTATGAATTGCTATGAACATCAGAACCTGTTGATTGACAAGAATCCATTCAATAGGGTTGATTAAATCAGATGCCCAAAAGAGCCTTTCAGGGAATTGCCATGTATTTATTTCCAATATAGAATGAAACAGGTCACTTAGAACAAGTGTGAAAAAGAAGACATGGATTTCCATAAATATTACATTTGCTATGAAAAAGAAGAAAATAGACATAGTAGCATAAGAATGTCAGCCTGATGATACTTTTTGCCTGCTAATTCTACTGTCCACATGTTGATTGTTAAAGAGAAAAATCATGTAAATCCTGGATAGTCTATCCCATAGATATTTTCCTTTAAATCAGGTATGGACTGGGAGTGTCTTCATCAGAGGACATTTTCAGACGAAGGACAATCTTCACGTATCATATTTGGCTGTAGAGTTCTTCCTCAACAGCATAATCCTATTGCTGCAGGCTACAAGCTAAGTATAAATGTATAGGCCAGGGGTGTCAAACTCGCAGCCTGTGGGCCAGATGCGTCACATGCTGGCCATGCCCACCCCTGGTTTAGCGAAGGTGGGAAAAGTTGCTATACATCATGTGACGACAATGTATCATTGCGAGTTTGACACCTCTTGTATAGGCTGAGGCTGGTGAGGTGAAATAAATGGTTTTCAGGCTAAAACAGGCCATTATGCAAAGATATCTTAACCATTCCTAACATCATCAAGGGACCTTCCAAGCTAATTTGGAAGTGTGGAAGAAGCCAAGTTATAGAGGTGTACAGAGGAATGCAGGTGAATGCTGGCATAGGAGTCAAGACATCATCCTTTTATGAAACATAGGTGGAGGTACAAGTTATGTATTTATGTCCAACATGGTACAAATAATGCAAATTACATAATTCTGTTATTTGTGTGATGATATTATGACATGCATGTCATCATTTTAACATCATAATGGCCTATAATAGATACCTATGATCCCGGTAGTCTGTACTAATGGATTTCCTTGGTTTGGTATAGACCTATTTTTAATGGATACCTTTCAAGAGATTGCAAAACCTTACTAGATTTTGGTGTTCCAGATACAACATCACTGAAATAATCTGAATGTTGCAGAGATCATAGGTTCATAGATTTTGAGTTAGGGACTGCTGACTTGATGCAGTGTGCAAATCCATCCATTTTTGAATTTGTAGATTAAAAAACACTGTAACTAGTAGAAAGAAAATGGTGCAAACTGTACTATAAAACATGAAACTAAAGTAAATCTCACCTTGGTAATAAATACCATACTGTGGGTTTCTGCAAGGTCAGTGGTAATCACCTGTCCACAGTAGAATCTCTCAACTTTGCAGTAATTAGCTATTTTATCTATTGAAGAATCAGGCAGTGTTTGAAAAAGATCTATAGCCCTGAAAATAGAAAAAAAATGTGGCTATTCTCATCAACTATTTAACTACAAATTGAAAATTTTTGGCCAACTATAGATCAGCATTCAGTTATGGCTGTGAGATATTCGCCTCTAAATTCATGTTTATTCCACTATGTAAGGAATTCCTTTAAAGATAAAGGGGAACGCAGGCAAAGAAACCCAATAATCACTTGTTACTAAGTCTAGCATATGAAAGAGACTTGTTATTTTATTGGCTTGATGCAGCTCAACAGACAACCCACCATTTAATTTCTCTGAAATGTCCTATGTATATATGTTCATACTGTCTGTATTCTGGAAAAATGAAAATGATGATGAAGCGTGGAGCAGATGCTTAAGCTCTAAATAATATATATCACTGGTGCTGCTACTGTTCTCTCTTGTTCCCAAGTTAACAGCAACAAGTGACAAATAAAGAGGAGGAGGAGAGAAATGGAACCCAGAAAGAAGTAAAATTGAAATAGTTTGTGCCAGGTTTCTGTAGGGACCCCTGAAGATGACTTTGAAGAAACCATCCAGCAAGTGTTAAGAAAACAACAGGTGCAGAAGTAGCTTGTGTTAAGCTCTCAAGACAAGAAGAGACTCAGGCTAGCCCACCTTTGACTCTGGAGCATAAAAGAGATGGCAGAGAAAACATAGGAAAGATTCTGCTACTAGCACCTATCTCAATAAAGCAGAATTCTGCCCTTGTCTGTGGGATCCATTTTCTGATCTAGTCCACCTATAGGGCTGAAATCACTTTTTCTCCAAGGTTTTGGAAATTGTGTTTCCTGACAATTTCAAATCAGCAACGTTTGATTTGTGAAGCAAAAGTTATAGGCAAGGTAAAGGGAAGGTCTAAAACGTCCTGAAGCTAAATTTCTGGTGTATTCCTACCTCTGAGAAGAAGCCATGAACTATGAAGGGTAGCCTGCAATAACCTGAAATGCCCAAATGGGTAAAAATGCTTGAGACAATATAATTGGGGAGAGTGTACTGCAGAAACAGGTGAGCAGGGATTCAGAGAGGGTGAAGCTTCTGCCTTCCAGAAGTGCCTGCCTGGGTGTTCTGGGGATAGGCAATGATGTAGCTGAGTGGATAAATATACCAAAGCAATTTGCTTCAGGCAACCTGATGAGGAAGATATCATGATGGCACAAATGGATGTTGTCTGCTGCAAAAGTCCCCTCTCAAGGCCTCTCTTTTATGAGAATCCTGAGCAAAAAATAGAGATCAACAATATGGACAATCTCTGTAATGCTGCTTTATTAATGAAAAAAAATAGCGAATGCTTAACAACCTGATTCTTTTTCCACCCATTAATAAAATGGAATGAGCCAAAAAGAAACGATAAAATAAAGGTAGAATGATTAAAGGGAAATATTATAAAAGGCTGGGTCGGAAAGAGCTGCATGTTTAACTCTCTGTAAATGGGGAAAATAAGGATAAAAACCCCTAACTGTAATTTCTGATGCAGTGTAATAACAGCTTATTTTTGTAGATATAAGCCTAAATCATCCTAAATTTATCCTCAGCTAGATAAAGGCCTACTTATTACAGGTCATGGTCATAATCATTGGGGCTAATTTATCACATTGATCCAGTGAAACTTGATAGATGGATGTTTTCTGAATTCCCAGTCTGAGAGAGAGTAATTGGCCCAAATCATCCAGCTGACTTCATGCCTAAGGGAGAAGTGGAACTAGGATCCTTTCATTCAGTTCACAGCCACAGTACAATGACTGTCAGACAGACAGGCAGGTTATTTTATTTGTTTATTAAACAAGTTTGTTTAGGCTTCCAACTCACACTGACTCTGGCAGGCATACAACATTAAAAATCTACAGTTAAAAATCCACAATCTATACCTCCACCTTACTCCATAGAGCATCAACAAACAAGCCACTTGATTGGCTCCAAATGGGGTCCCTAAACCTGCTGGCAAAACCATGTTTTCAAAGCCTTGTGAAAAAGAAACAAGGTGGGAGCCAATATTATCTCTAGAGCAGATGTGTTAAACTCAATCCCATTGTAGCTGTATCAGGATTTTATTTGCCCTTGGGGGGCTGGGGTGGGCATGGCCTGGTCGTTGTGGCTGACTGGGTGGGCATAGTCACGGTGGCTCGGTACTGGAGCGGCACAGGCCAGTCCCTCACTGTCTTCAGGATGATCTTGTGGGCCAACTTGTGTTTGACATGTCTGCTCTAGAGGAATGATCTTCCAACAGGAGGGAAACTCCACAGAGAAGGCCCTTTTTCTAGGTCCCACCAAATGTAGTTCCTTGATTGTTGGGACCTGCACTATACTCTGCCTTCCTATTCTGATGGGCTGGGTTGATGTCATTTGGGAGAGGTGGTCCATCAAATAATCTGGCCCCAGACAATGCAGAGCTTTAAAATTGATAACTAGCATTTTGAATTGCACCCAGAACAGGGGTGGGATTCAAATTTTTTTATTACCGTTCTGTGAGCATGGTTTGGTGGGTGTGACAGGGGAAGGATACTGTAAAATCTCCAGTAGGGGTGGTATTTGCCGATTCTCTGAACTACTCAAAATTTCTTGCTACCAGTTCTCCAGAACTGTTCAGAACAGTTGAATACCACCTGACCCAGAGACAAATTGGCAATCGGTGCAGTTTCTGCAAAAGAACTGATACTTATGCAAATTTGGACATGCACAAAACCATGAGAGTGGCTGCATTTTGATCCAACTCAAGCTTCTAGATGCTGTTCAAAAGCAGCTCCATGTACAGTGCATTACAATAGTCCAAATGGAAAGTGACCACTTTGTAGGTGACCATGAGAATAGGCCATTGGTCCAGAAATGGGAATAACTGGCACACCACACGTAATTGTGCAAAGGCCCTCCTGGCCATGGCTGCCACCTGCTTTTCAAGCACAAGTCATGAATCCAGGAGAACCCCCAGATTATGAGCTATGTCTATCTGGGGCAGGCCAACCCCACTGACAATCAAAAATTGGAATTCTCCAGCGAACCAAGAAGCCCAGATCCAAAGCCACTCAATCTTGCCAGGGGTTAATTTTAACCTGCTCTTCCCCATCCAGACCTCATCAGAATTCAGACACTGAGAATGGGCGTTGGTAAATTTACCTGTGAACGCCCTTTCTATCTATGTTGCGAGAGAGCCCAGGATTGGGTAGACTGCTTCCTATGACATCATTAAGCTGGGTCTGTACTAGTATAAAAAAGCCAGCCCCCGGGAGAAACCCCAGCTTTGGCGAAGATACTTGACAGACTGAGAAGTGTCTCTGAAAGCAAACCTCTGATACCATATAAGCCTTACCATCTCCAGACGAACCAAGGGAGGGGCTGGGCTCTCTCGCAGCATAGATAGAAAGGGCGTTCACAGGTAAATTTACCAACGCCCATTCTCCTCCATGCTGCACCGAGAGCCCAGGATTGGGACATACCAAAGCTTGCATGTCCGCGGGCGGGTCCTCTTCCGGCCAATCACTCTGATGGTGGAACCACTTGCTGAAGAACCTGTCTGCCGAAGGCTGCCGTCGCCGAGGCAAAGGAGTCCAGCCGGTAATGCCTGATGAAGGGAGACGGGGAAGTCCACGTAGCGGCCCTGCAAATCTCTTCAAAGGACGCCTGAGTAGTCCAGGCGGCTGAAGTGGCCACACTTCTAGTAGAGTGTGTCATTAGACCCCATGGAACCAGGAGAGATACTGCCTTATAGGCCTGCGTGATACACGCCCTGACCCACCTGCTAATAGTAGGGGAAGAGGCCTTATTCCCCAAATGGGAAGGGGAAAAGGAAACAAACATGGCTTCTGTCCATCTAAAAGGGGATGTGCGCTTGATGTAGATTCTAAGGGCCCTTCGAACGTCTAGAGAGTGCCACTTGCGCTCTAAGTCATGGCTTGGGGCAGGACAGAAGTCAGGCAAGACAATGTCCTGGGATCTGTGGAATAAGGTGTTCACTTTTGGGAGAAAGGAGGGATCCAAATGGAGAACTACCCTATCCTCGTGAAAGGTGCAGAGATGCTGCCTGATAGACAGGGCAGCTATTTCCGACACCCTCCTGGCCGAAGTGATAGAAACTAGGAACACTACCTTAAAAGTTAGGAATTGGAGAGAGACAGTTCTGAGGGGCTCAAAGGGGGACTTGGTAAGGGCATCCAGGACCAGGTGAAGATCCCATGAAGGATACCTGTGCACTACAGGGGGGCAAAGGTTAGAAGCCCCTTTCAAAAATCTCTTGACAGAGGGATGATGGGCCAGGGTAGGGAATGAGTCCCATGAAAGGACCGAGGAGAGAGCCGCGACTTGGCGACGTAAGGTATTGGGGGCCAAACCTTTCTCTAATCCATCCTGAGGGAACCCAAGAACCTCAGCCAATTGGGCGGAGGTAGGAGAGAGACCTTCCTTGAGGTACCACTGTGAGAAAACCTTCCAAGTGGCATCGTAGATGTGACTTGTGGAAGGTTTGCGAGAAGCCTGGATGGTGAGGATAACCTTCTCTGGAAGATTAGCCTCCCTTAGCCGCAGCCGCTCAAGCGCAACATGGACAGCTTGAACCACTGGGGCTCCAGATGGATCATGGCTCCTTGGTGCAGGGAGATCAAATGGGCTGGTATCCTCCAAGATGAAGCCACTGACAGGTTGACTAGGTCCGCAAACCAGGGTCTCCGTGGCCAATATGGTGCCAGGAGAATTAGCTCCGCTCGTTCCTCCAACAGCTTCTGTATGAATGCCGGAATGATGGGAAGAGGGGGAAAGGCATAGAGGAGACCTGTGGGCCATCTGCACCGAAGAGCATTGGTCCCCTCCGCTCCCTGGCAAGGAAATCTGGTGAAGAATCTGTTGACTTGGGCATTTTGAGGAGTGGAGAAGAGATCCACCACCGGAGAGCCGAATCTGAGGGAGAGATCCTTGAACAGGGAAGGGGGAATGGACCATTCCGCCTGGTCGACTGAACTCCAGCTCAGCCAGTCGGCTTGGGAGTTGTCAACTCCGGAGATGTGATCTGCTGAGATCGACAGCAAGTGTTTCTCTACTCATAACCCCAAACGTTCCGCCTCCCTCATGAGAGCCCTGGATCTCATCCCCCCCCCGTCAGTTGACGGTGGCCTTTGCAGCCATGTTGTTCATCAACACGAGAACATGGGAGCCGGTTATCAATGTTCTGAACTGCTTGAGAGCCAGAAGGATATCCCTGAGTTCTAACCAGTTTATGGGATGGATGCTGTCTGACCTGGACCACACCCCTTGGGCTATCTGGCCCTCCATATGGGAGCCCAACCCAGGAGGCTGGCATCCGTAGTGACAACCAACCTGTGTGGTTCCCTGAAGTGGAGACCCTTCCATAGGGATGGGGAGATTCATCAATTGAGGGACCTTCGGGCTTGAGGGGAGAGAAGGACCCTGATCGAGGAGTGACTGGTTCCTGATCGTTGAAAGGGGAGCAGGAACCATTGGAGCGATCGGGAGTGAAGCCTCGCCCATGGGACGATGCCAATGCAGGAGACCATCTTCCCCAGGAGCTTGGACAGCAGAGATAGGGGAACAGTCTGTTGTTGCTGGATGTGACTGATGATCTCTACAAGGCTTTTCCCATGGTCTGGAGACCTGAAAACCTGACCCAAAGTTGTATCGATGACTGCTCCCAAGTGGAGCAACCTGGTCGTGGGAGAAAGATGGCTCTTCTTGATGTTGATTGAAAAGCCGTGACTTTGGAGGCAGGCTAGGGTAATTTGTAAGTCCCGATGGGCAGAGTGGAGGGTGAAGGACAGGATCAGCATGTCGTTCAAGTAGCATTGGATCCTCACTGGAACAGAACGAAGTGAAGCTACCAATGCTACAAGAACCTTTGTGAAGACCCTTGGAGCCAATGAGAGGCCAAATGGAAGTGCCCGGTACTGGTAGTGGACCTTCTGGTAACAGAAATGGAGAAACTGGCGATGATGGGGCCAGATGGGAATGTGAAGGTAAGCCTCCGTGAGAACAATGGAAGAGAGGAGGTTGCCTTCCCGAATGTCTCTAAAATAGAATGCAGAGTCTGCATTTTGAAATGCCTGTATTTGACGAATTTGAGAAATTTGAGATCCAGGATGGCACACCGCCCCCCTGACGAAAAGCCTAGAATAAAACTCCCGAACCTGGTGGAGCGCAGGGACTGGTTGGATAGCTTTATGTCAAGTAGGTGTTGGATGGCCGAATTCATAAGGGCTCTTTTTGACCCATCCCGTGAGACGGGACAAATTAGAAATTTTTCTGGGGGTGACGATAAGAACTCCAATTTTAGCCCTGACCGAACTGTGTTGAGCACCCAGACGTCCATCGTTGACTCCTGCCATTTGGAGGCAAAGAAAGCTAGCCGACCTCCGATGGGTGGGGAGAACGAGGAGTTACTTAGAGCGACGGAAGGAACAACTCCCTCTCCCTCAAAAGGGCCATTTACCCGCAGAAGATTGTTGTCTGCCAGGGGCATCTGGGCGTTGGTCTTGTCGTTGGGTATACGCCCTCTGAGGCCGAGCAAAGCGGGAGGTGTTAAAAAGCAGGAGGGCAATAAGGAGCTGGGCGATAGTCCGCTTTCTTCCCCGATGAGGGAAGAATTTTCCGCTTATCTCTGGTCTCCATGAGATAAGGCTCCAGGGCGTCGCCAAAGAGCTTGTCTCCTGCACAGGGGGCAGAAGCTAGGTTATATTTGCGACGTGGCTCTGCTTGCCAACTTCGGAGCCACAGAAGCCTCCTTGCCGCCACCGAAGAAGCCATGGCTCTTGATACAAACTTGGCAGAATTAAGGGTGGCATCCGCGGTGAATTCCGCCACTGTTATGATCTTGTTGAGATCTTGGTGGGACCTAAGATCAAAGGCAGGCCACTGGTCCTGCAATTGATGCAGCCATCGTAGAGATGCCCTTGTAAAAAAGGATGCAGCGGTAGAAGCCCTGACAGCCCAAGCCACTGCTTGGTGGTTGCGTTTGAGGGTCTGTTCAGAACACTTATCTTCTGCTTTAAGTACATCTTCAGGCTCGGTGGGAGTGCCAGAAGATGAAAATGATGCCACCACTGGGGTGTCTACTGAGGGCACTGCAAGTGCATTGGCTAGAGATGAGCTGACATTGTAGAAGCACTTGTCCAGGGATGATAGGTGTGGACCTGCAGAAGGGGAAGTGCACTGCTCCTTGACCAGGTCAAGGAACAAGCTGGGAGAAGGCAAAACTTCTGTGTAAACCACTGGCTTGGAGAAGAGGGAGTCTCCTTGCCTGGAAGGTTCCCCTTGGGGATCTGGGGCTGCCTCCTCCGGGGACAGCTTAGCAGTTGCCAGGGCCTTGCTAAGCAAGGGTTTGAAGAGGGCTGGTTTGAAGACCAATGCTGAGGAGGGTTGAGCCAGGTAAGAATCTTCTTCCTCTGAAAGATTGCGATCGCAAATTTCGCCTTCCTCACGCTCTGAACGAGGGGAGCCACTGTGATCAGAAGGGGAGGCACCCTCTTCCCCTTCATAATCATCCCATTCTGCCCGTGAAGAGTGGACTCTAAAGTCCTGTGGTCTATGTGGATCTCGATGGTGAGGCAATGGATCAATTGGCTGAGAAGGGAGAACGGCCCAAACCTTTTCCAGAAGCCACAGAATGTGTTGAAAACTTTCAGCCAACCCCTGCCTAATGGCCAAGGAGACAACATCTTGGATCTCCCTGGGCCTGTTGTCAAAGGTGGTAGAGGGCCTAAGGCCAGCTGCAGTGGGTGTGAAGGTGGCTTCCGGCCTCCTGTGGGAGGCCTGAACTCTAGATGGAAGAGGAGCATGCAATGCAGAACCTTGCTGGAAATATGGCCCAGACCTGCTCAAATCCTGAGGATTTAGTTGCTCCTCCAGTGGCTAAGGAGACCAGGCCAGGGGGTGTCCAAAGGCTCCATGAACAGATTCCCCTCCCCTGGGAGGGCTTCTCTGGGAACCATGATGTTCACCTGACTGGGAAGCCTGTTGCAGTTGCCCTCTCTCTTGTTGAATATTTTTGTCAAATTGTCTCTCTAGAGCAGCATGTCTGCATTTTTCTGCTCTCAACTCAGCCTGAGTTGTCTTCTTAGGGGCTAGAGCTTTGGCTCTGATTTTAGCAGCCACCTCCCTCTGAGCAGTACGTTGTCTGCGCCTTTTTCTTTTGTTGGGCTGAAGGGCTTGTTCAACTGGAGGGGAAAGCTCAGCAAGAACTCTGTCCTGATTCATCTTAATGATCAAGGTTTGAGTTTGTTAAACTTTTATGCTGGGATGGTAGAGGGTGGAATGGGCCCCAAAATGGCTGCCGGGTCACTTAAAATGGCTGCTCACCTCGTGCACGATGCTTTCTTGATGGCTGCTGCTGCCCAGGCTCCAGAAAGGTGATTTTTTTGCTCTTTAGGCTATTAAGAGCCCCGAGCAATCTTGTCAGCCGAGAAAGAGGGAAATAGCCACCCACACGATCAGCTGGCTGGCTGCTGCTATCAGTTTGCCCATCAGTTTTAGGATCTAGGCACTGGGGAAGGTCCTCCCACGCTTCCCTGCTCACCTAGCAGTGTTGGGAACAATATCCCAACGTTGCAGGAGAACGGAGCCCCGCTTTCCTGAAGTTGCAGCTGCCTGGGTCCCCGGGAGGTGAAAAAACAAAAGTAGTTTCTCTTTCAGTTCACTGAGGCTAATACTAACACGCTTTCAGAGACAGCTTGTGACTATTAAGAAGCTGAGTCGAAGCTGGGGTTTCTCCCGGGGGCTGGCTTTTATATACTAGTACAGACCCAGCTTAATGACATCATAGGAAGCAGCCTACCCAATCCTGGGCTCTCGATGCAACATGGAGGAGAAAGGCTAGTTGTAGCATAGCTTAACTCCCAGACAATGATGTACAATTGAGTATCATCAGCATATTAATGATATCTAACCCTACAATGACAGATGATCTCATCCAGCAGTTTCATGCAGATGTTAAATGGGAATGGAAAAAGCACTAACTCTTGAGGAATCCTACAGAGCAGGGGCTGAGGGTCAGACCTTTCACTCCTGATCAACACCAACTGGAAACAGTCTCAAAGAAAGGAGGTAAAACAAGGCAATACTGTGCCCCCACTTCCAAAAACCAGTTCAGAAGGACACCATGATCAATGGTATCAAAAGCTGCTGTGAGATTGAAATGCTTGGTGTCTTATTGAAAAAGAAACACTCCTTATCTATGGAGTTCATTCTATAAAGGCTGATTCATTGAACCAAAGCCAAAACTACAGAAACAATGGACAAGAGCGATATAAGGAATACCTCAAATAATCATAGCGAACTTTGAATTCCCGTTGAAGTTCCTTATCTAGTTTATAGGTGAAAAAATCTTTTTTATCCACCACCAGCAATTCTGTTTCCTCCATACAGACAACAGTGGCAATTCTTTTTGTTTTTTGCAAAAGGGCAATTTCCTGTTAATAAGCAAGAGATAAAGGAGAGCAAATATTGTTATGGTTGATTTGTCCTCTTTTCCTATTATATACTTGATCCTTTTCCTTTTATTTAATTTCTCTCTTCTTATTCTCCTCACTGGTCCACCCCTCCCTTCGTATTTCCTAAACAAAAGCTCTTCCCAGCTTTGCCTTTCCTTTTGCCAGACAGCAGAATAAATCTATCAATAGAAGCCTTCCTGAAGCCACCATCATTTTTACTCTGTAATACCCGAGTCTATTTGGAATTTTACAATACTTTACGAAATACAGATGATCCAGGATGACAGAGCTGGCTTCATAGTATGCCACCTTGATTTTGAAATGTAGTAAAAATTATTTTTGTGGCAAGGATTTTATGGCCCTGGACACTTTACATTGTTCTATCTTTGTATTCAACAAGATTTTCTGATTATCAATTTCCTTGAAAGTTATCTAACTTGGCGATGCTACCTGCTGGATTCTGAAGCTGAAACTTCCCAATGCTTGGGAAGAGCAACATCTTCAATTGGAAAAGCAATAGTATAATTCTTATATATTGAGAATGCTTAGAAGCATAAAATTTATCAAAGTTTGAAACTTATATTGATATTTCCTTTGTGGAAAAAAGTGTGCGTGTATGTTTCTATTATGGAGGGAACCATTTTCTTTGCTAATACTGAAAAGTTAAGAACCGCAGTTGCAGATCACACTCACACCAAAAGAAGCACCCCTTTGAATGGTAGTTGGAGCTGTTTCCACAAAGGCACTGCTACCATCATCATCATCTGTGATAGCGACTGTACCATAATAAATGAAGTAAAAGGCAGTTGCTTCATGCCCTTTTTTAATGACCACTCTTCTGCGGCCAAATCTGGAAAACAGATAATCAAAAATGGCAAAAATGAACCTGAACAAGAAAACTTAAAAGCGTTAGCAACAGTTCGCTAGCCTTCCTCAATCTGATGCCCTTTCAAGTGTGATTTATTTATTTATTTATTTTTCAACTGTATATATAGTAGCTGCCCACCTCACCAAAGAAGGGACTCCAGGATGGTTTAACAGTAGAGTTTCAAGAATTTCAGGCCAAAAAAGCTAAAAGTTGCTTTTTTTTTGCTTAAAGGTTTTTTTATGGGTTCAGTGTCACTGTTGATATACAGGGGATATCTGCATTACAGATTTATCAGCTGTGCAGTCACATTCCTCACAACTTCACACACAGATTAAGGGTACCTTCACAAACTCTTCCTCTGACATTATCTGCCAGCAATGTCTCTCTTTAATGGAAGGTGGGAATGATCTTGGAAGACAGGAGGAAGAGATGCAGCCAAGACAATGGTCTGATAAGTGAAATTTGAGTCTGAAGGGGGACAAGTAGTGAAAGTGTCTCAGAAGAACCCCCTCTAATTTTGGAGTGAATAAAGATGAGGGACGGGATGCAATTTTTCAAACTGGTAAGATTCTGTTAATATAACTTTTCAATAAAGACAGAGATAGTACTCCTGATCTTGTCTGGATTACCACACAAGGCTAACACCCTCTGGAATCAAGGTAGCAAACCATGGGGCAAACTTTCTTTAGAAGAATGTACACGTTTGACATCAGGACTCAAGACAAGGGCATAGTAATAATTGCCAATATACTCTGTAACAGACCATAAAGGAGCTATTCTGGAGCAAAGAAATTTCACCAGCACAATTGAATAAAAGACTGCTAAAAGGTTGACTCAGTCTTCCAACCTTCTGAGGTCAATAAAATGAGGACCCAGATTGTTGGGGACAATGTGCTGACTCTGCAAATTGCTTACAGAGGGCTGTAAAGCACTTTGAAGCAGTATATATGTCTAAGTGCTATAACATATATTAATCTCAAGAGGACTCAACAAACACAATGGGTTTTTAACGTAATTCAATTTTTAATGTATAAGGAACCTGTAATTTGTGTCTGCATAACTACCATCTTATAACTTCTGCTTTTTCCTTTGCTACCTTATTCCAGTTTAAATCTTACTTCAGTTTAGCCACTTCATGTATCCAATGAAGAAACTTATGACTTTTTAAAACAACATGTGAGTCTCAGAAGATACTATCAGACATCTGGTTTTTCCTAGACTGGATGTGGAACATATCCAAATCATGTAATTTTCAGTTGGACACTGAAATAATGCATAGCTTGTATTCTTCTGCCTTTCAATATCCAACAGATTTCTTTTGTTTGCTATTTCTTATGTAGTACACCACTGCTATATTTTTCAAACATGAGAGATTGCATTCCTTTAACAGGCATCTTTTTTGTGTGTCTGAATAAGCATCATTCTCAGAGAACAATTAAGATCATTATCTGTTCCTTTCTTCTTTATTAATGTCAGATTAAAGCCAAAAGAATAAGATCTTGTGACCACTTGACTGAAAACATAATCAGCTTTGGATATCTTTAAAAAGTGGGAATAAGACAATCTAGATCAGGGGTATCAAACACAAAGCCTGCAGGCCACATCTGGCTCACGATATGGTCAGATCTGGCCCCCAGGGACATCCTGGAAAATGTAAGGGGCTGGTCCGCATTGCTTCAGACCAGTCTACCCAATGCGAAGAGGACACATGCGAGCATTTGGGGAGTGGTGTCAATCTGGCCATGCCCACTCAGTTGGCCACAGCGACCCACCCATCCCAAGGTCAACCACAGCCCTTGATGCAGCCTTCAGTGAAACTGAGTTTGACACCCTTGAACTAAGACCATGAGTGTCCAAACGTTTGGCTTGTCTGGGCCACACTGAGTGAAAAGGAATTGTCTTGGTTCACATAGAAAATATAATAGTTAATGTATATAAACCACACAATAATAAGTTTACAATCTTGTGGGATCACATTACCAGGGCTGCATGTTGCCTGTGGATCGCAAGTTGGACACGCCTGATCTAGACATTGTAATAATGATATTCTTCAGTGTATCTCTTTCCTATGTCTCCTTCTTTTCTCTATAAAAGCAGTTATGAGATACTCAACCTAGATCTGATCTACACAGAGAAGAGATTTTAAGATTTTTCTTTCTATCACTAGTTAACAGTTACTGGGAAGCAAAACCAGAAGGAAGCTGCTGCATTCTCTTTTATGCTACTGTATGACTATGCCACTCTGGGACTAGAACCCTGGCCTAAAACAATTCTTCTGATATTCTTAATAGTATCAAAGGCACTTTTTGTTATCTTTTTATTAACAAAAAACAAGTCTGATGTGTTCTATAAAATCCTAGGAGTCCATAGGAAGCCCTGGTCCAAAAGAGAAAACAAATAACTTTGCTTTATTTGAATGATACATGTAAAATCTCAATGCTACCATAGGGCAGTAACTTGGAACAGATTCAGTGGAGGCAAGGAAGAGATAGTAAATTTTATGTCAGTCTAGTTTCAGATAAATGGCTCTTTGGGTAGTTATTTCCGTAGGTCAGGACTGTAGGAGAATATAAAAAGAATATAGAATATAGAAAAAACATGGCTTAACCAGTTTTCATGTTTAAAGAAACTATGTCCACTTAGCAAATGTTTGGGAAGCCCACTGATTTGTACTGAAGATTACTTGATACATGTACCATATCTGAGAAGGTGATCTACCTGTATTATTTCCTCCCCTTCAGGTACAACTTTTTCTAATGGCAACAGTTTGGGGAGATTACCAACAAAGGGGTGCTGGGCACTGTGGGAAATGTTAATAGGATGAGCAGCTTTCCAGAGTAAATTAGCGTCAGGAGAAAACAGGACAACAGTTCCAGAAAGCAGACTTGAGACCTTGCAAAAATGTTCCATAGAAACTGTCTGGGATTTTGATAAAGGACTTCTGTGATATTGAAAGCAGAATGCAAAATAGTGAGACTATTCCAATTCCTGCAATAAAAATATGTTGGGTAACCTTGATGGAACATTACCTTTAATTGGCATACTTGGAGAATTTTAAAGCTACAGATCCAGTTTGGATTGCTGCAAAGCCATTATTATCTTCCCCAGCCCACCTTCCCTTCGCAATTACCGTTCAAAGCGAATAACTTTGGCCAACAGATACTGCAGCGTTGGGCTATATTGGCGGAAACTTTCTAAAAGCTGTAAGCGGTTGCGCAAGTGCTTTATTTCTGATTCAGTCCTCCATGTTGGCGGCTTCTTAGTTATTTGGATTGCTCTAAAAGGGAAATGTTCCTGAAGGCAATATCAAATACATTTTAAAATAAATATTCACAGGGGCAGCAGTAAAAGATGGTATTGTCATTCTCTCAGGCATCATTAGTCCTCTCTTGCTCTCTCTTTTTCTTTTGCCTCCCTTTAAAAGATGTAACTTCAAAGTTCTATTATTGTTTGCTAGTTTAATCAGAATTTTATCAGGTCTCCTTTAGATTACTTCTCAGTTCCATGGAGAATTGTGTGATTTCCACTGCATAAAGTTCCATTGCAATGATTGACACTGGATGAACTTTGATCTCAGAATTTCTACAGCTTTACTAGTCCACCCAAGCCCTTCCCATCCCAGTCAGTAAGAAGGCTATGTAACAAGCCTAAGTTAATGCAAAAATGTGAAGTAATGAAAGTAATGATAGGGGCAGTTATTGCTTTCAGGGAATAGCTTGTGTAATGTTGAGGCATTCTTACAACTGAGAAAGAAGACGGCTGTGGAAGTAATAAGCGGAGCATCAGCAAGAGAGAGAGGACATTAAAGTGGATTTGGGTTTATTATATATTTAAAAGGGGTGGGTCCTTGATCATGCAGTGACAGTCACAAAGGCCATTTTGACACCCTCCCCCACCTGCAGATACTCTTGGAAATAAGATCCCCTCAGATACTCCCATGCTTCAGGTATACTGCTTACTGTTTGTGTTTATTTTTTAACAAAATATGCAGGAATGGCTCAGATGACTGTGAATTAGATTTCAGTTCAGCAATTATGTAAATCTTCCCTCCTGGCCTTTTGCTATGCAGCTATTGGACTATAACACCAACATTCTCCAGCCCAATAAAGAGTTTTAGCAAAGATAATACCGGTAACAATCAATCCAAGGATTGAGGAAGACAGCCTTTAGTCCCAATGTTCCGTCATACTAAAGTTCATTTACTTCAATATATTCCACTCACTCTTTTGCACACCTTTCCTCCCTCAAGAATCTCACACTCTCCTCCAGTCAAGCTCAAATATTAAATCCGTTGCAGCAGACACACAAGTTTTTGCTACTGTGATTCTGTAAAGCAGGACTAAATAACAGTAACCAGTATGCAGGAAGTTGACAATGTATTTCACCTTGTACTCAAAACCAAATAGCTCAACTAAACCTTTGGTTCAAAACATTTTGAATTGTTCTTGCTTTTATCTTCAGAAGATATATTTGTTCAATTTCCCTACTGCTAAATTCCTATCCTTGTCCTCTAATTGTCTGTCACTACAGATACAAAACAAATCTGAAAAAATAATATATGGCTTGTCCAAACCTTTGAAACGCTGAATTCATGTCGATCAAACACAATATTGGCACTTTTGATGTCCTAAAAAGCAGACATTGAATGGTAGTTAATTTTACATAAAATTCTGTTTAAAAAAGGACTTAAAATATTCTATACTTTTATGTTAGTTTTTAACAAATAATTCTATTTTATATTTATGGTTTCTCATTATATTATAGAGTACCAATGGAAGTTAATGTTAAAAAGCAATAATAAATAAAATCAATAATAAAAGACCTTCAGTTATTTTGTGGAACCCCTTACACCTTCAATTTGCCGATGACAGTCTTTCTCTATCAGGTCAAAACCTGCAAATCCTTTCAATGCACTGCGGAATCCTCGGCATGCTTTTATCATCAGAATAATGTTCACAATGAGCCTGCGAAAATTCTTGAGGGGGGGGAGGGAAAAAGGCAATACATATTAAATATTTGTCCTCTGTTATCACCATAAATCCTGTCCTAATAACATGTTTGATTCTTGGAGACAAGTAAATAAAATATCTTGTAGTGAGATTTACAAGGGCAGCTAAAGCAGATTACTATATGGAGGAATTTTTCCTTCAGTACAATGGCTCCACTTTCTAAAAAGCTGATCATTTTACCCATCTCTTCCCTCTCTTCAGCATTACATATGGCTACAGAGAAAATCCTTAGAATAAACAATACAGGTAGTCCTCAATTTATGACAATTGAGACCAAACATTTATGTTGCTAAATGAGAAATCTGTGAAGTGAGTTTTGTCCCATTTTATAACTTTTCTTGTCACATTTGTTAAGTGAATCACTGCAGTTGTTAAATTAGTAACACAGTTGTTAAAGTGAATCTGATTTCCCCATTGACTTTGCTTGTCAGAAAGTTGCAAAAGGGGATTGCATAACCCTGGGACCATAAATGTGAGTCAGATGTCAAACATCCTAATGTAAATCACGTGACAATGGGGGTGCTGCAATGGTCATAAATGGGAAAAATGGTCATAAGTCACTTTCTACTCTAAGCATGCAGGTATACAAGGTACCAAGACAACATGTAGAGCTAATCTCAGGTGTCCCAATATTTTTCACATTCTAGAAATCTGCTGTGGAAAAAAATTAACCTCCTCAGAACTATTTAGGGAGGTGTTAAGAGAAAGGACAGGAAACAGGATAAAGGACATCACTGATTATGCAGTCATCCCAAATGTCTAAAAAATATTCACTTAGAAAACAAAACAAAACATGGTGGAACATTTGTTCATATCTATAAAGAATTATAGTGTGTTGAGTAAACCAACACACTAAGCCATAAAACTATGTTTGGACTAACACACAAAACAAAATACAGGCATTATTGCATGTGTGAATGCAAACTAGCCTATACATATATCTTTACATTCTCTCCTCACTTAGTAATGCATCTGTTTTTGTTATCACTGGCTATTGATTATGTTAATGTTGATACTTTTCCTTGTTCAAAAAATCAATATATATATATAGGAGAAGTAGCATACCTTAATTCCTCTTTTGTAGTTAACCAATTTGTCCTTGTAACCTGTAAAAGAAAATGGCTATGGGCTTTATTTTTCTTTAATACATTTTCCATTAGCTGAAATTCTCCCGTTTTCTTTGTACTGAAAACATCTGTATGCACAGAGATAAACATTTCTTCCTATCTAGAACAGTGGTCACCAACCGGTGGGCCTTGATTGGTTGATGGAATTGATGTTTGCAGATTGGTTGGCTTTTTCATAAGAACCTATGTGGCTATGTGTCTATCAGCCTCCTGTGTTGTAACGACCTGGGTAATGGGCTATATGATGACCTTCTGAGTTCTACTGTTGTGACCTCCTGGGTCTTGTGCTGTAATCTCTATGGCCTCCCCAAGATACACAAAGAAGGAACACCACTCAGACCCATAGTAAGCTCCATAGGCTCACCTCTACAGAATTTTGCCAAATTTCTCATCAAACAACTCCAGCCCTACACAGAATCCATCACCTCACATGTACAAAACTCTTTCCCCTTCATAGAAACAATAAAGAAAGAAAACCTACAAGCCAGCGACCTACTCATGAGCTTCGATGTCATATCTCTCTTCACCCAAGTACCTATTAAAGAAGCCTTGACAGCTATCCAAAACAAATACAACCCCCCTAAGCACATCCTAGATCTGACCAACCACTGCCTAACTAACACATACTTCATCCACAATGGAAAAAGTTCCAAACAGATAAAAGGAGCCCCTATGGGATCACCCCTTCACCCGTCATTGCTAACTTATACATGGAACACTTTGAAATCAATGCTCTAGACAAATCCGAACACAAACTCAAACTCTGGCTTAGATATGTAGATGACACTTTCATAATTAGGCTACATGGGAAAGAAAAACTGGACAACTTCCTCACCCACCTCAACAGCCTACACCCCAAAATACAATTCATCATGGAAACAGAAGCCAACAACCAACTTCCCTTCCTGGACGTCCTAATTTACAAAAAATCCAATGGCTCCCTAGGACACACCATCCACCGGAAGAAAACACACATCAACTGCTACTTAAACGCACAATCCCATCACCACCCTGCACAGATCAACTCCGTAGCCAAGACCCTCATCTCCAGAACCAAATGCCTAGCCGACAAAGACCACCTGAGAACAGAATTACATGCCCTCACTAACGTATTAATTTCCAATGGATTCCAAAGAAACACAATTACTAACCTAATCCTAAGGGAGACATCCCTAAAAAAACTGAGACACAGAACAGGATGGTACAAGATGTACATCAAAGACACCACAGACAAAAACAGCACAAAATTCTGCACAAACACAATATCAGGACAGCCTTCAGTACTGATCAAAAAATAGCCAACATCCTAAGAAACCCCAAGGACAAGATCCAGCTAGAAAACCAAGGAGTTTATGAAATACCATGCAACCATTGCCCAGCCACATACATTGGACAAACCAACAGGAGAATAAATGCACCATCGCAGAACAGAAGAACGCAGTCAGAGAAGAAGAAAATACTTCCTGCCTTAAAGCCACAGGACATGAAATTAATTTTGAGGGTACCAAATTAATCTCCAATACTGAACACTTCAACAACAAAATAATCAGGGAAGCCATCGAAATAGAGAAACACCCCCATAACATGAATAAACGGGACAATACCTCCCACCTACCAGACATCTGGGAACTAGCCCTTATCAACAAATGAGTCCCAGCCACGAAAACCAACACCGGACCCAAAACAACACGACATCACCACCAATCTCCCTCACCAAACTCAAATCCAAATCCATCCCATAGACGAAAGGCAACCACTGTCCAGAAACCAGACCATGGTTGCCACACATCCAGCTGCCACACACCCTGACCCCCAAACCAAGCAAACTGACACATGCCATGAACACATAGCTAGACCTCAAACTTGAAACCAAATAAAAAAACGGAACGTTACATCAGAGTTACCCGCTCAGGATATCACATCACAAAACTCAGGAGGTTATATCACAAAACCTCAGGATGTTACAACATAGCCAACGACCCAGGAGATTACAGCACAAGACCCAGGAGGTCACAACAATAGAACTCAGAAGGTCATCACACAGCCCATTACCCAAGTCGTTACAACACAGGAGATTACAGCACAAGACCCAGCATGTCACAACAATAGAACTCAGAAATCATCACATAGCCCATTACCCAGGTCGTTACAACACAGGCGGCTGATAAACATACAGCCAGCACCTCAGCCACACAGGTTCTTATGAAAAAGCCAACTAATCTGCAAACATCAATTCCATCAACCAATCAAGAAATAACAACACAGCCAACCAGCCCACTTACAACAGAGCCAGCACACCACACCTCCCCACCAGTATTTATAGAGAGATGGCAGCTCCGATCACGCTTTGCTCACACAAGCACAAAGCCGAAAGCACCAGCCTGAAGATGGCGAGTGGGACCTCGTCAAAACGTCACCAAGATACTCTCAATCTTATACGGGAAAAGATCCAAACATGCCAAGATCTGCATACCTGTACCCGTGAAAATCTATGAATTCGTAGATGTATCTCGACATAATTGTGAGTTACCTTGAGGATACCTAATATAATCCAATAAAAAAAACTTTGTATGGAAGAATTTGTAGAGTTATCTATCTGTCTTTATATTCAACAGCTAAATCAAAGGACAGAATAGCAAGAATTAAAAGAACAAGGGGTGAATCTGGAATGGTGAGCTTACAAGTTCAATCATGGTATAGAAAAGACATGAAAGAACAGGGAATTAGCAGACAGAAAATGAAATTAGATGAAATATTTCTGGGAGCAGATGATAAATTGTTACGGAAAATTTACAGACTTTTATTGGAATATAAATTAGAGGAGGAACAAGTAAAAGAAATGATGTTGGCTTGGGTGAGAGATATTGGATATGCTATTAATTTGGACAAATGGCAAATCCTATGGGAGAGAAATAAAACAATAACATTGGACACATCGTATAAAGGAAATTTATACAAATTGTTTTATAGGTGGCACATCCCAACAACAAAATTAGCTAAAATGTATCCAAATTTATCTCCTATTTGGAAATGCTCCCAGATAAACGGATCGTATTATCATATATGGTGGATTTGTTGGAAAGCCTAGGAATGTTGGCATAAAATTCAAAGTTGGTTAGAAGAAATTGGTGAGATTAAACTTGAGTATAAACCGGATTTTTTTTTGCTGGGAAGCAATACAAGAGAGATACAATAAGGAACTAATGCGTCTGATAATACATGTGATCACAGCAACAAGATTAGCTTATACTCCAAAGTGGAAAGTTAAGGAAATTCCCGATGACACTGAGATAATTAAAAAGATATAGACATGCACTGAAATGGATAAATTAACATTGGAAATAAAAAATAAGGACGAAACTTTATAGCATGGGTAAATTTTACCAATGGTGGGGAAAAAGGAACGACTTAAAATTAAAATAAGGATATTAAGATAGTAGATTAGAAATATGGAAAATTGTTGTACTGTATACATGTATATATTATGTAAATTTGTATTATGTGCTATCCACAATAGATATGTATGACAAATAGGTTTCTCAGGACGATTATGTTGTTTTTAATGCTTTTGTTCAATAAAAATTTATTAAAAATTTAAAAAAAACATTTCTTCCTATCTTTTTTCTCTAGTGATGAATGGAAAAATATACCAAGAGAAAAGAGAGATTTTCCAAACATATCCAATAGCCTATATCCTTTTTTACCCTTTTTCCATTGCTTATCAGATTGATCAATTCTAGATAGAAGAAATTATCAGAGGACCAGCAAGGCAAGAAATGGAGTATTGTTGGATGTAGTTCAGACTCTAATTTACATGAGAAATGACTCTGTCAGGTATACAGGCTAAATCAGGTTACTCTTGCTACATCCTCTGCTGCAATTGGAGAAAGGTTTTATTTTTTAAAAAAAACAGAGAGAGCGTATAGTAAAGAATTGGGCTTTTATCACCCATAGCAGCATTGATTCACCCTGGGAAATCCAAGCATGGAAGTCTATGCAATATCTTCCAGGTATCTCTGAATGATTGGTTGAAATTTTTTTCTGGCACTACAGGTAGACCTCGAGTTATGACTGTAATGGAATGGATGTTGGTATAATTACCTGAGAATACCCTTTCTATCTACGCTGCAAGAGAGTCCAGGATGGGTAGATTTTTCCCCATGACATCATAGAGCTGAGTCTGCCAGTATATAAAAGCCGGCCGCCTGCTGGCTTCCCCAGCTTTAGGCGAAGGTACGTGACAGACACCGAGTGTCTATGGAAGCAAAAAAACAATTAGAAAACAACCCGACCCCCAATATCCAAAACCGGACAAACCAAGCGTGGGGCTGGACTCTCTTGCAGCATAGATAGAAAGAGCGTTCTCAGGTAATTATACCAACGCCCATTGTCATCGACTCTGCATCGAGAGTCCATGATGGGACATACCAAAGCCTGCATGAGCAGGGAGAGATCTTGTCCGGTTAGCTTACTCCACTTGTAGAACAACCTTCTGAAGTTCCCGTCTGCCAAATGCTGCTTCTGCTGAAACAAATGAGTCCCGACAATAATGTCATATGAAGGGAGACGGAGTTGTCCAGGTCTCTGCAAGAGACGTCTGTGTAGACCAAGTGGCTGAAGTAGCTGCGCTGCTGGTGGAGTGCACAGAGTTCTGGGTACCGGAAGGGACAAAGTCAGGTAGGCCTTGGAAATACATGCCCTGATCCATCTGCTCAGGGTAGGAGAAGAAGCCTTGCATCCCAAGGAGTTGGAGAGAAAGACGTGAACAAGGCCTCAATCTTCCGAAAAACAGCTGAACATTTGATGTAGATGAGAAGAGCTCTTCTTACATCCAATGTATGCCACTTATGTTCCAACTCGTGGCTTGGGTTGGGACAGAAATCAGGTAACACAATTTCTTTGGCCCGATGGAACCAGGTATCGATTTTTGGGACAAAAGTAGGATCTAAACGTAAGACCACCCTGTTCTCGTGAAAGGTACAGAGATCCTGTCTAACTGAGAGTGCTGCCAGTTTTCCATTGTAAGGCATCGACAGGTCAATGCTTAGGACTGAGTCTGTGCAAAAGGCTTATTAACCTAGCTCCGCCCACTCTGGGTGACTCCTCCCCAGTTTATGCCTGAGCAGCTAAGGATGTGGGTTTTGCCTCTCCTGCCTTTGGACTTACTATTCCAAAAACAGCCCCCTAACAAAGAAATTTCCCCTTAAGGGAAAAAAAGCCTCCATTTTGCCTTCTGTTCAAGCTTGGTGCTCTGCTTCTCAGCTGCTAATCAGGAGCTTCCAAACAGCTGAGGACTGCTCCGGGGTTCCGGAGCTGCCTGAAGAGGCTGCGGGGGGCGTTTTAAGCCCTCCGGGGTGAAGATAGAAGCTCAAACAGTCAGAGGGTCATTCGTCAGGGCGGAGGCTTCCACCACATCTATGAAGCCGCGGGGCTGTTTTTCAGCGCTCCGCAGCGAAGAGAAGTTGTTGCTTGGCCGGACGGCCATTTTCTGAGAGCGTGGGCATCGGCCACGCTCCTTCTTCAGCTGCGGGGTTGGAATTCCCTCCCCCACAGTGAAGCAAGCAGCCACACGATCCTGCGGCTGTCTTTTTTTGCAGTTTCTCTGCCAACAACAAAGAACAACAAGATCCAGGGAGAGCTCAGTTCTTCCCTAGATGAAGATAGAAGCCTCGTGGTAGTCAGGCGGCCATTTTGAAGACTCATCATGGCCGGCAGCCATTTTGAACAGGCTTCTTCTTCTCTTCCCACCACTCCTGCACCTTTTTGTCACCACCAGTTGCTATTCCTGCTGCGGACGACATCGAAGGGTAGGCGCTAAAGATCTCTAATTTCCCAGTGGGGGATTGGTTTCCCTGTCCCAAAGGAGACCGGGACCCTTGGGCTTCTGGTAGGGCTTGGTCTATCCATATTGCCCTAACAGGCCCAGGAGGGTTTGAGTCCCAGTAGGAAGAGAAATCTTTCTACTAAAGTGCTTTTGGGTAGAAGAAGGTGGTAGTTGGTGTGGGAATAGAGAAGATTTCCCCTGAAGATAATCCATAAATCCCTTTCTGTGTTCTCCTCCTGCCACAGAACTTCCAGTCAAATTTGGCCTTGCTACTCCACGATGGCTGAAGCTCCAAGGGAAATCAGAGTTTCTAAAGCGGCCAAGCCTCAAAAGGTGGCTCCTGCTGCTTCGACCAAAGGGAAGCAGCCTGTAAAGAAGTCCTCAAGGGCAGAGGAGAAGGATGCTTCCAGGTATCATCAGCATATAGCCAAGGTGCACCAAGCCTCTTCTCGTGTAACATCTGCACTCCCCTCTTCTCTGGCTGCACTCAGTGAAGTGGATTTGGAGGAGCCTGGACCTTCCTGCAGAGCTGATTTGCAAACTTGGTCCCCTAATGTATCCAGGTGAGGTGCATCTCCAGTTCCTTCTGAAGGCTATAGTCATACTGATGATCTTCAGGGAGATGAGGCACCTTGGCAGGAGCATGGACACAGTAGACAAGAGGTGGAACCTTCCTTCTACTGCATCGGCAGCCCGCCCTGCTGACCCTTCTGATCCAGATGTCCCAATGAATCTACAACTCCAGATAGACAAGGTAATCAGGAAGGGCATCTCAGAAGGTTTACAGAGAGCGACCCGTCACTCTTCAGCTGCCTTTGATTTGTCAGAGAGAAGATCCCGGGTGCATGAAGCTCTTTTGTTAGAATGAGGCTCTTCGTCCAGGGGCCAGTTTTTGGGTTTGTGGAAGACTTCGTTCCTGCTGCCTCCGTGGCTCCATCGTTGGTGGGGAAACCTGATTGGCCAGAATCCAGATGAAGGCCCTTCACAGGATGTTCCAGTGTTTACTGGTTGTTTTAAACACGCTCTATTTAGTCCCTTGTTGTACAAGGTTAGAAGCACCGCCAATTTGAAAAATGCAGATGATAAGGCCCTTACTACTCTTCCCCCTGAGGAGTCAGATGTGCTGTTCGACGAGCCTGAAGTCAGGAAGGAAGTGGTTCCTTCGCCAAAGCTGTTCCTGAAGGTAATCAAAAAGCAGCTTGAAGCTCCTGCCACAGGGCCCAATCCTTTGGCCTCTGATTGCAGGTTCTTCAACGTGGGGCCTGAACTTACCAAGACCCTCCAGGTCCCCACAGTTGACAGCCTTGGCCTCATCCTCATCTGCTCCTTCGGACTTGGAGGAAGTCCTTAAGGCAGAGGAAAAGCGAGTGGAACAGTAGCTGCAGCAATCCCATTTGGCCGCTGCCTGGGCTATCAAGGTTTCTACAGCGGCTTCTTTCTTTATGAGAACTTCGCTGAAATGGCTGAAGCAGCTGCGGGAGAGGATTTCCCCATCAGAAGTTCAGACCCAGCAGGACATCAACAAGATTATGGTGGCCACGGAATTTACAGCAGATGCCACCCTCCACAGTGCCAGATTTGCCACGAAAGCCATTGCTTCCTCGGTGGCAGCCAGGCGCACGTGCTGGCTTCGCAACTGGCAAGCTGATGGCAGGCGTAAATGGAAGCTTGCATCTGCGCCAGTCCAAGGGGAGAAGCTCTGGAGAGGTCCTTAAGCCCTTTTGATTGAGGCCAAGGACAAAAGAAAGATCCTTCCTTCACTCCTTAAGAGGGTGGAACATCGGGCTGCTCCCTATTTCAAGCACCCTCAAGCCAGAAGGGAGACAACTTCTGCTTTCCACTGGCCGTTGAAACTTGCTTATCAGCATCAAGATCCTCCTCCTGATCGCTCAGGCAAGGGCAGGCAGCAGTTTTCTTTCAAACAGCCCTTTCGAGGAGGAGGAAGTCACCCGTACTGTCGCCAACGCTAGTGCTCTCTCTAATCCCATTGGTGGTCGTTTAGCGTGCTTTGCTGACCAATGGGAAGGTATTATCTCAGGCTCCTGGGTTCTATCAATTGTGAATTCACTGGAATTCTACTCCACTCCTCCGAGTTTCTTTATCTCCTGCCCAGTATCTAAAGATGCTGGCAGGCGGAGTCTGATGGAGTCGGCCACCAGCACTTGCTGGACCTAGAGGCTATTCAGGAGGTTTCCCTCGACCAACAGGGGATGGGATTCTACTCCAGAATTTTTGTTATTCCTAAAGCCTCGGGGGGTGCAGGGTGGAGGACAATTCTCGATCTGAAATAATTCAATAAATATGTTGTTTACAGGCGTTTCAAGATGCACGCTCTTTCTTCCATCCTGGAAAGCATTCAGCAGAGGGACTTCCTCACATCAATAGACTTGATGGAAGCTTATTTACATGTTCCTATTTGTTCCTCCCACAGGACATTTCTTAGGTTTTGTTATCAGGGTCAACATTTCCAATACAGAGCCTTTCCCTTTGGGTTGTCTCCCGCTCCCAAGGTCTTTACTAAAATTCTTGCTCCCTTGGCAGCGCACCTCCGCACCCTCCCGGTGCAGTTACAATGCTATCTAGATGACCTATTAATGTCTTCTTCTTTTCAGAGCACTCAGCAGGATCTGAAGGTTACTATTTCGGTTCTGCAGAACCTGGGTTTTTCCATTGATCAGAAAAAAAGAGTCATTTCTCTCCTACTAAGCATCTCCTTCATTTGGGGGCCATTATTGACATGGGAATGTGTCAAGTGTTTCTCTCTAATGAGCGTCTGATTGGCATTCAAGGGATGATTAGGGGCATTCAGACCAAAAGTTCGATCCTGTTAGATCTTCTTTCTCAGCTTTTGGGCAAAATGATTTCCTGTATTGGAATTGTTCCCTGGGCCAGGCTTCATGCCAGGCCCCTTCAGTGGTTTTTGCTTCCCTTCCAGAAAGCAGGGTCCAGTTATTCCCCCAGGAAAGTCAAGTTGTCTAAACAAGTGTTACTTTCCTCCCATTGGTGGATGTCCAACGCCATGTCCAAGTGTCAGTCTTTCAAACTGGAATCTTGTCTGGTCCTTACTACAGATGTTTCCCTATCTGGTTGGGGTACCCATCTAGGTTCCCTCTGGGCCCAAGGGTTATGGTCTTCACAGGAACGGGTTCACAGCATCAATTGGCTGCAGCTCAGAGCTGTTAGTTTGGCCCTGACGAATTTTCTTGGTCAGGTGTCAGGGTCCAACATGACGGACAATGTGGCCACTAAGGCCCACGTCAATAGGCAAGGTGGTACCAGGTCCAGGTCCCTTATGGCAGAAGCGGACTCCCTGATTGGGTGGATGGAACGACACCTTCACTCGATCAGAGCAGAGTACATTTCTGGCTCTCATAATATACAGGCAGATTTGCTCAGCAAAATGACCATTGACCATGCAGAATGGCAATTGCATCTTTCCCTATTTCATCAGATCTACCGGAGATTTGGATGGCCGGTCGTAGATCTATTTGCCTCATCCCTTAATGGCCAACTTCCCAGATATTATACAAGGTTTTTCTCCCAGGGGGCAGAAGGGACTAATGCTTTACGTTGCAACTGGCCTTCAGGACTGCTCTACGCTTTTCTACCATTGCCGCTAATCCCAGCGGTGATTCGTAAGCTCTTGTTGGAGTGGGCCAAGATCATATTGGTGGCTCCCTTTTGCCCTCGTAGGCATTGGTTTGCTGATTTGATGGGCCTTTCCGTGATTCCCCCCTTGGCGGATTCTTGAGGAGGATATCTCTCTTCTCCAGGGGTCCCTGTCTCACCCGGAGCCCCAGTGGTTACAACTGGCAGTGTGGAGATTGAGGGGGCATCTTAAAAGGAGCCCAACTCTCCAACAAAGTTATACAAACTATTCAGGCCTCCAGGCACCCATCTACAATCCGCATTTATGAAGCTACTTGGCAATCCTTCTCAGCTTGATGTGTCAAGTCCAACATCTCACCTCTACAAGCTTCGGTGGCTGCAATCTTGGAGTTTTTACAGACTGGCCTGGACAAAGGTCTTTCACCCAACACTCTCCGTAGGCAGGTGTCAGCCATATCATCAATCTTGTCGTGTGGGAAGCTGGAACCTTTGGCTCAGCATCCTACAGTTCGTAGGTTCCTCAGAGGGGCTACCAACCTTTGCCCTCCTATGGTACACAGGTACCCTAGTTGGGACTTGCAGGTTTTGCAGTCCCTCACAAGGCCTCCATTTGAGCTACTTCAACAATCTAGTCTTCATCTTCTTACTCAAAAGGTAGTTTTCCTTGTGGCAATCACTTCAGTGAGGAGAGTCTCGGAATTGGTTGCTCTCTTGGTCCACCCAGACCTCTGCATTTTCCATCCTCATCAGGTGGTTTTACAATTGGACCCAGCCTTCATTCCAAAGGTCAACACATCTTTCCACAGAGCTCAGGAACTGGTACTCCTGGATTTCTGTCCTCATCCAGTCCATGAGTTAGAGAAGACTTGGCACACCTTGGAGGTGTGCAGAGCCTTAAAAATTTACATTAAATGTACTGCTGCCTTCCGCAGGATGGAGTCTTTGTTTTGTTCTTTCCAGCCATCCTCATTGGGGGGTAAGGTTTCTCCATCTACAGTGACCATCTGGTCAAGGCTTGTATTGTTTGGGCCTATTCCAGCAGGGTCCTGCCAGTTCCCAGGGGCATAATGGCCCATTCCACTCATAGTGTGACAGCGGCATGGCCTACACAGGCATTGGTGGAAGAGATCTGCAGGGCTGCTACCTGGACTTCACCTTCGCCTTTCATCCATCACTATTGCCTGGATTCATTTGCATCAGCGGATGTGGTGTTTGGTAGACGGGTCCTCCAAAGGGTAGTTTCGGACCGTGCCAGTCAGGACCAGTCTTAACCCTCCTGAAGACAACCCTGCTTTGGTATGTCCCATCCTGACTTGTCGATGCCTTACAAGGGAAAATGAGTGTTGTTTACCTGAATGCCACTTTTCCTTGTAGGCGAGACAGGTCAACCCCCACTCTTGGGTTGATTCCTTCCTGGGACCACGGAGGAGGGGGGAGGGTCCTGCAAACTTTCTTGTTTTCTTCTTCCTTCACTAGAGGCAACCCGGTCTGTCACACAAACTTCGCATAAACTGGGGAGGAGTCACCCAGAGTGGGGCGGGGCTAGGCTAATAAGCCTTTTGCACAGACTCAATCCTAAGCAGATAAGGAAGAGTACTACCCATCCTGACCAGCCTCACCTACAAGGAAAAGTGGCATTCAGGTAAACAACGCCCATTCTGATACTCTCCGGGCTGAAGTAATAGCCACTAGAAAGGCCACCTTGAAGGTCATGATCTGAAGTGACACCAATCTGAGGGGTTTGAAAGGAGACTATTATGAGATGTACAGAATAACCCTTGAGTAACAAGGATGTGCACATGGAAACATTTATGAGAGTAGTTATGAATAATTATTCAGCCACACACAGATATACTAAATTGAGTTAAAGTTTACTTTAAGAAATAGCAGTCCAATAAACAGTCTAGGTCACATACGTTTTAAAATCTAAAGAATATCCAATTACAAAGTCTTCTTACCGATTGCCTTTGTCATTTATAGTAAACGAAGATATCGAAGTATAAGCACAGCATAAATACAACAGAGAACCTTAGATAACAACAGAATGTCAGAGCGCGCAAGCTATGATCTCTAGCTCCCTCTTATGGTAATTTGCAATATAATCAGCCAATTGGAATATAGTATAAATCAATGCAGTGATTTTGTCTTAAAGCTACAAACATACATTGTTGGTTTATATATTGCCAACCCAACTAATTGGTGTACAGATTCCTAACAGAGACCCCGTAAGTGCTTGAAGCACCTTAGGAAGCTCCCACTTGGGGTAGCTGTGAACCACCAGGGGATGGAGATTAGAGGCCCCTCTTAAAAACCTACGCACAGATGGATGGTGGGATAGGGAAGAGAAGTTTTCCCAGTGCAGAACTGATGACAGAGTTGCCTCCTGGCAGCAGAGGATGTTGAGCAAGAGCCCCTTATCTAGTCCATCCTGAGGGAATAGCAATACATCTACTACTGATGCCCTCAACACCAATTGCAGAAAACTTTCCATGTGGCATTGTAAATGCGTATTGTGGAAGGTTTATGGGAAGCCTGATCATCATAATCCCCCCAGTCATACTAGGTGGAGGGACCACTGAGCTCCTGATTCCTGGCATATCCTTTATGTAGAAGGGAATAAGCTGGGAACAAGGACTGACCCCTCCCTAAAAGACAAAGGAGCTGCTGGAAGCCTTCTGCTAGGCCCTGCCTGATGACTACAGAGACCATAACTCTAATATCACTGAGCCCACTGCCAGAGGGGGGATCAGCCGGGCATAGACCTGCCGCTGAAGGAGTAAAGGTAGCTTCAGGTCTAGGCCTATGGGCGCCCTGGGAGATCTGACCAAGGGGGAGACTTGGAGGAGCCTACTTAAAATTAGGCCTAGATCTATTAAATCTTTCAGACAAAATTATTCTTCTACTCTTTCAGGGGACTAGGCATGGAGATGAGTAGAGGTGGTGGCTTCAGCCTCCCTTTCCCTGTAACCAACCCCTGGGCCAACCTGCAGATCCAATGGGTGAGAAGCCTGTTGTAAATGACCTATTTGCTCCAGAGTTTTTTGAAATTGCCTCTCCAGGGCAGCATATCTTCTCTTCTCTGCCCTGAGTTCAGCCTTGGAAGTTTTCTTGGGCACCAGTGCCTTGGCCCTGATTTTTGCAGCCTCCTCTCTCTGAGCAGACTAGCCTCTCTGCCTCTTTCTCTTTCGCACCTGAGGGCCCTGATCTTCCAGGGCCGAGAGTTCTGTGTTGGCCCTGTCTGACTCCATGTTGGACGTAGGAAGGACACAAGAGGTGCAACCCTTGTTTATGTGCCTCCTATCCTGCACCAGGCACTTGGGAACAGTAAAAACTTCTTTTTAGGAGAGGAGTTTCTGAAGAAGGCCCAATTCAAAATGGCCGCCCTCCACGTGCATAGTAGCTGATCCTCACAAAATGACCCCCACATGTGTGTGAATCCCTGGAGGGAAAACCCCAGGGCTGCAATGGCTCCTTAGGCTATAGAGACAGACAGAAAAAAACACCTTCTGCCTCTCTCCAATCAGCTGAGAGGAACTGTGATCAATGGCTGTAGCTTCGGAGTCAAGCAGCCAGCAAATTAGCTGTGAACAACTGCGCGGGAGAATTCCAATTGCTTCCCTCACCTGCAGCCTTTCAATGGCAGCGCCGGGGATCCGCTTTCCATGTGTATTGCTGTACTGGAGCCCCGGGAGCATTTTTTTAAAGATCTTTTTTCCTGTTGCTGATGAATGTGTGAAATATCCAACACTGCTTCCTAGACATGAGCTCAATCCACGGAGCTGAGTCAAAGCTGGGGGAGCCAGCAAGGGGCCATATACTAGCAGACTTAGCTCTATGATGTCATGGAGAGGAGTCTACCCATCTTGGACTCTCGATGCAACATCGATGAGAACTTTCCCATCACAGTTGCAACTCATGATAGTCAGAAAGTGGTCAGTCACATTATGAATCCAATTTTATGATCTTTTTTGCAGTAGTCATTAAGAGAATGCCATGGTTATTAAGATTTACTTATGATTTACTATGCCATGATTTACTATGGCCTGTTTTTGCTGAAAAACAGAAATTTTTGAGAGCAAAACTGTCAAAAATTGTGGTCATGTAACTATGGGGCACTGTATATGGCTATAAATATGGCCCAGTTGTCAAGTTTCTAAACTGCAGCCACATGACTGCGGGGTGGTGGTGGACAGTTTGAACTTCAAATCCAGGTTGTAAGTAACTCCAAGTTAGGTCCGTTGGAACCTTGAAAAGTCAAGAATTCCCTGTAAGACGGTGAAATCAATTACCCAGAGAGGTGATAGCCTCTCTTTACTGGATGGGATCAAATAAAAATTAGCCATTTGTTGGGGATTCTTGTGCTGACAAGAGAATATTTTAAAAGGCTGAATGCAGGCTTAACATGCTGTGAAGATGCAAGGGTTTCATTGAGTCTGCAGGATTGGTGGGCTGCATTTGGTTTTAAGTTCTACAAATGACAGACAGCCAGACCTGGAAGACATGCCCAACAAACATCCAGCGCACCTAGAAGCACTCTCAAAGGTGCTTTTTTAAAACTATGATCTGGATGACTGAGAATCTCCATAGACATTTAGAAGTACTGTGGTTGCTCTCTGCAACAGACTGCCCAAACTGGAGGAAGGTAGCAGATTTGGGAGGTATTACATGAGCCAAAACCACCGGATCAGCAAGCGAGAACCTGGAGGCCAGAAAAACTTGGACAACTGTACAAATGGCTCAGCTTCTGCAGTTTAGTATTTCCTCCTATGTTCAGGAGCTTAGCAGTGAGGATATTAGTGTCTGTTCTGTGGAGCTCCCAGTATGGACCTATTTTTTTGTGATCCTTTTCTTTATTACTTTTTAATCAAATAATTTAATGTTAAAGAAGAAAATTTAAAAACAAATTAAAAGTACAACTAAAAATATGAACTAATAAGTAAAAAAGGAAAAATCTGTCTTATATTTTATTCTTATCTTTTAGCTACTGGTTTAACAATGAATTCACTACTATAGTATGAATACAAGAAATTATTGTAAGAGATCATAAAATCTCTGCCTTAACATATATTGCTGCATCTTTTGAGTGGAGAATATTGTCTTTTCCAAAACAGATAAATCACATATTTCTGACAACCATTCCTTGTTCTCTTGAAAAAAACCAATATATATAGAAAACATTTTTCCACCACCCTGGCAAATGTTCTGCATAATACAGAACATTTCTCACACCAAAGCAATGGTTATGATTCATTAGCCACTTCGTTTTTAGTCAGATCCCAGCAAACTTTGTGGTGACCTAAAAAATCAATCACCAAAAGCCCATATGAGGTTGAAGCCACCACCTTCAAAGGAGGAAAGTTAATTCTACCTGCAACCTGTTAAGGTTTCAGAACAGAACCTCCGTTTAGCATTAGAAAAGGTGAAAAACAAGTAGAGATACTATTATAAATCAGCTTTACTAATATTCCTAAATCCCACCCCTTTGCTGAAGACAAATTTCTGGTTAAACACAAGCTATTATCAGTTTGGATTTGTACTTTTGCTTAGGCTAACCCATCTGACAAAATAGCCATAAAGGTAAAGAGATGATGGTATCATATATTTCACTCCAAACTTTCTTGAGAAGACTGTATGAGACAAAGGGAATATAAATAAAATGGTGATTTTTAGGAAATTGAACTATCAAATGATTTCCAGCTAAGAGTGATGAAAAAGATTAGCTATGTCAATGGCTATGGGAAAAAAAATACTGTGCAAGTACAAACTCAAAATTTCCTTTTTCCCTTCCACCAGGTAAGAATAAATTATTCTATCCAATGCTCACTAAGCCAAGGACGCAGCAGGAGTCGTGTAGCAGGCAAACGTTTTTTCCATAATGAGCTAGGCATATTTAGGGATTTTCTCTGGTCATCTTTCTTGCAGAAACTAAGATGACTTAACCCAAAGCATTTTGTAATAGGATCAGAACCAACTGTAACAGAACTATCCAACAGAATTCTCCAGACAATCTTCATTCCATTTTTTTTTTCAAAACAGCTCCCAAGAATTACAGTACATATCTACCACATTGGAAGTTCACTTCATGAAACATTCTGGTTCGGTAGTAAATTATCCAGATGATGGAATTTTATAACTGAGTGAAAGAAGACAGTTATCCCTTCTCCTTTTCACTGCTCTGAATGGAGTACATGGAAAGAGCAATAGCATTTAGCATTATACTGCTTGTATCACGGCTTAAGAAACTCAGTATTTAAAACTACTTAGCAGCTGTATCTCAATTTCTTACAATATACCTAGATAATTCCTTTCCCCTCTCCAAAGTATTTAACAGAAATGGCAGTTTCTTCAGAAATTTCATGCCAAAGCTTGAGTTTAATTAGTATCCTTCTTTGTGCTGCTTCATTCTTCTCTTAGAATATGTATAGTACATACATACATACACACAAACACATACACACACACAAATATGAGATACACATTTGTATCATTTTTTTGACTTTTTAACATTAATAAAATCAAGTGTAAACCTTTTCAGCTTAAAATTGTTTATTCTAAACCATTTTAAATATTAGAAGCTACTAGTAGCAAACAGGAATGTTAAGCATTTCAGAAAGTCTCTTTGCATAACTACAGTATTAATTTGTGGATAACTTGTGTTTGATCCGAAGTTACTTTTATTTAACTCAGAGATCTGGGTAAGAATCTCAATTTGGAACGCTATTTCAAGCACATTGACTATGTATTGTAAACACATATAGACTTTTGACATTAATTAGTCTATATGTGTTTACTTTTTACCTCTAACAATTTCAAATTAAAGAACAACAGCTGCCAACATATCTTTATGACTCATCTAGAAAGATAATGGCATCAAAAGGCTCTCTGGCTGGAGCAGGATGGGGGTAGTGCATCCATCCTTGCTCTACTTGATCTCTTTTGATACCATTGACCGGGGATTCTCCTGGGACTTCGGGGGATGGGAGTGGGAGGTCTTGTGCTGTCTTGGTTCCTTCCTCTGCGGCTGCTGTTGATAGGAGGAGAGAGATCCAACCCTCGCCCACTGCTTTACGAGGTTCCACAGGGCTCGGTACTCTCTCTGCTCATGTTCAACATTTATATGAGACCGCTGGGTGAGATCATCTGTCACCATGGACTCAGGTATCACCAATATGCTGATGATACTCAGCTGTATATCTTGATCCATGGTGAGTTAAGTGTTGCTGTGTCCTCCTTCTTGCAGTGCCTGGAGGCTGTTAGGTGCTGGATGGGGAGCAATGGGTTGAAACTAAACTCTTACAAGATCGAGTGGCTCTGGGTCTGGAGTTTGTTGGTTCAGGGAGAATTTAGTCTTGGTTGGTTCAGAGAACCTTTAGTCTTGGATGGGGTGGTACTACCCCAAACAGACCCTGTGCATAATCTAGGGGTTTTCCTGGACTCACGACTCCTGTTTGAAGAGCAAGTGGCGGTCGTGGCCAGGAGGGCCTTTGCGCAACTGCAGATTGTGCACCAGTTACACCCTTTCCTGGATCAGTAATCCCAACTCACAGTCACTCATGCCCTGGTCACTTTCCGTCTTGATTATTGCAATGCGCTCTACATGGGGCTGCCCTTGAAGAGCATCCAGAAGCTCCAGTTGGTGCAAAATGCAGCAGCTCGCATGGCTTTATGAAGACCCCGGGGTGCACATGTATCACCTCTCCTGCAGGAGCTGCATTGGTTGCCAATTTGCTTCCAGGTGCAATTCAAGGTGCTGGTTGTCCCCTTTAAAGCCCTTCATGGCTTAGGTCTAGGTTATCTAAGGAAACATCTCTTGCCAGTGACATCCCATTAGAGCAAGGAGGCAGGAAATGCTGCAGGTCCCACCCCTGAGAGAGATACACTTGGTGGGACCTAGAAGAAGGGCCTTCTCTGTGGTGGCTCTGTCTCCCTGGAACATCATTCCCCCAGAGATTAGAATGGCCCCCTCATTAATACTATTCCAAAAGGCACTGAAGACCTGGTTTTGCCAGTGGGACTGGGGAACCCAGAGAGGGATGGAATCCATCAGATGGCTAGTATGATCCGCTGTTGTCGGGGTGGGGGGACGGGAGTTGTTTTTTGTTTTTTGTTTGTTTGTTTTCCCCCAAATTTTGTTCTATTGTACTTTACTAATTTATTTGATTCTTTTTGCTAGTTCTCATTGTTTTTATTTTTATTTTTTGTTTTAAATATGATTTTACATTGTGTAAGCCGCCTCAACTCGGCGACTAGGCGGCAATATAAATCAAATAATTAAATAAACAAACAAACAAATAAATGTACTCACATTTGTATTTGAACAAAAGCTACACCTTGACTTCTGAACCAAGATCCCAAGTATAATATATGAAATAAATGTTAGATTTATTATGAGAGCCATCAAATAACTCAGGATCGTCAAAGGATTGCCAATTCCACATTTAAGGAACTAAAAATCAGCTTGGTTAGGCATGCTTCTCCCATTTCTGGCTGACATTGCGATGGGACCAGAAGCAGAGAACAGAGTTCTCTGTCCCTGCGCTGGCTTCTCATTGTTTGTGGGCTCTGAAGGGAGCCGAAAACTGCCCTGGAAAGCTCTCCAATGGAAATCCGGAGCTTTTTCCCTCTATGTCATGATGGAGAGAAGGAGGCTAGTCAAAATGGCTGCCACAAAGTTGGGACAGCTGTGACCATCTAAGAGCTGTGGAGGAGTGGAGATAGTGAATGGTGTCTGGAGCAGGGTGAGAAGAACCTTCTTTATCTAAAACTTAACCCCAAAAGACTATCTAAAAAGGAATATACTGTTATTTTTAAAGCAGCGGCACAAGCATTTGGAGAAAAAATTTTAAAATTGAAAAAAAAAGGGAGAAGGCAAATGTCTGGAAAATATGGAAAATTGGAATTTTAAAATGTATTGAAAAGGCATTTTAAAATGCTGGAATCATATAGTTAAAATACAAATATTATCTTACTATTTTGGATTGCTATTTTTAAAATAGGAGAAAACTGGTTAAAATTGGAACAGCGCGCCACCTGCTGACAGAAGGAAGGAACAACCTACTCCCAAAGTTGGAAATGTTATGAAGTGATTTTGAAGATTTTTATGTAAGATTGAATTTATAAACTTATGAAGTTTTTGGAAAATCCCAGAGACAACCCAGAGGCCCCAGAAAATTACATTATAAAACTGAACTGGTGGAAACATTTATGAATATCTTAGATACCTTGGATTATCTAAAAGAAATAGATTAACTTTTGAACTCAAAGACTCCTGGACATTAGATTTATAGCTTGAAACATGAGGCTTGGTTTATTGTTGGACAATTAGGACAAAAAAAGGAATAAATAAGAATAAAGATGAGTGAGATATATAGAGAAATTGTGTCAGAACTACAAGATATAAAAGACATTCTGAATAGAGGAGTTGTGGACACTTTGAACAAAATACAGGGCATGGTAGAAAAGCTGGAAATGGGAGTTGCAGACAGCAGAGATGCAAGCAACAGAAAGAATCAAGAAACTCTGGAAGAGGAGGAGCCAACTGGAAGTACAATCAGATAAACAGAATGGATGATACAACAAATGAAAATAAAAGGCAACAAGAAAATAAAACTTAATATGATAATTATCGAGGCAATAAAATAAGGGGGGGAATGTTCTAAGGGGGAAATTACAGAAAAGGAATCTCAGAGAAAACATGCTAAGAGGATAGGGGTAAGATTAGGCATTTGGAAAAAGAGACAATCAAATTTAATAGAGAAGGGAGGAATGAGTAAGGGGAAAGGTAAAATAAAAATAGAAAATGAGAGAAGCTAGAAAAAGATGAATTAATTCTCTAATGAGAACAAGAGATGATGGCTGAAAAAGATAAGGATTCCACATGAATGTATGTATTAATATTTAAGATGTACAGTATAATTGTTAATAGTAATAAATATGAAATCAATATGGTATTAGAGGATTAGCATTAAAGATATACAACTGAACTGTAAGATATAAGAAAACTAATATTCTGAGGTAAGAAAAGAAATAACATGTGGAATTTGAGAGATTTGAAAATAAGGTGAAATATGCTAATAGGGGAGAATAGTATAACTAGAATGGTATAATATGTTAAATGTCAATAGGATGTATATTGTTTGTTTTATTATAATTGGGAATAGGAAGAAATTTTGTTTTAGGTGTAATGGTGTCAAAACCAAGAACTAAAAAGGGGATAAATAGAAAACATAAATTAACATGAATTTATGAATGGCTATTTGAAATATACAATTAGTTAAATATTGCAAATATGACTATGAATATAGACTGTATAACAAAAGAAGGGAAATTAAGAATATAGAGACTGATACAAAACAGTACATGAGAATATTGAATAATTATGATTCATAATATGCATTAATATCAAATCATGTAAGAAAGCTAATATCAAGGTAATATTACTGTCATGTTTGTTCTAAAATGTAAAATAATCTGGAACCATATTGCTCATGAAACAACGTGTATATATAATTTGTTGAACATTGCAAATATGACTATTAATATAGAATCCATAATAAGAGACATTAAGGATATAGAGATTGATACAAAATAGTACATGAGAATATTGAATGATTAAGACTGATAATATGTATTAATATCAAATTATGTAAGAAAGTTAATAATATCAATATGGAAATATTGTCATGTTTTAAAATGTAAATCACCATGGAACCACACTGTTCACACAATGATGTGTTTATAGAAACAAAATAATGTATTTTTAAAAAAGGTATGCTTCTCCCATAATTGCAGTACTAAAATTGGGGAAACCATTATTAGTGAAACTGTTCTGCTAATTGTTAAGTGTAAGGAATTGCTACTCTTTATATACTTCTTGTTAACCTGAACTCATAAAATGTTCCTTCTCATACTTCCGAGCCACAAATGAAACTATCAGGTTTCATCTTATATCCAATGCTCCAATTGCTGTGCTCCCTTCAAAGTCCAAGAAAGAAACACTTAAACTCCAATTGTTAGAGTAAAGATATCTTTTACTGGAAATCAAAGTGGTAGCAACAAAAGAATTCTGAATCTGAGGAAATGAGCGCGAAAAACACATATACAAAGTGATGGCAACGTTCCCACCCCCAACAGTCCATATTGCTCCTCCAATGGGAAATGGTGCATAACATCATGTGGGCATCTTCAGGTGGTGATGAGGCCTCTGTCCGTTGACCTTGGCATAGTTTGATAAAGAGTCGCGGTTGCGCATAGCAAGGAATAGAAAAGCAAGGAATAGAAACTTAAGCAAGACTCCCCCTCCCCTAGATATACAGTTTCGTTTCCTACTCACTCCAGCACGCTTCCCAAATATATCATGGCCCACTGCCCCCTCCCGTTACTTATGGCAGCCGAAAGATGCAAACATAAGAAAGGAAATAAAGGAAGAAATCTTGAAGGCTGACATTCGGCCCTCCTGCAAAAAGACGTTAGTCCTAAAAAATATAAGAATAAAAAATAAGATGTTACAAACAAATTTAACAACAGCATTAATGTTCAGGGTTTATCAGGATACATGGTGCGAAACGCCTGCACCAGCCGGGGAGCTCTAACATCTCTCTCGTCTACCCATTCAGACTGGGAAGAAGGAAGATGCTTCCACGCAACCAAATATTGGACTCGACCCCTCTTCTTCCTAGAATCCAAAATTTCTTTAACTTCGAAATGTTGTTCACCCTCAATGAGCAATGGTACAGGGGGGGCTACTTGAGTAGGCCACAGATCAGATGTACGTTCAGGCTTTAACAAACTAACATGGAAAACAGGATGGATCCGACGGAGGGTTTTTGGCAGTGTCAATTGAACTGCCACAGGATTCACAACTCGTTCAACCGGAAAAGGTCCCACATACTTAGGTCCAAGCTTTTTCGATTTCTGTGTGGTCTGCAAAAATTTGGTTGATAAAAACACCTTATCACCAACTTGATATGGTTTTTGTGGACGTCTCTTTTTATCTGCAAATTTTTTATGAGCTTGATGAGCATCATCCAAAGCCTTGCGGGCAACTGGCCAAGTTATCTGGAGATGCCTTATCCACTCATCCAATGAGGGAATGTTAGATTTCTCTTGCGGAAGCTCGGGTATGGGTACAAAGTCTTGTCCCGAGGCCACTCTAAATGGAGTGAATCCGGTGCTGCTATGTACCGAATTATTGTATGCCACCTCAGCAAAAGGCAGTAAGTCAGTCCAATCATCCTGCTGATAATTAATGTAACATCTCAGATACTGTTCCAGTACCGAGTTAGTTCTCTCGCAGGCCCCATTGGTTTGTGGATGATGGGCGGAGCTTAACCCCTGGGCGGAGCCTAGTAACTTTAGGAACTCTTTCCAGAAATTTGAAGTGAATTGGACGCCCCTATCAGAGATTATGCGTTCAGGAACTCCATGTAACCTGTAGATATGCAGAATAAACAACTTAGCTAACGTCTTCGCTGACGGGATCTTCGCGCAGGGTATAAAGTGTACCTGCTTGGAAAACAGATCTGTCACTACCCAAATGACTGTATTTCCTCCACTGTCAGGTAATTCTACTATAAAATCCATGGAGATTTCCTTCCATGGGGCCATTGGTCTAGCCACATTCTGCAATAAGCCTGCTGGTTTACCAGGCGGCCGCTTAGCCGAAGCACAAATAGGGCAGCTAGCGACATAAGTCTCAATGTCCTTTTTCAACGTGGGCCACCAGAATTGCCTTTTGACCAAGTGTAGGGTCTTCACGAACCCAAAATGTCCACAAGGTTTAGAATCATGAGCTTGATGTAAAATTTCGGGTCTTAGTTTTCCCGGTACATATAATTTGGCCCCCACCCAGGCCAATCCATCTCTAATGGTACAGTCATTCGAGTGGGTTAGGAACCAATCATCAAGTTTTAGAGCTTCTTTCAATTGTGCCGATAAATCGGTTGACAAATCAATCTCTTTTTTCTTCTGAGCTCTGGTAACCATTGGAGCTGCCAACTGTTCGGTTGGGATGATAGGTCTTACCACTTCTTGGCGAGCACTATTATACTGAGGTAATCTGGACAAAGCATCTGCCATGAAGTTCCTTCCACCAGGAATGTACTTTAAAGAAAAATTGAACCGCTTGAAATGTTGCGCCCAGCGAACCTGCTTGGGAGACAGTTTCCGAGGCGTTTTCAGAGCCTCCAGATTTTTGTGATCTGTCCAGACCTCAAAAGGGTGTTTGGCTCCTTCTAGAAAATGCCTCCAAGTTAACAAAGCCCATCGAACTGCAAAACCTTCTTTTTCCCAGATGGCCCACCTTCTCTCGGTTTCAGTTAGTTTACGGGAGGTATAAGCGCATGGTTGCAGGTATCCTTTTTCATTTACTTGAAGTGGCACCGCCCCAACGGCTACGTCACTCGCATCAGCTTGGATTACAAACGGAACGTCCATGTCTGGGTGCTTAAGTACGGGTTCAGCAGCAAACAGACGTTTCAGTTTCTCAAAAGCAGCTTGACACTCCATGGACCACTCCAGTGGTGTACTGGGCCTCGGTTTCACCTCCCCTCTGGTTTTAAGGAGATTCGTGATAGGCATCGCGATCTTCGCAAAAGCAGGAATAAATTGACGGTAAAAATTTGCAAATCCCAAGAAACTTTGCAGTTGTTTCCTGGTACGGGGAGGGGCCCATTCCAAAACTGCCTGCACCTTCCCCGGGTCCATTTCTATGCCGTCGTGCGATATGCGATAGCCCAAATAGTCAATTTTCTCCTGGTGAAATTCACACTTTGACAGCTTGGCATACAACTGAGCTGCTCGAAGTTTCTCCAGGACTGACCGCACTAGTTTTACATGCTCATCACGAGTCTCTGTGTAGATAAGAATATCATCAAGATAAACTAACACTCCTTTGTACAAATGCTCTTGCAATACTTGATTTATCATTTGCATGAATACTGCAGGCGCCCCCTGTAGGCCAAATGGCAGGACGTTGAATTGAAAACAACCCATCGGGCAGTTGAAAGCAGTCTTCCACTCATCCCCTTCTTTGATTCGGATTCGGTAGTATGCTTCTCTCAGGTCGAGTTTCGAAAAAATCCTTCCTTTAGCGAGGTGGGCCAGCATGTCCTTCATCAGGGGGAGGGGGTACACGTTCTCCGAGATGGCGTTTAGGTTACGGTAGTCGACCACCAAGCGTAAGGAGCCATCTTTCTTCTCCCGAAACAACACTGGAGCTGCCACCCGGGGCCTAGCAGGTTGGATGAAACCACGTTCTAATTTTTTTTCAACGAATAACCGCAATTCTCCTAATTCCCATGGGGTCATTGAATACAGTTTCGGTTTTGGGAGTTTTACTCCGGGCAAGAATTCGATACTGCAATCCGTTGAGCGATGAGGGGGGAGCTCATCCGAGGCCTTCTCACTGAACACCTCCTTTAAGTCCCAGTATTCCTCTGGAATTTTCTCCTCCCCTTTCAGGATCTCAGTGCCAGTAGAAGCCAATTCTGTGGGATTTTTGGGTCTCAATTTGGATTGCCTCTCCCCTTCTGGGGGTTGGTCTGTACGTATGCGTAGTGATCCCCTCCTCCAATTAACATGGGGGTTCCATTTCCGGAGCCAAGGCAAACCCAGTATTAAGGGGCGCTCCATCCCAGGGGCCACAATAAAACACAGAGTCTCTTTATGGTTCCCCATTGTCATCTCCACTGGTTCCGTTATAAAATGAGCAGGTCCACCCCCAGCTACCGATCCATCCAATTGGCAAAAAGCTATGGGCGTCTTCAGAGTCTTTAGCCTTAAGCCCAGCTTCTCTACCACCTTTGAACTGATTACGCACCTTGTGCACCCAGAGTCTAACAAAGCCAACATGTCCCCTTCAGCCCCTGACATGGGTACCCTTAATCTCACTGGAATGGTCATAGGGCCCTGGTTCGGACTTACCAGTGCGTCGTCTTCCAATTCGGATTCACTCCCTTCAGAAGAGGTTGGAGTTCCCAACCCCCCTCCTTTTTGAGGGGTGACCCCTACAACCTCCTCCGCTTTTAGCGCCGATCCACGAGGCGTGGCTGGAGGCCTCTCAGACCTTCTCCTTCCTCCTGGCGCCCCTTTTGGTTCCAGCTTGGCACGGCAGTCTGCAGCCCAGTGGCCCTCTTTTTCGGAAACATGCTCTGGTCCTGGGTTTTGCTGCTGGTCTTCCCTTTAGAGGTTTTAAGGCTTCTTGAGGCCTGGTGAGAGGGGAATTCTTCAAAACAAAATCCCCCCAGTGTCTGTTTCGGGTCAGGTCAATCTCCACCTCTGCTGCCAGCACGTACCACTGCTGCAGCTCACCAGGGTCTCTTCTGGCCACACAGCGTTGATAAACATCTTCATTTAGCCCATCTTTAAAAGTTCTATCAGGGCTCCCTGGGACCAGCCGCGGATATGGCACGCCAGCTCTCTAAACTCCTGGGTGTAATCAGCTACTGACCTTCGCTCCTGATTTATGGTTTTCATCCTGATTCTAGCCTTGCGTTCAGCTAGAGGATCTTCAAATCTAGTGCGCAATGCTGTCATGAACTGGTCATAATTCAACAGCTGAGGGGCATTATCATTATGCAAAGTCACCATCCACTTTGCAGCCGTTCCCTCCAGAGCCCTGGTCACACACCTGACTTTGGCCGCTTCTGAGGAAAAATCCTGCCCATACTCCTCCATATGGCTCCAAACTTGTGCTAGGAAAAATCCTAATTCCTGGGGGTCCCCTCCATATTTTACTTCCAACGGAGGCACTTTTGGAGCTCTACGCCTTTTGGCAATTATCCCCCCAGCCGGGGGGGCCCTGTGCTGCTACTGCTGCCTGTTGCGCCGGCCCAGGTTGATTTATGGGAGTGGCTGCTCTGGTTCTTCTGCCTGGGGCTACCTCCCCCTCTTCCCCCTCATACCTTTGATCAGCTTGAGCCTCTCCGGCAGCTTCATGTAAAAGTTGCATGGCTTGCATTAGTAAGAAACCTCTCCGTTCCTTCTCCTGCCATGGCTCATCCTTCCCCCGACGACGGGTCGTGGTCACTCCTGGAGGGGGCCTTTCCTCAGGATCCTTCCAACCGACTCCCAGGGACCATTTAGGCTTCACAGCTGGGGTTTCGCCAAGACTTAGCTCTGCTAAGAAGTCGGCCTCTTCTGCTCCCTCCATCAACAGGGATTCTGGTCCTCCAGTCGCTCCCTGGTCTTCTTGGTCGCTGGCTGGACTAGACATTGTTTGTTTGCGAACCCCCTCGGAAGAAAATTTGGGTTTTCTCTGGGTGGGCTGGTAAAAGTGAGATTCAGAATAATGTCAGCAGGTGCTCCCTTCAAAGTCCAAGAAAGAAACACTTAAACTCCAATTGTTAGAGTAAAGATATCTTTTACTGGAAATCAAAGTGGTAGCAACAAAAGAATTCTGAATCTGAGGAAATGAGCGCGAAAAACACATATACAAAGTGATGGCAACGTTCCCACCCCCAACAGTCCATATTGCTCCTCCAATGGGAAATGGTGCATAACATCATGTGGGCATCTTCAGGTGGTGATGAGGCCTCTGTCCGTTGACCTTGGCATAGTTTGATAAAGAGTCGCGGTTGCGCATAGCAAGGAATAGAAAAGCAAGGAATAGAAACTTAAGCAAGACTCCCTCTCCCCTAGATATACAGTTTCGTTTCCTACTCACTCCAGCACGCTTCCCAAATATATCATGGCCCACTGCCCCCTCCCGTTACTTATGGCAGCCGAAAGATGCAAGCATAAGAAAGGAAATAAAGGAAGAAATCTTGAAGGCTGACAATATACATGTCCAAAGTAACAAGACAGAGAGTATCAAACAATATGGCAAGGACTATGAATCAATCCTATAGAGAAATGATTCTTAAGGCAAGTCTTATTGGATTTATAAGACAAATGATAGCTTGATGCTGTTAATGGAATGAAGATTTAGTTATCCACATAATATTTGTAATTAATGGGGAACATAACATAAAACTGTAAAAATACAATAGTTGGAACAGCGAAACAATATTTTAACTTTTTCCCAAGCTAGAATGGAGCAATAGGATTCAGGAACCTATTTAGAAATGGGGCCATGAACAAGTACCTTCATGAACCCCACTCCAATCATCCCTAGCTTTAAAGAAAAACTTTTCAGGAAACTGGTTTCATACAAGGAATAAAGATAAAGCTTAGAAGGACTATGCATGTGCATACAGAACACAAAAATTACATTTACAAATACAGAACCATTACATTTTTGTTTGAATCTCATAAATTTCAGTAATGCTGAATTCTGACTTTATACAATTAAATATTCTACCATAGTTCTTTAAAATACAAGCAAAGAAATCTTCTGACTTGTTCAGAGCTCTGACATCCAAACACTTTCACTTTCAATTTCATGACTTTTCAGAGAAAGAATTTTGCATTTAAAAATTTTACTCTGTGGAGGAAAAATGCAAAATACAGATGAAGCTCAAATTATTCAAGACAGCTATAAACAGAATCACAATACATTTCTTCTAAACTGAACTGTATTGAAGATTTTCTTCTGCACAGTAAATTTAAATGACATGCCATGATATTCACCTTTTTATCCCATATGTGTCCCAGAAAGGACACGATAAACTGCACAAAGCTGGAACTTCTGGTGGCGTTCTTGTCGACAACGAATCAGAGACCGCAATCGTGCTTACCCTGTTGGAGGAGTCCTTAAAGGACCGGATCCATCTGACCTACCTCATAGGGGTGGGGGAAGAGGGGGAGACCACCAGCTGGGTTGAGGTGAGCTGCATCTCCCCTCCCTGGCTTGGTAAACTCCCCTAGAAGACAGGGAGAAGCGGCAGTCTTTAATGGCTGCCCTGAAGACGGGAAACTGACGGGACACAGGTTTTGTTCTGGAGAGAGAAAGTGGTGAGCAGCGTTTAACTGGATAAAAGACTTTGAACATTCTTTTTGAAAACCCCCAAAAAGCGGAAAGGAGCCCTTGTTTGGAAGAGTGGTAGTGGTGAACGAGAAATAAGAGGAAAATATAGAGTAAAGAAAAAACGGAAATAAAAGAAGTATATATAATTAGAGACTAAATTTGGAATAACATACAGAATTGGACATTAATCAGGCATTAGATAAAATGCTGGACTTATTTGGAATTGATAAAATGTAATATTAATACTACGGAAAAGTGATTTAAAATAAGAGAATTCTAAGAAGAAAGTGATATAGAGCACAACCTAAGGGTTAATGATTTCCTTCTTTTATGTTTCTATGGAAAATTATTGGTTGTATAAACAAAATCCCTGGAAGCTTATAAAAAAGAAGGGGAGATTACAGTAAAATATAAAAGAATGCTATAATTTGGGGTTGTTGGAGGTTGATTGTGACAAGAAAACAGAAGAAAGAGAAAGTGAGATAAACAGAGACTTTTGACAAGGACTATAACAGAAAAACCTCATCATTAATAAAATAAATAATAACTTAATAGACCAAAGAAATGGAAGAAATAAGCAAAGAATTTAAGTCAGAGCTCCAAACTGTGAAAAATGTTTAAAGAAAAAATGAGACTGGTGGAGATAATGTTGTTACTCACAGTAATAGCATCACAGCTCGCAGAAGAACAAAGGAAGCTCAGAGAGGATGAATTAAAAGAGGAAAATAACAGCCTTGATGAATATGAACAAGGACCATTGTCAAAAGACATAAAAGGACTTAAAACAGAGACACTGACAACAGAGACAGCAAATAAAAGAGATAAGACACCCAAGTTCAAGAAGAAGAAGGGAATTATACAAGAAGAAATTCCAAAAAAGAGAACTGAAAAGAGGGGGGAAACATGGCTGACAGGCAGTGGGAAATAAAAATAAAATCAGAAGGAATACTGCACCTGTTGTGTGCAGAGCATTGGCCTCAACTAGCACCCTCCACACAACAGGAAGTATAGACATCGAAACCATCTTAAAATTACGGAGACTCTCCAAACTAGGCCAGTTACCAGCAGCCTAGGAAACACCTGGTACAGAGCCGTTAAGATACTCATACCGCAAAAACCGCTTAAGCAAGTAGAGGCACAACATAACCATATTAGGCTATATGCAATAATGTAACCAATAATAATTCAGTATGCTTTGTTTCCTTATACCCTCTTAATAAAAGAGTGGTTCAGAACACGCTCTGGGCTCACTCACCTCGAGGAAAACCCTGTGTGTTGTCTTCATTCCGCTCCCAAGCGGATCTCATGAGTGACCCACCCTGTGCAGGACTACAATCCTGCATCTGGTGACTCCGACGTGATTCTGTGGAATCAGTCTTGGACCGCCTCTACTTATTCGCCTGGAAGAGGCCGCGCTTTCGACTCCTCTGAAACACGACCAGTCCTTCGTAAGTATGGGCGGAAAGTTCTCTCAGCAGCAGGTCGCGCACTTGCAAGGGTTGAGGCAACTAACCGAATCCTCTATTAAGATTGCTTCCAATGGAAGGAAATCTCTCCCCCGTTTGAAAAACAAAGAACTAATTGGCGTCTGTCTTACATTTGGAAACAATGTCCATCCTATCCCGAAAAGGGGAGCCTAAAGATTTCAACATGGACAAAATTGGGGGAATACTTCCATGCAGCTTCTAGAGCCCCGGTCCAAATTCTGACTACGTGGCGCGTGGTCATGGAATGTCTAATGATTCACCATAAATTTGACAACCAGACACTGGCGGAGCCTGTACCACCCCCGTATGACTCCGCAACGGTCTCTCCTGCGAACCTCTATCCCCTTTCCTCAAAAAACAGTGGGGAATTGCCTACGGCACCCTCAGAGCCCCAAATTCTCCCTCTGCAAAAAACGGGCGGCCATCTCATTCATGCCATGTTGGAAGCCCGGGAGAGAGGAGAATTGGAAGGGGAAGTGTTAGAGGTCTGCGCTGCCTACCCGATGAATTTTGTGGTCCCGGCGGGTGCCGCCGCTGGGGCGGCTGCAGTCCCAGTTCACAATCCTCTAAATTTTAAGATCGTCAAAGATTTGAAAAATGCCGTTATCACCTACGGCCTGCAGTCACGCTACACGCAGGGAATTCTGGCTTCGCTGACTAATGCTACTACAGAAATGCTTCTGGCTGATTGGCAGCTGTTGTATAACATGCTTTTAACCCCTGCACAGTATGTTGTTTGGTGGTCAGAGTACCAAAAACAAGCAGAAATTTCCATCCAGGCAGGGTTGTCTAATAATGTGACCCGAGATGATGTGCTAGGCACGGGGACCCTTACCACAGTGGCAGCACAGATGCAATCTAATAGGGCTGTTTTTCCAATCATTACTCGCTGTGCTTTGGCCGCAATAAAAAAGGTGGATGATTCCACCTCTAAACCTACTCAAACCTTTTCAAAAATTGTCCAACAGCCTAACGAAAATTACTCTGAATTTCTCAGTCGCCTCCAATTGGCACTAGAGAGACAGATTGATAATGAGGACGCTCGAAATAAGCTTTCTTTAAAATTGGCTTACGAAAATGCCAATCAGGACTGTCAAAAGGTCCTCCAGCCTATCGCGAATCGCCCTGGGATTACCTTGGCCGATTTTCTCCAGGCTTGTCGCATTGTGGGCACAACGAGTCATAAAATGGAGGCTCTTGCTGCTGCTTTACAACAAAACGCTTTATTTCCTCCTTCTTCATCCCCCTCTTCTCCCCGCCCTGCCGGAAATTGCTTCAAATTGCGGAAAACCTGGTCACTTTAAATCTCAATGCCGCGCCCCTGGGGGCAGTGCAAACAAAAGCAACCCGCAGAGACTTTCTAAACCAAAGACCGTCTGCCCAAAGTGCAAGAAGGGATTCCATTGGGCAAACCAATGTCGATCCTTTCCTCAAAATCCACAGGCGGGAAACTAGAGGTGGGGCACTCAACTAGCCCCGCTCCAAAGGTTGAAACCCTTGATGACCAGGTTCTCTCTCATTCCTTTGAAATGGTTGCAAACGAGACTGTGACTTATTCGCTTCCTGCCCATGTCTACCCTCTCTTTATATCACCTCACCTCAAGCTTAACCTCCCTCCAGCGTTGCCTGTGCTTATTTTCCCAAACCTGAATCTTACCTCCCAAGGGGTCATTGCAGCCCCCTTTCTGCACTCCTCAGACTCCTTTTCTGACCTGGCTTTGTCTATAATGGTGAATTCTCCGGTTACAATCAACCAGGGAGATATTGTAGCCACCATGATTCTGCTGGAAACAGCTGCAGATACCTTAGCTTTAGAACAAAATATGCAGTCTGCCCGACCAACGGCAGAATTTTCACTCAATGGCCGTTCTTTTTGTGGTCTCTTAGACACTGGCGCTGATGTTTCTGTCATACGCTCTGCTGAATGGCCTTCCAATTGGCCCACTGACACAGCCCCATCAGTAAGGGGGGTGGGAGGAACACAGACTCGTTAGCACAAATTGGCTTCCTGTCAAGTCACCCTTTTCTTCTGTCACTGCTTTTATTAAACCTGTTATATTACCTTTACATATAAACCTGTGGGGAAGGGATCTAATGTCCCAATTACAGGCTAAATTAATTTTACAATGATGGATGGGTTTGTGTTACGTTTGCAATTAAAATCTGATACCCCGGTTTGGATAGACCAATGGCCATTACCCTCTGAAAAATTGACTGCCTTGCATTGGCTAGTGGCTGAGCAATTACAAAAGGGACATATTGAAAAATCTGTTAGCCCCTACAATACTCCTGTATTTGTAATAAAAAAGAAATCTGGCAATTGGCGCTTATTAAATGATTTGCGAGCGGTCAACGCCATTATTCAACCCATGGGGGCACTGCAATGTGGCCTCCCAAACCCTAATCTGATTCCTCAAAATTACGACATGATGGTCATTGATCTAAAAGATTGCTTTTTCTCTATTCCTTTACATCCTGATAACAGGCAGATTTTTGCTTTTACGGTCCCTGAATTAAACAATTCTCAACCTACCTGTAGATACCAATGGAAGGTACTGCCACAAGGCATGCTCAACAGTCCAACAATGTGTCAGTATTATGTTGCTAACATCCTCAAGCCTTATAGACTGCTTCACCCTAACTTTTTAGTGTATCATTACATGGATGACATTCTAGTGGCCGCACCTGGCCCTAGGGGCACAGTGTTGGCTACCCTGCCCCAGCTTAGATTAACTTTACAGAAGGGAGGTTTATACATAGCTCCAGACAAGGTCCAAACAGCAGAACCTTTTTCCTATTTGGGTCACAAGGTGCTTGCCTCACATGCAGTACCTACAGTGCCCCATGTAAAGCTTCCTGAGAAGCCAACTCTCTTACAATTACAACAGTATTTAGGTGCCATTAACTGGGTACGTCCCTACCTAGGCCTCTCCACTATGCAGCGTTCACCCCTGTTCTCAGCTCTCACCAAGGCAAAGCATCCTGCGGATATTATTCCATTACAGCAAGATCAGATGTCAGTCATCCAATTGATTAATCAAGCCCTTAGAACTAAATGGGTAGATCGGATTCAAGCAAAATTCCCAATAGTGCTCTTGTTGTTCAATACCCCAGGTTTACCAATGGGTGCACTGGGACCGGTAACACCATCACTATTGATTATAGAATGGCTCCATTTATCTCATATATCCAGAGCCACACTCACTTCCAAACCAACTCAGTTGGCCGTTATCAATAAAGGCCGTTCTTGTAGCAAAGCTCTGGTTGGTTCCGTGTTCTTTAGCTACTTGGGAATCTCTTTTTATTGCATCTGAACAGCTGCAATTTGCAATGGAAGACTGGCCTGGAATGGTCTCCTGTCATCCTCCTCCGGACCCCAGGTTGCAATTGCTAAAAACTGTACCTTTCCTTTGGAACTCTTTCAACCCTTTGCCTATTACAGATGCTATCACAGTGTTTGCTGATGGGAGCAAAAAATATGGTGCATGTGCCTGGCAGCTGAATGGCCAATGGCATACTAAAATTACTGCTCCACAGTCCTCTGCCCAGCGCACAGAGCTGTATGCCTCTTTGCTAGCATTTCAACAATTTTCTGATCAGCCTTTCAAACTCATCTTGGATAGTCTGTATGTCTCTCAAATTATCTCTTCCATCTATAAAGCTTATCTCTCTCCTTCTATTGAACCTACTTTGCTATCCCTCTTTCTTTCCCTACAAACTCTTATTTCAAAAAGACAACACTCCTTTCATGTCTCTCATATCAGAAGCCATCAGCCTTTTCCTGGGCCTATCCAGGAAGGTAATGTTGTGGCCGATGCTGCGGCATCGGCTGCTGCTGCAGCTTTGACTCTACAGCCTGCTTCTTCCCTTCCTTGGGAAAGTCATTCCTATTTCCATCAAAACAAAAAGGCACTTATGAAACAATTTGGTCTCTCTTCAACAGAGGCGGCTGCAATCATTCAACAATGCCCAACATGCAGTCGCCAGGCACATTCAGTACCTATGGGAGTTAACCCCAGAGGCACTCAATCTTGCCAGATATGGCAAATGGACGTCACCCAGTACGCTTCTTTTGCTCCTTGGAAATATCTTCATGTTTCCATTGACACTTATTCTGGCTTCATAATGGCCACCCCACAAAGGGGTGAGGCCACCAAACATGTAATCAACCACTGTATTTGCACCTTTGCATCGTTGGGACGCCCAAAAGAACTCAAAACAGACAATGGTCCGGCTTACACAAGTACAATTTTTGCAGATTTCTGCAACAAATGGGACATTGTCCACAAGTTTGGCATTCCTTATAACAGCCAAGGACAGGCCCTAGTAAACGTGCGAACCAGACCTTGAAGCACGCTCTAGACAGATATATTGGCACACAGGGAAAAGTACCCCCTAGCCTCCCAGCACTGCAAAATGTTTTAAACCTCTCCCTATATACCCTGAATTTTCTGAATTTGACTGGGCAGCCACCTACCACTGCAGCCAATCGACATTTCACCACTTCTCCAGCTGCCAATTCATCAAGACCCAAAGTCTACTATTGCTGTCTTCCAGATCCAACTTGGCAAGGACCAGCAGACCTTATCACCTGGGGCAGGGGATACGCTGCGGTTCAACTTCCTGATCGCATTCTTTGGGTCCCTGGTCGATGTGTGCGACCCTATCAAGCAAAGACAGATAAACAACAGGACAATTAATTCTTGAGACGACCACCGCGTTCAACTAAAAGACTGGATGTGTTGGTTTTGCCCCTGTCTTTGTGGTTGTTGTTGTTGCTCGCATTGTATTGACTGTGTCCTTTGTACTGCGCAATTTGCACTGAGGAACAGCACGATCACCTGGAAGTGACACAAGCTTCGGGTCAAGGTTACGCAGCCGTCCAACTACCAGACCAAATGCTCTGGGTTCCAGCCGGACACACCGGACAGCCTGGACCCAACCCTGCCTGCCGTGGACCAACGAAGAAGGCTGCACTGCTCAACTACCATACACTCCGAACCCCAGAAAAGCACATAAGCACGTCCCATCACCGGCAAAGCACATAAGCACGTCCCATCCCCGGCAAAGAAAACAAGTATGGCACTCCTATTGATAATGGTTGCCTGTTATCCCCTGCACCTTGTCATGGGCAACCCCCATCAACCGCTTAACATGACCTGGGTAGTCCTTAACGCTTATTCGGACATCCTAAACTCTACATCAGCAAAAATGGTCCCAGGTTCTTGGTTTCCTGATTTATACTTTGACTTTGCGAAGATGCTACACATCACCGACAGTGACGATTTCATCAAGAAGCATCATTTTTACGTCTGTCCAGGCCACAAAAAAGAGACAGCTCACAGGAAAAACTGTGGAGGGGCCGATGCTTACTTCTGTGCGAGCTGGAGCTGCGTCTCCACGGGTCACATATGGTGGGATCCTCCCCTCAAGAAGGACCTTATCAAGATCACAAGGACGACCCAGCAGCTGCCATGCCAACAAAAAAGAGAAGAGGGAGGGATACAGGGGTATTGCAATCCAGTTAAGATCACTTTTACTGAAGAAAGGAAAAAATATAATGGGTGGCAGGCCGGGGCTGTATGGGGAGCTCGCATGTATGATAAAACCAGGTGGGACCACAAAGATGAGGGAAATATCTTTACCATAAAGCTGATACAAGCCCCCGAGAGACCCCCGGCACCAATAGGCCCTAATAATGTACTGATAGAACATAGGGTACCACCCCCATCACCTACCAGAGCTCATAAGCCAAGCCCTCCTACTCCCACTGCCCACTCACACACCCCTCCACAGCATCGCCCTGGTCCTACTCCCACTGCCCACTCACACCCCCTCCACAGCATCGCCCTGGGAACCCCCTTTGGGACATCGCTAAAGCAACCTATCAATTAGTGAACTACACTAATCCCGCTCTCACCAAAGCCTGCTGGCTTTGTTACAACGTCCAGCCCCCGTACTATAAGGCTTTTGGGTCTTGTCTCCTCATACAGCACTTCCTCACAGGCCAAGACATGCAGATGGAAACATGGCACACAAACACTGCAGTCAATCTCAGGACAGGGAACCTGCATCGGAAAAGTACCTGCACAATATAAAGCATACTGTAACAACACATCAGAACACACCATCAATACAACCCTTTTTTACATTCCACCTGACAATGGATGGTGGGCATGCTCTACAGGCCTTACAGGCTGCGCTTATGGCCATGTGATCAACACCACAGGTTTCTGCATCCTCGTCCACATTATGCCACGCATGTATATTCACACAGAGGACGAGATTTTTAACACCTACTCAGGGTCAGAACTCATAAGATACAAGCGGGAACCTATCTCCACTCTCACGGTAGCTCTCCTGGTAGGACTCAGCATCACAGGAGCAGGTACCGGCATAGCCTCCTTCGCACATCAATATACCCAATATCACAATCTTAGGGCTGCCATTGACGAAGATCTGGAAAGAATAGAAGTTTCTATCTCTCACTTACAAAATTCCCTCACCTCCCTGTCAGAAGTAGTTCTCCAGAACCGTAGGGCACTAGATCTACTCTTTTTGCAGGAGGGAGGATTATGTGTCACCCTAAAAGAAGAATGTTGTTTTTATGCAGATCACTCTGGAACAGTTAAGGAATCCATGCATAAGCTCCAGGAAGGCCTGAATGCCCGGAGAAAGGAAAGGGAGAGTCAACAGGGATGGTTCGAGAATTGGTTTAACCTCTCTCCTTGGCTCACTACCCTGCTAAGCGCCCTTGTAGGACCTTTAATTTTGCTTGTGTTATTTTGCATATTTGGCCCATGCTTATTGAACCGCCTTCTCACATTTATCAAAGGAAAAATGGACACAATAGAAGCTCTGATCCTAGGAAACAAAGATACTCGTGGCTTCTATCAACTCCTGCCTCAGGAAGATGAGGTGTCTGCAAAAGTTCCCCTCACCTTAAACAATGAGGATGAAAACAAGGACACCACTGAACAAGCCTCTGGCAGCATCCCCTCGCTCACTGCACCCTTTGCATCAACCAACCAAGAAGGGGACGAAGAAGAGTGTCTTTAAAAAACAAAAACAGAGGAGATGTTGGAATACTGCACCTGTTGTGTGCAGAGCGTTGGCCTCAACTAGCGCCCTCCACACAACAGGAAGTATAGACATCGAAACCATCTTAAAATTACGGGGACTCTCCAAACTAGGCCTTACAGGGACGGGCTGAGGAGTTTTCTAGGTTTCTGCAGGACAAAATCGCTCAGATCCGGAGCGAACTGGACTCCGACTGGCCATCTCCGGGTGGGGGGGTGGGGGTGGATATCGGTGGAGTTGGTTGGGTTGAGTTCGACCCTGTTACTTTAGAGGATGTGGACAGGATACTGGGGGGGCTTAATGCCACCACCTGTTTGTTGGACCCGTGTCCCTCCTGGCTGGTTTTGGCCACTCGGGAGGTGACACGAGGCTGGTTCCAGGGTATTATAAACGCTTCCTTGAGAGAGGGGCTGCTACCTGCTGCCTTGAAAGAGGCGGTGGTGCGGCCCCTCCTCAAGAAACCGTCCCTTGACCCAGCACTGTTATCTAATTATCGTCCCGTCTCCAACCTTCGTTTTGTTGCAAAGGTTGTTGAGAGTGTGGTGGCACGTCAGCTCCCGCAGTGCCTGGATGAAGCGAGTTATCTTGACCCCCTCCAATCGGGTTTCAGGCCCGGGCACAGCACGGAGACGGCTCTGGTCGCGTTGGTTGATGATCTCTGGAGGGCTCGGGACAGGGGTTGTTCCTCTGTCCTGGTCCTATTAGATCTCTCAGCGGCTTTTGATACTGTCGACCACAGTATCTTATTGCGGCGGTTGGAGGGGTTGGGAGTGGGGGGCACCGTGTTACGGTGGTTCACCTCCTTCCTCTCCGACCATTCGCAATTTGTGTTGACAGGGGGGCAGAGGTCGGCCCCGAGGCCCCTACTATGTGGGGTTCCTCAGGGGTCGGTGCTCTCGCCCCTGCTGTTCAACATTTATGTGAAGCCGCTGGGTGAGATCATCCGTGGCTTCGGGGTGGAGTTCCATCAGTACGCTGATGATACTCAGCTGTACATCTCCACCCCGGGCCACCCCAACGAAGCTGTCGAAGTAATGTCCCGGTGCCTGGAGGCCGTGCGGAGTTGGATGGGTCGTAACAGGCTCCGGCTCAACCCGACTAAAACCGAGTGGCTGTGGTTTCCTGCGCCCAGATACAGCCAGCTGGTTCCTTCGCTGGCCGTGGGGGGGGAGGTTTTGACCCCCGTGGAAAGGGCGCGCAATCTGGGTGTCCTCCTGGATGTACGGCTGTCTTTGGAAGAGCATATTGCAGCCGTCGCCAGGGGGGCTTTTTATCAGATACGTCTGATTTACCAGTTGCGGCCCTTTCTGGATCTGGGCGCACTTCGCACAGTCACGTCCGCCCTCGTCACTTCCCGCCTGGATTATTGCAATGCTCTCTACATGGGGCTCCCCTTGAAGAGTCTCCGGAGGTTACAGCTGGTCCAGAATGCAGCCGCGCGAGTGATTGTGGGTGCCCCTCGGAGCTCCCACGTTACACCGCTGCTTCGCAGGCTGCACTGGCTTCCTGTGGCCTACCGGATTCGATTCAAGGTGGTACTGATGGTATTTAAAGCGCTCCATGGCTCGGGACCTGGGTACTTACGGGACCGCCTACTGCCATCGTCAACCTCCCGCCGCCCAGTACGCTCCCACAGGGTTGCCCTGCTTGGGGTACCGCCGTCTGGCCATTGTCGGCTGACGGCCCCGAGAGTTCGGGCTTTCTCTGTGGGGGCTCCCTCCCTATGGAATGATCTTCCCCCGGAGATACGGTCTATGACGGATATCCTGACCTTCCGGCGCGCGGTGAAAACTTTATTTTTTAATCAGGCCGGCCTGGCCCAGTAACTGTGTTTCAGGTTTTTAATTAAATTTTAATTGGGGTTTTTAGTTTTTAACTTTTAAATTGAATCTGAATTAGACAGCTGGATTAAATTATTTAATTTATTTTTAATTGTATTTATTGTATATCTTGTATGTTTTAGTAGGCTGTACACCGCCCCGAGTCCCTTTTTTGGGAGAGGGGGCGGTATAGAAGTTTAAACAAATAAATAAATAAATAAATAGGCCAGTTACCAGCAGCCTAGGAAACACCTGGTACAGAGCCGTTAAGATACTCATACCGCAAAAACCGCTTAAGCAAGTAGAGGCACAACATAACCATATTAGGCTATATGCAATACTGTAACCAATAATAATTCAGCATGCTTTGTTTCCTTATACTCTCTTAATAAAAAAGTGGTTCAGAACACGCTCTGGGCTCACTCACCTCGAGGAAAACCCTGTGTGTTGTCTTCATTCCGCTCCCAAGCGGATCTCATGAGTGGCCCACTCTGTGCGGGACTACAATCCCGCAGAAGGAAAAAAGAAGATTGGGGAAATTTAGAAAAGGGAAACCTAGCCAAAATTAAAAGGAATGATAAAGTTACAAGATATAAAGATAAGAGTTACGGATTGTACAAAGGGGATACCACATGGGAATGTATTTAGTTTAAAACTTGCTGGAAATTATTTTAGGATTATATAACTATATATATAACTGTATATGAATTAAGCTGTTATATGATATATATATTTGATGAGGATCAAAACAGGAGAATGGAAATGTATTAAAATATATAGATAAATTTTGGATAAGTGGTAGGGAAGAAAAAATATGATTATTAATGATTATAAGAAAACTGAAATGTGTTAAAATATATAAATTTTGGCTAAGTAGAAAGGGAAAAATATGATTATTAATGATTAAAAGTAAAGATGAAATTAGATATATTAGGAAGTCATTCTACCGATTTTAGGAGTGGATACCTTAAAATATATATGTTTTAAAATATACAGTTGATTATTTAATGTTAATATGTCTAAAGTTGAGGAATGAATTATTAAATTAGATAGAGGGGATATACCAAATAGATCCTAAATGCGTTGGTTTTGTTTTATTTTTGCTTTTTTAGATTATTATATAATTGGCTTAGGGAAAATTAAGGATAAGAATGATGTGTAATGTTAAATAAAATAGGTGGTAAGCTAAAAATGGAAATAATAGGGGATAGAGAACTGGGAATCTATATCTGGATGAAATGATATTGATATTGAATTAATGAATTATGAAATGGAAATTTATTTAAAGATAAGTGAAATGGATAATGATATAAGATGATATTATATAAGATTGGTGGAAATGATAGTATGATTATGTACAAGTGTTATAATCTGGAACCACATTGCCCACATAAAGAGATGTGTAAAAATTAAAAACTTTTTTGGGGAAAAAAACTGCACAAAGCTGAAATGTAATTCATCAGATTTTCACCAAATGTATCAAATGTACTTAGTCTGTATGAGCCATTGGTCATAGAAGAAATGTTATCAATATGACTAAAACTTAAATGCATGGATGTAAAAGTATTTTTCCCATAAATATTTTGTGACTTTTATTTGCTGTTTTTAGGTTTTCTTGGAAAGTATTTTAATTTCTTTTCCCAAAATCTGCTTTATCCCATATTCTGCATTTTTACTTTTCATTCCCCACCAAAGAGAAAGGGGGCATCTACCTATTATTTTTTGTAAAACAATCTCTATTAGATATTGGAATTACAATATTTTTTAAAAAATCTATTTCTGTATTCCTTGATTGAAACACTATGAAGGGATTAAAACATATGGCATCCAACAATCCAGCAACTTAATATGAGAATTTTGAGATCTCAAAATCAGCCTATAAATAAGAAAAGATTTTGGAAGGTAGCTGCAGAGGACCCTGGATGAAATAGATCAGGGCTGTCAAACTCCCGGCCTGCAGGCCAGATGTGTCATGTGCTGGCCACACCCATGCCTGGTTTAGCAAAGGGGGAAAAAGTCCTGATACATCACATGACACCACGAGTTTGACATCCCTTTTACTCTGTTGGAAGAAATATCCTTCTGGGTTCAGTTCCAAGTGGGGAAGAAATATACTGGAAACATGGTGACTGCTTGGAAATATGGTTTAATGGTGGACAGGACTACATGGCTTGGTGCTCTAAAGTGAAAAGGATGATCACATACTTCAAGATGTTGGGTGAAGGAAAAGAAGGGGCAAAATGCTGAGGGACCCTTAGTTGTATGCCTTCTGTTGGGCCCCACCTTAGTGTTTCCTGTTCCTGTGTAAGAAATTTATCCCATTGGCTGTCAGACTCCCAGGGACGGGGGTCTTAGCTAACTTTGAGACTTCGTCTGGACCACATGGCTTCACCTGAGTGCTGGCTGATGCAATTTCCAAGGTTATGTGGTGAGATGGGTAGAGGAATTTGTTATGTAGAATTCTCTGGTCCAGGCCTTAATGGCCTGCCCATTAACAAAGGTGGGGGTGAGCTTCTGCTTCTGAGTTTCTACTTCCCTTTTTAGGGGAAATATTCTGCCTTTTTATTCTGCCTAAAATATTTCATTTTCCTAGGAGAGGGGTGGGTTTTAACTTCGAACAACTCTGGGCAACAAGTCCTCATCCAAATGATAGAAACTTTGGCAGTCTTCTTTGATTTTCAGACTCAAAAAATTTCAGACATATACTTATTACTAATGTACATTGTTAAGATTTAAATAAAAGGCAAAAACTGCAGTTTTTCCAAGTACAGTGTGGATCAGTATTATTTTTCCCCAAATAGAGTCAATATATAATTGTTTAAACTTTTATTCATTTAAATAGTGAATAAATTAGTCATATCTCTGCTCAGAAGCTTTTATAACATTCTATCACAGAAAATGAACTCTGCTTTATATTTTCAAAACTGTATCAATTATTTATATGGCTGCCCCATCTCACATAACTCTGGGCAGTGCACAATTTTAAAATAAGTGTTGGAAGAATTATTCTTCTGGGTTCAATTCCAAGTGGGGAAAAAGACACTGGAAACATGGAGGTTGTTTGGAAAGATGGTTTAATGGTGGACAGGACCACATGGCTTGGAGCTCCAAAGTGAAAAGGATGATCACATGCTTCAAGATGTTGGGTGAAGGAAAAGAAGGGCTGATATGCTGAGAGTGCCTGGGTTTTATACTCTCTGTTGGGATTTTAATTTGAGCTTGTATTCTGATTGATTGTCAGACTCCCATGGGGCCATGCAGGGGCAATTCTGTAAGCTGTCCTGAGTGCCAGGCTTGGTTGAGCCTTGCTGGATGATGATGTAATGAAAGGGCTTTGGGCAATTCCTATTATAGCTCTAACTGGAGTAAATCTTTGTTAGGTAAAATAGGCTGGCCCAGGCTAGAGTAAGGGCCCATTTCTCTTTTTAGGAGAAATATTCTACCTTTTTAATATTTCCAAGGATATTTCATTTTTCTAGTAGAGGGGAGGGTGCTAACTTCCTACATAAGTAAAAATATATACAATAACTAAAATGAACCTAAACAATAAAATACACATACAAAAATAAAAGGACATTGCAGCCAATTGTAAAATGATTTTAACATAGCCAGAAAACCATTATATTCAAATGCAGTACAAAATATTGTCAACTTTGGAATTTATAAGAGAGTGTTTTCTCTATTTGATGAAACAAAGTAACTGAAACAAGAACATGCAAATCTATGAGGATACATCATTATGTTCTTTAAAATGGCAGTTCATTCATCAATCTTACCAATGGTGGGTTTTTTTGCAGAGACTACAATATGTTTCTTAAAGTTTAAGATAACCACATAAGCTAGGAGATGGCAACTCAGACCTGTGGTTTACTATGGCATATATGACAACATCCATAAAACCACAAATTAATTTTAATTTTTGAAGTTAAAGTCAACATTTGCAAGATTTTGCTGTTCCTGTCTACAGATTATAGCATTTAAAAAAAAAAATATTTGGGACCACCTTCAGTACTTCTACAAATGTTTTTACTCCATACATCAAAAGCAATGATTCGATCAGCAAAGTACGTTACAGATCTAAGTAGTGTTATCAGAATTTGGCATGAATTTTTAACGTTTGAAAGTAGAACTTTTAAAAAATGAAAAAGCAAATCATGTTAAATATTTGTTGATAGTTTCCATGTGGAATTGATACTGTAATTGAATCATTGCAATTGTTGCACATCGTTTACTTAGAACTATGTCAACTAGTTCTCTCAGTAAATGAATTTACGATTAAACTTTGTTAGTATTGGCCAAAATTGTAATTATTACAAACATGCGTTTTTAATTAAAACAGATTTCCTTTTCTATTCAGTGCGGGTCCTTTTCAGCAAAATGAGTGTTGCCTCTAAATATTGTAAACTTCACGACATACCGTATTAGTACGGTATATTACCCAATCAATTTTTCTAAAATTTTCAAAAGTACTGTCCCATCTTGTATTCCAACGCCTTGGTAACGGGCGATAATGGAAATTATAATCCAACACTAGAGGTTGCATTGCAATAGCTGGTTACAGAAAAATGGTGATCCGCCCACTCCGGATGACTAACAAATCCTATAACCGTCTCCACCCCTCTCATGTTTCATGCCTGTCCCGTGAGTAAGCAAATTTCGATTTCAAGGCATCTTTTCCCAGCAATCACTGGAAACAGCCCTCATGCAAGTCGAAGGAGGCTGGAAGCTGAGTAGGAAGAAGGAAGCGGGAAGTCATTGAGTGCGCGACTCATCCCTGATTCAGCACGCAATAGGGACGTGGAGGGAAAGAGGAAGGGGAAATCCAAAAGCGAGTCTATCCAATCCCGTTTTGGAGCTACCACGCACGTAACCACTCGTACAGCGCAGGCGCAGTACTAGCACTACGTAAACGCTTTTTAAGGCAAACTAATGGGCCACCGTACTTCCCGGAAATGAATTGTCGGTGATAAACCGGAGCGTTAGAAGGCCTTTTTATTTTTCATCTTTTCCAGTTCCCATAATTTAGGTCATTAGCGGAGATTTAATAAATAAAAAGTCGATCTTTGTTCCCACCTACGCTTTATTGATTGTTGGAGGGTTTTTAATAAAATAGTATTTCAGAAGAGATTTAGCCTTCAGTATGGGGCTGGATCAATGAGGTAAAAAGTTCACAATCGTCTTTGCTCTAGGGTTTCTCCTAATAAAAGTTGTTTACAAAAAGTAAGCGCGGAATAGGCTTTATTTCCCCAATGCTGCTCGTATGTGCTATAATTTCTTAATATAGTTATTGGCAACCGTTGATTATTATAACCACCCAAAGAAATGTTAACAGTTTGCTTTAATCTTTCAAAAGGTTTTAATTGATTAAGTTGGAAGAATTATCCTTCTGGATTCAGTTCCAAGTGGGGAAAAAGACACTTGGAAACATAGAGGCTGTTTGGAAAGATGGTTTAATGGTGAGCAGGACCACAGGGTTTGGAGCTCCAAAGAAGGAAGAGCTGAGATGCTGAAAGTGCCTGGGTTTTAAACCCTCTGTTGGGATTTTGAGTTTGTATTCCGACTGGTTGTCAGACTCCCATGGGGCCTTGCCGGGGCAACTCTGTAAGCTGTCCTGAGTGCCAGGCTTGGTTGAGCCTTGCTGGATGATGATGTAATGAAAGGGCTTTGGGCAATTCTTATTATAGCTCTAATTGGAGTGGATCTTTGTTAGGTAAAATAGGCTGCAGAAATGTCAAAGTATTGGTCGTGTTTCTTAAAGAATAAACGTGGTGGAAACTCAGGGTTGCAAGAATGTGAACCACTTCCACGATAACATGCAGGTTACAGAATGGAGGGGGGCAACAGCGGGGGAAGAAAATGCTCCCCAAATCAGGGATCACTCCTTCCTCCTCATGGAAAGAAGAAATATTAAAACTCCAAGGCTGGGTTTTGACCTTTAAGAGCAGACCTTAGTAATCACTCCCAGAACTCTCAATGAATCTTGCAGGACTGCGCGAAGGGGACTCTCAGCCACGTGGGATCTTTGGCTTTGGAGAGGTTAGATATCCGTTCGCTTGTTGCGTGTCCGCCGTGGAGCTCGCCGGCCGGAATTTTTGCTATGGCACAGCTTCAGGCTCGCTTCTTCACCAACAATACGAAGTAAGTGGGAACGGGAAAGATTCGACGAAGGAGAAAAAGCTTTTGCCCTTTTCGACTTAAAATTCGAATCAAAGCTAAGATGGAGGCAGGAGGGTATGTCCATCCAAGCAATTTTGGAAAGTGATCTCCAATATTTTTAGAATGGGCCACTCGTAGCCGGAGCGCTTCTGGGCTTTGCAAATGTATGGTTTTGTAACCAAGCTTTCAATAGTAACTATGGTAGTTGGATAACTTAAGCAGTTTGTTTTGGAATGGCTATGTAGCCTTTTGTTGGGGAAGCCCAAATGTAATTTAAGTGATTACAGTGATTAAAGTGATTAAAAACCCATCATCCACCATTTCAGGGAGCAACATTATATACAGTAAACTGTATTGGTTGCCGCTTCTTGGAATGACAATCACCTTATTTGTTTAGCACTGATTGCAATGGAAATATAATTTGAAACAAAAACGGGATTTTGAAGTGATATTTGTTGCAGTTAGCACTAACTTGATAGTACATAATTAACTATATCAGTCTGTGTACAGAAGAGTTTCGGTGGGCAAGAATTCTTGTTTCCTGATCAAACCAAGGAAAGAAGGAAAATAGACAAGACTGTGCCTATACAATTCCATAGTAAATGGAACCACACCTCCTTCTATCTTGTGGGAAATCTGTTGTATGTAGATGGTGGTGCCTGTTTTGCAAACAAATACTTATAGAAAATTTGCATAATAGAAATAAAAAGAAATGCTAAAAATTACTAACTCATTTTATAGATTCTGCAGGCAAGTTATGTGAGTGTAACTATGTATAATAAACCCAATGAAATATAGTAAAGCTTGTATAGGCAGTTTGGTGCCCTCCATACAGTTGTATTTTCTGTTCCCACCAAATTCAGCTTGCATGGCTAATGACAAAGAATTATAGAAGCTTTAATCCAAAACTAATTTGCTTGGAGAACATGATAGAACTATATAGTTTTGAATGCATGAAAGCTTTCTACCACTTGGATGCTCATTTCTATTGTACTTGGTTTCTCTGAATTGATTGCGGGGTTGTGGTGCCAATTGTGATGCCCTATGAGGTAGAGTAGCTTTATACAGATTGGGATTTATATCAAGGTTATAGTTTTAATATCAACACTAGGATTTGAAAAGCCATGTGAAGCCTGTAACCTTATAAGCATTATAGTTGTATTGTGTTTATCATACTGGTTCTCTTAGAATCATATTACTGCAAAGTGTCAATCTTAGACCACTGAATCCAACCACCAACTTAGCATAAGAATTTAACTGAAAGCATCTAGACTGACAGTTGTCAAGACTCTGCTTGAACACATCCAATAAATGTGAATTTTTCCTAACATTGCATTTGTCTTTTTTTTGCAGCCATGTTAAACTGTTGACTTGTATTTGATTTGCAATCCATGCTATTTCAAGATCTTATTTCATCATAAGCACCATTACCAAGCCAAATATTCATCCTTTGATTTTTCTGTTAAATGTCATTCTGTTATTTCATTTCTCTCACCTGAGATTGTTTTGAATTTTATTTCATCCAAACCACTGGCTTACTAACCAGTGGAGACCTTTGTCAATTCCTTTCCTGAAATTGAGATATAATGCTGAATTTCCACATGATCAAAGTGTGAGATAAGAATTAACCTTATTTAAATTATTCTTAATGCTAACTTCTGAAAAGTCCTATACTTATTCTGTTGTTTCTAAGATCAATATCTTTATAATCTGTTCTGGAATCTTTCTAAGTATCAATTCCAGACTGACTGATTTATAGCAGGGGTCGCCAACCTTTTGGACTTCAGGGACCACCAAACTCATGATTTTAAATCCCGCAGACCACTAATATGAATTTTGACTGATGGTGACTTGCTGACGTTGGTGAGAAAGTCGGTCCCATATTCCAGAGCTGCAGTAGTCACAAGTCTGGCCCTTTGGTCATGCTGGAGCTGCTCTGAGATGACTAAAGGGCCAGTCCTGTGACTACTGCAGTTCTGGAATGTGGGATTGACTTTATCACCAACTTCAGCAAGCCACCCTGAGGCGGATTTCCCTCCCCCACCATTGGTCTTACCTTCAAGGCAGGCACCCCCTGAATAAGGCAGCCCCCCCCGACCCTCGGGCTGCTTCTTTCATGGCTAAAAAGAGCAAGCGAGGTAACTCACCTGGCTCCCTGCCAGCCAAGCACTGAAGCTCCACCACTGTCGCTGGGGTGGGGAGAGAGAGAGAGAGATATCCAATCTAACTTTGGAGGGTTGGTGGTGATGTTTTCTCTCTCTGTCTCTCTCTTTCTCTCTCTCTCTCACACACACACACACACATACACACACACACACAGGTCCCTCACACACCCTCCAAGGCAGCCGCATTCCTTCACTAACCTGCTTTTCAGCTCTGTTCTCAGGGAGAGTGAGAGAGTGAGAGAGGATATCGTGCAATCCCAAATAAAGAACGATTGATCGGTAGAAAATGGGGTGAGGAATTTTCCTGCAGACTTTTTTGGGGATTTTCCCAGGGCTTCTGCTGCTTCTACTTTTTCTGCAGACTCTGGGAAAATCCCAAAAAAAGTCTGCAGGAAAATTCCCCACCCCTTTTTCCTCCTGCTCAATCATTCTTTATTTGGGATCAGAGGATAATCATCTCCATCTCTGTCATCGGGAAAGAGAGAGAGAGACTTTTGGCTTCATGCAAGGAAAGCAGCAGAAACAGCGGAAGTCTTTCTTTTTCTCCCCCAAATTCTGCCAGAAATTAGTCTTTATGAAACTCATTGCGCCGGCGCAGCCTCTTGGAGCAGGATGCCTTGGAGGGTCCCAAAGACTCATTTCTGGAGGAGTTTGGGGGAGAGAAAGAAAGACTTTTGCTGCTTTCCTTGCCTGCAGCCAAAAGTAGAAGAAGAAAGAAACAGCCCAGTGGCCAGGCCAAGTCAGGCGCGTGGGGCAAGTTTCTCCCCTTCACCCTTTCTCCCCTCCTCTCACTACCTTGTGTTCTTCACAATGCAAGCGACACAAGCCTTGTGTTCCTGCGGGCCATGTGGGCGTGCAGCCTTGAGTTTCCACGCAGCTAAATTAATTGCTTTGGGAGGTGCTTTGGGGGTGACATTTCTCTGCAGACCACCAAAATTTTCTCGCGGGTCACCAGTGGTCCGTGGCCCACCGGTCGGCAACCACTGATTTATAGTTCCCTAAATCTTGTTGTCAAATTTAAAGATATTTACTTTTCCCAGGCATTTAGCATTTCATTAGTATGTTAGAATTTCCCAATGATGGACTTCCGGTTTGAGCTTCTTCGGTGATAGACCGAAATCCATGATCGTGCGCAGTTTCAATCTGCTCGCCACTGGAGCGCCCCGAGCCAGCTGGTTTCGGGGCTAAGCTACCCTGTAGAGGTGGTGAAGAGCTTCGTATTTCAATTCTTAGAAATGGAGATCTGGAACTATGAGAAATAACAAGAAACACATGTAGAACAAGAAGGTCAGGACAAAAAAGAAGCCATTTTTAACGATCAAGTAGTTTTATGTGGGAAAAAGAAAGGAAAGGGTGGAAGAGAGTGGAAAGTTTAAGATTTGAAAAGACAGCCAAAAAAAAGAATAGTTTGAAAAATAATTACAATATTAGGAAGCAACAGAAGAGAGGATTACAGAAGAGAGAATTAGAAATAGAGAGATAAGGGGGCAAATGGGAGGGAGAAGAAGAGCGGGGAGAAGGAAAGGAAAAGAAGTTATAAAAGACAGAAACAAGATATAGAGAAACAGGGAAAATGTATAAGGATTGAAAGTATAAGCCTATTTATAGATAATGGGTGAAAATTTAATTGAAAAAGGGATTCTGCAAAGGTACGTAAGATAGTATATATTAGAAATAGAAATAATTTTTAGAAAATATGAAACAATGTATGATTAAAATGATGGATAAAATATTTATTGTAATGCAATGGAAAGTTTGTTAATAAATAAATGAAATAAAGAGAATGAGAGAATGAAATCAGGAAAGGATGGGAACGTTAATTATTAATGATTTATAAAAATATAAGTGAAGAGAAATATGTAAAAAAGAATTAATTATGGAAAGTTTATAAGTGTTCCCAAGGAAGTATGATACTCAATTGAAAATAAATGTTAAAGAAGTTAAAATTGTAACTACGGTAATATTAATGGTAGAATTGAATTGGAATGGAATGAGTGTCTTGTTTACTATTGTTGTGTGTGTGTATATATATATATATATATATTTATTATTTAAAATTATCAGCTTAAAAACCTTACACACATGTAAACAAAAGGCAACGAAACAAATAGCTTTCTGTCGGTATGGTCTCTGGTGATGAGCCGAAAGACAGAAAAGAAAGCAGTATGCTTTCTCCCTTAATTGGGGCTTAACAGGGTGTTGTAATACAAAGTATATATATTATCAGCTTAAAAACCTTAAAATTATCAGCTTAAAAACCTTACACACATATATATATATATATATATGTGGATCTTTGGTTCTTCGGGTTTTTTCCCACGTAGAGTTGGAAATATCTAGGCGACGTTTCGATGAAGTCTCATTCATCATCTTCAGGCTTGTGTCTTCGGCCTTGTGCTTCTCAGAGTGATGTGAAGCTCACATCACTCTGAGAAGCACAAGGCCGAAGACACAAGCCTGAAGATGATGAATGAGATTTCATCGAAACGTCGCCTAGATATTTCCAACTCTACGCGGGAGAAAACCCGAAGAACCAAAGATCCACATACAAATACCCGCGAAAATCTCCGAAAACGTGTGTGTGTGTGTGTGTGTAAGGTTTTGAGTTGATAATTTTAAATAATAAATAAGGGAGACTAGGATAAATCTATTTCGAGCTAGTTAGGTCTCTTCAGCTAGCCATACCCTTAACTGGGATTCGAACCAGGGAAGTATTACATGTGAGGCAGTTGTAATTGCCACTACACCACTTGGCTCTATCCTGTTCACCTGGCTCTATCCTGTTCTATCCTGTTCAGTATGCTTTCTCCCTTGATTGGGGCTTAACAGGGTGTTGTAACACAAAGTATTACAACACCCTGTTAAGCCCCAATTAAGGGAGAAAGCATACTGCTTTCTTTTCTGTCTTTCGGCTCATCACCAGAGACCATACCGACAGAAAGCTATTTGTTTCGTTGTCTTTTCTTTACATGTGTGTAAGGTTTTTAAGCTGATAATTTTAAATAATAAATAAGGGAGACTAGTATAGATCTATTTCGAGCTAGTTAGCTCTCTTCAGCTAGCCATACCCTTACTGGGATTCGAACCAGGGAAGTATTACATGTGAGGCAGTTGTAATTGCCACTATATATATATGGATCTTTGGTTCTTCGGGTTTTCTCCCGCGTAGAATTGGAAGTATCTAGGCGACGTTTCGATGAAGTCTCATTCATCATCTTCAGGCTTGCGTCTTCGGCCTTGTGCTTCTCAGAGTAAATTACCTCCGAAAACAAATATGTTTTCTGAGGTTTTCATGGGTATTTGTATGTGGTTCTTTGGTAATTCGGGTTTTCTCCCACGTAAAATTGGAAGTATCTAGGCGACGTTTCGATGAAGTCTCATTCATCATCTTCAGGCTTGTGTCTTCGGCTTTGTGCTTCTTGGAGTAATGTGAGCTTGCAGCTGTTTCTTCGTTTTAACTGTTAGTGGGGGTGGCTTGATTGGGTGGGGGCTTGGCTGTGTTCTGATTGGTTGGGGGCTTGGCTGAGTTCTGATTGGCTGGGGGTGTGTTCTGTTCAGGTGGGGGCTTAGTTGTGCTCAGGTTAGTCTTAGTTGCTGGGGGATTTGAGATGGTGAGCTGTGATCCTGCTGTTTGGCTTCGTGTTCGTGGTCTTGCCACATCTTCATCAGTTCCCTTCATGTATGGGTTGGGGGGGGTTGAAGCAGGTAGTGATGCAGCTGTGGTACGGCTTGTGGTCCGTGGTCGTGTTTCAATCAAGCCACCCCCACTGACAGTTAAAACGAAGAAACAGCTGCAAGCTCACATTACTCCGAGAAGCACAAAGCCGAAGATACAAGCCTGAAGATGATGAATGAGACTTCATCGAAATGTCGCCTAGATACTTCCAATTTTACGCGGGAGAAAACCCGAATTACCAAAGAATCATATATATATATATATATATATTTCGTATTTCTATACCGCTCCCTCTCCCAAAAAGGGACTCGGGGCAGTGTACAGCCTAACAAACTCATAAAATAGATACAAGTTAAATAAAGTTTAAAACCAAATTAAATACATATATGGCTGCATCCCGTTCGACTATAATTAAATATTTAAAATCCGGGATAGAAAAGTTTAAAATCAGATTAAAAATTAAAACCCTTATTGAATTAAAACCCCAAAGACCCTTACTGGGCCAGGCCGGCCTGTTTAAAAAATAGGGTCTTAACTGCGCACCAGAAGGTCAGGATGTCTGTCATGGCTCGTATCTCCGGGGGGAGATCATTCCACAGGGAGGGGGCTCCCACAGAGAAAGCACGAACCCTCGGGGCCGCCAGCCGACAACGATCAGGCGGCGGTACCCCAAGTAGGGCAACCCTGTGGGAGCGTACTGGGCGGCAGGAGGTTGCTGATGGCAGCAGGCGGTCCCGTAAGTACCCAGGTCCCGAGCCATGGAGCACTTTAAATACCATCAGTACCACCTTGAATCGAATCCGGAAGGCCACAGGAAGCCAGTGCAGCCTGCGGAGAAGTGGTGTTACGTGGGCGCTCCGAGGGGCGCCCACGATCACCCGCGCGGCTGCATTCTGAACTAACTGCAACCTCCGGAGACTCTTCAAGGGGAGCCCCATGTAGAGAGCATTGCAATAATCCAAGCGGGAGATGACGAGGGCGGAAGTGACTGTGCGAAGTGCGCCCAGATCCAGAAAGGGCCGCAACTGGTAGATCAGACGAATCTGATAAAAAGGCCCCCTGGCGACGGCTGCAATATGTTCTTCCAAAGATAGCAGTACATCCAGGAGGACACCCAGATTGCGCGCCCTTTCCACGGGGGTCAAAACCTCTCCCCCCACGGCCAGCGAAGGAACAAGCTGGCTGTATCTGGGCGCAGGAAACCACAGCCACTCGGTTTTGGTTGGGTTGAGACGAAGCCTGTTACGACCCATCCAACCCCGCACGGCCTCCAGGCACCGGGCCATCACTTCAACGGCTTCGTTGGGGTGGCCCGGGGTGGAGATGTACAGCTGAGTATCATCAGCGTACTGATGGAACTCCACCCCGAAGCCACGGATGATCTCACCCAGCGGCTTCACATAAATGTTGAACAGCAGGGGCGAGAGCACCGACCCCTGAGGCACCCCACAAAGCAGGGGCCTCGGGGTCGATCTCTGCCCCCCTGTCAACACAAATTGCGAACGATCGGAGAGGAAGGAGGAGAACCACCGTAGCACGGTGCCTCCAACCCCCAACCCCTCCAACCGCCGCAATAAGATACTGTGGTCGACAGTATCAAAAGCCGCTGAGAGATCTAACAGGACCAGGACAGAGGAACATCCTCTGTCCCGCGCCCTCCAGAGATCATCCACTAATGCGACCAACGCCGTCTCCGTGCTCCCCAACAAAGCGAAGGTTGGAGACAGGACGATAATTTGATAATAATGCTGGGTCCAGGGACGGTTTCTTGAGGAGGGGCCGCACCACCGCCTCCTTCAAGGCGGCGGGAAAAAGCCCCTCTCTCAAGGAAGCGTTTATAATACCCTGGAACCAGCCTCCTGTCACCTCCCGAGTGGCCAAGACCAGCCAGGAGGGGCACGGGTCCAACAAACAGGTGGTGGCATTCAGTCCCCCCAGTATCCTGTCCACGTCCTCCACGGTAACAGGATCGAACTCAACCCAATTGACCTCACCGATATCCACCCCCGCCCCCCTGCCCGGAGATGCCCAGTCGGAGTCCAGCTCATCCCGAATCTGAGCGATTTTGTCCTGCAGAAACCTAGAAAACTCTTCAGCCCGTCTCTGCAAGGGATCCTCCCGCGCTTCCACCTCCAAAAGGGAGCGGGTCACCCTAAACAGGGCGGCTGGGCGGTTTTCCGCGGACGCAATAAGGGTGGAGAGGTAGGTCCTCCTCGCCATCCTTATCGCCACTAAATACTTCTTAATATAAGATTGTAATAGTGTTCGGTCAGACTCAGAACGGCTAGCCCTCCAACTACTCTGTAGGCGTCTTTTCCGGCGCTTCATCTCCCTTAGCTCTTCAGAAAACCAAGGAGCCACTTGGGATCGGCACCGGGTCAGAGGCCGCAAGGGCACGACCCGGTCAGGGGCCCCAGCAGCCACCCTATCCCAGGTGGCAACCAAGCCCTCAACCGAGTCGTGTGTGTGAGCTTCGGGAAATGGCCCATGCTCCATCAGGAACCTATCTGGGTCCATCAGGCTCCTGGGGCGGTACCATTTTAACGGCCCCACCTTTAAATGGTATATATATGTTTTCGGAGGTTTTCGCGGGTATTTGTATGTGGATCTTTGGTTCTTCGGGTTTTCTCCCACGTAGAATTGGAAATATCTAGGCGACGTTTCGATGAAGTCTCATTCATCATCTTCAGGCTTGTTTCTTCGGCCTTGTGCTTCTCAGAGTAAATTATGCTAAAGAACATAGTGTGTATTTTAAGAATGTACCAAGCAGAATTCGATTGGAAGTTATGTACTATATCGAATGTTATAATTCTAAAGCTATAAACTGAAGCTTAAATAAGAGTTGAATGGGTAAAATTAAAAGATATAAAGGTGTCATACTCCAATTAGTAACTACAGGGGAAAATTTGTTTAATGAGAAAAAATAATATGAAATTGAAACAGGACAGACAAAAGTATAAATATAGTGATTAGAAAGACATTGAAACTTAGAAAAAGATATATAATTGAATTTAGATATGGGATAATTAAAATATAGTTGAGAAAACTATGGGAGGGGAAAAATTATGGAGAAAATGTTAAAATAGTTATGAGGAATAGAACACAAAGATGAATATGAAATTGAGTTTGTGTGTGTATGAAGAAATGATAACCCGGGATCATGCTATTCTCAAAAAAAGATGTTTTATTTGTATTATGTTTTTGTGAAAACCCAAATAAAATTTATACTAAAGAATTTCCCAGTGATAACACCTAAGGATTTAGTCGTGAGATAGTTCTTCCATTACTCTAATATATAAGTTAGCATTCTGAAGATACAAACTCATTCAAGATCAAGAGGAATTCTATGATCATGTTTCCGTCAATCTCAAACTTGCTTTTGGTTCTTATTCCATCTCCAGCTTCTATGTTTCTATGGTTGATTGCCAGTTTCTGCTATAGAAGCTTTTTTTTTTTTATCGAATAAATCTTCTTTCTTTGTACACCTTAGTGGGTGGTATGTAGGCTTCAGGGATCAGTGTTCTGGTGTTGATCAGAGTTTTTTTCAGGATGTTTCACACACCTCAGTGAGGCCTTCTCATTGCAACCATTCAGAAGTGGGGATTGTTTTAGGATTTCTACTAGTGTTCAGATAACTATTATAGCAAATTTACTCAATCTTGCTAATCAACTAAAGTGTAGCCATTAACTGCTCCGGTCCTTTGACTTTTTCATGAAGGTTACCTACAAACTTGCATTGGCTATAAATATATGCTTTATTCAGGCAGGAAGATAAATGTGCTACAGGAATTGCAAATCACAAATGCAGATTGCATCTATTAATATTTGCTTTGGCTATTTAAGGCATCACCAGTACAGGGACTTTAATTTCTTTGTGTTTTGTTTTCTCCTCTGATCCTTTCACTTAAGAAAAAAATGTTACAGATTTTCTTGGTAAACTCTTCTAAGTCTGCTCTTCTTGGAACCAGGCTGTATTATATTCCTCTTAAGAGTTGCTGGTTACTCTGTAAGAAGTAGTTGGTCAGTCACCCACACTGGCAATGAGCATATCTCATTATGTTGGAAGCAGTTGGAAGCAGAAGCTGTTGGAAACAGAAGCCATTCAGGAGAGCACTGTTTTCATTGCTGACAGCTAAGCCCATCATCATGCAGAATACAAGACTTTGAAGTTACTTTCTTCCTCCTCCTATGAAATTCTTATAAAAATGTCTGTTAGTCCTGTTTGTTTCCTCTTTGAGCAGAGACTCCTGAAAACCCAAATTATTAAACATATTTTTCCGAGAGAGCTGAAAGTCTGATGCCATGTTTTGTTAAAATATGTGATTCTTTTCTGTCTATAGATATACAGTAGATGATGTTCCTTTTTCTATCCAAGCTACTTCTGAAGTTTCTGACCTCAGTAACATTATCAACAAATTGTTGGAAGCCAAAAATGGTATGTTTATGTTTGAGATGTGGTTCCATAATATTGATCCTAACACTGCGGTATTGTAAAATCAGGTATCAAAAACATACAAATAATCACATTTATTTTGGATTTATAATTATGCAGATTTAACTTATTTTGATAACTAATTGCTTCACTATAGAGTTTTCAGATTCAGTATTTTTTAATCGAACAAATTAGAAATGATTATAATCTAATCCATGCACTAGATTATAATGTGTTATTTAAGTTGATCTCTCTATGCTTTCTTTCACCAATCCAGGATATGGATATGGAAAAATAGATTAGGACTAAGAAATAATGATGTCAGGCTGGATACTTCATTGTATAATAGCATTTACCTATGGTTGAATGTTCATTTGCTTGAAATGAGAGCAAATGTTAAAAAAAAAATCTCTTTCCCTGGATGCTTCTTTACATAGACAAATTTTTATCTCAGCAGATTTGGAATGAAGCCAGATTATCTACAATAGCAACTCAGTTTTGTTCTCATTATTGTTTTTACAAAGCAATCTAGAGCAAGTAATATATTTTGTAAAGGAGTTTAGCAAAACATTTGATTGGAAAAAAAAAACACCAAGATTCTGCATTTCATTTTATGTATATTGGTAATATTACTAGTGGTCTGGAGAGCAAACTTGTTAAAGAAAACATAGCTATTCAAGAACAACGAAAGAGAGACTATATCTTAGAGACTATCCATTTTCCAAATTTGCTCTCAATGTAAGTTGTAACTTATGTAACTTGATACCTTTGATTCATTTCTAGATGACCACACATATGTGGAATTTGACTTCCTTGTTAAAGGACAGTTCTTGCGTATGTCTATGGTCAAACACATGGAAATGGAAAATATTTCAACAGTAAGCCATTTTAATGTTTTTTGAAGAAAGAGGTGAAAATTATGAATTTTTAACATTTCTTAGAAATGTATTTTTTTAAAATGCAGTGCAATTTTCTTCCTAAAAGCTATGCGGGAGACTTTAATGGGTATGCTGCCTATTGATTTTTAATCTCTGCTTCATGCATTGTAGGGTTTTGAGGTACATGGTGTCAACCAGTATTCACTTACATTAATAGGTACATTGGTAGCCATTTCTAATAATGCCTTTTTCTAATGATGACTTAAACTTATCAGACTTGCAAGCATACAGGTATAAGACTAATATACAGTACTACAGGTGGTCCTCAGTTATTGATATCTCATTCAGTGACCACTTGGGGTTGTGTTGGCATCGAATTAGTGGCACTTGTGATCAGTCCCCAAAGTTCCAGTTGTCCACAGTATCCCTGCAATCATGTGGTTGTGTTCCAGCCACTTGGCAACCAGCCCGGATTTCAGAGCATTCCATGGTCATGTGATTGTGACTTGTAATCTTCCCTACTGGTGTTCCATAAGCAAAGTCAATAGGGAAGCCAACAGGAAGTCTAAAATGAGGTTTTTGCATAACAGTGGTAACTGGTACTGTTCCAGTGTCTATTACCCTTTTTAAACAAAGACTACATGTATTTTATTTTTAAAGTATAAGATTCAGACTCATGTGAATAGACTGAACATGCCCAGCAGCAGAGTTCCTACGTGCCCATACTTAGCACCACCCGGACTTATACAAAGTATTCCCCAATTATCTGGAGCACATTTGGAAGGAAGAAAAAAAATCAGATCTATTCCTGTGTAGCTATTAATGCTGATGGAAGACAAGTTACTGTCTCTTGTTGCGGTTCAATGGAATCAAGGGATCATATTTCCAAATCAACATGCCACTGCCCATTTGCTCATCTATTGCACATGAATTTTAGAATCTGTCAATTCCATGGTGAACATTACTGAGTTAGAATCAGAATAGTAGTATAAAGTTTCTACTGGTCAAAAATACAGTTAAATGTATAACCTTAAAAACAAGAACTTGTCATTTTCTAGATGATGATGATAAAACCTCCCAGCATTCCTAAGCACTGACCATGTTGATTAGGATTGATGGGATATATTTAATACAGCAACGTGTTTTCCATTCCTAGGAAGTGGGATTTAAGTGGGACTTAATTTCTTATCTCCTAGTTTTTGTTTTATAGTACAGTAGTTGATTTTTCTTTGTTCTTCTGTGTATAGGAAGATGTAGTAGAAATTGAATATGTAGAGAAGTATGCAGCACCGCAGCCTGAAGAATACATGCTACATGATGACTGGATCAGTTCCATTGAAGCTACAGAAGAATGGCAAGATATTTTTAAATTTGCTTTTGGCTCTTTTTGATTTCTGATACAGCTTGCTGTATCACATATACGTTTGCTTTTCTTGTAAATAGGTTACTGTGTTTTACTGTTCTAGAAGTTTATCCATCTTTCCTTGTCCCTTTCTTTCTTCTGCATATTAATAGTTTAGGAATGAGGTGCTCATTCCATAATAGTTGTATTAGTATTGTCATTGTCCCTTGCCAAAAGTTTTTAAATCCATTTTAAGATTTAATATATCTGAGGCACTGGTGCTTCTTTCAGAAATTGTTATAATCCATCTTCCTTCCCTAAATCGGGGTTTTAAGTAAGTGATGCATTCAATGTGGTTTATCCTACGCTAATATAGCCAGGCAAAATAAGAAAATTTATATTCATTTTTTATAAACATATGAAGCAGTGAAACTGAGCAGTGCAGTGGCTTAGAGGTAGAGCTCTTGCTGCACACTGTGAGTTTAATCCTAGATAGCAGCAGATATTTCGCTCTCTGGATGCAGTGAATAATTGTCTGCTGCGAACTCCACATAGGCATTAGGAAAGGCATCCAGCTAGTAAACGCTTGAACTCCATTTAGTTGTCCCGACTCCACTCCGATGCAAAGATTACCAGGTCATTAAAAGAAAAAAAAATGAAGCAGTGAAATTAAAACGGCATCACCAATAAGGTTAAGATGGTTTTTCCAGATATACAGTTGCTAGAAAAAGTTGAGGCCTCAAGAATAAGGGTAGAAAGCTTAAATTACAATATTCTCCTTCCATTTTTTCCAGACAAATCCCCCAAAATAACTATACTGCTGCTTTAAACTGAGTGGATGCATTAGGTATGCATGTTATGTTAGTGGCTCTTTTTCTCAGAAAAAGATTGGCAAAATAAAATATGATTACTTTTTTTGCCATGATTTTCTGGTTTTTTTGTAAATTAATGGGAGAATGAATGAGTGTGGGGTGATGTTGGTAGTAAATTTTCAGATTTGTAAGAGCCAAGTTCTGGCCTGACTTAAATTGTTTTGGGTACAAATCACAAAAATTCGGAATTTCTAAACAGTGTAAATGGTGTTTGAACCTTATAAACACCTTGATATGCAATTCACATAATAAACTGTAATGGTTGTTTTATGGCTATACAAACAGTAAGAATTATTGGGGAATAGCTGTATTTTTATAGAAAAAAATGGAATGCTGGTTGCTTTGAACTATGCACAGTGTTTATAACTCATTACCCGTCACATCTTGGTATTACATTTACAAAAATATGGCTTTGCATGGAATCTGAAAGTTCTGTTCAGTAGATATAATTGAAATTTTTTGAGGCAAAACTGCTGTGCACACCTTCAAAAATGTTCTCTATTTCTGACTTCCATAGGATCTTGACTGGTTCCTATGATCAGACTTCCCGGATTTGGTCAGTAGAAGGCAAACCTATCATGACACTTGCTGGGCATGTAGATGTGATAAAAGATGTAGCTTGGGTTAAAAAAGGTAAATAAAATTCATTGTCTGTAGGGAAAAATAGATTTTGTAAAAAATCTTATGACAGACTTTTATTATAGTCAGCTCAGGATTTTTTAGTTGCTGTTTTGAATTCTACTAGGTGATGGCTGTCTCTGTTGTTAAATCTTCAGGTTTTTTTTAAATACTTTCTTTCATATTTGTTAATGGGGGGGGTTGGAAAAAAGATCTGCAACATTCATATCTTTCACAGATTTGACTGGTCTGTGTTACTTTTGTCTTGGACTTGTTTATATGCAGGAACAATAGTGCAAGAGCCTTCAGACTTCTGCTTACTTGAAGTCATAACATTTCTCCTGATCTCTTGTTTTTGAGAGACAATTCATGAAACTGGGGGAAGGGGGGAGTGCTTATGTTATTTAAGGCTGAGCTACATGCTATTTTAAAATGCATTAAAATGTGACTTAATTTTTACTGTAGATTTAGTGAAAGGGTCCCAGCTTTAGTATAAAAGAGGGTGTTTGACTGGCTTTTATCCTTCAGCGGTGCTTCTGTCATAGATGTGGATATGTGTCTTTTAATTTACAGTGCCAGAAAGCATTGTGTTCTTAGTAGTATAAGTTTATGCAACATTGATACATGTTGGCATTTCAGCTAGCTGCAAAGGAATATAGCAGCTGGATTCCATAAGTTTATTGAAAAGTAAAATAAAAAACAACCAGATTTTAAAGCAATAGCTAGATTTCCCCTTTAGAAACATAGGTAATCTCTGTCTTAACAGATTGTCCTTCAAGGGCTAAGGGGTGCTTATGACCTAACAGGCAGGTTAAATGATTCTCAGAATCCCATATATTCCTATTACTTTTTCAGACAGATAATGCTTATATAGGATTATTGGCTCATACAATCAGTACTTATGGACTACCGCTGATCTTCATATTCCTTAAAATGTATGTATTATATTTCCTTTAGGTATAGTGCAGTGTCCCATTTTAAATACCCTAAATCTGATTGTGGTTTTGCTGTACAGTTTTGCTTTTTTTATCCTATTACCTGATTCTGGGGTTGAGTGAATTTGGATGATTGGTTTAGGAAATGTATACAGTATTTCCATTCTTCCCTGTATTCTTCAGACAGCTTGTCATGCTTCCTGCTCACTGCCTCTATGGACCAGACTATCTTACTCTGGGAATGGAACGTGGAAAGGAACAAAGTGAGAGCTCTTCATTGCTGCAGGGGACACGCAGGAAGTGTAGAATCTGTAGCTGTGGATAGTTCAAGAACCAAAGTAAGTTATATGCCTTCCTCCTCTGCTTTCCTGTTATAAAAAGTAGACAGGTGTGTTGTACTGTAAGTACTACTGCAGTTCTTTTAATTTCTTAATTGCTCCTCACTTATAGACAAGAAATCTTGCCAAACTGAAGCAGACTACTTGCATCATAAATCATATATCTCAAGAACTATTAGGGAGGACTTATCTGCACCCACTTTCTCTCACATAAATTATCTAAACTGCATTGCCTCTTGCTCTTCTGGAATGTCCTCTTATCCTCCTGGGAATCTAGGTAACATTCCATCACAGGTCTTGTGAGATGATGGTTTGCATTGGCCCTCTAATTGTTTTTAAATAACATGAGTTATAATTGCCAAGGATTTGTTTCCGAGGTTTTAATGAAATACAGATGTTTAGAGTTTGCAAAAGGGTGTGGGTTCAGGTAGGGGAAAGGGTGTGTGTGTATGTGTGCGTGTGCGTATACATATATGTATACATATAGTTATATATATAGTTTTATACATATAGTGTGATGACCCGGGGCATGGCACAAAGGCAACACAGTCACATAAGTAAGAAAAGTCCTTTTAATATCTCCACCTTTGCCCCAACGTCCAGTTACCTTCGGCTGGAGAAAAACCTCTTCCAAGAACAGTCTTTAAGTGGAGGAAATTCAGTCCGAAAACAAAGTACATGTAAACAAAATCTCCATAAACCACGCTGCAGCAATTAACTAGACAGGGCAGGATAAGGAATTGCAGACTTCAAAGGCCAACAAAACACAGTTGGGAAGACGCCAGGATAAGCCTCGACAAAACAAGATAATACACAATTTGTTTCCAGCAAGTTGTTGTGCGCAAACTGCCTTTTTAAACACTGTATTCCCAGCTGCAGCTAATGAAGGGAATCAGGGCCTTTTCCTCCTCAGTAATATGCTGGTTTTATGTCCTCCCTTTCTTTCATCCTTGACTTTCTAGGCATTCCTGTCATATTATGTATGAATTGCGTTGTTATTTGTTGATTATACTGAAATCTCTTAATCTGAGTTGGATTAGTGAAATAATGGGGGCAGCTGTGTTGGAGAACATTGTGGCAGCAGAGATTTTATATTTTAAGACCATGAAGATTGTGGAGATTTCTGTACAATTCAATGTTGTTGGAATCACTGGGAATATTTTTTGCCGCTGATGGACGATGTCTTGAACTAATTGGAACATCAGCTTCTCTGTTGCTGCAGCAACTCTACCAGGGCAAGTTGGACAAATGGGGGAGAGCTGATGAGGAGGAACTTTCCCTGGATTCAGTGCAAATCTGGCTTGAACACAAGCATATTAATTTAGGCTGGAATCAGATCAAATCAGATATTTACCTTTTTATTCAAATGTTGTGCTTTTTATTAGTTTTGCAGTGGCTCCTGGGATAAAATGCTGAAGATATGGTCTGCAGGTAAGTTTTAGATTTTCCCATAGGTCACCCCTCCAACATACCCATCTTCCTAACAGTTGTGAATGTACTTCCATTGTGCAAACATGTTGTGTTATGTCTACAGACAATTCTAAATGTAACTTTTCAGTTATATATATGTGTATATGTGTGTGTGTGTTAGGTTTTGAGCTGATAAATAATTAAACAAGGGAGACTAGGATAGATCTATTTCGAGCTACTTAGCTCTCGTCAGCTAGCCATACCCTTACTGGGATTCGAACCAGGGAATATTACATGTGAGGCAGTTGTAATTGCCATTAGGCCACTGGTTCTCATCCAGATCAGCGATACAGAGGAATGAGTATATATACTTGTGTTACAACACCCTGGTAAGCCCCAATCAAGGGAGGAAGCATACTGCTGTCCTTTTCTGTGTTTCGGCTCATCACCAGAGACCATCCAGACAGAAAGCTATTTGTTTCGTTGTCTTTTGTTTATACACACACACACACACACATATACACACACACAGCCAATTTCATGCTGAGAAGCCTGAATAAATGAAATTCAACTTTAGTTACATCCCATTTAATTTCATTTATACAATAAAGAAATGAAGACTAGAGTTTTTCATTACAGAAGGGCTGTTAGCAAGGTGGATTTCATGATTAAATATATTTTTTTAATTATCTAGTTAAACTCAGGACATTAGAGATAGAACATTTCTGGGCAAACCAAGTTGGTCTTTTTCAAGAGGTTGGATTTGAATTATTTTCCACATTCCATAAAGTTGAGGACAATGCATAAGAAAATGATAATAGGTAGGTAGGTAGGTAGAAGATGGATGGGTAGGTAGGTAGGTAGAATAGATAGATAGATAGATAGATAGATAGATAGATAGATAGATAGATAGATAGATAGATAGATAGATAGATAGATAGATAGATAGATAGATAGATAGATAGATAGATAGATAGATAGATAAGCAGGCAGGCAGGCAGGCAGGCAGGCAGGCAGGCAGCTTAATCCAAGAAAAGATCCAGATCGTTTCTCTCCTTCCATTTCCTACAATGCACTTTGAAAATGTGTTGAACCCCAAGAGATAAATAATAACTCATAGCTAATTTAGGCTACTTATGTTTATTTGAGATTATGAGTGTCATTATTGCCCTCCCTGTTTTTGTCTTATCTCATTTTCATTTCAGTGCCTGCTGATGAAGAGGATGAAGCAGAGATGGAGGAAGTAGTAAACAGACCAAGGAAAAAGCAAAAAACTGAGCAGCTGGGACTAACAAGAGTAAGAAAGGAATGAGTGGAGTCAGACTTGGCCTGGCAGTCTTTCTTATGGACAGTTGCCAAGATTGATGACTGACTCCTCCCCTGGCCTTTACTTCAAAATGAAATTTGCTGTAGCTGCCTATTATTTTAAGACTTCTCAAAGAGCTTTATATCACAAGTTCAATTTTCTTCCACCAATATTTCACATGGCATGCTTATTCACAATTCACTTAAACAACTGAACTCCCAAGTAATGTAACTACAACTAAGACATGCCAAGGTTCTACTCAGCTGCCCATATACCAATATGTTCTTAAAGTAACATCTTAAAGTAACATCATTCTCAATCTCTTAGAAAATTCCATGTTACTTGGCAACATTAGGGAAGTTGTTTGGAAGTTGTCTTCTACTGGGACATTCCAGTTCACTTCCCCAATCTAGTTTTTAATTGATAATCAGATTTTTCCATTTATAAGAAACCCAGTGTTACCTATTTTTTTTAGTGGTCTTTATTCCTCATGTCTAGACTCCTGTTGCAACCCTCTCTGGTCATACAGAATCCGTGTCTTCCGTACTTTGGTCAGATACAGATGAAATCTGCAGTGCTTCATGGGACCACACCATTAAAATTTGGGATGTTGAAACTGGAAGCTTTAAATCCACTTTGGTAAATGCCACTTTAACATGAATTTAATTCATTTAATTTAATTTATTTTTTTTCCAAAAGGGGATTTATATAAAATGCTACATCACATTTTTTATTGTATTGTAGACAGGAAACAAAGTGTTTAATTCTATAGCCTATTCGCCACTTTGTCGGCATATAGCCTCCGGGAGCACTGACAGACACATTCGTTTATGGGATCCTCGGAGCAAAGGTGAGTAGAAGTTCAGTGCCTTTGATTATTCAAGTTTAAGGTCACTCATTTACTGAACTGAGTAATTGACTTCACATTGTACAGAGTTCATGTACTTTGCAATGTGCTTTCTAATAAGGCTTCTGAACCAGGAGTCGCTACTTACATGTCAACTGTGAAATTGAGAAACTCTATAATGTCTGCCTACATTGCTTATTATTCCTTGAATAATAATGTGGCATTCTTGATGTGGCAGAAAAGTAATGGCCATGTCTCACCTTCTCGGCCCCTTCTTGCAAACACAATTATAGAGGACATATTTTACATGCAGAAGATCCTAGCATTTCCAGATCAAAGAATTAGGATTAGGGTTGGGATGATGGGAAAGATCTCTACCTGATTCTTTGTGACATTTCTGCTAGTCATACCATGTTAGTGAAGCTGATAATGGCAGCTTCCCCTATCTCTCTCGATGGCCAATAGGTGTCTTGTTTCCATAGTTGTATCAGTATCATGACACCTTAATTTAACAATATAGTTTACATTTTGAAGGAAATTATTCAGCTCATGAGTGGCTGAGCTCTGGAATGGTGATTGCAAACAGCACAGGTAAGGCTGTGTTAGAATTATTCCCCTGTCATTCTCTGTCTAGCTGAGATGCCGTATGTCCTCTACTCTGTGTTAGTTATTTGGCTGTAAGAATAATTTTAGGAAACAGGAGAAAGAGTGCAACCTAGACAACTATATGATAAGCAAAATTTTAGTCCAAAGAAGGAAGGGGGCAGAGAATGATCCCAGAAAGGTCCCTGCCTAGTTCTCTGGAAAGTAAAGGAAGAGGGGAGAAATGCTTTAATACTGCAAGCTTCTATTACTGTGACCTTACAACAAAGGTAGTATTATTACTTACCATTTTTTGTTTCCTATCTGGGCTACCTTGAAGTGACAGTGGTCACTTCAAGTCAGTGTTGGCTACTGGGGACTATTGACAGATCCCTGAAATTTTCTTGGCAACATTTTTGAAAATGGTTTGGTGGAATGTCTTTGTAGGACTGTGTGATGGTATGTAGGAAACAATAGGCCAAAAAGATGCTGCCTTGGGAATGGTCAGATCTGAAAAGGCATATCCCACAGCTGGATAGTGGGCAGAGCAAAAGGCTTCTTGGACTATAAAAGAAATGGTGGGAGAATTGTACCTCCAGGCTTGCCAGAGTGATATCAGTGATATAATGGAACATGAGAATGACCATAATAAAAGGGGGCTGGGGGAGGAGAGGAATGCTGCCTAGGGAATGATCAGATAAAAGGATGAGTCGTCCACAACTAAGTAATAGGCAGAGAAAGAAATTTTAAAGAGACTCACTCTGGCTCATTGCGTATTGCCAACTATTCAGATGATAAAAAGAGACTGTAGCAGATTTATACTTTCAGGCTTTACTGTAGCCTTAAAATAAAGTAGATTTAGCTCATCGTTGTTTTCCCCCCTGTTTGGTCTACTTGGGAGGCTAATAGCAGACAGCAAAGTAACCAGATGAGGTAATTCTGCTTTACTCTAAAGCTACAGTATAACAACTATGCAAGTCTGAATGTACAAATCTGCCATCTCCTTTACTGCTCAAGAAAAAGGAGGGCTTTCCAAGTCTCTTGTCCCACTATCCAGCTATGCCTTCTATTATCTGATGTTTGCTAGGCATTTCTTCTCTTTCTCTCCCAAGGTCTTTCCCACATATCATTATAAGTTGGGAACAGATCACCCAACTGGCTGAGTGCCCAGGACTAGATTAGGACTCATCTTTTCCCATTCATAGTCCAGCATCACTACACCAAATTTCCTGTTAACTTCTGCCTTACTAAACTAAAATCAGAACCCTACAAAGGAATAAGCGTTCATATTTCTGGCTTTTTTTCCCCCAAAAGACCATTTCAAGTTTCTATATCAAGTATGCATTTATCTTGACTTTGATAACTATAAGTTGTATGCCATATTGTACCTTGTTGCTATTGAATCTGTTTTGTTTCAGATGGCTCTTTGGTGTTACTTTCTCTCACCTCACATACTGGCTGGGTGACTTCAGTGAAATGGTCTCCTACTCATGAGCAGCAACTTATCTCTGGTTCTTTAGATAACATTGTCAAACTTTGGGATATAAGAAGGTAAGCTAAAATTTGAAGTTCTCATTTGTTGCATTTTATATATGATTTCAGATTACTACTGTGTTTACCCCAAAATAAGACCCAGTCTTATTTTGGAGGGGGGGAAATAAGCATCAGGTCTTATTTTCAGGAAATGTCTTATCCACTTACCTTAAGATCACTGTAGCCAGGCCTCCCGTGCCCCGACACCTGTTGCGCCACTGCCTGACTTCTTCTGCAGCCATTCATGGCCAGAAGCTACATAGCTTGTTGCACCGATGCTCACGGCAGGAGGCTGCATGTGTATGGTGCCATTGCAACACAAGCAGCGGCACTGGGGCAATGAGCCATGCAGTGACCTGCCATGAGCAGCAGCACTGGTGCGATGAACTACATGGCCTGCTATAAGCAACGACACTGGCACGATGTGCCACATGGCCTCCTGCCACAAGCAGCAGCACTGGTATGATGTGCCATATGGCCTCCTGCCATGAGCAGCAGCACTGGCGCAACAAGCCACGTGGCATCTAGCCACCATAAGGAGCCACAGAAGTGAGGCAGCGTCATGACAGGTGCCGGGGCGTTCAGGGCATGACTGTTGTGGTACTAAGGTAAGTGGGTGTGAAGTACGTGGGGCAGCCCCACCCCCGCCCTATCTTGATTTTTACATATGCACCTTGTACAACCAGGCAATGGGCAGGGCTTAACTAGGGCTTATTTTGGGTAGGGCTTATATTAGGGGCAGGCATGAAAATCAGTTTAGGACTTGTTTTTGGGGTAGGTCATATTTTTGGAGAAACACGGCATATGACATGCAAAATGAAGAACTGCAGTTTTAGGGTTTTGAAAGTTCTTGCTTTAAAATATACTCATTGGTTGATAAATACAGATACTCTTGGTGGGCCATTAGATCTGAACATGCCTCCAAATTCTCTACCAGAAAGCATTTGCAGTACATGACATTGTAAGCTGCTCAGAGTCCGGTGACAATTGGGCAGCATATAAATACAATAAAATGAAATAAAATAAAGTGATATAATCACTTTAGCTTCTGAATAGAGCCCAACATGTTTTTTTAATTTGAATTTAGTACTAAATCACTTGCAAGGCTATCATATAATGCCTGTTCTTGAAAAAGCTACATGGTACATTGGGAAATAGAAAAAAAAATCATAGAAAAGAAAATGGAATATCTATATGGACCTTATCAGGAATCAAGATTCATTTAAGATTTTTGTTTCATCTCAGATGGGTGGACAATATGTGTGTCCTTGTAGATATACATTTAAAGAAAAAGAAAATAGAGAAAGAAGAGTTGGAGACAAAATGGATTGAGAGGGAACTTTTCAGCAAAGAACCATCAGAATCACACCACATAAGTAACAACACTAAAACTGGCTTTAATAATCTATCTCATCAGTTGCAAAGCTCCTCTTTATGACTTGGCGGCTCATGAAGACAAAGTTTTCTGTGTGGAGTGGACTGAAGCTGGGGTAAGTATTGATATTTCAAGAAAGTATAGAATCTGATAAAAGCTGAGAAGAGAGCTAATGTTTAACTCTGCATTACATAAAATATTCCAGGACTGTTGTCAGTATCCTCTGTTCACTTGAACATGTAAACTTGGGTGTGTAGAGAGAGAGGTGACTGAACAAATATGAGTTATGCAGGAATCAGATGTGGGCACTGAAAATCTTTAATTATGGAAATAGGTGCTTCTTACTTCTCAAAAGAAGGTATTACACCCACCATCCAAACTCACAAAAGGACAGTTAAAATTAATTGAAATTACTGTTAATGTTAAAAGATATAGAAGTTAGTATTGCATATGAAAACCCACATGAATCTCACATGAATGCATGCGTATGTATAAATGCCACAAAAGGGTAAAATAGCCCAGGTAGTAAAGGGGTGGAGTCAATTTTCTTAGGACTAGGATTCCATTTGTTTTTAAAATCAAATAACATGATACCTCAGATGGTTGGATCAAACATTGCAATCTGTTAGGAGTCCTAGTAGTTAGAGGATTTAAATCTTCAAGGGACTTAAGGCATTCCTTTTTTTTCTTAATGCCTCCAAACTAGGGAGAATTAATGCAATTTGTTGTTTTATAATGAAACAGCTCCTTAAATTCTCCAAGATTACCTCAAAGGGCTAAGATAACTTAAACCCCAGGAATCTTCTATAAAAATGAGAGGCAGTTACCATGACAGAGAAGGCCAACTTCCTGACTCCCATCAAATGAGAGTATTTGATTGTTGGGACATAGAACGTACTTATTTTATAGGATTGTACACGATAGGTCTGAGATAGATAATTCCTCAAACAGCAAGGTCCTATGCCATGAAAGCCTTTTTTAAATACTAATTTTATGAAAGATTATGAAAGATTGAAATTACATTGGTACCATGTAAGTCTGCACAGGTAGTCCTCGACTTACAACAGTTCATGTGGTGACCATTTAAAGTTACAATGACATTGAAAAAGGTGACATGACCATTTTTCACACTTACGACCATTGCAGCATCCCTGTGTCACATGATCAGAATTTAGATGCCTGGTAACTGACTCATATTTATGATAGTTGCAGTGCCTTGGGGATCATATGATCTTCTGATAAGCAAAGGCAATGTGGGAAAACAGATTCATTTAACAACTGTGATACAAACCTAACAACTACAGTGATTCACTTAACTGACAAGAAAGGTTTTGAAATGGGGCACAGTTGTGGTCATAAAAGAGCTGGTATCTGAAAACGAAGTAAGTGGGGAAGCTTGTGGAGCAGCAGTGTTAAACGGGCATATCACAGCATCCTCAGCATCGTTCACATTCTCTATTTTGGACTAGCTGCATTTTCCAAATGGTTTCCTGGGGCTGTCCTGTCTACAGAGCATTGCAGTAGTCATCCTATGTGGTGATTGGGTTATGAATGACCAGTGCAAAGACCTCCATGGCCACAGCTGTCATCTGTTCTTTGAGCATAAATTATAAGGCCCAAATGGGGATCTGTAACCCCACTCTTCAAATATTGAAGTCATTCAGTTTTGTTAAGTTTGTGCCTGAGTCTGTTCCTCTCCATTCAAACTATTTATTTATTTATTTAGATCTCACCCAGCGGCTTCATATAAATGTTGAACAGCAGGGGTGAGAGCACCGACCCCTGAGGAACCCCACAGATCAGGGGCCTCGGGGTTGATCTCTGCCCCCCCTGTCAACACAAATTGCAAACGGTCGGAGAGGAAGGAGGAGAACCACCACAAAACAGTGCCCCCCACTCCCAATCCCCCCAACCGCCGCAATAAGATATTGTGTTCGACAGTATCGAAAGCCACCCAGAGGTCTAACAGGACCAGGACAGAGGAATAACCTCCCCTCCAGAGATCATCCACCAACGTGACCAATGCCGTCTCCGTGCTGTATCCGGGCCTAAATCCTGATTGGCGTGGATCTAAGTAGACAGCTTCATCCAGGTGCTGGGGAAGCTGTCGTGCCACCACACTCTCAACAGCCATCGCCATAAAGCGAAGGTTGGAGACCGGACGATAATTAGATAACAAACTTGGGTCTAGGGACGGTTTCTTGAGGAGGGGTCTCACTACCGCCTCTTTCAAGGCGGCAGGCAGAAATCCCTCACTCAAGGAAGCGTTAATAATACCCTGGAACCAACCTCGTGTCACCTCCCGAGTGGCTAATATCAGCCAGGACGGACACAGATCCAGTAAACAGGTGGTAGCATTAAGCTCACCCAGCATTCTGTCCATGTCCTCGGGGGTCACATGGTCAAACTCTCCCCAGATGACCTCCCCCAATTCTGGTCCCGACCCCCCATCCAGAGTTGCCCAGTCAGAGTCCAACCAATCCTGGATCTGAGTGATTTTGTCCAGCAGGAAATTCGAAAAATCCTCAGCTCGTCCCTGCAGAGGATCCTCCCACGCTCCCACTTCTAAAAGGGAGCGGGTCACCCTAAAAAGGATGGTTGGGCGATTTCCTGCAGATGCAATAAGGGCAGAAAAGTAAGAACGCTTTGCCATCTCTATCGCCACTAAATAGGTCCTAATATAGGACCGCAATAGTGTTCGGTCAGATCCGGAGCGGGTGGCCCTCCAACCACTCTCTAGGAATCTTTTCTGGTGCTTCATCTCCCTCAGCTCCTCAGAAAACCATGGAGCCGAGCAAGACTGGCATTAGGTCAGAGGCCGCAAGGGCACGACTCGGTCAAGGGTCCTAGCTGCCACCCTATCCCAGGTGGCCACCAGGTCCTCAACCGAGTCGTGTAAACACCGGGAAACGGCCCAAGCTCCATTAGGAACCTATCCGGGTCCATCAGGCGCCTGGGGCGGAACCATCATATCGGCTCCGCCTCCCTGCAACGAGGGGGTGCGGCCTAGAAGTCCAGTCTAAGGAGTGAATGATCTGACCATGACAAGAGCTCAGTAACAACGTCCCCTATACCTAGATCATCGTGCCACTCTCCCGAGACAAAAATTAGATCCAAGATGTGATCTCCAGTGTGAGTGGGGTTCCTAATTAGCTGGGTCAGGCCCAAGGCTGTCATGGAAGCCAAGAACTCCTGAGCAATCTCCGAGGTCCCACCAGCCGAAGGCAGGTTGAAATCCCCCATGACCATCAGCCTGGGGGTCTCAACCGCCAGGCTGGCTACAACCTCAAGGAGCTCAGGCAGGGCCGATGCCACATAGCAGGGAGCCAGGTATGTGATCAATAGGCCCATCTGAACCCCGGAACCACATTTCACAAAAAGGGATTCACATCCGGTCATCTGAGGAACAGTGGATTCCCTAGGACCTAGGTCCTCTTGAATAATCACTGCAACCCCCCCCCTACCCCTCCCCTGGGCCCTCAACTGATGAAAAACCCGAAACCCGGCCGGGCACATCTCCACCAGGGGAACACCCCCCTCCTGTCCCAGCCAAGTTTCGGTGATGCCCACCAGGTCTGCTCCCCCCTTCTCAATTAAATCATAAATGTGGGGAGCTTTATTAATTACGGACATTCGAACAGCCTAGGGAACGGGACATAACCTGGGGGTCGGAACATGCCACCGCCCATAAACTGCGGGGGCGAGCTCCCACAACATGGTAAGGCCCCCTATCAACGCCATGCCTGCCTCTCTCGCCGATTGTGCCAATAGCCATCCCTTCCTCCTCCCGGAAAGAAACCCCCATCCTCGATCTGATCATCCCCGATCCCAAGACCTCCCGGTCGCATGTGACCCCCCGTCTGGCCCCTGTGTCAGGTTGGTTTTCCCCCAATCCCCACCTGGTTGCCCTCCCTAACCCCAATAAAAATTTGGATATAAACTGGTATAAATGGGCCCCACTCCCAGAACATTGCCTACGGCCATGCCACCTCTCAGGATCCCAGGATCTGTCCTTAAGGTAAGCCTTTGGAAGTCCGAAGGGCCACGCCAGGGAAAGGGGGACATTCCTCAAGACCCGTAGGTTTGTAGATGAATATTTCAGCGTCCCGGTTGACCGCGGTTCCAATGTCCGGCACTGGCAATGTAAAGGCCTGGCAGGTTGGGCCCGGTCAATACGATCGTTGCGTCCCATCGGCCATGACCTCCGCCAACCCCGCGGCCAACACTGTCGTCGTTGAGGCTGGAACCAAGGACAGGCCCAAGGACACCCAGCCGTCATCTCCATCCCATCCTGCCACCGTTGCCATCGTTGCCCTTGAGGCCGCCAGGCCGCCGCTTCTACCGTCGCCAACGGAGCCACCACCGCCGGGACTATCGCCATCATCAAAACGAGAGACGCCACCAGACCAGGCCATCGCCGCCGTCGAGGTCTCCGAGTTGTCACCATCCCCGTCGTCATCAAGGGGACCACCACAGACAAGGCCACCGTTGCCGGGATCATCGTCACCGGGACCACCATCTCAAGGCCATCGCCTTCGCCGAGGATGTCAAGGCCATCGATGATCCGGTCAGACGGGGCATTACAGAGGGGGCCACCGCTGGGGCTGATGCCATCACCCGTGTCAACCGTTGACGCTGCCACTGTCCACACCACCATCTAGGCTGCCAAGGCCTCCCCGCTGGATCCTCATGGCTGGCCACCGCCACGACCGATGGAACCAGGCCCCCAACCACGGCCAAAGCTGAGGCTGGAGATAGAGCCAAGGACAAGGCAGGAGACAAGGTTGAGGTGGTTGCAGCGCCATCCGCGGTGGTCGCGGCAAGGCCAATATCACCCACGGCGCCATCCGCGGGAGGTCTAACGTCACCCGCGGCAGTTCCTCTCCATTCAAACTCTTATACTTACCAAACACTTAAACAAGATTTTGACAGCATTGTTGTCAATCCCAAACCAATGGATAACTCACACACAGAAGGGGTAAAAGTATTAAGTCTTAAAACACCCCACAATTAGGGGCTTCAGTTTCAACCCCTCTCATCCCAGTTGATTAGAATGGTACTGCCCACGAAGAAAGGGAGAGAAGCACTTCCACACCATGCTGCCCCCTCCTAATCCTTAACAGATGGTCCAGAAAGACATCATGATCAACTGAAAGCCACTGAGGGATCAGGGAGAATGAGAATGGCAGCACCACTCCATCCCAACTCTGGATAATCTTTTTTCCAAAAAGACCATCTGGAGCGTTAGCCAAGCCACTTCTTTAAAAGGACAATTGGAGACAGGATAGACATTTTCCACACTGCTGGATCCAGCAATAGCTTTTTCAAGAGAAGGTGCACTGGGCTTCCTTCAAGGCAGACTGAACCACCCCTCCCTCAAAAAGGCTGACGCTGCTGCATGGATCCAATTGCATGTCACCTCCCTAACAGCTTTGACAAGCCAGGAGGGATATGGATATCATAAACAAACAGTTGAGCTTGCGGTCCCAAGGGCCCTGTCCTCTTCCCCAATCTCATCCCAGCTATTAGACATATAAATATGTAGAATTCATTTTTCTCCAAACCAAAACAGTTGAACCAAGGGGAAGCTATGTTAATAAAAACTGGCTGAAGAAAAAGATAGCAAACTGGAAGTGAGTTTCAACAGATCCATAATATTTATTTCCTTCCTTCTCATTCTTACATCCAGGTTTGGTGTTTTTGTTTTTTGAATTGAAATTGAATTGAATTGTGATTCAGCTAATTTTGTAGAAAGATTCCTTTGCAAAATTCCCAAGCAGCTGCAGTCCCTGCACTACCCATAAGCTAAACCTTTTAGAGTCAGGGGTTTATAGAACTATTAGATAACGTTTTTACTTTATAGGATAAGCTTTACCTTTCTCCATAATTTGCATGAATTCTCATGTTTCTGGTATTTAGATATACCGAAGGTTACCTCAGAATGTCCTGATAATGTGATATTTTTCATTTTTGCTTAAATGTAATATTAATGTGGCCATTCTACATTGCAAATTACTGTTACTCATGTATGCATTCATTTATTTGCTACTGAAACTCCCTTCTTTTTATGATCTAACATTTAGGAATCAAACCGTGATGGTTTACTTAGCAACTCTTGTTAAACAGTCACTTTTCATATGAAGTGAGTATGACACAAGTGATTGTTTAACAAGACTTGCTAAATAAACCATTGATTCCTAGACTGCAGTACTCTCTCCACGAGGGTGCCCTTAAAGATACCTAGAAGCTCCAGCTGACCCAGAATGCAGCGGTGTGGGTGGTGATAGGCATGCTTTGATATGCACCTGGAACATTTCTGCTTTGTCAATTGCACTGGTTATTGGTATGTGTCAGGCTACAGAACTTTTTCCCATTCAATTAGCAAGAATGAACTTCTGAGAACCAAACGTATCAAAAGGAATCCTTTATTGAGATGAGACAATTCATGTAGGAGTTCAAAGCGTCTGAGGTCCCTCTGGCATACAGGGATAGGTAAGGGAGTTTAGAACCCCTCCCCTTATCTCAATGTATATTTAATGAAACAAAAGCCAATATGTTAATTCCCCTCCTACCCCTTCTGTAGGAATGATCTTTCTCACAGTTTCCCAGCACATACCTAATTTCCCCCAAACCCCTTTTTAGAACGAGCTTTTTCCAGAGATTCCCCAGACACATCTCATTGTGGAATTTTTATGATCTTCTCATCTTCTGACTGTGCCTCTCAGAGGTGATAGGTTCTGGCCATCTGGCTTTTCTCTCTCCATTGTATCATGTATGGGTTATACAAATTCAATAAAAGGTTAAATATATTCAGGTTACATCAAGAAAGGATTTCTTTATCATTCTCCCCCCCCCCCCCTTCTTCCACTGAAGAAATGACATCTGATAGTATGCTTCTGGATCCAATTCTCCCATGTTATCAGACTGGCTGGTTTGATATACAAGAGTTGGCAGGCTGAGGCCCTTCAATTAAACAGTGTCATCTCCTGTGAATCAGGAAGTGTACTTTATCTGCTATCTGTGTGGCTGCTACTCTGATCTTCCTGTGCCATATCCATCATCAGACGTTGGCAATCATGTTATGGATCCTATTTTTATCAACAGCTGCACAAAAAGGTGCTACTGAGTTTTGTCTATTCTGATGGCATCTATTCTGATGGCAACCTGGCTATTCTTCAAGACCTTGCTTAGGGTATTGGGGGGCTTCTCTCAGATTCTGTGGAGGTGTGATTAGCTAGACTCACTGTTGGTCCTTGTTTTTTATTTATTTCTTATTTATTTTATAATTATTGTATTGTACTTTCTGCACTATACTTTCTATACTATACACTGCCCAGAGTCAGTTTGGAGTTCAGTGGTTCTTACGTTGTGTTAATTATTTTTATTAAATTAAATTGATGCATTTTGTTAAAGCATGGTTAATCTAGCCAACATCATGATACAAAATTGAGCTGGAGTTGCATGAACAAGAAACAGAACATGACGAAGCAATTATAAATATTATTGCATATAAAGACTCTTCTTTTTCAAGTACAGGAATAGAGACTTTCAAGGGATGTACTACATTTTGAATCGTGTTACTGTTTTTTCTCTCTCAATGCTTTGAAGATCTTAATCTGATGATATAATAATCAAACATGATAATATTTTTTCTATGTTTTTTCCATATTAGGGATAATGCTATTAGAAGAATATTTCCTGTTATTTGGAAATTATTGAGAAACAAAAGTCATGGTGATTTTTTATTATTTAAATAATACAGTTTTCATGGACTTTGTTACTTTGCATTTTTATCCCCTTTGTTGGAAAAATAATAAGTTTGTAATAGAGTCTTATTATAATTTGATCTTCTCTTCCTCTGTTATAGTTGCTGCTGAGTGGTGGAGCAGACAACAAACTGTATTGTTACAGATACCAAGCAACCACTTCAGATGTTGGAGCATGAAAGTGAGTGAAAGCGCAGTTAAAGCAAAAACTCTTCCCCTGGAATCTACAGCTACCTTGTTTACCACATATGTAGAAAATGGGTTGTTTAAATGGGCTAGATCCAGTGGTGGGATTCAATTTTTTTTACTACCGGTTCTGTGGGCATGGCTTGGTGGGCGTGGCAGGGGAAGGATACTGTAAAATCTCCAGTCAGAGGTGGTATTTGCCGGTTTTCCGAACTACTAAAAATTTCTGCTACCGGTTCTCCAGAACGGGTCAGAACCTGCTGAATACCACATCTGGCTAGATCCCAAAGTTCTTGTGAGTTCAACACTATCTTTTAAAGAGGTGGTTTTTGTCCATTCCATCTTTCTTTTCTCATTAGACTCTAGCAATTTCCCAGAACAGTGTGGGAAGTGACCTAGGGGTTATCAATGAAAAATTGGTAAAATTTCATTTCTTCTCCCTCTAGGGAGGACTTTGCTGGATCTACATCACATATATGAACAGAAAGTGGCCTGCTATTTTTAGAGAAGGGATGTTCTGGAGCCAGTCAAATGTGTATTCTTGTGGCATGCAGCAAAATTCATTACCTTGTCTTTCTTCAGGGTTGAAATTGCTGTCCTTGTATTTAAAGTTTTAGTGTACATATATGAACTGTACAAAAGAAATTAACCACTTAAGCATGATATTGGATTTTAGTATAGTATTTATGTCAGTTAATCTTATTTTGTGCAACTATGTTTAAATATTTCAGTTCATTATAATTTTCATCTTCCCAAACCATTTGACAAGAAATGTCCTTATATTGGAAATTTGTTTAAATTTGGCTAATGGCTAATGGTAATTCTATAAAATGTATGTTTTTAAGTATTTTTAATTAAATAAATACATTTATCTTTGAGAAGAGATGATAAGATGCAATCCATGGTTATTTGGGTCAGGGGGGAGAGAAACCTCAGCTTCCATTTCAGCTGAATTACGAGGAGCAACTGGAATTAGGACATTGTCAGTCTTGCTCTTGGTTAAGACATTTCCTATTGATAGCCACAAATTCTTCACTAGTATATTTGTTCTATCTTTAGACTGCTGGCTGAATATAAAAACAGACAAACAACTCTACAAAGGTTTCCATACAAAGTTTCTTTATTGGGTCACCAGGCATCCTCAAATATAACTCACGGTTATGTCGAGATCCATCTAATGTCCAATTCTTTGCATAGCTAACTTCACAGTGTAAAAGAATAGTGATCTTTCATCCTATAATGAAGGAGAAAGGGGGTGAGGCACCAGCACGCTGCTGGGGTCCAGGAAAGAGTGAAGGAACCTCCCCCAACCAAACCAAGGGTCAATTCAGTGACCAATCAGGATTACAGTGACCAATCAGGATTACAGACCAATCAGGATTACATGACATGAACTACATTGCCCAGTGTGCATTAACTATATTTACCATGAGGCATTCCCTTAAGGGAACAGCTCCCAATTCTAACTTAACTTATTACCTATATACTGTCTGGACAGCACACTCCCCGCCTAGAATTATAAATTCCACTACGAACTAACTATCAATTAACTATATAACTAAGATAAACAAGAAACAGTAATATAGCATCAAACAAAGCAAAGCATACAAAGCTTGAGGTTCAATCTTCAAGTTCAGCCTTTCTCAGCAGCAGCACTAGGTCAGTGACAGTCTGGTGTAGAGCTTCTTGGTGAAAGTCCGCTGGTTGCTTCTGGTGTCTTGTAGGGTGGACAGGTACTCTTGCTTCCAATGGTTCTAAGGGGTGTTGGCAAGCTTTTGGGATAGATATTGTGAAGACATTTGCCTGGGATGAGGCTTGCAGCCGATCGATGCAGACTTAACTCTGTGATTCCCCATCCTAGCACTGTCTTGAAGGCAAATGGGGAGCCTTTTGGGCCTTTGACTACTTCATTGTGAATGAAAGCGTCAGGTATGTCTACTCCCAACAAGAGCAGAATCTTGGCTACTGGATCTAAGAGCGGGAAAGTGATGAGCCATGTGCTTCAGGTGAGGTATGTTGCTTGCTACCTCTGATGTTGCAATCTGGCTGCGGTCATCTGGTATCCCATCCCATTTTAACACAGGCGGCCATGGGAACTGGGAACTTGAGCTATTGAGAGTGTGGTGGCATGACAACTCCCTCAGCACCTGGATGAAGCTGTCTATTTAGATCACGCCAATTGGGTTTTAGGCCCGGGCACAGCACGGAGACGGCATTGGTCGCGTTGGTGGATGATCTCTGGAGAGCCCGTGACAGTTGTTCCTCTGTCCTGGTCCTGTTAGATCTCTCGGCGGCTTTTGATACTGTTGACCACAGTATCTTATTGCGATGGCTGGAGAGGTTGGGAGTGGGAGGCACCGTGTTATGGTGGTTCTCCTCCTTCCTCTCCGACTGTTCTCAATTTGTGTTGGCAGAGGGGCAGAGGTCGGCACTGAGGCCTTTGATTTGCGAGATACCTCAGGGGTCTGTGCTCTCGCCCTTGCTGTTCAACATTTATGTGAAGCCGCTGGGTGAGATCATCTGTGGTTTTGGGGCAGAGTTCCATCAGTATGCTGATGACACTCAGCTATACATTTCTACCCCAGGCCACCCCAACGAAGTCGTTGAAGTGATAACCCGGTGCCTGGAAACCGTGCCGAGCTGGATGGGGCGGAACAGGCTTTGACTCAACCCGTCCAAAACTGAGTGGCTGTGGTTTCCTGCACCCAGATACAGCCAGCTAACTCCATTGCTGGCTGTGGGGGGAGAAATTTTGACCCCCACAGAGAGGGCGCGCAATCTGGGTGTCCTCCTGAATGTATGGCTGTCATTAGAAGATCACATAGCAGCCGTCGCCAGGGGAGCTTTTTTTCAGGTCAGTAGGATCTACCAGTTGCGGCCCTTTCTGGATTGGGATGCACTCCGCACAGTCACATCTGCCCTCGTCATCTCCCGCCTAGACTATTGCAATGCTCTCTACATGGGGCTCCCCTTGAAGAGCATCTGGGGGCTTCAGCTGGTGCAGAATGCGGCTGTGCGGATGGTTTTGGGGGCTCCTTGGAGCTCCCATGTTACACCACTCCTGCGTGAGCTGCATTGGCTTCTGGTGGCCTTCCGGGTATGATTCAAGGTGTTAGTGGTCACCTTTAAAGCGCTCCATGGCTTGGGACCTGGGTACTTACAGGACCACCTGCTGCCACCATCGGCCTCCCGTCGACCAGTGCACTCTCACAGGGCGGGCCTCCTCGGGGTGCCGTCAGCTGGGTGATGCTGGCTGGCGGCCCCGAGGGTGCGGGCCTTCTCTGTGGGAGCATCCTCCCTCTGGAATGAATTACCCCCGGAGATGAGAACTATCCCTGGCCTGCGAACCTTCTGGCGTGCGCTGAAGACCCACCTTTTCCAACAAGCTGGTCTGGCCTAGAGTTACTGGTTAGGGTTTTAAATTGGTTTTAATGGTTGAAGCTTTTAAAATTTTTCCTTGTTCAGTTTTATTTTCATTGTATTTCAGCCACCAATTTAATCCACTTTTAATTTTATTTTAAAATTGTGTTTATAATGTGTGTCGTTTTTACTTGGCTGCACACTGTCCCGAGTCCCGTTGGGAGAGGGGGCGGTATATAAAATCTAATAATAAATAATAAATAAATAATAAACTTCCATCTAATGACGCTGTACAGAGTCCAGTAGCTTTCCCCGCCGTGCTTCGTGGTACAGTGTACATTGATATCGTGAAATGCATTTCTTCCTTTTGAACAGCGAAGAGGTCAAAGAATGCGGATCTGGACAGTGAGCGAGTGCGCTGATTATCCACTATTACACATATCTTCACTGCTTCTTCTGGGCATTCATTGGGATAGATGTTGGCTAAGCAGATCTGATGACACTAACGAAGGGATAGTGTGTTGTTACACACTGCCATTCAATTGAAACTCGCCACTGGCTCTGGGGTTGCCTCTAGCACACTGAGGCTCCTTGGCTAAGGCAGGGTTATGAGTTGTCTGCTGTGGTGACTTGCTCGCCACTGGCTCCGGGGGTACCTCTGTAGCACGCTGAGGCTCCTCGGCCAAGGGAAGGTTATGAGTTGTCTGCTGCGGTGGCTCAGAGTTTGGATGCAAAGAGGCTGGGTGTTTGTTGCTGTCAGCATCCTCGTAGGCGTGGCGTTCTGGCTCAAGGGAATGTGTTGTAGACGGTTCGTGGTTCTCCTCAGGGTACTTTATGAGGAGGTCGTGATCCATTAACACATGCGCAGGTGGTCTTGCTGCCGGGTATGGGTACCACATCTTGCCATACATCTGCGTTAGAGTTGCCTTGAGGGTGTGGCAGGAGCTCTTTCCAGAGAATTGAGTGTGGCAATTGTGGCTGCTTGCACATCTGCCTGTTGAGAAATCTTTGATGTTACTTGTGGGCTAATTTGCTTGCTCTGTAGGTCTTGAGACCTTGGTGTAGGTTTTTTGTTTTCAGGAATGGAATCTCGAGTTTTAGGTATTACGACATCACTTTTTGGACTGTCATCTAGAGCCTGTGATTGAGATTCTCCCCTTTGATCCCCTGGTTTTAGGAGACTGCTAACTAACTGTGCTGTTTTCACCTGCTCATGTTGTAGCGAGTGCTGCTCATCCACGTAGGCCTTGACACATTTATCTGGGCTCTCTCTTTCCAACTCTCCAAGGTGGAAGTTGAGGGAGGAGGCGTTGGCTACTTTCCGTAATGCTGTGGCCCATGTCTTTGTTGCCGACAACCTTTGTCATTCGACCAACTCCAGTTTGGCCTGAGCTTTGGCCATTGCTGCTTGTTGGCTGGCCTGGACTTCTGCTATTGCCTCCTTCTGCCGTGCACGTAGATCTGCATCTGCTACTGCAGCTTCTATTTCAGTTTCTGCAGCTCGATCGGCATAACTTGCTGGTTTGGAGGCCTTAGATGCGTCGCTGCGGTGGGAGGATGCTCTGGAAGGATAGGAAGAGCTAGCAGCAGAGAATTGCTGTGAGATGCTGAAAACTGCTTGAGATCTAGCTGGCCTGGGATGGAGAGAAGAGGCTTTCTTAGAATAGTGGGAGGAGGCCACACGTAACTGAGGGGCTATGTCGGATGTAACCCTCTCCCTCGACATTTCTTCCAGCTGTAGCGTGTCATGGAGCGCTGCCCGGAGGGAGTATTTGCTTTCCGGAACTCAGTGCTCACGTTCCTTGTTTAGTTCCTCAAAATGTTGAATATGTTTTTGGAGCTTTGAGTCACCCAGCTTCAACTGGATGGACTTGAGTTTACTTTTGCTGTTTCTCCACCGTATCAGAAGGTCATCTAGATCATCTTGTAATGTGTGGATTCTCTCAAGGGAGAATTTGCTTTTTGGGGCTTCGCTGATCCTCATCAGCTCCAACCAGGAGTCTGCATAGTGGCGAAACTGCCTGTCCCAGTCCTCCCTCAGGCAAGACTCCATGTTCTCAGTAAGCTTCCTATGCTGTCTGAGGTCATAGGCCTTCTGAGGTCCCGCTGCCTCTTCAGAATTGTGAACCTCCAATTCTGAGTTTTGGGAACCAAGCTCCATGTTTACATCAAAGGTGGATGGAGGGTTCAAGTCCTCCGGTACATCAGAGACATCTGTCATGGCTGAAGATGTTGCCATGCTACAAATTGGCAAAAGGTGACTTTTGGAAAATTTAGTGGTTTTCCGTGTAATTCCCCTTTTTCCACTAGGGTGGCGTTGCTGGCGTGTAGCTGAATTTAGAAACTTCTGTAAAATTCAGTACTCTAGGTGGCGCTGAAGGCGTGTGGCTGAATTTAGAAACTTCTGTAAAATTCAGTATTCTAGGTGGTGCTGCAGGTTTCCAAATTCAGTAGTTGACCACTAGAGTTGTGCGTTGCCAGGTCTGGAAGACACTGGTGTGGCACACAGGTTGGCCTGTTAGTGGTGCTTGCTAGGTCTGGAAGACACTGGTACAGTACACAAGTTGGCCTCTTAGTGGTGCTTGACCCTTGGGGTTATGTTGCAAGGGGTTGTTGAATTGCATGCATTTAGGATGGATAGTCATCAAAGGATGTTTTGCTTTTAAGTAATGCTTGGGCAAACTATAATTAGGCAATTTCCCTTTATTGATTAATATAGAGTGGTATATTTGACTTTAGATTCTAATTTCAGTAAAGGAAAAATCTTTTGACTCTGTCAGCAAAGAGAAACGGCAAGCTGCATTCCTGTCTTTAAATTGCTTGCTGGATTTGGTTTCTCTCTTCAAGGGGGTATAGGGCCCGTTGTTATGGAGACAGCTCAGCACTAAAGAATTTACGACCCTGTTGCTTGGAGACCCCGTCGTAAACTGGCTAGAGGGGGCTTCTTTATTATCTTCCTCTCGAAGGCACAAGCAGTGACGAATGTAAAGCCACTCCAGAGATAGAGAAAATGCAGTTTCTTTGTTTTAAGGACACAAGAAAGGATTACTCCATCTCTTTCCACTGCATTCATAAAGGGTTTGAAGACTCAGGAAATGCTACAGATTCTCTCTCTTTCATTTGCTAAACCGTCTTTGAGATAGCAGAGAGACAGAAATGCAAAGACCCAGGGAAGATTTTACTTGTTTGTCTCTTGCAAAATGTGGGGTTTCTGGCCCCTCCCATCAATTCAAACAGGCTTTGGTAACTTCAGTTGCTTAGAAAGAGAGGGAGAGATAAAGTCTTTCACAGGCAATCTAATTAACTTATATCTTTACTTTGGAAACGCAGATTAGCATTTTACTTTCACTTGGGAGTTTCGATTTCAATATACCTTTACTCCTCTTACAGGAATTCAAATTGTTTTTACTCTTCACAGGAATTCAGATATAACAATATTCTTTACTGAGGGAGTTCAGATTAGCACTATTCTTTTTCTGTGGGATTTCATATTTCAATATTCTTTTACTGTTCTGTCTTTAGACTGCTGGCTGAATATAAAGACAGACAAACAACTCTACAAAGGCTTCCATACAAAGTTTTTTATTGGGTCACCAGGCTTCCTCAAATATAACTCACGGTTATGTCGAGATCCATCTAATGTCCAATTCTTTGCATAGCTAACTTCATAGTGTAAAAGAATAGTGATCTTTCATCCTATAATGAAGGAGCAAGGGGGTGAGGCACCAGCACGCTGCTGGGGTCCAGGAAAGAGTGAAGGAACCTCCCCCAACCAAACCAAGGGTCAATTCAGTGACCAATCAGGATTATAGATGTGACCACATGACATGAATTACATTGTCCTGGATGCATTAACTACATTTACCATGAGGCATTCCCTTAAGGGAACAGCTCCCAATTCTAACTTAACTATCTCAATTCCCATGACCTATATACTGTCTGGACAGCACAGCGTTACTGTATATTACTGTGTCTTGGATATCTATTTGAGGACTTCTTTGATGGATTGAATTTGAAACAGGCTGTGGAAACACATGGTCCTCCAAGAACCGATTTGAAAATTTCCTCTTACTTCATGGACATTCTCTAAGGGACTGGAGAGTTAGCTGCAGAGGTTGGATGTGACAATACATACTTCTGCTCATATTTCTTTCTGATAGCACCTTGCACTATGTAGATGCCTTTTCCTCTTCTGGTTAAAACTGAATAAAGTCTTGAATTTTTTTATACTGTTCCTTGATTACCTATGTAATATTCAGCAAAGTACCCCTCCTCCGAAATCCAAGAGCAGTTGCTTTGAAAAGATTTTTGTGATGTGTCAGTCGGGTCATTCTAAAGTTCTGAGCAACATATAGCATGGATTCCTTAGCCTCTTGCCTTTGACTTTGTAACCAGGTGCTATTACTTTACCAGTGTAAATGCACCTTTAAAGGCTGCAGAAGCTTTCCATTTTGACTAAAAACTCTTTAACAACCAGCAGCATTTGTAAAAGACTCGCACTTTGGGGCCATGCAGAAAGTGGGAGAGGGGGGTTGAGTGTGCTTCTCATTGCTTTAAAAACATGTTTTTTAAAATAATAACATTGTTAAGGTATTGGAATTTAAGAGCTGACCAGTTGCTGTCAGGATGATGCAATGTGAAGCTGATGCAATAAGGATGAATCAGCATAGCATGGATATTGCCCTTTGAAGATGAAGAATGGATCCACAAAAGTTTTACCTCTTTAAGAGGTGTCTATATAAAGACAGCCATCAGAGGGCATGTTCTCTCACCTTGTGTCCTGTATCCTTGGCAGAATTCTCCATGTAGAGTTAAGATTGATTGCTTGTCAGGTATTTGCCTACCATGTATATTTCTGTATATGTCTTGTATATAAACGTCTAGATCTCTGTGTGCTGTGTTTTGCTCCTGGGTTATCTCATAATAGTAGTCACACTACAAACGCTCTTATATTATTAATCAAAATATAAAATACGAAATACAAAGTAAAAAGTGAAAATAATGGTTAAAATAAGGGAAGAAAAGAGAAAGAGAGAAACATGTAGGATAGATGGAAGAAACCAAAGAAAAAAGAAAAAAAGAAAGAAAATTAAATAAGCAGTAAGAAAGGGTACCAGGCAGCTCATAATATTTGTTTGTTAAATATACATAGTATTTCATTCAAGAGCTTGTGCAGAGTGGTCCAGCCCACCTATTTTCCCCCATAATAAAGATGTAATTAAGCTGAGTTGAGAGTTGATCAGCCAAAGTCACGCAATAAGTATGTTTCCATGGTTTAGGATTAATTTGAAGCAGCATTTCCCTCATGTTAGTCCAGCACCTAATCATTCCATTGCATTAGCTCTCAAGAGTTTTCCCTGTCCATATTTAGAACCCCACCCTGATGTAAATACAGGTACAACCATTCATATACTGACCATTCGAAGTTATAATGGCACTGAAAGAGCTACAGTAATTTCCTCAATAACATTTATATTTGGTTTGCAACTGGATGCTTAGTCCTAGTCAGCATGATCTCTTTTTATATGTATTCTTTTTCTGTTTATAAGTTATCCAGGAGTTGGCCATATTCCAAATTGGATATAGGAAAAGTAATTTATCCATGTAGATGTACTGGAATTCTTGGGTAAGAATTAAATAATTATGTCAGTTTGGATATTGGTCTCAATACTGAGAAAAGGCTAGTTAATTACTTCATACATATGCTATGCTTATGGAGAAAATAGGTGTCAGCCACTATGGTTCCTGTGCTATGAAATTTTCCTGCATGTTGCTTCAGGAGAACTTGTAGTCCCTCTGCATAAGGAACACAGCCATTTTTGCTGCATTTAGGACTAACCCCCACTTAATGTAGGGCTTTTGCTTAATCTCCATGTCTCCTTTCGGTAGACTTTATATGCAACATGATTCAATTGAGGTCTCCTTCAGCAAGTGGATATTATATAGAGTTATTCCTAGTCACTGGGTATGGCAGCAAGAGATCCAGTTGGGTATATAGCATGGAATCTGTCCAGCTAAGGATATTTCTTGGATAGAGTACAAAAATTTATTTTCACACATATCAGGATAATTCCTTTTCTACAGTGGGTGGGGAGCATCTACAGTTAATCCAATGTGCCTTTCATTTTCAGCAGCCTATTTTTATTCCATCTAGTGACTGAAACCTGAAATTCATCAGTAGTCACACTTTACAGTTAAATGGAATACAAGGCTATTTTAAAGCCTCTGCAGCATTGAATGTTACTATATGCATCCAAAGGGTGCATTTTTTCCCCAAGGAATTGTGCAATTCCTCTGCACAATATATTGGAATGGGAGAAGAAAGGAGCAGTTAGGGTTGCAAATTGTTTCTACTTTTTTCCAATTTCTAGAGCAAAGTTTTCTGAATAGTGGGGCAGAACGGTATTGTCTTGACAGATTGGGGAGGCTGACTCAGGTTGTAACTGTTGAGCATATTTCATGTTCCAAATAGTATTAAGCAAAAAGTATGAAATGATGTTTAGGATTTGGTATGTATAACTTCCATCATACTTTTTACATATATGATATGGTTTACCTGATTTGATTCTTTGAGTTACATATTTGCAATACATAATTCTTCCAAGAATGCAGACTTTTTCGCTATGTGCAGAATCAGATAAGCAAAGGAATTGAAAATGTTTGGGAAAAATAATTTTAGGAAGAATAATTTTAACTGCAGTTATTCTAGCACATGCCATGCCGAAGTAAAATCTTAAATTCTTTTCTGCTGTCACAAAAGAAAATCTTAATTACATTTCCTTCTTTGCTTTCTGTCTTTTGTAATCCCCAAGTATCTCATCCACTCGAACTAATAAAATTTGGCTAATTCTTGAAACTGTTTCTGTAATTCAATTAATATTAATTATTGCCTAACATTAATATATTGACTAATTAATCGGTGACCTTATTTATTCAAATGATGCATTTATGGATCAGACTGAAGCAATGTCTGCCAATTTCATCCCAGCACATACGGTATCTCCCTACTTACAGTATAGTAGCTCAATACTTGCTAGCATGAATCACACAGAAGTGGAGTGATATGGAATGCTATTTCACATATTAAATTTCTTTGGGTGGCATCATCTTTATTGTGGATTTTCAAGAGCCCTGAAAAAGTCATGTTCCCCAGATTTTTATTGCTAGGACTTCTCTTTGCTCTTAATATGGTTGACATATTTTTATTTACAGTACATACGCTTTAATTTGTAAGCTATGCTAGGGATTTAATACCTCCTTAAAATACAAACCAGCTTTTTTTCTACTAAGTTTATGTGAATCCCACTGTGTTAATGATTTCTTGTAGCAAATGGGAAGCAGAACACCAAAGGTGCTCACACGGCCTTCTGGAAACTTGTAACAATTTCAATATGGTAGGCCTCCAGGGGCCAGGAATATAATGTTAATAATAATTATGTAGTTAGTCCTAATTCCTGTTGACTGCTTGGGCTAATTCCTTCCAGTTTTCTTGGCAAGGTTTTTCAGAAGTGACTTGCTATTGTTTTCTTCCTAAGGCTGAGAGTGAGTGACTGGCCCAGGTCAACCAATTGGTTTCAGATCTAAGGCAGGACTAAAGTTTATAGCCTGGTGTCTTAATCACTACACCAAAGTGGCTCTCACAGACAAAATTATTGCTACTATTGCCATCGTGATCTAGTGTAATGGTTCTCAACCTGTGGTTCCGTGGACTCCTGGGGGCAGTGATGTCACAGGTGGTCCACAAAGGCTTGGAGAAATGTTAGGATTTAAATATTGAATTAATTCTTGGTGGCCTGTGACCATGGACAATGGCCACAAAAGGTATTTAAAGGGAGTCTATGGTGAGAACCACTAGTCTAGTGTACTACCTGAACCTGGTCTATTATTTGGTTAATGTACCTTAGTTGAAATGGGCAGTAATGTAATATAATAAATGAAAAGATTGCATGAATCTAGAAAATGAGTTAATTTGATAACTAGGTTGCTTGTAAGGACAGCAATTACAAACTTGCTTTCCCTTTACAACTTAAGTACATTTTGATGGAAAGTCAATGCAATTTTCACAAAACTTTTACATTTATGGTGCAGCTGTGCCATAATAGAAAATTATGGCTTAAACTATTAAAATGTTAATAGAATTGCAAGCTTTGTGTAAGCACTGGACTTTTTCCCTTCAACCAAAAAGAATGGACTTCTGAAAGCTAGATATGTCAAAAGGAATCCTTTATTGAAAGGGAGTGAATCCCAGCACTAGTCAAAGCAGAGTCTAAGATGTTTCCAGGCATACAATAATAGATAAAGGGAATTAGAATCCCTCCCCTTATTTAGATGTGGATTTAGACAAAGAACCAACATGTTAATTCCCCCCTCCTCTTTTCTGGGAACGTATCTTAGAAGAGTTTCCCAGGGATTATCTTCCAGAGCTGGAATTTTTATGGTCCCTTCTCTTGCTATCTCTCCAAGAGGTGACAAGTTTCTAACCACCTGGCTCCAGTCCTCCAGTTGTACATCATGTGTAAGATATACAGATTCAATATAAGATTTAATATATTCAGGTTACATCAAAAAGGATTACTTGTACCAATTCCCCCGCCCCATTTCTTCCATTGAAGACTGGCAAATATACGGATCTGACATACTGCCCTCCTCAAAAATTTGAGAAATCCACCTGGAAGACATAAAACATGTGTAACATTTGCAACTTAGGATAGTTTGTGAGGGTATTTCAGGTGGAACTTCCGTAGTAATGTGGGTGCTTTTACATGACATTTGCTACCCACTCATTGTCTGAGGAAGGTATTTCCAAGCTACTAAATATTGTGTGGATCCACGGTGAGTACGCGAATCAAGGATATCTTTAAGTTCAAAATGTTGATCCCCATGTACCATAGTGGGAGTTGGAGATGTGGGAGGTGGGGTGGTCTAAGGTTTGAAGTGATCTCTGGTTTGAGTAGGCTACAGTGAAATACTGAATGAACCTGTCTAAGTGTTTTGGGAAGTAGAAGCTCTACTGTAACAGGGTTAATAATTCTGGAGATGGGGAATGTCCCAATGAATTTTGGTCGTAGTTTCTTAGAGGGTTGCAATGTTTTTAGGAATTTTGTGGACAAATATACACGGTCTCCAACTTTGAATGGTTTATGATCACAGCATTTTTTGTCCGCTTGATCTTTAAAAGCTGCTCTAGCCTCTTGTAAGACTAGTCTGACCATTGGCCAAGTGGCTTGCAAATTATTAATTCACTGCTTAAGGGAGGGAATTTCAGGTTCCTTGGGTAATTCCGGCATGGGTTGAATTCAGGGCCTGTGGCTACCTGGAATGGGGTGAAACCAATGCTGCTGTGGATCGAGTTGTTGTATGCTACCTCTGCAAAAGGAAGGAGGTCAGTCCAATTGTCCTATTGGTAATTAATAAAACATCTTAAATATTGTTCTAATATGCTGTTCGATTGTCGAATTCATGGAGAGTCTCGTTAATTAATTGCATGAACACGGCAGGGGCTCCTTGTAATCCAAAAGGGAGCACTTTAAATTGGTAGCATCCCAGTGGGGTGTTAAAAGCCGTCTTCCACTCATCCCCTTATTCTAATGTGGTAGTATGCTTCTCATAGGTCTAACTTTGAAAAAAAATTTCCTTTAGAGAGGTGGGCTAACATGTCCTTCATGAGGGGGAGTGGCAGATACGGATCTGACACTTTGATTTGTCCCTTGCCCCTGCAGACCAATTTGGGCTAAAAAAGAACATTCTTTGAAAAAATATAAAGGAATTTGATATTCATGCTACTAGTATTCACTGCTTTTTGGTCGAGAGTGATACAATATGTTGTTGTTGTTATCCTGAAAGTTACCATCTCCCGGTTTCTAGACCAGCATCTTCACTATTCCATACTTACTCCCTTAATTGGGCTATGATTCACTGCATATTGCTATAGTAGTGTAATGTTTTTAAAATGAAAGTTTTGGATTATTTTGAAAGCAGTGTACTAAATTTAAGCAATTAAAATCTTCATTTATTTGATCTTTTTAAAGAAGCTAACTGCTAATTCTACTAAGGTAGTTAGGTAACACAATTCTCAAGGTAGGTAATTAAATTGTGCCTAGGCAATCACTTGTTAACTCTGACAGAGGGAATTGTACCAGAAACTGTGCTAACTATAGAACAGAATAGTAACTGCTTGTTTAGATAACTTTTCAGCTGGTGCTTGGACAAATTAAATGTGAAAGCAGTGAATTGGGTCAGGCAATCAAATCAGAAGACAAATGAATCGAATTTCCCTTTGTTTTACAACCTGTACTGATGGCAAGATGCTTATCCTAAAACTTGAAGTGAGATGATAGACATGATTATTCAGATGTAAGTCTCACTGAATAGTTCAGGGGGAATTATTGCAAAATAAGCAAACGATTATATTCCACTGAGCATATCAGGCTAATTTGATTGTGGTTTACCCATGTTTATAATTTACATTCAACAATTTTGTTTCAGGAAAAAATAAAATAGTTTTAAATACTTTTAGTTTTTGTAACAATTTTCTTTTGAAAGAATATTGGAAAAGATCAGTATGCAAAGTAATTTATTTTGATATCAGCTGATTTGAATATAGACTTTATTTTAGTTTGAGCTATGCTTCTTTAAATATAACTGAGAAAAAAATGATTTTTTTCTAAAACAGATTTGCATAAATGTAGACATGTATACATGTTATTAAATTTGTTTTATATTTAACTGGGATGTACCGATTTGTTTTCTTGGATTCCTTTTATATAAATATAACAAAGATTGCTAAGGATTTGTAGAATCATGGAATAGGAATGTTCTTACAGATGACTACTTAAGTATTAAGCCTTTGCTTCTCTTAATCCATACTGGCATAATAAATCTCTTACTTGCAGATAGTAAATAAGTAAACTAGCATTAGCCTCGTTTTTGTGTTTGGATACTGATATATATTTATACACATGCATGCATGCACAAACATATAATATAGTTCATGGACAGCAGTCCTTTTTTTCTCAGCTAATGGCACATGCTTCCACTCTGTGAAATATGATGGTGATTAGTAGTGCACGGTTGGGAACAGAGAAGGGGAAAAAAACATAATTTACATAAATGTAAAACATCAGATATTGTTTTCCAGGAATTATTTCAAGTGGCGACTAATCAGAGGTTTTGCTGGCAGCACCACTGATTTCAATAATGACATGTTCCTAGCAGAAACCCTTAGTAAATAATAGGCAGCATTGGAATACAGTATGATCTCTTCGACCACTAGCTTAAGGGCATACCAGAAGAGCCAACCACCACTGTTTCCAAATTTTAATGATCTTGACTGCAGAGCTTGAAAGCAGGAAGCAGAGACTTCTCCCTTCCTCTTGAAGGAAGGGAGAGGCATGCCTAGCCATCGTATTATTTTATAGAAAACAGCTACCACCATAGAATTATGCCAAGCATTTCCTGAGTCACCTGGCAACCAAAGCAGCAAGCAACAATTAGACACATTTATGAATATTTTGACCATCTTTTTCAGAAGAACCATCATTTGCAGAAAATCTATTCAATTGGAATAGTTTGGGTTTTGTGCTTTTTTCCTCCTAAAGGGATCCTCCAAAGCCAGATTAAAATTTTAAAAATCACACCCAATAAATGGAGAAGAGATTCAGGCACATCTGACAAAATCAGGAACCAAACTACTTGGCTCCTACAGGACCGATCAATCATTGTACTCCAGCCCCTTTACAAAGGGATTTCTCTTTGCATCCTTATAAATGCAACAATGCTTGAAAAGCAGGATATCCCCTCAGATAGTCCTTGACTTATGACTATTCATTTAATGATGGTCAAAGTTGCAAAGGCCTTGGAAAAAGTAATTTATAATCTATACAAATCTGTATAAATCTGTATTTATGACCATTGTACCACCCCAGCAGTCACATGATTGCAATTGGAGTGCTTGGCAAACAGCTGCATTTACAACCAGTTGCAACATCCTGGTCAATTTGCCACTTTTTTTACTGATTTCTGGCAAAAAAAAAATGCCCATTGGGGAATTGGATTCATTTAATGATTGTGATTTGTTCAATAACCACCACAAAAATTGTTGTAAAATCTGGTCTGCCTCGATTTACAACTACAATGATTTATCACAGAAATTCCTGTCCCAATTGTGCTCATAAGTTGAAGATGTGCTATACATTTTTTACACTATTTTTCTCCAGTATTCTGACCGAGGAAGCAGCAGAGAACATATCTAACCACAACATTTCAACAGTCAGAAAATCAGTTCCAGCAACCAGAGAACATTTCTGGATCCCACCCTACTGCACACAGCTCATTAAGTAAACGTTAACATCCCAGCATGAAATGGTTGACATACTTGTTTTCAAAAAACAGTTCCTTCACATTCAAAGAAATCTTGAATGCATTCCCAGTTTCTGGAAAATTCAAACTGCAGCTGCTTCAGGTTCAGACAACACAAATTACCACAAAGCTTGATTAAAATACAGCACTAAATTGGAGTGGATTGTGGATTTGTCTTGCTTGCTTGTTAATTAACTTTTTAGCTCAACACATCTTGCCATGCAAAAACCTCCCTTAATAAATCAGAATCAGTTATGAAGTACTTTAACAAATATTAGCACAGCAATCATCTTAAGTTTTAGTATATAATTGATCCAGTATTGTTGTTTTGTAATTTAATAAAGCCATTTCTATCTTGGAAGATGTACATAAAATGTTATTATACAAACAGTGCAAGGTTATTTTTTTGGAAAAGATCGCAATTTTTTTTTGGATAAAATTGTTTTGACATACTTTTCTCTGAAACTCTTTCTCATCACGTCTATGTGTGCATGCCCACACAACAGGATAAATGTGCCCTTTTTTCTGCAGTCAATATGCTTGAGGAAAAACTCTGGAAACTCTGAGGTGTCCCTATTTCATTTCAGAGTAAAAAAAACCCTTTTGGGTTCTTCCACATATTTGGAATTTTGAGTTAATCTACTTGTTTCACCAAATGACTGACAAAGTAAATAAGCCAAATAACGTACGTACGTATTTCTACACATATACATGTACATGAAAAAAAACAACAGTTGAGATCGTTCCTTACTCAAACAGAACATTGGTGGGGAGACATTTTTACTTTTTCAAAAATCGATTTAGGAATTATCTAGTCTGAGGGACATGCTCACATACAATAATCTACACTCAGCATAGTAAAACTGACAAAAGTGAAGGTGGGTCTGAATACTTTCTGAATGCACTATAGATAATGCAAGGCAATGCAGATACTTCAAAGATGATTTTTCAATTTTTTCCCTTTAAAGGTATTTTTAAAAGATAAAGTAGAGTCTGATGGACACAACAGCATTTGAAGCTTCAGTAGTTCTTCCAGTTCCATTTGACAAGATACATTTTCTTGTGCTTAAACATTTAACCTGGATTTCATGTCAGAGGTTATATAGGGTTTTCTCTTTAAAATCTAGCTATTTGATTTGCTTCCTGGCTGTGATGCCACCCCTAAGAACAGGCTATTTACTGATAAACATTATTACCTTGTTAATTATCTGTAACAGTAAGTATCTGTCATGTTGTAAACTAAATCCACTTGAAAATACAAGCCATCTCTGCATTTTTAGTCTTTCTGCTGTTATTATAATCATGATCACATTGGAAATCTATAGCTAAATTTAGCATATGCTTTCTAATATACAATTACATGATACAGTTCTACAGAAGAATCATTGAGTCTATCATCTGCACCTCTATAACTGTCTAGTTTGGTTCTGCAACCCAACAAGACAGACTTCAGAGGATAATTAGGACTGCAGAAAAACGATTACCAACCTGCCTTTAATCGAGGATCTATATACTGCACGAGTCAAAAAGGGCTGTGAATATATTTACAGATCCCTCACTCCCCAGACATAAACTGTTCCAGCTCCTACCCTCAAAACGACGCTATAGAGCACTGCACACCAGAACTAGATACAAGGAATTTTTCCCCTAATTCCATCACTCTGCTAAACAAATAATTCCCTCAACACTGTCCAACTATTTACAAAGTCTGCACTATTACTATTTTCTCATCACTCCTTATCACCCATCCCCTGACACTTGTGACTGTATGACTGTAACTTTGTCGCTTGTATCCTTACGATTTATATTGACTGTTTCCTAATATGATTTCTGTTTCCTAGTATGATTTATATTGACTGTTTCCTAGTATGATTTATATTGACTGTTTCCTAGTATGATTTCTGTTTCCTAGTATGATTTTAACGATGCTGTGGGGGCTATGTCTAGGTGCCTGGAGGCCGTGCGGGACTGGATGGGCGGGAACAGGCTTCGGCTCAACCCATCCAAGACCGAGTGGCTGTGGTTTCCGGCGCCCCGATATAGCCAGCTGACACCTTCGCTGGCTATTGGGGGGGAAGTTTTGCCCCCCACAGAGAGGGCTTGCAACCTGGGAGTCCTCCTGGATGTACGGCTGTCGCTTGAACATCATATCGCGGCCGTCTCCAGGGGGGCGTTTCATCAGATCCGTCGGATCTACCGGTTGCGGCCCTTCCTGGATCGGGACGCCTTGCGCACGGTCACTCAGGCCCTTGTCACCTCTCGCCTGGACTATTGTAATGCCCTCTACATGGGGCTCCCTGCGGGGAGCATCCGGAGACTCCAGTTGGTGCAAAATGCAGCCGCGCGGGTGATTATGGGGGCGTCACGTAGCGCCCATGTGACGCCTCTCCTGCGCGAGCTGCATTGGTTGCCGGTGGCTCTCCGGGTTCGCTTTAAGGTTCTAGTTTTGACTTTTAGGGCGACCCATGGCATGGGACCAGGTTACCTTCAGGACCGCATTCTGCCAACGTTCTCCAACAGGCCGGTGCGTTCCCACAGGGAGGGTCTGCTCCGGGTGCCGTCGGCCGCTATGTGTCGTCTGGCGGCGCCAAGGAGTAGGGCCTTCTCTGTGGGTGCCCCCGCCCTCTGGAATATTCTGCCACCGGAACTTCGTACCGGCACGGACCTGAGGGCCTTCAGGCGCGCGTTAAAGACCTGGCTCTTTGAGCAGGCCGGCCTGGGCTGAGATGATGATTTTAAATTTGATCTCCATTTTTAATTTTAAATTGGGTTTTAAGGGTGGGGGGGGGGGGTTTAGTCTTATTACGCAGCCGATTTAAATTTAATTACTTTTTAACTTTTGTATTTTCTGTGGGGTTTTTAGATGAGCTGTTCACCGCCCTGAGTCCCTTGGGATAAGGGCGGTATATAAATGTAATTAATAAATAAATAAATAATAAATAATAAAAATTAAATGATTTGCTTGCTTATTGTAGCCTATTAACTATTATTAAATGTTGTACCTTATGATTCTTGACGAATGTATCTTTTATGTACACTGAAAGCATTTGCACCAAGACAAATTCCTTGTGTCCAATCACATTTGGCCAATAAAGAATTCTATATCTATCTAACGAACATATTTTAAAAGAATTGATGTTTTACTTCTACATTTTAGGAAGAAACAAATTAAAAGATTTTTTTTAATTCTAAGAACCAACAATATATTGAAACAACTGAAAACAGAAATAATTATAACAATTCTTTTCACATTGTAGTATTTATAAATTACTACACAACCAGTTATTTGTTGGGTCATTTCAAACATACTTCCTTATCTAAAAAGAGAAACAGAATGACCATAGACGGGGAAAAAAACCAGAACTTCTGGATTGCTGGCTTGCCTATTGATTTTCCTTGTAGGAAGCCAGCATTGAAAATAATGACCTGACTGTGGCAGTGTGACAGTGCTGAAGTGGCCACAACTTTCAATCCCATAGGATTAACAGGTCCTGGATTTTGGACCCATTCTTTAAATTAGTCCATTAGAGGTATGTTGATTCAAAAACTGTTGCCATGTGATGCATGTCCAATTGAAGATTACAGACAGACAGGAACATTTTAGTAATATGTAGCTAGCATACATACATTTTGCATTCTTCATAGAATATACTTCATCTTCATAGCAAACAAATCTGAATTCAGAGAAGGCTGTTCATGGTTTTCATCAGGGAGAACATGAATTCAGCTCACTTAATTCCATGACAAACAATAGATTAAACTTCTACAATGTAACTTTTGAAAATTTTTAAATATTACCTTAATTAACTGATTTTTAAAATAAACCATTTTACACCAGTGTTTCTGTGTGGATAAGGTAATTCGACATATACCCCTCAGTTTTTCAGTTGTTTTAAACCTTCTAGTAAGCAAAATCAGATTTATATTGTTATAAACAAACAGGGGAAAAAACCAAGCAATACATAATTTTGTTGAAGTATTTATTGAAAGTGTACAAGTCCCATAAAGGTGAGGAAAACATTTTTTGTAAAAAAATTCAATAAAATTTCTTGTTGACATATTGTACATCAATCATTAAAAACAATAGCAAAACAAATGCCCAAACACACCAGTGTGCACTGAGAAGAAAATTTTAAAAAAATCTTACATATTCAAACATCATTGGCCTTTGCAATTATAGCACATAGCTGTAACACCTTTATCCCTAGTACTGGCTCTAGCAAGAGAAGATGAACCTGGAAGGGAAATAACACCCCATACCACTGGCAGTGAACTGCTGTAAGGAGGTTACTTATGCAATATCTAGGTAGAACTAGACTGGGACATAACTTCATATTTTATTGGCATTTGAACATATCTATAGCTAAACAAAATGAGGAAACCAGAAATCATAAAAACATTCATGTTCACTAACTCATCTTTGAAAATTAGCTATTCGTGTGTACGTGAGAGAGAGAGAGACAGAAAGAGGCAGAAAGTCAGAGAAACCACAGATAAATCTTTCTTTTTTTACCATTTTTATAGTCTATATATGACCTCAATCAGCCACAACTGTAGTTGAATAGTTTTATGCTGAAGCACATATTATAAACATAAACATCTTCAAACTTGCTGTCTAGTCATTCATGCAGCTACATTCACATGAAAGTCAATCACAAAATTTCTCTAAAGGGCCCTTTCAGACACTAATAGTTTAGGCAACCATTTCATCAGAAAGGGTTTTTTTCTAATAAAGAGTTATGTGCAAACTGAAGAAAAAAAAGCAGCATCTTATGTTGTAAGCATTAAATATACATGCAATTAGTTACAGGTAGCCCTCAACTTATAATCATTGTTCAGTGACCATTTGGTTACAACAGCACTGAGAAAAGGGTCTTATGATTGTTTTTCACACTTATGACTGTTATAGCATCTCCATGTCATGTGACTGATGTTATATTTATGATGGCTGCAGTGTCATCAATCTTCTGACAAGCAGTCACTTAACAACTGCAGAAATTCATTTTTAACAGCTGTGGCAAGAAAACTCATAAATAGGGTAAAATGTACACATTAAGTCTTGCTTAGCAATGGAAATTTTGGGCTCAATTGTGATGATAAGTTGAGGAATAGCTGCATTATTCTCCAAGGCCTTGCAGGGCAGAACTTTGCTACCTGTCCCATTCAAAGTAATCCTGTCTTAGAGTAACAAACCACCAAGGCAAAATTCAGTGCTATTCTTAGACTTCTCATTATTTAGGTTTCCTCTTTTCTCTAAAAGCACTCCAAAAACATGAACAGAATATTATCACAGTGTACAACAAAGCAACATCAAGGGATTTTTGTTCTCCATACCATTGTTTATTCTGTTGGTGATGGAAATAAACTATATACTACACTTCTGGGAAGGCCTATTGATGAATTTTGATCTGGCAAGGATTCCTGTTTTTGTTATCTTTTATAACTGATGTGTAAAATATAGTCAGAAAATATATATTATTTATAGAGTATTATCAGTTCTTAATAATGCATTTCCTGTTATAGGCTACACTGAACATGACTGTAAATCAGTTGACATTGGATCTTCACATAACAGTTACTTTACTATGTTGTAATTTCTATTTCCAAATACAGGATACAATAATCAATTCTGTTTTTGAGAGATTTCAGGAATCCTTGCCATATGATCACTTCTATTCAATTTGCATGTCAGCAGTCAACTTCTAACAATATTAAACAGGCCATTATTTTTCTGTCTTCTTTTTCTGGATTTTCATCTCCAAAAACTTGCAACTCATTTAGTATATATTTTAGCTAATTTAAACTTGCAAAGAGGCACAAGGATAAAGGGAAGTCTTTCTTTCTTTATGGATTGTTCCTTGACTCTCATTTTGCCATCAGAAATCTGTCCTTACTTTGAGTAAACTGTTTTGCTTTCTTTCGTTTTCCCAGTTTTTCTTCTCCCCTTATCTCAATGTTGCTGCTTCTCTATATGTTGGGTGAAAATAAGATGTATTCCCCTCCTTTTAATTAAAGTAGGGAATATTGGTAGCTCTAGTCTAGGACAAAAGAGAACAATGGGCAAGGGTACATGAAGAATATCCAGTTCCATTTTGGTTACTGCCTTTAGAAATAAGAGGAATTATCCGTTCTTGTTTTTTCAAACATATAGCCCTTGTGTACTGTTAACCATGAATCATAAAAGGCAAAGAAATTATCTTCTTTCTCAAACCAACTCCTAGAAAATGCTTCTCAACAATCTCCCAAGTTCTTAGTTGCATTTAGAAGAGAGAGGAATGCTATAAATTCTTCATGTGACTTGGAAGTACAAAGCCTCTGACTCTGGAAAAAGAGTACACGTTCTCTGCCTTGTTTTTACAATTTCCTTGAACTTTATCATTCCCAGCTCTCTTGAAATCATTAGCTTAAATGCTCACATATCACAGAAGGGTACCACACAGACAGCTAATCTGAGGTTTGAAGAAACATAAAAACTGCCGTTTTAAAAGAGAACTGTGCTTACTATGAGCTAACATCTTGTGGCTTTAAATCAATTGATGCACTAAAATAGAAGTGTTTTAATTAAGCCCTTGCTGGTTATAATATACAAATCCTCAAATTATTACAATCACAGGGGCTAAATAAATTCTATTCTCTTAATAAAAGTGGGAAGTGTCAGTTTTTTAAATGTGCATTTGAAGGCCAGCCTCAAATGTCTTGAAAGTCATTTACTACTAACATTTGTTCTGGCATCAATGAGGACAGTGGAAATCATGTCTAAAATATTTCAATATATTCAAGTGAACACATCTTAAAACGATCCATGAAAAAAAGTGTTGTGGTTCAAAGACCCACTCTTTTTCATTATTCCTAATTGAAATTTGGCCCTTTAATATTTCCACAAATCCCCTGAAGGATTTGACACAGTCTATCACATCAAAGCTGCTCCTTAACATGAAACAACAGGAATGGATTTAGATAAAGTGCAGATATCCTTTTGCACAAATATAATCCAACTCTCTTGTTTCATAAAGCTGGAGCATTAAACATTTTGAGAATGCACATATGGTCTAGAATATGTGGGGCTTCACATTGTTTGAGCAATGCTTTTTTTTGCATGATACTGTTCTTTCACACAACCTACATCTGCTTTAAACTAAAATTAAAATATCATTAAGTCAAGTAAAAAATACTTAGCTCTCCCATTATGTCTAGATGATCCACAAATTTAAGACTATGGAATGGGTGTAAGACTATTTTGCTCTGCTAAAATATCTGACTGCAGAATAAAACAGAAATAAAGATAAAGCAATACAATATAGGATCAAAGTAAACGGCAATCAAATAATACTTTAAAAAGACTTCCAGAAGGATAGTGTTGTGTCTGTCCAGCCTCTTCATGCATTTGGTTGGATCGATGGAGAGAAAACAAACCTAGGCATAACATCATGTCCACTCTCACAAATGTCCATTATGTTCAAGAAAAAAGTTGAAGAGCAGCTTTATTCTGGTACATTCATGTACCATAAAAGCATGTACTTCTCCTCATTTGCTGTAGGAATGGACTACAGCAGAATGCAGAACCACAATAAACAACCTATGTGATTTTGCATGCAAGTCCAGATATCTTTTAGAGCTTCTACCGGTATATCAGGCTGGGGGCTATGTTAAGTGCAATCTCCGCTCTCCCCTCCATGTTCATGCATCCAGGAAATACCAGAACAGGCTTCTGTGGCAGCAAATGTGAAGAAGTGTTTTGGTACCTTAAAAACTAACAGCTATATAATAACCATTAACATTCCTGCATCAAAACCTAGGTTGTTAAATGGATAAACCAACCACCTATTGGTAAATCAAAATGCAAGTTTTTACTCAGTTGATTAAGTTTAGCAAGAACCAAGAATCCAAACAATGTAGGAGTAATTATTTAAAATATTGTATTACTAATGTAGCAAAACAAATTGAAGATCCACTTGAGGTGGACGTGTTTCATTTCCAACTAACATTGCATCAAAAACATACTGATATTGCTATGTCCATTTACCTACCAGGTCTGGAATAGGTTACACTGCTATGATACTTTTGTTTACTTAAAGAAACCAGAATATATTGCTTTCTAACTTCTAACTATCCCCCAACGGCTCTATCTTGTGCCATTTAATCAGCTTGGTAAATACACTTCTCTATCCATATTAGCTCAGACCCTTTCACAAGCAAACGTAACAACAGAAATTTCTTATCTTTAATTCTTCCATAAGTATAGTTCATTTAAAAAAAGTACTAAAAATGAAATGGGCCACATCAATGAAAGCATAAAAAGATTCTTAGCTTAACACCCTAACAATATTGCTACTCCAAAAGGAGACATGTCCATTGAAATAAACTGCTTCAACAATATCATGCCCGACAAACTATTATCCTCAACAGACCCACAAAACAGTACTTTGACAAGCAAAAAACCACCATGCATGCATGGCCCTTTTAAGATCATATGACTATAGGGTTTATATAGTATAGTGGCAAGACATGATAGAATCAGGTATATATGCCAAAGGCAATTCAAGATTTTTACAGTAACATAAAAAACTAAGTAGTCCCAAGAGGCACCGTTGTGACAGTTAATTGGCGTTCTGGGGAAAAAGGATGGAAACATGTCCTGAAATACAACATAAGGAATAAATCATGACATGATTAGCTGAAGTGCACTAAAATGCTATTTTCAGACAAGAAATTCCATGCGTGTTTTTTCCCCTTTCAGCATGTGACAATATTGCTTTTCTTCTTTGTCTGAATGATGTTACGCTAATCTGGGGAAAGGAGCAAAATCAGCTGGTCTGATGACAGAATACTGAAAAAATTTAAATCCATTGGTCCCAGTGAAAAAAATGTAACAAGAAAAGTGCAATTATCCTGATGATGATGAAATTTTTTAAAAATGCACATTTGTAAATACTATCTTCATATGAATTAATGATTTCCTTTTTTTTCCTCCTGAAAACAGATACTCTGCTAAGAAAAGTTGGGATGTCTTTTTCATTGTTCAAACTCAAAGTTTACACTGAAACACAGAAGTATCAGAAAAAAAAATTGGTCCCTCCAGTTGTGGAGGAATTGTGGAGATCTTCTTTATGGTACCAAAGCAGCATGCTCAGTGTCTGCACCTGAACCATCCCAAGACAAATACATTTGGCTCTCTGCTGCTCCTTTTTTCCTAGATCTCACCGGAGGCTGACATTCGTGGCATGGTGTGTAAGATACTACCTATGACCTGTTTATAGAACCATCAACTGTTGTGATACAAAGAGATGTCATCCAGAAAGTTTAATCACAGTTGTTTCCATAAAATCCCCTCCCCCCTCCATTAGCCATGTGGAGCTTATCCTTCAGTTTCTTCACTATGTCCTGACTGCTGGAGCACAGACATTTGTGATATTACTTTGCTTGTTCCACGAGAGAGGCGCTCTTGGTCTGTGTTTGCTGAAAGGGAGGCCATGGAAAGAGGTTGCAGCATCGTGGGTGTCATACCAGTCGTGACGGTCAGATTATGAGTAGCACCTTTGAGGGTAAGATCTTGTGTGGGAAGAAGGGGCTTGAGAATGCTGACAAGGCAGAAGGCAGAGCCACTTTTAGGAATAAAGTTAACTTTATTCTTGTCAGGACAATAAAAGGCTGGAATTTCATGCAAAGGTTTTGGCCTACAAAAAACAAAAAAACAAACAAACAAATACCACAGAGTGTTAACATTTGGAAGTTAAAGATTAACAAAGTTAAAGGCTGCAAGGAATTACCAAAAGTTTATGGTATGTTGTATAACATAGCATGAAATACTTTTCCCTTTTTGTCCCAAATAAATGAGAGCTGTCCACAAATAGGGAAGGAAATGCTGCCGCATATAGTAGTCATTTTATCTCTGAGTCTGATTATTTGCAAAGTGGTCAAAACATGTTGGTACATCTATTATTTATTTTATTTTATTTATTTATTTGATTTGTCAATTGCTTACAAGATAATAGGTATAAGTATAAACATAATTATGAATACATGAAATGGATACATATAAGAAAGAAAAAAAAACAATAGAACAGGGACGGTAGGCACGTTGGTGTGCTTATGCACGCCCCCTACAAGTTACTTATACTATAAGTAGTCCATTCCACCATTTAATACCATAATTGGGGCCAGAATTTTTGCTGCTAAGTGATGCAATTGTGCAATGCAAAGTCACATCTCAGGAAGCTCCAATAGCATGGCACAAAGCTGCAGCACTCTGAGAAGTCCTAACAGCACCACTGCCCAAGCCAAGTTATCTTTGCCACCCTGCCTTTCGAAGCCCCTGCCCACCACCACCCCATCTAACCTTTGCTATATTCTTGCTCCTGCTACTGACAACACGGGCCCGCCCTGGCTCTTTACAAGGTATGTGCTGGCTATGTCAAGTCTCATGAGGAAGCTGCCATGCACAATCTTGGGAAGAAAGCCTTGTGCAGCCTAGCAGCTACCTTGTGGAAGGCCAGGCCAGTTCAGTAGCAGGAACAAGATGGCAAAGATAGCTGGGCTGATAGGGGCTGAAGAATGTAGGAGCCAAAAAGGCATAGATGGGAGGGAGATAGGAGAGGATTGACTTGAAGCACTGCAATCATAAACATGGGAAAGCTGATCAAATTTTGATCACATGACCATGGGAACGCTGCAATGGCTGTATTTCAAGGACCAGTTGTAAGTTCCTTCATTTAACACTGCTGTAACTTTGAACAGTTGCTGAATGAATTATCATTAAGTCGAGGACTACTTTTATCTTTTTCCTCTCTAACTCTAAAGAAATTAAAATTGGCTACCCCTTGATTCTAACAGGGCCAGTACTGAATATTTTGTTCTTAGCTGTCACCTTTCTATAGGGTCACAGCCTCCCATAGAAAGTGCATGCAGAAAGCTCTGCATTGGCACTTTAAATCCAAAGGGGTATAGTTCCTTAGCAACTTCCAGGTGTGTCGACTTAAAAATCCCCAAAATTCATAGCTACCATTGGCCACTGAGAATTTTGGGAGTTGATGTACACATACCAGGAAGTTGCCAAGGATGGGAAACATTGGTTTAGGTTTTTAGCAGAGATCAAAAAAGGGGAAATGTTCAAAAGACTTTTGTCAGTACATTTTTGCAAAATGCATATGAATAGCAGGGGGGAATGAACCCTGCTTTCTCAAAAGTGGTCCAGGAACTGCTTTAAATAATTATAACCTCCCCAAAAAACAAACATAAAGCTAAATGTATAGATATGTTCGCCTTTACTCCAAAAAGTAAGAAACATTAAGTATAAAGCTATACCATCAAATTTAGAAATTTTTAAAGATACTATGATTCAAAAAATTATGAAGTAACATAGCAACTTACAAGCTTTCCTCAAACACTTTGACTTTCTCACAGCCTTCAGGAGGTTCACGTTTGAACATATAGCTATTGTTAGGTTTTGGTGATGTAGCATATTTGGGCAGAGGAGAATTGTTTCCATTCTCTGTGGTGAGCAAAGGGCCAGTTACATATACATATATCATAACATGCATGGAATATTTTTTGCTTTTCTCATACTCCTTTATTAACAATGTTAAAAGGCAAACAAAAGGCTGATCAATTGGCATATAAAACAGTTTCTTACTGTCTGCATGGTTTTTGCTATACATAGAAAAGCAACCTGGTACTCTCCAGATGTTTTGAATGATCACCTAAATAATTCTTGATTAGTAGTCAAGTCCAGACTGCTGAAAAGCACAGATCTACTGGTTGACCTATGTAGGCATTTTTGCTCATTAACATGTAACAGCTAAACGATTACCTTTGGCAGCCTTTAACACTACATCTAAGCAAAGGCATAGCTATCCAAGTGGCAGGCACTGACTCATTTGCTTTAAAAATGTGATTTAAATTACAATTTTCTATTACCCCCTCCATCTCCCTTCCTTGAGTCTACTTAGATATGTATATATGCATGTTAAGTAAAAACAAATAAAAATGACCAACATCCTATATGAATTATTTTTAAACATTTACATACCTCCATTAAGTACAAAAAAGAAAATATAAACTGGTGGGCAACAAAAGAATGATTGCCCAAAAAACTCAACTAAAGTAATACAATTTTACCACTTGTAATAATGGAGAAGAAACTACTCCCCATCTCCCTTTCCCCACCACCCCCACCAAAATGAAAAAAATAGTTTTATTAGCCCATTGCTTAAAACTCTCACACAGCCCAGGGAAACTGCAAACATTTTAAAAAGCAGTTTATGATATGACTCAAAGTTGAGCTTTCTTTTGGCAGGTGGTAAATATCTTGCCTGAACTGACAAAAGACTGTGAATTTTGGCCTGTAACTCAAATATCTAGGAAACAAACAAGGTTTCTTAACTGAAGGATGAGTGCTAGAGGTTCCCCTCTAAGGAAAGCATTGGAATACTTTTCAGGAAATACCTTTATCTCTGGGATCCATAAGCAGGTCATCTGCAGAGCAAGGGCTCTCCTCACTGGCCTCATTGGAGATAGCAAGGAAGGAGCTTGGGGAAATAGACTGAGATCGGCTGCTGTTGTTACTGCCTTTGTCTGCTCCACCCGGAGTCTGTGTGTCAATGCTGCGAGTACTGCTGCTACGCTGCACTAAAGGAGGTGGTGCTCGATGCCCATCTGGAATATCTTGTGGCTATTGAACAAAAACACATTACATACATCTTACATGCCACACACTATTAATCTTTTCTGGTGACTTTAATAAATGAAAAATAAAGATGATTTTATTGCTTTGCCAATAAATCTCTTCAACTGAAAATCAGTTGTTCTTCAGGTTCCCAAGAAAAAAAGGAAACCAAACTAAATGTAAGAAGGATACATAAAGAAGCCTTTCAGAGCTTTGGAGCTCCAATTCATGCACATAAGCAACCACTGTTCCTCCTTATGTTCCAGAAGAAAACAAGGCTGAAGGTAAGTGTATTAACTAGAAATAAAGACCTAATTCTGGTTTAAGATTATATTATTACTGATATTAATACAGTTCCCAAATTTAGATAAGAGCTATGATTTCAGAGGAATTTAAATTAAAGGGTAAAGACCACATGAAGCAGGGGTAGTGATAAGAAACTGGTATGCAGGCATGATGCTTACTCCTGGCTTTGTTTATAGATGTTGAATGTCATAATTCTAAATATTATATTTTCCCCAGACAGATCTCAATGTAACAGTTACAAGATGATAGTTTATCTTTCATACTCCATATGCTCATGCATGACAGACTTGGCTCTCCTTATCTGAAGGCCTATTTGAATACAAATATACTCACAATAAGTTGTTCCTCTTTCTCTCCAGTCTCTTTTATGATTATTTCAATCTCCTGATTCAGCCCTTCTATGCTATTACGGAAACGGGATCCACTTGACTTAGCTATTGGTATCACAGGAACCAGCATGCTCTTTGGGACTGGAGCCTGAAAACCCAACAGAGGTAACAGAAAATCAGGGTTATATCATATAATTTAGAAAGAAAATCAAATTATCTGTAAGATTTTATTATAATGACAAAATGAATCTGGTTTATTTGGAGAATTTTAGATGATATGTACTATTTTATTATTGCACATTTTTGTATTTATAATCTTTGTTCGTTGAATCCTGCATAGAAGTATAGATACATAACAGTACCCATACTTCATTTAATTGATCTATTGCAGGGCTGTCAAACTCGCGGCCCACAGGCTGGATGCATCACACAATGGCCATACTCATAACCGGTTTAATGAAGGAGAAAAAAGTTGTGTCATGTGACAACACCAAGATGACGCGAGTTTGACACCCTTGATCTATTGTATTCAAGCTACCATTCTGATACAGACACCTAACAGGAAGAACCAAACAATGAAAATGTTGATTTTTAAAAATGGAGCTCTGCTGTTTTCCTGGATGTTTTTAGCTTAAAAAAAAAAAGAATCAGAACTAGAAATGTGAAAATCTCAAAAGTACCTTTATTAGAATAGCACCTGGCACATCTGTGGAATCCCAAATCTAAAGTTTTTCGGGCTTTCCACAATTTCCCAAACTACAAATCTATCCCCCCTTGGCAGTCATCACATCACATGGCCCAATCACCATCCGTCCAAAAGTAAGATCCTTATTTCATACTGCGCCATACTAAATGACCTTCAACTAACAAAAGAATTTTATTTTGTCCACTACAGCTACTTAATTGAAATCATCCCCTCCCACTTTCTCAGACTATGTGGAATATGGCTTCCAAAGCTGACAGGCATCCCCCCCTTGAGAAATTCTCCTACTAAAAGAGATCATAAACAAAACACAAACAGGGGTTAATGAGATGCCCTTAACCCCCTCTCCCCCCTCCGGGACCTTTCAGTTTGTCAGGGGATTCTTCATGGAATTAGTTAACCAATCTTTCTGCAAGTATGTCTCAACTTTTTACCCAAGTAGCATCTGACAACGGTTAACCTTTCCATAATGCCAAACACTGTAATCTCCCCCAGTGTAATCTAAAATCGAGGATTTTATTTCATAATGTCTCTCATTCTGTAAAGGTTTGGGGAGAGCTACTGGTATCGATCCTACAGCAGGTTTCAACAAACTACTAAACTACTATGGAACACTTTTTCCCAGTAGCTGAAGAGACTTAATTGGACTGTCATTTGATTGATTATTTTTGATATAGGGAATGGACATAAGAATTTAGGGCCCAACTTCCTACTGAGCAGTTTCAATTTGAGATATTTAATTGACAAAAACAATTTGTCCCCCACTTTAAATGGTGGTTGGAGGGATCTATGTTTGTCTGCTTGTTTTTTATATTCTTCTGCAGCTTTAGTCAAAGCATTTTTTGTATCCTCCCAACCTTTCTTTAGTGAGTCCATCCACTCCATTAAAGACATGGATGTTGGAGGTTTCCTAGGTAATTCCGGCATAGGGACAAATTCCATGCCAATGTTGACTTGGAACAGAGTCAAGCCTGTGCTGCTGTGTATTGCATTATTGTAAGCAACTTCTGCAAATGGCAACAGCTCCGCCAAGTTCTCCTGTTGATAGTTTACATAGCATCTAATGAAGCGCCGGAAAAGACACCTAGAGTGGTTGGAGGACCAGCCGTTCCGCTTCTGACCGAACACTATTGCGGTCCTATGTTAGGACCTATTTAGTGGCGATAAGGACGGAGATCTTACTTTTCCGCCCTTATTGCATCCGCAGAAAATCGCCCGGCCGCTTCCTTCTGGATGTGGGAGCACGGGAGGACCCCTTGCAAGGACGAGCTGAGGATTTCTTTAGATTTCTGCAGGACAAAATCGCGCAGATCTGGGACGGACTGGACTCTGACTGGGCAACTCTGGGCAGGAGCGGATTTTGGTGAGGTCATCTGGGGGGAGTTTGATCCTGTGACCCTGGAGGACGTGGACAGGATACTGGGTGGGCTTAATGCCACCACATGTTTACTGGATCCGTGTCCCTCCTGGTTGGTTTTGGCCACTCGGGAGGTTACACGAGGCTGGTTCCAGGACATTATTAACACTTCCTTGAGTGAGGGGTTTTTGCCTGCCACCTTGAAAGAGGTGGTGGTGAGGCCCCTCCTCAAGAAACCGTCCCTGGACCCAACATTGTTGTTGAACTGTCATCCGGTCTCCAACCTTCGCTTTGTGGCGAAGGTTGTTGAGAGTGTGGTGGCACGACAGCTCCCTCAGCACCTGGATGAAACGGTCTATCTAGATCCTCTCCAATCGGGTTTCAAGCCCGGGTACAGCATGGAGACAGCGTTGGTCGTGTTGGTGGATGATCTCTGGAGGGCCCGAGACAGGGATTGCTCCTCTGTCTTGATCCTGTTAGATCTCTCAGCGGCTTTTGATACTGTCGACCACAGTATCCTATTGCGGCGATTGGAGGGGTTGGGAGTGGGAGGCACCGTGTTACAGTGGTTCTCCTCCTTCCTCTCCAACCGTTCACAATTTGTGTCGGCAGGGGGGCAGAGATCGACCCTAAGGCCCTTGTTCTGTGCTCTCACCCCTTTATGTGAAGCCACTGGGCAAGATCATCCGTGGTTTTGGGGTAGAGTTCCATCAGTATGCTGATGACACTCAGCTATACATTTCTACCCCAGGCCACCCCAACGAAGCCGTTGAAGTGATGACCCGGTGCCTGGAAGCCATGCGGAGTTGGATGGGTGTCAACAGGCTTCAGCTCAACCCGACCAAAACCGAGTGTGGTTTCCAGCACCCAGATACAGCCAGCTTACTCCATCGCTGGCCGTGGGGGGAGAAACGGAGAGGCTGCGCAATCTGGGTGTCCTCCTGGATGTACAGCTGTCTTTAGAAGATCATATAGCGGCTGTCGCTAGGGGGGCTTTTTATCAGGTCCGTCGGATCTACCAGTTGCAGCCTTTCTGGATCGGGGTGCATTGCGCACAGTCACTTCTGCCCTCGTCATCTCCCGCCTAGACTACTGCAATGCTCTCTACATGGGGCTCCCCTTGAAGAGCATCCGGAGGCTTCAACTGGTGCAGAGTGCGGCCGCGCAGGTGATCTTGGGGGCTCCTCGGAGCTTCCATGTTACACCGCTCCTGCACGAGCTGCATTGGCTTCCGGTGACCTTCCAGGTGCGATTCAAGGTGTTGGTGATCACCTTTAAAGCGCTCCATGGCTTGGGACCTTGATACTTATGGGATCGCCTACTGCCACCATTGGCCTCCCGCCAGCCAGTGCGTTCCCACAGGGTGGGCCTCCTTGGGGTGCCGCCGGCTAGGCGATGCCAGCTGGCGGCTCCGAGGGTAAGAGCCTTCTGTGCAGGAGCACCCTCCTTCTGGAATGAATTACCCACGGAGATGCGAGTCATTACTGACCAGCGAACCTTCCGGCGTGCATTAAAGACCCACCTTTTCCAGCAGGCCGGTCTGGCCTAGTGTTCTTAGAAGGGGTTTTAGATTTGTAATTTTTTAAATTTCTTATTGGATTTTATTGTTTTTTGTATTTTAATTCAGCCACTATTTAATAACTTTTTAATCTATTTTAACTTTTATTGACTGTATTTTTATCAATGGCTGTTCACCGCCCCGAGTCCCTATTTGGGAGAGGGGCCGGTATAAAAGTGCAATAAATTATAATAATAATAATAATAATGGTCTAATATATTGTTCCACCATGGCGTTCATCCTCTCCTCTGCCCCATTGCATGCAGGATGGAACGCTGAGGAACGTTGGGACGACCCAATGGACTTCAAAAACTCCCTCCGGAACTCTGCAATAAACTGTACACCTCAGTCTGAGATTAATCTGCGAGGTACTCCCTGGAGCCTATAGATATGCTTCATGAACAGTTTCGCAAATTTTTTAGACGAAGGTAGTCCATTACAAACTGTAAAGTGGGCTTGCTTAGAGAATAAGTTGATAACAGTCCAAATCACGGTATTTCCTCCACTGTCAGGTAATTCTACGATAAAGTCCATTATGATTTCTTCCCACAGCTTAGTTGGTTGAACTAGTTGAAAGAGGCCAGGGGTTTTTCCAGTTCTGTGTTTTATCGTGGCATAAATTGAGCAGCTTTTCACATGGTCCTCGATATCCAGTTTCATTTTTGGCCACCAGAACTGTCTCCTGACTAAATGCAGGGTTTTTAAGAACCCAAAGTGTCCCCCCAACCACGAGTCATGGCTACGTTTCAGGACCATTAGTCTTAAAGTGTATTGGGTACATAAATTTTTGTCCCTTTCCAAGCCAATCCTTTGTTCATTGTCAAATTGGTTTGATGTTCAAAAAACCAGAGATCAGTCAACAGGGCTGCTTCAACTCTGTTGTCAGTTTCTAGGCGCTTCTAGGCGTCTGGTACTGCAGTTGGCTTGGCCTCGGGTGGTTACTTGGCCTGCGATTTGGGCTTCTGATATCATAGTTTGTACTACTTCCTCTTGGCGACTGTCAAATTGGGGTTTTCTCGTTTTTCTCTCCTGGGATATATTTCATGTTAAACTTGAACCTCTTGAAGTACTGAACCCAGCGAATTTGTTTAGGCGATAGCTTTTGAGGTCTCTTTAGAGCCTCGAGGTTCTTGTGATCAGTCCACACCTCAAAAGGCTCCTTCACTCCTTCCAATGCCTCCAAGATAGTAAAGCAAATCGCACTGTAAATGCTTTTTTCCAAACCTACGCTCTGTGTCTGTCAACTTTTGGATACATAAGCGCAAGACATTAGTTGGTTTTGAGTTCTTCTGGAGAAGAATTGCCATGACAGCCACATCATTAGCATCAGCTTGGACTATAAAAGGTTTGGTCAGGTCTGGGTGCTGGAAGATGGGCTCAGCAACAAATAGGTATTTTAAAGTTTCATAAGTTTTCTGACAGTCCATTGTCCAAGCAAGGGGTTGACTGGATTTTGGTTTGGTCGGGGAAGGCCCAATTTTCAATTAACTCTGTCAAAGGGAGGGCGACCTCTGCAAATGAAGGAATAAATGAAGGAACCTCTATAGAAATTGGCAAAACCTAGAAAGCTTGTTGTTTTATGTGTTTTGGGGGGTTGCCAGTCTAGCACCGCTCTCACCTTTCCAGGATCCATCTCAATTTCCTGGTTTATTTATTTGTTTGTTTTCTATACCGCCCCTCTCCCTACCGGGACTCGGGGCGGTGTACAGCCAAAGTTAAAAAATGATATAAATACAATATTTAAAAAACAATTAAAAAGATTAAATATAGTGGCTCCAAATAAAATGCAATCAAGAATATTAAAGATTAAAACCCATTAAAACCAAATTAACCCTATAAAACCCTAGGCCAGACCGGCTTGATGAAATAAGTATGTTTTCAACGCACGCTAGAAGGCCAAAAAGGTCAGGGATTGTCCTCATCTCCGGGGGCAGCTCATTCCAGAGGGTGGGTGCCCCCAAGGAGAAGGCCCATACCCTCAGGGTCACCAGCCATCCAGCTAGCGGCACCCCAAGGAGGCCCACCCTATGGGAGCATACTGGGTGACGGGAGATTGATGACGGTAGTAGGCGGTCCCGTAAGTACCCAGGTCCCAAGCCATGGAGCACTTTAAAGGTTGTCACCAATACCTTGAATCGCACCCGGAAGGCTACCGGGAGCCAATGCAGCTCACGCAAGAGTGGCGTAACATGGGAGCTCCGAGGAGCCCCCAAAACTACCCACGCAGCTGCATTTTGCACCAACTGGAGCCTCCAGGTGCTCTTCAAGGGGAGCCCCATGTAGAGAGCATTGGCATAGTCCAGATGGGAGGACTGGACACTTGGTAGCCTAAGTAATCCATTGACTCTGTGTGGAATTCACATTTTGACAGCTTTACATATAACTTGGCGGCTAAGAGCTTTTTATAGGACTGTCAACCAGGTAGACAAGGACCCCTTTGTATAGGTGTGGCTATAGCACTTCATTGATGAGTTGCATAAATACTGCCGGGGGGGTGGGGGTGGCCTGGAGTCCGAAAGGCATTCTCAGAATTGGAAACTACCCAGAGGACAGTTGAAGGCAGTTTTCCATTCATTTCCCTTCTTTATGCGGATTTAGTAGTAAGCTTCTATTAGATCTAGTTTGGTGAAGACCTTGTGGTTTAATAAGTCCTTCATGAGGGGGAGGGGGTATATGTTTTTTATGCATACACCATTCACGCCCCTAAAATCGATGCATAATCTCAAGCTGCCATCTTTGTTTTCTTTGAACAGCATTGGGGCGGCCAACCTAGATTTGGCAGATTCAATGAAACCTCTGTCCAAATTGTTATCGATGTATTTTCTCAACTCAGTCATTTCAGCTGGTGTCATGGAATACATCTTTGGTTTTGGCAGTTTTGCCCTGGGTTCTAATTATATGGCACGATGGGGGGGGGGGGGGGTGTTAAAATATTGCATTCCTCTTCGCTGAACACCTCAGCCAAGTCCCTGTATTGTTTGGGGATTCTCCTGGTGAAGAGTCTAAAGCAGTGGCTGCTGCTTCAGGTTGGGATCTTTGTTGGGTGGCCATTCCTTTGTGGGAGGAAGGGGGGCAGTGGGCCAACTCCAATTATGATTTTTCAGTATCCGTCCTCCCTATTGATGGTGGGGGTCCATTTATCCAGCCAAACAAGTCCCAATATGACAGATTCTGACATCTTTGAAGCTACTACAAAACATATGAGTTCATAGTGTCTGCCCATCTCTAATTTGATTAACTCTGTCATTTGGGTGGTCAGGACTCCTCCAATTAAAGTCCCATCTATTTGTTCAAACCTGATTGGGAGTTTCAGGTTTTTAATTTTTATTCCTAATTGCTCAATGATGGGAAGGCTATAAGGCATCTGGAACACCCGGTATGTATTACACCTTCTATCTCCCCCTGCCTCCCCCATGTCAAGTACCACCAACTTTACTTTGACTGTAAAAGGGGTGATGGCAGCACTCACCACAGGGTCGTCTTATTCTTCTTCTAGGGAGAATTTCTTGGGCTGAAAGTTCATTGTCCCTGTGGAAGGGACCTTCTACAGTGTGTCTGGCAAACCAGCTTGTGTCTGGAGGCTTCCGTGGATTTCTTCGACCCCTGGTGGCTGTATTTGGCCTTGGTTGTGGAGCTTGTGGGACAGGTGCAGCAGCCAGACAGTTGGCTGCTCTATGACCATCTTGGTTACAATGATAGCACTTTATCATTTTTGTGGGTCATGTAGGAACAGCTTCAGCAGGTCTGGTCAGAGGCTGTCTAGGCCAGGGGTCGCCAACCTTTTGGACTTCCAGGACCACCAAACTCATAATTTTAGATCCCAAGGACCACTAACTGGTTCTGTGGTGTGGCCTAATTTGTGGGTGTGGCTCGATGGTCACGTGACTGGCTAGGCATGGCTTGTATGTAAATATTATAAATATTTATAAAAATATTGAATTTTTTAATTTAAAAAAGTGCAACTTTTATCCAAAATCAGGCAAAGCAGGCAGGCAGATTGACTTGCTCACAGAATCACAGATTCATTCAGAGATCTATCTATCTGCCATCGGCTAGCTCAGTCTGTCACATAAAATTTGCTCACAAGCAAACTCACAAAATTAACTCACAACACACCATGCATGTAAATATTGATTTTTTTATTTTAAAAGAGCAACTTTTACCCAAAATCAGGCAAAGCAGGCAGATTGAGTTGCTCATAGAATCATTCAATGATCTCATCTATCTATCTATCTATCTATCTATCTATCTATCTATCTATCTATCTATCTATCTATCTATCTATCTATCTGCCATCGGCTAGCTCAATCTCTCAAATTTGCTTGCCCTGAGTCTGCACTGAATTTACTTGCAAGCAAACCTTCCACTGTAAGGGAGGTTCGGCTGTACTTAAAAGCAGAGCCGAAAATCTAAAGACTAGCTGGAAAACAAGAAATACAACTATTTTCTGCTTCCTAGCTAATCTAAATCTCCCGGCAGAGAGAACAGATGATGGTCGGAAAAAGGAAAAATAGAAATTTTGTAGAGTAAGGAGTGAGTGGGTGGGGAGAGTTCCTGTGGGCTATGTGGGCGGCGCAGCACTTGTATTTCTGCACAGCCTGGATTAATTGCTTTGAGGGGTTGCTCTTGGGGTGAGATTTCTCTGCAGCCCACCAAAATTTTCTCATGGCCCACCAGTGGGCCGCGGTCCACCGGTTGGCGACCGCTGGTCTAGGCACTGCTCTCCTAGGAGGACCTTCACAGGAAGGAGTTTTTTGGTGGGGCTATCTCTCTGTCTAGCCTGAGGGACATTGCATACAAATCCTGCAGCATCTTGGGTATTCCTCTAATTTTACAGGATTCTTTTTTACTTCTGGGTCAATAGCGTTCTTGAAATAGTGCAACAGAATTCATTCCGGCCAGTCCATGAGGTGGCTTGCGACTCTTCTAAAGTCCTATATAAGGTCTTGTAAGGGTCGCTTGCCTTGTTTCATTTCCATTAATTTGTCCTCATTTTTTCCAACTCTTCCAGGATTCTCAAACCTAAACCTAAGGAATTCAATGAAAGCATTGATATCCTGTAATTCTGGGGCTTGTTTGTAGTGCAACTGAGTCACCTAATCGGAAGCATCCCTCTCATTGATCCCATCTGTGATTGCAGTGACCAGGTCATGATCTGTTGCATACTGGGCACCAAAGCGATCTATGTGGGATCAGATCCAAGTGAGGAAATAAGCAAAATGTTCGCATTGTCCGTCAAATGTTGCTTTAAAAGCCATCTGGTCTGGTCTGAGGGGGGGTGGGATCACCATATCAACTGCGGGTTGAGTTGGAATGAATGGAGCCTGACAAGGAATGTATGAACCTTGAAGGGGGACACCGAGGGCTGGTTGTGTTGGGGCTCTCTGGAAGAAGGGCCTCTGTAGGGTTGCTCTGAGGGGCAGCTGATTTGGTACCTGCCATGAAGAGGCTGTTTGTTGCATTCTTCCCCACGATGGAAAGAGGGGGGTGGCTGCCATCTGCTGCCTGCGCAGATCCCTTTGCTGAGAAGGGGTCGCGGATTCTCTTTGGGGCCAGGGTGCTCCGGAACCAGGTGGTGCAATGTGTACTGGCATCCACTGGCATTGGACCCACCCTTGACCAGGATAAAATCCCCACCCTGAAGGAATACTGTCTGCGGGGGTAATCTCCTTTCTGGTTGTGGAGGGGAGGGCTTGGGGTTTGTACCCAATGTCAACTGCATCTGCAGTCTCTTCCCTTGAAACATGAGCCTGTCAGGCTGGGCTGCTTCGTCGGCCATTTCCAACTGATGCCACAGTGATTTCTCCTCCACTTCTCTGCTTAGGGAAAGTAAAGGTGGGCTGCGTTAGGATCCAGCTCGTCTGGAAAGGTTGTGGCTATGAGACATAACTTTCCACATTAAGTTGTTGGAGTTGTCCTGGGATTCCTGCCAATGACTGGCTTTGGTATGGAGGCCACAAGTTGCAGTCTTGGGAGGTGTCTGATTCCAACGTTCCCCCACATCTCCATTCTGTATCTCTGGCCGTTCTCAGGGGGCTGGAAAAAGAGAGGTGTTCAGGCAGCATCTCCTCCGGTCTCACCCCTGGATTCAGCTCCCTCTGGCAGCTTCTCCATGAGTCTGATTCTGTGGGTTGAGCTCCTAATCTTCGCCTCTCCTCTGCAGCCTCTAATGCCTGCATCACCTCTTCAGAAGTGGGGCTGGGGGCTTCAATCAGTCTTCTAGTGTCCAGTCCCATAGCCCCTTCTGTATCTTCTCCCATCTTCACTGAGTCTTCACACTGCTCCATGTTTGGAATCAGTGCTGGGGCTCATCACCCATGACAGCCGCCTTTTGGGGTGCTGGAGTTCGTTAAAGATTCAAGATAATGTCAGTGTTCCAGCAAATCTCCATTCCAATCAGTATCTCAGAAAAAAACATATCTCAAAAGTACCTTTATTAGAATAGCACCTGGCACATCTGTGGAATCCCGAATCTAAAGTTTGTTGGGCTTTCCACAATTTCCCAAACTACAAATCCATCCCCCCCTTGGCAGTCATCACATCACATGGCCCAATCACCATCCGTCCAAAAGTAAGATCCTTATTTCATATTGCACCATACTAAATGACCTTGAACTAACAAAACAATTTTATTTTGTCTACTACAGCTACTTAATTGAAATCACACCCTTCCCATTTTCTCAGGCTATGTGGCAGCGTGGAATATGGCTTCCAAAGCTGAATTGCAAAAAGTTTTGGAACAGATAAATCGCAAACATAACAGTCAATTTAGTTCAGAATTTCAGTTTAGTTTAATTTCAATTTAGTTTCAGTTTCATGAAATGAAAATGCTTGATCTCCATCAGCACTTTCATAGCATCTACAGTTCCAGTTCTTTTATTATGGAGATGCAAGATACACAACATCATAATGAAGTGCATTATGAAGAATTAGAGTACAGAGTTTTGCTTTGGCATTTCAACCCAAATTTATGTATTTCTGTCAAAGGTGTAAGCTAGAGATTCAAAAGAAGCATCGATCACTAAACAACCAGTTGTCAAGACTTAAAACAGAATTATTCTACTTCTTTTACTTTAATACCACATGTGAAGAAATGATAGCAAAGACAGTATTCAACTATTAACTTTTTTCCAAACTATAAAAATACAGTGAGATCCCTGGTGCTTTCTTGAGATTGGTTGCCACAAAGTCAAAGCCAAGAAAAATAAAAATATCAGGAAAAAAAATTAACAAAGCTTCAGGGAACTGTAAAGAGACCAGAAGCAGTATTACAATTGAACAACTAATCAACAAGAGAACCAATCAGATGCTCAGAATTTAAATATATCTCCAAACGAACAACCAATCACAATCAACTGACCAAACTGGCATACAAGATTAGGCACATATAAGGCACACATAAGCTAAGGAGAACCGGAGAAGAAAATCCTGCTGATGATGTTATCTAGTCTGGTAACATTCAGAAACTAAATTGAAATAAACCACTGCCAAAAACTAAAATCTGAGCTACAAGTATTTTCTATTAGTTTGAAGACTGCTGAATACAAAACAGGAACCTACAGTATATCATAGACAGAACATGGGAAACAGGCTGGGTTGGCCAAGAAGGGAGTTCAAGTTGTATAGTCTCTTCTTCTTTAATCAAACTATATGGTGGATATATGTTAATGGATAAAAAGAAGATGAGTGTGGTTTTAAAAGTGGAGAAAAATCATCAATAAGCACTATGCTTATGACACTACTCTTATAGCTGAAATGCAAAGTATTTGCAAGCTCTGGTGATAAAAGTAATCAATGAACAGTAAAAAATGGGACTTAAAACCAAATTAATGATAGCAACCACAGAACCAACAACAAATATATCAAAATAGTGAACTGCTCCTGCCTTTTAGAATCAACTATCAATAATAGAGAAAACAACAATCCAAAAATATACTCAGATTTGATAAAAAACCCTGAAGATGTTAGAAAAGATATTAAATTTGATTTGCATTACAAACAAGATGGTACCTTACAGTAGTTCGTCATAGTTGCCAAGATTTAGTTCCTCCAATGTTACTCACTTGTAGGTACAAATGGCACCACTGTAAAATAGCACTTTTTATTCCCAAATCACAGAAGTCAGATATCTTGGTTAAATAGCAGCAAGAACAACCAACCATTCATTTCCTGGTAAAGATCATTCATTTGTGCAAAAAAGACTCTATTTTCTCTAACTGTACCCAGAACTAGATATCAACCACTCTCAAGTATCTAAAGTAAAATATTTTAGAGGGGCTGCGTAACTATTTTCAAATCAATTGAAGTGGAAACAATATTCACTAGTATGATCTCTTCCTCCTGTAGTACTAGTACTTTCAGACATTGTTTTTGGCAAGTCAGTGCCTGAAATATATTGAACTTCCTTGGCAATAACTTTTACAAATCTTACATTTAGAGCTCATCTTACCTGGCACTGGTTAATAGCTGCATGATTACCATGAAATGGAGACTGTCTTTCTTTATCACGATGGTGTCTGCTGCTGTGTTTGCTTCTTTGCAGTTGCTGTCGTAACTTGGCAATCTGTAAGGACAAATGTTTTTAACTCTACAATAAAAATGTTGAATTTTTGAATCAAAACTCACCATAAGGGCAACATTCTCACTTGTTACAATAAAGCAGAAAAGAGAATTTAAAAATTAAATAAACAACTTTCTGAAGTTTTAATTTTTAAAAAATATTTTTAAAAGTCAACAAATAAAGCAATTCCTCAAATGCTGAAGTCACTGTGCCTCCAGTATTTCTGGAACAGACACAAAGACAACTCCCCAAAGAGGGTATTATATTAATGAAACCTGGAAAACACCAACACAAGCACACCTGTCTCAGTCTGAAAAACCAGAGGAAGGATCACATTCAAAAGCACCCCCAAACTGTGAATGTGCTCTTTCTGGGATATTCAAATCCATGTAGAATAGGACTTTCAGTTTTGTGGAATTTTTTACTGACTTGGATCCAGAGCATATTCCAGTAATAGCAGCCTACTCTGTGTTCTGATACTATTGATGATTTGGGGGAATGATTTTTCCTGATTACCTCTTTGTTCATCATTCCTTTTGTTTTGTTTTTCAAAATTAAAATAAACATTATTAAAGATTAAAAAGAAAAATATATACAATGTGTAAGATACGTTTCGTTGCAAACAAAACCAATATACAAATATAAACATAAAACCTATATATTTCTGATTGGTTAAGATGGTGTGATCATTTATTGAAAACAATTTTACTAATATTCATTATCTATTTTTGGTATATGCTCTTAATCTAACCACGTCATTTTTCAAATCCTTATTTTTTAATTTCCTGGTTTTTCTCCTTATATTATTATATAAGGAGATATAATTATACCATTTTTTCCAAGCTGTACTATATCTACCTTATCCCTAAGTTTTTGTGTAAGTAGGTCCATGTCTGCGCAGTCAAGAACTTTCTGAATTATCAAGTTATTTGTTGGTATTTGGTTACCCTTCCAGCATTGTACCAACGCAATTCTTGCTGTCGTGATTATATGGAGAATTAGGTATTTTGTTTCTTTTGCATAGTCCCCTTTTAATATTCCCAACAAAAATATTTCGGCTTTAAATTCTAGTTGTATATTTGTAATTTCTTTTATCCAAATTCTAATATTTTTCCAAGCATTTTTTTGGGCAAAGCCACCAAGTGTGGAAAAAGGTACCCCTTTTTTGCTTACATTTCCAGCAGGTCGGATTTAAGTTTGGATACATATTCACTAACCTTGAAGGTGCCAGATACCACCAGTAACACATTTTGTATTGGTTTTCTTTATAACCACCAATTTTGTTATTTTATAATTTTGTTTCCAGACTTTTTCCCAATCTTCCAAATTAATGTTGTGCCCTACATTCCTTGCCCATGCAATCATTCGGCCTTTAACTATTTCTTCCACCATTTCAAATTCTAATAGATAATTGTACGTTTTAGAAATTAATTTTTCATCTGTTCCCTCTATCTGATTGGTTCGATTTTCCCTCAATTCCAAATTCTTCTATATCTTTTTTATATCTCATCTTAAGTTGTAAGTATGGCCACCACTCTATTTTCATCTCTTGTCCTCTAAGTTCTTAGTTTGTCTTTAATCCTCCTTACAAGTTTAGGACATCATAATATCTAATCTTTCTTCCAGTTTCTAAGACATTGGAGTGGATCATTGCCTCCATGACGGATACCCACCCTGGAATCTTTATATAATGTTTATGTTTAATCTCTTTCCACACTTTCAATAATGAACTTCGAATTACATGCCTATTAAAGTGTGTATATGTCTTATTTCCAGGGTTCCACATGAAGGCATGCTACTCCGCCTCTAGGCTGGGCCCTTCTAAGGTTAAAATTCTTTTGTTTCTCAGATTGGCCCATTCTTTAATCCATGTTAAGACTGCTGCTTTGTAGTATATTTCCCAGGCGGGGAGCCCAAATCCATCTCTGCATCTATTATCTTGTAGTGAGCTTAATTTTATTCTCGCTTTTTTCCTGATCAAATGAATTTCATGGTAATTTTGTTTAATTCATTAAATAATTTTTTATCTAATTTAATTGGAATGGTTTGAAAGAGAAATAGTATTCTTGTCAAGATGTTCTTTGATAGTCGCAATTCTTCCTAACATTGATAATTGTAGTCTCCCCCGTTTTTCTAAATCCTTTTTTATTTCTAGTATGTTTTACATAATTATCTTTTTTTATTATTGAACATCTTGCCATGAGCCAAATTCCTAGATATTTAATTTTCTTAACAATTTGTATACCCATTGCTTCTGCTAATTTTTTGTTTCTGTTAAATTTTTGTTATCATTTTGGTTTTGTCATTATTAAACCTGCCACTTTTCCGTATCTATCTCTTTAATTAAATTTGGTCCTGATTTAATTGGTTCTTCTACTTGTATTCTTTTTTAATTCTTAGTCCTTTTATTTCCGAATTCTGTCTGACTCTCAACAAAATTTCTAGTGTCAAATAAAGAGCAGAGGTGAAAGTGGACATCCCTGCCTGACTCCTTTTCCTATTTCAAATGAATTTGTTGTTTCTCCATTATTATCCATGCTTTTTGGCTTGAATATATTGACTAACATTTTTTCAAATTTATCCCCAAATTTCATCTCCTTTATTTGTTGTCTCATGAATTGCCAGTTCACTTTATTGAAGGTTTTTTTGAGCATCCAGAAAAACTAGTGCAGCCTTTTTTTCTGGATGTGCCTCATAGTACTCCAAGATATCTAATACTGTCCCTTATATTGTTTTTTAGTTGTGTTGTTGGAATGGGCGTTGGTATAATTATCTGAGAACGCATGCCCTTTCTATCTACACTGCAAGAGAGTTCAGGAATGGGTTAACCTCCTCCTTCTGACGTCATAGAGCTGAGTCTGCCACTATAAAAAGCCAACCTCTGGCTGGCCTGCCCATCTTTTACACGAGGATACTTGACAGACGTAATGTGTCTCTGGAAGATAAAGAAGAAATTAATTTCACCCCTCCCCAACATCACAACCAGACGTATAGGGTGGAGCTGGACTTTTTTGCAGCACAGGTAGAAAGGATGTTCTCAAGTAATTATACCAACGCCCATTCTCATTCATGCTGCCTCGAGAGTACAGGAATGGGATATACCAAAGCCTGCATGTCCATGGGAGGCCAACATCTGGTCCAATCACTCCGACTGAGGAACTACCTGTTGAAGCACCTTCTGACCAAACAATGCCTGGGCTGAAGCAAATGAATCCAGGCGATAATGCCGTATAAATGGCAAAGCTGAAGCCCAGGTAGCCGCTCTGAAGATCTCCTCCAGCGACGCCTGAGTAGACCAGGCAGCCGAAATAACACATTCCTAGTGGAGTGGGCCAAAACGTGTCGGAATTGGCATGGGCAAAGTTTAGTACACCTTGGATATACAAGCTCTAATCCACCTACCAATTGTCGATGCAGTCACCTTGTTCCCCAGGGTAGAGGGATGGAACAACAAAAACATAGCTTCAGAATTTCGAAAGGCCACCAACCATTTGATGTAAATCCGAAGGGCTTGCCTCACATCCAGCATATGCCACTTGTGTTCCAATTCGTGTTGTGGTCTGAGGCAAAAGTCTGTCAACACAACATCTTGCGCCTGGTGAAACCCCGTGTTTATCTTAGGGAGAAACATGGGGTCTAACCTAAGAACTACCATGTTCTGATGGAAAAGACACAGGTCCTGTTGTACCGAGAGTGCTGCTAATTCGGAAACTCTCCTGGCCGAGGTAAAGGCCATTAAAAATTGTACCCTGCGGGACAGCATTTGTAGAGATACAGATCTGAGGGGCTCAAAAGGGGGCCTTGTTAGACCTTGTAACACTTTAGGTAAATCCCAAATGGGAAACCTATGTACAACAGGGGGTCAAAGGTTAGATGCAACTGTTAGGAACCTGTGCACCGAAGGGTGATGGGACCAAGAAGCATATCCCTCCCAGGATAGAACAGGAGAGAGAGCTGCTACCTGGTGGCGAAGCATGTTAGGGGCAAGTCCTTGTCTAAGCCCATTTGTAGGAACATTAGAACCTCTGCCACAGAAGCAGAAGAGGGGTCTCTGGTCAAAGGCATGCACCAGGAGCAGAATACCCTCCAAGTCGCATCGTAGATGCACGTGTTAGACAGCTTTCGGGAAGCTTGAATGGTGTTGATTACCCTTTCAGGAAACTTGGAAGCCCTCATAGATTGCCGCTTCAGCGCCAAACGATTAAGCTGAACCACTGGGGGTTCAGATGAAGTAATGCCCCCGATGCTGGGAGATCTTGGATGCCAGGAACTTCCATGGATGGGCCACAGACAGGTTCATCAGATCTGCGAACCGGGGTCTCCTGGGCCACTGAGATGCCAGGAGAATTAGCTCTGCCTTTTCCTCCAACAACTTCCGAATTACAGCTGGAATAATGGGAAGAGGAGGAAAGGTGTAAAGGAGACCCGGAGGCCAGGCGCTCCAAAGCGCAATGGTCCCCTCCGCTTCCTGGGTCGGAAACCTGATGAAGAACCTGCCCAACTGGGCATTCTGGGCGGTGGCAAAGAGGTCTACGGTTGAATCAGCATGACAAATCTGGAAAGAGAGGGTGTAGATTCCACTCTGCATGGTCTACTGGGGACCGACTCAACCAGTTGGCCTGGACATTGTCGACTCCCGATATATGGTGCACCCTGATTGAAATGAGGTGTCTCTCCGCCCACCTCCCCAGGCACTCTGCCTCTCTCAACAAAGCCCTGGACTTGGTCCCCCATTGCCTATTGACATGGGTCTTTGTGGCCACATTGTCCATCATGACTCACACATGGTGAGCAGCCACCCTGTTTCAGAAGTGTTTCAGGGCTAAGAAAATAGCCCTGAGTTCCAGCCAATTTATGGGGCACATCCTTTCTGACTGTGATCAACACCCCTGGGCTATATTTCCCCCTCCAGATGGGCTCCCCAGCCGTGGAGACTGGCATCTGTGGTGAGCTGGAGCCTGCCTAGGTCCTTGAAGGGAAGACCCCTCTCTAGAGCCTGGGACTGCCACCATGCGAAGGACCGAAGGACCTGAGAAGGAACCTGTTCCTTATGATAGAACGGCTTGTTCCTGCCCATTGAAAGGGGAGCAAGAACCATTAGAGTTCCCGAGCATGGAGACGGGCCCATGAGACGATCCCAATGCAAGAGATCATCTTTCCCAGGATCTGGGACAGTAGAGACAACAGGACAGTGCTTGGACGCCAAATCTGACTGATGCTACCGGACCGGGGAGTGGAACACCTCGCAAAGTAACGTATCTATAATTGCCCCGAAATGAAGCAACCTGGTCATCGGAGAAAGGTGACTTTTCCTTAGGTTGATCAAGAACTCATGGTCTCTTAGGCTCTGCAATGTGATGTGAAGGTCGCGGTGGGCCGAGTGGGTCGACTGCAGTTGGATGAGTATGTTATCTAGGTAGCACTGGACCCTAACCAGTATGGTATGAAGCAAAGCTGCCAAAGCTTCCAAGACTTTCGTGAAGACCCTTGGGGCCGACGACAGACCAAAGGGTAAAGCCTGGTAATGGAAATGGTCGTTCTGATAACAAAAACGGAGAAACTAGCAATGATGAGGCCAGATACCATTGTGGAGATAAGCCTCCGTGAGGTCTATGGAGGAGAGGAGGTCGCCCTCTCGAATGCTCTCAAGGATAGAATGCAAGGTCTGCATCTTAAAACACCTGCATGGGATAAATTTGTTTAAGAATTTAAAGTCCAAAATGGCTCGCCACCCCCCAGAGGCCTTTGGGATCACGAAGAGGCAACAATAGAAGCCTTGCCCTCGTTGATTCTCAGGAACTGGTTGCACAGCTCATATGTCGACGAGATGTTGGATTGCTGATTCTGTAAGGGCCCGTTTAGAGCAGTCCCTGGAAGTGGGGCAGCAAACAAACCATCGTGGAGGTGGGGAGAGAAACTCCAGTAGGAGGCATGACCTCACCATCTCAAGAACCCAGGTGTCCAATGTAGACTCCTCCCATCTGGAGGCGAAGAAAGCCAAATGGCTTCTGATGGGGGGGAGATGGGGCACCCATTTCGAGCATCTGAATGAACAACCTCCTCCCCATCAAAAGGGCCATTTACCAGGGGTCTATTGCTGCCTGCTGGAAGCTTCGGGACGCTGTTCTTGGCTAGCAGGAAAGGACCTCTGACCTCTAGAGAACCGAGAGCTGGTTTCGGGTCTGAAAGATGAGGGGCGAAAGTATGGCCCGGGGCGATACTCAGACCTTTTCCCCGCTGGTCTCTGTCAAGCATGGTTCAAGGATGTCGCCAAATAGCTTATCGCCCGTGCATGGAGCCTATGCCAATTTCCATTTACGGGGGGGAGTCAGATTGCCAGTTGCGTAGCCAAAGTAGCCGCCTGGCCGCCACTGAAGAAGCCATGGCCCTGGAAGCAAACTTGGCCGATCTCAGAGTGGCATTTGCTGTAAACTCCACCGCCACAATTGGTATGCTCTGAATTCGGTGGCCGGGAACCTCTCCTGAAGCTGGTGAAGCCAGCGCAGTGAAGATCTCATAAAAAACGAGGCTGCCATTGATGCTCTAATCGCCCAAGCCGCTGACTGGTGAGTGCACTTGAGGGTTTGCTCAGACCATTCGTCCTCTGCCTTGAGTACATTCTCTGGTTCGGAGGGAGTGCCTGAAGAAGAAATGATGCCACCACCGGAGCATCCACCAAAGGTACCAGCAGGGCATTGGCCAGGGACAGGCCCACGTTATAGAATCATCTGTCGTGAGCAGATGGGCAAGGCCCCGCCCCTGGAGAGATGCACTGTTCCTTCACCAGATTAAAGTCAGTGGGGAGGGGAGGACCTCCATATGCACCACTGGCTTGGAGAACAATGAATCAGGGTGGCCAGATGTGGTAGCCTGTGGTTCTGGGGCCACCTCCTCAGGGCTTAGCTGTGCAGTAACCAAAGCCTTGTATAACAGAGGCTTGAATAAGGAAACCCTGAAAACTCCTGCTGAGGGAGGCTGATCAACTCTAAAGTCCTCTTCCTCAGACATATTGGGATCTATGAGTTCTCCTTCTTCTTCCTCAGAATGAGTAGAGCAACTATGATCAGAGGCCTTGGAATAGTCTTCCTCTTCTTCCTCCCCCCCACTCCAAATGGGAGGGCTGGAAACAGAACTACTGTCTGGGAATGCCCTTCTGAGAGTGGGGACCCCTTGGGGAAAACCCTGATGTAACAAGGAGATGCCTTTCCCTTATGGGTGAAGGAATTGTTTAAATCCTTCTGCTAGGCCCTGCCTTATGGCTACAGAGACCATTTCCCTAAGGTTTTCGGTCCTATTCTCCTCAGGATGTAGGCCTGCAGCTGTCAGGGTGTAGGTTGCTTTAGGTCTAGGCCTATGCCCCCTTAAACCCCCTGACCACCGAGAAAGGAAGGGCCAGGCCCCCAGGTAGCCTATCTAGAGGAAGGCCCTGATCTGCTTAGGTCTTGGAGAAACTGTCTTCTTCCACTCTCTCTGAGGACCAAGCTAACAGGTGATTCTGGAGACCAAGCTAACAGGGGTGAATCTGCTCCCTTGGAAGAAACTTCAGGGCTAACATGCCCCTAACATGCTAACATAGCGGAAAGGTCTCTTTGTCTTTTCTTTTTCCTCAAAGGGGCTTGGGGGCTTCCCTCTCCATCTGGCTAACAGAGCAGACACCAAGGGTGCTGTGAGCTTCCCCCATGTAGGTGCTGCCCATTGCCCAGGCTAGGCGAGTCAGGAAACTGTGAGGCCTTGAGGAGACACTTTCCCCCAAAACAAAATGGCCACCCGGAAATTCTAAAATGGCCACCCGCCATGTGAGATGGCCCTAGCCACCATCTTCGCTTGTTAGGCTCTTACCAGGCCCGAGCGATCGAATTAAGCCAGAACAGCTGAGAAGCAGCAGGAATGAAGCTCTGGAGTCAGCTGTAAAGCGGCTTGGCCAGCGGCAGCAACAACAAGATTGCAATCAGTGAGGCTGCATGGGAGATTCCTCCGAACATTCCCTGGGTCCGCAGTCCTTGTGCAGTAGGGCAGAAGCCTAGGCACTGCAGAAGAGCAGATCCCCGCTCTCCTGAAGACACAGCTCTACTGGATCCCCGGGAGCTGGATTTTAAATTTATTGCTGTTTCTTTAAGTTCAAACTTTTCCTTTAGCTGTTTAAAAGCACTTCTTCCAGAGACTATGTTCTCAGCCAAAGATGGGCGGGCAAGCCCAAAGATGGGCTTGCTTTTTACAGTGGCAGACTCAGCTCTATGACATCAGAAGGAGGAGCTTAACCCATTCCTATTCCTGGACTCTCGAGGCAGTGTAGATGAGAAGGAAACCATTTTGATCTGTGTGTATATATCTAGTTAATATTTTTTTCAATCTCTCAGCCATTATATTCATCAATATTTTGTAATTGGCATTCAATAAAGAAATTGATCTATAATTTTTAATGTGGGTGGTATCTGCGCTCTTGGCAGATATCATTCCTTTTAAGATGTAAGGCTGCAGGGAAAAGTAACCACTGCTTTCAGTTTTATAAATAGGATTCATCCTATTAAAGCAATTCCTTTTCAAATTTTGTAATGCAGGAAGAGTATATTTCACATTGTTCTAAACTGTAAACTGGTGGGCAGGTATAATTATTATACTGAACTATTATCAAAATGGTACAAAAACAGCATTTTTCACCTCTTTGAGTTGGTCTGTGCTGCCCCAAGATGCTGAGCGCTTATGAGATCCCTTTTTCTTTTCCATGTATTCTTCAGCCCAAGCACTCTCGGTCTTAAGAAAAAAGAAAAGGTAGTAGATTTAGGCTATTGATGAGTAATTAGGCAATTTTAATATTAGCATATTAAAATCAATTTTCTAAAGTTATTGACCAAGTTTTATTCTGTAATGTCCCTCAATATTCATAGAAAGCCAGTTTGGCATAGTGCTTAAGGTATCAAGCTAAAAAAAAAAGGGACACCGTGAGTTCTAGTCCTTTCTCAGACATGAATCCAGCTAAGTGACCTTGGACCGATCACTCTCTAACCCTAGGAAGAAGGCAAAGGCAAGTCACTTTCAAAAATGTTGTCAAGCAAACTGCAGGGACTAGTCTATGCAATCACCAGGAGTCAACACTGACTTGAAAACATGCACATACAGAAAAGGCATAAAAAAATCTGAAAAAAAATATCTATTTTTATAGTACACATACAGATTTGAATGGTAACTATTCATCTGATAATCACATCACCCACACTTAATTAATTTGGTCACCAGAGTATTATGGAGTACTTTGTCAATTTTTTTGTTGAAAATGAATTTCACCATAGCCTTACTAAGTAAGTAACCAATTTTAAAAAACATAAACAAAATAAGATTAATCTAATAAACCTGTTTTTGATAAATGCACCTTACTTCTAACAATCGTGCATTTTTTTCAAGATATGTACAAACTGATCTTCATGATCTATTCTAGAATCTTCTCTAGCATTGGTGTCAAACTGATTGATTTATATTCTCTGGGTCTCCATGTTCTCTTTTGTATTGTTATGATCAATAGATTCCCTTCATTCTCAAAAATTTCTCAAATATGTACAAAAGTTCCAATATATACCAAGGCAATCAGCAAATTTCTCCCACAATTTAATATGTAATTTCGGCCCAGAGACAATAAATGAAGTCAAGAAATAAATATAATATATAATGTTAATATATATGAAACCAATTATTTATTACTAAATTCATGTCCTCTTCATAAATAGTCTAACTTAACGTATGAAAATTATGAAAACCATTTACTATATTAATATACATATATTTCCTATTTTGTTTATCATTCTATTTTAATTAGAGCCATTTTATAGTTTTCATCTTTAAAATATATAATTTTAATATTGGCATGTAGATTCTGCATATTCATAAGTGCATTTCCTTTTCATCTATCTTCCTTTTCTTTTTTAATTACAACAGAATGTATATTTTATAATCTGCATGATAAATCAAAGAAACATTTATTTAATAAGTTTTATCTATACAGTTTCAAGAAACAATTACAATAGTCTTTTCTTTCTTTTGCATTAATATATGGAAACTGTCTTACCTGTGTGGCTTTATCCCTCATACAAGGTGTGACTTGCCCATGATTATCACGAGGCCATTGCCCAGCAAGATACGGAGCAGCAAGTATGTCTAGTGAAGGGGTACGGCGGGAAATACTAGAAGGGCTTGATGATGGTGGCCGTGGTTTATCTACTTGTAGACACACATATGATTCCATCAGCAAAAATAATACATATTACAGACAGATTTCATTAAATTCATTATATTTATGTTACTTTGTTAAATAATGCCTTTACAATATATTAGCATGTATTTTTTTCTTACAATTGTTCAGGTATCCTATGCTTAAACAACATACATAGAATACTAAAATGTAGACTATACACAAATACATGAAGTGCACAATGTCTTCCTAATATGGATGATATGGACGATAGGGAATGCGTATCTGGGTCCAGAACTACCGTTAATTTAGCATGCAATGGCCTTGGACAGCTGCCATGGCCACATCACCCTAGCAGAGCTCTTTGCTAATGCTTACAAATCCTTTATTTTTTCCTAGTTCAGTACTCCAAACATAGTAAGTAAGCTGCCTTTTCAATTTACTACATTAATCTTGACGTAAGTCTCCAAAAGGCATTATGAGAAATTAATTCACTGCCTAATGGCCATAGTCTATTAGGTAAGATTTCCAAGGTTCCAAAGGCATTTTTCCTAAGAATTACTGAAACCTGGAATCCCTTGTTGACTATTTTTATTTAACATATATACTTCCAAGCATTTTTGAACCCTAAGCCAAATGAATAATCATACATTAATACAATGCAGACCAAATTTAGTAAGAATTTACTAAAATTTATACATATATAAATTACTAGATCATAATTTAGAGAAAACAGCAACAATCAGGAGGGAGAAACACTTTTATAACAATGCAATTTGAAATTATTCTTGCTAGTGTCAAGTAGCATTTCTATATATACTAGACAAGCTGTGACCTATTGGGTCATCCTTTTAGAGATAGTTTTCTACCTAAGCAGAGAAACGGGAATGACCACCTACTGTTTTGGTTTTAAAATTAAAGAAGAAAACATCATTTAAGAAGGATGCATAGCAAGCAAGTATAGATGCTTCTTGTTTAATAAAGGATGGTTTTGATGACAACATTTATGGCTGATCTGCCATTCTTCAAGTATACTATAATGTTTTCACTTCTTTTTCCTTGGCTAACCAGGCTAGAATACCGGTTTCTCCAGATAAATCAGCACATTTTCCATTGTCCTTGGGCTTTATGTATAACGAAAGCAAAGCATGACTGTACTGGGAACTGGATCCACTGAAAAGGAATATCTTCAATTGATAAGCTAAGCGAAATTCTTAGAATAATGAAAATATCATTTTTGAACACACCAATGTTTATATCTGCTACAATGAGATTCTTGGGGGGGGTTCTTCCAAGTTCTTCTACATTCCATTACAAAGCCTTAGAAGATTGAAGTTCCTCATTAAAATGTTGAAAGATTCTAACTTTAGAATAGAATAGAATAGAATAGAATAGAATAGAATAGAATACTTTATTGGCCAAGTGTGATTGGACACACAAGGAATTTGTCTTGGTGTAAATACTCTCAGTATACATAAAGAAGGAATATTCGTTAAGAATCAAGAATCATAATGTATAACACTTAATGATAGTCATAGGGTACAATCAACATCAAATCATACTAGGAAACAGAGGATACAAGCAACAAAGTTATAGTCACAAGTGGGAGGGGATGGGTGATAAAGAGTGATGAGAAGATTAACAGTAATAGTAGTGTACACTTTGTAAATAGTTGAACAGTGTTGAGGGAATTATTTGTTTAGCAGAGTGATGGCTTTCGGGAAAAAACTGTTCTTGTGTCTAATTGTTCTGGTGTGCAGTGCTCTATAGCGTCGTTTTGAGGGAAGGAGTTGAAACAGTTTATGTCCAGGATGTGAGAGGTCTGTAAATATTTAATTCCAGTTTATGTTCTGACAATCCAGAGTTCAAATGAATCAAGGAATTCTGTTGGAGAATGTTTATTTTTTCACTGACAGCATTGAAAAAACAGTATTTTTCATCATTCCAAGGAAGTATTTACTGCACATGAAATTTATTTTTCTCATCATTTCATTTAGGGGAATTAAAATATTTGAGAACAGTTCTGCAAAGCCTATTGAATGTTGGTTAGGTGAAATTTGCACATTATATTTTACACTTCTATTTCATCATTTTCATTTTGTCTGAATTTTGTCTTCTGCAATATTCAATAATTCAGAATATCTTCCTTTTCTTTCACCTAACGACATGTTGCTTTTCAACTGAAACTCACAAAACTTCTTCATAAATATGATTTTTTTGATGCATGAATTATTAACATTAGCATAATTTTATCTTTTCACAAATAGTAGAAGCTGATAGAAATCACCACAGCAAATGGTTAAAATTCCCCCAAAGGCCTCATTCTTGCTACATATAACATAGAATAAAGTTTTAACCCCTTCCCTCCTAATCATTGGGTCCTCATCCAAGAAAATAAGTATGCTGAAGCAAATTTGTATGCAGTAGTGGTTTTTTAAAAAAAAAAAATTTCAAAAGAGTATTTTATACAATGTCTCACCACCTAGCATCAAAGTTGGTGCAATACCAGATGATGCTACAGCAAGAGCAACATCTCCATCTCCCCTAGCTTTAGTAAGGATTAAATTGTTGACAAATATATTTCCTTTTATCCCTGGTGCATCAATGAAAATGGGCGTTGGTAAATTTACCTGAGAACGCCCTTTCTATCTATGCTGCTAGAGAGCCCAGGATGGGTTAGATTCCTCCTGATGACATCATCAAGCTGAGTCTGTCTTGCATAAAAGTAGCAGCCTGTGGGAGTGACCCCAGCTTTGGCGAAGGTACTTGACAGACTTTAGTGAGTGTCTCTGAAAGCCAAAACAGAATCCTGAATTCTAACGTATCTTATCATAGTCCAGACGAAACAAGGGAGGGGTTGGGCTCTCTAGTAGCATAGATAGAAAGGGCGTTCTCAGGTAAATTTACCAACGCCCATTCTCCTCCATGCTGCTGCGAGAGCCCAGGATGGGAGATACCAAAGCCTGCATGTCTTCGAGAGGGTCCTTGTCCAGTCAATCACTCAGACGTTGGCACCACTCGCTGAAGCACCCGTCTGCCGAAAGCCGCGCTCGTTGAGGAATAGGAGTCCAGGCGGTAGTGTCTGATGAACAGGGACAGGGATGTTCATGTAGCCACTCTGCAAATCTCTTCTAGAGGTGCCTGGGTGGCCCAGGCAGCTGAAGTTGCAGCACTTCTAGTGGAGTGTTTGTTAGGCCCTGGGGCACCGGCAGAGCTTTGGTTTTGTAGGCCTGTGCGATACACGCCCTGATCCACCTACTTAAGGTGGGAGGTAAGGCCTTGTTTCCCCAGTGGGAAGGGGAAAAAGACACAAACATGGCCTCTTTCTAAACGTCGAAGTGTGTTTCATGTACATTCTAAGCACCCTTTTAACATCTAGGGTGTGCCACTTGCGCTCTAGCTCGTGGTGTGGAAGGGGACAGAGTACCATTATGTCTTAGGTACAAAAGTAGGGTCTAGATGGAGAACTCCTCTGTTGTCGTGAAAGAGGTCCTGCCATATTGAGAGAGCAGCCAACTCCGACACCTTTCTAGCTGATGTGATTAAGAAAACCATCTTCAGGGTTAAGAATTGAAGAGACACCTGTCTGAGAGGTTCGAAGGGAGGTTCTGTTAGAACCTGGAGAACCTTGTGAAGGTCCCAGGATGGAAACCTGTGAACCACAGGAGGGTGGAGATTGGAAGCCCCTTTTAGAAATCTCCGTACTGAAGGGTGGTGGGATAAGGAAGGAAATGTGTCCCAGGAGAAGACTGAGGAAAGAGCTGCTACCTTACAGCGTAAGGTATTAGGCGCGAGACCCTTCTCTAGGCCGTCTTGAAGGAAACGGAGGACCTCTCCCACCTCAGCTAATGTTGGCGTGAGACCTTTTTTGACACCAATGACAAAAAAAACCTCTAGGTGGCATCGTAGATGTGTGTCATAGATGGTTTATGAGATGCCTGTATAGTAAGGATGACCCTTTCTGGGAGATTAGCCTCTCTTAACAGTTGCCGCTCAATTGCCACACGGTCAGTTTGAATCACTAGGCTTCCAGTGGAGCAGGGCTCCCTGATGCAGAGAGATTTTGTGGTCTTGGATCCTCCAGGAAGTGGCTACAGACAGGTTCACCAGATCTACAAACCAGGGTCTCCTGGGCCAATGGGGGGCCAGGACAATCAGCTCTGCCCATTCCTCCAACGTCTTCCGAATGACCGTTGGAATGATGGGAAGAGGGGGAAAGGTGTAGAGGAGACCAGTGGGCCATCTGCTCCAAAGTGCATTGGTCCCCTCCGCTCCCTGACAAGGAAACCTGGTGAAGAACTTGTTTACTTGAGCGTTTTGGGGAAAGGCGACGAGGTCTACCTTCAGGGTCCCAAACCTGAGGGAGAGATCCCTGAATATGGACTGGGGAAGGGACCATTCTGCATGGTCAACTAGGGTCCTGCTCAGCCAATCGGCTTGGGAGTTGTCGACCCCCGAGATGTAGTCTGTTGTGATGGACAGCAGATGTCTCTCCGCCCACTGCTCCAACCGTTCGGCTTCCTTCATAAGGGCCCTGGATCTTGTACCCCCTTGTCTGTTGACATGCGCCTTTGCGGCCATATTGTCTGTCAACACTAGCACATGGGATCCCGCTATGAGATCCCTGAAATGTTTCCGTGCTAGAAATATGGCTCTGAGTTCTAGCCAGTTTATAGGGCCGGTCCTGTCCATCCGGGACCAAATCCCCTGAGCTATGTGCCCGTCCATGTGGGCCCCCCAACCCAGAAGACTTGCATCGGTGGTGATGAGCAGTCTGTCTGGTTCCTTGAACAGGAGGCCCTTCAAAGGGCTGGGGAGAGCCACCACTTGAAGGAGCGACAAGTCCGTGGAGGGAGCTGGACCCTGGCAGATGTGTGGCTGGTTCCTGCTAGCTGAAAGGGAAGCAGGAACCATGGTAGAGCTCGGGAGTGTAGTCGTGCCCACAGAACAATGCTGATGCATGAGATCATTTTCCCTCATAGTTTGGACAACAGCGACAGGGAGACAGTGTGTTGATGTTGAACCTGTCAAATGATCTTGATAAGGCTCTTCTCTTGATCTGGAGATAGAAAAACTTGGCATAGAGTTGTGTCGATGACAGCTCCCAGGTGGAGCAATCTGATTGTGGGGAAGAGATGGCTCTTCCTGGCATTGATGGAAAAGCCATGGGACTGAAGGCAATGGAGTGTAGTTTGTAGATCTTGATGGGCGGAGTGGGTAGAGGATGACAGTATCAAAATGTCATCCAAGTAGCACTGGATCCTCACTGGAACAGACCGGTGTGAAGCCACCAATGCCGCAAGTATCTTTGTGAAGACTCTTGGAGCAGAAGAGAGCCTGAAGGGAAGGGCTCGATACTGGTAGTGGGAATTCTGGTAACAGAAAACGGAGAAACTGGCGATGATGAGGCCAGATGGGAATGTGGAGGTAAGCCTCCATGAGATAAATTGAAGAGAGGAGATCGCCCTCCCACACGCTCTCTAGAATAGAATGAAGAGTCTGCATTTTAAAGCACCTGTATGGGATAAACTCATTCAGAAATTTTAGGTCAAGAATGGCTTGCTACCCCCGAGCCCTTAGGGACCACAAAAAGCCGAGAATAAAAGCCACGTCCCCATTGGAGTTCAGGGACTGGCTGAATGGCCCTTATGTTGACCAGGTGTTGAATGGCCGATTCCATAAGGGCCCTTTGTGAACTGTCCCGGGAAACAGGGCAGAACACAAAATTTTCTGGGGGTGATGATAGAAATTCTAGTTGTAACCCCGACCTTACTGTATTAAGCACCCAGGCGTCTGTCGTTGACTCCTCCCATCTGGAAGCAAAGGAGGCCAAACGACCTCCAATGGAAGGGGAGAACGAGGGATTATTTAGAGCAACGAAGGAGCGACCCCCTCCCCCATAAAAGGGCCATTTACCCACAGTTTGCTGTTGTCTGCTGGGTGCCTCAGGGCATTATTCTTGGCGCTGGGAATACGCTCTCTATGTCTGGAGAAGCAAGAAGTATTTTCGGGCCTGAATGGGGGTGGCCGGTATGGGGTCGGGTGGAAGTCTGCCCTCTTCCCTATCAAGGGAAGAACTTTTCTTTTGTCCTTTGTTTCGACGACGAATGGATCAAGAGCATCGCCAAACAGCTTCTCACTGCTACAGAGGGCCGAAGCTAGCTTCCACTTGCGCTGGGGCTCCACTTGCCAATTTTGTAACCACAGCAGTCTCCTCGCTGCCACGGACGACACCATGGCCCTGGAGGGGAACTTGGCGGTGTTGAGGGTGGCGTCCACCGTGAACTCTGCTGCTATCTTATTGAGATCTTGACGTGATCTAAAGTGGTATGCAGCCTTAAAGTTGGTGCAGCCAGATAATGGAAGACCTTGTAAAAAACAATGCAGCAGCCCAGACGGCCCAAGCAAAGGCTTGATGGTTACGCTTCAATGTTTATTCAGAGCGTTTGTCCTCTGCCTTTAGTACGTCCTCGGGCTCAGTTGGAGTGCTTGAAGAGAAGGAAGCCATGACTGGGGCATCTATCGAGGGAATTGCAACAGCAGTAGCTAGGGAAAGGCCCATGTTGTAAAACTGCCTATTATGGGTTGATGGGCAGGGGCCTGCAATGGGGAAGGCAAATTGCTCCTTGACTAAGTCCAGAAAAATGATGGGGGATAGAAGGACCTCCAAGTGAAGAACGGGTTTGGAGAAGAGGGAATCCCCATGCCCCGATTGCCCCACTTGAGGTTCAGAGAAAGCTTCCTCTGAGGACAACTGGGCTGTGACCAGTGCCTTGTGGAGGAGGGATTTGAATAAGGCAGATTTGAATACTGGGGCAGAGGGAGGTTGATCATGCCTCAGATCCTCCTCTTCCTCCGAGAGGTTGGGGTCCCATATTTCTCCCTCTTCCCATTCAGATGCAGGGGAGGGGCTACGCTCAGATGGTTCTGCATAGTCTCCCTGCTCGAAATCAACCCATTCTGTGTGGGTAGGAGGGGCCCTGTGTTCTACAAGGTGAGGTAGTCCCCTTTGGGGGATCTGGGCCTGAGAATAGGCCGGAAAAGTGGGCTGGGACCTGTCTGAGAGTCTAAAGATGTGTTGAAGCCTTTCTGCTAGGTCCTGTCTGATGGCTATGGAAACTACATCGTGGATGTCAGAGGGTCTGTCACTTGAAGGAGGATGTGGGGGCTGAAGGCCTGCCGCTGTTGGTTTAAAAGTAGACTCTAGTCTTGATCGAGAGCTACTTTGGGCTATAGATGGGAAGAAGAACTCAAGGGGCTTGAATGAAGTTGGGGCCTGATCTGCTCAAGTCTTGAGGCTCGACTTGGACCTCAAGCCTCTCTGTGGACCAGGATTGGAGGTGGTTAAGAGGGCCTGGGGTTTCTTCCACCCCGCTGAAAGTACCTGCCTGAACCACCAGAGGATTGGCTGGTTGGGAAGCCTGTTGCAGTTGTCCTCTCATTTGTTCAATAGTCTTATTGAACTGTCTCTCCGAGGCTGCATGTATTTGTTTCTCTGTTTTTAGTTCGGCCTGGGATGTTTTCTTGGGGCCCAAAGCTTTGGCCCTGATCTTGGCCACTATCTCCCTTTGAATAGATTGAGAGCGTTGTCTCCTTCTTTTTCTTTTGGCAGTCTGGAGGCCTTGGGTGTTCAGGCTCAAAAGCTCTGCGTGGATCTTGTCTTGATTCATAGTTGGCATAAGCAGACACAAGAGATGCTGGGAGCGACCCTCGCTATGTGTTGCCTATGCAGTAGCCTGAATTAGGGCCCTCTTTGGGGATAGGAATAGGCCGTTGGCAGATGAGGACACCTAAAATGGCCGCTTGCCACGTGCGTTGGAAGAAGCCTTCAAAATGGCCTCTCGCATGAATTACAGGCTACGATGGCTGTCAGTTGCTCCTTAGACTGGAAAAAGCTCCGAGCTGCGAAATTGGTTAGAGGTAAAAACCGCGGGTTTTTTGATCCGCTGTGAAATGCAGTTATCACCGATACGATCTTTACGATCGCGGCAGCCGAAATCGCAAAGGGAGAGCTGTAGGGGAGGGCCAAGGTTTTCTCCCTTACTTACAGTCTCCCTTGGTTTGAAAATGTCAAACCCTTAGCGTTACAGGAGAGCGGAGCACCACTCTCCTGAAGGCACAGCTGCACCGGGTCCCCGGGAACTGTGCCAATGTTCTAAGATTGCTGTTGATTTTGCTGATGACTAAAACTGCTTTCAGAGACATGCTCAATTGTCATCAAAAGAAGCTGAGTGAAAGCTGGGGGTCACTCCCACAGGCTGCTACTTTTATACAAGACAGACTCAGCTTGATGATGTTATCAGGAGGAGTCTAAACCATCCTGGGCTCTCGCAGCAGCATGGAGGAGAATTGTCCCAAAGGTGCTTTTTTAAGTGGCAACTTTTTGGTTTTTCTTTGAAGACATTTTGCTTCTTATCCAAGAAGCTTCTTTAGCTTCTTGCATTCTTTTAAAAGAATGCAAATGACAAGCTGACTACAAATATAAATCCTTCCATTCTCCATCATCCAGTCAGAGCTGAAGATGAGAAGCGAAATGTCTTCAAAGAAAAAAATAAAGTCCAATTGCCTCTTGAAAAAACACCTTTAGGACAACCATGACCTGGGTGACTGAGAATCTCCATAGACGTTAATGAAAATTATTGAAAAAAGATTGCTTTGCAAGTAGTTACACCCATAGTTATATATTGCTCTTTGCTCAATGTTCAATAGGTGCTCATTGTGTAGTACACATTCCTGCTGTCTGTTGTACTGCACTTCATGCAATAATTCCAGATTACCAAATTTGAATTAATTATAACATTTGTTGGTTTTAACAAATTATATTCTTCTGGAGTTTTTTCAAATTTTATAGGTTTGAAAATACAGTAGAGCATGTTCACAATGCCTCTCACTGATAATATTTGCTCTCTTGATTTGTATGAAATCTTCAGACTTCTTGAACTGGTTCCACAATTGTCATGGGATTGTTGATTTCAGTGTTTGTTAGTAAGACAACAAATTTCTCATTGCTCTGGGGATTCTTGTTATTTTGGCATCTTCCCTGGTTTGCTGCAAATGATCAACTTGAAACAATCCTTTCTTTTGCAAACATCTTTGAATAATGGAAGAATATGTCTATTATGTGTCTTCAATTATTTGAAAGCAATTGGAACCTCAATGCAATGGAGAAGTAGAGGTCATAAGTTTGTGAAGACACAGTGTATACTTCATCTAGAGCATTGCGGACCATGGGTCAAATACATTATGCACAGGCCATGTTCACCCCAGCTCCGCAAAGGGAAAAAAGTGTGATTTTGTCTTCTATTTCCAGTGCAAAAATTGCCTGATCACTCCCCTTCATGGAATACTTAATATTTGACAGACAAATGAGCATATTTCTATATTAAGATAACAATTTAACTTCAATACTTGTAAATTAGAAGGTACCACCTACTGAGAAGTTATAGTTGGCTTGCTTATCCTTCAAATTCTCCCATTTCTGAAGACTGTCTTCTGTAGATAGGATCTGAAACATTGCCACACCTTGTATGCTCACTGAATGGCTTTGGGTACCTCTTAACTGCATGTACCATTTTCCCAACATACTGATTTTTTGCTGCAATATTGGTCATGTGCTTCAATACCAATTTATGCAGCTTTGGATCTTAATTTTGCTTGCACAAATGTACCATAATCTTGATTTCTTGGCTTGGATTCTTCATCAAGCCACAGCAGGTAGTGCAAATGAGACATATGCCACTTTCGGTATTTCACACTTAGTACATAAATGATACACCTACCAGGAATCATAATTTAAAGGTAAGTTTGTCATACATCTCTTTCTCTCTTTTTACGAATTAGAACAACAGAGATCTAATTCACTTGAAAAATCAATCCAGTCAGTACCACACTCAGATATTTAAGTTGAACTATGGAATGATGCATGTATTTGCTAACACTCAATTGTTTACCAATATACATAGGAAAATTTATTAATACAATTTTAAAACAAGTTTAGTTTTGAATCAGTTCTTTGTTAAAAGTATTAACTATAGCAATTCAATCAAAGCCACTGTTTCTGAACATATACAGTGCATTAAAAAAATCCACAATACTAAAAAAACTGATAAACCTGATGTAAACGTATACAACAAGACAACTAACATTTCCCCATTTTCTCCAGTTGCTTCTGAAACTGACATTCATATTGGGTTTTAAAATAAACCCTTACTTTAACAAACATACGTTTTTGAGACTTATATGCTTTTGTGTATATTAAATCCCATCTGCTAAACATACAAGTGTAAAATTTCATTTGGATTCAACAGATGTTTACATTTAATGGAATGCCCATCACATTAATCCATTAAAAGAAAGGTATATAAAGAAGGTCAACTTAGAAACATAAAAGCATAGCAGAAATCTATTGTGTGGTTTCATATTAAATGCACAGATCTTGTCATATAATACTTCCAACAACTGTAACTAAACTGATAAATTTCCCATTATTATATAACCTTGAGGCTTGTTTGCTCAATTTACTACCTAGTATCCAGAAATATTTCACCTTTATGTGCCAGTAGCTGTCCATTTTGATTCTTAATTATAGATACAAAGATGTATTAATTAAGCAAATGCCAAAATATATGTGCAGTTTCAAGACTGCAAATATCAAGCCATATTTAATTAGGGCTACCAGATCTGAACTGCAAAACTCCAAATAGCCTTTAGATGGCAACAATTTCTTTGCTCTTTTAATGGAGTGTGTGTGTCTGGGTTGTTACTATCTAGATAGGGTAGCCCTACACATACTTACTACTACCAATGAAGTATTTTTAAACTTTTTTCTGAATCCATTTTCTTTCATATAATTTCCTGGGTTTCTGAAAATATTTCATAAAGTACAGTCTTGTCCCTATGCGGTATTTTCATTATCATTTCACCTTAGTTCTGCTATTCTTACCCTCCCCCACAACTGCCCAGCTGCTAGCTTCACATGATGTGACCTACATAACAAGAGACGTACTTGCTTCAAGATAGCAGTTACAACAGCTGGGCTGATGAGAACAGTAGTGGTATTTGAGCAATGTCTTAATTTTATTGGGTCAAATTACACTATGCCCAATTGTTACAAAACTATTGAGTGTTCCTCAGTTTGATGTTCTCCTCTCAAAAAAGGAATATGATTATAAAATCCTATTTAACAAACACACAATATTCCTATATCATACAGATATGTAGATTATACAGTTACAAAGGCACTGAAATTAGAATCGTTAGTTCCCTACACAATATTCCTGAATATTTTTCAATTGGACTCACTACACTATAGAAAATATATATGGTAAACTTTATTGATATCCTGTATGAACTAAAAATTAAGTAGTATCAGCAAATAATATGATCTACTAAATGTATGTTTCATCACAACTCAATATGATCTTTAAATTATACTCAAATATTAAAAGTGCAGTGGAAATCAATTAAAAGTGCATGTCATATTATGTTCACCTGTAGAATCATATTAATTCATCTAGAAAAAACAAATGCTTCTTTATAGTTTTAGTTTTTGTTAACTATATAATATGAGCAGGCTCATTAAAATACATAAAATTATTTCTCAGTTATTTCCTGGATTTCCCTGCTCCCATGCCTGGGAAAACTAAACTTGGATTGCATACAATCTGGCTTTTCACAAGAACCTAGAGATGGTTTTGCCAATGAGCATGTGACAAGTGAGTGTGATGCAGCCAGAGTAGTGGCTACATTGACTGTTTCGATGAATGGGATTATTGGCTGTGAGTTTAGTGCATTTATGATGGTTTCTATATCATTTTATATTGCTTTACCTTGTTCTTTGTTGTTTTTATATTTGTTTTGTTTGTAAGCTGCACAAAGTCATAGAGATGAGATGAGCATGTGGCTATTTAAATCTGAATAAATGAATGAATAAATGACTAAATAAATAAAGATCTGCAACACTGACTGTATTTAGAGTAGGGAGGATTGATAATCCTGAAAATCCTGTTATGGAAATAAAATTATCTGAGTTGCATCTCTGAAAAAAATGAACAGAAAAGAATATGCTTCTAGTCCAAAGTTTCTCTGAAATCTATAAAGTTTATCAAAGATTACTTTTTACAATAAAATGCACACAATGTTTGCACTTTAAAAAAATAACAGCCCAGAAATAATTGATTTCTTTGTGCTAATAAAAGCCGGTAAAATAGAAGTGTCTCGATCATCTCCATAAGAAGGTTGCCATGGTAGAGAAAGCCATTATTATAAAATAGAGCAGTCTATGGCTTTGCGATCATAAAACTATAGCAGAGTCCATTTCAGAATAGTTTTAAATCAGTCCACATTTGGCACGTTTTATTAATCATCTGCTTAATTAATGTTTATAATAAGCATTAAGACAAAACATTTCTCTATTCTAAATATAATTTTATAAAATAGCATGTCAAGAAAAATATAAATTCATGGCAGAAGAACTGAACGGCATATGTCTCTCCTCATAGTAGCAACAATGCTTTTATTCCTACTCTTTCTTTGCATAGCATCTGGGTGACATGCTTTCAGATTCAAAAATAACAGGGCAATGGATAAACTGGAGGCACAGTGGTTAAAACACTAGGCCTAGCAGTTGGAAAGCTGGCAGCCCAGGTTCAAGGCCCAAGCGCCACTCAATGGGATGAGCTCCCATCTCCACCCCAGTTCCTGCCAACCTAGCAATTTGAAAGCATGCAAATGTGAGTAAATAGTATCACTTCGATAGGAAGATAACAGTGCTCCATGATGTCATGCTCCCACCATGACCATGGAAATGTCTTCAGACAGTGCTGGCTCAATGGCCTTGAATCGGAGATGAGCACCATCCTTTATAGTCAGCAATGATTAGCTAAGTAAAATCTGCAGGGACTCCTTTATCTTCTACTGGATAAATCACTGCATGGTAAGCTTGAATTAAATCTAATCAGGTAAAATGCTAGCCTTTCCTTTATTCATCATGTCACTACATTTTTTTATTTTTTCCTAACGTTTTTCTCACCAGTGAAGGATCTATTGAATGTTGATTCATTGGTTGCAAGAGGAATTAACTAACTAGCTTCTTTACCAGAGCCTGAGGGAAACTGACTGGCCCAAAGTCATCTGGCCAGCTTTCATGCCTCAAGCAAGACTGGGTTTCCTGGTTTCTAGGCTACTGCCTTAATCGTTAGCTGAACTGGTGCTCCATCATGTCACCATACTGCAGGCAACAATCCAAAGAGAACTTCAAGTAGCCAACTGCATATGTCAGATTGCATAATATGTCAGCACATAAGTTCTGACACCATAATAGGCATTAATGTACAGTTTGAATAATCTAAGTGTCAAAATTGATGTGAACAGCTGCTGCTTCTCTCACACCCCTACTGAATGGCTGGCTAACTCAGACTGGTAGTTTGGTAAAATAGGGATAAGAAAGTTAGCTGAAAAATATTAGAATTTTTGAATTTATACAGCATTAGTGTATATGGAAAAGTTCAACAAGATGCCCTGCAATTTTCATAATTTTATTTATTTATTCATTTTGTCAAGCAATTATAACAGGTATAAGTATAAACATAGTTATGAATACATTAAATGGATACATATAAGTAAAATAAAAAGAAACAATAGGACAGGGACGGTAGGCACATTGGTGTGCTTATGTCACAGTAGAACCCTTGAAGATCCAGTCTTATATTTTTGTTGTCTTACATATCTGTTTAGCAATAGCTAAAGTGCATTCTTAACTGTCAATTTTATCAACCTCATGATTTGTTGAAAGGCACAAAATATAAATCTTTGCACAAAGGCTCACAAATAAATAAATTATATCTTTAAAAAATGAATGCTAAATATGCTACCTAGACAACTGAATGAGTCCAAGATAGGATTCCATATTCAACAAAAGCTTCTGAGAATTATTTTAGCTTATTGGTTAATCCTTTCTCCATTTATTTTCCAGGCTCTAGTACATACAATGGCATTTCTTTTTTCAAATTGTAAAATCCATATAAGTATTTGTAGATAAGGATCATTAATAAAATCTACAAAATCTTCATACCTATGGCAAGCTAGGATTTCAGGAGACAAAAAGGATGACAAATCCCATTGTATATTATCTAGAGATAGTACACTATGTTAAATACCTTTTAGCATTTAAAGAAAAAATATTCTGTTTCTCTTTCCCCCTAGTACAGGTAGTCCTCAACTTACAACTATGCATTAAGTGACTATTCAAAGTTATAATGATACTGATGACTTACAAACACCAGTATCGTGATTGTACAAAATTCCAAAAAAGTGACTTACAATCGGTCCTCACATTCGCAACTGTTGCAGCATCTCCACAGTCATATGATCAAGTATTGGGTGCTTGGCAACTGGCATGTATTGATGATGGTTGCAGCATCACAAGGTCATGTGATTGTCATTTGTGACTTTCCCAACTGGCTTTCTACAAGCAGAGTTTATGCTGGAACTGGCTTTGCCTTACAAACGCATGATTCAGTTAACTGCAGTGATTTGCTTAACTGTGGCAAAAAGGCCATAAAATCGGGCATGGCAATCACCTTGCTTAGCAATGGAAATTCTTGTCCCAATTGTGGCCGTAAATAAAAGAATACCTATATCCTTGATGACAAGTTTGGAAAGACAAGAGGGATACATCTATTTCTCAGCAATGAGAAAACAATATAATTCAAGAAACCATTAAACCAAGTCAAGTTACTGACTAAAATAGTTATAGAATATGGGGATCACTAATTAGTACACTAACTCCACACAGATCCTTTCAAAAGTACAGAAGGCCTTCTTTCTCACAGAAGCAATTGCTAGTTCTATATCATTAGGTTCATTGAGACAGTAACCAGGTTATGAAACAGCACCCAATTCAGAAACGATGAGAGCAATTTTATTCACAAAGTATTTCTTAAGAAGCTTCCATGTTGCCAAATGCAAGACATTTAGAAACATTGAACTGCAGAGTTCATATTTTTGACAAATTTTCCAGTAATACCATATAATTTCCATCTTACAAATGTCAATTCTATTACACACCTTTGTGTCTTCAGCAAAAAGACTAACGTTACCTTTCTTTTGTATCATCTGCAAACACACTGAACAGAACAAGATCTAGGACTGAATCTTGTGGTTGGTACACCGCTTGTGACTGGTCTCTGTTTAGACTGTGTCCCATTAACAATCATACACTGGAATCTATCCCTAAACCAACTTCCTATGAACTGAACCACCACACAAGAAAGAAAAGTTGTAGTGAAATGCTGTATTAGAGACAATGGAAGAAAACAGTAGGTGAGCTTTGAATCTGATGCAGATATGCTCTTTCCAGACTATGTGCTCCCACATTCTATTATGCATAGATTGGTTTATGCTTAAATTTTGGCTGATTTCCAAAAGCCCAATAAAACAGAACTCGACTACTCTTGCAGATGCATTATGATCCATCTATTCTCCTGGGAAGATACTCTACAAATGTTCACCTAGAATGCTAAAGACAGGTTTGATGCTACAGAGAATTATAGAAAGCACCAATCTCCCATTCACTTTTGTAGCAAGCTGCATTAAAGCAAAAAATTGACACCTAAAAAAAATCACTTTCCAAAACCGATTCAATATGCAATGACTAATTGTGCAATAATTATTTTGAGGGACAGTGAATAATATTAGTATTTTTAAATTTTAAGATTTCAGAGATGAATGACAAAGAATATGAATATAACAAAGATATTTAAGAACTTCAATCTGCAAAATACAACGACGTCTAAGTGAATATTGTAAGCATTTTAACTTATATATAAACTTTACCACCCCTTGAACTTTGAATCTTGTTTCATCTTCCAATATAACTTTGGACAACATTCAAGTTTAAAGAGACAAAGGATGGTATTACAAAATCTTAAAGAACAAAAGCCAACATAAAAAACAAAAAGTCGAAACTAACTTTCTGTTATATTTATATTCTGCATTATCTTCAAAGAGTCTGGAGGTTTACAGATAAGTTCCAGCTGATCTCTAATTGCTTTTTGTTTCTTCAAATTATTATGTACCTTATTATGGTTTTGAATTACTGCTTCTGGTGTTAGTTCTTAACTAATACATTGCTTTGTTTTCCTTACGTGTTTATACACATCTAGAGTACAAATAGAAATCCTGCTCACATAAAATTATAACTTCCATTTTCAAAATTTAGCCTGAATGTGGCAGTGAATTTTATCAACAGACAAAATATATTTTTAAAAATAATTTCTTATGCTCCTGAATATTAAAGATAGCTCTTTTAAAAAAATCTTAACTCATCTTAAGAAAGATGGTATGTGAGCTACAACTATTTTATTTTCCAAGAATCCTCTTAAATTATACCACAGAAATATTCTTCAAGGATTATGCTTGACTAATGTTTTATATCATACTATTTTATATTTTACACAAACACAGGTATATGCTGCACCTACTAGAATGGATGTGGGATCTTAGAAATAAAATAAAATATCAAAATGTGAATTGATCACACAATAGTTTGGGGTGATTTTATTCTAGAAATATTGCTATAGACGTGACAGGTGAAAAATATGTGCATTAAAAAAACCCTATATATTTTCAAAAGGTAGGCGTAATAAAATAAATATTACAAATTTTTCAAAATAGAATTTATATGTAGTAATTGTAACTTCTGTGACAAATGTCTCCTGGAAACCTATAGCTTTCCAGAAATAGTCAAGGAATTTTAAAATTGCATTTATCCATTTTTTTTCTTATTATCCTCAGTCTTGCCATACATAATGCTTATCTAGCCATTTTTTCACACATGACTGGTCCAAAGAGTGTGAGTTTCAGCTTTCTGATAATCAAGTAATGTATCTTTTATTTGTTCAGGACAGATTGAGAGATTCTTTTTATAGTTCATGGTACTCCTTAGATAACTCTGAATTATGGTTCCAGAGGTACTGGTAGCTACTATCTTTTTTCTCTCTTTCATTCTTTCTCATTTTCCATTTTTCAAGGGAAAAATTCTGATTTTTATCATACACCTTTATCGTTTATGTTCCTAATTTTACTACTGTCTTCCTGTAAGATTAATCTTCCAGTGTCTGTTATATTTTGCAGAATTCAAGAAAACAAAATACTTCGCCACATTTGTTATCAACTATAAATCCACTAAAATTTTAGATTTTTATTTTCCATTTTACTTGCATAAAGTCCTGTCAATCTTCTTTATTTGGAATAGAAATGTGACATTTTTGTATATTTTAACTGTTTAGTATTTCAGACTCCAAATTTGATTTTTGCTGTCATCTCTTCCAATCTTGCCATTCTGCCATAATATAATCACTCTGAAAATTAAAAAGATGTATTCTTCTCTCATATTATTTCCTAATTTGAAATATTCTCCAAACTATACTCTTATGGTCCTGTTCATTTGTATAAGTTTCTCAAATAATAAAGTTACTCTGGCACCCTCATTAGTTTTAATGCATGCCACATGCTGGGATCACCTACAAATAAAGACCACTGTCAAGAAAGCAAAGGTACACTCTATTAAACAACTTATTTTCCCATCTGATCTGTTTCTGTGACCCACTGATTTTTTTTTCCAAAGCTCCTTTCATTTCACTTTTCCTCTCTCTAGGTATGGCTTTATTCTTTTGTGTAAAATCTTAAGCAAAATGTCACTATTGGCGCAATAGTTCAGTAACTTGTGTATTATCTTCTTCAGTCTGGATAAATACATTATATTTTCCAATATTGTGGCCAAGTATTCATATTCCATATTTGTTGATATAATATTGTTAGGCCTTTAGCTACCTGTTTACCTGCAATTTTATAACAACCAGTTAGTATTTCATATAAACATGGGCTCACAATCTATTACCCCTCATAGATCATTTTTCTATGGTAGTGCAGTCAGTTCCTGAATAAATTACCTCTACAAATGACTGCCATTTTGCAATCTTGATTCCATAAAGGCTCCAAAGTCTTTCCATTTTCCTTTAACTTCATTTGTCTCTATTATATCTTTACTAATTCTTGAACAGTCTTATTTCACCTATAAATATTCTAGAGATTTATTTTCCTAAAACATTTTTCTCATTTTTATTTTCTTGTTATTTTCCTGAACCTATTGATGCTTTTAAATGAAGTATCTGGGCACATCATGTAGATTTGTAAAAATTATGTCCACTTTTCCAGTAACCAAGAGGAATGTTTCCTGGCGGGGTTCCCAACATTGGAGAACCAAACTTATATGTGTTATTGCTATGCATATACAGTTTTCTTGGCAGCATTATAGGAGTTTATAAGAAGTTATATTTAGATTATCTATAATCTGTGGGAAAGCTGTTTAGCAACATTACAGATGTCATCAGTTTAAGAATTCACTCCCAGGCTGCTTACACCAAATGCTCTCAAACATAAAACACTATACTTTGGCCTCTTGAAACCTAAATATTCTCTTGTTTCCTACCCAGCAAAGGCATTCTAATAGCCACATTGTTTCACTTGGAAAATTCAGATATCACTTTCTCTTCAAGAATTGAAGAGGGGTTGACAAGCAATCACTGTTTCCAAAGACCATAGCAACTGACAATAACAAGTCAATTTAGTCACTTGCAGCATAGGGCAAAAAACTTTAGACACAATTCTGTACTGTTGAAATTACCACAATTTATTTCTAAATAAATTTAAGATTGCACTGAATTAATCAAGACATGCTTTTCAGCAAGTAAGAGAAGATTGCCCAGTGTGTTTGAAATTCAATGGAAATGGACTATGATGGCAGCATAGGCCTCTTTAGTATCTATCCTTAAAACATTAACATGCCATTTTAAACTATGTTTAATATAGGCACAAAACATATGGTTACTTATGGTATTTGTGGCAGGGGAGGAGTTGTAGAGTAAAAGTCAACTTTTCCCTCGTTTGCAGAAGCTGGCATTCTTGTCAGTCACCAAAAATAATGAGGTAGTCTACATTACTATTGCTAACATACCAATTTCAAGCTAACCACTTAATCTCATTTTATAAAGAATAATCACCTACATATTCATTAATATATTAGATAAACAGCTAGCTTCCAGAGCGCATATCAAATTAAATGTGGAAGATGCACGTTAGCAAGATGTTATTATTGCCTGCAACTTTTGTACTAAGCATTTTTACTCAGTGAAATTAAAGAAAGAACTCTTATATGTACTCCTGTTGCCAAAATTTGAAGATGACAGTTATATATTTTTTTCCTGAAGCTAGTTATTTACCTTCAATTGCATTTACCTCATTTTATTCCTGTTTCATACAAACCTACTTTCCTTCTGAACTGAGGATCAAGTGTTACAGAGCTCCAAAGTAGATATTGATTCTTTCTCCTTCTGCATAGCTGTCTTTTATGTTCTCAGAGAGCAGACAAAATAAAGCTTAAAGAAATACCAATGTCATTCTTAGACATTAGAGAGAAATTCTTCAAGACTATTATCTCTAGGCTAGGATTTATTATTTAACCATCAAGAAACTTTTGTACTTTATTTTATTGCAAGTCTTATGTGTTTATATAAACAAAAAAGCAGGGCATAAATTTAAAAATAGCTATAAATATCTGCCTTAAAAACAGACAAGTCGAGACATGTCCTTGTAATCTCCCTTACTCTTTGTAGACATAACATTTGTCGTTTCACAGCATTTTACTTAGGTCGGTTGTGGCATACCATCACACCTACTCTCCCAGGGACCATTAGAATTAGGAAGAAAAAATAGTCGAGCAGGGAGAAGACAGTTATGCAGGAGAACGTCAGAGGTCCGTCCAAAAACAAAACGAGAGAAAATAAGAGATTTCCCTCTCCGATTTTAATTTCTCTACGACAGCTTCAGGAGAACGAGAAGTGCCCAAAGTTAGTGCCTCGTGGTCAGCTCACGAGGCTGCAGAACTTGGGACTTAGAACTCCGGGATACAAAAGACAAGTGACTCTGTCCCATCTGGGAGACACTGCCCCAGATCCGTTCGCCCGCTTAAAAGTGCATCGTTATCCCCATTTCTCTCACCTTTACAAACAGGCGAACTAGGGCTCTTCCTCTCGGGAGAGGCCCTGTTTTGCTCCGGCGAATGTCGTCGGTGGCGATGCCGGATTTTTCCTCCCGTTGAGACGACGGCGGCACAGGCGCTGCCTTCAGGCACCGGTGGCGAAACCGGGGACGAACAAGGCGAGGGCGTCGAACCGGGTAGGGGCGGCGCCGGCAGGCGAGGGGGGCTGTTACGCGCCCCTCCCCCGCCCGTGGGGCTGCCGCGCGCGGAGCCCGAGGAAGAGGACAAGGAAGGTGTGGCGGAGACGCCCGCCCCAAGAAGCGTCTGCGTGCCCACGGCCGGACTACTGCTGCTGAGATTGGTGCTGCACGCGCGCGCGCCAGCGTTGTTGCCGCTACCAAGCACCGATCGCGTGGGGCTGGGGGCACGTGCGGAAGGCAAGGGAGGAGGCGGTGGCGGCGGCGACGGTTGGAGTGGGGCGTTTGTTGCTACCGCCGCCGCCGCCCCTCGTGGAATGCCGCCGCCGCCGCCGCTCCCGCTCCTCGTGGGGCTGCCGTGCTGCTTAAGCTGGAAAGGCACCGTGGCCCGCATAGGCTGTAGGCGGCTGTTGGTGCCGGCTGCCCCGCCTGCCGCCGCCACCGCCGCCGTAGTCGCCGTCACGGCCGCTGCTCCCCCTCCCCCCACGGAGGTGGCTGAAGTCGGGGAGCCGCTGCGCCTGACGCGCGGCTGGGAAGACATCCTGGTCTTTTCCGGGCGTCCGTCCGAGGCCGAATCAGTAGTAATAACGAAGCGAGGAAGCAAACAAACCCCCCCACCTTCCTCCCGGTCCCTCCCCCACACCAGCACTGAATCCTCACACACGGGGAGACACTCGTGAGGCTTCTCCGGCCGCCTCATCAACAATAGTAGCCTCACCGGCCTCTCCCATTGGAGGCGCATCGGCTCCGTTCCTGCCGCTACAGCGTCCTGATTGGCTGAAGGGCGTGGTCTGGGGGCATGGGGAGGTGAGGCTTAAAGGGACAGGGCCCGATCTGGACTACGTAAGAGGAAGGTGCGTGAGTCGTATGACAGGGTGCTGTCTACGCCTGTGTGCCTACTACTCGATTGAGGCAGGGAGGGAGGGGTTTGGTAATGCCATTGATGCAGCGCACTCGTAGTCTTACCTTTCGTCTAGGTAGGAAATGTCGAGTGCTTGTTTACATTTCTATCCTAGGCACAATATCGCAGCTTTAAAGTTAAATATATGAAAGAGTCCCGTGCAGTTTCATCTTTTGGCCACATTACAGCCAATTAAAGGCCTATTCACTAGGTTCGTAGCATGTTCCAGTCCACCCGGCAGAAATCCCAGGGGACTGTGTTGCTTCCTGTCCCACAATCCATCAGCCCATCCACCACTGATCCTTAGCTTGTTCCAAAAAGAGACATGGAACATCAGGTACTCTAAACCTCCCTTCCTCTGACAGGTTCCTAATATTATCAAAGTCAGCAACTATAGAAATTTATTGAATTATTTGTTTAATTAGCAAATAACTGAGTATTGCAGTCAGGGTTCCTCCTCTAAGCTCCCAGATAAACATTTTGTTTAGGAATAAAGCAATGGTGGGTCTAAATTAATTCTAGTTCTCTGCAGCTTGCCAACTGCCTATCTTTGAAGAAAGCACTAGTATAGATTAACATATGTGACAGCCAGATTGTCATCAAACAATGTACTGTGATGGCATGCTCCACTGAAGCGTAAATCAGGTAACAGACATCTAGTGTTTTATGAATCCAAATTTGTGATCAAATGTATTGTTCTGCTTATTAATGTTTGGATGGCATAAAGCAGACAGATCTATTCCACAAAGCATCCATACAAAGTCTTTTTTATTGGTTCATCAGGCATCCTATCAACTCACATTTATGATGAAGTTCTTCTTAATGTCCAATCCTTTGCATATCTGAATTGTGGTAAAAAGATGGTTATCTTTTTCATCCCGTATGCTAGAGGTAGCGGGTAGCTGCTACCACAAGGCTGTATGTTCAGGCGAGAGAGAAGAAACTTCCCCCGACCCACCAAGAGTCAATTCAGTGATAATTTAATCTTGATTCCTGGAAGCAGTAAAAAGATAAAAATAAAGTAGAAAGATAAAGACAAAGATATTTTGAAGCCAGGAGTAAATGTGCATGCTATTCCCTTTGTTCCTCAAACCTGGCTGCAGAAAGGGGCAAATTCACCCCGCTTTTCTCTTCAGCGAAAAAAGTGCTGTGTCTCAAGTTACAACTCCTAACTCAGAAAGAACCAATTTACAAAACGAAGGGAGGGGCCAGGTATTCCTCATCTATCCCTGTATTCATCCAATTACAAACCCTTTCCAAACGCAATGAGAACGTTTCAGAAATCTTGCTGGTATTTCTAGAAAGGAAAACTAATTTTGCCCTGCTCATTTCAGCTGAAAGTCTTCGCATTTCGTAAGCTCTCGGCTGCATCAAATGGCAATTAAAAGGGACCCTTTTCTTCTTTGGCCGTTTTATTGGGGGTCATAATTCATTACTGACAGACCATCTTCAAAGCAAAGGAGTCCACCCCCCCTCCCAAGACACAAGGCTAATTCAAGCAGCTATATGAACAAAGGAGCAATTTATTTTTTTATGAAAAACCCTAGAGTTTATCCATCTTAATAAAAAATTTAACAGTATAACTCTGCATGCAAACCTTTGGAGTGTTGTATTCGATTGATGAATTTCTCTTCCAGTGAGGAAACAATAAATTCCTCTGGGGCTCATCCCCCCCCCCCCCCCCAGACTTAAGCAAAGCAACCCACAGCACCATCTGGTGGTCTAGGATACATTTCAAAGACTTTCAGAGAATTCAAAGACTTGTCTGCCAATTTTTATAAGAATTTGTTTACAAATTTTTATAAAAACTACAGGGAGTTTCCCAAATTTAACCAGTGTTTAACCAATGAAAATTCCTTTTTAAAAAAATTATTGTGGCAACATTAAGCAATTTAATGCAAGGTTCCAGTACTACCTGCAGCCTAACTTGTGCTTAGCAACAGTGTCTTCCAGACCTAGCAAGCAACACTAACAGGCAAACCTGCGTTTTGCTCTCATGTCTTCAGACATAGCAACAACGCCTCGTTTTGTGCCCATTTGTGTAGCAAGCAACACTAACAGGCAAACCTGCGTTTTGCTCTCATGTCTTTAGACTCATCAACAACGCCTCCTATTGTGCCCATTTGTGTAGCAAAGCAACACTAACAGGCAACCCTGCGTTTTGCTCTCATGTCTTCAGACTCAGCAACAACACCTACTGTAGCGCCCACTTGTGTAACAAGCATGCAACGCACCCTAAAAGCAGCCATATTGTGCAGCACCACCTATGTGCTCAAGTACTAAAGCATGGCAACTTCTTCAGCCATGACAGATGTCCCTGAAGTACCAGAAGACTCAAACCCTCCACCCACCCTAGATGTAAATGTGGAGCCTGGTTCCCAAAACCCAGAGGCAGCTGGATCTCACGAAGCCTACAACCTCAGAAAGAATAAGAAGCTTACCAAACCCATGGAAGAACACTTGAGGGATGATTGGGTGAGGCAATATTGCCATTACGCAGACTCATGGTTGGAGCTAGCGGAGATCTATGATGCCCCAAAACACAAGCTGTCCCCCGAGATCATCCACACATTGCTAGTTGACCTAAATGCCCTTCTCACACGGTGGAGAAACAGCAAACATATGGGATGAAAGAGATAACCATCTTTTTACTATTTTGCCTGTCCCTGTACAAATACTGTACAAATACCATAAAGACAGATATGCAAAAGATTGGACATTAAGAAGAACCTCATCATAATTGTGATGGGGATGCCTGATGAACCAATAAAAGAGACTTTGTATGGATGCTTTGTGGAGTTATCTATCTGCCTTTGTACAGTATTTGTACAGTATTTTACAGGACAGGCAAAATATGTATACTGTGGATCCAGAAAGCTGTGGCTTATCTTAACATGATCAAGCACATTGTGTGAATGTAGCCATTTTTTCTAATAGCATATTTTCACACATGCATGCATATACGCATAAGAAATACACAGACTTGAATATATACTGTAATAGTTTTGTATTATGATTCCTTTCAACCTTCACTGTTTTTGTTCTGCAATTCCCAGTCTTCAGTCATACTGGTCTTTGGCCGATAAGGATTATAATCCAATATTTCTGGTGGCACCAAGTTGGCTTTACCTGATTCCTGCCACATTGAAAACAAAACCAAATTCCCCACCCCATGCTACAGCAGTTCTTTGAATGCCTGGAGCTGCAACATTGTCCCATATTAAGTATCTACTGAGTCTGAGAAAAGGGTGTGGGGCTGCTTGAGGAATCAAATGAACAGGTTTAAACCTGATTAAGACTGTGTAACCCACTCTACGTCTTATTGCTGCATGAAAAAAGGAAAACCTGTCCACTGCTGCAACTTCTACCAAAATATTTATTTACTGTATTTGTTTTCCATTCTTCCTAGCAAAGAGCAATATTTTAGCTATGCAGCAATCATTTGTGGTAGAGATTAAGGTAGTGTAAATTTTAGAGGCAAACAAAGGTTTCTACTAGGGCTGTGCAGTGCTTCAGTGGTAATTAGAAAAGGGCATTTTGGAGCAACCTAGCACTTCACTGCAACTCTTTAAAAGTTGTATCTTTTTCCTATAATTGCTCTTCAACCTCCTTGCAAGTGCTGTACAATTCTTGGAAAAGACTAGAGATTTGTACATAGATTATTTATTTATTTAGCGTATGGCAAATACATGGACTTCAAATGTTAACACTCTTGATGGACATTTGGACACAAACTGATCGATATTTTGTCAAGGAGCACCACAGTCACACTGAAGGGTAGAGACAAGACCACACTTATTTTATTTATTTATTTATTTTATTTATTTATCAAATTTATATACCGCCCTTCTCCCAGGGGACTCAGGGCGGTGTACAGCCTATCTAAAAACCCACAAATATACAAAAATTAAAAAAGTATTAAACCAATTTGGCTGATAGATAAAACTAAACAGGTCCCACCCCCCCACCTTAAAACCCCAATTTAAAATTTAAATACCATGGAGACCAAAATTAAAACCATTATCTCAGCCCAGGCCGGCCTGCTCAAAGAGCCAGGTCTTCAACGCGCGCCTGAAGGCCCTCAGGTCCGTGTCAGTACGAAGCTCCGGTGGCAGAGTATTCCAGAGGGCGGGGGCACCCACAGAGAAGGCCCTACCCCTCGGCGCCGCCAGACGACACATAGCGGCCGACGGCACCCGGAGCAGACCCTCTCTGTGGGAACGCACTGGCCTGTTGGAGATCACCGGCAGAATGCGGTCCTGAAGATAACCTGGTCCCATGCCATGGGTCGCCCTAAAGGTCAAAACTAGAACCTTAAAGCGAACCCGGAGAGCCACCGGCAACCAATGCAGCTCGCGCAGAAGTGGCGTCACATGGGCGCTACGCGACGCCCCCATAATCATCCGCGCGGCTGCATTTTGCACCAGCTGGAGTCTCCGGATGCTCCCCGCGGGGAGCCCCATGTAGAGGGCATTACAATAGTCCAGGCGAGAGGTGACAAGGGCCTGAGTGACCGTGCGCAAGGCGTCCCGATCCAGGAAGGGCCGCAACCGGTAGATCCGACGGATCTGATGAAACGCCCCCCTGGAGACGGCCGCGATGTGATGTTCAAGCGACAGCCGTACATCCAGGAGGACACCCAGGTTGCGAGCCCTCTCTGCGGGGGGCAAAACTTCCCCCCCGATAGCCAGCAAAGGTGTCAGCTGGCTATATCGGGGCGCCGGAAACCACAGCCACTCGGTCTTGGATGGGTTGAGCCGAAGCCTGTTCCCGCCCATCCAATCCCGCACGGCCTCCAAGCACCTGGACATAGCCCCCACAGCATCGTTGGGGTGGTCTGGAGTAGAGATGTATAACTGGGTGTCATCTGCATATAGATGACACCTTACTCCAAGACCACGGATGATCTCGCCCAAGGGCTTCATATAAATGTTGAACAAGAGGGGAGAGAGGACCGACCCCTGAGGCACCCCACAAAGCAGGGGCCTAGAGGTGGATCTCTCCCCCCCCGCCAACACCAATTGCGAACGGTCGGAGAGGAAGGAGGAGAACCATCGAAGGACGGTTCCACCCATCCCCAACCCCTCCAACCGTCGCAACAAGATACTATGGTCGATAGTATCGAAAGCCGCCGAGAGGTCTAATAGGACCAGGACAGAGGAGAACCCTCTGTCACGAGCCCTCCAGAGATCATCGACCAATGCGACCAATGCCGTCTCAGTGCTATGTCCAGGCCTGAAGCCCGATTGGGATGGATCGAGGTAAGTAGCTTCCTCCAGGTACCGGGGGAGCTGATGTGCCGCCACACTCTCAACAACCTTCGCCACAAAGGGAAGGTTGGAGACCGGACGATAGTTGTTTAAAATAGCCGGGTCCAGGGAAGGCTTCTTGAGGAGGGGGCGCACCACTGCCGCCTTCAGGGCGGCCGGGAGCACCCCCTCTCTCAAAGAAGCGTTGACAATCCCCTGGAGCCAGCCTCGTGTCGTCTCCCTGGCGGCCGAAACCAGCCAGGAAGGGCACGGGTCCAATAAACAGGTGGTGGCATTCAGAGCTCCCAGCAACCTGTCCACACCCTCGGCGGTCACAGGATCGAACTCCCCCCAGATAACACTCACAAGACCTGCCCCGGACACCTCCCCCGGGACCACCCAATTGGAGTCGAGCCCCTCCCGAATCTGAGCGATTTTATCATGCAGAAATCGGGAAAACTCCTCTGCCCTACCCTGCAAGAGGTCATCCCGTGCTCTCGGTTCAAGAAGAGAGCGGGTCACTCTAAACAGGGCGGCAGGGCGATTTTCTGCTGACGCAATAAGGGCGGAGACATACGAAGATTTCGCCGCCCCTATCGCCACAAGGTAAGTCTTAATATGAGATCTCACCTGTGTTCGGTCAGACTCAGAACGACTCGCCCTCCAAATGCCCTCTAGACGTCTTTTCCGGCACTTCATCTCCCGCAGCTCCTCCGTATACCACGGAGCCAAGTGGGATCTGTGCCGGGTCAGAGGTCGCAGGGGCACAACTCGATCTAGAGCCCCGGCGGCCAACCCATCCCAGGTGGCCACCAGGTCTCCAGGCGAGCTGTGAGCCAGAGACTCAGGAAATGGCCCAAGCTCCCTCTGGAACCGTTCCGGGTCCATCAGGCGCCTGGGGCGGAACAATCTAAGTGGCTCCGCCTCCCTGCGTTGGGGGGTGGCGGAACGGAAGTCCAACCTGAGGAGGGAATGATCTGTCCATGACAAGGGTGTGATGACTAAATCCCCGAAAATACAGTCATTCAACCACTGCCCAGAGACAAAAATCAGGTCCAGCATGTGTCCTCCAATGTGAGTGGGGGCAGAAACTAACTGGGTCAGGTCCATGGCCGTCATGGAAGCCAAGAACTCCCGAACCAACCCCGAGGTTTCACCGGATGATGGCAGGTTGAAATCCCCCATGACCAAAAGCCTAGGGGTCTCAACCGCCAGCCCGGCTATCACCTCGAGGAGTCCGGGCAGGGCCGATGAGACGTGGCAGGGAGCCAGGTACGCCATCAAAAGACCCATCTGAACCCCTTGCCCCCACTTCACAAATAGAGATTCACAGCCAGCCGTCTGAGGGACAGTGGCCTCCCTAGGATAAAGGGCCTGCTTTATAAGCACCGCCACCCCTCCACCCCTTCCCTGAGCCCTAGGCTGGTGAAATGCAAGGAAACCTGGTGGGCACATCTCGACCAGAGGGACACCGCCCTCTGGGCCCAACCAGGTTTCGGTAACACCTACCAGGTCCGCGGCCTCCTCCTGAGCCAAATCACGGATCAGGGGAGCCTTATTAACCATGGACCTGGCATTGCACAACAGCAGCCGGGTATTCAGGGCCTGAGAATCCAGACAACCAGGGCTGCAGGATGGGTATGGAGGGTCGGAGCGCGCTACCGCTTGCAAACATCGGGAGCGCGATCCCCTTACTGGATATGGCCCTCTACCCCCAGCATACCTGCCTCTCCCAGTCACCGTGCTAATAAAATTTGCCCCCGGCAGCCCACCCCCAGTCTGCCACCCCAACACGGAAACCCCCGAGGCCCCCCAGGCGCGCGGGCCGGCCCGGCTGCCCCCAACTCCATGTGGGCTGTCTCCCCTGCCCACCCTGGATCCTTTTAACCCATTAAAAAATCCCATTAAAAAATTACCAATCCCGGGTTTCCCGCGCTTCCTCCCATTCCTCCGGCTTCCACGGCCCCACCATCGCTCCGGATCCCAGGATCCCTCATAGCGGAATGTCTTTGAGAGTTTAGAGGGCCACTTAAGGGAGAGGGGGACATCCCTCAAGGCCCAAAGCTCCGCCATGGAGTACATCCGTGGCCCCGGCCACCCCGCCCCGACAGTCTTGTAGCGTCCAAAGTCTTTGTGTTGGAGAAGTCCCGGCAGACTGGGGTAACCCCCTCCCCCCGGCCGCCCCACCCCTGCCACTGGTGGGGCCCCCGGGGGAAAAGGGGTCATAGGCAAGGTCACTCCCCCCCTCCCCGGGCCCACCACCCCTGCCACAGGTGGGGGCCCCAAGGAGGGGAGGGGAACGGTCACAACACCATCCAACCCCCAGTCTCCGTATTGTCCCCGCAGCCATAGGGTCTGCGGGGACCAATGTGTCCTGGCAGACACCGTGTTAGGTATGGATTCTGTTCAGTGTATATAGATATTACATTTGTATTTCCTCTGTGCTCCAAGGCACCTTTTTGGAATTGAATCCAGAACTTACATAGTGTTAGTATGCCCAACTAAGCTTACCAGCACTTTTTTCCTGTACAGTAGTAAATATCCTGTCCAAACCTGCCTTATCAATCTAATCAGCAGTTAGATCCATCAACCATTTGAAATTATGGTCTATTTTCACCATTGTTTAAGTAGCAGTCATAGTGACTAGATTCACAGATTTTGAGTATAACTTTAACCCAGTCATTTCTTTAATTGTGACTTTTCAGTAAAACCTGTTCAGCATTGTTATACTCTTCCATTATTAAAATAACAACAATAGACAACCATGACTATTGAGTCATAATTTCAGAGATATTTCTTTACCAGATTCCTCAGTGCCTTCAACAATGGCAGAGCTTTTGACAATCCTGTTTGTCATATATATTATGGCATAGAATACATGCTTTATATACATTTATACATTGTTTTCTATTTCTAATCATCCGTTCTGCCAACCCTACTTTCTTTTGATTCTAAATCCTTTCTTTTTCCCCTCTATTGATAGAATTTATCCCATACTTTATAAATATTCTGTCTCATGCTTATCTTTCATTTCCAAAGTTAATTTATCCATCTCAGTGCGTGTCCATATCTTTTTATTGCCTCACTTTCATTGGGAATTTCTTTATCTTTCCACATTTGAGCAAAGGCTAACCTTGCTGCCATGATCATATATATTATTAAATAAATCTCTTTATTATATTTTTCTATTATGATTCCGAGTAAGAAAAATTCCAGTTTATATTCCACTTTATGCCCTACCATCTCCTCAAGCCACCTCTGAATTCTATGACAAAACTCCTGAGTTTTTCTACATTTCCACCATGCGTGGTAATATGATCCGTATTCTTGGGTACATTTCCAGCAATTGGGTGATATATTTTGATACATTTTGGCCAGTTTTCTGGAGGAAGATGCCACCTATCTATAAAACATTTTATATAGGTTTCCTTTATACAATGTGGCCAATGTTATTTTTTTGTTTCTCTCCCATAAAGTTTGCCATTTATCCAAATTAATACCATGCCTGAAATTTTTAGCTCACGCCAACATCGTTTCTTTTACCTGCTTCTCTCCAACTTATAATCCAGTAAGATTGTCAGGATGATTGCACCATGTCCAATGTTTTTAATAATTTACTCAATAAAACTTTTTGTAAAAAACAACAAAAAACAATGGCAGAGCTTCTAATCTACTGCTTTCCTGGAAAAATTATTAAAAATTTAAGGTGATATTCAGATACTGCCTGCTTCCAGAAAGTGTCCATAAGAGCTATCATTTTCTGCATGCCCACAGTTAGTTATTAGTTGCACTCTCTATACCACATGCTGTCACTGATATACATCTCAATGCCATTCTGTCAGCTTTCCACAAAAATTCTGAGCTGATAATCTGGAGAGATAGCTGTATGGATGCAAACAGATATTTGTTGTGATTAGCCGGCAGCAGGTGCGGACGGCTGAGGAGAGCGAGGACTCAGATGAGGGGTCAGGACCATTAGGGAGTGGACTGCTGCCTTCAGAGATTGTGGGGGATGGCAGCAGCGATGAGGAGGTTCCCGAGGAACCTGTGCCAAGTGCACGTGCACGCAGGATTGCTCGCAGGAAAGAGGAGCTACAACAGCACGGGCAACTCGGGAGTAAGGCTGCAAGGTAATGGGTCCTCCTTTAAGAAGATAAAAGCCAGCTGTGAAGCAAACATTCTTTGTAGGAAGCAAAGATATTTTGAAACTCAGCCTCGTGGACATTACAATTGGTATTTGAAGACTCTTGTGTTGTAAACTATTTCTTATGTTTTTTGGCAGACTTGCAAAACCTTGGCAAGGCTCTTTCTTGTTGGAGCTAATTAGTCGGAAGCAGCCTTTTATTTGTGAAGAAACAGAATTCATAGATGAAACATTAAAAGGTTGAGCTGCTGCTTTTGTCTTGTGTTTGCTCTCTTGGAACCAGGTTTGGGTCAGAACAATATTTCAGGATATCATACAAAAACAAAAGTAATTATTTCCAGAAGTATATTTTTTGGTTTGGAGGGGAAGCAATATTAATTGCTTATTTGCCAATCATAAAGAAATATATTTATTCAGCCACTGATCATAGAATATTCACATTCTTTTTGTTAAGAACACATGTCTTTGTGTTTTGACTAATATCATTAAGAATTGCTATTGCTGTGTCCAGAGGCTTAACTCATTTAAAGTAGTGAATTGTTGATTTATTCTTTGTTATCAAGTTGTTTTTGCCATATGCAGAGAATACTGAATGGAATTAGAGAAGGTGTTAACCCCTAAGGTATACTTAAGAATGTGGCCAAAATCTATATATCAGTTTGAGCCAGTAAGATACATTGAAAATGGGTGTGAAACTAGGCTGCTTTTAGAACTAAGGCAGTTTAGGCCTGATGGATTTTACAAAAGATGTGGGAAACAAGGTAACAGATGCAATTATTATAGATTATTTCATTTACAATGCAGTTCTGGCAGCCAAAACAGTTCAGTGACTTTCCTAGAGCAATAGCAATCTTGTGACACAGAAATTGGAAGAACTTCAAACTATTATTTATGGCAGTGTGCCAGTGTTTGTTTCTTTCATTACTTGATGATAAATTGGGGGGAAGGGAAAGGGAAAGCAAAACTGAGTCCAATAATAGATTAGAAATTCCGAAGCTTCTGGGTGTTCAGTTAATTTGCCTGGTGAGTAAAACCAAACCAACCTAGATGCCTTCCAATAAAGGTTTTACTGTGTGAACAAAATATGAAATTAACATGATACAGCAAGCCATATGGCTTTATTAGCATAAAGTTAACTATTTGACACTTATTCCTGAACAATGTGTTTATCATAATATCCATTTATTTATTTTTTAAAGCTGTGTGTCATCCAAATGAAAGACTTGGGCAACATCTGCCTGAAAATTGCCCCCCCCCCCCCAAAGTCATTATGTTGTTGTTGTGTCAGATAGAACTAGTATGCATTCTATATTCTGATGATATATTAAACCATGATTCAGTACTTGCATTAATCACAAAGATTAGACCAAGTAGCTTTAGTTGAACTGAAAAATATTCTGAAAATATATTTTTATATCATTTAGAGATCTAAAAAAATTGCTATCATAGTAGAAAAATAAATGTAGCTATTTAATAACATTAATTCTGAAATTTACATAGATTCAATATTTTTATTAACTTTCCGATAATGTTTACATTTCTGAGATTTCCAGGTCTCTCTAGCAGACAAATTGAAGTTTGGGACTTGGAAATTTGCATTTTGGGAAAGGAGATAATTTTGAGTTGACCTAATAAAAAATATCAGCCTAATCAGGAAGGACAACTTATCACTCAAAAATCTTTCTTGTATAGCTTCCTGGTAGCTGTAGAATAGATGAAACAGGCTTTGTATTGCTTTTAAAAAAAATGAAATGCAAATGATCTTCAGACTCAGGGGAAAAAAATAGAAAATCCATACTAATTTATGTGAAATTGTCCTATCTATTTTGTATAATTGCCTGGCCTAATGCATTCTTCTTTGAAAAGTATAAAAAATATAAATTAGGCACCATAAGTTATTTCTCTGTTCTCATGAGAGTAAGAAAAGTTATCAGAAAATGCAGGTAGGAAAAAATCAAAAACAGCATATTTATAAAATATTTTTATTTACCATATATTTTGGAGTATAAGATGCACTGCACTGTAAGACCCACCTTGATTTAGAGGAGGAAGATAACAAAAATAGTTTTTTGCTTCTGCGCGTCCTGTTTTTGCCCTCCCCGGTGTCCAGAAGTATTCCACAGAGGCCTCGGTGGGTCCTGTTTTCGACTTCCCTGACTTGAGGGAGGGCAAAAACAGGACTTGTGGAGGCCTCTGGAAGCTAAAAACGGGCAAGTTTTTGACCTGCAGACTGCTTCTGGATGCTGGGGAGGGCAATAACAGGACACACAGAGGCTTTGGGAGGCCAAAAATGGACTTGTATTTGCTGTATAGGACGCACAGACATTTCCACCCACTGTTTTTTGGAGGAAAGTGCATCTTATACTCCGAAAAATATGGTATTTAGTTATTTAATGTTATTATTCACTTATATCCTGCCACAATCCACTTGGCTATCTTCTCTTTCAATATGTACTTCATGTCTCACCCACTCAAGGAAAAAAAACCCAAAGAGAACTGAAGAAATTACAAATTCCCAATTATGTATTATGTAAAATGAAGAACAACTAAGAGAGAGCCTATAACTAGTGCAGTTTTTTTTAATAATACAGGTAATCCTCAACAATTTATTTACTTACAACACTGAAAAAGCAACTAATGACCATTTTTCACACCTACAACTGTTGCAGCATCTGTGTGGTCACATGATCAAAATTCAGATTTGGCAACTGCCTCATATTTATGACTGTTGCAGTATCCTGGGTCCTGTCATCACTTTGTTTAACCTTATGACAAGCAAAGTCAATGGGGAAGCCAGATTCACTTAACAACCATATTACTAACTTAGCAATTGCAGTGATTCACTTTATAATTGGCAAGAAAGTTCGTAAAATGGGACAAAATGTATTTAACAAATGTCTCAGCAACAGAAATTTTGGGCTCAATTGTGATCATAAGTCAAGGACTATCTATATAGTATTGGAAAATTTGTTTTAAGTTATATTTCATGCAAATATATTTATTAAATTTTTATTCTTGCCATATCACTATCAAGTGACTCTGGTCAGCTTACAATGTTTTAAGTACAATATATCAAGTCATATCAATAATATCAATTTATTAAAGATTGTGATTACAATAATAAAAACTAATAAAAACTAAAAGAAAGAGAAAAATAGACAAAAATAAAAAGAACAAAGGAAAGACATACAAAATAGAAACAAAAAAAGAAAAGAAAGAAAATGATAATAAAGAAGAAGAAAAGAAATATGTATGACTCCCAACTTTCATTACAAAAAAGTATAAACAATTTTAGTAACTTTTTAAATCTTTACAACAAATGATTCCATTTCCCTTATCTTAACTCTTATCTATAAACAAATCCATAAAGCACTGCCATTTGGGTCCTGGTAGGTATAAAAATCCAGTATGTGTTACCACAAACAACAATTTATTTTAATCTTGATCGAATAAATCATCTGTATATTCCTTTATTTCTAACAATCTTATCTTAAACTCATTGAAATAATTTCATACAATTTAATGTCCTTTCATTTCTTTTTTGTCCCTTGAGATTCTTAAAAGCTTTAACAAATCTCTTTAGAAAGTATAAAAATTATCTGTCGCTCTTAGTTTGTTGTTTGTATGATTCTTTTGATTATTAAAACCTCAGTTTCTTTGTAAGCATGTTTTCCATGTCATTCCTACGTTCTTTGTAAATCCACTTTTAATTCCGTCTCTCTCTTGTCTAATAATTTTTCTTCTTCTATAATGTCTTTTAGATGCAGTCTATGTATCACTGTTGACACTGTTAGTATCAAAAGACTCCATCTTTTGAATATAACCTTCAGTATTTTCAGTGTAGAATATTTTGCATCATTCTATAACTGTTATCAAGTTTATGTCAGGCTTTTAGTCAGGTGTGCCAAAAACCAAGAAAGACATGCTGAATAACTTCAAAACAATTTCCGTTATTGTTTCTAACCTATAGACAGAAATCTTGCCAAATTAAAGCAAACTAAAGCATCATTAAGGATATACTGTACTTTGAAAAGTCCTAGGGAGGAACTGTCATGTACCCTCCTGGGTATCTAGACTACTTTCCACACAACTTTAATTGAAATCTTTAGTTAACTTTTGTGTCTAATTCTTTAAAATGTTACTGTTTTTTTCAAATTCAAAACAAAGAATCTTCCCACAGATAGGATTGTTACTAATTCCCAAATCTTATTTCTAATTTATCCATCCATTTGTAGCTTTTCTAAAACAAAGTTTTAATTAACTTTTTGCTGTCTATTTTTAATTTTTTGGAAGTTCTTAAACTTGTAGTTATTTTTTATTTCATTAAGCATTGAAGGCCAGTGGGATAGGAAGTGTTTTCAAACTTGTCTATTCAAATGTTCCTAAATATAAAAAGTAATGAGCAATTTTGACCTAGGGATGCCGAGCAGCAGAGCAATGTGCCCTCCTTCCCCAACATGGGCTCCGGAGATCTTCTAAAAGTAAATGCACAATCAGTGACAGGGTGAAGGAAGGAGGTTTGAGGCCCAGTGGGGTAGGAAATAGACCCAAGACTGATGAGGATGTGGTGGGTGTGAAGCAGAACATGAGTGGCTCAGGGAGCAAGAGAGGCTTGGGGCAGGCAGGTTTGGATTTGTACTAGGCTTCCCAGGGCATCCCCCATTCTTGAGGCACCCCCTGTGTTCTGCTTAATTACCCATGCAGTCACTTAACAGTTGCATCGAGGAGAGCAGTGGTTGGAGTCATTAAGGCAATCACGGGCTGGTGGGGTGGGAGCAGCTGTCAGAAAGAGCAGGTGTGTGAACATACAACTCTGGTCACACAATTTCGTTGCTACCATTCGTAGGGCTCTCTGGAGTTGAAAGAAGCCTTGGAGGGACTTCCAGAGGAGGGCGTCCTGAAGAACCTAGGCAGGTGGCGGTCTGCAGCGGGGGACAGGAATTAGCCCAAAATGAGTGGACGGAGGAAGGACAACCAACAATGGCCGACTATGAAGACTGATAGCAGGACGAGCAAGCGGTGAGTTAGTGGGATGACGGTGGATTGGAGCTGAAGGATTTGAATCCCAATTTTTCTGTGAGTGAAGCGATAGAAGGGAGTGTGAATGGAAGAGTTTGGAGTGAAAGCTGATAGAAAGAAACATCCCTAGCTAAAGATGGAGGGAGCGGCAAGACTAACTGTGGGTGAAGAGATCGCTGAAAGAGCAGAGAAGAATACCAGGAAGCAAGAAAGAAAAGAATCACGAAAGATTTGGAATAACAAGGTAACCTAACAAGGTAACCTGAAATATTATTGCTATGTTGTTGCGGTCCAACAAAAGGAGCAATACAGTGAACTAAATAGTTTTGACAGATTGGTGTTTTTGGAGCTAAATCTTTGAACTAAAATGGACTCTTAAGAGACAATGACACAGCATCTGTAGTACAGTGAAAGAGACTTGAGAGACTGAGATTGAGAGACACCCACTGGTCATTGAGAGAAAAACTGAACTGGAACTGAATTCCAGTTGTGGAATTATCAATATACTGAATTGCCTAGTATTGTTATTATATCTGCTATTATTGTTTGTTGTTAATATTTTTTGCTTTTAGTCTTACCTATTAGAAATTAATGATTATATACTATTATCTAGTATTATTATTACTATACTTTAATATCTATTATCATTATTATTTCTGATTAATGGTTACATTGAATAAGATTACCAATAGTAATTGTATTATATTAAATTGATATTATAAGTAACTGATTAACCAATAATCAAATTAAATAATTAATCAACAATCAATTAATGAATTAAGAATATTGTTAATAAGAAATATTGTTAAAGACATTATAGGATCGTGATTGATATCGTGATAGGAACGTTTCTTGGTGAAACATAGCAATATATATCAACATACAGAATAGGAAGGAAACTGAAGATATAAAGCAATGAAGGGTCTAATAAATGAAGGAAAGAGATGGGAGTATCTGAGAAAAAGTAACTTCATGAAAAGATTGTTAAACATTACTACTAAGCTAACAAAGATTGGAGTAGGAAGGAAAACAACTCCACAGGCTTCGGCAATGTCATCAAGCCCTTCTAATCAAAAATAGATTGAGAAAATGCTACAAAGGGAAAGATCAAACTCTTTCAAAGACCTGCAAACTATGTTACTAAATATGCAAGAATTAATGCAAGAAACAATTACCAAGAACCATGAAGAGCTAAAAAAAGAGATAGGAGTGGTGAGGAACGACATAGATGAACTTAAAGAAAAAATACAGACAATGGATGGAAAATTCATAGCATTTCAGCAACAGATAGTAAGAAACGAACAGAAACTATAATGGAAACAAGAATGGAAAAGGTAGAAAAAAGAGTTGAACTAAGCGGAAGGTTAATACAGGCAAACAAAGAGCTTGAAACAACAGTGATCTTCCTAGAGGCAGAAAAAGCAGCCCACAATTTGCATTTCCAAAATGTAAAGGGAGAAAAGGGGGAAGACTTACTGGACTCAATGGCCAATTTAATTGCAAAGGTATTAGGAATGGAAAAAGATGAAATGATAACGGAGACAGATGAACTATACAGGGTACAGACCAATTACATGAGGAGGCACAACCGAAAGAGATACATGTTAAATTTGTAAAAAAAAATCAATACAGGATGAGATACAACACAGAACAAGAGATGGCCGATTGAACATAGAGGAAAACAGATAACGGTACACAAATAAGTGCCAAGAAGGGTAAGGGATCTAAGAAGACCCTATAAATTTTTGACAATGAAACTGACCAGATAGAATAGAATAGAATAGAATAGAATAGAATAGAATAGAATAGAATAGAATAGAATAGAATAGAATAGAATACTTTATTGGCCAAGTGTGATTGGACACACAAGGAATTTGTCTTGGTGTAAATACTCTCAGTATACATAAAAAAAGATACATTAGTTAAGAATTAAGAATCATAATGTACAACACTTAATGATAGTCATAGAATACAATCAATAATCAAATCATACTAGGAAACAGTCAGTATAAATAGTAAGGATACAAGGGACAAAATTACAGTTCTACAATCACAAGTGGGAAGGGATGGGTGATAAGGAGTGATGAGAAGAATAGCAATAATAGTAGTGCAGACTTTGTAATGGTTGAACAGTGTTGAGGGAATTATTTGTTTAGCAGATGGCTTTTGGGGAAAAACTGTTCTTGTGTCTAGTTGTTCTGCTGTGCAGTGCTCTATTGCGTCGTTTTGAGGAAAGAGTTGAAACACTTTATGTCCGGTATGTGAGGGGTCTGTAAATATTTTCACAGCCCTCTTTTTGACTCATGCAGTATACAGGTCCTCGGTTGAAGGCAGGTGGGTAGTAATTGTTTTTTCTCCAGAGGGCATTATGGTCACTTGGCAAGAAAAAAAACATAGGCTGGACTCAGTTGATAAAGCAGAAGAATTCCACTATCAACATTTTACCAATGAGAAAGAAACAGAAGAGATAGAAGAAAGAGACATAACAGAAGCAAGAGATATATTAAGGACAAATGGAAGAAAAGGAAATACAGAGGATTATGAGAGAAGAGATAAAGAAACAAAGGAGACTAGAACAACAAGAAACACAAGATCTAAACCAGTGATGGGGGAGGGGAAGCTGGCGTCGCAGGGGTACAGCGTGCGATCTTTAAGCTCTAAGATCACTGCTGATATCTCCATTGCAGGACGGTCCCAACGGACCTAAACTGTCCCGTAGAGATGGTGATAGAGAAGGGCATATCCTGTTGATCCCAGGGACATCGCAAAGTCCCTGGTAAATCCAGGAGAAGCCCTTTTTTCCCTGCAGTGAAGAGGCAGCCATTAAAGCTGCTGAAGCTGGGAGAGCTCCAAAATGGAAAAATGTTGGAAAGAAATGTGTCAGTTTGGTGACATAATTTTCTACTCATTATTTCTGGAGAGAACACCCTAAAAGACTAAGAATTAAATTTAAAAGTGAAGATAAAAGTGCTCAAACAGCGAGATTAAGCACAAATTAAATTTGAAGTTTTTTTTTCTTTTTATTGGAACTTTGGATTTTTGTAAAAGCTTTTTAATTTTTAAACTGGACTGGTCTTTCCTCTTTAGTTTTTATTTTTTTCCTTTTAAAACAATTTTTTGGAAAGTTTCTTTTTTTATTGTCTCTTCTTTTTAATAATTTTAGACTCTTTTTATTTTTTTTATTCCTGATTTAAATATTAGAGGGGAAGGGAGAGGAAAGGGAAATAAGTAGCGCTGCCATCTGGAGGCTTGGATACGTTGTTTTTCTTTCTTGTTGATATATTTGGTGTTACATTCAAGGATTCTGTGTTTCTCATTGAAAAGATAGTGGGAAGAGCATGTAGATTGTTTACGCAGGTGCTCTTCTGGGGAACTACTGATAGCTGGAGTCTGGATTTGAAATTGAAAGAAAGAAGATTGAAATGATCTTGAAAAGAGAACCAGAAATTTTATTTTTTGATTTAGTAAAGAGCCTCGAATATTTAGTGGCAGTGCTTTGCTTACTGACAGAATTGTATTTTCTCTCTCCCCTTTTTTTCTACTCCTTCCCAGCTGGATTTTTGAGTCTTTTGATGCAGGAATAAGACCATTTTTTTTTCTTTTTTTTCTTTATCCTCCCTTCTCCCTTTGTTTTACCTTTTTAGCAAGGGAAATATATAGATTTCTGTCTTTTTAAAATTTTCTTTAATTTTTTTATTTTTTCATCCTTTTTCCATTTTGCATTTTTTTCTTTTTTTTTCTTTTCTTCTATATAATTGTAACCAATTGGATTAAGGTGTTCAAGTGCCTGAAAAATTTTTCCCTTCCCTTTTTATTTTTTGCTTTTATCTTTTTTTATTGGAGTGGCAGTTGGCTGCTCTTGCTTTTTCTTCTAACTTTCCTATTATTCCAAGATGAGCAGAAAGAGGACAACGATCAATACAGGTGATGTTACAACAAGAGAAGGAGAAAGAAGTGACACTGCAGACAATTATGCAAGAAATTCAAAAGATCCAAGAAAAAACAGATAATATTGAAAAGAGAACGGAGAATATTGAACAAAGAACTGAAAAGACAAATGAGAAAATTGAAAATATTCAACAGATGATGATGCAATATGAGGACAGAATCAAGAAAACTGAAGAACAAGATGTACAAAGAGATAAGAAGATGGGAGATATGGATACCCAACTGAGTGAAGTTGAAAGAGACAAGGACAGATCTCTGCAATCATTGGGATGGGAAATAGATAGATCAGAATTTTATCTAAGATTTCAAAATATAGAAGAAGAAAAGGGTGAAAACCTTGCTGAAATGATGACAGAAATCCTGGCAGAAGCATTAGAGGTAACCAAAGAGAAGATAATGGATGGAATGGATGAGGTTTTTTGTGTCCATACAAGATATGCGATGAGAAATAAACTGCCAAGAGAAGTTCATATCAGATTTACTAAGAAAATAATTAAATCACAAATACTGTAGGCGGCAAGAGAAAAAACACTAAAGTACAAAGATAAAAAAACAGTAGTACTGAAACAAGTACTGAGAAGTGTGAGAGAGATAAGAAGAGAATATTTATTCTTGACCAGAGAGTTACTTAAGAGAGGAATAAATTACAGATGGCTGATACCAGAAGGTCTCATGTTTACCTGGCAAGAATAAAGACACAGAATTGATAAAGTTGAAAAAGCTGAGTTATTCTATCTGGAATATTTTAGAGGAAGGGAGGAAGATACAAGAAAAGAAGAGTCATTAATTGAATTCCAAGAGGAATGTATAACAGTAATTGAAAAAGAAGAAAGAGCCATAGGTGGTGTACCCAGAGAGCAACAAGAACCAAGATCTACTAGAGCAACAAATCCTTTTTATAAAGTCTAAAATGGATGAGGGAAAACAGATTACAATTAATATAAATGGACTTAATTCGGCTACTAAAAGTAGAAAAATATTTCACAAGTTAGAGAAACTAAAATTCGATATAATCTGCCTACAAGAAGTACATATTAAAAAACAACATGACTATATATTGAAACAACAAAAATTAGGGAAATTATTTACAGCGTTGACACAGTGTAAAAACAGAGGAGTGATGTTATACATTAGAGATACAATCCCTGCAGAACAAATATATACAGATGATAATGGAAGGATTTTGATGGTGGAGATAATGGACAATAATCTAAAGATACTTTTAATAGCAATTTATGCTCCAAATGATAATCAAGAGATTTTTACAGGAAATTACATAAGAAAATAATTGAACTGGACTATGCTAATATTTGTCTCATGGGAGATTTTAATGGAATAATAAATGACAAATTGGACTATAAAACAAAAAAACAGTAAAGAAAGCCAGAAAGACATTGCCAAAATCCTTCTTTCAAATGGCAGATGAGATAAACTTAAAAATGCATGGAGAGAGAGAATTGCGGAAAATAAACAATATACCTTTTACTCAAATAGACATGCATCATGGTCTAGAATAGATATGATATGGATGTGAACAGAATTGCTTTCCAATACACAAGACATTGAAATAGAAACAAGTACTTGGGCAAATCACACTCCAATAACACTTGTATGGAATGGACAAAAAAAGGAGATCTAGATGAGCTTTAAATAATATGATATAATATGATATTAAAGGAAAAAGAATTTCAAACAGAAAATTGAGAGAGAATTGACTTTTTTCTTTAAAGAAAACACAAAAGAGGATACAGTGGTACCTCTACTTACGAAATTAATTCATTCTGGAAGCTGTTTTGTAACACGAAAATTCCGTAAGTAGAGACGCATTTTACCCTATAAATGCCCTAATCCGTTCCAAGCCCTCCAAATTCAGACAATAATTTTTTATAAATTATAATATTTTGTTAATACCTGTAATAAAAACATGTTACATTACTGTGTCTCCAGCTATCTCTTTCTATCTCTTTGGATTTCGCTAGCGTGAGACTGAGAACGCGGCGCAGTGCGTTACTCTCATCCCATACACAAAGATCCCTCCTAGCCAATGGGATGCCAGGAAGATGCTGGGAGATAACCAATGGCAGAGCAGCTCGGACGCGCCATTTTCAAACTAAGATCAAACTGCGCAAATTAGCGTGAATTTTGAAATTTTTGGCCTTTCGTATCTTGAAAAATATTTCGTAACTAGAGATGATATTTTCTCGACGACACGCTTCGTAACCTGAAACTTTCGTAACCAGAGCCTTTCGTAAGTAGAGGTACCACTGTACATCATTACAGAACCTCTGGGACACGATGAAGGCTTATACAAGAGGTTTTATAATGGACTGTACAAGGAAAAGAAATATAAAACAGAGAAAAACCTTTAAATACTGGATGATGACTATAAGAGGTTGGAAAAAAAACTACAGAAATTTTCACAATAAAAGGACATTAAAATTAAAATGGACATAACTAAACATAAAATGGGCTAATGGAAAAAGAAGAAATAGCACAACAAATTAAAAATGCTAAGCAGAACTATTTTGAAGATGCAAATAAACCTGGCAGATGGCTAGCAGATAAATTGAGAAAGGAAAGAGATTCGAGAAGGATAAATCAATTGATAAATGAACAAGGACATGTATGCTATGGAAATGCGGAGAAGAAAAAAATTATTCAAGATTGTTATGGAAAACTATGCCATCAAGAGAACATTCAGGAAGAAAGAATTCAACAATACCTACAGGAAGTAAATTTGCCCCTGATACCTAAAGATATTGAAATAATGTTAGAAAGTAACATAACAATGATGGAATTAACAGAAGCCTTAAAAAAGCAAAACATTGGGAAAGCACCATTGGGAATTCCATTGCCAGTGGAATTTTATAAGACATTTCAGGAAACATTTAATCATTACTTATTAGAAGTAATGAATGAAGTTATGACAAAGAAGAGAATATTCAAAACATGGTCAGAAGCATATATCACACTTGTACTGAAGGAGGACACAGACCCACAGCAAGTTAAAAACTACAGGTCAATATCACTACTAAATTCAGATTATGAACTTTTTGTTTCAATTTTGGCAGAAAGACTGAAAAGATACTTAAATAATTTTATTCATCCTGATTAAAATGGATTTCTGCCAGAGACAAATTAAAAACAATATGAGAATAATTTTAGATACACTGGAATACTATGAGGCACATCCCAAAAAACAAATGGCTCTGATATTTTTAGATACACAAAAAGCCTTTGATAATGTGAATTGGCGTTTTATGCTGTTACAATTGGATCAAATGGGCTTTGGTAAAAAATTTACTCAAGCCATAGAAACAATATATTATAAACAAACTGCAAAGGTTATGGGAAATGGAGAGTTAACAGACTTTATAGATATAACAAAAGGGACTAGACAAGGCTGTCCACTGTCACCTCTGTTGTTTGTGTTAACACTGGAAGTGCTGAATAGGAACATCAGAGAAAAAAAAGAAATAAAAGGAATGAAAATTTAAAAAGAAGACTATAAATTGCAAGCTTTTGCAGATGACCTGATATTCATATTAGAAGATCCATTGGAGTCAATTGATAGAAAAGATAGAAGAATATGGGAAAGTAGCAGGTTTGAAAATAAACAAAGATAAAACAAAGATTTTAACAAAAAACATGTTAGCAAGACAAAAGAAAGAATTGGAGGAAGTTTTGGGGATCCAGGTCACAAATAAGGTTAAGTATTTAGGGATACATATAACACCAAGATGTAGCATACTTAAGGAGGATAACTATCTTAAACTCAAACAACAGATTGCAACAGACTTGATAAAATGGGAAAATTTACAATTATCACTGATTGGGAGAATATCTACGATTAAGATGAATGTATTGCCTAGAATCTTATTCTAGACAATTCCAATCAGATTAGGGAAAGAATTTTTTGAAGATTTAAACAAAATAGTCCTAAAATGCATCTGGCAAGGGAAGAAAGCGAGAATAAAACTCAAATTGCTACAAGATGCAAGAAGAAGAGGAGGATTTACTACCAAGCAACGAGTTTGATGTGGGTAAAGGAATGGATAACATTAAAGGAATACTAGACTTTTGAATTTAGAAGGACATGACTTGCTGTTAGGGTGGCATGCCTTCCTCTGGTATAAGGGAACTAAAACACAGGGGTATTTTAGAAGACATTATATTTGAGAAGCATTGTTTCTAAATTGGGAGAAGATAAAAAAGCAATATTACTTAAAAATTCCACTATGGTTATCTACTATTGAAACTTTTTCCTATCCAATAATATATAAAAAGGAACAAACAGTTAGATATGGTGAGATATTGAATGAAAAGGGTGAACTTAAATCTATGCAAGCATTGGAAGAACAAGATGTAAAAATGAATTGGTTTTCATATTTGCAAATACAATCTAGATTTGATAAAGATGTTAAAACAGAAGGTATTTATGATAAGGTGACTGATTTAGATAAAAATTTTACAGGTACTGATGAAAAAGTAATCAAAACACTTTATGGACACTTGTTGGAGTTTAAATTAGAGGAAGAACTAGTTAAAAAAATAATGATTGCGTGTGGGGGGAATTTTGGATATGGGATTGATTTAGATAAATGGCAAAAATTGTGGTCTCAAAATTATAAAATGACAATATCAATTGCATATAAAGAAAATTTGTATAAGATGTTTTACAGGTGGCACTTACCTCCAATGAGAATTGCGAGGATGTTCAAGAATAAATCGGATAAATGTTGGAAATGTCATCTGATACCTGGTTCATATTACCATACGTAGTGGACATGCTCGGATGCAAAAAGATATTGGACTATAATCCACACATGGAAAAAATGACAAAACAACACATAGACTTTAAACCTGAGATATTTTTATTGAGAATTATACCGGAAATATATTGTAAAGAACTCAAATATTTGATTGTAAATGTTTTAACAGCGGCTAGAATTGTATTTGCTAAGAATTGGAAAAATGTAAAAATACCGTTGCAGGAGGAAATTATTAAGAAAATCATGGATTGTGCCGAAATGAGTAAATTGACATTTGAAATTAGAGAACAAGAGGATAAACAATTTTATATGATATGGGATTTATTTTATCAATGGTTAGACAAAAAGACATGGTAAAGAAATAGATTACAATAAAAGTTAATAGATTGATATAGAATACACTATAAAATATATAACCATTGGATGAATGTATAAGATTAAATCATAATGAAATTTAGAATATCTTGTATAAAATGATGGAAAAATAGTGTAGTCAAATGAATGTTTAATAATTGATATTATATAAGCATAAGCTAGATTGATAAGGTGAAAATTTATATAACTCGTGAGTAAGGAGAAAAAAAAAAGGATAGCACAAAAGATTGCAACCAACTGACAAACTGTATGTATATAATTGAAAGAAGGTTTTATGTTTTTATGTTTTGTTTGTATGTTTGACGTAAAAAAATAAAAACTTTGTTTAAAAAAAAAGAGATTTAGACCAGTGATGGCTAATTTTTTTGGCACTGTGAGCCAAAATGGAGTGTGGTGGGAACGTGCATGCTCCTGCACGCCGGCAACCAAAAAAACACATGATTTTCCGGTTTCCAGTGTGCCTAGTCTTCCGGTTTCTGGTGTGCATGCGCAGACCAGCTGGCCAGTGGGCATCCACTTAGCATTTTGGGGGTCCTCGTGCCTCACTGCCTGCCTCCTGTCAGGATGGCAGGACATCCTACCGATGACCCGGTTCCACAGCCCTGGACAGGGAAAGAAAGTTGGGTGGGGAACGCCGCCTCCTTCCACTGGAAAGCTGGAGCCCCTTCCTGGCCTTGAAGGGAAGGGGTGTCAGTGTTCCTGGGGTTTGGGTTGTGGAGCCAGAAGGTGGGAGAGCTTTGCCCCAACTCTGGCCAGGATGAAGCGCCCCTCTCCAGCCTGCCACTGAGAACAAGCCATCTGTGCTCTGGAGTGCCTGGCCAAGTTGGGTGCCCTAGAAGAGCCGGCTGCCCCCACGCAGCCCCCTTGCCACCACTTTTGCCAAGGAGGCACGACAGTTTCTGTCCCCAGCATTCCTCCCATGCGGCTTAGCTCTTGCACCGCCCCAGAAGAGCCAGCTGCTCCTGCACAGCCCCCCTTCCCACCTGTCCCCTCCCCTCCCCTCAGCAGGCCCACTGCAGCCTCTGGAGACGGAGCTCTGATGGGAAGGATGTGGTGGCCGTCAGCTGGGAGGAAGCTCCTCAGCGCTTGGCCCGGCTTTCCTGAAGGAACTCTGGGGAAGCCTGGCAGGGCAAGGCAGAGGGCGGGAGCTCTGAGGAGATGAGGACACTGTCAAGGAAAAGAACGCCACCAAGTCCATACAAAGGAAGTGTCAAGGGAGCAAAAGAGAAAAGAGGGAGGGGAAAGGAACTTGGTCTCCCTCCCTCCCTTAAGCAGCTTCCAAGGCTGCCCTTCCCTTCCTACAGGAAGCACCCTCCCTCCCCATCAGCCAAAGCATTCAGTCCCCACAAGCTCCCTCCACTGACCCCAAAGGACTCCGCAGCCCTGGAGACCCTCCTGGCCCCCCGCCCTTCAGACTCAGCCGAGCCCTTTGCGGAGGCAGCTGGGTGGAGCTGGAGGGCCAGCCAGAAGGAGCCTGGGGATTGGCCATTGAGCCCTCCAAGAGCTCTGTCCTCCCGGGAGCCTCTTCTTTCCTCCATCCAGCCTCTCCGAGAAACTCTCCCGCTGGATCCCTTTTCTCTCCAACAGGGATAGGGACTCCATTGGATCCTGCCGGGGCTGCTGGGCAGCACCTGGGTCTTTTGGGAGGGTGGTTGAGGGAGCCTGGCTCAGCTATGGAAGGGAGGTGTAAGGGAGCATCACAAATGCACTCCGGATCATTTGTGGCAGCGGATCGGGGAGGAAAACTCCTATGAAGGGAGATATGGGAGGGAGGGGGCCGGTAAGAGGAGTCCACAGATGCCCCGAAGAAAAGGCCACTGCTGAAGAAGGCAGAATTCTGATAATTTTGAGTACTGAATATTTGAGTATGTCAGGCTGATTCAGTTATTTGTAGCTACAAAACAATCGAAAGAGAAGGAAGGGGGGAGGAATCTTTTCTCCTCCCAGTTCAAGGCAGGGGACCCAGACGGAATGCAAATTCCTCCTTCCTTGGGATCACCTGGATTTTGTCCCCAGACAGGAAATCACCCAGAAGTGACGCCTTCTCTTTATTTATTGCAGAGACTGATGTGGATGCTCACCTCATATGCAACAGCCACTGCTGCTGGCGGGGGCGAGGGGGCAATGGAGGCATGGATGGGCAGGCCAGGGCTTCCCTCTCTCCCCCCCGAGCGTGCTTCTTGCACAGCCCCAACCCTTCAGCCTGCGGCACTGACGCACATCTGTGCTCCGGAGCACCTGGCCGGCTCAGGTGCACAGGGCAGCGTTTGCTGGTTGGGTGGATGGCTACCTCATGTCCGAGCTGGCCAGAGTGCCAGAACCTAAAAGAGCAAGGGGAACAGAGCTGCTAGCCAGGACAGCTGGGGCCGTTCAAGAAGGGAGGGAAGCCCCAGCCCTCCTATCCTCACCCCCGCTGCCCCCTTGCCTCTGGTGGTGGTGGATGTTGTGGTGCTGCTTCCAGGCAGGATGCTGGAGGAGGAGTTTCTGGTGGGGAGGTGAGCTACCTGAATGGAGATGTTGCTGAGGGCTTGATCACTGGTGTGTTGAGCCAGATGGGAGGAATGCCAGGGACAGAAGTGTTCGCACCTTCTTGGCAAAAGTGGTGGGAAGGGGGGCTGGCCAATTCTTCTGGGGTGCCCAAGCTGGTCAGGCACTCCAGAGCACAGATGCGCGTCAGTGCCATGAGCTGGACAGTTGGGGCCACGTAAAAAGCATGCTTGGGGGGGAGGGAGGGAAGCCCTGGCCTGCCCGTCCATGCCTCCACTGCCCCCTCGCCCCCGTCAGCAGCAGTGGCTGTTGGGCTGCAATTTCCAGGTGGAATGCTAGAGGAGGAGTTTCTGGCGGGAAGGCAAGCTGCCTGAATGGAGATGCCACTGAGGGCCTGATCATTGGTGTGCTGAGCTGGGTGGGAGGAATACCGGGGACAGAAATGGCTGCACTTCCTTGGCAAAAATGGTGGGAAGGGGGGCTGTGTGTGTGGGTGGGGGGCTCTTCTGGGACACCCAAGCTGCCCAGGTACTCTAGAGCACGGATGTGCCATGGGCTGGAGCCGTGCAACAACCCCACTCAGGCAGAGAGGGAGAGAAGCCCCGGCCCACCCATCCTGCCTCTCAACTCTGCCGTTCTCTGGGTCTTTTGGCATGCGCACTCAATAGTCTTTCCTTTGCTGGTGTTTACACCCACATACACACCAGAAACCAGACCAAGTGGCCGACGTACATGCGCATGTTGGAAATAAGATCATCTTCCTGAAGCGTGCATGTGCACCAGGTAGCAGCTCTTCTGGTTTTTGGTGCACATGCACATGTGAAGTCCAGCTGGCCAGCGCGTTGGAACCCAGAAGAGCAATGGGTGATGGCTCTGCGTGCCACTTCCAGCATGTGTGCCATAGGTTCACCATCACGGATCTAGACTTAGGTAAAGAGATGAGAAAAGAATGCAAGTTTTTAACGATGAATATTAATGGACAGTGAAAAGAAATAAAATTTTTAGCAAATTAAAGAGCTAAAATGTAGATATAATAGCTTTGCAGGAAGTTCATATAAAAGAAAAACAGAAACATTTGTTAGACTGCAAGAAATTAGAAAAAACATTCATCTCATTAGATCAACAACAAAAGAGAGGGGTAGTGTTGTATGTAAAAGATAGGATTCCAGCTAACCAAAGTTATAAAGATAAGGCAGAATTTTGATAGTAGAAATAGAAATAAATGACAGGAAAATATTAATAGTAGAAATCTATGCACCAAACGTGGCCCAAGAACAATTTTTTAGAAACTTACATAGTACAATTCGAGATATAGAGTATGACGAGATCTGCATTCTAAGTGACATTAATGCAATCATGGATAAAATATTAGACTACAAAATGTTTGTGTTGCAAGTCACTTCTTCACAACTTATTTGAGATGACACATCAAGGGAAGGAATCTAACCTGGCTTGCAAATTAAAAGCGTGGGTTGATTTTTCTTTAAGCATTCTCCTTTGGTTCCTTTATTTAAGAGTATGAGTCATCAATAATTATTTTGAGTCTAGTATTGCTGCAATTTTCAATGACAACCTGAAGTCATATAAACAATTTCATGATCATTTCTATTTTAAACTCACATATGTCAATGGGATAATGAAATCAACCAGAAATCCCATTGAAGTTATCCAATCTCATGTTGAAAATAATGTAGTTCTTTGCTTTTTTGTATATTTCTTGACCATATTTTAAAATGTTAGCAAGAGTCAAGCAGGAACTCTTGTAAGATTGAATTGTATGTATGCTGTCAGCTTTCAAGATTTTCTTGCATCTTTCGGCAGTCATAAGTAACGGGGGGAGGAGGGGGGATATGGTTATGGGAAGCGAGCTGGAGGTGTTACAAAACAGAATTGTATAAGTTGGGGGGGGGGGAGATTCTTGCTTAGGCTTCTATTCTATGCTATGTGCAGCCGCAACTCTTTATCAAAATATGTCAAGATGATGTCAAGGTGACTATTTCAGTGATGAAATAGTTCCATCACTGGCTGTGGGGGGGGGGGAATTCTTGCCCCCACAGACAGGGCGCACAATCTGGGTGTCCTCCTGGACGTATGGCTGTCATTAGAAGAACATATAGCGGCCGTCATCAGGGGGGCTTTTTATCAGGTCCGTAGAATCTACCAGTTGCAGCCCTTTCTGGATCGGGATGTGCTTCGCACAGTAACATCCGCCCTCATTATCTCCCGCCTAGACTATGCCAATGGTCTCTAAAGGCTCCAACTGGTGCAGAATGCGGCCATGCGGGTGGTTTTGGGGGCTTCTCGGAGCTCTCATGTTACGCCACTCTTGAGCGAGCTGCATTGGCTCCTGGTGGTCTTTTGGGTGCGTTTCAAGGTGTTAGTTACCATCTTTAAAGTGCTCCATGGCTTGGGACCTGGGTATTTACGGGACCGCCTACTGCCACCATCTATCTCCCATCAGCTAGTGCGCTCCCATAGAGTGGGTCTCCTCGGGGTGCTGCCGGCTGGATGGCTGGCGACCTCCAGGGTGCGGGCCTTCTCGTTGGGGGCACCCTCCCTCTGGAATGAATTACCCCCAGAGATGAGGATCATCCCTGACCTTTTGACCTTCCGGCGCGTGTTGAAAACTCATTTATTTTATCAAGCTGGTCTGGCCTAGGGTTTTATAGGGTTTTAAATTTGGTTTTAATTGGTTTTAGTACTTATTTTTTTAAACCCTTGTCTCGTTTTTATTATTCAGCCACGATATTTAATCTTTTTAATTGTTTTTAATTATTGTGTTATTACTGTATTTTTTAATGGCTGTACACCGCCCCGAGTCCTGCAGGGAGAGGGGGGCAGTATATAAATCTTGTAAATAAATAAATAAATAACGGACAGGGGCCTCATCACCACCTGAAGATGCCCACATGATGCTATACACAACTTTTAATTGGTTGAGCCAATTGAACTTTTGGGGGTGGAAACGTTGCCATCACTTTGTATATGTGATTTACGTGCTCATTTTCTCAGATTCAGAATTCTTTTGTTACTACCACTTGATTTCCAGTAAAAGATATATTTTCTCTAACTAATGGGGTCTAAGTATTTCTTTCTTGGATTTTGAATGGAGCACCAGCTGACAATATTTTGAATCTGACTTTACCAGCCCACCTGGAGAATTAACAAACTTTCTACCGAGGGGGTCTGAACGCAATGTCTAATCCAGCCAGCGACCAAGAAGACCTGGGAGCGACTGGAGGACCAGACTCCCTGTTGCTAGAGGCAGCAGGAGAAGCTGACGTTAGCAGAATTAAGTCTTGGTGAAAAACCAGCTGTAAAACCCAAATGGTCCCTGGGAGTCAGCTGGAAGGATCCTGAAGAAAAGCCTCCTCCAGGAGTGACCACTACCCGTCGGTGTGGAAGAGAAGAGCCATGGCAAGAGAAGGAAAGAAGGAATTTCTTACTAACACAAGCCATGCATCTTCTAAATGAAGTGTCGGAGAAACTCAGACTGATCAAAGGTATGAGGGGGAAGAGGGGGAGGTAGCCCCAGGCAGAAGAATCAGAGCAGTCACCCCCATAAATCAACCTGGGCCAGTGCAACAGGCAGCAGCAGCTCAGGGGCCCCCGGCTGGGGGAGTAATTGCCAAAAGGCATAGAACTCCAAAGGTGCCTCCGCTGGAAGTAAAATATGGAGGAGATCCCAAAGAGTTAGGATTCTTCCTGGCACAAGTCTGGAGCCATATGGAGGACTATGGGCAGGATTTTTCCTCAGAAGCAGCCAAAGTTAGATGTGTGACCAGGGCTCTGGAGGGAACTGCTGCAAAATGGATGGTGACTTTGCATAATGATAATGCCCCCCAACTGTTGAATTATGACCTGTTCATGACAGCGCTGCGTGCCAGATTTGAAGATCCACTAGCTGAACGCAAGGCTAGAATTAGGATGAAAGCCATAAATCAGGAGCGGAGATCAGTGGCCGATTACACCCAGGAATTTAGAGAGCTGGTGTGCCATATTCGTGGCTGCTCCCAGGGAGCTCTGATAGAAGCTTTTAAAGATGGCTTGAATGACGATGTTTATCAAAGCTGTATTGCCAGAAGAGACCCCAGTGAGTTGCAGCTGTGGTATGTGCTGGCAGCAGAGGTCGAAATTGATCTGACCCAAAATAGACATCGGGGGGGCTTGGTTGGAGCAAGTCCTCCCCCACCAGCATTCGAGAAGTCTTAAAACCTCAAAAGGGAGGGATGGCAGAAAAACCCAAGACCACTGCATGCTTCTGATGTGGGAAGGAAGGTCACTGGGCTGCAAATTGCCATGCCAAGCTGGAGCCAAAGGGGGCATCAGGAGGAGGAAGAAAACCCAAGAAGTCTCCAGCAAAGCCTCGCGAAACGGTGCTTAAAGTGGAGGAGGTTGTAGAGATCGCCCCTCCGAAAGGAGAGGAGCTGGGAACTACAACCTCTTCTGAAGAGAGTGAATCTGAATCGGAAGACAACTCACTGGTAAATCCAAACAAGGGCCCTATGACCATTCCAGTGAGATTAAGGGTACCCACGTTGGGAGCCAAAGGGGAAATGTTGGCCTTGTTAGACTCTGGATGCACAAGGTTCGTAATCAGCTCGGAAGTAGTAGAGAAAATGGGCTTAAGGCTAAAGACTTTAAAAACGCCCATAGCTTTTTGCCAACTGGATGGATTGGTAACTGGGGGCGGCCCTGCACATTTCATAACGGAACCGGTAGAAATGACGATGGGGAAGCATAGAGAGACTCTGTGTTTTATTGTGGCTCCTGGGATGGAGCGCCCCCTAATACTGGGTTTGCCCTGGCTCCGGAAATGGAACCCTCACGTTGACTGGAGAAGGGGATCATTGCGCATACGTACTGACCAACCCCTGGAAGGGGAGGGGCAATCTCAACTGAAACCCAAGAATCCCATAGAGCTGGCCTCCACTGGCACTGAGAATCTGAGGGGGGAGGAGAAAATTCCACAGGAATATTGGGACTTAAAGGAGATGTTCAGTGAGAAGGCCTCAGACGAGCTCCCTCCCATCACTCAACAGATTGCAGTATTGAAATTTTGCCAGGAGTGAAACTCCCAAAATCAAAACTGTACTCGATGATACCACGGGAGCTAGAAGAGTTACGGTTATTTATTGATAAAAATTTGGAATGTGGTTTCATCCAACCTGCTAGGCCCCGAGTAGCGGCTCCAGTATTGTTCCGTGAGAAGAAAGATGGCTCTTTGCGTTTATGTGTGGACTATAGGAACCTGAACGCCATTTTGGTGGAGAACGTGTACCCCTTCCTCTTGATGGATATGCTGGCCCACCTGGCCAAAGGGAAATTTTTTACGAAACTCAACCTGAGAGAAGCATACTACCAAGTTCGAATTAAGGAAGGGGATGAATGGAAAACTGCTTTTAAGTGCCCGATGGGCTGTTTCCAATTTAACATTTTTCCATTTGGCCTACAGGGGGCCTCTGCGGTATTCATGCAAATGTTAAATCAGGTGTTGCATGAACATTTATACAAAGGGGTGTTAGTTTATCTTGATGATATTCTTATCTACACAGAGACTTGTGATGAACATGTGAAACTAGTGTGGTCAGTTCTGGAAAAACTTCGAGCTGCTGAACTGTATGCAAAGTTGTCCAAGTGGAATTCCACCAGGAAAAAATTGAGTATTTAGGCTATCGCATATCACATGATGGCATAGAAATGGATCCGGGGAAAGTTCGTGCCATTTTGGAATGGGCCCCTCCCTGCACCAGGAAACAACTTCAAAGTTTCTTGGGTTTGCTATTTTTTACCATCAATTTATCCCTGCTTTTGCGAAGATTGCAATGCCTATCACAAATCTCCTAAAAACCAAAGGGGGGGTGAAACCAAAGCCTAGTAAACCACTGGAGTGGTCCATGGAGTGCCAAGCTGCTTTTGAGAAACTGAAAAGACTCTTTGCTGCTGAACCAGTACTCAAGCACCCGGACATGGATGCTCCTTTTGTAATCCAGGCCGATGCAAGTGACGTAGCAGTCGGAGCGGTGTTGCTACAAGCAAACGAGATGAGGACTCTGCAACCATGTGCATATACTTCCCGTAAACTAACTGAAACTGAGAGAAGATGGGCCATCTGGGAAAAATAAGCTTTTGCAGTTTGCTGGGCTCTGTTAACCTGGAGGCATTTCCTAGAAGGGGCAAAATACCCATTTGAGGTGTGGACGGATCATAAAAATTTGAAGGCTTTGAAAACACCTTGGAAGGTGTCTCCCAAGCAAGTTCGCTGGGCGCAATACGTTAAATGCTTTAATTTTTCATTGAAGTACATTCTAGGGGGGAAGAACTTCATGGCGGATTCTTTGTCTAGATTACCTCAATATAATAGCACTCATCAAGAAGTGGTGTGGCCTATTGTCCCAAATAAACAGTTGGTGGCTCCATTGGTTACCAGAGCCCAGAAAAAGAAGGAAGTTGATTTATCAAATGATTTATCTGCACAATTAAAAGAGACTCTAAAACTTGATGATTGGTTCCTTGCTCACTCAAATAATTGTATGGTTAGAGATGGATTGGCATGGGTGGGGGACAAATTATATGTGCCAGCAAAGCTGAGAAACCAAATACTACAGCAGGCTCATAACCCTAAAGCTGCTGGACATTTTTGTTAAGACCTTACACTTAGTTAAAAGGCAATTTTGGTGGTGTACCTTGAAAAAGGACATTGAAACTTATGTGGCTAGTTGTCCTATCTATGCCTCAGCCAAATGACCTCCTGGTAAACCAGCAAGCTTATTACAAAATGGCTAGACCAACTGCTCCATGGAAGGAAATCTCTATGGATTTTATAGTGGAATTACCTGAAAGTGGGGGAAATACAGTTATTTGGGTAGTAACAGATTTGTTTTCCAAACAGGTACATTTCATACCTTTTGCGAAGATCCCATTTGCAAAAACGTTGGCTAAACTGTTTATTTTACATACCTACAGGTTACATGGGGTTCCTGAATGCATAATCTCAGACAGGGGTGTCCAGTTTACCTCAAACCTTTGGAGAGAGTTCCTGAAGTTATTGGGCTCCGCCCAGGGCTTAAGCTCCACCCATCACCCACAAACCTATGGGGCTTGTGAGAGAACTAACTCAGTATTGGAACAGTATCTTAAATGTTACATAAATTATCAGCAAGATGATTGGGCTGACTTATTGCCATTCGCTGAGGTGGCATGTAACAATTCGGTACATAGTAGTATTGGGTTTACTCCGTTTAAAGTGGCTTCGGGACAAGACTTTGTACCCAAACCTGAGCTTTCTCAGGAGAAACCTAACATTTACTCATTAGATGAATGGATAACACAGCTCCAGCTTACCTGGCCAGTTATCCATAAAGCATTAGATGATTCTCATCAAGCCCATAAAAAATTTGCAGATAAAAAGAGAACTCCACAAAATCCATATCAAGTTGGTGACAAGATCTTTTTATCAACCAAATATTTGCGGACCACACAAAAATAAAAAAAGCTTGGATATGTTGGAACATTCCCAGTTGAACGAATTGTGAACCCTGTGGCAGTCCAACTGAAATTACCTAAAACCCTCCGACAGATCCATCCTGTCTTCCATGTTAGCTTACTAAAACCTGAACATACCTCTGATTTGAGACCGACTCAAGTCGATCCCCCCGTGCCATTGCTCATTGAAGGTGAACAGCATTTTGAAGTTAAAGAAATTTTAGATTCTCGAAAACAAAGGGGTCGACTCCAATATTTGGTTGTTTGGAAACATTTTCCTCCTTCTCAGTCCGAATGGGTGAATGAGAAGGATGTTAGACCTCCTATGCTTGTCAAGGCATTTTGTACTAAATATCCTGATAAACCCTAAAATATAATATTATGGTGTTACATATATATTTTCTGTTATATTTTATTTTACTTTTTATTTTTTTTAGGACTAACACCTCTTTTGCAGGAGGGCCGAATGTCAGCCTTCGAGATTTTCTTCCTTTGCTTTGCATCTTTCAGCTGTCATTAGTAATGGGGGGAGGAAGGGAGACATGGTTATGGGAAGCGAGCTGGAGGTGTTACAAAACAGAACTGCATAAGTTGCGGGAGGGGGGTGATTCTTGCTTAGGCTTCTATGCTATGCACAGCTGTAACTCTTTATCAAAATATGTCAAGGTCAACGGACAGGGGCCTCATCACCACCTGAAGATGCCCACGTGATGCTATACACAACTTTTAATTAGTTGAGCCAATTGAACTTTTGGGGGTGGGAATGTTGCCATCACGTTGTATATGTGATTTACGCGCTCATTTTCTAGATTCAGAATTCTTTTGTTGCTACCACTTGATTTCCAGTAAAAGATATCTTTTTTCTAATTAATGGAGTCTAAGTATTTCTTTCTTGGATTTTGAATGGAGCACCAGCTGACATATGCACTTATCCCATTTAAAAAACTGCTATAATACAAAGGCTGGCACATGGTTAAATTTTGCCTTATTGAAGCCACTCTTTGGTTTAGATATTTCTGCAATCATTGAAAGCATTTAACACTGTATAGGAATTTACATGGATATTTTATAAGCTGCGAATAACAAACCTTGGTTTCATCAGCTGTCTGAACCCAAGCCACCATTTCTCAAATATTATCAGACTTTAAATAAATGCATTTGGAACACACAAATGTAAGTGAAAGCAGAACACAACAAGAAGCTTAGAAATATGCATGGGTCAATATTTCTTCAAGGAGTTATTGTTGATCACTCTTAAGTCTGTTTACCTGGAGAGCCACCCAATGAGGAGGCAGCCATGATTGCTTTCTGTGCACAGAGCTGAAGCTCCAGCAACAAGCACACAAGGGCACTGGGAAACTATATTTCAGATCCCCCAGGAAGATCTGGGCAAGCAAAGGTTATCTGGCCCCATTTATTGGTCAGGGACACAGCACAGGTATTCTTTTTCTTAGCTTTTGCATCATGCCTTGTGTATGTATTGACTGTATTCAGTCAATCAGTTTCCAATGGAACTTGTATAATATTCTTCGACTTATGCCAATACAAAATATAAGGCAAGGATAGAAAAACTTTTTAAGATGGTGGGCATATTTAAAATTTAGAGAAAGTATTGTAAGTATGGCTTCTATTGCAGATGATGCTAGTAAAAAGCAAACCCTATTTGCCAGAAAACACTTATATTGCTCTTTCTAAGAGCGATCTTTTTTTACTCATTACATTGACCCCACAAGGCACATATCCATTTTACATCCTTTATTGGGACTCTTCATATATTGGTAGCTGGATGCTATTCTGTGAGGTTCAAATACTCTACCAGAAATTGATAGACCAGTGTCCTCCAACCTTTTGGGCACCAGGGACACAGGTTTTGGGCATGTGGATACAGGTTTTTCAGCAGACTGGGGAGACGTGGTTTTGTATGCTGTCTGCATCTTGCAGCTGGGGCTTCATTTGTTTGCGTGACCCAGTTTCTGGCATGACCTGGCCAGTGCCAGTCCATGGACTGGGGGTTGGGGAACTCTGTCATAGACCATCACATTTCAGACAAATATATATAGTGTATTATTTTAGGATCTATTCAGGAATTGGTGCTAAGTAGTTGCAGGAAGTGATATCTAAAACCTGTATCAGAATTGTCCATCTTCCCTTAAAGTCTCAGAACAGAACAATGCAGATATTACATTACGCCATTCCCTCCTCCAAAGTCATATAAAACCCTATCCATAGAGCGATAGAGCACTTATCACTCCAATTTATCTTTATTTTTTTCCTTGAACAGATGGCACTTGGCAACATTCCACTGCCTTTATTTTCTAAGAATGTCTATACAATCTGGATAAAGTTCACAGGAAATTTTCTAATAAAAGTATGGTAACCAATTTTTTCTTGGAAAAAAATGAAGTACAATACTAAAAAAGGAGCAGATCTGAAAGAAGTTCATAAAGATAAAAAATATTGTTTATTTTTACAATTTGACTTTAAAAAAGGAAAATTTAAGAGCAAAATCAAGAAAAACTTCACAAAAATGCACACACTAATAAAAATATCTAAAATCAAACAGAAAATGTAAATCTATTTTTAAAAGACAATTCAATTTCCAATTCATTTTTTTCTCCACAAGATGGTGGTGCGTTCACTCAGTGGCCCTGAGCTCCTGTTATTGAGGTGTGGTATTTGGAATGATGTATGGATGGATGTGTGTGCACAGTGTAGTGCAAGGGGCAAAGTTTGCCTACACATTCATAGAGCTGCCAAACATCAGGTCACAAGTCAATCCGGGATTACCAGTGATTTTCAGCAGTCCCACAACATAGCGAGGCTTCCAGGATCTCCATGGGTTGTTGTTGGGTCGGGGAGGTGCCAGCGAAAGTGAAAGGAGCGGAAACAGAAGCGTGGCTGTACAGCTGGTTTGTTAGCTCAGCTCCAAAAACAGCCCTATAGACTAGTGTTGCCAAGTGTCTTTTTGAGCTACGTCAGATCCCTCGTCCACAAAATGGGTGAATCAGAGCTGCTGATGGCAGCAAGCAAGCTTCTCTATGAAAGTTGTGTGATGATTGTCACAGAGGCCTGGCTACACCCAGCTGTACCCGATGTGGCAGTGGGGTTGACAAGCCGAGTCATTTATCACTCTGATAGAAATGGCGACTCCGGTAAGAGCAAGGGAGGATCTATATACACAGTGACTGGTGTGTTAGCAGCAGAGTAGTTTATATGTATTGCTCCCCAAATGTGGAACTGATGACTGTCACATATAGGCCATTTTATCTGCCTAGAGAAATCACTGTGATAATTATTATAGCTGTTTATATTCCACCTGATGCCAATATCAGCATGGCGCTTTCTAAGCTATATTATGTCATCTCCAGGCAGCAGCAAACTCATCCAGAGGGCACTCTTGTCGTGGCTGGGAACTTCAATCAAGCCTGTCTAAAGACAGTTCTCCCTAAGTTTGTGCAATATGTGCAATTGTCCACCAGAGGGAAGAACACTTTAGACCATGTGTACTCTAACCTGAAACAGGCATACAGAGTAATCCCCCTCCCCCACATGGGTACATCTGACCATCTTTCACTTCTGTTATGCCCGAAGTATGTCCCTCTCAGGAAAGAACTCAACCAGTCATGAAAATGGTTAAAATCTGGCCAGAGGGTGCTCTCAGTCAGCTGCAGGACTGTTTTGAAACTGCTGAGTGGAGTGTACATATTTGAATACACTGATGCCATACTCTCTTACATCAAAGTGTGCACTGACAGTGTAACAACGGACAAGTGCATCAGAGTCTATGGGAATTGTAAAACCTGGATGAATGCTGAGATACGGACACTTCTGAGAGCCCAGGATTCTGCCTTTAAGGCAGGGAATAGGAATATATATAGAGGGCCAGGGCAAACCTTAGAAGAGGCATTAAGATGGCAAAACAACAATGCAAATATAAGGTGGAGAACCACTTAGCAGATAACAACCCGAAGTAAGTGTGGTAGGGACTGCATACCTAACTAACTATAAGGGCAACATGAGGAACACTGCCAATGCTGATGCCTCGTTGATAGAAGAGTTGAATATCTTTGCCCACTACGAGGTGAAAAGACTGTAGCCTCTGCCTGCCAGCCTTCTGATTCCCAGCCACTCACCCTATACAAACATCAAGTGAGAGCTGCACTGAAGGCTGTGAATCCCAGCAAAGCTGCAGGTCCAGATGAGGTGCTGGGGATAGTGGTAAAGAATTGTGCTGAACAATTAGCAGGGGTCCTGACAAGGACCTTTAATATCTCCCTGCAAATGGCCTGTGTTCCATCATGATTCAAAGCAGCCACTATTGTCCAGGGGTGGGATTCAACTGGTGTTACTACTGGTTCAGTGATTATGTTTTGCTAGGGCTCGCTGCCTTAGAAGAGCAAGGAAAATCCTCAGCGATGACTCACACCTGGTCAGCACTTCTTCACTCTCCTACCATTGGGTAGGAGATATAGAAGCATAGCCAGCCACACCAACAAGCTGAAGAACAGTTTCTACCTGTGGGCTGTCAGACTTCTGAATGGATAATAACTTCATGTCAACATAGTATGATAGACTTGTGGGGCCGGCGCATTGTGCAGTAAGTTCACATGCTGTAATAAGCTTGCATGTTTGTTAGTAGGATTCACTAGGTTAGGGACTTTCTGTCTTCACTGTGAGTTGTGTTGGGGAAAGTGAACGAAGGGAGGTACAGCCAATCTCATTGTACACATGTTGTACTCTGACAATAAAGGTTGATTGATAGCAGTTAATTCAGTTCTAATTTACTAACAGCTTTATGAAGATTTTATGTAGGTTGACTTGATATGTACTGTACTTGAATGTTTTTATTCTTTTAGATTTTTTTTTCTTTCTTTCCATGAAATATAAGCAGTACTACGATTACGAATACCTTAAAAGCAACCCAAGCAGGTTATTAATTGTGCAGATTGTCTTATTTAGATAAAACCTTCAAAAGATTTTTTCATCATTTTGTAAAAAGTGAATCCATTAATGATGACATAGTTGAATATTGTCTTGAAAAAAAGGACACTTTCCGTGTTGACTTAGAAATTATAGCAACAAAGGTCCAATATATCTGGAAGATATCGGGTTAAAAACAGCTATCTAACTTCTGGGAGTGAGATGGTGATCTGAAGAAACGCAGCTAAAAGCAGGGTCAATATCTGTAGTGCAATGGTGTCAAACTCGACTTCATTGAGGGCAGCATCAGGGTTGTGTTTGACCTTGGAGGCCTGTGGTGGGCTTGGCCAGCTCAATGTCACTTTTGTCGGAGGCACCGGTGATGGTCCAAGTGCTCTGCCAGCAAAAATGGAGCTCAGGAGGGCCACACATCATTTTCACTGGCAGAGGTTCCTTTGCTGTTTCCAGGGTGGTCCTGCAGGCCAGATCTAAGTACCCTGCAGGCCGGATCCACCTGCGTACCTTGAGTTGGACACCACTGCTATAGTGGAATGAAGAGCTGGTAAGTAGATTTGGCTCTTTTTAATTCCTTCTGGACAAGCAGGGAATTGAGAATATTCACAAGTGCTCCACAGAATTGCTCCTCTTGATTATCAAACTTCCTATGGAAGTTTGCAAACTTCCTTTTCTAATCACTTTCAAAAATTGCTTGTTAATTGCTTTGCAGCTATTAGGAACCTTTGGATCAATAAGTTTGACAACATTTGGTGAGTTTACTTCAATTCTTTGAAAAAGACATTTTAAATACAAGTTTAGGGACTTAATTTTTTTCTTTTGGATTAAATAGCAAAAGGTCAATTCAACCTTTTGATTTTTTTACATGGACTAAGGGTCCAGATGGATTTGAAATAAAATTTTGGAATGAATTATAAGAATCTTTTCCAAGAAAAAACACTTTTGTTTTGAATTCTCTTTAAAAATGTTAGGATCAGGGATTGAATTAAGACATTAGAGGGAACTAGGAAGAAAGATTACAATTAAAGGAGAAGAACAGTTAAATTTGATTCATACAAAATGAAGCAAAATATTTTAACATTGAACATATTGAAGAATATTTTTAATGGACTCAAAAGTTAATTTTAAGAGTTAATTTTAACTTAATTTTTAATTTTATAATCCCTTCACAAACATTGTTTTTCAAAGATGTTATGAAAGAGTTTCATCTGATAGGATTGAGTCTGATTTGAAAGTGGATTTGAAAATGACAGGCCACCAGAATGATATGGAAAAAGATGGTATACAGGACATATACTGTAAAAGAAGTAGTTGATGTCTCAATAATAAGAAGCTAGCTGATGTCTTAATAATTAAAAGGGATATATACAAGTAATAAACCAATAGAGGATTGTTAAAACTTTGAAGAATTTTCTAAAAAGGAGCAAAGAAAAAAACTGGGGAAAAAAGTTCTAAAGGGACTAAAGATTGTTAAAAATTGCTTCACTTGATCAAGTTTAAAATAGATATATAGTTGCCCTCAATGGGCTTTACTGATCAGGACTGAACAATGAAGCTTTGTTTATAGATGAAATAGGATATGGGAAGAAGATATTGTTTTAAGAGAAGGTAGTAAGCTACTAAAATCATTTATCCTTGTGATGAAGGGAAAAAGAATCTATGTATTTTATTTTTCTTTGCTATATTCTTATTTTTTTATTTATTTTTTAATGTACTTTCCTGTAGGCACTTCCATGTATACCATTGTGAACCTGCACTGCATTACCAGACTGATAGAAGCTTTGACTAAGAATATTCCTTAAACTGGGTGAGGACAACTTCAACATGTTGTTGCAGATACTACTTGCTACTTAGTAAGCAGGGTTGGGATGCTACTGGTTCGGCCCAGTTCTAAAGAACCCGTAGCTCTGAAGAGCAGCAGACACCGAACCGGTTCTGTTTGCTGCTGTTTGGCCCACCCACAGGTCCAGGCTCTTACCTGTCATTTACTTCCTGTTTTTTCAACCTCAGCTGCTTTGTGTGGTATAGCTGAGGTTGAAAAAGCAGGAAAAAAAAGGTTTTTCAAACGCTGTGCACCCGCGCCAGCACTTTTCAGCTGTCCAGGCAGCACAGCTGATGTTTTTTTTTTACATATGCATGAGTATACGTAGTAATCGAACAGGTAGTAACACTGGTTGAATCCCACCCCTGTTAGTAAGGATTTATTATGCTCCATTTCATTCATTCAGAGGATATTTCATTTTTGTTTGACTATCTGGCAGACTCAATTTAAAAGCAAATAAAACCCAGTAATCTGGTTGCCGCATCATGATAAGATATAATTTGATAGGAAGCTTTTGGCTTAGTGTGATGAATTAATCACATTGTCAGGCTACAGAACTTTTTCCCAGTCAGTTAGTAAGAACGAACTTCTGAGAACCAAATGTATCAAAAGGAATCCTTTATTGAGATGAGAAAATTCATGTAGGAATTCAAAGCAGCGTCTGAGGTCCCTCTGGCATACAGGGATAGGTAAAGGAGTTTAGAACCCCTCCCCTTATCTTGATGTATATTTAGTGAAACAAAGCCAGTATGTTAATTCCCCTCCCACCCCTTCTGTAGGAACGATCTTTCTCAATTTCCCAGGGCATACCTAATTTCCCCCCACCCCCTTTTTAGAATGAACTTTTTCCAAAGATTCCCCAGACACATTTCACTGTGGAATTTTTATGATCTTCTCATCTCCTGGCTGTGCCTCTCGGAGGTGATAGGTTCTGGCCATCTGGCTTTTCTTCCTCCATTGTATCATGTGTAGGATATACAAATTTGATATAAGGTTAAATATATTCAGGTTACATCAAGAAAGGATTTCTTTATCAGACTCCCCCCTCTTTTCTTCTTCCACTGAAGAAATGACAGATACACGGATCTGACATCCTGCCCTCCTTAAAAAACAGATAGGTCTACCTGGAAAAAAACAAAAATCATGCATTACATTTGCAATTCAGGATGATTTATCAGGGTATTTTAGGTGAAACCTTTGTAGTAATATGGGTGCTTTTACGTGTCATTTGGCTACCCACTCATTTTCTGAGGAAGCAAGGTGTTTCCAAGCTACTAAATATTGTGTGGATCCACAGTGAGTGCGTGAATCAAGGATATCTTTAATTTCAAAATGTTGTTCCCCGTGTACCATGAGGGTGTCTGAGGTTTGAAGTGATCTCCGGTATGAGCAAGCTACAGTGAAATACTGGATGAATCTGCCTAAGTGTTTTTGGAAGTCGAAGCTCTACCGTCACGGGGTTAATAATTCTGGAAATGGGGAATGGGCCAATGAATTTTGGTGCTAATTTCTTAGAGGGTTGTAATGATTTTAAGAATTTTGTACACGGTCCCCAATCTTGAAAGGTTTAGGTTCGCAACGTTTTTTGTCTGCTTGAGTTTTGTAAACTGCTCTAGCTTCCTGTAAAGGTAATCTTACCACCGGCCACATGGCTTGTAAGTTATCCATCCACTCCTTAAGGGAGGGCATTTCAGGTTCTTTACCTACCAAAGAACCTGAAATGCCCTCCCTTAAGGAGTGGATGGATAACTTACAAGCCATGTGGCCAGCATGGGGTTGAATTCTTGCCTCGTGGCTACCTGGAATGGGGTGAACCCCATGCTACTATGCACTGAGTTATTGTATGCTACCTCTGCAAAAGGAAGAAGATCAGTCCAATTTCCTGCTGGTGATTAAAAGTACATCTGAAATATTGTTCTAAGAGGCAGTTCAGTCTCTCCGTCAATCCATCAGTTTGGGGATGACTTGATGACGACAACCCCTAGGTGGAGCCTAATAGGTTTAAAAATGCCCGCCAAAATTTGGATGTGAACTGAACACCCCTATCTGAGATAATCCGTTGGAGGGCTCCATGAAGGCGATAAATGTATATTAGGAACATCTTTGCCAATGCCTTGGCAGTTGGGATCTTTTGGCATGGAATAAAGTGAACCTATTTGGAAAAACGATCAGTTACAACCCAAATGACAGTATTCCCAGCACTCTCGGGAAGCTCCACTATAAAGTCCATAGAGATCTCTTTCCAGGGAGCAGAAGGGTCTGCTACTGTTTGTAAAAGTCCAGGATATTTTCCTTGTCTTCTCTTTGCAGCAGCACAGGTGGGGCAGCTCGCAACATAGTTTTCAATGTCCTTTTTGAGGGACGGCCACCAAAATTGTCTTTTGATGAGATGCAGGGTTTTTACAAACCCAAAGTGTCCCGCTATTTTGGAGTCGTTGCAGCGTTTCATGAGTTCCATTCTCTGGCTTGCAGGGACATAAAGCTTGTTTTCTACCCAAGCCAGTCATCCTTAAGTTGTGTCTCCTTAAATATCATCCGTGGCTTTGGGGTGGAGTTTCATCAGTACGCTGATGATACTCAGCTGTACATTTCCACCCCAGGCCACCCCAAAGAAGCCGTGGAAGTGATGACCCAGTGCCTGGAGGCTGTGTGGGGTTGGATGGGGCGAAACAGGCTTCAGCTTAACCCGGCCAAAACCGAGTGGCTGTGCTTTCCCGTGCCCCGATACAGCCAGTTAGTTCCATCACTGGCTGTGTGTGTGGGAAATTCTTGCCCCCACGGAGAGGGTGCGCAATCTGGGTGTCCTCCTGGATGTGCGGCTGTTGTTAGAAGATCATATAGCGGCCGTTGCTAGGGGGGCTTTTTGTCAGGTCCGCAGGATCTACCAGTGGCGGCCCTTTCTGGATTGGGATGTCCTTCGCACGGTCACATCCGCCCTCGTTATCTTGTCTGGACTATGCCAATGCTCTCTACATGGGGCTCCCCTTGAAGAGCACCCGGAGGCTCCAGTTGGTGCAGAATGCAGCCGTGCGGGTGGTTTTGGGGGCTCCTCGGAGCTCCCATGTTACGCCACTCTTGCATGAGCTGCATTGGCTCCTGGTAGTCTTCCGGGTGCGATTCAAGGTATTGGTGATGACCTTTAAAGCGCTCCATGGCTTGGGACCTGGGTACTTACGGGACCGCCTACTGCCGTCATCAATCTCCCATCGCCCAGTGCGCTCCCATAGGGTGGGCCTCCTTGGGGTGCCGCCGGCTGGACGGCTGGTGACTCCGAAGGGTATGGGCCTTCTCCTTGGGGGCACCCTCCCTCTGGAATGAGCTGCCTCCGGAGATGAGGACCATCCCTGACCTGTTGGCCTTCCAGCGCGCATTGAAAACATACTTATTTCATCAAGCCGGTCAGGCCTAGGGTTTTATAGGGTTAATTTGGTTTTAATGGGTTTTAATCTTTTATATTCTTGATTGAATTTTATATGGAGCCACCATATTTAATTTTTTTTAAAATATTGTATTTACATCATTTTTTAACTTTGGCTGTACACCGCCCTGAGTCCCGGAAGGGAGAGGGGCGGTATAGAAAACTAATAAATGAAATGAAATGAAATATTGACGTTGTTGTGTCTTCAGTCAGGGATGATTTTTTTTTCTCTTGTGCGTGGGTGATTGATTACCTTGGCTGCTAGTTGGGTCGGTTGGATCATTGATTTTATAACCTCAATCTTTTTGCTGTTGTATTGGGGTTTTCTGGACAGTGCATCTGCTAAGAAATTCTTTCTCCCAGGAAAATATTTGAGAGTGAAATTAAAACGTTCAAAATATTGAGCCCACCTTGCTTGTTTTTTGGAGAGTTTCCGTGGATTTCTCAGGGCTTCCAGATTTTTGTGATCAGTCCATATTTCAAAGGGGATTTGTTTTCCTTCCAGGAAATGTCTCCATGTGAGCATTGCCCACCGCACAGCATATGCCTTTCTCCCATATGGCCTATCTTTGCTCGGTTTCCGTCAGTTTCTTGGATGTATAAGCACATGGTTGTAATTGTCCACTTCCATTCTTTTGGAGGAGGACTGCCCCAACTACAACATCACTGGCGTCTGCTTGGATGACAAAAGGTTGTTCGGGATCTGGGTGCTTAAGGACCGGTTCTGCTGCGAATAGACGTTTGAGTTTCTTGAATGCTGCTTGGCATTCCATTGTCCAGATAAGGGGTTGCCTAGGTTTGGGTTTCTCCCCCCCCCCTTCGTTTTTAGCAAGTTCGTGATAGGGAGGGCGATGTTTGCAAAAGCTGGAATGAATTGGCAATAAAAGTTTGCAAACCCCAGGAAGCTTTGCAGTTGTTTGCGGGTGTGCGGTGGGTCCCAGTCCAATAACAGCTTTTACTTTCTGTGGGTCCATCTCTATTCCCTCATGGGATATTCTATACCCCAAATAGTCAATTTTCTCTTGGTGGAACTCGCATTTAGAGTTTTGCATATAGTTTAGTGTCTAAGAGTTTTGTGAGGACTGCACAGAGTAGCTTGATGTGTTCCTCCATTGTTTCCGTGTAGATTAAAATATCAAGATACACTAAAACCCCTTTATATAAAGGGTTTCATTGATCAATTGCATAAACATGGCAGGCGCTCCTTGCAGTCCAAAAGGGAGCACTTTAAATTGGTAGCATCCCAATGGTGTGTTAAAAGCTGTCTTCTACTCATCCCCTTCCTTTATTCTGATGCGGTAATATGCCTCCCATAGGTCTAACTTTGAAAATTTTTTTCCTTTCGAGAGGTGGGCTAACTTGTCCTTCATGAGGGGGAGTGGATACATATTCTCTATGCAAATGGAGTTCAATTTTTGGTAATTCACCCACAGACACATGGAGCCATCTTTGTTTTCACAGAATAACACTGGGGCAGCTATTTTTGGTCGGGCAGGTTCGATGAAGCCCCTTTTTAAGTTTGTATCGATAAATGCTCTGAGTTCTTTCAGTTCTCTGGGAGACATGCAGTACATTTGTGTTTTTGGGAGTTTAGCCCCAGTAGGATTTCGATAGTGCAATCTGTGGCTCGATGGGGTGGGAGTTCATCACAAGCTTCCTCACTAAATGCTTGGGCCAGATCCTGGTACTCATTGGGAATGTTAATGGGTTCAACCGACTGTCCGGTCATGGCCAATTCTCTGTTCTCTGTCCCTTTCTTTATCCTTTCCTCTGAGCTTTTTGCAATTATTACGTCTTTCTGGAATTGTACGGTTCCTTTCCTCCAATTTATTTTTGGATTCCATTTCTGTAGCCATGTGAGACCTAGGACTAGTGGCTCTTCCATTCCTGGGACTACAATGGATGTAAGAATCTCCCTGTGGTTTCCTAGTCTTATTTTCAATGGTTCTGTGGTAAACCTGGCTGGCTCCCCCCCCCCCCGCTATAGTTCCACCTAATTGGCAGAAAGCGATGGGATTTTCCATTTCTTTCAGTTGGATTCCCAATTTATCTGCAAGAGTGGGTTTGATTAGGCACCGGGTGCATCCCGAATCCAGCAATGCTGCAACTTCCTCCCCCTTCCCTTGGCTGGGGATAAACAGTCTCAGGGGTAGGGTGACTGGTTAAATTGGATTACTTACCAGCGGGTCGTCTTCCGGATCACTTTCGGACTGGCTCAGGTCCCCTAGGAGCATTTGGGATTCTCCCTCAGGGTTGGGGGGGGGATCAGAATCCCACATCTATTCGGCCTCTCAGGCCAGTCTCCTTTCCTTGAGGGCTGGATGTTGCGGGTTTCCCCCGATGAGTGGTCTAGCTTTCTGGCAGGAGTCTTCGAACGGCATTCTGCTACGCGGTGTTCCTCCTTTCCACACTTAAAGCAACCAGACGTTCTTGGAGTCATTGTGGATTGGGGTTTGAAAACTTCCTGTTTCCCCAGGGGTGGGGATCTTTTCCAAGACTTACCGGTGCAGTACCGGTTTCGAGTCATGTCTATCTCCGCCTTCTCTGCCATCATGTACCATTCATGCAAAAGGTTTGGGGCCCCACGGGCCAGGCAGGCAGTGTATAGATCATCATTTAGTCCATCTTTGAACCAACAGACTAGGATATCGATCCTCTGGCCAATCTACCCAGCCAGCCAGGTCACGAAATTCCTCGGTGTATTCTGCTACCGGGCGACGGCCTTGTTTTATGATTCTAATACGGTCGCGGGCTTTTGTATCGGCAAGGGGGTCCTTGAAGCGGTGGCGTAGGGCTGTCATAAAGCAATCTAGGTTTCTTAATTCTGGGGTGTTGACGTTGTGGAGCGTCACCATCCATCTGGCTGCTGCCCCTTCAAGGGCCAGGGTGATAACTCATACTTGGGACCCCTGGGTTGGGAAATCCCACCCATATTCTTGCATGTAGGTGAGCACTTGCGCCAGGAAAAATCCCAGTTTCTGGGGGTCTCCATCGAATTTTACCCCCAAGGGCAGGATCTTCCTCTGTAGTTGTATGTTTGTAGGTTGGCCAGGGTTAGTTCCCTGATCTGGGGCATTTAAGGTATGGCATACCTGGTATGGCTGCTGGTTCTTCAGCTTGTCCCTCTGCCCGCTCAACCTCCACTGGATCCGAGGTGGCGGCTTGGTTTCTCTCATTTTCTAGTTCCCTCGCTCTCCTGTGTTGTCGTCTTTGAGCATCCCCCACGTCGAGGTTCTCCAGGGCTTCCCTCATGAGGCGATTTATGTACCATCTCATTCGGTCGTCGGCCGATGGCTCCTCGTTCCATTCTTCCTGATTCGATAGGGCCTCTAGCTCCAATTTCCATCCGGGTTTACGATTTCCTCGGGTGAGGGTTACTCCCCTGGTTCTTCCATCCCAGCTCTCTCTCTTTCCTACACCTATAGACCATCGAGGCTTGGTGGAGGTTTCGCAGGCAGCCTCGCTGTCTTCAATGGGATGCATCGAATCAGTATCTGACTGGGTAATTGTCGATGTTTCTCCTCAGCATTCGGCTCCTCCTTGCTCCTTGTTGTATTCAGAAATTTTTCTTCTCTTGCAGGGTTCCCTCGGTAGAGTGAAAGATTTAAAAAAAAAAAATTTCCTCTCTGGGCAGATCTCTATTGCAGACGCTGCTTTATGTCAGGCTACAGAACTGTTTCCCATTCAATCAATAAGAATGAACTTCTGAGAACCAAACGTATCAAAAGGAATCCTTTATTGAGATAATTCCTGTAGGAGTTCAAAGCAGCTTCTGAGGTCCCTCAGGCATACAGTGATAGGTAAGGGAGTTTAGAATGTATACTTAGTGAAACAAAAGCCAATATGTTAATTCCCTTCCCAGCCTTTCTGTAGGAACGATCTTTCTCACAGTTTCCCATGGCATACCTAATTTTCCCTCCACCCCCTTTTTAGAATGGACTTTTTTTTTTGGAGATTCCCCGGAACCCCACAATCTGGAATTTTTATGATCTTCTCATCTCCTGGCTGTGCCTCTCGGAGGTGTTAGGTTCTGGCCATCTGGCTTTTCTCCCTCCATTGTATCATGTGTGGGTATACAAATTCGATATAAGGTTAAATATATTCAGGTTACATCAAGAAAGGATTTTCCCCTCTTTTCTTCTTTCACTGAAGAAATGACAGATACACGGATCTGACATATACAATATTAATAATTGATTTGACTCAGGATTACCAACCTATGCCATAAAAAAAAAAAACACCAATCAGAAGTATGACATGGGAGTGAAATAGATTTAATCATTTCCCCCTATTGCATAAATTCCAATGTCTTGTGGAAACAGAGGGTTTTCAGCAGGTGCTTGGGGGATTACTGTGAAAGGAATATTGCTGGCAGCTTTGAAGGAGGCTTGCTATGTATGCCCACTCTCTAGATCCAGAATTACTAGATAACTATTGTCTTTTTAAAGAAAGGTTGTTGAGATGTTGGTGGGAAGAAGCAGATTATTTTCAGTGAGGGTTTAGGCTTGGAATGGATTGGAGATTGCATTGGCTGTGCTAATGGATGACCTTTATCTGGACCTGGCTGAGAGAAATATGCCTACCCTTGTCTATTTACATATTTTAGTAGCCCTTGACACCTTTGAGAATAGTATCCTTCAGGGCTATCTGTGAAGGGTTGGAAGCAGAGGCACACTATTACAGTGGTTCTACTCTTTCTTCAGTGTGGCTCCACATCAATGTGGGATGAGAGAATGGTCCAGTGGCTATCCCCTTGTGAAGTGCCACAGAGGTCAGTTCTTTCTGTAGAGGCATAGGGAATGATATTGAAGGATAGCAGGAAGATTCATTACCATACCAATAACCAGACAAGAGTAACTTAAACCCATTCCAAGAAATTAACTTGAGGAAATACTTCAGAGAGGCATTTTATAATTCACATTTATTCATATAAAGGGAGAGAGGAAGAAGCACATTCAGACTTGCAAGTTTCTGTTATTATTACTGTTTCAGTAAAAGTAGTTTTAAACCTATATGGCATTGATCTCTTAATCTTGTCTACCATACATGGCTGACATCTTCCCATTTTATGTTTACTGAAGTTACTAGAAATCATCTAGTAGTTTGAGGTCCAGTATCACTTTATGCTGATGATTCCCAGGCTAGACTGGTGATGCCACTGAACTCCTAATGCATGGAAGTGGGGGCTGGATGGGAGAGAACAGGCTTAAATTGTTACTGTATGTACATCAAGGCTTTGTGTCTGCATGACTGTTTTTTTTTTTTTTTATGGAATGACATTACTCTTGGAGGAGGTCTATGACTTGGGGCTGGAGAGTGGAGGGGGGGAAACAGGGTCACAGGTGACTGTAAATTACGTATGCCAATTGGCTTCATACTGGGCAATGCCAGTATGTCGCCTGTAATAAATCCTTTGAAGTTTTTTGAAGTTTGGTTCGAGAATCATGATTTAATTAGGGCGATTGCTGGAATCTTGGTAGCAAGCCAACTCTCATAATAAATCAATATTACTGGGGTCCTGGGTCCTGGACTCTGATCACTCCCCGACATCTGGGGTGCGTTGAGAGAAACTCAGGCAGCCATGGCAGAGGGTGAGTTATTAGAAGGAGAAACAGACTTGGCTTCCAGCCAGAAGCAAACAGAAGCTGATAGCATAATTAAAGCTGGAGGTCAGCCCCAGCATAATTAAAGCTGGAGGTCAGCAGAGAAACCTGCTCCAGTGGAGAAAAGAAAACCAGCTAAGTACTGGTGGAAAAAGAAAATTCTTAAAGCCTCTCAGGCTGAGTTTCCCCAACCCCAGGCTAAAAAAGGGAGAAGGCCTTGAGTGAACTGGGAAGAGTGGATTGGATGTGGGACTGGGCACAGACCAGGACCCCCAATTCCCTGATGGATTCTCTGGAGAAATTCAGGGAGCAACTGAAGGAGGAATTTGACCAGGCCAGGCCACCATTCGGGATGACGGCCCATCATGCTGCCCAAAACAGAGGGGAGTTTTTACAGAGTCCTTTGAAGTGAGGAGAAGCAGGCGAGACCACAGCCTTCCTTCTCCACCCACCAGAAGAGTCCAAAGCTGCAGCCAGTGCCTCCTCCAAGCAGCAGGCAGCCCTATGTGAACTAGAGCTGGGAAAGAAGGCCAACCACCTTGAGCACAGGCTTACAGAGGGCAACAGGAGGAGGGAGGAGCAGTACTCAATGAACCACCCTAGTTCAGGATAAAATTTGAGGGGACCCAGAAAAGCTAGCTCTATTCCTTAACTCAGCTGAGATCCAACTAGACACCTCTACTTATTCTCCAGAGCCATGGTGAATACTATTTCTGAGGAGCTAGAGGGAGAAGCAAGAGGATGGCTAGCAACCCTCCCCAACTGCAGGACGTAGATGACTTCCTATGACTGCTAGAGGTCAGATTTGAAGAGGCAAAGGAGGACCTGTATGTGGAAGATGAGTTCAGCAACCTAAAGCAGGGAGGGCGACCCATCAAGGAACATATCCGTGAATTCAGAAGGATCAGTGGGAAGCTACTCCTTTTGCCTGAGCGGATGCCGGTTCATCTTTTCAGAACAATGCCGGCATCGACGAGGACAGAGACTACATCGTCAGATAGTGGGGCCTGGGTGAGCTGGCCCCAATTGTCTGGGCCCTCCCATCCCTATTTTCGATCTGAGACGTCGAGAACACGACCGGCTGGTCGTCAGAGGACAGGACGAATTGTTTACACTTCAGCAGAATTATGGGCCCTCAGGGGAGTTCCCCTGTCCCTGAGATGGCCCTCCGGCCTTTCGATGGCATTCCTTGATGACGGATTCCACTGGGATCCCGAGAGGTGGCACAGTCAAGGGAAGAGCGCAAGAAGTTATTCCTGCTTGTATTCTTTTATTTCTAAATTTTTAGTGGGGTTAGGTAGGGAAACCAGACTGGGTTTGGGGGACAACCCAGATGAGACAAGGGCCAGACCGAGGGTTGGGTGCGACCAGGAGGTCCTGGGAGCGGGGTTGGTTGGATCGAGGATGGGGGCTTCTTTTCGGGGGGAGAAGGGGATGGCTATTAGCACGGTTAGTGGGAGAGGCAGGTATGGCGTTGACAGGGGGCCGTATTATGTTATGGGAGCCCGCCCCCATTATTGACGTATGGTGGCGTGCTCCGACCCCCAGGTCATCTCCCATTCCCTAGGTTGTCCGAATGATCCGGCACTGGGCCTTCGGCTGATGGTTTGTAATGCCAGGTCCGTTGTTAAGAAAGCCTCCCTTATCTCCGATTTGATCATTGATGCGGGGGCGGACCTGGTGGGTGTTACTGAGACCTGGCTGGGCTGTGAAGGGGGTGTTCCCCTGGTAGAGATGTGCCCAGCTGGGTTTCAGGTTTTCCATCAACCGAGGGCCCAGGGGAGGGGTGGGGGGGTTGCAGTAATTATTAAGGAAGATCTATATCCTAGGGAATCCACTGTTCCTCAGACGACCGGATGTGAATCCCTTTTTGTGAAATGTGGTTCCGGGGTTCAGATGGGCCTATTGATCACATACCTGGCTCCCTGCTATGTGACAACGGCCCTGCCTGAGCTCCTCGAGGTCATAGCCGGCTTGGCGGTTGAGACCCCCAGGCTTATGGCCATGGGGGATTTCAACTTGCCTTCAGCTGGCGGTACCTCGGGGATAGCCCAGGAGTTTTTGGCTTCCATGACAGCCTTGGGCCTGACCCAGTTAATTAGGGACCCCACTCACATTGGGGGTCACATCTTGGACTTGGTTTTTGTCTCTGGACAGTGGCAGGATGATCTAGGTGTAGGGGAAGTAGTTGTTGAGCCAGTCATGGTCTGATCATTCACTCCTTGGGCTCGACTTCCATACTGCACCCCCTCGTCGCAGGGAGGCGGAGCCGATACGATGGTTCCGCCCCAGGCGCCTGATGGACCCGGATAGGTTCCTGACGGAGCTTGGGCCATTTCCCGGTGCTCGGACACACGACCCGGTTGAGGACCTACCTGGTCGCCACCTGGGATAGGGTGGCGGCTGGTGCCCTTGATCGGGTTGTGCCCTTGCGGCCTCTGACCCGATGCCGATTCCAACTGGCTCCCTGATTTTCTGAGGAGCTGAGGAAGATGAAGCGGAAAAGACACTTAGAGAGTGGTTGGAGGACCACCCGCTCCGGATCTGACCGAACACTATTGCAGTCCTATATTGGGACCTATTTAGTGGCGATAGAGGCGGCGAAGCGCTCTCACTTCTCTGCCCTAATTGCGTCCGCGGAGAATCGCCCAGCCGCCCTTTTTAAGGTGACCCGCTCCCTCCTAAAGGTGGAAGCGCGGGATGAATCTCTACAAGGGCGGGCTGCGGATTTTTCAAATTTTCTGCAGGACAAAATCGCTCAGATCCGGGATGGGTTGGACTCTGATTGGGCAACTCCGGACGGGGGGATGGGGGTGGAGTTCGGTCAGGTTATCTGGGGGGAGTTTGATCCTGTGACCCTCGAGGATGTGGACAGGATGCTGGGTGGGCTTAATGCCACATGTTTATTGGACCTGTGTCCCTCTTGGCTGGTTTTGGCCGCCTGGGAGGTGACACGAGGTTGGTTCCAGGATATTATAAATGCTTCCTTGAGTGAGGGGTTCTTACCTCCTGCCTTGAAAGAGGCGGTGGTGAGACCCCTCCTCAAGAAACCATCCCTGGATCCGACCTTATTGTCTAATTATCGTCCGGTCTCCAACCTTCGCTTTATGGAGAAGGCTGTTGAGAGTGTGGTGGCACAACAGCTCCCCTGGCACCTGGAGGAATCATCCTATTTGGATCCATGCCAATCAGGCTTCAGGCCTGGGCACAGCACGGAAACGGCATTGGTCGTGTTATTGATGATCTCTGGAGGGCCCGTGACAGGGGGTTTTCCTCTGTCCTGGTCCTATTAGATCTCTCAGCGGCCTTTGATACTGTCGACCACAGTATCTTATTGCGGCGGCTGGGAGGGTTGGGAGTGGGAGGTACCGTGTTACGGTGGTTCTCCTTCTTCCTCTCCGACCGCTCACAATTTGTGTTGGCAGGGGGGCAGAGATCGACCTCAAGGCCCCTGATTTGTGGGGTACCTCAGGGGTCGGTGCTCTCGCCCCTCCTGTTCAACATTTATGCGAAGCCGCTGGGTGAGATCATCCATGGCTTTGGGGTAGAATCCCATCAGTATGCTGATGATACTCAGTTGTACTTTTCTACCCCGGGCCACCCTAACGAAGCCGTGGAAGTGATGACTCAGTGCCTGGAGGCTGTGCGGGGTTAGATGGGGCGAAACAGGCTTCAGCTCAACCCGGCTAAGGCCGAGTGGCTGTGCTTTCCGGAGCCCCAACACAGCCAGCTTACTCCTTCGCTGGCCATGGGGGGGGGGGGGGGAATTCTGGCGCCCACGGAAAGGGCACGCAATTTGGGTGTCCTCCTGGATGTACGGTTGTCATTAGAAGATCATATAGCAGCCGTCGCCAGGGGGGCTTTTTGTCAGGTCCATAGGATCTAGCAGTTGCGGCCCTTTCTGGATCGGGACGCAGTTCGCACCGTCACATCTGCCCTCGTCATCTCCCAGCTGGATTATGCCAATGCTCTTTACATGGAGCTCCCCTTGAAGAGCACCCAGAGGCTTCAGCTGGTGCAAAATGCGGCCGCGCGGGTGGTTTTGGGGGCTCCTCGGAGCTCCCATGTTACACCACTTTTGCGTGAGCTGCATTGGCTCCCGGTGGCCTTCCGGGTGTGATTCAAGGTGTTGGTGACCACCTTTAAAGCGCTTCATGGTTTGGGATCTGAGTATTTATGGGACCACCTGCTGCCACTGTCAGTCTCTCGCCGACCAGTGCGCTCTCATAGAGCGGGCCTCCTTGGGGTGCCGCCAGCTGGACGGCTGGCGACACCGAGGGTTCGGGCCTTCTCTTTGGGGGCCCCCTCCCTCTGGAACGAATTGCCCCTGGAAATGAGGACCGTCCCCGACCTATTGACATTCCGGCGTGCACTAAAAACCTACCTATTCCATCTAGCCGGTCTGGCCTAGAGTTATGTGAAATGGTTTTAAATTCGGTTTTTAAATGGTTTTTAACTTTTTTAATTCCCCACTTTTAACTCTTAAAGCCAATCTATTTAATTCTTTTAATTTATTTTAAATTATTGTATTTGTATTTATAAGTTTTTATCTGGCTGTGCCCCGCCCTGAGTCCTTAGGGAGAGGGGGCAGTATACAAATTTGAATAAATAAACAAACAAACAAATAAATAAACAAGCCTAGATAAGCAAATTAGCAAAGTTACCGCTATTGGGACATCCTGAATCACCTTTCTGAGTGGTTCCGAGTGACCATAAAAGTTGACAGGGCATTACATGCTAACGATATGAGAAAGCTGCCGGAAACCAAAGAGAGAGGTCAGCCAGACCAGAGAACACCCAGCCAACAAGGAACCATAGCACCACAACTGATCCCAAAACCAGCCCTCCTACAAAGCCCAATTAAATGCTGTTGATGTGGGGGGATGAGTCACATGGCAGTGGCATGCGCAACCCCAGGCCTGAAACCAAGGCCAGAACCACCACCCAGAGCACGACCGGAACGAGGCCCCAGGCGAGCCACCAAGGCGTCCCAGAAGACCCTTCAGGTTGCAGAAGTCCCTCCCCACCCAGCCAAAGGGGGGGACCCCCCAGACAACAATAACTGGTCGCCTGATTCCTATGACAGCGAGGATGAGGGCGAAAATGACCCAATACGATTCACAGCCCCAAAAACAGGGATTCAGAGGACTTTCCAAGCCCTAATAGATTCAGGCTGCACTAGATGCCTGATCAACCTAACCATGGTCCTGAAACTGGGGATCAGAGTGAAACGGCTGGCCCACCCGATCTGATTTGAACAGATCGATGGGTACCTATTGGGAGGGGCCCATGCCACTCACTTAACCAAACCAGTGAAACAATTCAATTCGTAGTGGCCCCCAAAATGACAGATGCAGTCCTACTGGGACTCTCCTAGCTAGACAAGTGGGGCCCAACCATCTGGTGGCAGGGGGCAGCCGCAGACTGAGGATATCAAAGGGACCCCAACTCCCTCCTCACCATCAAATAAAAGCACTGCCCACGTAATGCTCATCCCATATACATATCTGCATTATTCCTCAGTGTCCTATGAACAGTGAAATATTTTCTCTTTAAAATTTTCTCTTCTAAAAGTTTCTCAACTAAATGTCCGGAAGCAATTTTCAAGTCTCAAATATCGAAGTAGCTATTTACAAGATCATGTAAGCATAAGGGAAAGGACCGGCAAATAATATATAAGGATGACCTATTCCTGATTGCATTTTAAGCATTCTTCTCTATTTTGCAATTATGGGGATAAACTGAAATCTCACTAAACTGAAAAACAACATAAAAGATATCAGGTCAATATAAAAACATTTTTGCATGTAAGAGTGACACCTATTGGTCAATTTAGAAATGTTTAAGTGACACACATGTACAAACTTCATACTTTCATGAAGTGATATTTATTAAATGGATTAATGCATAATTTTACAGCAAGCCTTTCCCCTCTCCACAAACTCCTTAAAGGGTAGTTTTTAAATGTTCTGATCAATTCTTTTCATTAAAACAGTCTGTTTATTCAGATTCATATCACAAGGCATTTTGTTACAAGAATTCATAGAAAACTCTAAAGTGGCTTTCAGTAATGTCAGCTTTCATAGTGGCCTCCATAAAACATTAAAAAAGCAATACATGTAATTAAGTCACATCCTATAATACACAACTTAAATAGCATAGCAAAATATTGGGCAGTTTATACAAAAATAATAAAACTATTGATTATAAACTGGCTATTTCAGCAGTAATGTGGGAGACAGTACAATAGGACTACAATATGACAACTAGCATTCTTCAGCTCATCTTACTTTCTAGAAATATTTGGGGGCTTGGCTATTGAAGACTATACAGTAGTATTTTTGTAATTAGAGCATATATATAGCTTCACATTTCAGCTTCAGTGAATGTTGTCTTGTATTTGGCTATTGTCCCAATACATTTTTTAAAGAAAACATTTAATCTGAAGCAAAGAAAGGTGTGCTTCAATCTTGCATCCTTCAGTATAAGAAAACAAATATGCAGCACTGATATCATTTGATCTTAAGTAACCAACACAAACTAAGATAGACAAATATTAGATATGGAAACATTCTTTTTTTTGAACTTTTAGTTGCCTTTCCCACTTAATTTGGATTTTTTTCATGGACAGTCTAAGCACTGTAAATACCAGGGATATAGCTAAAAGAATACCATAACCATAATATTAGTACTAGATAAATGTTACATAGAAACATTTGGCAAACTCCCCCAAAATTAAAATAAACATTCTGAACTAAGTGCTTGACAAATGTGTATATGTGTGTGTGTGTGTGTATGTGTGGTGTGTGTGTGTATTCTATTGCTAAGCAAAATGGTGATTAACTGACTTGTGCCTGATTTTACTTCCTTTTTTGCCACGGTTAAGTGTCATTAAGCAAATCCAACTTCCCCTATTGACTCTGTTGGTTGGAAGCTGGCAGGGAAGGTTGCAAAGGGCAGTCACATGACTCAGGTATGCTGCCAACTGTCATAAATTCATGCTGGTTTCCAAGCACATGAATTCTGATCATGTGACCATGGGGATACTGTGACAGTCATAAGTGCGAAGACTAGTCACTTTTTTCCAGTGCCATAGTAACTTTGAATGGCTGCTAAGCAAATGGTTGTAAGTTAAGCACTACCTGCAATGAGGCTAGTTTTCTACTTAATGTAGCATATGTCCATGAATTCATATTGTAATAAATTTGGTAGTTTTTGAAGTACTCCCCCGAATCTTTGCTTCACTTCCAATATTCTAATAGTTTTGTAAATAGATTCTCAAAGAGCCCTTGCACTGTAAACCCTATTGAGAAGGAATAATCAAGTTAACTAATAACTGAATAACTTATATAAAGAAAGGAGAATATTCTTACTTTTTCAGTAATAAGAGACCAAAATTTTTAACAGTGCCAACTATTATGTCACCAAATAAATTCTATAAAATAAAATAAGAAGCAAATTTATTAAGATGGTGTTTTAACCACTTGTCTTTTTACATGACTTCCTTTAAAATGTAGCAATATTGGGCAAAGGAAAGCCAATATTTCTGTCTGAATCTGTGTTTGTAATTTTAGATTTGGACTTACACATCAGAAGCAAGTATACTTACACATCAGAAGCAAGTGGGCAGAGACACTTCAGGAATTTGAATGACATGCTTGAAAAAGCAAATGCTTCAGTTTAAATCTGCAAACAGGACCACTGCCTATCTCAAGTTTGAGGTGCTTTCCTTCTACAACTCAACAGTGCATCCTGAAATTGGATATACACTTGAGCCGATAATAGGCATTCTGTAGTTCTGGCAAAGTAATGACATTGATGAAACTGGAATAAGCAATGGCATCTGTGGAAAAGGTTCACTGAGGGCTACTAGAGCCCAAGCTTTCACTCTCTCTTGCCTTTGGTTTCAACGTACATCCTTTTGTGTTGACCAAGAAGCACCCAATACTTTGGCTACAAGTTTCTGGAAGCACTCTGGAACTCATTTAAAAAAACTTCAGCATTTTCAAGTATTTAAACTGCACCCCCTAAGATTAGCCCTTTTCAGTTTAAATGGCAGAGCACTTACCCAATTGATGGAAAATACAAAATGACTGCTGCCTCCTCTAGAGCAGCAATTATAGCAAGCATGGCTCATTGCAGAGAATCTAGCCAATTCCCCCCAGAAATTGTTATTTACAAAACTGGGCACAATTCAACATGAACTCCAAATTCAAGATACGGTTTCATTATTTCCCAAGGTCTTTGCAATTTAGATTCCACCAACTATGATTCCTCTGATGTTTGAATGGACTTAGGGTAGAAGAAAAAAAAAACAATAACAAGGATATCTAACCTAGATTGTTCAACACTTTTTATCTCAAAATTGCTTGTTCAAATTCCTTTTGTTACTCTAGGGTGGGGATGTCAAACTGGCAACCCAGAGGCCGTATGTGTCACATGCAGGCCATGCCCACCCCGACTCCACAAAGGCAAAAAACATCACGATACATCACAAAACGTCACGTGATCAAGTTTGACACCCATGCTCTAGGCCCTAGGGGGAAAGAGATGAAAGCCATATATGAAATTCCTTTGCAAAAAAGAAAGCAAACCAAATTACTGACTTAGTTTTAGGCTAGATCATTATATATGGTTCAAAATTAATTTTAAGTTTATCAGATACTTTCAAATTACCAAGGAAAAATAAAAGATATTATAGACTATTCTTTATCTTATAATTTATTAATAAAATTAATATTTTAAAAATTGCAACAGAGAACTGAATAGTATTAACTGGAAAAAGTAATAAAAAATATACAAGAATGGTAACAATGAATCAGAAATTGTTCTTCATGATAATCATTTGATGAAATAGGCTCTATAACATTTCTACTAATGCTTTGTTAAAAAACAATCATGAGAAAAAAATACAACAGAAGAAGTGCTTAGAGATGCAGCAGTTCTGCAAGGACTTACTGCTAGAATATCACAAATAATGTGGATGCATTGGCTTTATTGTTGGTGCGCGGGGCATTTGCCAAGACTTCAAGCGGACCCAACTGGCAACAGCAATTTCCTGGGATTCATCAAATCACTTAGAAAGCCTGGCTAACTTCGCCTGCTAAGGAGACAGTCCTGAACCTCTTTGAATTTGTGTGTTGGGGGGGGGGGGGTGAGGGCTGCTGTGAGGGTGAAGCCGTTGTGAAAGAACCTTGAAACGAATGTGGAGGTGGTTCTTTTTGGACATGTCTCAAACGAAGCCAACACATTGGTGGAACTTTTCAGTTATCAAAGTGAGGATACTAGCAACAGTAGGATCAGTGGAGGAAGTTCTCTGTTAAGTGGACCTCAGCTCGTTTATAGAGAATTCAGTCAAACCCTGAGAAGGAAACCAAGCAGTGTGAAATGAATTTTTCTTACACCTAGCCTAGAGATAAGTTGTGCTCCCCATACTACCTACTACTACAGTGAATCAGTCATTAATAAGTCATCTAATTGATGATAGAGGATTTTCTCTTAAAACTAATGCGGCCTTTGATGAACCATTGGAAAGTAGTTCTTATTGGAGTGAGGATCTTTTATTGAGAAGGAGAAGAGGTACAGGGGGCATCAAGTCCAATAAGAAAATCAATGGATTAGGAGACAGGAAGACATATGACACCTATGGTTCTTCATCTGGTTCTTCCTCTGAGGATGACTACATAGGTGGTTCTTCCATGGACCAGAATACATCCAGTTTTGGATTCAAGAGTGTCCTCTTCAAAGTAGGGTCCTTTTTTAGGTGGTCCTTTCAGCCCCAAGACAGTTCTTTGATTTGTTATACTGGTGGATGGGGACCATATGGTATTGTATAACAACTACAGACTCTCTCCTGGATGTCTTCATTTTAATACCCAGTGCTATCTGCACCAACGCTGCACAGCAATAAATACAACAGGGCAAATCAAGGAGCTCAGGAAGCAAGAAATCAAGGTAATTAGTCCAGAATGCCAGAAGGAATGCAAGGACCGTTGGAAAGTTCAAACATCAGCATGCAACACTTCAGGAACTGTGTTTGTTCCCAACAAATACCCCTCTTCACAGTGTCTCCTTAAGTCTCATTCCCCAGGTATTCCTTGTGAAGATGGGAGGGGCACTCTTCTCCCAAGTAGCTTGCTCAGTCTGTGCTGTTGACACCTTCTCTACACCCTCTGAGCTCTTGGATTGGGAGTGGGTGGTCCTTGCTCCTCGCCTGAGCTCTTTTTTTCATGTTCATCCTGCGTATAATCTGTCCTAATCCTGAAAGTCCCTGGCCTTCTCCATTTTCTTCCAAAGACAACAAAGTGCCCCCTCAATCTCTGTCAGCTCAGGTTCCAGCTCATTTTCCCCAGCAGATTCAGGCTTTGATAGGGGCATGACAATAATGTTGTTTATGCTTCTGCTTTTGCTCCTGAGCTGTGTTGGTTATGATGCCTGGTATTTTTATCCCTTTGGGCTCCAACCTTCTGTTTTTGAGGGGGAACATGAAATTATTTCCCTCTGGCACCAAGAAATGAGAGAGACTGCTGTATTTTCTGAGGCCCAGTAACAGGCTTTGTCTTGGCTCCAGGCGCTGGAAAGATATTTTGAGACCCTGAAAACTGCAGCTTCTATGCTAGAATTCCAGAAAAGAAAGAACACAGAAGGTGCCACCCTATCACATGAGGATATCCTGGTGCTTCTGGATAAGCTGATGATTCAGCAAGAGGCAGTGATGAGAGAGAAGCTTGGATCAGACATAGATCTTCATCTCCAGAATAAGTTGGATGTTTTCTAATCCCAGGTGCAGAAGGATTTTGACAGTCTCCTGAAGAAAGTCTTTTAGACTTCTGAGATGGAGACTTGGATGCTTGAGAAGACAGCTCAGTGACAAAGCTCCATAAAAGAAAGCCTAATGAATATTTTTTGAAAGGAAATAGACAAATTGGAGGAACATTTATCAAATCTGAAAAAAGAATTTGTGACTTTAGGTTCTGATCAGAAGGCATTATCATGACAAGTGGAATCTCTTCCAGGGCAGATCAAAGAAATGTGAGAAGATGTGGAAATTCAGCTTCCGACATGGTTTAGCCAATTTCTGTCCTGATCTAGAGAGGATAAAACTGGAAAACGTTTTGTCCAGCATGAAGAATTACAGGAGCAGCTATGCAAATTGAAGCACAAGATTCTTGCCAAGATCTTGAAGAACCAAGAATTGTCTGTGCAGGATGTTGAGATCACCCTTCATAAAGAAGGAATTACACGATTGACTGAGGAGCAAATTCATCATATTGTGAATGATGCCCTGAAGCACTACAGTGAAGATCACATTGGAATGGTTGATAATGCACTTGAATCTGGAAGGGCCAGTGTAATCAGTACCTGGTGTTCAGAAACCTACAAGACCTGGAAATTGTTGGGCCTTCCAAGGCTCCCAACGTTTTGCTGTCATTCGCCTTTCAAACAGGATCCATCCTACTGCTGTGATGTTAGAGCATATGTCCAAGTTGCTTTCCCCCAGTGGGACCATTCCCAGCGCCCACAAGGACATTGTGGTCTTTGACTTAGAGGAAGAAGGGCATCCAGAAAGCATTCTCTTTGGGAAGTTCACATACAATCAAGATGGGGATCCTATCCAAACATTTCACTTTCAGGACATAGACAGGCAGGCACCTGGTGGAGCGAAGAGTTCTCAGCAACTGGGGCCATCCAGAATAACATATATTTATTGTTTCCATGTGCATGGGAAGCTGGGCTCATAGCGTCTTCTTGCACCACTAGTTCAAAAGTCACCAACCTCAAGATCTGACTTCAGCTTTTGAAAAGCAGCTGTGAAGCAGTGCCAGGAAGGCAAGCAATTTGGATAAAGGGAAGTGCTTTTTCAATAAACACTTTTCAACTGATCATTTGCTAGCAGTATAATTTTAAGGAAGACATCACCTCTATAACTGTGTAAAGTTAACTTAGAGCAAAATGTTCATAATACATCATATTTGGGGAAATAATATTATAAATTATGTTTTTTAACTTTTAAACTTGGACCATTGAACTATATAGATGTGAAACAAGTAAAATAATAGCCACATCCTACAATCGTTGTCAATATATTCTGATACACCTAATACCAAACAGATCTAAAATGGAACTGAACTACTTTCAGAGACTTTTCCTTGAACCAATATTCCCTTCTTTCTTTTTCTTCTTAATTATCTGCTTTTCATATTTAAATAAAAACTAGAATGCTTAAGAAAACATCTCATGCTTCCTGTTTTTGAAAAGTAGGGGAAAGCATCTGTCCAAAAAAAGTTTAGAAATAAGACCCACCTCTTCCCTGACCCTTTGGATATTTGAAAATAAAAAGAAAGCAGTCAAATTGGGCCCATTCAGGCTAATGAACATCTAGGCAATTCACTTTTCAAAATAAAGCTTTCTTTTCTGGTATACCCTTTTGGACTATAGCACTCTGGGACAGTTGGGAGGGTATTTAAGTCCCACAAATTTCCTCTTGGTCCTGAATATTGCTACCTTGAGAAATCAATTTGAGAAGTGTAAGAGATGAAGCTCCTACAATGTTTTTTCCACACAAAAATTTCTAAACTTGTTCTTTAAGGTTGAGATTTAGGGACTTCACAGCAATTTAGGTGGATATCTTAAAACTTGACTTAAGAAGCTTGATTTAAGCAAGCCATAGATTCAAGCATGTAAAACTGCTAACTCAAGATGCAAATGTTGCTAAGAAAATCTAATTCTAAGAATAGTTGTACAATAAAAAACAAGCTTAAATGAAATATGGTAAGGCTACAACTTTCTGTAAACATGTTATTGCATGATTCTAGGACAAAGTTCTAAGAAAACTGGCAGCCAAGCTGTAGGTATACTATGACTAAGAATAAAGGCAACATACTTTTAGAAAGACAATAAATAATAGAAAGAGGTAACTTTTAAAATTATTTAAAGTGGCCATAAGAGGGTGAAAAATAGTACTAGAATAAAATTATTTCACTCAGAACATTGTCATGTTAGGTGCTATGTTGTATGTATGTATGAATGTATGTATGTATGTACATATGTATGAATCTACCTGCCTGCATAGCAATTGGGTTCAAGCTATAACAAGTGTTTATACTAGCTTTAATTTAAGCAAATACCCCTACCTATTTTCAAGATAATGACTCAGAGGTTGTAATACTCATGCACATTTATGTATGGCTCTATATATCTGTATCATGGGCGTCCAACGCACTGAATGAAGAGGAATCGTCCTGGGCTGCATATAAAATATATAATTAATGTATATAAATAACAAACTTACTTTATTTTTTAATATTTTTATTATATCTTGTGGGGCTCATTACTAGCTGTCCAGGCTGCAGGTTGGACACGCCTGTTCTATATGACTCTTTATATTGGGTGATTTCCAGAAGCGTTGGATTACAACTTCTAAGATTCCTGGTCAGAACAGCCAAAGACTATCATATTCTAGATCTAGAAGAATAATTAATGAAAAAAGAAGAGATGAACTGGATCCTTCATTAAACTCTTATATGGTCAATCAGATATAGGCAACCTAATGTCAATACTAAGGTAAATCATGTTAACTGTGACGATAACCAAGGCATAAAAATCAAGAAATTAATCCAGGTTTTAGCTTTTCCACTTAAAAAATGCCTGTACAGAATGTGTTTAAGGTAAATTACAAAGATGAGGCAAAAATGTATTTCCAGCAATCATCAAAAGGAAAAATATACATAAATACTATTATTTAACTGACAAATTGCATAAACTATACCATAAGAATGACAGCCAGCCACACAAATGCATACACAAAGGGCTACATCCAACCACCCATAAGCATATGCAAGAAATTTTTATCTTTTATCTATGCTCTCCTTCCTCCATGCCATACCCCCCTTCAATTCTGCTCTGTTTTTATACTTCTAATTCTCACATGCATCTTGGTTTGGTGAAAATAAACCATAAATTACCTATCCAAGGTAGAACTTTCTTTACCCTGTAAATTTCCTAACTGAAAATACATTTAATTAGTATCACATTAATCAGGAGGATAACTGTTGATTTCTTACATCTCTTAAACACTGTCTTGATTAAAACATTCCCAACCTATGTCATTCATTATACGAAAAAAAAATTAAATTTATAATTTGGAAGTATGAACGTTAAAAGATTTGTTCTTTTCAGCTTTTTTTAAAAAGGAGGGGAAAAATCATGCATTAACTCTAATCTTAGAGCACATATACTGATAGATAAAAGCAGTTGATTATGCTTGCAGAATTCATGGTTAGAAACCACTGGCTGCCAAATTACCAGATTAAACAGCTTTGACATTTTTAACTCCAAAAAGAAGAATATATTGTAGAAATGGAAACACAAAGTATATTATGAACTACAGACTATTGCACATTTCAACATAATACAAGTGTAAAATAGAAAGTATGAAAGAAAATACACTTGTTGCACAGAAACATACAAATGATTTGTGCACACAATTCAAATCATGAACAGTGGATGCCACCATAGTCCATTGGCTTTGCTGTTTAGTGACCTTTAGAAACTGGTCCAGACTGATTATCAGCAATACATTTTTTTGTTTTTGATTTTTAAAAAAAATATTTTGAGACCACAATATTTGATACATACATATATAATTCTGTGGTCAAGGACGAACATATGTTGTTTTGCAATTCTAAATAAAAAGTGCAAAAATGTAAAAAAAAAAACAAAAACAAAATTATGGAAGCATAAGCTAAAAATTGCCTGCATAGATGAAATCTATTTAAAGCAAGTTCTTGGTAAGGAGTACTGACAGAAGAAAGCAGGATTTTTTAATATATATATAAAATGTCTTCTGCATGTTCATTAACAGAATGCAATAGTGTCAGTTGTGTAAGCTTTTAAACAATTCACAGACAGTTCACTCCTGCATCTTTAGACACCATAGTTGTTGCAGTACCTCCTTCTCCAAGGTAAACAGCTGTGCTGGACTTAGAACTAACCATCCTGTCAACCCCATTGTTGTTAATCTCACAATCCAGGGGTTCTGTGGAGATGACCCATGTTGAAGGGCGCCATCTCTTTAGGGAATAAGGCGTTTTCACACGTTTCTTGATCTTTTCGCCTGAGCCAGATTTCCCCTCAAGAGATGATTCACCCACTAAAAAGAAAGAATAGACAATGTTACTACACAGACTGAAAAACCTAAAAACAAAAAGAGCAAAATCCTGTGATAAGCAGTAGAGGATAACTATTATTTAATCATATACTGCATTCAATCAAAGTATAATAATTAAAATGAAAGATTAAGTGATTTACTATCTAGGTTTATTATCATCATCATCATCATCATCATTGTTTGTATTATTGTCACAAGTAAACACTTTAAGGCATTATTTTGGACTTATTCTTGAATGGCAGATCTCAGCAGAATAAACACGACATTTAAAGTATACAGTGGGGTAAAAAAGTATTTAGTCAGCCACCAATTGTGCAAGTTCTCCCACTGTAAAAGATGAGAGGCCTGTAATTGTCATCATAGGTATACCTCACCTATGAGAGACAAAATGTGAAAACAAATCCAGACAATCACATTGTCTGATTTGGAAAGACATCTATCAAGCAACGGAAGGTTTACTCAAGCCTTGAAAGCATTCTGTTTCATGCAACTCGAAAACACTGATATGAGATTTCCCTTGCTAATTCTTTGCGTTTCAGAGGACTCTATTATAACACAGGGAATGTATAACAAGCCAAAGATCAAATGTTTGGAAATAAAATCAGTTTTCCTAAAACATGTTCTTGAAGCCACAGCTCTTAGAAAAAAATAAAGCCTGCACAAATTATTTTTAGATCCCATAAGCATAAGCACATATTTATGCTTACAAGATGAAAGGATATGCTTTGCTGGGAAGAACAAAGATAATTTAACTGAGCTATGAGGCAGGCAGCAATGGAACAAATACAGAAATGGACATATACTTTGTTCCAGGAGGCGGGGAGGAAAGGGTGCACACAACAACTTTCGTCACTTAAAATCAACATGCTTAATTCTGAAAATAATTTTGCCAAGATTTACTGACGTATTCCAGTAGAACTCACACTGAATATTACACCCATCCAAAATATTTGTGGCAGAAAGATCCAGGGAGTTAGGCCTCTGTACTCTTTTAGTGTGGGTCAATCCAGAAGCTGGTGCTGTTCTCTGGCTGCTTTGGGTAGAAACACCTTGCTCTAGACACAGGTTACTGTTGTTGTTGTTGGTATTTGTCCGGCCATTATCTAGTGACCGGTCTCTTCTATCTACCAGTCGATCGAGGATGCCCTCATCATGGCTCACTTGCTGCTCCCTTCTTAATAATGGCTCATGTTCATCAGGACTTGAATTGATATTCAGACGACTATCTTCTCCACTGAACTGATGTTGCAACATTTCTTGGGCTCTAGTTGTTTGGCCTGATGGCACTGTCCCATTGACATAATGTGTTGACACAGTATGAGAGTTTGTTGTATGGCTCCTCCCTGCCACTTCATTTGTGGTAACTGTTACTAAATGAGGTTCTGCAGCATTTATAGTATTCATCTTGGCAACTCCAGTTTCTACTTGCTTCAGGTTTGATTTGTGCTTCCCTCCAAATTTCAGCCGATAATCCTTTGTTGAATTTTTGGTGTTTAAGGGTAGGCTAGTAGGCCTCTTTGGGAGGTTCTGCTGTTTGGGAAGAGGATAGACCTGAGCAGGCTGAACATCTGGAATTAGGCATGCTTGGCCATTTCCAACTTGCATGAAGTCCTGTTGTCCATTTGCTTCTACTGCCAATTTTATCAATGGGTACAGCAAACTGGAACTAGTGTTGCTTAGTGGATCTGGCCCACTGAACTGCTTAAGAGAATGTTCCATTAGGTTTTCATCAGAGCTTTCTTTTAAGTTTTTATCTACTTCTTTTGGATCCAGCTTGTTAGTTTCCAAGTCCTCCTCTGTTAGCTGCAGACAAACAGGAGTTGACCCACATGATTGCATGCCATTTGCAGCACAAATGTTTGTTTCACCTGAATAAGGCATTTCAGATATGGTGGTCATGCCAGTGTTTGGAGTAAGGCCAGTTGTGTTTGTGGTGGTAGTGTTGGTTGACCAGCTGGTAACACTAGTCTCAGGGCTTGGAATACGAGCTTGTGCTTGCTGCCGCTCATAGTTAATAGAATTTCTGTTCTTCTCACCAACTGTCAGTGGTGTGCTGGATGCTGAAAGTTCAGATGAAATGTTCTTCACTTTGTTATCACTGTGATTAATTGAATCCTCAATGAAAGATGAGGAAGAATATTCTTGATATGGTCTGATCTTTGTCATTCGTCTATGGTGTGACAGGTTTCTTTAGGAAAACAAAAAGACAATTGGATTAAGAGTACTTACATAATGTTTCATGTTAAAAGTATTTCAATGCAAAAAATGATATTTTAACCAAGAAGTATAATGACTGAGGGACTGTACAAATGGGATCATTTCTATAGTGCTGATATTTCACAGGTTTCCATACAAGCTCCTCGATAGTTCTCCCTTTCTCTTTAGATGTGGCATGCCTATCATGGTTATTATGATTTTTAAAAACCAGTTACCCCATTTCCAGTAATGTTATTAACACAGTTTTTTAAGACATTAGAAGGGTATTTTGCAAATGTCCTTTGTTTGGGATATAGAGACAAACAAAAATGGTCTATGGGCTAGTTAATTTAATCATTAGAAAAGATGGCAGTTGCCATCTTCTGAAACAAGAAAACCTTCTGAAGTGGTTCTTAGATACTTTGGTAATGTTGATCAAAAGAGAGATTGAAGTTTTGATCCTTTATAGAATTCAAGTTACTGGAAATGAGAAAGAGAGGGGGGAAAAAAACCTAGTCTTTTTGGGGTACCTTGGAATTTGGAGATTATGATATGGACCTTCTAAGAAAAGGTTAAGCCTATAGGCAGGCAAGCAGACAGAACTAAATACCGTTCATTTTGCATAGCTGTAGACATAGGGTTAACAGTTGGACTGACGGATTTATTCCTCTCCCAAATCATCATGAGTTCAGCCATCCTCTCTTCAGCACACTGGGCTGTCAGCCGAGCTTCAGCATCTTGATCCCAGCAATCTTCGATTGTCTCTTTCAGTGATCTCACAGCCTACCAAAGAAAACAGGATGACATTTTCTCATTTTTAATCTTTTGTTCTTCAATACCACAATTGGATTGTGTACGATTATTAAGAACATGCAGGTCTAGGAAGAATAGTATTATATAAGACCAAAGGCTTATCCATTCTAATATTGTTTCCCAAGACAGCTTACTTGATATTTAAGAAAAATCTGGACATTGGACAAAAAAATGTTCTCTTCAAATATTATTTCCTTGACATTGACATTCAAAAGTATGCTACCATTGATCATGAAGAGTTCATGACTAGTTGTCACTAATGTGACAAAACTCTTCAAACAAATAAGTAATGGTATATTTGTTGTTCAATTGTTAAGCCATGTCCAACTCTTCACAACTTCAAATAATATATTGGAAAACTGCCTGTTTCCCATTATTGATCAATGTATAGCTAGCATTTTACATTACAAAAATGTAAGTCACCATAGCATACTTTATTTTTTCTCTTTTGCATTTAAATGTTTATTACAGCACTTAAAATTTCATAATAATAGTGCTTTATTTCTACCTTCACATTTCAATAACGTCAACTTAAAAGAAAAAGCAGCATAATTTATTTTTTTATTTTTCTTACCAAGCTATTCTCTTTCCAGGCCTCTGGGAATTTGGGTCTTTGTTTTTCTCTAGAAACAAGGACTTGCATATCTTCAAAAGTGGGGTGGTTTCCAACTTCTACTTGGAATGCTGTTTGGAACTCTGGCACAGATTCTCCTGTTTGCAGAAAAGGGTATGTCAAAGTTATCAAGAAGCAGAAAACATAAAACAAAATGGCGTTGAGGGTGTTGGAGTCTAGTAAAAATGAATTTATCACATTGTTACTTCTTACTTCATAGACAAGATTGGATTTGTTAATTTATAGAGGCAGAAAATAAATAAGGAAATTGTACATAAATATTTGGAGATAATCTAACAGTTTTAACTAAAACTAATAATTAAACAAAATTCTTAATTATTCTACAAACATTTGAAAAGCCTAATGGCGCATTCTTGTCGCCCCTACTTATATTATTTAGGATGCTGTTTTGGAATACTTTTTGATTTGTAAAAAAGGAGAAATAGTTCTTACAGTTTTAAAAAGAAAACAATAGCTTTATCTTATACGGGATACTGTAAATTCTATAGTTCCATATATGTCTTTTGGTTGGATCTAAATAACAGGGTTTGTGACATTATTATGCCTGGGTTGTCATGTCCTATTGTGCTCTATTGTACTGAAGAAGTTAGGGGATTATCCACCTTTTCCTCAATTCTTGAAAAAATATAGAATAAGGAAAATTAAAAAAAAACTTTTACGTACTTATTGACCAGTTCCAGGCCTAAACTCATATCCAGAATATTATAAGCTTTTCAGTTTTTATTTCTTTCCAAACAGACCTCTTTAACATTTTGCAATCTTTAGAAGCTACACTGTTTAAACTGATTTGGTTAGTTTCTTTACATTTATGAATATATTTCCACATACTTTAAATACATTGTGGAACAGGTTTCTAATACAGAAAACGTTAGTTTAGTTTTAGTGGCCACATTTTAAAATCAAGAAGGTATTACTGTTATATTTGAAGAAATCAATAAAAGAAAGATTGTGAAAGTTCAAAAAAATAGGAATAACAATTATTTTAAAAAATGAATGTGACATTTAAAATTAATTACGTTCACAGCTAAGGTATATAAGCTGCATTCAAATTGCATATATATGTAGCTTTAGATAACTGGTATGTTAATATATAAGCATTTTATAGTCATTACATTAAGAAAAAGAGTCTATATTATAGTATGAAACTGCCAGCAAAAAGGTTGCCCATCCTCACTTAAATACAATACACCACTTGGCAAGTGGTTGGGTTGACAGAATAAACTGAGCCGCTCCCTCACCCCAGGAAAAATCAGAACATAACATCTGAATGTACTGTGCATGGCAGCAGCCATTAGGTCTCATAACTGAATGATTAAGCAAGTTCTTTGCACTCAACTGGTGACTCAAAGGCTGTACTTAAAATTAAAAAGGATATGTGGTGCTTCCAATCATACACCATCCCCAGAACTGATTTTCATTACCAGAACTATACTATGACATACATATCAAAGGTGGCACACCATGATGTTTTGGATGACATGCCTGTTCATCATCAACAACAACTATTCTGAAAAGCATGCCTTTCCTCAATACTTAATGCTTATTGGCAAGAATAATGCTTATTATAAAGCAGAAAGGTGGATATCACCCTGTAACACTAGATGGCACTGAACTAATTTGACAAGCAAAGCAAAAAAAAAATGAGTTAAAGAAAATTCTGACAACCAACATAGCCAAATTCTTGGCACTAAGGAAGGCTTTGGCTCAGTTAAGAAAGCAATAACAATAAAAAATAGAAAAGTTGCTTTAAGTGAAAAAGCATGCAGCATTTCAGCAATTCTTTTATTACCTGGGAAGAGGTCTATACACCTCATAAAAATCTCCCAGTAGATTAGACCAAGTGCATACATATCGACTTGCTTCAAAGCTGATTCACAGTCCCTTAAATTTACTGCTCCTTCCAGCACTTCAGGGGCCATATAGCGAATTGTCCCAACCTGTAAAGACATGTTGTTGCATTCTTACATTGGCTTGGTATTTATGAAATACTGTTCACTATTCTTCAAGTAATTCAACATGATTTTTTTAGCTATATTCACTTTCATCCTCAAGACAGCATTAACATAAAGCTTCCTTGAGACACATTCTGTGGAATCCCAATCTTATTATTTGCATTTAAAGTAATATCTATTCATTCCAACACATTTTATTTTGTTATTTAGTAAAAATAAACTCTCATGAAGAAAACTTGGTGAAACTGAAGAATTCTTTAAACAAAAGACCAGTAAAAAGAGGTGAAAGTTGCATGTTAAACCAATAAATAAAATATTAATCCAAAAATTATGTTAAAATCCTATGCTTTATCTACCCCTTACTAATCAACAATCTTTTAAAAAAGCTTAATATTTGCATAATATACATTGGAAAAATTACATAATTACTACAATTTTAAAACTGTAGGCCTGTGAAGCATTCCTAACTTTTAGGAGCGTCCTTAGACTATTGAATTGGGAACAAGAAAAAATAAAGATAACTTATTATTTTCTTGATTTTTCCCATTCAGCTATAGATTTTCTTATTTAATCATCTGAAGAAAGTTATGTCTCATCATCTTTCAAATTAAACTCCCTGCAAACCAATTAGCCTATGCAAAGTACTAGCCTATATTTGTTGATCCTAAGGAAATGTACCTCAGTTAATTTATTGATCATGCCATCATAATCTCTTGTGATTTGAAATAGAAAAAAAATCTTCTCTCTTATACTTTAGATCTGATTCGTAGTAAGGCAACTTGAAGCTGATAAAAATACCTACAGCACTCAGATGCAGACTAGTGAGATACATTTGTTATGTAAAGTATGAACAACTAAAAGTGTTTCAAGTTGGCTTTCTCACTTCAGAATATATTTAAGGAAGAAAATTACTCTTGCTCTGAAAATCAAAAATAAGAAAGATACGTTTGAAGCTTATTGTTCTTTTTATTTGAAAGGGTAAAGATTTTTCAGTGTTTAAATCCACTATTACAAAATGTGTAAACCTTATGGTAGGCTTTGGTGTCAATATTTCTAAGGTTCACAAGGAGACTTCAAAATGTATTTTTCTGTCTTACTTACCTCACTAATTGCAGCATTATCCTCCTCACCTGGGCGCACCAGTCTATTCCCCGTTAGCTTCATGGAAAGGCCAAAATCACTAATGACACATGTTCCATCATTCTTTACTAATACATTGCGGCTGTTCAAATCACGATGGGAAATGGCAGGCTTGTAATGGTCTGTTTGAATATATAAATATATTGTTTTACCATTCCTTCAGGCTTCTTTTCAACAGAGCATGGGCACTTCAAGAAAACTGATAACACTTTGAACAGATGAAACTCTTTTAAGGTATCAGTTTTATGATCCTCTTGTGATGGCAATTCAGGTATATTAATGCAATTAAATGAGAATTGTTAGGAACAATTATTAAAGAATGTCATAATTGCATATCAATTAGGAATGCATGAAATATAAAAATCCTTCAATGGATCATAGAACTGTATTTCCTGAATTATGTTAATAATACCTGTTAAAATTTTAAGCCTTAAAAAGTCATCTAACTTTCAAGCAATTTGATAAATTACTTAGCGAATAACGTGAAATAAAACTATACCTTTAATAAAGCTTTTTCATTTTTATTAGTTGCCCCACAAATTAAAATTTATAATCTTAAATCTAGAAAGAAAGACTTGAATATGTATTTCTTAATTAATTAAAGGTTCATTATTACAATAGCCACCTACTTCAAAATCTACTAGTTGTGGGGCTTCCAGTTTTGAGCTTCCCCGAAGACAGACCACTGACTGCAATCATATGCGGCTTTAATCCGTGCTTCGGCGTTGGAGAGCCCCAAATCCAAAGGAAGCCGCCTCATGGGGTGGTGGAGGAAGGGGAGACCGTCAGCTGGGTAGAGGGGAATTGCAATTCCCCTCCCCTGCTTGGCATTTACTCCCTCCCGAAGACGCCTGAAGCAGTGGTCTAAAATGGCCACCCTGAAGGGGAAGATTGCGCCTTGGTGGTGCAGGCTGTTAATCATCTAGCACTTAGCTCAATTACCTGCAATTAGTGCAGGTTCGAATCCCACCAGGCTCAAGGTTGACTCAGCCTTCCATCCTCTCGGGGTAGGTAAATTGAGGACCCAAGATTGTTGGGGGCAATAAGCTGACTTTGTAAAAATGCCGCTTGGGGGGGCCAAAAAGCCCTAGTAATAAGCAGGCATATACAATGGAATGAAGGCTATTGCCGAGCACTTAGCATGGTGCTCTAAAGATTGTAAGCTGCCCTGAGTCTCCGGAGAAGGGCGGCATATAAATAAATAAATAAAAAAAAGATTGGACTGCAATAAGATTGTGCAGGAGAGAGTGAAAGAAGTGAACAGCAGGAGGAGTGGGACAATATAATTAAATGGATTAACATTTTAAAGAATTCTTAAGAAAGGATTTTAAGTGGCGAAGAGAAAGAAAAAAAAAGGTGCAAATTGCTTTTGACAGCGACGGGGCTTTGAAACCGTGAAAGGTAGAAGCTGGAGAAGGAATCATATAAACAATTTGGATAAGTATATTTTGATTCTATATAGGCATCAATAAAGCTGAACTATAGATTCTTAAAGAGGAAATTTATTATCAATTGGATTTGATCTTTTTTTAAAAAAAACTGTGGTTTATAAATAAAAGAGAAGGAAAAAAGAGGGGGTGAAGCATAATAAAGAATGCCATCTATGTTAAACCTAACTTGTATTTCTTTTAAAAAACTCTGTTTTTTAAAACTGTATGGAAAATTGGTACAATAAAGCAAGGACTTTGAAAAATTGAAACACTGTAACACAGAAAGAAACAGGAAGATTCTGCCCTTGAATTAATTGTTGATTCTGATATGGACTTGGCATTGGATTAGTGGAGGCTTAAAACTTGAGGGGAAGAAAAAAAAAGTTGACTGCTGGAAATAAACTTTAAAGACACTATTTGGATTAAATTGCTAATTAAAAAGTTGTAAAATGGCGATATCTCTTCTGGCATTAAAAATGGAACTTAGAAAAATGAAAGAAATATTACAAGAATGAGATGAATCGCTGGGTTTCGCTTCAAATTTTATTGAAGATATGATTGCAGAATATGAACAACAAAGACAAAAGGCAGAAGAGGAGGCAGAGCAAATTTTAGAAGGGGCCATCTTTAGTGATCATCGAGAACAAAGAATTCTGGAAAGAAAGGAAAAGAGTTGGAAATAAATATAGGAGATTTAAGAAATTAATTAAAAAGGGGAATATCTGAAAAATTAAAAAAGGGAAAAAGAGTCAGCAGAAATTTTAAGGGTGGAAGGAAGCTATAGATAGAGAGAGGGATAAAACTGGAGTGAAAGAATAAAAGAGAAAAGACAAGGGAAAAGATGGGGCAAGAAACAGGATATGGGAACAAAGAAATATGAGAATTATAAAAAATGGGGAAAAATGCTTATTTAGAAACAGAGATAATGGGTGATTAATATTTAGAAAGGGGATTCTGCAAGGTAGTTGGGGTAATATAAATAAATTAGGGACATATGGATTGATAAGACGGAAAACAGAATTGTGTTTTTTTGATAATGGAATCTAATGCTCTTCTTTATGCATAGAGATAACTGTAACAAATAATGGAATAAGCTTTTTAAATATATTGAAATATTTTTAGGAATGGAATGTTGGCTTTTTTTGGTTTAAATATGAATGGAATAATTAATGGAATATGTGTATCAAATATACTGAAATAAATGAAATGATATAGGAGAGCTGAAATGGAATTAACCTTTGGGTTTAGGATTGTTTTACTGTTTGAATGAGTAGATTAATATGTCCTTTTCTTTTAAAAATTTAATGAAATTATAAAGGGGAAAAGCCATGCAAAATCTGATTTATATATGCTATGTAGTTTTAAAGGGATCATTAAGTTTAATGGTTTAGGTAATAATGTTAAATATTTAATGGGATTTAAAAGGGGTGAAAATTAATGAATATGTAACTTAGAGGTGGCACTTATATTGATATTTCAGGGGGGAAACCAATTTATAGAAGAAGTGGTTTTTTTCAATTAAAATTTAAGATGAAATACACAAATGTGACAGTTAAAAGTAAAGTATAATGATTATGAAGTTAATATAAGTGAATTAAATAATGAGATAGGTATTTGGAATAATACAATAAAATGGAAAATGTATAAAAGCATTGCTAAGATAAGAAACTGGATACAAAAACTGAATATGTAACTATAGTCATATTTGTATGTGAAACCTGTAATCATGCTGTTCACTAAAAAGAAATGTTAAAATGTGGAAAACTGAATAAAACTTGTTTTAAAAAATATACTAGTTTTAATTAGGGTTAGGGTATTCATTATATCTAACTATGCAACTTGCTGTTTAAAACATTATTGGAACAGCAATGGCTGCATTTTAATTTTATGTTCTACTTATAATTAGCTTGCTCATTATTTATTTTCATTTCCAAAATCACTGGTAACACACTTTCGTCTTCACTCTGTATTTTTTTAATACAACCACTATTTTTCTTTATCTCTTTAAATATTATTTATAGATTTATTTTCATCTTTCTATGCTGTAATCACTCAACAACTAATATTTCATAACAAAATACATTTAAAATTTGTGACAAATCTATTAAGTTTTCAAATGTACAAGGACTACTGATGACAAATTCTTGCAACTTCCCAAATGGCATCTCCAAAGCTAGCCTGGAAACAGCAAAAGACTGGCCACGATGACTCTGCCAGAGAAAACATAGCTGGGCAGGGGCCTCCTGCAGCCCTCCGCCAGTGAAAACGTGGCAAAAGGGGGCTACATGTGCCCCCCCCTGTTTTTTGGCCACGACAGCCTCCTGCAGCCTTCTGCCAGCAACAACAAAGTGCAAAGGGGGTGTCAACCTCCAAGAAGTTTTCCTGAAATCTTTTGCTGCTTGACTCTTGCCGGCTGCCATGGAAACGGGGGGAATTTGGTGTTTGAGGGGGAGAAGGGTGCTGGAGTGCGAAGATGTGTGAACTGAAAAGGATGAGATGCTTTCTAGCTTACTGCACAACTGCACAGACTTATCTTTTCTAGGCCAAGATCAACTCTCTTGGCATACCAGATGTATGAGACACCACCTGAAGATGTACCCCACATGACAGTATACACACCTCAGATTGGATGACCAGTTTGAACTCCTGAGGGAGGGAACTTGGGATAACTTTCAATATGTAATTTCCGCGTGTATTTGCCTCAGAACTTGCTTTCCTTTCGTTGCTATCACTTCAAATCCAGTAAAAGTACTTTTCTCTAGTTTAATGGAGTCTAAGGATTTCTTTCTTGGATTGTGGATGGAGGCATAGCTTTCAGGGGGGAAGGAAGGAAGGAAGATTATAATGAGAGTGAGGGAGGGTCTCAGGAAAGTCCTGCATTAGCAGTGGCCATCACAGGTGCCCCCGACACGAGTCCTGTGTCCCACCTACCATGGCTATCATGGCCACACCCACCCCAGACATGCTCACCATGGCCACCCCCCACTCCCGGCCCTCCAAGGTCAAACATAACCTTGATGTGGGCCTCCATGAAATCGAGTTTGACACTCCTGGCCTACACTATTTTCCACCATCAAAAATATTTTTCCATATGAATCAGAAAATTAGGCCTAACAAAGAGGAACGTGAGTGTTTTGGTATTTGTTTATATTTATGTGCAACCATGGAGTTGAGCTCAAGGTATTGAGAGCCTGACACACACCAATGATCACACACTACATCTGCTTTTCAGCTTCAACTGATTATAAGATGATTTGATTCAGGTTTTTTTTTATCATAGTTAGATTTCTCTCTGGTTGTCTATAAATATGACATTTAAATAAAAGAAGAGAGTTATTTGGGCTTATTTCAGTTGGGTTTTTCAACTGGAGCTTAGTGTAGAGAAAGCACCAATAATATTTGTTGATGATTGTCCCAGGGGTGCTTTTTCCAAAAGGCAACTGGACTTTCTTGGTTTATTTTTTTCTTCAAAAATGTTTTGCCTCTCATCCAAAAAGCTTCTTCAGTTCAGGAACTGAAGGAGTTTCTTGGATAAGAAGCTAAACATTTTCAAAGGAAAAAAACTCAAGGAAGCTCAGTTGGTTTTTTGAAAAAGCATCTCTGGGTTAATCATAATCCAGATTATTGAGAATCTCCATAGGTATTTGTTGATGATCTGTCATGGTATGTCTATCCTGGTTCATTTTGATATCTCAGTAATTTTGGATAACACTGATCATGATGTCCTTGTGGACAGATTACTGCATCTGGATGGGGAGAAACACTCAATCCTGACAAGATTGAATGGCTTGTCGACAGATTACTGCATCTGGATGGGGAGAAACACTCAATCCTGACAAGATTGAATGGCTATGACTGCATGGCTCTTTCAGTGCCACAGATTTTTCACCTTTGGCTCTGAATGCGGTGGAATTTCCACATAGAGTACTAGGATATAGTTTGGATATTTTCCAAGGCTCCTGTTTCAACTGCCAGATTAGATTGCTCCTCTAAACTGGACTGTTCAGTGCGCCTGTTTTGCAGTAAGCAAAGAGTTGAATTTCACCCCTTTCAACTCCACAATTCCAAGATTATATTTTTAATAATATATGTGGTCATTTCTATTAGGTTTTTGTATTTTTTTAAATTTCCATATGAAATACTTCATTTAACAATAGGTATTGAACTGTACCATAGCTTAACATAACTTAAAGGAAGAATTCAGAATCAAAACACCTATTATTATCTTACCTCCTCGTGGTAATTCTGTATGAAGATATGCCAGGCCTCTAGTTACAGAATGCGCCATTCGGCAAGAGTTCACCCAGTCACTAGCCTGGAGAGTCAAATATCTGCACAAAGAACCCTGGAGAAAATAAGAAGGCATTTTCTTAGCGTTTATCTTTTACATGACTTTACATATTCTGTGTTTCTAAGATGCTATTTTAACATTTGAAAGCACGTAGGGTGATAGTAGTGATAATCAACAAGAATAATGCACTTATGGCTACTGTTTACTTTGGTCATCATTGGTTCCTTTCGCCCTACGCACATAGGACAGCAAGCTTCTTTCAATCTTATACATGGTAGCATCTTCCCATTTGATGCCCACTGTCCGTAATGTTTGTCACCAAGTTTTGCATGGTTACCTTGCCTCTCCTTTGTCTCTGGCATCTCTTATTGTACAATGTTTTTAGGTATTGATGTTCTAGCAAGCGAAGAATATGGCCAGCCAGGCACATTCGCATTTCCAACACAATGATCTGCAACTTCCAAGATCCATTCTGCTGGAAAATGTCTTCATTGGTGACATGGTTGTGATAAATGACATGCAGAATTTTTTTATAGATAACATTGATGGAACACATTGATCTTTTGTGCTGTGCATGCTGTTATTGTCCATGTTTCACTGCAATAGATTGTTGTTGATAAATGATGTTGGTGTTTGACATCTATATCTATGGTGCTATTTTGTAATAAGATGCTAACGTGGTATTGTTGTACATGTTCTATTGGCTGTTGCCAGTTGTGATTAGTGTGTTAGGAGGGCAACTCCCAATGAACAGGACTTTGGCTAGAATAACAATAATAGTCAGATTATATAAAAAACATGCACCTGTTGTGCCATCTAATGAGGACAGGTTAATCTTCATTATCTACAAATACTTTCCTGAACAGCCATATCTTGACAGTTCTCCAAGACAGATAAGAGGACAGAATGGAATAGTAAATCTGAAGGAGAATCTGTCACGAGTCTCCTTTTTCTGAGAACAACTTCTGTGCCTAAATAAGAGTCAGTGAAGACTGTACCATAGGAACTGAAAAGGCAGTAGAAAAGAGATGGCCATTGTAGAAAGGTTGCCAGAACCGGAGTCAGGAATGCAATGACACAGGGTTTTTCTCTCTCCCTTTTTAGCTGTGATTAGATTAGATAAACCTTAATAACAGCTATTTCCCAAGCTGACACTAGAAGAATCCTGAGGATCCTGGGCAGGTAGTGGAGAATTCGGACTACCTCACAAATGAAGAAGGAACAATTTCTGGTAGATGACAGAAAACTTGGGGGGAAGACAAAAATTTTTTGGTAGCTTTGCATTTGCTCTTCTTAGAGCTCACTTCTAAAGATTGATTTGCAAACTAGAAACTATGATGAGTGTGTTCACTAAATGAATGGCAATATTTAGGTAAGTCTATTGTGATTTTCAACAAGACCAAAAATACTGTTGATGCCTTTCTAAGAAAAGTTTAACATATGAATAACACCCAGAGATTATTGAAAAGGCAATTCAAATAATCCTTTTTAAATTAATTGTATTTTTTATTTTTATTTTCTTATAGCTGTCTGAAATAATAGAAATTACTTACATTGGGATAATATTCCATTACTAATAAATATTCCATTCGTCCATCTGCAGTGCCTCTCTCATCCCCAACAATGAAGTGAGCAATATTGTCATGTTCCATCAGTGGGATTCTATAAATATTTCTCTCATTTATAAAATTCTGGCGATTAGCAAAAAAAAATACTTTTACAGCCACTGGACGCTCATCTAAAGATCCTTTGTACACAGCTCCATATCGCCCTCGTCCAATAAGCTGTGAATTTTTTTAAAAAAAGAAACAGATTTAAAGTTCAGGACACTCAATCTATTGATTTTAATGAGCTTCAGCATTTTATGTGTTCATGATTTGAAGCCTTTATTTTGCACACTAAATTTAATCCCCAAAGAATGCATTTTCTAATACTTAATTGAGATGGAATTATATCTTCTTCAGATTCCTTGTTCTCACTAAATCACACTAAATACTTAGTATGAAAATTTTGCATTACATAGTCATTAATAAATCATGTGAATTATAAAGACACAGAGCTGTAAACTCACCTCCAATAGTTTCAAACTATCCAGATCTAATGAGGGTTCTAAAGCTGCTGCTTCCATCATGTTCATAGTATGCAAGCCTTTTTTATGGATCCCTGAGGAAAGATGAAGATATGAATTATATTGCTCTTCAAATTGATCAGACTTCTTGATTTATTTCAATAGTCCTGCAATTCTTATAAATTACACAGTGAATAAATATATAGGTCAACTCACTCAGGCTATCTACAGTTCTCTGCTCTTTATTTCCTATGGCAGATTAAATAAACTGCGCAGGAGACTTGGTGTGATGTCTGAATCCAGAATTATATGTGCATGCATATTAGTTAAAACTATAAAGTTGTTTAAAACCATTCTGTTGTTGATTGACAAAATTTGATTTGTTTGAACACAAGAAACCATAACTTTGAGTCTGTGAACTTCTATTCCTTTTGTTTCAATACTCATACAAAGAGAAAAGAGCAAAGCGGAAGTAATATAATGCAAGTATTGTGGGCTCAACTGGCAAAAGAAAGCTCAGGACTGTATAGGTTTGTAACATGCAGAATAGGTCTTCATCCTGCAGTGGATAGACAATGGCTAAAATGATGATGATAACTGGATTTAACCTAGCCAGGAAACTTTTTTCAAAATGTGGCATATCTACATTGTGTTTCACATGTTGCTAAATAAAGTTCCACAAACCTTCAGGTCTATGATAGCAATAAAGTTCAACTAATTCCCACAATCTGTTATTACTGCCTACGATGATGAGGATGTTGACAATTATAATGCAACATTTGGAACCCAAGATTGAGAAATGCTGGATCGCATTAAAAAGGATGAAGCTATGGTAAGAATATGTAGCGATTATAATATTATAAGGGTCCAGACTTTACATTTTCAGGATCTGTACTCAATGCCTTTGCTCTGATATCTAAAGCAATTTGTCACAAAATTCTCTGGAATGTAAGGGGCTCCAATTTAAGTGTAATGTCTAAAGACAAAAAGTCCCCCCCCCCCATTCTCCTGTGAATGTCTAATTGCAGAACAGACACAAATTGCTGTCTAGTAGGTTGTAACACACTGAAGAGTTGGTAGGTTAAATATTTAAAAAATTATATAGCAAAACTGAATAAGCAACTAAAGAAAACAAATATAATAGGATTATGAATATTATCTCAAGGAAAAATAGAGGCAAAATATAATAGACATTTATTTATCAAAACTTACCTCCTAACATCCTGTATCCAAAGAAAATAACAGCCATCAAAACAGCTAGTACAGATACTGATGCCAAAATTATTATAATTGTGTCATCTCGTTGAGGAGGAGGAGCTGAAAGAAATCAAAATGTATATGATTGTCTCTTCATATATACTCAATTTTTCAGGACAAATTAAATTAATATTCTGACCTGCTTTCAATTATCTTGGCATTTTTCCCTCCTTTTGGTGGGAAGAGAGATAGGAGGGTAATTTTTAAAATTCACAGACTGAATCCAACAAGGAGAGTCCATAGAAGACTCTTATCAGGAGAAAGGAGGGAGACCATTTTTCCTTATTTCCCTTCTTCCACTAGGCCGGAGACCTTCCCTCAATTCTTCAACTCAATTGCATGGGAAAGGGAAATAAATTGGTTCAACTATTGTTTTATCACTTATCAGAGGCATTCTGTTAATGAAAACCATACCCTTTCTTCCACAAATTCCAGATCTCTCCTTAATCACAAATAATTATAGTTGTTAGTCACTTCACCCTTTCAAAGTTGTACAATGGAGTATTTTAAGAGGAATGATATTTCTTTGGACTACACAAATTATATAAACAACAGGTATCACAAAAACCAACTGAATTGAATCAACATGAAAGTCAACAAATGATACAATTACAAGAAACTACAAATCAATTTTCAATTTCTAGTTATGGATCAGCTTATAGTGTAACAAAACGAAGAAGCATTATTTTACCATTGCAGCTACTGGGTCTGAACTGAATTACTATGAGAAAATAAGACAAATAGCATTTTCTGAAAGATTAATGGTAGTCAAGACAGGTTGCAAAATGTTCTGTGTGAGAGAAGTGTTCCTACAATACTTTGGTCTTACATTAAGGACATGCAACATTCCCAAAGTTGGAGGGATACAACTCTCTCTCGCCGCAATGGGAGGGCTGCAGCTGATGTTATTGTAAGGGCAGTGACATTTCAGTAAGGGATAGGATTGATTTCTTTTTGATGTTTTTCAGTGGGATTAAACTTTTGAAGGATGTGCAGAGAAGCTCAAACTAGGCAAACTACTGGTAGGTTCATTTTTCCCTTCCCCATTAGCAGTTCCACCCTTTTTTGCCTCCCTTCCAAACAGCCCCAAATTGCAACTGTTTGTTTCTAGAAGGCTCTAGCTTCTATTCCCACCTTTAGCTCTACAAACTGCATTAATCAAAACTAACCAAATTTAGGCAGGAATGTCACATGAAGGCTGTGGGCCATAAGCTTTCCATTTCTATGAATAAGGGTAAGTATCCTCAAGACAAATTCCATGGAATCACCTCTTTGGAGACAATTAGATTATTCTGGCCAGATTAAACAATGTGTCCCTCTTCTTCCCCTTGTACTTCAGTCTTCTGGAGGAAAAGCAGGATAGAAATTTGATAAATAAATGAACAAATCTATTTGCCAGTCTTTACCATTTTCCTGTTTTTCTCCTTTCTACATGCATGACTTCCAAAATGTTAGCATCTTTGAAGTTGGAACCAATTTAGTTTCTGTAGATATATTTCAATGCTAACTGCAATTTTTAATTTAATTACTTTTTAATTTAAAGAGGAGGCAATTCTTATCTAAAGTTTTTTTTAGCTTTAAATTTAAAAAGATGGTGATGGAGAATTGACTTCAATTCCCTCCCCCACTTTGAAATTGCACACCTACCATTAAGTGAAATGACTGTTTTTTAAATGATGTTGGCAGAACTGTTCTGTAAAGAAATGTTCCCACATTTACCAAATTAATTTGAATTATATTGGGAAAGTGTGTGTGTGTGTATGTGTGAGAGAGAGAGAGATAGAGGGAGAGAGAGGCATGGCTGGGGGGATGACCGTGGTCAGGGACACCTGTGGCCTATGCAGGGCTGGGGGGATCCATTGTATCCAGTGGAGGAAGGTGAGACCAGGAAGAGTGCCAAACCCTTGTCCTCCTTGTCCTCACTGTCTCTCTCAGGCCACATGGAGGAACCCCAGATGTGGTACAGGCTGTCCAGAGCCAATAACGGAGAGCAAGTGCCCAGCCTGGCCCTCGAGCTCCCAGGGCACTGGGACTCCACAGCCCAGCCCAGCCCAGCCCTGCTTCCCTGAGGGGGTGCCCAACTACACTTACTCCTCCTCAAGGCTGCTGCTGCTGCTGTTCTTGCTCTTCTTGGCCAGGTTGCTTATAGTGTGTGTGGGAGGGCAAAGTCAGAGGGAGGCCCACTTCCTCTCCACCCAACTAGACTCATCTTTGCAGCCAAGCATCCTCAGCAATAGGATGGGAGACCACCAGGAGAGGCTAGGAGAAGACAAAGGGATGGCAAAAGGGTACCAGGCTGCTGGTGACCAAGCGCTAAAGCAGGACTTCCCCTTCTTCCTTCCTTCTTTTTCTTCTTTTTCCTTCCCTCTTCATTCTCCTTTCTTCTTCCTTTCCCTCTTTCTTTCTTTTTCCTTCCTTGCTCTCTTCCCATCTTTCCTTTTTTTTTTCTTTATCTTTCCTCTTTCCTTGTCCCTTCTTGAATGTTCAAAGGCAAAAGGGGAAATATTTCTTCTTTTCTTTTCTTTTGCGTTTAGTTTCTTTTGCTAGACCTCTGCCAGCAAAAATGGAGGTGGAGGGGGCATGTGCGTAGTGGCTGAAAATGGAGCCCGCAGCCCTCCCAAGCTCCATTTTTGCTGGCAGAAGCACCATGGGCTAGTCCTTTGAGGGTTCCAGGATAGCCCCACGGGCCAGATCTAAGCACCCTGTGGGCTGAATCCAGCCTGTGGGCCTTGAGTTTGACACCCCTGCTTTATGGGATTAGACAAATTAAATTCATTTTGACTTCACCTAAGTGCTTATATAACATTGAAACAATCTCTAAGAAGCAGGGAATTATGATACACTACTAGGTTTTAATAAGATTATTTCATAATTAGAACAAACTCAGTTATATTTAAAGCCAAAATTAAGCTTAGATTCCATTATAATTCTAGCATTCTGTGAGAATCTACAAAATAAAGGATAAATCAGAAATCAATTCACTGCAAATAAAGGCTGGTTCAATTTACTCTGTAACCAAGAATTTTAACTGACTTCTTGTTGCAATTATTGCATTTCTGGTTTAGAGTCAAATCAAATGAGAAAAAATCATTACTATTACACTCTTTGGCTTCTCAGATTTAATACTAATTGATTTTGTCCTAAAACTGACTACACTCTCTCCATCCAAAGAATTTTGCTTTGAGAATGCATTCTGCAAAAAAGCATTAAACAATGTAATAAAACTATAAAATAAGAATTTTATACTCAAATATAAAATTCAGTACTGTAAAATTAATTTAACAATTTTATAATTTGTGAACATAATGCAAAACTGTAAATAATATGGATTTTTAAATACCTATATATTTCTTGTTCTGTTAATTTGAAAAACATTGAAACAGAATTATAAATATTTAAGTTTTCTATATATTGATCCTATAGGTCAGGGGTGTCAAACTCATGGCTCACGGGCCAAATGCGTCATGTGCTGGCCCTGCCCCCGCCCAGTTTAGTGAAGGGGAAAAAATCCTGATACGTCACGTGACACCACCATGACACCACAAGTTTGAGACTCCTGCTATAGGTAGTCCTTGGTTAAAGATCTCATTTGGGACCACTGTCCAGTTACTAGTTTACAAACATAAAGAGATTTCCGTGTCTATAGCCATGCCTTCTGAAAGAATGCTAAACCTGTATCTAAAAGTACCAAGCCAACAGGTTGCAGGTATATAGGAAGAGCACAGAAAGAAGGGCTGAAGGAACAGTCCATGAGGAAAGAACTTCACTCTTGACAGATATGTAAGGGAATAGCAGTAATAAGAATGAGTCTAGTTCTTTTCCTGTGGCCAGAAACATCCAAAAGAACAACTTTTTGTCATTGTTGTCTCAACCTTCAACTCAGTTGTGCTATTCTACGTTTGACCTGGTTCTGGTAGATTGCCGTGCATCAGCTGTTGAAGCTACAGGGATTGCAGGTGGTGAGTAGGAAAGCCTCTGCATGTGCACAAAGTGCACGTTTGGTGCGCGCGCAAAGTATGTGTACATGTGCAAAGCGCACCCACCAAGCCATGCCCACTGAACTGAAGGTAAACCTCTTTGAAACTCACCACTGCTTCAACTCAATACATGATAGTGACTTTAATACTCAAGGGCAAATTTCATGTATTTAAATGAGTAATTAAATGCAGTTCAGGAATCTATGAAAATAAGTTTAAAAATAAGCTTGGGCAGTATACAATGTACTCTAGCAAAATAAAATAACACTGGAGAAACATCACTTTCCAAACTCACAAATTATGCGATAATTCATGCATGGGAGACCATCAGGAAATTCCAGGGCTGTAGGATAGATTGAGAATTTATCCATCCATCTATTTATCCATCCTGAAAAAGGCAATAGTACATCACTTTCACTCTGCCAATGAAAAAAAACTCTTGGGATCAGTTCAGAGAAGACTTTGCCTTTTTTTTTTAACCAAAAAGTTTGAGGCAACTCATGATCACACTAGAATGGGAAGTAATAAAAGATGGGTCTGAATTCAAGAACATAATTTTTTTGTGCCTCTGTTTTATTGTGCAATAAATCAAGCAGAAGAAATTATTAAAATGTATTAACTTTCTCTAACGGTGTCTTCCTGATGTATCTCACTTCTATATATTGCACCTCTAGTCTGTATATGGAAATTGTAGTAATGTGGGCAGGTATTGGAACAGCAAACAGAGAAGCGTATTATATCTATCGCTCAGATCAGACAAGATTTACTTTTCTAAAATTGCCATAATTTGTAATGCTTTGTGTATTGATCTTAAAAGTTCATATTTTTGTGGAACCTCTAAATTCTACAAAACTTCACAAATGTGTCAATTAGAAAAATATAAGAATCTGTTGCTGTTTCTATGAAACCAGGAAATCCTATTAGTTGACCAATTTAACACAGGTAGAACAAACAGGAACTAGAGGAAAAAAGCATTTCATTTAGTTATCTCAATGCAATATGATAGACTCACATATAGAAACTGCAAAACCCTCTGTACTTTTATTTTTAATTATTATACAAACATGATAAATGCCTTTGTTTTCTTAAAGAAGATCCCAAGCAGTGAAAAAGCAGCTATTTTTGTATCTTGAGTCGTCTCATGGAGGATTAATAGTTTCTTTAAACATGCTAAGTGAGGCCAATGCTTCTTATTCAAAAAAATACTATATAAAATGAGTAAATGACAACTTTCTAATTAAAATGCTTGAAAATTCTAGACATCTAAAAGTACTTAGATGTCTAGAATAGAATTGCAACTATTTCAGCCTGATGATACCAATCAATATTCAGTGATTAGCAAGATCACATATAATAGTCCACATATCTAAACATACATAGATAATTATGGTGGTCTTAACAGAGGCAATGTGTGTGTGTGTGTATAATGATTACATGATTAAATGCATAATTATATATAATGATACAATAATCAAACAAAATATTATGTGGTTTGACTAGTATAATCCCCACAGCAATTGGAAATAAAATGCAATCTACAACATTAGAATGCTATATAAAAGCAAACATTAAATTAATAAAAGAACTATTTAAAATACAACTTATAATTATCAATTACAAATAAGATTAAAGAGCACTTTTTAAATAACACACACAAGTTCACTAAAGCTTTGTATCTATATACCTACAAAGAAGTACTGTATCTACCAGTGCCCTAAATTACATGTTGTTGCATAGAACTTTGCAACTCTCCATTTTATAAAATAATTACTATCAGTGTAATTAAAAGTATAAAAACTATAAAATTGGATTGAATGACCATGATATTCAAACAGCACTACATATATCACTACTACTACTAGTAGTAATAGAAATAGAAGTAAACTTGATTATAGTCACTGCCTGATTAAACAACAGAAAAATAAACAAGTTCTATGACAGCAAAATGACATATATCATCATAAAACTGCAAAACAAAAGTATGTAGTCCCATTGTTTCTATCTGTCCATTGTCACAGGGGTATAAATCTCCTGAGAGATTTCCTCTCACAGAGCTGAAGAAAAAAAAACCAAGCAAGAGAAAGAAAAGATTTTTCTGTGAGCTGGAACTATTAGTTGCATTAGTTGTACTGAGCAAGTAATTATTTATATATAAAGGAGAAAGATGATTAAAAGACCATCTATAATCAGATTGTCTTGCTATGTCCCTAATACTGTATACTGCTTCAGAGATAATCATCTTAACCCTGAGAAGGTAGACTAAGAGGTCTGTTTCATAAACTTTTTAGTTAATCAGGATCCCACATGATCTTTCTCTCCCATTCTCCTGAGGATGGTTCAGAAAAAATGCTGAATGGCAGAGATGTTCTTAAGATTAGACCACACTGGATACAGTACATATTCTCTTCCATATGCTGGCATTCTTCTTTGTTCTCATTCCTTCATTCATTCTTGTGCCAATGTTCTGGCTAGATGTATGGAAAATGTTTTTTGTGCATCAAGGAGTCTGACACTGGATTTATATATATTCTCCAATCTATGTACACATCCAATACCTATTTAACCCAGCACCTTCTAAAGACATTTTTACTATCTGATACAGAATCTGATTTGCTGCCCCTAACATGGTTTTCCTTGCCAGGCAAGGGATCCTTATAAAAGTTAATACTACTATTTAGCAGTTATGTAGCATATTATGTCTTTAAGTGCTTCCCATTAACTATCTAATAATCCAGAGTAGAGTAGAGTAGAACAGAACTGGAAGGGACTTGGGAGGTCTTCTAGTCCAGCCCCCTGCTCAAGCAGGAGAACCTATACCATCTCAGACAAGTGACTGTCCAATCTCTTCTTAAAAACTTCCAGTGATGGAGCGTCCACGATTTCTGAAGGCAATGCTGTACAGGTAGTCCTTGTTTATAACCATTCATTTAGCCACCATTCAAAGTTAGAATGACACTGAAAAAGTGATTTACCACCAATCTTTATACTTATAATTGTTACAGCAACCCCAAGGTCAGGTGTCAGACTCTGGGGGCTTGGCAACACTTATGTACTTGTGACAGTTGCAGAGTCACATGATCTCCATTTGTGACATTCCCAGGCAACTTCCAACAAGCAAAGTCAACAGGGGAAGCCAGACTCACTTAATGACCACATGATTCATTTAAAAACTGCAGTGATTTCTTCAAGTATGGCAAAGAGGTCATAAAATTGGGCACAACTCAGTTAACAACTGATTTGCTTAGCAATGGCAATCTGGGTCCCAATTATGGTTGTAAATCGAGGACTACCTGTAATACTTTAACAGAGTAAAAGAGGGCTACTGTAATACTTTAAAAGAGAACTACCTGTAATGCTGATAATAGAGTGAAATTTCAGCAGTCATGCAACGCAGATAAGATGTTTAAGACTACAATCTATTAATATAACGTTATGCATAACTATTAAGGATTAAATCCATGCAGTAAATAAGCAATGGATTGCAACCTTTATAACATTCCAGCTTTTAAATTAAGCCAAAAACACAGAACCTCATAACAGTGCAAGTTCCCAAATGCTGTAATAATGCAAACTGCTAAAATGATAAATGAATATAGGCAGCAAGTTTTGTGACCAAAACTAAAATTCAAGTAAATAATTAACTAAACAATAAGTAAAACTTCTGGGATTGCAGATGATCTTGACCAATGGCTAGATCCACAAGTTTCACTTTGTCTCAAACATTGTTCCATGCATTGCCTGCTAAAGGCAAAGTGGGAATATCCTCAAAACTCCTGCTGCATTTGCTTCTCACTTTGCCTGTGCAAATTCCAGGTGGGCAGGCCAAGGCAGAATAGGAACAAGTTTTGACTGTGCTCCTATTTTGTCTGTGCCAGCCTTCTCAGCCTTTAAAAAACATTGTGAATCCTCCCTATGTTGCTTAATACTTCATATGGGATCATGGCTTATAATTTGAAGAACTCTTGCCATAGACATTTGTAAAGGATGAGGACAGAAGGATATGGCTTATGCTAATACTGAGCGAAGAATACTGCCTCACAAAGTAGCTGACAAGCTACAGAAACTGATCACATTGCACATGAACAGCTGCAGTGCAATGACGTGGGTGTATAAGAGAGAGAAGGGGGGGAGAGAGAGAGAGAGGCTGAGAGAGAGAGACTGAGAGAGACTGAGATTTAGAAAACTGTGGTAACAAGACAAATCAAGCTGGGAAACAGGCAATTTTCTTGGGAAACTCTGAAAAATGAGATTATAAAAACCCATCTCAACACAATACCACTGAAAAAGAAAAACAAGAAATCCAAGAAACCACCATGGTGGTATAAAGAACTCTCTGATCAACTGAAAGACAAAAAGGATTAGTATAAAAAATGGAAAAAGAGACATAACTGGCAGAATATTACCAATAGCTGAAGATGAAGTCTAGAAAGCTACGTCTCAGAATGAATTAAGACTTGTAATAAATGTCAAAAATAATTTTTAAAAGTTTCTTTCAAAAATGAGAAAAAGGTCAAGGAAATAATTGGTTCACCAAAGGGAGAAGATGACAAGGAAGTGACGGGTAGCAAGGAGAAAGAAAGCAGAGCTGCTTAATTCATTATTTGCATCCTTTTTCATGCAAAAGGAAAAAAAATATCCCAACCTATCAAAAGCAGAACTGTAAAAGACAGACTAAGAATACAAATTAAAATAGGCACAAAAATGGTAAGACAACACCCATCTATCCTAGATGAGTTCAAAGCCTCAGGACCAGATGGATTACATTCCAGAGTTCTGAAGCAACTGTCACACATGATCTTGGACCCACTGAACCTTATCTTTCAAAGATCCTAGAGCACCAGAGAACTAACAAAGGATAGGAAAAGAGCTGACATAATTACTTTTCAAAAAGGGGGGAAAATGGATCAGGAAACTACAGATCTCAATCAGCATGACTTCAATACGTAGGAAGATTCTGGAAAAGATAATCAAGCCACAGATCTACAAATACCTAGAAGCAAGAAATGTTATAATCAGAAGCCAATGTAAGTTTGTCAAAAACAGATCATGCCAAACAAATCTTATTTCATTCTTTGACAAAGTGACTAAATTAGTAGACCAGTTAAACGTTATGAACATAGTATACTTTAATTTCAGTAAGATATTTGACAAAGTAGACTTCAACCTACGTCTTGGTAAGTTAGAAAAATGTGGGATAGACAGCCTTAGCACCAGAGGGATGACCAACCACACTCCACATGTAGTGGAGTTATATCTACACGGAGGAAAGTATGCTTTGGGGTACCCCAATATCTGTCTTAGGCCCAATACTCTTCAACATCTTCATAAATGATTGAGATGAGGGGATAAACGGGGAACTCATCATATTTGCAGATGACCAAGCTGGCAGGAATAGCCAACACCCAGTATATACAGTAGGTTCAAGATCCAAAACAATCTTAATAGATTTGAACAGTGGTCCTATCTAACAAAATGATGAGAAAAATAAGATTTTACACTTAGGCAGGAAAAAAACCAAATGCACAGATATACAATAAGCACAACTTGACTCAACAGCAGTTAACTGCAAGAGAGATCTAGACGGGTGGGATTCAAATTTTGTAACAACTGGTTCTGTAACAACTGGTTCTTAATTTGTGGCTTGGTGGTCATGTGACTGGGTGGGCATGGCTTGGTGGTCATGTGACTGGCAAACCAAATACAAGTGGTCCTTGTTTAATGGCTGGTTGCCATCTAATTTTTTTTTTTAAATAAAGTTTTATTTGAGTTTTCACAAAAAAAAAAACACAATACAATTAAAACATCTTTTTTGAGAATAGCATGGTCCCAGGTTATCACTTCTCTATACAGACACAAACTCAATTTCACATTCATCTTTATATTCTATTCCATATCTTCTTACTATTTTAACTTTTTCTACATAACTTTAATTTACTCAATATTCTTAATTATTGCATATCTAAATCCAATTATATATCTTTTTCTAAATTCCAATGTCTTTCTACTCATTGTATTTATACTTTATTTGGCTGTTCAAATTTCATGTCATCTTATCATTAAACAAATTTTAAAATATGACATCTTTATATCTTTTAAGAGATACATTATATGTACACACTATATTCTTTAAACAAATATATATATAACAATAGTCGATGAGATACTCATTCCCCTCCAATTCGATTTTATCATCAATATTAGTTTATTTCCAACTATCTCACATCCAAATTCAATTATATGTCTTTTTGCAAATCTTAATATCTTTCTATTCATCACATTTTCACTTTTATCTGTCCTGTTTCAATTTCATATTGTCTTTTCTCATTAGACAAATTTTCCGCTGTAATTACTAATTGGAGTATCACACCTTTATATCTTTAAATTTTATCCATTCAACTCTTATTTAAACTCCAATTTATGCCTTTAGAGTTATAACATTCTGTATAATACATAATTTCCAATAGAATTCTGCTTGGTACATTCTTAAAATATGCACTATGTTCTTTAAACTAAAGAAAAAAAAATATATAGCAATAATAGATACAACACTCATTCCCTTCCAATTCAATTCTATTAATATCAATTACAGTCATACTTCCTTGGAAACATGTATAAACAATTATCTCTTATCTAAAATCAATTATATTTATACTTTTATCTATAAACTTTTCATGGTTAATCAAAGTGTTCCCCTCCTTTCCTAATTCCACTCTCTCTTATTCCATTTACTTATTAACGAACATTCCATTGCATTACAATAAGTATTTTATCCATCATTTTAAACACACATTTTCTCATATTTTCTAAAAATTTATTTCTATTTCTAACATAACAGTACTACTATATGTACCTTTGCAGAATCCTTTTTTCAATTAAATTCTCACCCATTATCTTTAAATAGGCTTATTATTCCAATTCTTATGCCTTTTCCCTGTTTCCCTATATCCTGTTTCTGTCTTTTATAGCTTTTTTCCCTTTCCTTCTTCCCCCTCATCTTCTCCCTCTCTTTTTTGCCCCGTGTGTCTTTCTACTTCTAATTCTCTCTTCTGTAATCCTCTCTTCTGTTGCTTAGTATTGTAATTATTTTTCAAACTATTCTTTTTTTTTGTTGTTTTTTTAAGTCCTAAACTTTCCACTCTCTTTCCCAACTTTCCCTTTTTTCCCTCACACAAGGTTACTTGATCATTAAAGATGGCTTCTTCTTTGTTCCGATCTTCTTGCTCCGCAAGTATTTCTTGTTGTTTCTCATAGTTCAGGATCTCCATTTCTAAAAATTGAAATACAAAGCCAAAAGAACCTCTTCCTTCTAATGCATCTTCTTTGTATTTTCTAAGTTCCATTTTCAGTACTTCCCAGAGTATTGCCATTTTAAACACTTTTAAATAGCCACCCAATTAATTTTAATCATTTAAATCCAATAGCCAAAAAATCCAAAAATTACCAAATAATCCAAATTATTTATTTATTTATTTATTTGTCAATTGCTTACAAGATAATAGGTATAAGTAAAACATAGTTATGAATACATGGATACATATAAGAAAAATAATATATATAAGAAACAATAGGACAGGGACGGTAGGCACATTGGTGCGCTTATGCACGCCCCCTACAGACCTCTTAGGAAAGGGGTGAGGTCAATAGTAGACAGTCTAAGGTTAAAATTTTTGGGGTTTGGGGAAGAAACCACAGGGTCAGGTAGAGTATTCCAGACATTGACCACTCTGTTGCTGAAGTTGTATTTCCTGCAATCAAGTTTGGTGCGATTAACCTTGAGTTTGTATCTATTGTTTGCTCTTGTGTTGTTATGGTTGAAGTTGAAGTATTCATTGACAGGTAGGACATTGCAATGTATGATTTTATATACTATACTTAGACCAGACCGAAGGCGGCGTAGTTCTAGGTTTTCAAGGTCTAGAATTTCGAGTCTGGTGGCATAAGGTATTCTGCAACGAGTAGAGGACTGAAGAACTCTTCTTGTAAAATATTTCTGGACTTTCTCAACTGTGATACTATCAGATACGTAATGTGGGTTCCAGACTGATGAGCTGTATTCGAGTATTGGTCTAGCAAATGTTTTGTATGCTCTAGTTATTAGTGTAATATTACCAGAGAAAAAACTACGTAAGATTAGGTTAACAACTCTTAGCGCCGTTTTGGCTATGTAATTACAGTGGGCTCTAGCACTTAGGTCATTTGAGATGAGTACTCCAAGATCCTTTACAGAGTTTGGGTCATCAACAAGGTCTTGACTATTCAGCCTGTATTTTATTTTCTGATTTTTTTTGCCAATATGAAGGACAGAGCATTTATTTATTGAGATCTGAAGTTGCCATTTGTTTGACCATTCTGATATGTAGTCAAGGTCTTTTTGAAGGTTAGCAGTATTGTCTGTGGCTTTAATCATCAGTAAAGAGAACGCAGTTGCTCTTGATATGATCACAGATGTTATTTATGTAGAGTATGAAAAGAGTTGGTCCTAGAACACTGGCTTTGGGGAACACCACAGTTGACAGGTATAGAATTGGATAGGACTCTCCCAATTTTGACCATTTGTTGTCTGTTTGACAGGAATGCTTCTATCCAATTATGCAGGTGTCCAGAGATACCATAAGATTTTAGTTTTAGGAGTAGTTTGTCATGTACTACTGAATCAAAGGCTTTACAGAAGTCTATGTAGATTGCATCTATTGCTTTGCCCTGATCGAGTTGTGTAGTCCATATGTTTTTGCAATGTAAGAGTTGCAGATTACATGATACTTTTTTCCTAAAACCAAATTGTTTATTAGAGAGTAGGTTGTTTGTTTCTAAATGGAGGATGATGGATTGGTTAATAATTGATTCCATGACTTTACAGGTGACGCAGCATAAAGAGATTGGTCTGTAATTTTCAACTACGCTGGGGTCTCCCTTTTTGAAGATGGGGATGACTGTGGCTTGTGACCATAGTTTTGGCAAGGAGCTGGTCCTGAAAGATTCTTCAAAGATTATGCTTACAGATTCTGCCACGGCAGTGGATAGCTTTTTTAAGAAGTAGGCACATATTACATCAGGTCCAATAGATAGAGATGGTTTTAGATTGCGTAGTGCTTTTTCAACATTGTCTTCTGTAAAATCGATATGTATTAGATCATTGTAGTTGTCTGTGGTTCGACTAGGAAATACTGGGCATGATCCATTGCTGTTTACAAATACTGAGCCAAAGAATGTGTTAAAGAGGTTGGCTTTAATAGTGTCATCATTGCAGTCTTTACCAGTAGGTCCTTTCAGGGGTGGGATGGACCTTGAGTCTTTTAATTTGTTGTTTATAAAATTGTAGAAAGCACGGGTGGAATTGGTGCGTAGAAGGTTTTCTTCTTGTTTAATGTGATAATTGGTGCATTCAGTTTTTATCTTTAGCATAAATTTTTGTATCGGCTTTTGAAGTTGGCAACATGACGAGATTTGTTTTTCCGCCAAAGTAATTTCTTCTTGGATTGAAGCTTCCTTATTGTTTTGGGTAATTTTTTTCTGGTTTTGGGAGTTGTTAATGGTACATATAGTTTGATGACTCTTTTGACTTCAAGTAAAAATATGTTGTAATGATCTTCTACAGTATTGCATCCAGAGTATAGAAATTGCCAATCAAGGGATGAGAGATCATTGTTTATAAGATCATAGTTGCCTTTTTTAAAGTTATAATTGGGGATTCCGTCGTTGTGATGATTTTTGTGTGGATGTACATTGAGATAAAAGTCAATCATGTTGTGGTCACTGTTGGAAAAGGGTTCTTTAATTTGTATTCCGTAAATTGAGTTCAAACTATTGCAGAAGATGAGATCGAGGCAGTTGTTAAATCTAGTGTTGTTGGTTACTAGTTATTCTAGTCCCAGATTTATTACTGCATTGTAGAAGATTGCATGTGTGGGTTCAGTTGTACATTCGTTAAGGGTCCAGTTAATATGAGGTAGATTGAAGTCACCAAGAAAGATGAAAGCGTGTGGGCAGGATGCTGCCCATGTTAGTAGTGAATTTAGCTTGTTTGCATGTTCGATGTCATAATTAGGGGCTCTGTGACATAGTAAGAACCGAAATGTGATATTTAAGGACAGTTCACAGACGATGGTCTCAGGAATAGCAAGCTCCTGGGTAACTTGGATGCTTTTTAGATGTAGGGACTTTTTATAGAAGATAGCATCCCCACCTCCTCTACGGATTTCACGATCTGATCGGTAAACATGATAGTCTCTTACTGTGGTAATGGAGTCAGGGAGAGATGCGTTGAGCCATGTTTCACAGACAAATATGATGTCAAATTTAGCCGTACTTAGTAAGAGGAGAAATTCAGGTATTTTATTTACAAGGCTTCTTGCATTGAGTAGCTTGCATTTAAGGCCAGTTGTAGTTGGGATAGATCCAATAATCCAAAGCTGTTTCTTCTTGCTTCTTTTTTCACTTTCTCTTCCTGAGCGCTCTATTATTTTGTTGCAAAGTTTCAGTTAGAATGTATCTCCCAGTAATCTTGCCAAAGTTTCGCTGTGAGTTCTTTTCATTTCCAGGCAGTCTCCTCCACCTTCCAGATCCTGCCCTATTCTTGCCTTTTCTCTCCTTTTCCTTCTTTTAAATATTTAAGTATCCAAGAATTTTTATCTTTTATCCCGTTGACATTTTATTTCCAGCTCAATTGCCTATTAATGTCAAAGCGGATCTTTTTTTCCCACTTTATCTTAACTGTCAGTATAAGGAAAGGAGGGAGAGAAAAAAACCCCAAATCCTTTCCCTTTTATCTCTCTTTCACTGCTTCCGAATCTTCCTTGGGAACAAGTTAATTTTTTATAGTTAAAATTCCAGGGTATCTTACGTTCTTGCTTTTCAATTCAAGCCGGTCAGCCAAAACTTTCTCTTCTTATCTTCCTCCTGCACTTTCTTTTCCGGTTGACCTCTTCTTTGTGATGGCCATTTCTAGCCACCGCTAAACCGGCTTCAGGAAAGGGAGTAAAGATCAGCTGGGGAGAGGAGATGGGGCTCTCCTCGACCCTGCTGACAGTCTCCCCCTTCTTCACCACCTCTACGGGGTGGCTTAGCCCCGAAACCAGCCCGCTCGGGGCGCTCCAGCGGCGAGCACAGATAGAAACCACGCATGATCACAGATTTCTGACTCAAACTCAAACAGGAATCAGAAATCACGGATTTCTGACTCAAACTCAAACAGGAAGTCTCGCAAGTGTTCTAATTTATAACTGATCTCCCCAGAGCTACTTAACCTGTTTTTGGAATTTTGACAGCCATGCACGTGCATGCGCGTGCATACACAAACACACATACACATACACACATCCTTCTAACCCTGCTATTCTTTGATTTTGTAAGGATCTTTTGCTGGAGGAGGGGATTGGATTAGATGACTCCAAGATCCCTTGCAGGCCAGCCCTAGATTGCTGAGCTGCTTCCAAGAGTCTTCAAAAGGCAGTGTTTGTGTCCTTCCTTCCTCTTTTTTCTCCTCCCTCCCTCCTTCCATGTATTTATCTATCCATCCATATATCTCATTCACTTTCTCTGCTCTCCCTCTCTTTCTTTCTTTCTCTCCCTTCCTTTTTCTTTCTTGTTCTTTCTTTCTCTCTTTCTCTGCCTCTTTCTTTCTTCCTCTTTCTTTCTCTCCCTTCCTCTTTCTTTCTTGCTCTTTCTTTCTTTTCTAGGCCCCCCCGTCTCTCTCTCTCTCTCTCTCTGTCCCTCTCCTTCTCTCACACACACACCTGGTCTGAGATGAACTGAATGATCTGGTGAGCTGAAGTCAGCACCAGGTGGCGGGAAAAGGAAAAAAGTACCTCTGCGCACAGCAGCAGCCTCGCTTAAGTGGCTGCAGCAGTGCTTTGCGCACCATCCCCGGACCTTGCAAAACACCCTGCGGGTGGCAGAGGCAGCGATCCCAGTTCCGGCAGCCTTGCGTAAGCAGTTGCAGCAGCGCTTTGCACCTCCACTCCCCAGACCTTGCAAAACACATCCACAGGTGGCAAAGGCAGCAATCCTGGCTCTGGCGGCCACATCTAAGCAGCTGCAGTGGTGCTTTGCACCCCCGCTCCCTGGATCTCACAAAACACATCCATGGGTGGCAGAGTCAGAGGACCTGACTCTGGTGGTCTTGCGTAAGCGGCAGCAACAGCCCTGCTTATGGGAGGAAGCTGGGTCTGCCGTCCTACTGTTCAGAACACCGCAGCTCGCTGCACTGCAGCTGCCATGTATAAGGAGAGCTGGGAGAGTACCACGTGGTGGCTTAGCCAGGCAGCCAAGCCCGGGGATGGGGCCGCGCCAGTGGGGAAGCCAGCCAGTCGACCCCAGGGATGGGTGGGGAGGTAGCTAGGCCTTAGCCAATGCTACCAGTAGGATGGGGCCACACGAATGGGGAAGCCAGCCAGCCGAGCCTGGGGATGGGGGGCAGGTAGATAAGCTGGGAGAGGCTTGGGGAGGCCCAGGACAGTGGGGGAAGGGCTAGCACGACTTGCAGTCTTACCTGTGAACAGTGGAAAGGCTCATGTCAGCTCTGGGCTGTTTCTCTCATGTGCTCTTGCTGGGAGAGTGTCTCCTGGCAGAGTAAAAAGCTTGCAAGCCCCTCTCCCTTCGGGAAACGGGTCCTGGGCAGCAGAGAGAAACAGGATTCAACCGGGCTGCTTCTCTGCTGCCCAGGAGCAGTTTCCCAAAGGGAGAGGGGCTTGCAAACTTTTCACAAGCAAAAGGCAGGCAGCAATGGCTGGCCTGGTGGTTGGGTAAAAACAGGCTGCAGGCATGTCACGCATGTGCACTATTTTGTGATAGGAACTGAGTGGGCAGGGAGCAGAGAAGCGGACGGAGAGGGGCAGGGCCAGCTAGAGGCCTGTTTTACCGGTTGTCTGAACTACCAGGAACCGTAACAACCGGTTCTACCAAACTGGTGCGAACCGGTAGAATACCACCCCTGGATCTAGAAATCCTAGTAGATAACCACTTCAATATGAGCCAGCAGTTTGTTCCAGCTGCCAAAAACCCAATACAATTCTAGGCTGTATTAACAGAAGGATACAATCAAGATCATGTGAAATGTTAGTACCACTTTATAAGGTCTTGGTAAGACCACACTTGGAATACTGCATCAAGTTTTGGTTGTTACAATATAAAAAAGATGTTTAGACTCTAGAAAGAGTTCAGAGAAGAGCACTAAAGATGATTAAGGGTCTCGAAGCTAAAACATATAAAAAGTGGTTGCAGGAATTGGGTGTGTTTTATCTAGTGAAAATAAGGTCTAGGGACGACATGATACCAGAGTTCCAATATTTAAGGGGATGCCCTAAAGAAGAGGAGGTCAACCTATTCTCCAAAGCACCTGAAGGCAGAACATTGTACAAACTTGATTGAGCATGGTATATTTCCATGCTAAATGTGAATTCGTACTTACTATTTCTTCGGCATGTTTACAGATTCAAAATAATAAAACAATGTATGTGGCAGTGCAGAAGTTGGGAATCTTTTTACTCAGTATTTTATAGTATTTCTTTTGACATGCATTAAGAAAATTAGCCTTAATTATTATCCCTAATAAAGGAATAATAAAACAGAATAAAGGACAAAATAAAAATATTCATGTACAATAACAAATATTTTTGTTTATCCAAATATAAGGTTGTCTCTGTAAAATGAGCTAGTAATTGAAATGATAAGAGGTGTTTTGAACAAAAATTGAAACAGGCATGCTTCTAATAAATTCAAAAGCTTTCAAACTCCATTAATACCAATTAGTGCTTTCATAATTACTTAATAAAGATACAAAGCATCTAACCATCACTTTAAGCCTGTGGTTATCATTCTACCTGAAATGAACTATTATCATTTATATATTAGTTTGTACTGTGAAACAACAGAGATTATTTCATACTGACACACTGGAATAACTGGTATGTCATTAGCATGCCAGTCATTCCACATCCCCAGATCACCTTTTCTAGTAACTCTTATTAAAATGCTGACTAGCAGAGAGAACAAGATGAACCCAATGACAATGGGATTGAACAATATTAGCTTCACTAATATTGAAGTTTTTCACAAGTGCTAGAGTAAAATAAGTGTATTATATAATGTATTATCTTTCTGTTCAAATTGGCTTCCTACTATGAGAACTCTATGCTATGAGATTCAGTTCAAAATGCATGATAAATGATGTCACTAATTTTCTAGAAAGAAAAAAAACAGTCCACCCACCCTTTTATACAACAATCTTTTTCCTCCATAACAAGACTTGTCTGCTAGCCAATCTGGAGTTCTAAGAAGGTTAAATTGTAGTGCCTACATGCACAGGCAAAAGGAAACCTCATTTTGAGAGGAAATACAAGGCTGGCCATGAGAAGGGAACTTGGAGGCAGGAAATCCATGAAGACAAAGGTATTTGCTTTAGCTGTTGCAATCCTCCTTCTGGTCATATGGGCTCAAGAGAAGTCAGAAGAAAATCTGAAAGCAATACTTCTTCAGAAACCATTGCTCTAGGCAATTTTTAATCTTCTGATAAAAGTGATACAATTAACTACACCAAGGACTAGGATTTTCCAATATATGCCCTGAGTTTTTTGTAGTAATGCTTCATTTGCCTGATGGCAATACATCACTTTCTTTGAAACAAAATAGAATATAAGGATAGTAAGATCCTTATATTCTTGGGCAGGGTGGGTATCCTTATAACTACAGATACTAACAGACAGCATCTCCTGCATTTCATAGTATTGTTCAGCAAACATTATTTGATCCTTTAAGAAGTTAAATGCTACATGCTTTTTCAGCATTCACAGAAAGGTAGTTCTGGCAAATTTAAATAGCTCACAGATACTTTTATGTAGTAGAAAAGCTTGTACAAGTAGGCATTTCCTCCATGCAGATCGGAGGGAGGGAGAGCCACTCGCTGTCTGACTTATTGGAGCCTGGCCTGTTTCTGTTTATAAATCCTGGAGCCAGACCGGGGCACTAGCTGGAGGCGGGCGGTCTGCTTCCTTGCTTACAACTCAGCCTTTGTCTAGTGCTGTTCCAAGAATGTACAAGAATATGCAAGTAGCAAAGCAGAGTTTTCCTACAGAGGCTCCTTTTCCCAGGCCCCCCACCAATTTTATTCTAAAAAATAATTTAAGGATCACGGTATTTATATTTTCCTCAGAGGCAAGTCCTAAAAAAGGCTTCCAGCCAAACTTACTTTACTCTTTTGTGGAATTAATCAAAAATTCTCATATTTTCATACAGAACAATTACATTTTTCCTCCACTATCCAAAATATACTTTTTTTAAACATAGTGCCTCCTGTATAGAATTATGGAATTAACTGTGTGCGTGAATATGTGTGTAGAATATTCAATTTCAATAATTTCATGTCTTTCTTTACTGTTATTAGTTTTGGAAAAAATGTTGTCAATTTATCTTTTGTACTACAACTGGCTTGTAATCTGTCACAGATTTAACAGTCTTTTACTTCTGCTTTTTTATTAAAAGGTGTACAATATTCAGATCTGGACAAAGGAACTTCACAACCAGCAAGGGCACTGCTTCTGTATCTGTCAGCTGCTCCTTAAAGGAGTATTTTCTTTTTCTGGGCTTATGTAGTAGCTGGGAGCTCAGGAAAATATGCTGCTTAATTAATTTAGTATACTACTTTGCATTAAATACCCACCTTGGGTAATCAATTTGCTTCAAGAGTTATTTTGAGCTGTGCACCATTGCATATACAGGTATCCTCAACTTAAGACTACAGTTGAGCCCAAAATTTCTGTTGCTAAGTGAGATAGTTATTGAGTGAATTTTACCCCATTGTTGTGGTTCGCTGGCAGCAGGTGCAGACGGCTGTGGTCTCGGACAGTGAGGACTCAGATGAGGAGTATGTATGTGATGCAGGGATGGGGCCAGGACCATCAGGGAGTGGAATTCTGCCTTCAGAGCTTGTGGAGGCTGGCAGCAATGATGAAGAGGTCACCGAGGAGCCTGTGCCCAGTGTGCATGCGCGCAGGGCTGCTCGAAGGAAAGAGCAGCTGAGCAGCACGGGCGACTCGGGAGTAAGGCTGCAAGGTAATAGCCCCTCCCTTAAGAGCCAGCTGAGAAACCGGAGTTCTTTGCAGGAAGCAAATAAGTTTTTGCACTCAAGCCTTGTGGATGTTCGGAGTATCTTGGCTGGCGTTTGGAGATAGTTTGTGTTTGAAATATTTCTTAGTAACTTTATCTAGTATTCTTGGCAGACTTGCACAACCTTGGCAAGACTCATTCTTATCAGAGACAATTAGTTTGAAACAGTCTTTTAACCATGAAGGAACGGAATTTGTAAAGAATCATTAAAAGGTTTTGCTGTTACCTCTGTTTCATGTTTGTTTCCTTGGAACAATGTTTGGATCAGAACACCCATTTTATAACCTTTCTTGCCACAAATGTTAAGTAAATCACGGCAGTTGTTAAATTAATAACATGGTTGTTAAGTGAATCTGGCTTCCATATTAACTTTCCTTGTCAGAGCACCTGAATTTTGGTCAGGTGACTATGGGGATGCTGCAACAATCTTAAGTGTGAAAAACAGTCATAAGTCACTTTTTTCAGTGCCATTGCAATTTCAAACAGTCACTAAACCTGTCTTCAAATTCCATCCTCTTAACCATGAGGGATCATTTTTGTAATCATAATGGCAACAATGCACTGGAAAATCCAACTTTCTTTTCATTAACATTTTTCTCGCAAGTTGAGGGAATGTGTATTCTTTCTATACATTTGTTCATAGGTGCCAACAGCATATGGTCAGGTATTGGCACTTGCCACAGGCATTATATAGCCAGACTTCTTAAAAAGGCCTTCCTATTCAAGTTTGTCAACATTTTATATTTTTCCACGAGGAAAGATGCTTCTGATTAACTGACAAAATCTGGCATCAATTGGTGATCAATGGGACCAACTTAGAACTAAGGATACATTTCCTGATAATTAGAATAATTAATCAGTGGGATGCCTTACCTCCAGAAAATGTGGTGCTACAACCCTGGAGGTTTTTAAGAAGAGATTCAATGACCATTTGTCTGAAATGGTATCTCCCTGCTTGAGAAGGGGGTTGGACTAGAGGATCTCAAAGGTCCCTTCCAACTCTGTTATTCTAATTTATGGAGCAAAAACAAAACAAAGGCAAAAAGGCTCAAGTCTCTGCAGATGTCAAATCATATCTGTATGAAAGGTTTACTTTTTTTTACCCACTAAGTCAGTATTGACTCCCGGCGGCTGCCTGAACTAATCCATATAATCTTTGTGGCAGTATTTTCATAAATGGTTTGCCCTTGCCTCCTTCTCATAGCTGAGAGAATGACTGGTCCAAAGTCACCCAGTTGGTTGTGCCTAAGGCAGGATTAGAACTCACAATCTCCTGGTTTCTAGATTGATGCCTTAACTACTACCCCAAACTAGTTCTCAAAATTTTTACTACTTCTAACTGTACCTATCAGTTTTCTGCCTTACTAATTCCATTGGAAGCAAGTCATTCAGGTGCTTCTTAGTATCAGTAAGAGCCAATGCTCAGAATCTAACCTAACAATGTTGTCCCACAGATACTATTCCCTATTTTGTCTCAATCTCTTATTTAAAAAAAATAGATTATGCCCTAAAAAACAGTATTGGTTGAAATGTGGAAGCTCACTATTTTGCAAAATCTCAGGGTAGCTTGGAATGATTTTACCATCTCAGTAACAACCCAAAGAACATTAAACAAATCTACATATTATCACATATTGACTCAATAAATACAGGAATGCATATATGTGAGTCAATCCAAGGATTTCTACAATAGCTGGGGAAAACATCCATCTCTTCTTAATCTAATTTATTCTATTCTGAATACTATTTATACAAAAATACATTATAATTAATTACTGAACTAGCACTTACTAAAATGCAGGCACACAAAAATGGCCCATTCACTGCTAAAATGGTAATAGTTTCTACAGCAATTGAGCAATGTTCCTTTTATTTACACTTTTAAAATATTATTTGCAAATGTGCAAGCAAGCGACAATAATCTATCAAAGAGTACATCCTAATATTAAATACCAATGATCTTCAAGACATCAAACAAAAATAAATAAATATTCAAATCAATAGTGATTATTAGATCTAGTTCTTTAAAAAAATGTATCCATCATCTTGGGAACTTTTAAGGACAAATACTTCTACTATTACCTGCTATTATCTAAATGGACTGAATACTGAGAGAATGATTTCTTGTTTCTTTTGGAAACCTTGCATGTGCCCACATCTGTTTCAGGAATTTATGGAACTGACAGGAATCCACAGAAAACACTCTCAGATAAAAGTTAAAGTCTGTACAACACTAGAATGTTAGTCCATTTTTGATTCTTTCACTATTGGTTTTATTAGATATCTAAGTGGAATCAGTTTAAAACATTTCAAACAAGTAGGCTGTAAGGCATCCAGAAAGTATCCATGACATCAATCATTCCAAGACATCTTTCTCCAAGGTTGAATTTATTAGGAACAGATCTGGCATGTCAAAGGCAATTTCCCAAGTGAAATTATTTTTGTGCAGTTATACAGAATCCACCTTCTTTCCTCCCTTATCTCCGCCCACTTCTACACTTCATAAATCACGAGCACCAATTAACTGCCACTGGAATTACTTAATACGACATACAGAATAACCTTGAACTTTTCAACTCCTCCAACTCTCTAAAAGGGAAAAAATATGTGGCAGCTGAATTTTTTAAAGCTGACATAGGCACTTATTTCATATACATTTCTAAAGAAACAGAACAAAACCTAAAATTCAAAGAAAAAGATGTAGAAGGAAACATAAAGAAGACTTCAAGGATCCTTCAGTCACTAAGGCAATGTATTTGGTATGTATATTATTAATAATAAACAATGCTAAAATAATATTTTACCTTTCATATAAAAATATTCATATGAATCCAAAATATTGTTGGATAGAATTTCATTTACAATTTGCTCCTTTGAATAGCAACAGTACTTCAATTAATTAAATATTAAAACAAACCAGTTTTCAGATCTGTGACCACATATTAATTTGTATAGAATACATTGTAAATGTAGCTTTAAAAATCTAGCTATTTGAAAAGACAGATATTCAAAAGTTTACCTCAAAGTCAGAAGCTTTCCTTTAGATTTTCATTTTTAAATTATTTGTGAAACCAGATATATGTTTTTAGTTACTTTGAAGGAGAAAGAAGGCTCCTTTAAGTAATTTTGAAAAGCTGCAGAAGCATGAAATAATGTCATTGTCAAACTCATGTTGTCATGCCAGCATCACTTGACATATCAGGACTTTTTTCCCCTTTGCTAAATCGGATATGGCCAGCGCATGATACATCTAACCCGCGGGTTAGGAGTTTGACGCCCTGCACTAGAAAACCTGTGACCCACTGGGTTATTATTTCAGATTTTGTTTTACCAAATTCCTTAATGCCTTCAAAAATGAGAGATCTTCTAATGTGTCTCCTTCATTCAAAAAGTTCTTAAAAATTCAGAGAAATAATCATCGAAGTATGCCTTGAAAAGAGCTCATGTTGAACTATTGTATAGCACAGTCAAACATCAGCTGCTGACTACAGGAAATGCTTTATGATGCTTTGTCATAAATGTTGTGTCACAAAATGTTTTATAAATTTGCCAAATTTCAATTCCATCTTTCCTGCAATTTGGACAATATTCTGTGAATTAGCCTTTTTGAGTTGAAAGGTTTTGTCCTAAAACGGACCATTTTTGCCCAGTTAAAGGTTATAGACATGAGAGTTTTAGTAATATATAAATAAGATTAAAGCAAATATAAGACAAAAAAAACAAAAACACTTTATGTTAAAGCAAAGTACTCCTTTTTAATGTATAATGAACTACAGGGGACCATTTAAATAAATAAAAAATATCAATTATAATGCACCGATTCTTTCCAATTTACATATTTAATTACTGAGTGGCCATTATAATACATTAAATTAACACTTATTCCTTTTTTTAAACAGAGATGGCAGTGAATATTTAGCCTGAATTCCAAAACTAACTACTTTAAATTATAGGTGACCTTTTACAATTACACATTCTTTATGTAATTTTACACAATATTAAATTTTGCAACAGAAAATAATATGCAGCTTAACTGATCATATTGTCATCTTTCTCCTTTCCCAAAACTAATTCTTGCCAAGTCCCATCTCTGCAAAGTAATCTGCTTCTAGTGACTGGATCAATAAATACATGAGAAAAAAAGGTTCTTCACTTTCTATTTACGTAGCATTTGTAAGGAAAATTTTATCTCTTCGGTTTCCAGGTTCTCTTCTGCTTCAAGGAGAACAGAAAAGGATAGGAAAAATCCTGCCTTTTTTCCATGTGGCTGTGGTGCAACAGGAAGCTTGTTTTCCAACAATTAGGAAAATAAGGGGATGGTGGGAACAGAATGTTAACTATCCTAAGCTTTTAGATTGGTTCAGAAAAGTAGAGCTCTCTGTTTTTTTCTAGGACAATTCAGAATATTTCAGAATTAAACCAACATGAATGTGACTGATTTATTATTTGGAGATTATCTTCAGATAGCCAAGCATCATAGTTTAGCCATTCTGTAATGAGTTGACAATTATAATCTGCTCAACTGCTATCTACCCCTTCAAATCTGTCGTTTTCATAGTTCTTCATGACATCAAATACATTTCTAAATGAACTTAGATCTTCCTGTATTGCCAATGGCTTTTTTTGTCTGTCAGAGTTGCCAAATGGATATGTAAATATTTTGAGATGGTAGAGAAAGGCTGAACTGCAATCTGCATGAAACTCAATATTGGTTAGATAAAACCTCAATCTTTTCTGCTCTAGGTAGCTATCTCTAAATTGATTGATCCAATGTATTGATCTCTTGTCATCTTGCCTGAAATTGCACAATCTGTTGAGTTTTGAACATTTTAATATCTTTTGTAATGTATGACATCTCTGAATGCCACTTAGCAATGTTATAGGTAATTGGCATCCGTAAGAATTATGCTACTGACCTTCCTATGTAATGCCTTCTCATAAAATGGAGATTATTAGCCTTGGCTGTAAATGCTAAATTTAATAAGTATATTAGATCATTTTTATATTAATGGCAAATATTTATGTCTTATGTCGGCAATCATATTTGTAAACGTTTTAGATTAGTTCTACTATCAAATGTTTTTCTTCCTTTAGAGGTAACCTTACCACTAGTTACACTTTAAACACTTTGCATTTCATAATCTATTCATCTCACTTAATTTTTATTGCACAGGAATGCTGAAAAGCTTGAAAAAAATAATTTTAGGGAAGCAAAATATTCCACCAGTTATATAATCTGTATCCTGCTTACAACAGCAACTGCCCTTTGGTGAGAAGCCAAATTAACCAAATACCATTTTCCCATTCAATGGACTGTGGTGTTATATTTGAAGTATTTCCCATGAGATTATGAGCTGCCACATCACCATTTTTCTCTAGCCAGAGAAACCAGGGTCACTGCCACTTATTCAGAGCTGCAGACAAAGAAGAAAACTGGCAAACAATAAATGCAACACATCTCAATGCTATGGTAGCATTTTGGATTTGATCTCTAAATAGGGAATTGAGCTCATGGCAGCTGGAATACAACACTTATCTGTGACATTTTAAAGACATAGTTGCTGTAAGATGGCAAACAGGTGCTTCTGTGTACTCCAAAGCACCTTTTGGATAATCTTATTTGAAGCATTTCATGCTGTAGCAGACTGTCTCCCTTCTGACATTAAGCTAAGCAGAAACAGAAATAAATACATTCACCAGAAGTGGTATTCAGCTGGTTCAAAAATTTTAACTAATTCAGAAAATCGCCAAATAACATCTCTGGTTGGTCTCACCCCCACCCGCTTACCCTGCCACTCATCTCATCCCGCCACTCATCTCGCCCGCTTTCCCACTGCTAGCCTGCCTTCGCCCGCCATTGCTGTCTTTCAGACCTGGCTCTAACTATCCTTCCGCCTGCATGCTGCCCGCCCACTCGCCCTCCATCTCAGGTCAAGGGACGCGCCAGTCCCTGGCTCAGGCCTTCGCCGGGGCCTCCACTCACATGCCGCCTGCTCGCCTTCTGCCTCAGGTCAGGGGATGCACCAGTCCCTGGCTCAGGCTTTCCCCGGGGCCTCCGTCTGTATGCCATCCACGCCACCCACTCGCCTCACCTCGCTCACCTCCCGAAGAACTGCCTTTGTGGGGGGCACATGGCAAGGTTCAGCCGCCTTTTGTGAGAAGCCTCCAGCCACCAGTAGTTTTCAGTGCAAGAAGCATCCAGCCACCGCTGCTGGCTCAGTTCCAGCTGGCAAAGAGACGGTGGCTGGAGGCTTCTCACGCCAAAAACTTCCAAAAACTACAGGCTGAAAGAGACCTGAAGTCCTGTTGCCCCCGTTGCGCCCTGTTCTTTATGCCATTGCCTGCCAGGGATGTTCGTGGCCAGACCCGGCCAGGAGAATGGTCTGCTGTGCTGGAGGGACTTGCCCACGCACCATCTCCTCACAGAAGGTCCTGGTGTCATGAAGTGTGTGCGTGTTTGCTGTGTGTATGTTTGAGGCTGAGAAGGAGGAGAAGACTTGGCCAACTTTTCTGCCTCCCTTCTCAGCGGAGCTGCTCGGAAGGCAGCTGCCACAGCCTGTCCCTTTAAGGCACTTCGAAGCAGCAGGGGAGGGGGGGACCATAAGGAGACAGGCCGCAGGAGCTGCCTTCCGAGTAGCTCCACTACGAAGGGAGGCAGAAAACTTCAGCTAAGTCTTCTCCTTTTCAGGCATACACACATCTTAGGCACCGAGACCTTCTGTGAGGAGACGGCACGTGGTCGAGTTCCTCCGGCTCCATGAGATGTGTGCCTGTTTGCTCTATGTGTATGAGGCTGAGGAGGAGAGAAACAGCCAGGTTTAACGCTAGAAGACTTGGATGAACTTGTCTACTTCCCTTCTCAGTGGAACTGCTCAGAAGGAAGCTGCCACAGTCTGTCCCTTTAAGGCACTTCGATGCAGGGGAGGGGGGAACCATAAAGAGATATGGAAGGAGCTGCCTTCCAAGCAGCTTCGCTACGAAGGGAGGCAGAAAAGTTCAGCCAAGTCTTCTCCTCCTTCTCAGGCATACACACAGAGCGTGTACACATCTCACGGAGCAGGGACCTTCTGTGAGGAGACGGTGTATGGTTGAATTCCTCCGGCGCCATGAGATGTGTGCCTATTTGCTCTGTGTGTATGAGGCTGAGGAGGGGAGAAGCAGCCACGTTTAACGCTAAGAAGACTTGGCTGAACTTGTCTACCGGTTCTGTAGACATGGCTTGGTGGGTGTGGCTTGGTGGTGGGGTCATGTGACTGAGTGGGCATGGCCAACTCGATGTCACTCACAGTAAGGTGCCGTCCTACCTTTTCATGAGTGATGTAGTTGGCCACGCCCAGTCAGTCACATGACACCATCACTCTGCCACGCCCCCCAAGCTATGCCCAGAGAACCGGCAGCAAAAGAATTTGAATCTCACCACTGATTCACTTCCATTACCATTCTCTCAATTATAACTACCAAATTTCATAAAAATGAATAAGAATTATGGAGAACATAATCATTAACTTGGTTTTTCAAAATATGAATTCTTTCTCTGGTTAAGAACAACATTTATTAACACTATGGTTTTTCTTTACTCATATATTCTCTTACAGTGTGGAATATAAGGAACAGGCTCTATTAATATTCAGGATATGTCTGCCAAGGGCTTTTGGGATTAAGATTAACAATGCAGAAAGCATATTTGACAACTCAATCCTCAAATACATTAATGTATTTTAAATCAATGTGCAAGGGGCATATAATACTCTGTTTATTTTCTTATTATTCACTTGCAAAAGTCATCTTTATGTTTCCAACAGGGAATAATAAGAATATTGATTTGGATTCTTTTCAGCTGAAACTTGAATTATTCCATAGAACTGATCAATATCATTTACTGTCAGTTTCTTCCACTATCACTAATAATATAAATAATAAGACAAAAGAAAATAAGGAATAAGAATACAAGGAAGACAATTTATCTTCCTACAGCAAGCTTGATATACAGTACTACTTTCATTATCCTCAGGCCAATGCTAGCACTTTTATTACATTTCTACCAATAATTAATTTGGTAGTCCTGTGATGATTCCTTAGCATGCTCTGAAAGGTATGAAAAAAAATGTTGATTTGTAAATGTAAAAGAATGACACAAACAATGGCCGATGAGAATATTCCTTGAAAATAAGCAATCTTGTGGTAAAGTACAGGTAACCTTAATGGCCTTTCAAAACTATAAAATAACTCCCGAAGTACTTATGACACAGTCCCGAAGTTACAAATGTTGCATCACCACAGCAGTTGTTCACATTTACAAATGACCACAGAGGCAACATTCGCCCTGCCTATTACACCACCACTCCGGGTCTCCACAGGAACTGGGCCTGTGGAGACTTACTTATCTTGCAATGATCTAGTGAGCCATCGGTTCCTTTGCCTGCTTTGGTGCATTTGCGGAGAACAGAGGCCTAAAGTAGTGCAAAATCGTGCAAGATCTCACACTACTGATCTCGCACTATAGTACTATAGGAATGTTCTCTGTGAGGCCTGCATGAGATCCATGGCAAAAGGTTTTATAAATGGAGGGAAGGCCTCTCCATTTGCAAAATCTTTTGCCTTGGATCTCATGCGTTTACAGAGAACAGAGGCCTAAAGTACTGTAGTGCAAGATCACGCGAGGTCAGTTGCCGGTGAACTAAGACCTGCATCAAATCCACCCAAAGAGCATTTGCAAGCGATGAGAATTTGGGGCAGTGAAATTGCATTGCTTCAAGCCTCTGATCAGCTTGCAATTTTTTTGCATCTAGGCTGAAAATTCTGGGACTATGATCTCGCGTGAGACCACAGCCCCCAGAAGTCTCAGCATGAAAAGTGTTTGCAAACAGATCAGAGGCTTGAAGCAATGTGATTTTGCTGCCCTAAAATTTCATCTGCTTGCAAATGCTTTTTGCACCAAGACTGCAAGCAGGCAATGAAACCGTGGCAGAGAGGCTGGAGGGGAGACAGCTTGTTAGATCTTCACAAGGTAAGTGACCTGTCACGGCAGGATGGAGAGCAGCAATTGTGGGGACCCCAGGGGAGGGAGCATAAGGTATCTTAGTGGGTCAGGGGAAGTCTTGGGTGGTCTGAAGCAGGTGGCTGTTCCATTGCTAGACCCCCCCCATGGCCTTCCCCACCCTGAGATACCTCATGTGCACTTAACAAGCCACACATTTGATTAGTGAATGTGTGGGTGATCACGTTCGTTTGATATGATTCACTCCAACAAATCCTCGGGTTATGAATGTAATTGGCAGGCTCCATTACATTCCTAACTTGAGGATTACCTGTATTGAATTTCACTGTTAACAGAACAAGACAATCTCCTAGTACAATGCTATAGGAGATGGGGAAAGTAAGAATTTTAATTCTTGTGAATATGAGTTGAAGGACACCCAACTAAGCATACAGACATTAAGCAATATTATTCTCTTGCTATTAGAGTCTGCTTTATGACTTAATCCTATACTGAAAACCACAGAAAAGATTTAAATTGCTTCTATATCCTTCTAACAATCTTTCATTGCACAGTAGCATTTTATCTTTTAACAACTGATGTTCAATGTTAGTTAAAAGTGTATTTTTTAAATATTTTTTTTCGATTCAGAATATGTTTGAAGAATTTGACAACATAACCTATGAAAAAACATCTATTTACCTAACATAACATAGACTGTGTTTGTGTCCAGAATGTCTTCTGCAATTTTGAAAGTTAATAAAAATGTGCTATTTCTTATCCAGAAGCCATCTTTCTCTAAGCTATTTATTACAAACAAAGTTTTGAGAAGAAACAAAATTCTGGAGCTAAATCTAAACTGATGATACCTTTGCTCAGATCCCAAGAGTTACTTGGTTTGCAGTTAGGCAAGCCATAATTCAGGCTTGTAGTAATATTTTAACAAACTATTAAAATACACAGATCCTAGTTTTATAACCGGGTATGTCTAAGCATTTAAGAATTACATCCCAGGGTAACAAATACCATATTTTTCGTATTAAGAGATGCACACACACCCCAAAAAATGGATGGAAATGTCTGTGCATCTTATAGAGGGAATATTGCAGCGAGGAGGGTTGGTGCGGCACCGATTGGCTGTTCTAGGTAGTGGGGATCACCGTCGCCACCCGTTCGCAGCGACTGGCAGTGAATGGGTCAAATTGAATAGGCCACAGTGAATGCGCTGCGACGAACGGACGACAGAGGCAGAAGTAGATTTTTTTTCTTGTTTTCCTCCTCTAAAGCTAATGTGCCTCTTGTAGTCCAAAAAATATAGTAATTATATCTGATAAAAATATTCAAAACTAAATTTAAAGTTTAAATTACAATTCCAACCCCCACAAGTAAAATTCTATCCTGGTATGATGAACTCTTCCACATATATGTGAAACAGATTTATTGAAGTCTATATTTACAGTGATAATCTTACATCATTGTAGCATAGTATCATGAAATTTTATGAAGAATATTAGATGAAACTAGAAAGTCACAGTGCTTTTCTGGATGAAATAAATATGGGATCATTTACACACAAAAAAAATAAGAGGATTGTGTTTTAGTGTCTCAAGCTCAACTTCATAAAGATAGCAGTAATACTCTTTCTTAAATCACAACTGCTGTTCAGTACTACTTGTAATGCAGCCTGGGGTAACTCACCGGAAGATGTTGGAGGAACTGGTGGTGGAAAGTTCTCTGTGAAGTTAACATTGCACAAATTGGTACTACAGCAGCAGAAACGGTATGTCCCATTCTGAATCAAGGAAGGAGTGGCTGTTACTATGCATTCTTCAGCATGACACTCTTGGGGGTCTCCGATATGAGTCCAGCATCCTAAAATAAATGGCAAATAAAATAGTACACCAGTTTCATTCAGTTCATATTGTGACTCACCTTTTCCAAGGTGAGAGAAAAAGCAGGGTAATTATAGCTGATATATTCAAAGTAAGTCTTCCTACCTTATTCTGCATAAACAACATTTTTCTACCCAAGAGGAGAAAGAGGACAATATTTCACTGTGCTCCATTCAGAATGCTGAGTGGAGTATTGCTTCTATGTTTCCAAGGAGAACAAGAACCAAACTCATCAAATTTTATCCGAGACAACATCAAGGAACCAGAACTGGATGATACCAAGGAATTACAAATTTTAAATACACTGGGAGCTCTCTCAATCCCCATCACCTAGCATCAGCAAATATCTTCAGGGAATGGACCTGGTTCGAAGTCCAATCTCATAGCCTTACAAATTTTAAAACCCTTTTTAAAAAATTTGGACAACTTTTTTTAAACAATCACTTTAACTCAAAGATTGCCAACCGTGGTCCATGGACCACTGGTGGTCTGAGAAAATTTTGGTGGTCCGCAGTGCACCTGTATCTGCAACAGGGATGATACTGATGGCAGATGGACTGATGCGTATGGGGAGGATGGGTAGCGTGCAGGAGATTGCGGCATTAGAGCCCTTCCTGGGTTTTCTCTGGCCTGCAAGGGGGTGGGGGTGAGTGGAAAGGTACCTCTGAACTGGTGTTGCATCCTGTCTTTGCATATCAAAGAGGCCGAACGGCTGCCAGCGATGCCCTCAGATGAAGCTGTTGTGAGGCGGAGGTTCGAACCCTTCCCCCAGGAGCCGCAAAACGCTCATCGCCCTCTGGCACCCGCCAAATCTCTTCCTTCCCACTGGGCATGAGTGCTTCTGGCAAGGAGGAAGAGAAGTATGGTGGGAGGAGGCTTGGTAGCTGCCAGAAGGGCGGCGAGCACTTTGCGGCTCCTGAGGGAGGGGCACGGGAGATCATGGCATCAGAGCCCTTCCTGGGTGTTCCCTGACTTGCAAGGGGGTGGGGATGGGGGAATGGAACCTCTGAACTGGTGTTGCGTCCTGACTTCGCACATCGAAGAGGCCGAGAGGCTGCCAGCGATGCCCTCAGGTGAAGATGTTGCGAGGGGGAGGCTTGACCCCTCCCCTCAGGAGCCGCAAAGTGCTCACTGCCCCTTCGGCAGCCGCCAAGTCCCTCCCACCGTGCTTCTCTTCCTCCTTGCCAGAAGTACTCACACGCCCAGCGGGAAGGAGGAGGCTTGCTGGCTGCCAGAGGGGCAGTGAGGACTTTGCGGTTCCTGAGGGGAGGGGTCGAGCCACCCCGTTGCAACATCTTCACCAGAGGGCATCCCTGGCAGCCACTCGGCCTCCTCAATGCATGGAGATAAGAGGCAACACCAGTTCAGAGGTTCCTTTCCCCCCCACCCCCACGCAGGCCAAGAAACATCTGGGAAGGGCTCTGATGCCGTGATCTCCCACGTGCATCAGTCCATCCACCACCAGTATCACCCCTGTTGCCTCACCTCCCCGCTAGCCATCTGGTCTTCAGCACGTGGCTCGTTGACCTCCTGACATCAGATTCCTACCACCCAGCACCAGTTCAGAGGTCCTTTCCCCCCACCCTCGGGGACATAGAGAGGGGGGAAGAGAGAGAGAGAGAGAGGGAAAGAGAGATGAGAAATCCTGGTGTTTTGTTTTCTGTGGGAAACAGGTCCAAATGACTCTGAGTATTTAACATTGCAGAAACAGGCAGCCAAGCTAAGTGCCTGAAAGAGCCCATCCCATCAGTGGGAGTCCAAGCGCTTCAGCAAGTGGCATGCTGGAATATTAGTGGTCCGCAGAATTTAAAATTGAGTTTGGTGGTCCCTGAGGTCCAAAAGGTTGATGACCCCTGCTTTAAATGATTTTCTCAATTAATGTAATATGCATTTTAAACTAACCTATGAAGATATTTAATTTTAGAGAGAATAAAAACTAATTAATATAATTGAAAAATAAATATACCGTATTTTTCAGACTTTTAAGACGCACCTAGCTTTTGGGGAGGAAAACAAGAAAAAAAATCTGCCTCTGCCTCTCAGCAATTTGCCTCCTTGCAGCAAACGGGAATACCGACGATCAGCTGTTCCAGTCAGCAGGAATCACCACAGCCTATCGCCACCACCGTGAGCCCTGTTTTCGGCCTCCACACACCCTTGTGGGACCCACGGAGGCCAAAATGGGGCCCATAGAAGACAAAAACGGGGCATTTGGGGGCTGAAAATGGGACGCATGGAGGCGGCAATAGGCAGTGATGATCCCTGTAGACTGGAACAGCTAATCATCTATAATCCAGGAAGCAGATCCAACTGACAATCAGCTGCTCACGCTAAAACAGGCTGTGCTGAAGCTGACCAGGCTGTTTACTGCAAGGAGGCAAATTGCTCAGAGGCAGAGGCTGGTGGGTGGGGGCCGGCGGGCAGGCAGAACTTCAGCAACATTCACTGTATAAGATGCACAGACATTCCCACCCACTTTTGGGGGGAAAGTGCATTTATATACCATATGTACCATATTTTTTGATCTTCAATGATCTGATATATAACTAATGTCTGTATAATCATATACACTGTATACACTGCATCATATATGCTGTATACACAAGAACCTTCTTCAAGTCTTTAATTGTCTACCAATTTAGATCAAACAGAGTTGAAAATTTATCCTTTAGTCCTTTACAAAACCAACCAACCAAACCAAAATTTTAAAAAGTTGAAAAGCAATCCACTGGTACAATCAAATATTTTTTTATTTTTATTTACCACTTCACAACAATAAATCAAATATAAAATAACAAATTATATTCTATGTACATCAGCAGTATAGAGTTCCATTTGCAACTGTATTAGCTTGTAATAAACCAGGAATCTTAACTTACTAAGCTATAATATGAACAAAGAACATATATAACATAGCTCCATTCTTTGTACAAGCATATAAGCTTGTTAGAAAGCACAAATTAAAGAACTGAGATTGGGATTATGATTTCTACTAATTCTGATATAATCCAAGATCCTTATTCCCTGCTTCGTATGTTTTATCCATTTGTGGAAAACAAGAGTAAGTGGAATCACTAAGCATAATAAACTTCATTATATACTTTAATAAATCAGCTTCTGGCTTATGATTATTACAAATTGAACAGAGATTCTTGTACAAGAGCCAAAACTATGAGCAATGTGGGTCTGACTGAAAATTCTCAAAGGTCTAGAGCCGTGATGGGGAACCTGTGGCACGCAGAGCCATTTTTGCCAGCATGCGAGCTGTCGCCTGGAACAGACCTACTGCGCATGCGTGCACGCACCTCCCGCCAGCCAGCTAATTGTCAGGTATTTGCCACGCATGTGCGAAGCACGCACAGGAGATGCATGCACATGCGCAGGGTGCGGGGCATGCACAGAGGTCACGTGTGCATGCTCAGAGGTGCGTGGCATGAGGGGGGTGACATGTGCACGCACAGGGGGTGCGAAGGGGTTGTGCACGCATTGCATTATGGGTACAGGCATGTGTCTGCGTGCGTGCACACTTTCAGCACGCAACGACGAAAAGGTTAGCCATCACTGGTTTAGAGACTATAGCCTTTAATGTAACAATAAATGAGACAATCCATATACTATATAATCTATGAAGGATTTTGTTGTTATATATACTGTGTTATTGTTTCTTTTATATATCACCTGGATATAAAATCTTGGAATTTAGAACGTTCATCTGTTCACGAAAAAGAATGTAGCAGAAAATATCCTAGGAGTCTAGAGGTTATAGGTTTCTGATAAATAGAGGTTTTGGGATAAGCTACTATTCAACAACAGCCATTTCTGGGGAATCTCCCATAATAAACTCTACATTTTCCAAATACCTCCTGTGCCAAAGGCTAGTAATCCATGGCAGATCATCATTAAAAATATTACATGCAACCATAGTAGAAAAAATAAAACACCATGATGGTTGAAATTACCTTGTTTCACAAGATGTATTTCTCCTTCTCGAGTTTTCTCCCAGAGACCATAGCAGGTATTTCCTTTCATACATAAAATTGTACCGTTCTCTTGAGAAATCTGACTTTCACTAATTCCATGTTCATTTTGGTAGGAATCTCTAAAAGCGCATTTTGTCTCTTCACCCTGGGCAACTAAAGAAGAAAATTAAAACTATTAAGATTATGCCAAACTTTACAACTAGTCATAGCTGACAAAACAGAAGAGCAATTTTTGTCTTTCAGAATTTATCTGTAAAAGGAAAATAATGGGATTCTTAATGAATATCAGTAAAAACCATTTGAATGTGCATGCAATAATTTTCCTTGGCAATTGGTATGTGTACATGATTACAATTTCTTTTTATTTATAAATGTTCTATTACTCCCCGAATGGCAATGTTTTGAAGCACATTAAATTGTGAATATGATAAAAAGGATCAATCTTAATTTCCAGTTTCAAATGATGTGTTGAATTACCACTTTGGATCACTACTCAGCTAAGTGATGAAATACCTTTAGCTTTCGATTGCTTTACTGAAAAAGTGACAAACAACAACTTCTCTTGTATAAAGTACTTGCCAGTGACACAGTACAGGAACACAGAAGGGGGGGAAGGGAGGGAGGGAGAGAGAGAATGAGAATATGATGAAAAAAGATAAAATACTATATTAAACTATCCCAAACAAAATAGAACACTCCCAAAGATGAAAAATAATCTCACAATGAACTAAAAATTTAAAATAACAAAAGACTTAAATAATTACTCTCTTTTATTTACTATGAATATATAATTTATTTAAAATAAACACATAGACAAACTACTAAAATAACAAGACTTCAATTTTTCCCAAATATTCATTTGTTAAACAATAAAAGAAACTTAGTTCATACAGGTCCATTTTTAAGTTCTATTATATCCTCTGCATTAAAAGCTACAGTCAGCATTTGAAAGATGTTAAGACAAAATATATAATTTAGATACATTGATATGACACATTCTGGAGTAATCCCAGTTTGAAAACTGCAGACAATTTGTTTTTCAAGTTGTGTTATTGAAGGTTTAGATCAATTCACTACCAGTTACATTCTTAAAGTATTTGAATTACTACAAGAGGAATCTGAATTGCTTAAAATGCAAAGTGGCAGTATATTCAATTTAAACAACTTTTGATTTCACAATGATCCAGACACAACTGAGTTGGAACATGCTGTATTAACAAAACAATGGCTTAAAGAATATTAAATTATAATTTTTAAGAATTATGGACATTGTGAGAAATAGAGAGAAGGTAGCAAAAAAGATTATACTCCACTGTCAGAAAAGGAGCGCAATCCCAGATTTACAATTCTGGCTCATAAATATGTGTTTACTTTGTGTTTATGAGCTTTGTGTACAAGTAGTCCTCTCTTAATAATTGATACCTTAGTGATCATCTGAAGTTGTGGCAAACCTTCCCCAAAGATACTTATGACCCAGTCCTAAATTTATAGGTTGCTCACCCTTACAACCAACTGACAGAGAATATTTGTAGCTCAAGGGTTGAAATGAGGGGTCCTTGGTACTCTCTGAACTTTGTCGTTTTCTTGCAGACATTTCACTATTTCACTATGCAACATCATCAGTGCTTGTGGGGAGTGATGTTTGTTCTTAATTTACATTTGTCAGTGTTAGTGGGAGGGGTATTAGTATTCTTTGGTTGGGCTGTAAACTGTAAACAGGAACAAACTCCAACTCCCTGCTAGCACTGAAATGTTACCTAATTTGGGTAATGAAACATTTGTAAGAAAAGGGGCATTGGTCTTACCTGAGATGCACCTTCTCAGATAGTAGAGACAGGATCCAGGCATGGGCTATATTCAGCTCTGCTTGGCTATAGACTGAATAGAAAAACTGAAGACACACCCCCTTCGGAGCACCATCTCCAGTTCTTAATGAAGTCAAGGTCTTGATGTAGTTGCTTTAGCGGTTCCATCCTTAGGCATAGGCTGTAGTTTGTACCACCCCACACACCCAAGACTATAGAGGCCAGAGAAAAAGGGGTGGGAGTGGATCCTATCTCCACCATCTGAGAAAGTGCGTCTCAGGTAAAAACAACGCCCCTTTTCCAGAATGGTCGACAGGATCCAGGCATGGGACATACCAAAACAAATGTCCTACTGGTGTGTTTCTGGCTGCTACTGCAAGTCAATTTCCAGCAGAACCTTCTGTAATACCCTGAGTCCAAAAGCCGCATCAGCAGAAGCAAAAGAGTCAAGGCAATAGTGTCTAATGAAAAGCGAAGGGATAGACCAGGTCGCTTTTCGACATATTTCTTCCACTGAAGCCTGTGTAGTCCAAGCCACTGTTGTGGCCGCACTACGGGTGGAGGGAGCCGTGACATGTGTCGGACCAGGTAAACTTTGTTCTGCATAAGCTATGGCAATGATCACTCTAATCCACCTGCCTATGGAAGAAGATACTTTCTGACCCAAGGAATTCTGATGAAAGGATATAAATATAGCCTCTATCTTTCGAAAGATAGCTGTTCTCTTTGGGTATATGTGAAGGGCTCGCCTTACGTCTAGCAAGTGCCAGTCTCTTTCTCTAGGGTGAGGTGGGTTTGGACAAAAGTTTGGCAAAATGAGTTCTTGTGCCCTATGGAAGAATTGACCTTAGGAATAAAGGTCGGATCCAATCACAGGACTATGTGATTAGAATGGAAGATAGTGCTGCCAATTCCGATATCCTCCAGGCCGATGTAATGGCCCCAGGAAAATTACTTTGTAAGATAGATATTGTAGGATGACAATTCTCAAGAGCTCAAAAGGGCCTAAAGCACCTTAGATAGATCTCAGGTGGGGAACTTATGTTCCAGACTTAAATTGGTTGCTCCTTTGAGACACTGATGTATTAATGGAATCTGGGTTGCCAAATGACAGTACAGATGAGAGTGCCACCACCTGTCTGCGCAACGTGGCAGGGGCAAGACCTTTGTCCAACCCTTCTTGTAAAAACTCTAACATCTGGGTAACCAATGCCTCGGTGGGATCGAGACACCTTCCTGTGCTCCATATACAGAAGGCCCTCCGTGTGGCTTTGTAAATTCAAATGGTTGATGGCCATCTGTCCGCTTGGATAATGTTGATGACTTGAGAAGAGAGATTGGTCCCCTTCAGAATCCGCCTCTCAAGTGCCAGGTGACCAATTGGAGCTACTGGGGTTCTGGATGTTGGATTGCCCCTGGTTCAGGGGAATCCTCCACAGTCGTGACACTGACAGACTGACCAAGTCCACGAACCACGGCCTTCTGGGCCAGTATGGAGCTACAAGGAGAATCTCCGCCTTCTGCTGCAGGGTCTTCTTGATGACCGTTGGAATGAGGGACAATGGAGGGAAAGCATAAAGGAGTCCCTTCAGCCACTGACAACGAAGGGCATTGACTCCTTCCGCCCCCTGTGATGGGAATCTAGAGAAAAAAACTAGGCAATTGATGATTTGTTGCAGAGGCAAAGAAATCCACTATTGGAGGGCTGAATCTGTCAGAAATCTTCTAGAAGTGGGTGCAGGGTCCACTCGGAGTAATCCATTGTGGACCTGCTCAACCAATCTGCCCGGACATTCAGCACCCCTGAAATATGCTCTGCTTTGACTGATATTATGTCCTTCTCTGCCCACTTGCAGAGACAAAAGGCCTCCTTCATTAAAGTTCTGGAAAGGGTCCCCCCCATGCTGATTGATGTGCACCTTAGTGGCCACATTGTCAGGAGGAGCACATCCTGTCCCGCAATTTGAGACTTGAATTACCTGAGAGCGAGGTGGGCCACCCGTAGCTCTAGCCAATTGATGTCATTTTTTTAAGTCGGTAACTGTCCAAGTATCCTGACAGTGGGTCCCCCCTCCTGACAAGCTGGCATCAGTTGTTATCGTTATTCGGTCCTGCTCTCTAAACGATCAGCCTTTGTCTAGGGCTGGAGAGGTCCACCAAAATAAAGATGATAACACTTTTGGTGGTAATCTCACTCGTATGGGTGAGGTCCCCTTCTTTGCCTTCTGATATGAGAGCAAGAACCACTGCAACTCCCATGAGTGCATATGTGCCCATGGTACAATATCGATGCATGATACCATCTTTCCTATCAGTTGAGACATTTGGGCAGGGGAGGCCATCTTGGTGGAACAGAAATGACCACCCAACATTTGTAAATCCTCCCATCATTGCTGGGAGAGAAAAACCACTTTGGCCTTCGTGTCTATTATCGCCCCGAGGTGCAATAGACATGTTGTGGGTAAAAAATGGCTTCCCCCCCCCCATTGACTAAGAACCCGTGAGTCTCTAAGGCCTGCAACGTGGTCTTCAAGTCAAATAAAGCCTGATCTTGAGAAGGATATCATTCAGGTAAGCCAATATCTGGATTGGTCAAGACAGCCAGGATCTTGGTAAAGATCCTGGGAGCAGATGCCAAGCCAAACGGGAGGGCTGATGATCGTCAGGTAGGATGAGAAGATTCAAGTACGCCTCGATGAAATCTATTGATGTTAAATAGTCCCCATTTCTTATGCTCTTTAAAATGGATTAAAGCATGTGCATCTTGAACCTGCGATAAATAATGAAAGAGTTTAGTCTTTTGAGGTTCAGAATAGTCCTCCAGCCCCCCCACCCGAAACTTTTGGAATCACAAACAGCATCAAATAAAAGCCGTGCCCCTGTTGCTCCTCCAGAACCATTTCCACAGCTTGAATTGCCAGGAGGTGTTGAATTACCTCCTCCATCAGTTTTCGTCTGGAGGTGTTTGTCGACAAAGGGTAGCAGATGAAAAAACTCAGGGGACGGTGATCAGAATTCTAGGGCAAGTCCCAATCTCATTATCTGTTTAACCCAGGCATCAGAGGTCATTTGCTCACATTAGTCTGCAAAAAAACAGTCTGCCGCCAACGGAAACCGCAGATTGTTTATTTGTATTTATGAAAGGGCCTGTTGGTGGGCCCTCAAAATTGCCATTTGCCCTGTGGTTAAAATCTTGCCTTGTAACGGCCCCTTGGGTGTCTTGTCTCTGACCAAATCTCCCTTGGTTTCGCTGGGCAGTTGTCCTGTAGTATGGAGCATGAAATGAATGATGATAGAAGGGTGAGAATCTGCTTTCCCCCTTCTTTGAAACCAACAGCAGGATCTTGCATTTGTCCCTGGACTTGACCAAAATGGGTTCTAACGGGACACCATAGAGTTTGCCACCTTTATATAGTGCTGATGCCAATTTCCACTTTCATTTGGTGTCAGCCTGCCAATATCTGAGCCACAGTAAACGACGAGCTGCTACTGATGATGACAATGCTCGGGCTGCAAACTTCAGAGTTCAGCATTGTGTCTGCTGTGTACTCGGCTGCTGCAATTACCTTGTTAAAATCCTGTGTTCTAATATTGCTGGTTGGTACCTACCCCTGCATCTGCCGTAGCCAGATTAACGATGCTCTGATAAAAAAGGATGCTGCTGTGGCAGTCTTAACCACCCATGCTGCTGCCTGGTGCATCTTTTGCCAAACTAAGTCCGCCTTCTTATCCTCATCCTTGAGGACATTGTCTGCATCATTAAGTGTGGCTGAGGAGGAGGCAAGTGCTAGGACAGGATCATCTACCTCCAGAAGGCGTAAAGCTTCTGCCAGCGGTGTGTCAACATTGTAAAAACACTTGTTGAAATCTAATTGCCTTTTATTTATTAAAAAATACCTTATACATGAGAATTACTTTAGCCTCCTCCTTTGGGTCTGTGAATAGGGCCTCATTACCCCCAACCTTATTCATTGGAATTGGAACTTCATTGTTAAGATCTAGCCCAGTTGTGCTCTTGGCCTTGGCTAACAATGGCTTAAATAAATGGTGTCTAAAGAGTCCTTTGAACCCCGATTTCTCAGGTTCACTTTCCTCCTCTGACAGTTGCTCTATCTCTCCTTCCTCCACCGAATAGTCAGATTGGTCTTCCTCTGAGGAGACTGGAGAATAAGGTTGAAGCGACACAGAGACAGTCCTTAGAGGCTGGCTCGCCTTATGTTGACTGTGGTGTGTAATGACTGGGATAGTCCCTAACTGAACTGGCGGGATTCCTTCCTGTGTTCCTCCCGTCGTTCCCTAATTACCTCGGTAAACCACCGTTGCTCCTCCATTGGCATTAATTGAGCCCCTAAAGTTGGCTGGCAGAGCGGGTCAGAGACTGAATTGTGCATCATGCCACCTACCCCAGCCTGCTGGCACATTGGGACAGGTGGAGGTGGGAAAACAGGTACCATTGGAGTAGAGACACCCAATGAGAACCTGGTTTTTCTGCAGTTTGAGCATTTTTAACCGACTGTCCCAGGGTCTCTGCAACTAAGCCTTCCCACTGGGGATCAATTGGATGACCTGTCTGATCCCCCCAGGCTCTATTACTCTCCATAGTAGGATTAAGGTGGATCAACTTCTCCTGCTCTTTGATGTTTTTTTCCACCTGTCTTACCAAGGCGTTGTGGAGCTTACACTCAGCCTTCTCATCTGCCTTGGATCTTCTAGTTGCTCTGGCCTCGGTCCTAATTTTGTCTTCCACCTCCTTGACTGAACCTCCTGACCAGAAGATGTCCCCTTGGATTTACAGACTCTTTTTTCCTTTCCCTTATGCTGAATTGTGGAAACCTGAGGGGGAGAAAGTGTGGTGGAGGAATCATCCATTGTTTAACTGGATGTCTTTTACCACTTGTAATGAACCTATATAGATAGGTTGTAATCCTGTAGAAATTAAAGATACAAGGCAAGGGAGGTTTAATCTGTGCTATTAGTAAATATAATTGACTTTAAAATCAACCAAACCCAGGAAATAACATAAAAGTCCTGGCAACTCTTCTAGTGGAAGCAGTCTGCCTAAGACAGATCACCAGCTGGTATTAAATTTCAGATGCCATTAAATGAAAGAGAAAGCCAAATGTTGCACACTATGGGTGAAACTCCATTGAAAAACAGCAGAAAAGGAATCCCAAGGCTGTTCAAAAATTCAGGGCTAGCTGATTATTCTGAAGTTCATTTGACAGACTGATGATTTAAATTGTTTTGACTGGGTAAATATCTGGCAATAATAGGGCTAATTTAAGTTTTTGAGCCACAGATTGCATTTTAAATTGTCCAGCTCTGTTCTGAGTTTTCTCCTTCAAAATGGCGTTCCTGTCAAAATTAACTACTCCTTTGACAAGCCGGGAAGCTAGAAAACTGTCACAGAGATCCGCTGCTCTGATTAGACAACACTCCCCTTTTTGGGCAGGCTGCCTATCAAGCAGGTCAGTGCCCAGTACCCAAAGAACCCTGACTGTGGTTATCAGATTCTCCTCCGCCTGGGGTTGGGAAGAGGACTTAATCAGGATGTCGTCCAGGTAACTGAATTCTGATGGGCAAAGTCCCAAGGTATGCTGCCACAGCTGCCAGAAGCTTAGTAAATGTCCATGGGGCTGATGCCAGGCCGAACAGAAGAACTCTGTACTGAAAGTGGAGGCCGCCATTGTTATGTATATGTAAATAACGTAGTTGGTTTGACAATATATAAACTACAAATATATATGTTTGTAGCTTTAAGGAAAAATACTGTAATGTATTATGCTGTGTTCTGGTTGGTTAATTATGCTACAAGTTGCCATGAGAGGGAGCAATAGATCATGGTTTAATAATCTTCTTTTTCACTGATGATCTCTCTTGATACTGATACTGACTGACTATGGACCGATACTGTTTATTTTGATATTCTGTTGATATTGAAGGTTATCTGTTGTATTATGGTTTGATATTTTGTCTGTTGTAAAAGATGTGAAACCGGTAAGAAGACTTTATAACTGGATATTTCTGGACTGATAAAAAAACGTGTATGATATGGACTGTTTATTGGACTGTGCTATTTCTTCAAGTAAACATTAATACAACTTGTTCAACTCTGTGTGGCTGTATATTTATTCATAACTGTTTTCATAAACCATTTCCGTGTGCATATCCTTTTTATACAAGGGTTACTCTGCAAATATCCTAACATTGGTTATGGGCCCAGAGAGATATTGAGAACCAGTGTGAATATACAGTTTCATATTCAGACAGCTAATTGTGATTTATTGTTACAATGGCAGAAGAACAGTCAACCAGTCTATCCCTGATAACCCGGTTGGATGGAACAAATTATGTTTCCTGGTCTATGAAGTGCAGCCTACTTCTGCGTAAAGGAGGATTGTGGACTGTAGTGAATAATCCACCGGATGTAACAACTTTGGATCCATCGAATGATGAAGATAAAAAGATAATAGCTGACTTTAACCGGGATAATGAAAAGGCTCTTTGTATAATTGGACTGACACTGAGTGATCCGCAGTTAATCCATATTCATGGTCAAGAATCTGCTGCTAGATGTTGAGACATTCTGAAGAAGATTTATGTTCGAGATAGTGTGGGTGCACACATATACCTTACACGAAAACTGTTTTGAGCTCGTCTTATAAAAGGTGGCAATATGTTAGCTCATTTGGAGTTTATGAAAAGGACTTTTCAGGAGCTACAAGAAAAAGAACTGATTTTTTTCTGAGTTACAGCAGGTTTACATTATTCTTTCTTCTTTGGATGAAACTTATGATGATTATGTGTCTTCACTGGAAGTTTTAAACAGAGATGAACTTACATTGACTGGCATAACTGGAAGACTGTTAGAAGAGTCAAGAAGAAGGCAAGATAGAAATCAACTGAGAGAAAGACAACCACAGGAAGAAAAACGGTCTTCAACTGCCTATATTGTTAGGAAATGTTTTTCTTGTGGGGCTAAAGAACATATAGCCAGATAGTGTAAAAAGGGTAAGAAACAGAATGATATACACAGAGCTCATAAGAATGTTAGTTTAGCAATATCAAATATAACTACAAATGTAAACCATGATATATGAGTAGTTAACAGTGGAGCATCGCAGTGTATAACTAAAAGTAAAGAAAGGTTTGTTAACACGAGAAAGAGTGAACAGCATAATATCATTTTCCATTGATGGAAAATGAAAGCATATGGAGAAGGTACTGCATATTGTTTATGTATAAATGAAAGTTTACCGATGTTATATGTACCTGGAATGAAGTTTAATTTGCAATCTGTAAAAGAAATGGAAAAAGGGCGTTGGTACTTACCTGATACACCCATTCTCAGTGAGCTGCGACGAGCATCCAGAGAATGGGAGGTGCTTAGTCTCTCTGGTCCAATAGGCTGAGCTTAATTAATAGGACGCTGTGGCTCCTCCCTGCCTCCTTCTTAGCGTCCCCCAGTTTTGGTGAAGACGAGGTAATGGAACCCCCGTCCTCTCCATTGACATTCTGTTCAATTGCAGAAAGCATTATGGAGATTATCATTGGTCGGAGCAGGAACTAATAGACAGAAATCGGGTGGGTCTGGATGCTCATTGCAGCTCACTGAGAATGGGCGTATCAGGTAAGTACCAATGCCCTTTCTCCATTGAGCTGCTCCGAGCATCCAGAGAGTGGGACATACCAAAGCTTGGCTGTCCTACGGGAGGGTTTCCGTCTGATTTGGGACTCTCTCCCTGTCTGAATGTACTTGTTGCAACACCCTCCTGCCAAAGGAAGCCTCAGCGGAAGCAAATGTATCAATTTTGTAATGCCTAATGAAAGGTGATGGGGAAACCCATGTCGCCGCCCTACAGATTTCGAGGATAGGAGCCTGGGTAGCCCAGGCAGCCGAAGTTGCCGCACTCCTTGTTGAATGTGCTGTGATACCTCTGGGCACTTGTGATGAATGAGTTTCGTATGCCTTGGCTATCGTGGTCTTCAACCATCTGCCAATAGTCGAGGGAGATACCTTCTGCCCCTGAGTAGCCGATTGAAAGGATACAAAAAGGGCCTCCGTTTTTCTGAAATAATCAGTTCGGTGGAGGTACGTACGGATAGCCCTGCGGACTTCCAGACTGTGCCATTGGTGTTCTAGACCCTGAGACGGACTGGGACAGAAATTTGGGAGGATCAGTTCCTGTGCCCTATGAAAGGCCAAATTAACCTTAGGGGTGAATGTGGGGTCCGGACGAAGTACCACTCATGAAAGATACAGAGGTCCTTGCGGACTGACAAGGCTGCTATTTCAGAGATGCATCAAGCTGATGTGAAACACCACTTGTAAGTAAGAAAATGGAGGCTCATAGATCTCAGTGGTTCAAATGGACCCCTGGTGAGAGCTGTAAGAACTTTATTAAGATCCCAGGTGGGATAACGATGATTCATCAGAGGGCATAGATTCATGGCTCCTTTTAGGAAACTCTTTATTCGTGGATGATGGGAAATAGATGGTAAGCCTTCCCATCTCACTACCAAAGCAATGCCACCTGTCATCTTAAAGTATTTTGGGAGAGAACCCTGTCTAGACCATCTTGAAGAAATTCCAAAACTTGTGCAACTGATGGTGAACATGGGTTTATTTTGGATTTGGTGCACCATTTATGAAAAATAGACCATGTAGCATTATATATATGGTTCGTAGAAGGACGCCGAGCCGTCTGAATGGTATTGATCACCCTATCTGAGAACTTCTCTTGACTCAGACGTTTCCGCTTAACCTCCAGGCAGTTAGTTGTAACCATTGGGGTTTGGGGTGCTGGATTGGCCCTTGGGTAAGCCGAACCTTGTGTGGTGGAATCCTCCAAGGTTCGGTTATGGACAACCTCTTGAGGTCTGCAAACCATGGCCTTCTGGCCCCATGTGGGGCCAACAGGATCAGTTCCGCCCTCTCCACTAACATTTTCCGGATCACCTTAGGTATCAGTGGAAGAGGCGGAAACGCGTAGAGGAGACCCTGGGACCACGGGCAATGGAGGGCATTGAAGTTCTCTGCCCCTTGAGCTGGATATCTAGAAATGAATCTGGGGAGCTGCGCATTTTGGGGGGAGGCGAACAGATCTACAACAGAAGATCACACCGTCGGGTCATCTCCTGAAACAGATCCAGATGCAGGTGCCATTCTAATTGATCGACCGTGGCCCTGCTCAACCAGTCTGCTTTCGTGTTTGTTATCCCCGAAATGTGTTCCGCTGTGATGGAACCCAAATTCCTTTCCACCCAATGGAACCTCTCTGACTCCTCCATGAGCTGTTTTGAATGTGTACCCCCTGCCTGTTGATGTGAGCTTTCGTTGTGACATTGTCTGTAAGGATGAGAATGTGGCCCATGCGTATATAAGGAAGAAAGCTGCGAAGGGCCAAATGAACTGCCCTGAGCTCCAACCAATTGATGCTGTTCAATTGTTCAGTTATTGACCAGAGTCCCTGTGTTGAGATGGTCTGTAAATGTGCCCCCCATCCTGACAGGCTGGAGTCTGTGGTAATGGTGAACCTTGGGGGCTCTTTCAGGAGACAACCTCTGTTGATTGCCGGAACGGTCCACCAATGAAGTGAGAGAAGGACTCTTGTTGGAACGAACACTTTGACTCTGGAATTGCTTCGCCCTGATCTTTGGTAAGGAAGTAAGAACCATTGAAGCGATCTGGCATGAAAATGGGCCCAAGGAATAATAGAAATAGAGGAAATCATTTTTCCCAACAGTTTTGACAAATCAGCCAGAGGAACTCGTTTCAGAGATCTGACATTTTGAGCTAATTTCCTAATACTCTCCAGTCTCTCAGGGGATAGAAATACCCGTCCCTTAACTGTGTTAATTATCGCACCTAAGTGGGCTAAACGGGTAGATGGAACTAAATGGCTCTTTGCCCAATTGACTGAGAAATCGTGTTGTTGAAGAATTCGTAATGTTAGTTGCAAATCCGATTCTGCTTGTCTAAACGAAGAAGATAATAATAGAATGTCTTCCAAGTAGCAATGTAATCTGATGGAAAAACCCCGTAAGTGAGCCGCTACTGATGCCAGAACCTTTGTAAAAGTCCTTGGGGCAGATGACAAGCCAAAGGGTAAGGCAACATACTCAAAGTGTCTATTATTATAGCAGAATCTGAGAAATTTGAAGTGCGAGGGCCGAATTGGAATGTGTAAATATGCCTCCGTGAGATCTATGGAGGATAAAAAATCTCCTTCGCTTATCCCAAGTAGAATGGACTGCAACGTACTCATCTTGAATCTACATTGAATTAGAGTACGGTTCCGTCGTTTTAGATCTAATATTGCCCTCCATCCCCTCGAACTCTTGGGGACTACAAAAAGAAGAGAGTAGAACCCCTGGCCCTGTTGATTCCTAGCTACTGGTTGGATGGCCTTAATTTCCAGCAGGTGATTAATCGCTGCCTCCATCATATTCCTCTTGATAGGATCCCTGACAGACGGCATTGCATAAAGAAATTTGGGAGGATGGAGGAAAATTCCAGAGCTAGATCAAACCTAATAGTGTCATGGACCCAGGAATCCGACGTAGTGGAATCCCAACTATCTGCAAAAAGTTTCAATTGTCCCCCAATGGGGACGGTCTCCCTGGAACTATCTTGGACGACAGAAGCCTTTTCCACCCGGACCTCTGAAGGATCTCCTACCCTGACCCCCTCTACAAAGTCTGTCACTGAAGTCAGGACCTTCTGACTGTTGGGCGCCCCTGTAGTCAGGGACCTTCTGGAATCTATTGGGGAACATACTTCAATAATAGGGATGAAAGGAACTTCTCCGAAAGAGCTGATAGGGTCTGGAGTCTGAACGATGGAGAAGAGATGGAAGAACTTTCTTTTTGTTCCTGGTTTCAATCAAGAGGGGATCTAAGGCAGCGCCAAACAATTTTTTGTTCGAAATTGGGGAAGAGGCCAGCTTCCATTTGTTTTTGGAGTCAGCTTGCCAATTCTTGAGGCAGAGTAGACGACGGGCCGTAGTCTGAGAAGCCATGGCTCGAGCCGAAAATTTTACTGAATTAAATGTGGCATCCGCAGAAAACTCTGCTGCAGCAATTAGTTTGGCGATGTCTTGATGCGCCCTGCCGTTGGAATTTGGGATACCACCTGAGGGAAGTTCTAGTAAAAAAGGATGCAGCAGTAGCCGCCCTTATGGCCCACGCATCAGACTGATGCGCCTTTCTAAGTGTTATCTCAATTTTCTTATCCTCCGCTCTAAGAGCATCTTCTGATTCAGTGGGAACAATTGATGAGGATGCCAATGCAACAATGGGGTTATCTACCACTGGAGTATTCAGGAATTCTGAAAAATCTAGGGCTAGATTGAAAATTTTTTATCAAAATTTGTGGGCGAGGGATGCATTGAAGCGGAGGACCACTGTTTTTGGAGTAGATCTGAGAACATTTTTGGAACCGGAATGACCTCGACCTCATTAACCGGTTGGGAGAAAACAAGATCTTCCGACTGCTCTTGAGGCACTTGTTGTTGAGCAGAGGGAGACTTATCAAGCCGAGCTGTGGTTATAGGAGGGATTTGAAAAGCTGTGGATGAAAAAGACCCGTAAAAGTAGGTTGGTCCGGCCTGATGTCTTCGTCCTCTGACATGCCCCTTTTTGGGGACTCGTCATCCAGAGGAACGTCACTATCTTGGAGGGACATAGTATCTAATTGGTCCATATGATCCTCACCTTCTCCCTCCTCCTGTGGAAGAATTTCTTCCTGTCTGAAGCCGGCTGCCGTCAGTGTGAAGGTTGCTTCTGGAACCCTTCTCGAGGTCTGTGAATGACTAGAGTCTGTTGTACCAGATGGGTGAGATGGTAAGGATAAGTCTAAAGGTATTGGTGTATTTTGAACCTGAGTCTGTGGAGATGTATCATGAGGCAAAGAAACCCTTTCTCTCTCTCTTGTGTGTCTTTCTATTTGTCTTTCTAATGCCCTCTGACATCTGGAGGCATCCTTATCTGCGGCCTTAGAAGGACCTTTAGTCTTTTTAGACTTGTCTTGGGTCCGAGGCTTGGCCCCCCCCCTCTATTTGCCATTGCAATATGTTAAATATAATTCTTTATATATAAATGAATATATTAAAAATAATTGGACTGTTGGCATGTCCAGGGACCTGTATCTCCACTGATACAGGGAACCCAATCAATGTACTTCTCCCCCCCCTTTTTTTTTAGAAAAAAAGGTCCTAGCGTTACTATATTTACAATTACACTAAGAACTTATTTACAATTATTATGTATGTACAAGAATGAGAAATAAATTTAATAAAACCAAATAAGCCAAATTTGAGAACTTCAGATATATAGGGCTTTAGATACCCACAACAGCCCTCAACAGTTGCCCTACAGGCCCCAGGCCCTGGTAACACTGTTAATGCTGTGATTCAAGGTAAAATTGTCAGCTGTGAGGGTAGCCAACAATTCAATGAGTTAAACTCCCAGAACCGGAGTTAAAAGGGAGTAAAGATTTTTTTTTTACACCCTCTTCCCTTGCCTAGAGATTGAGGGAAAACAAACCACTCAACAGCAGATTAAACATATAATACAAGACCACACTATTCCACGTGCTAAGGTCTGGCCTGGGAAACGCGCGCTCAACAATGACGGACTGTCCCTGGAAATAATGGCGCAGATCTCTATTTGGCGCCAAAATCACAGCCAAAGAATCACACCGCTCAATTGATTTAAATGTAAAGCTGAGCAGCAGAAGGGGAGAACCAGGCTCCAATGCCCTCACCCCTGCATTCTCGTGGGGAGGAATCAACTTTTTTTAAAGAACAGATCAATACTGGCAAACAATGGCAAGGAGGGGAGGCGCAGGAGAGAAACAGCGTTTTAGAAAACGCTTCTTTAAGACAGAGCGTCTGAAAGAGTTTTAGTGCTAGGGGATCGCAATCGTGATCGGAACCCCTGTGGCGATCCGCGATCGCTCCGATTACTTCGGTGCAATCGCAGTCGGCTGTGAAAGAATTTTGAGAAATTAATTTGAATAAGTCCAATTGAAGAAAAGAAAGAGAAACTAACCACCTTTAACTGTCCTGCTCCGAGCAAGGAAAAGCTGCCTATTGTTTCCAAGTCTGAGCAAAAACTGGGGGACGCTAGGAAGGAGGCAGGGAGGAGCCACAGCGTCCTACTAATTAAGCTCAGCCTATCGGACCAGAGAGACTAAGTACCTCCCACTCTCTGGCTGCTCGGAGCAGCTCAATGGAGAAAGCAGGATTTGTAGTAACATTTAAGGGAGATACGTGTTTAATAAACATCTGTTCTCATCAACCGTTTCCGTGTGCATATCCTTTTATACAAGGGTTACTCTGCACATATCCTAATAGCCATAACAAAACCTCAGGAACTGGCGATGGTCTGGATGGATGGGAACATGGACGTAAGCCTCCGTCAGGTCTACCGAAGTCAAAAAGTCACCCTCCCAAACACCCTTGAGGATTGAATGGAGGGAGTGCATCTTGAATCTTCTGTATATCAGATGCCCGTTAAGACCCTTTAGATTGAGAATTGCTTGCCAACCCCCCCACCCCAAGGTCTTGGGATGACAAACAAAATTGAATAAAACCCCCCTCCCTTCTGGTCCCTTTGAACTGGCTGGATGGCATGGATATCCAATAAATGCTGGTTTGCCGATTCCATGAGGGCCCTCTTTGCAGGGTCCCTGGAGATGGGGCAACACATAAAGGTTTGGGGGGGGGAAGAGAAATTCCAGGGAAAGCCCTGATCGGATTGTTTCCCTGATCCAAGCATCTGTCGCGATCTCCTCCCACGTCTGTGCAAAGAAACCCAGATGTCTCCTATGGGATGAAGATCCCTGACATCACTTGGTCCACCAGTGCCATGAAAGGACCTTTTGCCTTCTGGCCTGATGATCTCTGGCACTAAAGGCCAGTCTATCAGCCTGAGAGGAAGGTTTCAGGAAAAAGGACCTGTTCTGATAGGGAAATCTCACCCCAGCCTCCCCGTCTAAAGGAGGGCCTCCTAAAATAAGGCAAAGGCCGGTAATCAACCCACCTCCCCTGGAAGGGAGTATCTTGCGCTTGTCTCTAGTCTCCATTAAAAATGGAGAAACTCCCCAAAGAGCCTCTCTCCCTTAAAGGGGGCTGAAGCCAGCTTCTATTTATTCTTAGAGTCCATTTGCCAATTGCATAGTCAGTCAAAGAAGCCTACGAGCCATCACAGAAGAGGTAATGCCCTGTGAAGAGAACTTGGCTGCAGTGAGCATGATATTTGCAGACAATTCTGCTGCCGCTATGATCTTATTAAGATTCTGATGGACTCTAAGGTCCTCAGGCGGAATCTTTCCCTGCAATTACCTAAGCCAATATAGTGAGGCTCAGGTAAAAAAGATGCCGTGGAGGCCTTAATGGCCCAGGCGTTGACCTGATGCTCTGTGGAGAGCCATCTCCTCCTTCCGGCCCTCCACCTTCAGTGCGTCCTCAGCGTCGAGTGGTATGATAGATGAGGACACCAGTGCAGCAACTGGGGCATCTACCTTCGGCACATCAATAATGTCCAAAAGTTATTGATCCATGTTAAATAGTGTTGACTCTGACTCAATAGGACGGGTGTACACCCCTGGTGATACCCACTGCCTCTTGATTACATTCATGAACATCTGGGGCACAGGAATGGGGTTCACCTCCAATGTCTTCTCTGTAAAAATATAATCCTCTTGGTCTTCTCCCTCTGGAGGGGGCTCCCAGGTGACTGGGTCCTTCTTCAGGTGAGCCGTGCTCTTAGCTTTTATAAGCAGAGTCTTAAATAGGCTAGGCTGGAAAAGGCCGTTGAAAGTGGGGGTGCCCGATGTCTCCACCTCATCTTCAAAAAAAATCCCTTTCCCCTGGAAGCTTTATTTCCAAAATGGAAGACAAGCTCCGCATAGAGGGTGAACAAGATCTGTGGTAGACCATCTGCTCCCCCGAGGGTTGCCAATGTCCCTGATATAATCCTCTCAGCTTCTGAAGTTTAATACTGACCCTGCTGGTTTAATTCTGCCACTGTTTCCTGCCTGATGGCTTGTGAAATCCAGGCTCTCATAAAGGCGGGCATCTCCTGACTCTGAGGTTCCCCTGGGCATAGCCCTGCTGCAGTAGGTGTGAAGGTTGCATCTGACTAAACTCTTACCCTACTGGAAGACTGTCTTCCCAGTCCAGCTGCCACAAGGCTCTCTGGCTGGTCAGAAATAGAAACCCTAGTCTTTGTAGTAATTTGGATGTTCTCCTGTAAATCTTGTTCAGTAGAGACACTTGGTGACCAGGCTCTCAAATACTGACTAGTATTTACAAATTGGTCTTGTTTCAGGGCTTCATGAGGAATTTGGCATAAAATGAAACTGCTGTCAGCCAATGAGCTGAATGAGTTGAGACCAAGTGAAGAACTGGGGACTGTTACCTTGGGGCATGTCCTCAGAATTCAACTCGGTCTGTAGAGCAATCAGGCTAAAGACTACCCAACCTGGATTCTCCCGTTGACTCAATGGAGAAACACCATGCACTTTATTTGCAGCATATGCAGGATAGACAATTCTATATGGGAATTTTTCAGACATCTCTGAAGAAAAAGGAGCTAACAGGTGTTCATCTGTTTAACAATTGTTGAGTTGCATATACAGTTTTATTCCCAGAAACATGTGTTTTTTTCTTGGAACACTCAGCTCTCCTGTATTTTCTGGTTTTTGGTAAGACATAAGAAAAACAAAAAGCAAAAACCTAAGGCAGGCTATTTCAATCTCGTGACAAAGAACTATTCATTTCTTGAATCTAAACATAAATATAACTGATGTGACTCAAAGAAAAAGTAAGGATTTATATATTCTTGTTTATGTCCCCTACAAATTCTTATCCCTACAAATCCCTACTAGATCTACTACCTTTGAACTTACAAAATTAAAACCATAATATTGCTATTAAAATTCAGATAAACATGCTACAGGTGTATGTTAGATTGTAATTAATAGTATGAAAATCCATTATATATACACCCAGAATATAAACTGTAACCCAGGGGTCCCCAAACTTGGCAACTTGGCATAGCTGGCTGAGGAATTCTGGGTGTTAAAGTCCATAAGGCTTAAAGTTGCTGTAACCTGATATTTACAAAGGCCAATTCACCATTTCAGACTTTTCAAAGCAGAGAGAACAGAACAAACGTGTAACTTTAATATTATAATGTTAATGATTTCTTGGAAGTTCTTCCTATAATAGCAATTGAATTTACTTCATCATGCTTTTCTGATAGATTGCATCTATAAATAAACTTAATCAAATATTAACTCCTGCACAATTAATTCCTGATTTGTTAAGATAAGTCACATTGAGAAAATGACCATGTGGACTAATCCCAGACTTACATAAAAACTTTGAATTATAATGAAAGTTTTATAACTTTGGCCTTTCTTCCTTGCATTTTTTCTCAAACAAATGATCACAAACAAATGATCAAATGTACTTGGACAAATGAGGGATCTTGGAGTCTCAGTGGACAATCATTTAAATATGTGCCAGCAGTGTGCTGCAGCTGTCATAAAAGTCAACACAGTTCTAGGCTACATAAACTGAGGGATAGAATCAAGATCACGTGAAGTGTTAATACCACTGTATAATGCTTTAGTAAGGCCACACTTGGAATACTGCATCCAGTTTTGGTTGCTACGATGTAAAAAAGATGTTGAAACTCTAGAAAGAGTGCAGACAATAGCAACAAAGATGATTAGGGGACTGGAGGCTAAAACATATAAAAAAATGTTGCTGGAATTGGGTATGTCTAGTTTAATGAAAAGAAGAGCTGGGGTGACATCAGGGGTGGGATTCGGGCAAACTGGGTGTTAAAGTTACATCTGGTTCACCAAACCGGTATTTCAACCGACTAGCTGGCCCTGCCCACTACGCCCCTCCCCTCCCAGGAGTCTCCACATGATGCAGGTAGGTTATACTTTTTCTATCAGCCATTTTGGGTATATCCAGTATGTTTTCCTTAAATAACAATATTTTGCAACCTCTTTTTTTCTCTGTAGCCCCCATATATGTTCTCAAATCTGAAACTTTTATTAAGCTTCCAGCTAATATTTAGCAGAGCTGGAAGAACAGGGATCTTCTGGCAAATCTTTTTGTCAGAGGATGTACATCAATGTCTCTCACCATTAAAATAAATGAAAAGAGTAGTGTTACCAAAACTTATTTTACTAAAAAATAGAGTTCTCTCAGCTTCATGCTTTACTGATATATACATAAACACTTTTTCTAGTGAATCAAGCCTTGAAACTTTAAAACTGGGTAGAGACCTAGATTCTTATTAGAGCCAAAACAACAACACCCTTATTTCCGGACTGTTGAAAACAATGCAATCTAAAATAGCACATTCTACATCTTATTCAGGACAATGTCTGAATTGCAGAGAAGGCTATCTTTCTTGGCCTCTTACTACTTTTTGGATATAATAGAATTAGCTAAGTAGATGATTATGAACCAGTACTGTCTTAAAATATCACTGACTTTCTTTATTGTCTCCACCCTCAAATGAAATATAAAGAACACATAAACAATGGTTGCTGGAATTGGATATGTCTAATTTAATGAAAAGAAGGACTAGAGTGACATGATCGCAGTGTTCCAATATCTCAGGGGTTGCCACAAGTAGAAGAGGGAGTCGAGCTATTCTCCAAAGAACCTGAGGGAAGGACATGAGGCAACAGATGGAAACTAATCAAGGAGAAAAGCAACCTAAAATGAAGAAGAAATATCCTAACACTTAGAACAATTCATCAGTGGAACAACTTGCTTCCAGAAGTTGTGAATGCTCCAACACTGGAAGTTTTTAAAAAGATGTTGGATAACCATTTGTCTGAAATAGTGTAGGGTTTCCTGTCTAAGCAGGGGGTTGGTCTACTAGAAGATCTCCAAGGTCCCTTTCAACTCTGTTTTGTTTTGTTCTGTTAACTTTAGTTTTAAATCAAATTATAGTCATTACTATCTTCAAATCAGAACTTTATATCATGCTATACATCTACTTGTAGTCCTGATCAATACTGCGTGCAATCTTGTTAAACAACATGGTTAACAGCTGTGTTTCATTTTTCTATCTTAATATTTTTATCAAAGAATATTTTTATCAAAGTATATCAGTTGCATATGTATCATGTATAAAGCTGATCTTTGCCCCATTTTTTTGAGAAAGAAACTTTAATGTTTAAATTATTTTGATACCTATTTCTTTTTCTTGCTCTAATATGGGTGCAGACAGAGAAGCTGAAGTGAAACCAAGGTTTATTATTTTATTATGGTTTGCTACTTCAAGATAAGCAGCATATCTCTGGTCACAGGATCAAAATCAGCTCAGCAACACAAAAGAATGAGAGGTGCTTAATAAACATTTTTTTCTTTGCACTTCCATATAAAAAAGCCAACATGGTACTTAAGCAACCTTTGAGTGAACTTTCATAGGATATATGAAGTAAATGTCAAGTTTGATAAAGTTGAGTTGCACAACTTTATTAACAACACGTTTTGAAACAACTATACAAGCAAGCCTAATTTCTCTTGAAAAAAAAATACAGCACACATAAGTGAGTACCTATCAGCTCAAAATCTAATCCCACAACAACCAAAACCACTACCTCAACTACAATCACCACTACAACCAAAAATAAATACCAAACCACATCCACAAACAATTACTATCCCTTCAAATAATTCCACGAATAATATCTCCTTACTCATCAGAGACACCATGGAATGTGAACAGAAACATCCAAATGCCATCTTATTTGGTCTCGAAGACACCAATGAATCAGATGACATTACCAAAGCTCGTGATATCATAAGCAACGCAAATACAACAAACATCTCTCCTGAAGATATAATTGAAATAACCAGAGATGGCCCTGAGTTCAAATACAAGATGGCTCTGTGGCCGAAAGATTTTGTAGAGTTGTATGCAAAAATGAGTCCAGCAAACGCATATTCATTCATACAATAAATACCATTGCGAAAACCAATCCCAACCACAAAAAAGTTCGCTCAAGACCAGACTTATCCATATTGCAAAGAATCCGCTCCCGTGAACTCCGCGCTGAACTCAAAAACCGTCTAGACAATGGAGAAAAGGACTTATACATTGACTACAGAGCTGATTGCATCAAAAGAAAGTCACACAACCCACAACTCCGCATCCAACCCCACCCCAACCAATCCATCATCACTCAAAACTAGGCATGCACGCCCCAAACTACCTCTATCCCAACTACAACTGGTCTTAAATGCAAGCTACTCAATGCAAGAAGCCTTGTAAATAAAATACCTGAATTTCTCCTCTTACTAAGTACGGCTAAATTTGACATCATATTTGTCTGTGAAACATGGCTCAACGCATCTCTCCCTGACTCCATTACCACAGTAAGAGACTATCATGTTTACCGATCAGATCGTGAAATCCGTAGAGGAGGTGGGGATGCTATCTTCTATAAAAAGTCCCTACATCTAAAAAGCATCCAAGTTACCCAGGAGCTTGCTATTCCTGAGACCATCGTCTGTGAACTGTCCTTAAATATCACATTTCGGTTCTTACTTATGTCACAGAGCCCCTAATTATGACATCGAACATGCAAACAAGCTAAATTCACTACTAACATGGGCAGCATCCTGCCCACACGCTTTCATCTTTCTTGGTGACTTCAATCTATCTCATATTAACTGGACCCTTAACGAATGTACAACTGAACCCACACATGCAATCTTCTACAATGCAGTAATAAATCTGGGACTAGAACAACTAGTAACCAACAACACTAGATTTAACAACTGCCTCGATCTCATCTTCTGCAATAGTTTGAACTCAATTTACGGAATACAAATTAAAGAACCCTTTTCCAACAGTGACCACAACATGATTGACTTTTGTCTCAACCTTCACCCACACAAAAATCACCACAATGATAGAATCCCCAATTATAACTTAAAAAAAGGTAACTATGATCTTATAAACAATGATCTCTCATCCCTTGATTGGCAATTTCTATACTCTGGATGCAATACTGTAGAAGATCATTACAACATATTTTTACTTGAAGTCAAAAGAGTCATCAAACTATATGTACCATTAACAACTCCCAAAACCAGAAAAAAATTACCCAAAACAATAAGGAAGCTTCAATCCAAGAAGAAATTACTTTGGCGGAAAAACAAATCTCGTCATGTTGCCAACTTCAAAAGCCGATACAAAAATTTATGCTAAAGATAAAAACTGAATGCACCAATTATCACATTAAACAAGAAGAAAACCTTCTACGCACCAATTCCATCCGTGCTTTCTACAATTTTATAAACAACAAATTAAAAGACTCAAGGTCCATCCCACCCCTGAAAGGACCTACTGGTAAAGACTGCAATGACGACACCATTAAAGCCAACCTCTTTAACACATTCTTTGGCTCAGTATTTGTAAACAGCAATGGATCATGCCCAGTATTTCCTAGTCGAACCACAGACAACTACAATGATCTAATACATATCGATTTTACAGAAGACAATGTTGAAAAAGCACTACGCAATCTAAAACCATCTCTATCTATTGGACCGGATGGAATATGTGCCTACTTCTTAAAAAAGCTATCCACTGCCGTGGAAGAACCTGTAAGCATAATCTTTGAGGAATCTTTCAGGACCAGCTCCTTGCCAAAACTATGGTCACAAGCCACGGTCATCCCCATCTTCAAAAAGGGAGACCCCAGCCTAGTTGAAAATTGCAGACCAATCTCTTTATGTTGCGTCACCTATAAAGTCATGGAATCAATTATCAACCAATCCATCATCCTCCACTTAGAAACAAACAACCTATTCTCTAATAAACAATTTGGTTTTAGGAAAAAATTATCATGTAATCTGCAACTCTTACATTGCAAAAACATATGGACTGCACAACTCGATCAGGGCAAAGCAATAGACGCAATCTACATAGACTTCTGCAAAGCCTTTGATTCAGTGGTACATGACAAACTACTCCTAAAACTAAAATCTCATGGTATCTCTGGACACCTGCATAACTGGATAGAAGCATTCCTGTCAAACAGACAACAAATGGTCAAAATTGGGAGAGTCCTATCCAATTCTATACCTGTCAACTGTGGTGTTCCCCAAAGCCAGTGTTCTAGGACCAACTCTTTTCATACTCTAAATAAATGACCTCTGTGATCATATCATATGGGTTTCAGGTTTTTCATCAGCCGAGGGCCCAGGGGAGGGGTGGGGGGGTGGCAATAATTATCAAGGAAGATCTATGTCCTAGGGAGTCCACTGTTCCTCAGACGACCGGATGTGAATCCCTTTTTGTGAAATGTGATTCCAGGGTTCAGATGGGCCTATGGATCACATACCTGGCTCCCTGCTATGTGACATCGGCCCTGCCTGAGCTCCTCGATGTCATTGCTGGCTTGATGGTTGAGACCCCAGGCTTATGGTCATAGGGGATTTCAACTTGCCTTCGGCTGGCGATATCTCGGGGATAGCCCAGGAGTTCTTGGCTTCCATGACAGCCTTGGGCCTGACCCAGTTAATTAGGGATCCCACTCACATTGGGGGTCACATCTTGGACTTGGTTTTTGTCTCTGGACAGTGGCAGAATGATCTAGGTGTAGGGGACATAGTTGTTGAGCCCCTGTCATGGTCTGATCATTCACTCCTTATACTCGACTTCCATACTGCACCCCCTCGTCGCAGAGAGGTGGAGCCGATACGGTGGTTCCACCCCAGGTGCCTGATGAACCGGATAGGTTCCTGACGGAGCTTGGGCCATTTCCCGGCACTCGGACACACGACCCGGTTGAGGACCAGGTCACCGCCTGGGATAGGGCAGCGGCTGGTGCCCTCAATCGGGTTGTGCCCTTGCGGCCTCTGACCCGATGCCGATCCCAATTGGCTCCCTGGTTTTCCGAGGAGCTGAGGGAGATGAAGCGTCAGAAAAGACGCCTAGAGAGTCACTGGAGGACCACCCGCTCCGGATCTGACCAAACACTATTGCGGTCCTATATTAAGACCTATTTAGTGGCGATAGAGGCGGCGAAGCGCTCTCACTTCTCCGCCCTTATTGCGTCCGCGGGGAATCGCCCAGCCGCCCTTTTTAGGGTGACCCACTCCCTCCTAGAAGTGGGAATGCGGGATGTACCTCTACAAGGGCGGGCTGTGGATTTTTCGAATTTTCTCCAGGACAAAATCACTCAGATCCGGGATGGTTGGACTCTGACTGGGCAACTCTGGACGAGGGGATGGGGATGGAGTTTGGTGAGGTTATCTGGGGGGAGTTTAATCCTGTGACCCTCGAGGATGTGGACAGGATGCTAGGTGGGCTTAATGCCACCACATGTTTATTGGACCCGTGTCCCTCCTGGCTGGTTTTAGCAGCCCGGGAGGTGTCACGCGGTTGGTTCCAGGGCATTATAAATGCTTCCTTGAGTGAGGGGTTCTTACCTCATGCCTTGAAAGAGGCGGTGGTGAGACCGCTCCTCAAGAAACCATCCCTGGATCCGACCTTATTATCTAACTATCGTCCGGTCTCCAACCTTCGCTTTATGGCGAAGGCTGTTGAGAGTGTGGTGGCACAACAGCTCCTCTGGCACCTGAAGGAATAATCCTATTTGGATCCATGCCAATCAGGCTTCAGGCCCGGACACAGCACGGAAATAGCATTGGTCGCGTTAGTTGATGATCTCTGGAGGGCCCATGACAGGGGATTTTCCTCTGTCCTGGTCCTATTAGATCTCTCAGCGGCTTTTGATACTGTCGACCACAGTATCTTATTGCGGCGACTGGGGGGCTTGGGAGTGGGAGGTATCGTGTTATGGTGGTTCTCCTCCTTCATCTCCGACCGCTCGTAATTTGTCTTGGCAGGGGGGCAGAGATCGATCTTGAGGCCCCTGATTTGTGGGGTACATCAGGGGTCGGGGCTCTCGCCCCTCCTGTTCAACATTTATGTGAAGCCGCTGGGTGAGATCATCCGTGGCTTTGGGATAGAATTTCATCAGTACACTGATGACACTCAGTTGTACTTTTCTACCCCGCGCCACCCTAACGAAGCCGTGGAAGTGATGACCCGGTGCCTGGAAGCTGTATGGGGCGAAACAGACTTCAGCTCAACCCAGCCAAGACCGAGTGGCTGTGCTTTCCAGCGCCCTGATACAGCCAGCTTACTCCTTCGCTGGCCGTGGGGGGGGGGATTTCTAGCCCCCACGGAAAGGGCACGCAATTTTGGTATCCTCCTGAATGTACGGCTGTCGTTAGAAGATCATATAGCAGCCGTCACCAGGGGGGCTTTTTGTCAGGTCCACAGGATCTACCAGTTGCGGCCTTTTCTTGATCGGGACGCACTCCGCACGGTCACATCCGCCCTCGTCATCTCCCGACTGGATTATGCCAATGCTCTCTACATGGGGCTCCCCTTGAAGAGCACCCGGAGGCTCCAGCTGGTGCAAAATGCGGCCGCACGGGTGGTCTTGGAAGCTCCTCTGAGCTCCCATGTTACACCACTCTTGCGCGAGCTGCATTGGCTCCCGGTGGCCTTCCAGGTGCGATTCAAGGTGTTAGTGACCACCTTTAAAGCGCTCCATGGCTTGGGACCTGGATACTTACGGGACCGCCTGCTACCACCATCAGTCTCTCGCCGACCAGCGCGCTCTCACAGAGTGGGCCTCCTTGGGGTACCACCGGCTGGATGGCTGACAGCCCCGAGGGTTCGGGCCTTCTCTCTGAGAGCCCCCTCCCTCTGGAACGAATTGCCCCTGGAGATAAGGACCATCCCTGACATGTTGACCTTCCGGCGCGCACTAAAAAACCACCTATTCCATCTAGCCGGTCTGGCCTAGAGTTATATAAAATGATTATAAATTCGGCTTTTAAATGGTTTTTAACTTTTCTAATTCCCCACTCTTAATCTCTTAAAGCCTATCTATTTAATTCTTTTAATTTATTTTAAAAATTTATTATATTTGTATTTATATGTTTTTATCTCGCTGTGAACCACCCCGAGTCCTCAGGGAGAGGGGGTGGTATACAAATTTGAATAAATAAATAAATAAATAAATAAATAAATAAATATCAAGAGCAACTGCGTTCTCTTCGCTGATGATGTAAAGTTATTCAACACCACAGAAAATACCGCTACCCTTCAAAAAGACCTTGACTACGTATCAGAATGGTCAAACAAATGGCAACTTCAGATCTCAATAAATAAATGCTCTGTCCTACATATTGGCAAAAAAAATCAGAGAATAAAATACAGGCTGAATAGTCAAGATGTTGTTGATGACCCAAACTCTGTAAAGGATCTTGGAGTACTCATCTCAAATGACCTAAGTGCTAGAGCCCACTGTAACTACATAGCCAAAAAGGCGCTAAGAGTTGTTAACCTAATCTTAGGTAGCTTTTTCTCTGGTAATATTACACTAATAACTAGAGTATACAAAACATTTGCTAGACCAATACTCGAATACAGCTCATCAGTCTGGAACCCACATTACGTATCTGATATTAACACAGTTGAGAAAGTCCAGAAATATTTTACAAGAAGAGTTCTTCACTCGTTGCAGAATATCTTATGCCACCAGACTCGAAATTCTAGACCTAGAAAACCTTGAACTACACCGCCTTCGGTCCGATCTAAGTATAGTATATAAAATCATACATTGCAATGTCCTACCTGTCAATGAATACTTCAGCTTCAACCATAACAACACAAGAGCAAACAATAGATACAAACTCAAGGTTAATCGCACCAAACTTGATTGCAGGAAATACCATTTCAGCAACAGAGTGGTCAATATCTGGAATACTCTACCTGACTCTGTGGTTTCTTTTTCAAACCCCAAAAACTTTAACCTTAGACTGTCTACTATTGACCTCACCCTTTTCCTAAGAGGTCTGTAGGGGGCGTGTATAAGCGTACCAACTTACCTACCGTCCCTGTCCTATTGTTTCTTTTATATTTTTCTTATATGTATCCATGTATTCATATCTATGTTATACTTATATCTATTATCTTGTAAGCAATTGACAAATAAAATAAATAAAAATAAATAAAAAAACAAAAAACTCAATAATTTGGCTAGAAATAAACTGAAAAACAATTCCTCCAATAATAGCAATAGCAATTCCTCATGAGTTTGTCCTGTTTAATGCATAAGTTATATAAATATAAAATACTGCAGTATTTTGCTTTACTTCAGAAGAAACAAAATAAGCAAAGAAATCCAATCAGCTGCACTAATATTAATCATATATGCACCAATTTACACAGTGAATTAGTGAAATAGTTTAACTTCAAAGAATTAGACACTTATGACCATTGCAGCATCTCCATGGTCATGTGATCAACATTCAGATGCTTGGCAAACTGAGTCATATTTATCATGTTGCAGTGTCCTAGGGTCATTTTCTTGAGTCATTTTCAAGATTTGGGGAGTCTTGCAAACTCAAATACAGTTAGTCCTTGATTTATAACCACAATTGAGCCCAAAATTTATGTTGTTAAGTAAGAAAGTTGTTAAGTGAATTTTGCTCCATTTTGACATTTCTTGCCATGGTTGTTAAGCAAATCATTGCATTTGTTAAGTTGGTAACATACAGCCAGTGGACAAGCATTCTATGATCATGTGATTGCCACTTGCAATCTTTTCTCCTGATTCCCTAAATAGTTTTTCCACAGAGCTGAGATTCCTTCCTGAAAAGCAGAGCTATTTCTGCTCTATGTGGAACTTAAATTTTCTTATCGCCAAAGGCAGCCTTTCAAAAGTGAAAGCGTTGCTGCCTAGAGAATGGGCAACTCCTCCATCAGGCTACAGAAATGGAGGTTAGACCCAGAGGTGGGATTCTACCAGTTCCGACCTGTTCTATTAGAACTGGTTATGATTCTGCGCAGTTTGGAGAATCGGCAAATCGTGCCCCTGGCTGGCCCCTTCCCTCTCCACCTGCCCCTCCCCTCCCCTCCCAGTTAGTCCTTATTGTGTATGCACGATATTGCGTGCATGCCTGACATTGCTAACTACATTCTCCCCGCCCAGTCACTCCTTAAGGTATTTCTTTTTTTTCTCCCCTCCCGACAATCAGCTATTCGATGATCAGTTGTGCCGGGATCTCCCTCGCTGTCTTACTGCTTTGCCTAGGAGGCTTTCCTGAGGCCCAGGAGGCAAAAAGGGGTTCGGGGAGGTAGCCCCCACCCACCCCCGCACTTCGTTTTTTACCTTCCTGGGTCCCAGGGAAGCTTCTTGGGAGCAAAAACGCCTCCCCCAGGAGGCTTCCCTGAGGCCCAGAGGGCAAAAAAATGGGTGGATGTGCTGCAAAAAAAAAGAAGCCACACCCACCCAGTCACATGGCCACACCCACTTAGAACTAATTGCTAAAAGATTTGAATCTCACCCCTGGTTAGACCCCAAAGATCCCAGCTCCATTCCTTCAGCTCCCTTTCAAATATGAAGAACTGAATTCCAACAGGCAGCTTTTTTGCTCCCTCTGCTTGGGTGATTGAGATTCTGGTTCCAACTATGGCTATAAATTGCATAGGTGGTCTCAAGCAGAGACAGGATCTGTTTACTAAGTTAACCCACTCATTAAGTTTCTGATCTTCATGATAATTTCTGATCCACATCAGAATACAGAAAATACACAAACATTTTAAACAAGAACTGTTCAATCTAAATAATGGATATGTATTTTTAAGCACAATTATATATCACACACTGTTAAATGTAATTAATATACACACCATAGACTGAATAATGTTGTTTATTAGTTTTTTGTAAAGATTATTTAAATTCTAAATTCTATTCTCTTTAAATAAAAGATTGATTCAATGTATTAGCAACCTACTTTTTCCCAGACACGCTAGACCAGTGGTTCCCAAACTTTTTCAGTCCACCGCCCCCTTGGTGCTACAAATTCATCCTTGGTGCCCCCCATCCAGGGGTGGGATTCAAATTTACGTGGGCATGGCCTAATTTGAGGGTGTGGCTTGCTGGTCACGTGAATGGCTGGGCATGACTTGCTGGTCACGTGACCTGGTAGCTGTGGTTTGGTGGTCATGTGACTGGGTGGGCATAGCCAGGTGATTGACAAACCAAATACAAGTGGTCCTCACTTAATGGCCAGTTGTTTAGCAAGTGTTCTAATTTATGACTGGCCTCCCCAGAGCTACTTGACCTGTTTTTGGAGTTTTGACAGCCATGCACACACATACACACACATTCCCTTCTAACCCTGCTGGAGCAGGTCATTGGACTAGAATTTATTTATTTTATTAAATTTTTATACTGCCCCTTCTCCCGCAATGGGACTCGGGGTGGTGTACAGCCAAGATAAAACCACATATTAAATAGAATTTAAAATAGATTTAAAAGAATTAAATTAGTGGCTGAAAGAACCCAATAAAACAAGGTAAAAAAGTTAAAATTACCAAAAAATTTAAAAATTTAAAACCCTAGTAACTGATACTAGGCCAGACCGGCCTGTTGGAAGAGGTGGGTCTTTAGTGTGCACTGGAAGGTTTGCAGGTCAGTAATGGCTCGCATCTCCGAGGGTAATTCATTCCAGAGGGAGGGTGCCCCCACAGAGAAGGCCTGCACCCTCGGGGCCGCCAACCGGCATCGTCCAGCTGACGGCACCCCAAGGAGGCCTACCCTGTGGGAGCGCACTGACCGGCAGGAGGCCAATGGTGGCAGCAGGCGGTCCCGTAAGTACCCGAGTACTAGCAGTGAATAGAATCTAATCAGAGATGCTTTGCCGATTCTTGTTGCTTTGTTTTATTTGTATTTCTTTATTTTATGCTGCTGAATTGCATTGACATGTGTGTCCCTTCTTGTGCACAGCCCAGAAGCTTTTGTGATTCTTTGCAGCAAAAATTACCGACCTCTGGCTTTGCTCTACTTTTCAAATGTGCCGCCACTGCCGTGTTCTAGGTGCCGGCCCCGCAGGTCCACCCCATTGAGCCCATTCCCCCAGAGGGACCTGTCCAAGCAAGTCTGAATAGAGTGGTGCACCAAGTCAATGGGGTGAGCCTGAGAGGGGAAAAAAAAGAGAGAGAAAAGAAATAGAGAGAGAGAGAATGAGAAAGAGCAAAAGAAAAAGGGAAAGAAAGAAAAAGGGACAGACAAAGAAAGAAGGAAGGTACAGAAAGAAAAAGAATAAGGGGGGGGGGAGGAGAAAGATAATGAGATATCTATTCTAGTCCAATCACCTGTTCCAGCAGGGTTAGAAGGGAGTGTGTATTTGTGTGTGTGTGTGTTCTCCTTGTAATTTACCAATACATTTTGGTTTTGCCTTCTTCAGAATTGGCACTGTAATACATTGGGGAAAAGTAATTTTTTAGGATGGAGGTCTGGTCCAATGGATCCAGTTTAAGGCCTCAACAAACTGTGAGAGCTTCCTCATAGCCTTGACCATGTTTCATCCAAAAAAACTTTAATAGAAGCCAAAGATGTTTCAATGTACTGGCAAAGATGCTGGCAAAGATGTTTCAATGTGGAAAAGGGCCTCAAGTCTAAACTAGGCCTCATTTCAATCTGATGCATCAGGTCTCTCTCTCTCTCTCCCTCCCTCCCTCCCCCGCTTTCTTTGTTCCTTTTTCTTTCTTTCCCTTTTCTCTTTCTTTTCTTCCTTCTCTCTGTCTTCTTTTCTCTCTTTTCCTCTCTCAGGCTCACCCCATTGACTTGGTGCACTGCTCCACTCGGACTTGCTTGGGCAGGTCCCTCCAGTACAGCAGGCTCAATGGGGTGGACCTGTGGGATTGGCACCTAGAACACAGCAGTGACGACATGTTTGAAAAGTAGAGCAAAACCAGACTGGCTTTGCTCTACTTCCCCTATGTGCCTGTGGGGCCGGTGCCTCCTTTCTCCCACATTTCTCCTTCCCTTTCCTTCCTTTTCTCATTTCCTCACTTGCTTTATTTTTTTTTCAATTTTACACCATGATAAAATAATAATAAATAATGAAGAAAAACCATTAGAAAAAGGACTCTTGTTATAGCAGCGCTTCCTATTCCACAGCTGAGATATGCAAATTTCTGAGGGAAAAAAGTCCATCACGACTCCACTTCTATGTCTGCATTTTTATATTAGCAATTTCCTCCCAAAATGTTACTTTGTATATTTTTTTCTGATGAAAGAATTGATTGTTGTGCTTTGAAATGTTGGGCAGATGTTGAAATTGTCTGAGGAAAGGAGAAAATGGAGGAGAAACGGCCAAACTTTGTTTTGGGATCTTCATCAGTGGCTGTTTTGCAAGGAAAAGTGGGATCCCGAGCCACAGAAAGAAAGGGGGAGATGCTTTCCCATTGGGGGCTGAGGGGGGATTGGAAGGGGCTCTTCGAGCAACAGAGACACGGGTTTCAAGGATGGAAAATGCCGTTTTCTCCTGTAAAGCCGAGATATCCCTATGGAAATCTCCCGTCAAGGGGAGGGGGCCTGGGGAGAGGATCCGGCCAGATTAGGGGGGAATCCCTGCAGATCCACTCCATCTCTTCCTGCATGGACTGTCAGCTGAAGGTTTTCCTGGCTTCCCTTCAGATTGGGGTGAGTGTTAGGCCCCCAAGTCCTGGCTGGCTGTGGGGCTGAGCCTCTCCCCTTGTCCTCCCCAGCACCTGCTAGGGGCTCCCTCCTTCCAGACTGAGCGGGGGGAGCCCAAAGGACCCCTCAAGCTCTGGCTCCATTTTACCTGTCTGGAGTCTCAGTAACTCTAGCCTGGGCGCCCTCTGGGTGCTGTAGGAACTCAAAGGGCATCTAGTCCGCCCCTCCAGGCACACAGAGAAAGGGAGATTGATGAAAATCATGGGGGAGGGGACAAAAAGAAGTCCACCCTCTCCTCCGAGCTGGCATGAAAGACCCCCCTTTTCTTTTTGTCTCAAGATGGTGCCAACGACAGCTGCCTTGGTGAAATGCTCTCTAATGGTTTCTTTATTCCTTATTATTATCTGCAATTCACTATGGATTTCATACTCACGAGACCATCCGCTAAGAATTAGGAAATGTTTCCTTAAGAAGCAGCTTTCTGATTCTCCACCCCCACCTGTCTTTGCAAATGCGGAGGAGGTTCTAACCAAGGTGCTATAGATTACAACAAAGAAAGCAAAGAAGCAACCATGCCGGAAGAGGAGGCGAGGTAAACGAGCGGGAATTTTAAACAGACTAAGAAATAGGGGGGAAAAACTCCTCTCCCTTCAATCTTTCTGACTAACTTACTCTCAGTGGCTAACAAGATGGATGAAATTCATCTCTTAAATAGATGGAATTCTGATTTTCATAATTCAGCTGTTCTTTGTTTTACTGAAACCTGGCTTAATCCACAAATTCATTGGAACAACACCATATATATCCCAGGATTTCAGACATTTAGATCAGACAGAATTGAAGAGACATCAGGTAAAACAAAGGGTGGAGGATTACTTATTTATTTATTTATTAAATTTCTATACCGCCCCTTCTCCCAAAAAAGGGACTCGGAGCGGTGTACAGCCAATTAAAAACAAAAACAATATATACAATTAAAAACAAATTAAAAACAATTACATTAGAGGCCGAATATACAATTTGAGAATATAAAACTAATAAAAAAATTAAAATTTAAAAATTTAAAATACCAAGTTTTAAAAACCCCAAAAATTGTTACTGGGCCAGGCCGGCCTGTTGAAAAAACAGGGTCTTTACTGTGCGCTGGAAGGTCTGAATGTCAGTAATGGCCCGTATCTCCGGGGGCAAATCATTCCAAAGGGAGGGAGCCCCCACAGAGAAGGCCCGCACCCTCGGGGCCGCCAACCGGCAACGACCAGGCGGCGGAACCCCAAGGAGGCCAACCCTGTGGGAGCGCACTGGGCGGCGGGAGGCTGTTAATGGCAGTACGCGCTCCCGTAAGTACCCAGGTCCGGAGCCATGGAGCGCTTTAAAAACGATCAATACCACCTTGAATCGGATCCGGAAGGCCACAGGAAGCCAATGCAGCACGCGCGGGAGCGGTGTTACATGGGAGCTCCGAGGGGCTCCCAAGATCACCCACGCGGCCGCATTCTGGACCAACTGCAGCCTCCGGACACTCTTCAAGGGGAGCCCCATGTAGAGAGCATTGCAATAGTCCAAGCGGGAGATGACAAGGGCAGAAGAGACTGTGCGAAGTGCGTCCAGATCCAGAAAGGGCCGCAACTGGTAAATCAGATGAATCTGACAAAAGGCCCCCCTGGCGACATCTGTAATGTGATCTTCTAAAGACAGCTACGTCCAGGAGGATACCCAGATTGCGAGCCCTTTCCATGGGGGTCAAAATTTCTCCCATGGCCAGGGACGGAATAAGCTGGCTGTATCTGGGCGCAGGAAACCACAGCCACTCGGTTTTGGTCGGGTTGAGACGAAGCCTGTTAAGACCCATCCAACTCCGCATGGCCTCCAGGCACCAGGTCATCACTTCGAGGGCTTCGTTGGGGTGGCCCGGGGTAGAGATGTACAGCTGAGTGTCATCAGTGTACTCATGGAACTCCACCCCGAAACCACGGATGTTCTCACCCAGCGGCTTCACATAAATGTTGAACAGCAGGGGCGAGAGCACCGACCCCTGAGGCACCCCACATAATAGGGGCCTCGGCGTCGACCTCTGCCCCCCTGTCAACACGAATTGCGAGCGGTCAGAGAGGAAGGAGGAGAACCACCGTAAAACGGTGCCTCCCACTCCCAACCCCCCCCAACCGCCGCAATAGGATACTGTGGTCGACAGTATCAAAAGCCGCTGAGAGATCTAACAGGACCAAGACAGAGGAACAACCCCTGTCTCGGGCCTTCCAAAGATCATCCACCAACGCGACCAACGCCGTCTCCGTGCTGTGCCCTGGCCTGAAACCCGATTGGAGGGGGTCTAGATATACCGCTTCATCCAGGTACTGAGGAAACTGACGTGCCACCACACTGTCAACAACCTTCGCCACAAAGCTAAGGTTGGAGACCGGACGATAATTCGACAATAATGCTGGATCCAGAGATGGTTTCTTGAGGAGGGGCCGCACCACCGCCTCTTTCAAGGCGGCGGGTAAAAGCCCCTCTCTCAAGGAAGCGTTAATAATCCCTTGGAACCAGCCTCGTGTCACCTCCCGAGTGGCCAGGACCAGCCAGGAGGGGCACGGGTCCATTATGTTTATATATCAACAACAGCTGGTCTCAGGATATAACTATAATATATATGTTTTGTGATGAAAACTTTACATATCAACTGCAAGCCATTTTATTCTCCACATGAGTTCTCATTTCTCCTAATAGCTGTGTATGTTCCTCCACAAGCCTGTGTAAACAAGGCATTATGAACTCTTGCTGATCAAATTATGGAGGCTGAAGCCAAACATCCAGGTTCCCTTCCCATCATTTTAGGGGATTTCAATCAAAAAAATTTAAGGAAAGAGCTCCCAAACTATTTCCAGCATGTAAACTGTCCTACCAGACGAAAAAATACTTTAGACCACTGCTACACAACAGTAAAAGATGCTTATAAGTCTTTACCACGAGCAGTTGTGGGACACTCTGACCACTGCATGATTCACCTTGTACCTGCCTACAGACAAAGACTTAAAACCATGAAACCAACAATTAAATCAGTGAGGACTTGGTTGGATGAGGCAAAGCTGAAACTCCAGGCCTGCCCTTGACTGCAGGGTGGATAAAAATCAATGATTTAAAAAAAAAAAATCAGATTTTTTTTATTTAAATCGGATTTTTTTTATTTAAATTGGATTTTTTTTATTTAAATCGGATTTTTTTAAATAAAATGCTTTTTGAGGAAAATATATTACCATCCAAAGGTTATTCCATCACAGGGTGGATAAAAACATTTTTTTTTTTTTTACAAAATCAAAGACACCGGAGAGTTGGGTCCAGGGAGGGCTTGAGGAGGGGTCGCACCACCACCGTTTTCAAGGCGGTAGGTAGCGAGCCCTCCACCAAAGAAGCATTAACAATTCCCTGGAGCCAACTCCGTGTCACCTCTCTGGCAGTCAAAACCAGCCAGGAGGGGCAAGGGTCCAATAAACATGTGGTGGCATTCAGCCGCCCCAGCAACCTATCTATTAGGACCAACCTGTCTCGGCGGTCACAGGTTCAAACTCATCCCAGATAACCATCTCAAGACTCACCACGGTCACCTCCCCCTGGACCTCCCAACTAGAGTCCAGCCCGTCCCTAATCTGAGCAATTTTATCGTGCAGAAATCGAGAAAACTCTTCCGCCATTCCCTGCAAGAGATCCACCCGCGTTCCCGGCCCAAGCAGGGAGCGGGTTACTCTAAACAGGGCGGCAGGTCGATTTTCTGCCGATGCAATAAGGGCGGAGAAGCGAGAATGCTTCGCCGCCTCTGTCGCCACTAGGTAGGTCCTAATATAGGACCTAACCTGTGTTCGGTCAGACTCGGCACGACTGGCCCTCCAGACGTCTTTTCTGGGATTTCATCTCCCTCAGCTCCTCCGTAAACCATGGAGCCGAGCGAGATCTCTGCCGGGTCAGAGATCGCAAAGGCACAACTTGGTCCAGAGCCTCGGCAGCCAGCCTATCCCAAGCAGCTACCAAGTCTGTGGCCGAGTTATGAGCCAGAGTTTCAGGTAATGGCCCAAGCTCTGTCTGGAACCGTTCATGATCCATCAGGCGCCTGGGGCGGAACCATCTCCTCGGCTCCGCCTCCCTGCGATGTGGAGTGGCGGTACAGAAGTCTAGTCTAAGGAAAGAATGATGAGACCATGACAAGGGTTTAATAACTATATCCCCTAACCGATCATTCAACCACTGTCCAGAGACAAAAATCAGGTCCAGCGTGTGTCCTCCCGTGTGAGTCGGTCCAGAAACTAATTGGGTCAGGTCCAAGGCCGCCATGGAAGCCAAGAACTCTCGGGCTTCCCCAGAGGATTCACCGAGCGAAGGCAGGTTGAAGTCACCCATAACTAACAGAGTGCAGAGTCTGGATGTCTCCACCGCCAGCTCGGCTATTACCCCGAGGAGCCCGGGCAGGGCCGATGATACATAGCAGGGAGCCAGGTACGTAATAAAAGGCCCATCTGCCCTCCCAGACCCCACTTCACAAAGAGGGACTCACAGCCAGCCAACTGAGGTACAGTGGCCTCCCTAGGACATAGATCCTCCCTAATAATTACCGCCATTTCACCACCCCTACCCTGAGCCGTCGGCCGATGAAATGCCTGGAAACCTGGTGGGTTACCAGGGGGAGACCCCCCTCTGGGCCCAACCAGGTTTCAGTGACCCCTGCCAGGTCCACGCCCTCATCCTGAATCAGATCAAAAATCAGGGGGGCCTTATTTATAATGGATCTGGCATTGCACAACATCAGCCGGGTGCTCAGGGCCTGAGACTCTGAACAACCAGGCCTGCAAGATGGGTCGAGAGGGTCGGAGCGCATTACCGCTTGAAGATAGCGGACATGCGATCCCCTAACCTGATATGGCCCTCTACCCCCGCCATATCTGCCCCTCCCACTTACGGTGCCAGTAAGGTCCACCCCCGGTCGTTCCAACCCTGGTTGCTTCCCCAACCCCCAGTCCCCTGGGTCCCCCCAGGCGTACTCACCAGTTTGGCTAACCCCAGACCCCCAACCCACTAACCCCACTAAAAATCTGTCCCTCACCCTCCTCCCAACCTCCCTCCCCAAACCCGTAACTTCCCTCCCTAACCCCATTAAAAATCTAAAAATAAAAGAAAACAATCGAGTACCCCTCCCCCTCCCCAAGCGTTTCATAGAATGGCCATGCCACCTCTCTGGATCCCAAGACCCGTCCTTGAGGTGGACTTTCGACAGTCCCATTGGCCATGTCAGGGAGAGGGGAACCCTCTCTAGGGCGTAAAGTTCAGCCCGTGAGTACTTCCGTGGGCCAACTGGGCCCGCCTCAGGTGTTCGGTGTCGGGTCCAACCGGCTCCAGATAAGACTCGCCGGCCTCCCCCAGTCCTCCCCCACCACTGCCACCGGCAGGGGGAACCAAGGGGAACAAAGAGTCCGTCCGCGGCCATCACAGCCTTCATCACTGCGGCCGCCCAACATGGTCGCAATTGCCGCTCTCGCCGGCCCTGCAGTCCGAACAGCCCCTCCAACCGGATCCAGATGGAACTCGCCGGTCACCCCCAGTCCTCCCCCACCTCTGCCACCGGTGGGGGGACCCAGGGGGAACAAAGGGACCGTCCATGGCCGTTGTCACCGCCGCCACCCAATGCCGCCATGGCCGTCCAACACCGCCGTGGCTGCCGCTCTCTTTGACCCTGCAGCCCTGACGGCCCTTCTAGCCGGCTCCAGACGAGGCACCCCAATCTCCCCTGTATCTCCCCCACCTCTGCCACCGGTGGGGGGACCCAGGGGGAATGAAGAAATCATCCACGTCTGTTGACCGCCACCGCCGCCGCCCGATCCCGCCGCGGCTGACCAACGCCGCTGCAGCCGCCATTTTCGTCGGCCCTACAATCCTGATGGCCCCCCTAGCTGGCTCCAGGCAGGCATCCCAACCTCCCCCGGATCCCCCCCACCCCTGCTACCGGCGGGGAGGGACCCAGGGGGAGTGACGGCTCCATCCACAACTGCCGTCACTATCCAAAACCACCGAAACCGCCGCAGCTGCCACTCTAACTCCACCGCGGCCCCCGCGACCGCCGCTCTCGCCAGCCCTATGGTCCCGACAGCCCTCCGACCGGCTCCAGCTGAAACTTGCCGGTCTCCCCCGGTCTTCCCCCACCTCTGCCACTGGTGGGGGGACCCAGGGGATACGGGGGCTTACGCCGAAGATCATCCAGACCGGAGGAGCTTCTTCTGAAAACGCCTGGCTGCCTTCTTGAAACGCCCCTTCCCAGGAAAAGTACCAGGGCCAGACAAGATAACTCCTTCTTGCTTAAAAGTCTGTGCTGACCAATTGGCCTCCATCTTCAACCAAATCTTCAATAGTTCACTACAGATGTGCTATGTTCTTTCCTGCTTCAAACGTTCTACCATCATCCCAGTGCCAAAGAAGCCCTCCATCAAGGAACTGAATGACTACAGACCAGTTGCTCTAACATCTGTAGTTATGAAAATCTTTGAAAGGCTTGTGCTGTGCCACCTGAAAACCATCACAGATCCGCTGTTAGATCCCATGCAATTTGCATACCGAGCAAATAGATGGACAGATGATGCTGTTAACATGGCTCTGCATTACATTCTACAACACCTTGAATCTCCAAATATCAACGCAAGGGTCCTCTTTGTAGACTTTAGTTCAGCATTCAATACTATCATTCCAGACACTATTCTAAGTAAATTAAACCAACTAGCAGTACCTGAACACACTTGTAAGTTGATCATAAGCTTCCTAACAGACAGGAAGCAGCAGGTGAAGCTAGGCGGAATCACATCCAATACCTGTACAATCAGCACAGGGGGCCCCCTAGGCTGTGTGCTATCTCCACTTCTCTTCTCCCTATATACCAATGACTGCATCTCAAACGATCCATCTGTTAAAATACTGAAGTTTGCTGATGACACAACAGTGATTGGGCTCATTCAAGACAACGACAAATCTGCATACAGACAGGAGGTTATACAACTTGCCTCGTGGTGTAACCGGAACAATCTGGAACTGAACTCACTCAAAACCGTAGAAATGGTGGTAGACTTTAGAAGAAATCCTCCCATACTAGCACCTCTTACAATACTAGATAACACGGTATCAACAGTAGAGACCTTCAAATTTCTAAGTTCTACTATAACACATGACCTAAAATGGACACCTAACATCAAAAACGTCATCAAAAAAGCACAACAAAGAATGTTCTTTCTGCGCCAACTCAGAAAGCTCAAAGTGCCCAAGGAGCTGCTGATCCAGTTCTAACAGAGGAATTATTGAGTCTATCATCTGCACCTCTATAACTGTCTGGTTTGGTTCTGCAACCCAACAGGACACAGACTTCAGAGGATAATTAGGACTGCAGAAAAAACAATTATCACCCACCTGCCTTCAACTGAGGACCTTTATATTGCACGAGTCAAAAAGAGGGCTGTGAAAATATTTACAGACCCCTCATATCCCGGACATAAACTGTTTCAACTCCTTCCCTCAAGACGACGCTATAGAGCACTGCACACCAGAAAGACTAGATACAAGAACAGTTTTTTTCCCGAAAGCCATCACTCTGCTAAACAAATAATTCCCTCAACACTGTTCAACTATTTACAAAGTGTACACTACTATTACTGTTAATCTTCTCATCACTCCTTATCACCCATCCCCTCCCACTTGTGATTGTACGACTGTAACTTTGTTGCTTGTATCCTTATGATTTATATTGACTGTTTCCTAGTATGATTTGATTGTTGATTGTACTCTATGACTATCATTATGATTCTTGATCCTTAACAAATGTAGAGTATTTACATCAACAAATTCCTTGCATGTCCAATCACATTTGGCCAATAAAGTATTCTATTCTATTCCTAGAATGCAGCCCCCCAAGACTGAAAAGATCCCCCCTCCCACTTTCTCTGCTTCTCTCTCTGCTTGGAACTCTCTTCTTCATCAGGTGAAGTCAAGGGAGACTCTGCCCGGAGATTGATGACACTGGAGCAGGGAGAATTCCCATTGGTGCTTCAGCTCGTTCTGGCCCCTCGCAGCACAAAAGTCCGAGAAAAATGTTTCCTCTCCCTCGAAACACATTCCTCCTCTGACACACACACACGTTCATTTCATGGGTAGATTCAGGGGGAGAGAGAGGTAGCCATCTGCGTGCCACCTGTTCCCCCCCCCCCAGGCTGCCAGACAGAGTGCCAGCATCCCCCTGCCACCTCTTAGCGCCCCCGCCAGCCCCCTTGCCTCTTAACGCCCCCTAAGGCATCCCACCACCCGCCAGGGGGCGGTACCACCCACTTTGGGAACCACTATGCTAGACTGTAGAACATGAGCCACAAAGTGGCTGCCTAACATTTATCAGAACTGGAGAAACTAATGTTTTATCTTTCACCTACAATGAAGTTCCTGGGACTTTTCTAGATTAGCTGAGCTTCCACTTGCCTAAGTTGCACACAGCAAACAATCTGTCAATAGGCAAGATTGTTGCCTCTCAGACTTTAACTATTTGCAAAGCATAAAATGCACTTTTAACAATTGTCAGTTCAGAATCCAAAAATTATAATTTATTTAATGAGAACAAGTAAGATTCCTAGACCTTACCAGATATTCTATTCAGGTAGACTGCATAGCTCTAATTAATCCTCTAAATCCCCTATCAAAACATGAACATTGAAACATTTCCATTATTGATAGATCACTGTTTGCAAAGTCAGCAGCAATTATTGAAAACTTTGGGAATATACAAACCTCCCCACTTCAATTTTGCTGTAAGTTATGGATGCCTTGAAGATAGTCCTTATGGAGTAAGTGTCTCGTTTATCAACCATTTGCAATTATGATGGTGATGAAAAAGTAACTTTGGGACAAATCCTCCCATTACAACCCTTGCAAGTCTTCAAAGCAAAGTTAACCTGAAGTGAGATAATAAGTCATAAGTCAAAGTCCAGTTGCCTCGTGAAAAAACACTTTTGAGACAACCACGACTTGGATGACTGAGAATCTCCATAAACAGGCACAGTCAAAGTTTCACCTAACAATCACTTCATTTAACACCCAAGTTATCAGTCCCATATGTAATCGCTAAACAAAGCTTACATATAGATGCTGTCCCTGTATGTCAATAGTTGCTAGGTCATTTTGAGCTAGGAAAAACACTTTTGTCTATCATTTCTTTACCAGCATTACAGCTGGACATAGCTTCAATAAATAAGTATTAAATCCAGTAGATCTTCTCAATATATAAAATAACTCCATGGTTTCTATAGCACAAAATCAGGGATAGTATTCTCAAATTTAGATACTCATGATTTTGTGCTTTTAAGTTTGCATTGTGTTTTCAAAATTCTACTCTTTTACTCTGCCTTCCTCCAAGCTCAGAAGCAGGAATGGAACAAAGTTCAGTCATGATAGCCTTTCAAAACATTAAAAGCAGAAATGAGTTATCTTTCTTCCGTCCCTGCAGGAACAACTTTATTAGCATGTATATAGTATTCATCTTTGAGGGTCCATTCAATTTTAAATTTACAGACTAATGGAAGGATCACCTGGAAAACATAATGTTAATCTCAGTGTCATATCCGTGGAAAAAGGAAAAAAGGAGGGGAACTGATAAAGAAATCCTTTCTTGATGTAACATGAATATATTTAACCTTATATCGAATTTGTATACCCACACATGATACAATGGAGGGAGAAAAGCCAGATGGCCAGAACCTATCACCTCCGAGAGGCATAGCCAGGAGATGAGAAGATCATAAAAATTCCACAGTGAGGTGTTTCCGGGGAATCTCTGGAAAAAGTCCGTTCTAAAAAGCGGGTGGGGGGAAATTAGATATGCCCTGGGAAACTGTGAGAAAGATTGTTCCTACAGAAGGGCTGGGAGGGGAATTAACATATTGGCTTTTGTTTCACTAAATACACATCAAGATAAGGGGAGGGGTTCTAAACTCCCTTACCTGCCCCCCACAGAGAGGGCTCGCAACCTGGGAGTCCTCCTGGATGTACGGCTGTCGCTTGAACATCACATCGCGGCCGTCTCCAGGGGGGCGTTTCATCAGATCCGTCGGATCTACCGGTTGCGGCCCTTCCTGGATCGGGACGCCTTGCGCACGGTCACTCAGGCCCTTGTCACCTCTCGCCTGGACTATTGTAATGCCCTCTACATGGGGCTCCCTGCGGGGAGCATCCGGAGACTCCAGCTGGTGCAAAATGCAGCCGCGCGGGTGATCATGGGGGCGTCACGTAGCGCCCATGTGACGCCTCTCCTGCGCGAGCTGCATTGGTTACCGGTGGCTCTCCGGGTTCGCTTTAAGGTTCTAGTTTTGACCTTTAGGGCGACCCATGGCATGGGACCAGGTTACCTTCAGGACCGCATTCTGCCAGCGTTCTCCAACAGGCCGGTGCGTTCCCACAGAGAAGGTCTGCTCCGGGTGCCGTCGGCTGCTATGTGTCGTCTGGCGGCGCCAAGGAGTAGGGCCTTCTCTGTGGGTGCCCCCGCCCTCTGGAATGCTCTGCCACCGGAGCTCCGTACCGGCACGGACCTGAGGGCCTTCAGGCGCGCGTTGAAGACCTGGCTCTTTGAGCAGGCCGGCCTGGGCTGAGATAATGGTTTTAATTTGGTCTCCATATTTAATCCTAAATTGGGTTTTAAGGGCGGGGGGTCGGGTTTTGTTGGTTTTATCAAGCAGCCGATTGAAATTTAATATTTTTTAACTTTTGTATTCTTTGTGGGGTTTTTAGATGAGCTGTTCACCGCCCTGAGTCCCTCGGGAGAAGGGCGGTATATAAATGGAATAAATAAACCTATCCCTGTATGCCTAAGGGAATTGTCTCATCTCAATAAAGGATTCCTTTTGATACATTTGGTTCTCAGAAGTTCATTCTTGCTAATTGAATGGGAAAAAGTTCTGTAGCCTAACATAAAGCAGCACCTGCAATAGAGGTCAGCCCAGAGAGGAAATTTTATTTCCCCCAAAAAAGAAAGAAAGAAAACCTTTCATTCTACTGAGGGGACCCTGCAAGAGAAGAAAAGGAGCAAGGGGGAGCCGAATGCTGAGGAGAAATGCTGAGGAGAAATGTCAATTTCTCACAATTACCCAGCCAGATACTGACTCGGTGCACCTCACTGAGGACAGCGAGGCTGCCTACGGAACTTCCACCAAGCCCCAGTGGTCTATAGGTGTAGGGAAAAGAGACAGCTGGGACGGAAGAACTAGAGGAATAACCCTCACCCGGGGCAATCATTAACCTGGGTGGAAATTGGAGCTGGAGACCCTATCAAATCAGGAAGAATGGGATGTGGAGCCACCGGCTTACAACCAAATGAGACGGCACATAAATCGCCTTGTGAGGGAAGCCCTGGAGAACCTCGAGGTGAGGGATGCACCAGGACGACAACGCAGAAGAGCGAGGGAACCAGAAAATGAGAAAACCCGAGCCGCCACCCCGGATCCAGCAGAGATTGAGCGGGCAGAGGGACAAGCCGAAGAACCAGTAGCCATACCAGGTACCCAACACTTAAATGCCCCAGATCAGGGGATTAACTCTGGCCAACCCAGAGACATACAACTTCAGAGGAAGATCCCGCCCTTGGGGGTAAAATTCGATGGGAGATCCCCAGAAACTGGGATTTTTTCTGGCGCAAGTGCTCATCTACATGCAAGAATATGGGGGGGATTTCCCAACCCAGAGGTCCTGAGTACGAGTCGTTACCCTGGCCGTTGAAGGGGCAGCAGCCAGATGGATAGTGACGCTCCACAATGTCAACGCCCCAGAATTAAGAAACCTCAACCGCTTTATGACGGCCTTACGCCAACATTTCGAGGACCCCCTCGCTGATAGAAAAGCATGTGACTGCATTAGAGTCGTAAAACAAGGCCGTCTCCTGGTAGCAGCATACACCGAGGAATTTCGTGACCTGGCCGGCCGGATATCCTAGTCTGTTGGTTCAAAGACGGACTAAATGATGACCTATACGGGGACATATTGGGGCCCATGGGGCCCCAAACCTCTTGCATGAATGGTACATGATGGCAGAGGAGGCAGAGATAGACATGACTTGAAACCAGTACCGCACCTGCAAGTCTTGGAAAAGATCCCCACCCCTGGGGAAACGGGAAGTTTTCAAACCCCAATCCACAATGACAGTAAGAACATCTGGTTGCTTTAAGTGTGGAAAGGAGGGACACCGCACAGCAGAATGCCATTCGAAGACCCCTCCCAGAAAGCTAGACCACCCACTGGGGGGAAACCCACAACATCCAGCCTTCAAGGAAAGGAGACAGCCCTGAGAGGCCGAGTAGATGTGGGATTCCAATCACCCCCCAACCCTGAGGAAGAATCCCAAACGCTCCGAGGGACCTGAGTCAGTCCAAAAGCGATCTGGAAGACGACCCGCTGGTAAGCAATTCAATTGAACCAATCATCCTACCCCTGAGACTGTTTATCTCTAGCTAAGGGAAGGGGAAGGAAGTTGCAGCATTGCTGGATTTGGGATGCACCCAATGCCTAATAAACCCCTTCCTTGCAGATAAATTGGGACTCTAATTGAAAGAAATGGAAAATCCCATCGTTTTCTGCCATTAGATGGAACTATAGCAGGGGGGAGCCAGCCAGGTTTATCACAGAACCATTGAAAATAAGACTAGGGAACCATAGGGAGATGCTCACATTCACTGTAGCTCCAGGAATGGAAGAGCCGCTAGTTCTAGGTCTCACATGGCTGCGGAAATGGAATCCAAAAATAAATTGGAGGAAAGGAATCGTACAATTCCAGAGAGACGTAATATTTGCAAAAAGCTCAGAGGAAAGGATAAAGAAAGGGACCGAGAACAGAGAATCAACCATGACCGGACAGTCGATTGAACCCATTAACATTCCCAATGAGTACCAGGATCTGGCCCAAGCATTTAGTGAGGAAGCTTGTGATGAACTCCCACCCCATCGAGCCACAGACTGCGCTTTCGAAATCCTACCAGGGGCTAAACTCCCAAAACCACAAATGTACTGCATGTCTCCCAGAGAACTGAAAGAACTCAGAGCGTTTATTGATAAAAACTTAAAAAGCACCCCAAATTAAACACAATTTGCATAGAGAATATGCATCCACTCCCCCTCATGAAGGTCATGTTAGCCCACATCTCGAAAGGAATTTTTTTTTCCAAGTTAGACCTATGGGAGGCATATTACCGCATCAGAATAAAGGAAGCGGATGAGTGGAAGACAGCTTTTAACACACCATTGGGATGCTACCAATTTAAAATGCTCCCCTTTGGACTGCAAGGAGCGCCTGCCGTGTTTATGCAATTGATCAATGAAACCCTTCATGAATTTTTATATAAAGGGATTCTAGTGTATCTTGTTGATATTTTAATCTACGCAGAAATTATGGAAAAACACATCAAGCTACTCCGTGCAGTCTTCACAAAACTCTTAGATGCTAAACTATATGCAAAACTCTCTAAATGCAAATTCCACCAAGAAAAAATTAACTATTTGGGGTATAGAATATCCCACGAAGGAACAGAGATGGACCCACAAAAAGTAAAAGCTGGGACCCACCGCAAACAACTGCAAAGCTTCCTGGGGTTTGCAAACTTTTATCGCCAATTCATTCCAGCTTTTGCAAACATCGCCCTCCCTATCACAAACTTGCTAAAAACAAAGGGGGGAGAGAAACCCAAACTAAGGCAACCCCTTATCTGGACAATGGAATGCCAAGCAGCATTTGAAAAACTCAAACGTCTATTCTCAGCAGAACCGGTCCTTAAGCACACAGATCTTATACTCAGATTATTGCCCAATTAGATTGATTTTTCAATCCCTTTTTCAGGGTTACTTTATGACAAAAAATAAAAATATGCTTCCTTACATGGGAAATCAGCTATGCTTAGAGTAACCACAGCAGCACAATCCAATTGTAGGAATCATACTGTTTTTTCCCTAACCACAAGGTTGTAGTCTGAAAACAATAATTCTCAGCTCAGTATGACAGAAAATGGGATATAGTCAGTTATCTGTAGATTCATGTTATTACAGTTAAAATAAAACTGTATAGCTAGTAAAATGGCTTGGTTCTTCATTAAATGTGGTTTATGTGCTTGATCCTGAAGATTCTTAAAGTTCATGTACAGAAACTAGAAGCTTTTCTTTTAGGTTTGATGGATAAATAGACTGAAAAAATATAGTGGGCTTGGCTTTTATAAATGGTATCTGCCACAAGGTTTTGGGTATGCACAGAGATGGAAGGATATATGAATTCTCACAATGGAAAAATGTATTGTGAAATTAATTGATCTGGCTGAAATGGAAAAACTTTGATTAAAAATTAAAAAATTGAATATTTTTCTTTCTATATGGCAAATCCACTTTGAGATTTTTTTGCTTGAAAAAGAAAAAGAAAGATATAGAAAAAAGTGAAGTTCTGATTTGGGGATTTAATGTTTATATCTGCTATGAATGCAAGAAATATTGTGTATTGTTGGAGTTTAATAGAATATATTTTATTTTATCTATTTGCTTATACTTAAAGTAGAAGATACTTTATTATAGATATTTGATTATAGAAATATTTTACAATATTACATGTATTTGTGGAATTGTTATGATGATGCATTTGTGGGACATGTGTTTTATTTAGAATAAGAGATTATGATGTTATATATTGGTGTTATTATTCAACTGTTTGGAAGGTACATTTTAGTTTTCTCTCTGGTCTTTGCTAAACAAAAACAGGAGAATATATCATTATATAATTGTATCTGTATCATACATGTATTATGAATAGGGGCTAACATTAGAGTTAACAAGGAGTTAACATTAGAGTTCACAACTGCATATCCCTAGAATATACGTATAGCAGCAGTACAAGATAAAGAATCCACTATATCAACAAAAAACGATCAGACTTGGCCATTGTCCTGTTGCCTAAGACTTGTAAGGTTAGTCAAAAGCAATACAACTCCAGAACACAGATTTATCAAAGACACATGACTCTCACCCTCCAAGGACCACAACAGATAGACCTGAGGCATCAGTGAAAAATGACTTTGGTTGTTTTAGTTCAATTTTTTTTCAGACAGGATTTTGAGGGACACTTAAAATTAGATTTGGTTCCACAAGGCGTTAAGGGGAGGAAAATATGGCTCAATTGCTAAGCATATGGCTTTTGATCACTTAACCGGTTGTGAGAAAAAGTTTATAAACCACTTTTTCAGTGCCGTTGTAACTTTAAATGGTCACTAAATGAACTGTTGTAAGTAAATCGAGGACTATCTGTAATTATTTTAATTTAACATTGAATATAACATACTGCAAAGTTAATTACTAGACTTGCAAACATTCTTAGAAAATAAAAATAATGGATAGCTCCAGTCGTGTTTGAATGTGTGCTCACCTCCACAGAAAAAAAAAGAAAGAAAAAAGGAACGTTGAGGAGATATATAACATGCTGGGAAGTTATATAGCCTGCTATGAAACAAGCTTAATCATTTTCTCTCAGCTAAAACAGACATTAGCCATTATATCTGAAAGAGCTCCCAATATCTCTTGTAATACAAGGAAGATAATAATATTTTCTTTATAATTAACACTGAGGTTGCATGTTTCCTGTTCTTTAAATAAAGATTCCATACTATGAGCATAAATTACTGCACAGAAGTCATTTTAATTAGATATTCCCAGAAAACTAACACAATTATTCTCAGAATGCTATTGCCACTATATCAGTACTGTAATGTCTTTTCAATCCCTATTACAACTAAGTATATTTAGATAATCACGGCACCAGACAGTAATTCACAAATGGTTCGTTATAAATGGCTGCATTTCAACTTTGCCACAGTCTTGGAATGAGCAAAGAAAATCAACTGACTGCCAAGGAATTTTGTAGAATTTATATTGGATACCATCCCCACAGAAATGTGGATAGCTTTGACCTTGTTAGCCTTTCATAAAGCTCTCAAGACTTGATTGTTTGCTCAGGCATTTGGGCCAGGCATTTAGGTGAGTGCTCTTGGTAATGTGGCATTTTATCTTGGAAGTTATTCTTTTAACTATGGTGTCATGGATTTATATTGTCATTGTAGTTTTAATCATGGTATGCACTCACTGCTGTGAGATGGGTGGGTCTTTAGATAGTTTAAATAAATATTTATTCCTGTACTTGAATCAACTTCCACAACTACAATTCAGACAAGCTACACCCAAGTATTTAGGTACTCCTCAAGTTACAACAGTTCATTTAGTATTCAAAGTTACAACAGCACTGAAAATCGTGACTTAGGAATGTTTTCACACTTATAATCATTGCATCATCCCCATAATCACATGATTAAAATTCAGATGCTTGTCAACTAGTACAGGGGTCGCCAACCTTTTGGACCTCAGGGACTACCAAACTCATAATTTTAGATCCCAGGGACCACTAACTGGTTCTGTGGGTGTGGCCTAATTTGTGGGTGTGGCTTGGTGATCATGTGACTGGCTGGGCATGGCTTATATGTAAATATTATTATTTTTTTATAAAAAAAGAGCAACTTTTACCCAAAATCAGGCAAAGCAGGCAGGCAGATTGAGTTGCTCACAGAATCACAGATTTATTCAGAAATCTATCTATCTGCCATTGGCTAGCTCAGTCTGTCACATAAAATTTGCTTGCAAGCAAACTCATAAAATTTGCTAGCAAGCAAACTCACAAAATTAATTCACAACACACCATGTATGTAAATATTGAATTTTTTATTAAAAAAACAACAACTTTTATCCAAAATCAGGCAAAGCAGGCAGATTTGAGTTGCTCACAGAATCATGCAGTGATCTATCTATCTACCATCGGCTAGCTCAGTCTCAAATTTGCTTGTCTGCACTGAATTTGCTTGCAAACAAACCTTCAGTCCTAAGGGAGGTTCAGCTGTGCTTAGCTAGAAAGCAAGAAATCCAACCATTTTCTGCTTCCTAGCTAATCTTAATCTCCCGGCACAGCAGAACAGATGATGGTCGGAAAAAGGAAAAATAGCAACTTAGCAGACAGGTTTGCTGGGTAAGGAGTGAGTGGGTGGGGTGGGTTCCCGTGGGCCATGTGGGCTGAGCAGCCTTGTGTTTCTGTGCAGCCTGGATTACTTGCTTTCGGGGGGTGCTCTGGGGATGAGATTTCTCTGCGGCCCACCAAAATTTTCTCACGGCACACCAGTGGGCTGCGGCCCACTAGTTGGCGACCGCTGAACTAGTATGTATTTATGACCGTTGCAGTGTCCTGCAGTCATGTAGTCAGTTTTTGCAACCTTCTGAGAAGCAAAATCAATGGGAAAGCCGGATTCACTTAGCAACCATGTTACTAATTTAACAACTGCAGTTATTTACTTAACAACAATCGCAAGAAATGTCATAAAATGGCGCAAAATTCACTAAACTACTGTCTTGTTTAGCAACAGAAATTTTGAACTCAATTGTGATCATGTTGAGGACTACCTGTATTACACAACATTATGCTCCAAATATGATTGTAGTAATGTTTCACAACACTATATGTTAATGGAGTTTATGTGAAAAACCAGTATTACATACTGTAAACAAGGGAGCTTGCCATATAAGCCAAAATTCAAATGTTTTAATTTAACTGAGCACCAACTATATTCCTAACATCCCCAAATCTTATGCATTGCTTAGAACTTTGGAAAAGAAAAAAGGTTTGTCAATATTTCTGTGCTGAACTTTAAATGAAAAGAAAACCTCAAAAGAAAATAGAGGTTAGATGGTCAGGACTTAGTTCCAAAGTAGGCAGATACTTTTCTTCATTGTTCTATTACAGGAAATCATTATTTCTCCTATACATATACATATCCTTTTATGTAAACTGACTTCCATAGTTATAAGCATCTAGTTCATCTTCAAGAAATAAGGGCAAAACACCCATCTCCCTCCCTTCTCCTCTCCCCCCTTTTCCATCATGGAAGAAGAGTTGCCAGTTGCCAACAAAAGCAGTAAAAGTAGGATGATTGAAAAAGGTTCTGAATATTTTATGCAATTGAAACACACAATTGCCCACATGGTCTCTAATTTTTTTTAAAAAATAGCAGTATGAGCACTGTGTTAACAGCAGAAAGTCTCAATTAGAATTTGGGATCTCCAATTCTGGCATATAAACTAGAAGGGGCATTGGTCTTGCCTGATATGCTCCTTCTCAGTGTGCTGAAAGAAAATTCAGGAATGGGATAACTCTGTCTCGTTGCTCATTAGACTGAGTCTGTCAAACTTCTGTGATCACGCCTCCCTTGTCTGTGTCCCCAGTTTTGATGAAGGCATAGTGACAGACTTGATGTGTTTCTGTTCTGATTGTGACCACTCCTGGACTCTGGACCAGACGGTCGCCATGGTGGGGCTGGATTCTCTCTCAGCACACCAAGAAGAAGCATATCAGATAAGACCAATGCCCCTCTCCAGTGTGCTGACAAGGGAATCCAGGAATGGGACATACCAAAGGTGGCTTGACTTAAGGGTAGGTAGTGGTCTGGTCCCCCGGTCGGTGTGCACCCTCTGGAGGATTCGTCTGCCGAAGATTGCTTCAGCTGAAGCGAAGACATCCAGTCTGTAGTGCCTTATGAATGGAGATGCAGATGACCATGTAGCTGCTCTACAGATTTCAGCGAGAGAGGCATGTGTCGCCCATGCAGCCCTCATGGCCACGCTTCTGGTGGAATGGGCTGTCACTTGCCAAGGCAGTAGGAGAGCATGAAGCTCGTAGGCTTTGGCAATGCACGCCCTATCCACCTGCCTGCAGTGTAACCCTGTGACCCAGCATAGAAGACTGGAAGGAAACAAAGAGGGACTCTGTTTTCTTAATAGAAGCTGTTCTCTTGAAGTAGATGTGGAGGGCCCTCCTAATGTCCAAAATATGCCACTTCTTCTCCAGGGCATGGGTCGGGCCCGGGCAGAAATCTGTCAAGATTTCCTGTGATCTGTGGAACAATGAATTAACCTCGGGAAGGAGGGATCCAACCACAGAACCACCTTGTTTGAATTAAATACACACAGATCCTCCCTTGTATAGAGAAGGCTGCCAGCTCAGATATTTGTCTAGCCAAGGTAATGGCCATAAGGAAGGCTACCTTGCAGGTAAGGAAGCACAGGCTGGAGGAAGTGCAGGCTAGCTGACTATAACGGCTTGAAGGGCTCAGAGGAGAGAGCTTGGAGGACCTTGGGCAGGTTCCATGTGGGATACCTGTGTACCACCGGAGGCTTTAAATTGGTTGTGCCTCTAATAAAACTGCACACAATAGGGTGTTGAGTGAGGGACTCCAGATCTCTGCATGACAATACTGAGGATAGAGCTGCCACTTGCCTGCGTATGCTATTGGGGACAGATCTTTATCCAGTTCTTCCTTAAAGAATTCCAGGATCTGGGCCACTGATACAGAAATGGGATCAATGTGACCTTTGGAGCACCAGCCACAAAAGGCTTTCCAAGTTGAATCATAAATTCTGTTAGTAGATGGCTGCCTGGAGATCTGGATTGTCTTCATTACTTTGTTGGAGAGATTGCCCTGTCTCAGAATGCTCCCCTCAAGTGCCAGACGGTCAGTTGGAGCCATTGTGGTTCTGGATGGACCAAGGCCCCCTGACTGAGAGATTCTGTCCTGAGGGATCCTCCAGGGCCTGGATACTGACAGGCTGACCAGATCAGTGAAGCAAGGCCGTCTTGGCCAGTGGGGAGCCAGGAGCAGGACCTCTGTCCTCTCCACCAACACCTTCCTGATTACCCCTGGAATCAGGGGAAGAGAGGGAAGGCATACAGCAGCCCTTGGAGTCACAGACTGCAGAGTGCATTGACCCCTTCTGCTCCTGGTGTTGCGAACCTGGTGTAGAATTTGGGTAGCTGGCTGTTTGACGGGTGGCAAACAGGTCCAGGACTGGGGGCCTGAACCATTCTGACAGCTCCCTGATTAGATCTGGATGCAGGCGCCACTCTAAGTGGACAACTATGGTTCTGCTGAGCCAGTGTGCCTGTACATTTGTTGTCCCTGAGATGTGTTCCGCTCTGATGGAGAGAAGTGCTTCTCCAATCAGAGGCCCAATTGTTTGGCCTCTCGCATAAGGGACCTGGAGTGGGTGCCCCATTGGCAGTTGATATGGGCGTTTGGCTACATTGTCCGTCAAAATGAGGATGTGATGGCCTGAGATAGAGTCCTGGAACCCTCTGAGAGCCAAGTGGGCTGCTCTGAGCTCCAGCCAGTTGACATTGTTCCTCAGGTCTTCCTGTGTCCATTGCCCCTGTGCCATCTGGGACTGGAAATGGGCACCCCAGCCAAAGAGGCTGGCATCTATGGTGATGGTCAGGTGGCTGGGCTCCTTGAAGGCAGATCCTCTGATTATGGCCCAGGACATTCACCAATGGAAGGACTGAAATACCATTGAGTTGCTCCTGCCAGACCTTTGGTAAGGCAGGAAAAACCACTGTAAGGTCCTGGCGTGCTGGCATGCCTAGGGGACAATTGAGATGCAGGATACCATCTTGCCCAGGAGTTGGGAGAGGAGAGCCAGTGGAACTGTTTGGTCCACCTAGAGCCAATTTGCCAAGGCCTTTATGCTGTCCTGGCACTCCTGAAATAAGGAAATCTAACATGATGGGGTGTCTATGACCGCCCCCAGTAGTAACCAGGTGGTAGGAGCCAGATGACTTTTCTCAGAATTGATGGAGAATCCATGGTCTTGAAGGACCCAGACTGTGACCTGCAGATCATCTGTTGCCCAAAGGGGGAGGAGGACTGTATCAATATATCATCAAAGTAACATAGGACACGAATGGTGTCATCCTGAAGTGTGTGAACATGCCGCCAGTATTTTGGTGAAAGTTCTGGGCACTGAGGACAGTCCAAAGGGTAGGGCCTTGTACTAATAGTGATGGCACATATAGTAGAAGCATAGGAACTGCTGGTGGGATGGCAGGATAGGCACGTGGAAGTATGCCTCCGTCAGATCTATGAATTTCTCTCCACACATCCAAGGTTCTTCATTTGTTCACCCATCTCAAAAGACAACACAAAAAGAGGACTCATGGAGACTGTAATGCAGCACTTGTTGGACATTCAAGCTATCCAATCGGTCCCAGAGAACCAACAAGGTAAGTCTCCTTCTCGGATGCTCTCCAGTATGGACTGGAGGGACTGCATGTTGAACCTCCTGTAAGTCAGATGGTTGTTTAATCTTTTCAGGTCAGAATTGCCCTCCACTCACCACCCAAAGTTTTTGGGATTACAAATAAGATGGAGTAGAATCCCCATCCCTGTTGGTCCTCTGGGACCGGTCAGATAGCTTGAATGTCCAAGAAGTATTGGATTGTGGTCTCCATGAGGCCTCTCTTTGTGTTGTCTTTTGAGATGGGGCAATAAATGAAGAGCCTCAAGGGTATGGAGAGAAATTCGAGGGTGAGACCTGACCTCACTGTCTCCCAGACCCATGTGTCTGTTGTAGTTACCTTCCATTGGTCGGCGAAGAGACTTAGGCAGCCATCAAAGGGAGGGCTGGCCAGCAATCATCAGGAATGGTGAAAGGGGTGACTTCCAGTGCTACAAAATGTCAGTTTGGCCTGGAACAGCTGCCTGTTCCTATCTCTGATCCTGTCTTTGAAAGTAAACCCTCTGAGGGTGTGGAAAGCCAAATCTGGTGTCTACCGGTCTAAACAAGGGCCTATGAAAATAAGGTGAAGGGCAGTGGTCAGCTCGCCTGGATAGGGATGGTAGGATCTTCCTTTTGTCCCTTGTCTCCACCAGAATGGGGTCCAATGACTCCCTGAACAGCTTGTCACCCTTGAAGGGAGAAGAGGTTAGCTTCCATTTGTGTTTCGTGTCCACCTGCCAGTGCCAAAGTCACAGCAGGTGGCAGGCTGTCACCAATGATGCAATGGCCCTGGAAGCAAACTTGCCCAGAAATAATTTTGGTGAGGGAATCACCTCAGTCTGTGTGGCCAGCTCTGAAAGAGTAATTTGCTTGGGTCAGCTAAACCCAAGGTTGGATCTGCGGTAGCTATATTCTTGGCCTTCAAAAGGAGAGATTTGAACAAAGTAGGGTGAAAAAGCGCTATGAAGGCCAGGGGGCCTGCGGCAATTCCTTCATCTTCAGAAAGCTCCAGTTCTTTCTGCCCCTCCTCATCAGAATGTGATGATCGGCTCTGCATGGAGGGTGTGGGAGAATAAGGCCCCTGGAGGGCCTTGGAATCTCTTGGAACCTGGGTTGGCTGATGCTGCCCTTGGTGCAGGGAGAAATCAGACCCCATGGAGGCTACTTGATGGCTTTGCTGCAAGCCTGTAGCAATTCTTGTTTAATGGCTTCGGAAATAAAAACCTCATATTAGAGGGGCTTTCAGGTTCTTGGCTGTCCCCTGGGTGGAGCCCCGCTATTGTGGGGGTAAAGGTGGCCTCTGGGGTAGGCCTCGCCCTTCTCAAAAGCTGTTCCCAATGTCCTGTTGCTGGAAGCAGATTTGACAGGATTGAAACGGGCCTCATTGCTGTCAGGCAATGTAAAGCACTGAGCGCTGAGATGACTGGTCTCCAGCACCATCTGGAGACCACATCTGGGAGTGCGAGTTGTTTATCTGCCTAGCCTCATTTAAAGGTTGTAACAGCTCAGTGTAAAAAGCACACGAAAGGGCAGTGTCACCGCTTGGGGAATCTACCTGCCCACACCACTCTGCCTCCTTTAATGCCTTGGCTATTTCTTAGTCCAGGGCTTTCTGTCTCTTCACATCCTTTTCCTCAGCTTTTGTGAGCTTTTTAGATGCGAGGGCTTTTGCCCTGCTCCTGACTGCTGCTCCTGAAACAACCGATTTAGGCTTTGAGGAACACTTTGATGGAGACCCAGTTCAGCCACTTACAGTCAATTCATGGTTCCCAGTAGTTGCAGAAGCTTCCATTCTGCCAGAGCTGGCTCCTGAAGAGACAGACACATTTGGAAACTCTGCTGCCTCGGCTAAACAAACACCACCAAAGAGTGTGCACTAGTAGGCCAGACAGTGACTCTAGCTCCCTCCATAGCATAGGGGAGTCCTGAGGGGCCTCGTTCTGCTGTCCTGGACCGGATCTAAGGCAGATATGCCGGTTGAAACTAGGGAGCCTGCCTGACAATTTGCATCCTCAGCGAAGCGCTGGAGGAAGCCGCTGTTTCCCTATCCAAAGAAGAATCCAAGGAGTGGGAAGTTTGTCCCTTCCTCATTAGAAATATTGGAGGTAAATAATTACATCTGTATGAGATAAAGACTGAGTCAAAACTAGGGACAGACAAGGGAGGCGTGACCACAGAAGTTTGACAGACTCAGTCTAATGAGCAATGAGACACAATTAACCCATTCCTGGATTCTTTCATCAGCAGACTGGGGAAGATAAGTGTCATGTCTCCAGGACATGCTGGAGCCGTGACACCATGCATTGTGCCCTGTCAGCCTATGCTATCGAGGGGGGAAGTGCTGTTAATAACCCGACCTGGGGAGTCTACTGTTTCAACGGAGATAATGAGCCTTGCTGACATCACACGCTGAGCTGTTACAGCCTGTGGGGGGTTGTAGACAAAGTGATTAAGATGCTGCCTGTTGAACTAACGATCTCAAGAGGAGTGAAGGGTCACTTAATAGCTGTAAATACAATGAGGGAATACGATATGTGTACAAATGTGGTAAATAGGGGTGGGTTATTGATGGATAAAAGCATGGTGTCTAGGGTATTACATGGTGATCAGATATTATGCAGTAGCGCTCACCAGATGGTGGATAAACAACTTAAACATTAAGTTGTTAACTGGTGTATAAATACAGCTCTGGCTGCGAGGCATGCCAGAGCTGACTTTAATTTTCTCATGGTTACTCGGTATTACCTGAATCCGGAGCATTGTATGGACGAATAAAAACTCATTTGTTCATTACCATGAGACGTTTGTTTCCCTTCCTGTCTGGAATTCGGTGAAACAGCTGAGAATAGGATTTTGATCAGGCATTATAACACAGACAAGGCAGCAATCTAAACTTGTGCTAACTCTAAGATGTTTCTCGTCTAGTCTCATGCCAGAAATGCAGGAACTAGAAAGAAGGGACATACGGTCCTTCTCAGTGTGCTGAGAGAGAATCCAAGGAATGGGTTAACTCTGCTCTTCTGCTCGGAGACCAAGTCAATGAATTCTTTGCTCATGCCTCCTTTGCCTGCACATGCCCAGCTTTGATGAAGACGTAGTGATTGACTTATTTTGGTATTAATTCTGGCCACTACTGGATGCTGGAACAGACAGTCGCCAGGGTGGGGTTGGATTCTTTCTCAGCACACCGAGAAGGAGCGTAGACCAATGACCCTTCTCCAGAGTGCTGCGCAGAATGGGACATACAAAGCCAGCTTGTCCTAAGGGTGGGCAGCCTTAAGCTCGTAAACCTTGGCGATGCATGCCCGTATCCACCAGCCTATAGTGGATGGTGTAACTTTGTTACCCATTCATAGAGGGCTGGAAAGATACAAACAAGGATTCCATTTTTCAAAGAGAGGCTGTCTTCTTGATGTAGGTACTGAGGGCCCTCCTAATGTCCAAGATCTGCCATTTCTTCTCCAGGGCATGGGTCGGCCCGGACAGAAATCTGGCAAGATTATTTCCTGTGTCCTATGGAACCAAGAATTCACCTTGGGGAGAAAGAAGGGGTCCAACTGCAGGACCACCCTGTTCGAATGAAAGAAGTAAAGGTTCTGTCTTGTAGAGAGGACCACCAGTTTGGAGATTCGTCTGGCCACAAGGCCACAAGAAAGGCTACTTTGAAGGTGAGGAAGCAAAGACTGGCTGCCCATAGTGGCTTGAAAGGCGCAGAGGTGAAGGCTTGCAGTACTTTGGGCAGGTCTCAGGTGGGGTACCTGTACACTATGGGAGATTTTAGGTTAGCTGCACCTCTAATAAAGGTGCACACAATTGTGTGTTGAGCAAGGTACTCTAGATCCCTGCATACTAACACCGTGGACAGAGCAACCACTTGTCTGTGAATGGTGTTAGGGGACAGTCCCTTGTCCAGCCCTTCCTGGAGAAAATCCAGGATCTGGGCTGATACCGAGGTGGGTTCAATGTGACATTTGGAACACCAGCTACAAAAGGCCCTCCAAGTTGCGTCATAGATTCTATTGGTAAAAGGCCTCCTTGAGGCATGAACTGTCTGCATCACCTTTATGGAGAATTTGTACTGCTTTAGAATTCTCCTTTCAAATGTCAGCTGGTCATTTGGAGCCATTGTGGCTCTGGGTGAACCAAGGCCCTCTGGCTGAGGGAGATTCTGTCCCGAGAGATCCTCCAAGGCCTGGATACCGATAGGCTGACCAGATCCACGTACCACACAGCCAGTGAAATCCTGTGCTCTCTCTGCTAACACCTTCCTGATTACCTCTGGAATAAGGGGAAGAGCATGGAAGGTGTACAGTAACCCTGGGGGCCATGGGCTGCGAAGTAAATTGACGCCTTCTGCTCCCAGTGTAGCAAATCTGGTGTAAAACTTAGACAACTGGATGCTTGCTTGGTGACAAACAAGTCCTGGATCGGATGGCTGAATCTGTCGGATAGCTCCCTGAAGAGGTCCAGATGCAGGCGCCATTCTGAGTGGTCTACTGTAGCCCTGCTGAGCCAGTCCACCTGCACATTTGTTGACCCCAAGATGTGCTCCGCTCTGACGGAGTGAACATGTCTCTCTGCCCAGAATCCTAATTGTCTGGCCTCTCGCATGAAGGGCCTGGAATGGGTGCCCCCTTGGCGATTGATGTGGGCCTTGGTGGTCACATTGTCAATCAGAAGTAGGAAATGGTGATACGAACATTGTCCTGGTAATGCCAAAGAGCCAAATGTGCTACCCTGAGCTTCAGCCAATTGATATTGTTCCTCAGATCTGCCTGAGTCCACTGTCCTTGTGTCACCTCAGACTGGAGATGGGTGCCCCAGCCAAAGAAGGTAGCATCTGAGGTGACAGTCATGCAGTTGGGCTCCTTGAAGGTACATCCCTTGGCTATGGCTCAGGACATCCACCACTGAAAGGATCGAAGTACTTTTGGTGAAACCCTGGCATTTGAGTTGCTGCTGCTGGACCTTTGGTATGGCAGAAGAAACCACTCTAAGGTCCTGGCGTGCAGGCATGCTCAAGGGACAATTGATATGCAGGATACCATCTTTCTAAAGAACAATGAGAGGAGGGCCAAGGGGACAGTTTGTTCTGTTTGGAACCGATTCGCCATACTGGCCTGACCCTCCTGGGAGAGGTAGACCTTGCATGATCTGGTATCTATCACTGCACTGAGTTGTAACAGTCAAGTGGTAGGAACTAGGTAGCTCTTCTTGAAGTTGACTGAAAATCCATGGTCCTGAAGGACCCGGATTGTGGTCTTCAGATTTCCTTTCTCCCGAAGGTGAGAGGATGACTGTATTAGGATATCATTGAGGTAACACTGGATGCACACGGGAATTGTCCTGAGGTGTGTTGCCAGTGCTGTCAGCAATTTGGTAAAGGTCTTGAGCGCTGAAGACAGGCCGAATGATAGCGTTCTGTACTGGAAATGTCGCCCTGCATAATAGAATCTCAGGAACCTTTGGTGGAATGGAAGGATAGGAACGTGGAGGTATGCCTCCATCAGGTCTATGGACGTTAGGAAGTTGCCCTCTTGGATGCTCTCCAGGATGAATTGTAGGGACTGCATCTTGAATCGTTTGTAAACAAGATGGATGTTTAATTTATTGAGAATTGATGTCCACCCCAATCCACCTCGAGTTCTTCGGGACTACACAAAGGATGGAATAGAATCCCTGCCCCTGTTGGTCCTCTGAAACTGGCTCGATAGCTTGAATATCCAACAAATGTTGGATTGCAGTCTCCTTACATTGTCCTTGGAGACAGGGCAACGAATGAAGTGTCTCTGAGGCATTGTGTATCTGTCATTTCTTCAATGGAAGAATAAAAGTGGGGGGGGAGACTGATAAAGAAATCCTTTTTGATGTAACCTGAATATATTTAATCTTATATCGAATTTGTATAACCTACACATGATACAATGGAGAGATGAAACCCAGATGGCCGGAATCTATCACCTCTGGGAGAGACAGCCAGGGGATGAAGAGACCATAAAAATTCCACAGTGAGATGTGTCCTGGGAAACTCTGGAAAAGATCGCTCTAAAAAGGGGGTGGGGGGAATTAATATGTTGGCTCTTTGCTTTACTAACTACACATCAAGATAAGGGGGGGGGGTTTAAACTCCCTTATCTATCTCTGCATGCCTGAGAGACCTTAGATGCTGCTTTTAACCCCTACATGAATTGTCTCATCTCAATAAAGTATTCCTTTTGATATGTTTTCAGAAGTTCATTCTAATTGATTGAATGGGAAAAGTTCTGTAGCCTGACATAAAGCAGCGTCTGCAATAGTGGTCAGCCCAGAGAGGATTTAAAACAAAAACAAAAACCCTTCATTCTACTGAGGGGATCCTGCAAAAAAGGGAAATGTCTGAATACAGCAAGGAGCAAGGGGAAGCCGAATGCTGGGGAGAAACGTTGACAGTTACCCAGCCAGATACTGATTCATGCACCCCATCGAAGATAGCAAAGCTGCCTACGAAACCTCCACAAAGCCCCGGTGGCCTATAGGCATAGGAAAGAGAGACAGCTGGGATGGAAGAACCAGGGCAGTAACCCTCACCCGGGTAATCGTAAACCCGGATGGAAATTGGAGCTGGAGGCCCTATCGGATCAGGAAGAATGGGATGAGGAGCCACCGGCCGACGACTGACTGAGATGGTACATAAATTGTCTCATGAGGGAAGCTCTGGAGAACCTCGAGGTGAGGGATGCACCAGGACGCCAATGCAGGAGTGGAACCAGAAAATGAGAGAACTTGAGCTGCTACCCCGGATTCAGCTGAGAATAATGGGGCAGCGGGACAAGCTGAAGAAAAAGCAGCCATACCAGGTACCCGACCCCTAACCGCACCAGAACAGAGTATTAATCCTGGCCAACCCAGAGACATACAACTGCAGAGGAAGGTCCCGCCCCTGGGAGTAAAATTCGATGGAGACCCCCAGAAACTGGGATTTTTCCTGGCGCAAGTCCTCACCTACATGCAAAAATACGGGCAGAAATTCCCAACCCAGGGATCCTGAGTACGAGTCGTCACCCTGGCTCTTGAAGGGGCAGTAGCCAAATGGCGGGTGACACTACACAATGTCAACACCCCAGAATTAAGGAACCTCGACCGCTTCATGACAGCCCTGCGCCACCACTTCGAAGACCCTCTCATTGATAGAAAAGCCCGCGACTGCATCAGAGTCATAAAGCAAGGCCGTTGCCTGGTAGCTGAATACACCAAGGAATTTCGTGACCTGGCCAGCTGAGTCGACTGGCCAGAGGACATCCTAGTCTGTTGGTTCAAAGATGGAGTAAATGATGACCTATACTGCCTGTCTGGCCCATGGGGCCCCAAACTTCCTGCATGAATGGTACATGATGGCAGAGGAGGCGGAGATAGACATGACTCGAAACCAGTACCGCAGTGGCAACTTTTGGAAAAGATCCCAACCCCAGGGGAAACGGGAAGTTTTCAAACCCAAACCACCATGACTCCAAGAATGTCTGGTTGCTTTAAGTGTGGAAAGGAGGGACACCGTGCAGCAGAATGCCATTTGAAAACCCCTGTCAGAAAGCAAGACCACCAATCAGGGGGGAAACCTGGAACATCCAGCCCTCGAGAAAAGGAGACTGGCCTGAGAGGCCAACTAGCTGTGGGATTCCAATCCCCCATCCAAGCCAGAGGAAGAATCTCCAACGCTCTGAAGGGACCTGAGCCAGTCCGAAAGTGATCCGTAAGACGACCCACTGGTAAGCAACCCAATTGAACCAATCACTCTACCCCTAAGACTGTTTATCTCCAGCCAAGGGAAGGGGGAGGAAGTTGCAATGTTGCTGGATTCGGGATACACCCGATGCCTAATAAACCCCTCCCTTGCAGACAAATTGGGAATCCAACTGAAAGAAATGGAAAATCCCATCGCTTTCTACCAATTAGATGGAACTATAGTGTGGGGGGAGCCAGCTAAGTTTACCACAGAACCATTGAAAATAAGACTAGAAAACCATAGTGAGATGCTCACATTCATTGTAGCCCCAGAAATGGAAGAGCCGCTAGTCCTAGATCTCACATGGCTGCAGAAATGGAATCCAAAAATAAATTGGAGGAGAGGAACTGTACAATTCCAGAGAGACATAGTATTTGCAAATAGTTCAGAGGAAAGGATAAAGAAAGGAACAGAGAAGAGAGAGCCAGCTATGACTGGACAGTCAGCTGAATCCATTAACATCCCTAACGAGTACCAGGATTTGGCCCAAGCATTTAGCGAAGAAGCTTGTGATGAACTCTCACTCCATTGTGCCATGGACTGCGCTATTGAAATCCTATCAGGGACTAAACCCCCCAAACCACAAATGTACTGCATGTCTCCCAGAGAACTAAAAGAACTCAGAGCATTTATCAATAAAAATTTAAAAACAGGCTTCATCGAACCCACCCAACCAAAAATAGCTGCCCCAGTGTTATTCCGCGAAAAGAAAGATGGCTCCGTATGTTTGTGTGTTAATTACAAAAAATTAAATGTGATTTGCATAGAGAATATGTATCCACTGCCTGTCATGAAGGACGTTAGCCCACCTCTCGAAAGGAAAAAAAAATTCAAAGTTAGACCTACAAGAGGCATATTACCGCATCAGAATAAAAGAAGGGGGTGAATGGAAGACAGCTTTTAACACCCCATTGGGATACTACCAATTTAAAGTACTCCCCTTTGGACTGCAAGGAACGCCTGCTGTGTTTATGCAATTGATCAATGAAACCTTTCATGAATTTTTATGTAACGGGGTTCTAGTGTATCTTGATCATATTTTAATCTACACGGAAATGATGGAAGAACACATCAAGCTACACATCCGTGCAGTCCTCACAAAGCTCTTAGAGGCTAAACTATATGCAAAACTCTCTAAATGCGAATTCCACCAAGAAAAAATTGACTACTTGGGGTATAGAATATTGCATGAGGGAATAGAAATGGACCCCAAAAAAGTAAAAGCTGTAATGTAACCTCCTACACTCAACCAACTGCAAAGCTTCCTGGGGTTTGCGAACTTTTATCGCCAGTTCATTCCAGCTTTTGCAAACATCACCCTCCCTATCACAAACTTGCTAAAAACAAGGGGGGGGGGAAGAAACCCAAATCTAGGCAACCCCTTATCTGGACAATGGAATGCCAAGTGGCATTTGAAAAACTCAAACTTCTATTCTCAGCAGAACCGGTCCTTAAGCACCCAGATCCCGAACAACCTTTTGTCATCCAAGCAGACGCTAGTGATGTTGCAGTTGGAGCAGTCCTCCTCTAAAAGAATGGAAATGGACAATTGGCTTATACATCCAAAAAACTGACGGAAACCGAGCGAAGATGGGCCATATGGGAGAAAGAGGCATATGCTGTGCGGTGGGCAATGCTCACATGGAGACATTTCTGGAAGGAAACCAAATTCCCTTTGAAGTATGGACTGATTCACAAAAATCTGGAAACCCTGAGAAATCCATGGAAACTCTCCAAAAAATAAGCAAGGTGGGCTCAATACTTTAAACAGTTTAATTTCACTCTCAAATATTTTCTTGGGAGAAAGAACTTCTTAGCAGATGCACTATCCAGAAAACCCCAATACAACAGCAAAAAGTTTGAGGTTATAAAACCGATGACCCAGCCGATCCAACTAGCAGCCAAAGTAATCACCTGGGCACAAGAGAAAAAAAATCATCCCTGACTGAAGACACGACGATGTCAATATTTAAGGAGGCACTACTTAAGGATGACTTGCTCCAAGCTAACAAAAACACTTGTTTACTCAAAGATGGACTAGCCTGGGTAGAAAAGAAACCTGTCCTTGCAAGCCAGAGAATGGATCTCATGAAACTTTTCCATAACTACAAAATAGCGGGACTCTTTGGATTTGTAAAAATCCTGCACCTCATCAAAAGACCATTTTGGCAGCTGTCCCTCAAAAAGGACATTGAAAACTATGTTGCGAGCTGCCCCACCTGTGTTGCTGCAAAGAGAAGACAAGGAAAATATCCTGGACTTTTACAGACAGTAGCAGACCCTTCTGCACCCTGGAAAGAGATTTCTATGGACTTTATAATGGAACTTCCCGAAAGTGCTGGAAATACTGTCATTTGGGTTGTAACTGATCTTTTTTCCAAACAGGTTTACTTTATTTCATGCCAAAAGATCCCAACTGCCAAAGCATTGGCAAAGATGTTTCTAATACACATTTATCGCCTTCATGGAGCTCCCCAACAGATTATCTCAGATAGGGGTGTTCAGTTCACATCCAAATTTTGGCAGGCATTTTTAAACCTATTAGGCTCTACCCAGAGGTTGTTGTCAGGAAGTCACCCCCAGGTGGATAGTTTGATAGAGTTAACAGCGTATTAGAACAATATTTAAGATGCTTTACAAACGAACCAACAGGACAATTGGATTGACCTTCTTTTTGCAGAGGTAGCATACAATAACTCAGTCCACAGAAGCACGGGATTCATCCCATTCCAGGTAGCCACGGGCCAAGAATTCAACCCCATGCCCAAATTACCAACCAAAGAACCTGAAATCTCCTCCCTTAAGGAGTGGATAAGTAACTTACAAACTATGTGTCCAGTGGTAAGATTATCTTTACAGGAAGCTAGAGGAGTTTTAAAGCTCAAGCAGATAAAAAATGCTGCAATCCTAAAACCTTTCAAGATTGGGGACCGTGTATATTTGTCCACAAAATTCTTAAAATCATTACAACTGTCTAAGAAACTAGGGCCAAAATTCATTGGCCCATTCCCCATCTCCAGAATTATTAACCCCGTGACGGTAGAGCTTCGACTTCCCAAAATACTTAGGCAGATTCATCCAGTATTTCACTGTAGTTTGCTCAAACCGGAGATCACTTCAACCCTCAGACCCCCCCCCCTTCCCACACCTCCAACTCCCATCATAGTACATGGGGAACAACATTTTGAAATTAAAGATATCCTTGATTCATGCATTCACCCTGGATCCACACAATATTTAGTAGCTTGGAAAGACCTTCCTTCCTCAGAAAATGAGCGGGTAGCCAAATGACATGTAAAAGCACCCGCGCTACTACGAAGGTTCCACCTAAAATACCCTGAAAAACCATCCTAAATTGCAAATGTAACGCATGATTTTTGTTTTTTCCAGGTACACCTATCTGTTTTTTAAGGAGGACAGGATGTCAGATCTGTGTATCTGTCATTTCTTCAATAGAAGAAGAAAAGGGGGGGAGACTGATTAAGAAATCCTTCTTGATGTAACCTGAATATATTTAATCTTATATTAAATTTGTATAACCTACACGATACAATGAAGGGATGAAACCCAGATGACCGGAACCTATCACCTTTGGGAGAGACAGCCAGGGGATGAAGAGACCATAAAAATTCCACAGTGAGATGTGTCCTGGGAAACTCTGGTAAAGATCATTCTAAAAAGAGAGTGGGGGAATTAGGTAGGCCCTGGGAAAGGTGAAAGCAGTGCTGGACTGGCAACCCTCCAGAACCCGAAAACAACTTTAAAGTTTCTTGGGGTTTGCCAACTTCTATAGACAATTCATTCCGTCCTTTGCTGAAGTTGCCCTCCCGTTGACAGAGCTATTAAAAATGGGCCCGTCACTCACCAAACCGAAGACAAATTAACCCCTGGCTTAGACTATGGACTATCAGAAAACGTTCGAGACCTTAAAACACCTCTTCGCAACTGAGTCCATCCTCCAGCACCCAGACGCGACCAAGCCTTTTATTGTCTAAACCGATGCAAGTGATGTAGCAGTGGCAGCCGTTTTGCTGCAAAAAGACTCTCAAGGCCAACTGATGCCTTGCATTTATATGTCCAAAAAGCTGACAGACACAGAGTGAAGGTGGGCAGTCTGGGAGAAAGAAGCATTCGCCATATGATGGGCTTTATTGACTTGGAGGCATTTTCTAGAAGGGGCGCTAGAGGCCTTTGAGGTATGGACTGATCATAAGAACCTCGAGGCTCTAAAGACCCCTAGGAGATTATCGCCCAAACAAGTCCGCTGGGCCCAATATTTCAAGCGATTCAACTTCAATATTAAATATATCCCTGGAGGAAAAAAACGTATTGGCGGATGCTCTGTCCAGAAAACCCCAGTTTGACAGTCACCGAGAGGAAATAGTACAAGTCTTAATTTCAGAAACTCAATCGGCACGCCAAGTGACCACTCAAACCCAAGCCAACCACAGCCCCAACCGCCTGGAAGATAAGCTGATTGCAGAATTGAAAATGACCCTATTGACCGATCCTTGGTTTCTGGATCATCAAACCGAGTTGACAATGAATGATGGACTAAGCTTTATCTAGCTCTCGCCTAGATTATTGCAATGCTCTCTACATGGGGCTCCCCTTGAAGAGCATCCGGAAGCTTCAACTGGTGCAGAGTGCGGCCGCGCGGGTGATCTTGGGGGCTTCTCGGAGCTCCCATATTACACTGCTCCTGCGCGAGCTGCACTGACTTCCGGTTGCCTTCCTGGTGCAATTCAAGGTGCTAGTGACCATCTTTAAAGCGCTCCATGGCTTGGGACCTGGGTACTTGCGGGACCGCCTGCTGCCACCATCGGCCTCCCGCCGGCCAGTGTGCTCCCACAGGGTTGGCCTCCTCGGGGTGCTGCCGGCTGGTCGATGTTGGTTGGCGGCCTCGAGGTGCGGGCCTTCTCTGTGGGAGCACCCTCTATTTGGAATGAACTACTGGCGGAGATGCTAGCCATTACTGACCTATGGGCCTTCCGATGAGCACTTAAGACCCACCTTTTCCAACAGGCCGGTCTGGCGTAACGTTATGAGTAGGGTTTTTAATTCGATTTTAATTTTTTTACGGGTTTTACTGGTCTTAGCCATGTATTTAATTAATGTTTAAACTCTCTTTAACTTTTCTATTTTATGTTTTTACTGTGGCTGTTCATCGCCCCGAGTCCCTTTTTGGGAGAGGGGGCAGTATACAAATCGAATGAATAAATAAATAAATAAATAAATAAATAAATAAATAAGCGTACCCACAACCCTGAGACTAATGGTACTAAAGCGTAGCCATGACTCCCGGCTGGGAGGTCACTTCGGATTCCTAAAAACCCTACATTTACTGAGAAGACAGTTCTCGTGGCCAAAAATGAAACCTGATGTCAAGGACTATGTAAAAATTGCTCAATTTGTGCCACAATGAAACACAGAACTGGAAAATCCTCTGGCCTCCTAAAACAAATTGCTGAACCAACCCAACCTTGGGAAGGGATCGCAATGGACTTTATTGTTGAATTACCTAACAGTGAAGGGAATACAATCATCTGGACTATAATTGACTTATTCTCTAAACAGGCCCATTTTATAGCCTGCAAAGGACTTCCATCTGCGAAAAAACTTGCAAAACTGTTCGTGAAACATATCTATAGACTACATGGAATACCTCGTAGAATAATATCAGACAGAGGGGTACAATTTACTGCAAAATTTTGGAGGGAATTTCTGAAATCCATTGGTTCCTCTCAAGGGTTATCCTCAGCTTTCCATCCTGCTTTTAATGGAGCAGCTGAGAGAACCAACGCCATGACTGAACAATACATTAGATGCTATGTAAATTATCAACAAGAAAATTGGGCTGAGTTATTACCTTTTGCAGAGGTTGCTTACAATAATGCAGTACATAGCAGCACGGGATTGATTCCATTCCAAATCAACACTGAAATGGATTTTGTCCTGAAGCCAGAGTTACCTAGACAACCTCCCTCATCCATGTCCCTAACAGAATGGATGAACTCAAAGAAAGGATGGGAAGATACAAAAAAAGTTTTGACCGAAGCTGCAAAAAAATTATAAAAACAGGCGGATAAATGTAGATCCCTTCAACCGCCTTTTAAAGTAGGGGACAAAGTATATTTGTTGATCAAGTAGCTTAGATTAAAACTGCCCAGTAAGAAGCTGGGTCCAAAATTTTTGGGTCCATTCCCAATTTCAAAGATAATCAATCCGGTCACTATACAATTATGTCTTCCACGACTATTGGGGAAAATTCGTCCCGTGTTCCATTGTAGTTTACTAAAACCAGCTACTTCATCAATGATAAGACCACTGCCAATCGCTCCCCCTAAACCGTTTACAGTACAGGAGGAAACAATTATGAAATTGAAAAAATTCTCGATTCTAGATTACACCGTGGAAGATTGCAATATTTGGTGTTATGAAAGGATACCCCCTCTCAGATGCTAGTTGGGTAAAGAGTTGGGATGTTCATGCTGATCAATTGGTTAATCAATTCCACGAGGATTTTCCCCACTAACCAAAGGGTCCTCGTGGAGGGGGGAGAGGGGGTTAAGGACAATGTGTTAACCCCTGTATCTATGTTTTTTTCCTTTTCTTTTAGGAGTTTTCAAGGGGGGATGCCTGTCAGCTTTAAAAATTCAGCTGCCACATTTCATGGAAGGTGGGGTGGAGGAGTTGAAAAGTTCAAGGTTATTCTGTATGTCGTATTAAGAAATTCCAGTTGCAGTTAATGGGTTCTCGTGGTTTATGAAGTATAGAAATGGAGGAGAGAAGGGAGGAGAGAAGGTGGATTCTGTGTAATGCGCGAAAATATTTCACTTTGGGAAATTGTCTTAGACATACCAGATCTGTTTCTAAATGAATTAGAGAGAAAATGTCTCGGAGTGATTGATATCATGGATACTTTCTGGATGCCGTACAGGCTCTTTGTTTTACTAAATACACATCAAGATAAGGGGAGGGGTTTTAAACTCCCTTATCTATCTCTGCATGCCTGAGATCTTAGACACAGTTTTTAATCCCTACATGAATCGTCTCATCTCAATAAAGGATTCCTTTCGATACGTTTTGATACATTTCAGAAGTTCATTCTAGTTGATTGAATGGGAAGAGTTCTGTAGCCTGATAGGTGGAGAAAAATTCAAGTGCGAGGACTAGCCTCACTGTATTTAGGACCCAAGTATCTGTCGTGGTCATCTCCCATTGGTTTGTAAATAGGCCTAGTCGGCAGCCGATGGGAGGATTGGACTGGTAGTCACTTGGAGCGAAGAAAGAGGGAACTTCCGGACCCACGAAATGGCCACTCCTGAAATTATTGCCTGTTTCTGTCTCAAAATCCGGTTCTGTCTGGTTGGTGGTTGGAACTTTGCAAATAGGATGTCAGCCTTCAAGAATCTTTTCTTCTGTGTGTCTTTCCGGCTGCCATAGTAACGGGGGGGATGATCAATTGATTTCCGGTAAAAGTTCTTTTCTCTATAACAATGGAGTCTAAGGGTATCTTTCTTGGATTTTGAATGGAGCACTGACATTATTGAGATCTCAGCTTACCAGCCCACCCAGAGAATTAACATTCTACTTTCGAGGGGGTCGTGAAAAACAATGTCTAACTCAATTAGCAACCAAGAAGATTTGGGAGCTGCTGGAAGAACCACCTCCCTGGTTTCTGGATGTTGCAGGGGAGGCCGAGCTGCTGGAAGGTCTGCACATTGAGGAGAAACCAGTGGTCCAACTCAAATGGTCCTAGGGAGTCGGATGGAAAGAACTGGAGAAACCCATCCCAGGAGTGACGACTACCAGACGCCGTCGGGGAGAGGAGGTTTGGCAGGAGGAACAGAAGAGGAACATTCAGATAGCACAATCTTTACATCTCTTAAATGAAGCTGTGGGAGGAAGCAAACCTGAGACGAAAGGTATAAATTGCCGATTCGTGAAGAATCTGGGAGAGAGAAGGTGGAGACAGCAGCACTAGAAGCCCAGCCAGCCACCCCCATAAATTAACCTGGGCCAGTTCAACTGACAGCTGTTGGCCAAGGGCCCCCAGTGGAGGGAGCAATTGCAAGAAGGTGTTGAATTCCAAAGGTGCCTCCATTGGAAGTAAAGTATGGGGGGGATCCCAAAGAATTAGGTTTCTTCCTAGCCCAAGTTTGGAACCATATGGAAGAATATGGTGATTTTTCATCAGAAGCATCTAAAGTGAGATACATCACCAGGGATTTAGAAGGAACTGCTGCAAAGTGGATGGTGACATTGCACAATGATAATGCCCCTCAATGGATGAATTACAACCTGTTAATGGCAGCATTACATGACAGATTTGAAGATCCACTGGCCGAATGTAAGGCTAGGATTAGAATGAAGACCATAAATCGGGGCGGCGATCTGTCGCCAAATACAGGAATTTAGAGAGCTGGCGTGCCATATTTGAGGCTGATCCCAAGAAACCCTGATAGAAGTATTCAAAGATGGGCTGAATGAGGATGTTTATCAAAGTTGCATCTCCAGCAAAGACCTGCATGATCTGCAACTCTGGTACGTGTTACCAGCAGAGGTGGAAATCAATCTGACCTGAAACAGACGCAGGGATGGCCTTGGTTGGAGCAAGCCGTCTCCCACCAACCCTCGAAAGCCTCAAAGCCTCAAAAAGGAGGATTGGTGATAAAACCCAAAACCACAAAAGCACAGATGCTTCCAATGTAGGAAGGTCAATGAGCTGCAGATTGCTGCGCTAAGTTGGATCCAAAGGGGGCATTGGCAGGAGGAAGAAAAGTGGAAAAAAACCAGCTAATCCGCGCAAAACTGCACTGAAAGCGGAGGAGGTTGTAGAGTTCGCCCCTCCGAAAGGAGAGGAGCTGGGAACTCCGACCTCTTCTGGCAAGAGTGAATCCGACTCTGACGACAATCCTCTGGTAAGTCCAAAGAGGGACCCCATGACTATCCCAGTGAAATTAACAGTACTTGCTTCTGGAACCCAAGGGAAAATGTTGGCCTTGCTAGTCTCTGGGTGCACTAGATGTGTCATCAGCTCAGAAGTTGTGGAGAAGTTGGGGTTAAGACTAAGAACTTTAAAAATTCCCATAGAGTTTTGCCAACTAGATGGATCAGTAGCTGGGGATGGCCCTGCACTTTTCATAATGGAACCAGTGGAAATGACGATGGTGAGGCATCGAGAGATTTTGTGTTTTACTGTTGCCCCTGGGATGGAGCACCCTTTACTACTAGGCTTGCCCTGGCTCCAGAAATGGAATCCCCAAGTGGATTGGAGGAAGGGCTAATTGCGCATACACAGTGACCAACCACCAAAAGGGGAGGATCTGTCTCAAATGAAATCCCAGAATTCCACGGAGTTGCTTACAATGACATTATACACATCTCAGATTGGATGGACTGTTTGAACTATTGTGGGTGGGAACACTGCCCTAACTTTGTATATGTGATTTCCGGCTATATTCTCTGATCTCAAATTCTTTTGATGCTACCACTTGATTTCCAGTAAAAGTCCTTTTCTCTATAACAATGGAATCTAAGGGTGTCTTTCTTGGATTTTGAATGAAGCACTAACATAGGACCTCTGATGTTGAGGGGTGTCAAATCCAGTGTCTGTAGACCGAAAGGAAGGTTTAGAAAAGTAAGGCGAAGGACAGCGGTCCACTCACATGCACATGGAAGGTAGGACCTTCCTCCTGTCCTTATTTTCCACAAGAATGGGCTCCAAGGCCTCTTCAAATAGCTTGCTACCCCTGAAGGGAACAGAGGCTAGTTTCCATTAAGACCTCATGTCCGCCTGTCAGTGGTGAAGCCACAGCAGACAGCAGGATATTACCAAAGAGGCAATGGCCCTAGAGGCGAACTTAGATGCATTCAAGGTAGTGTCGGCCGAAAATTCAGTTGCCGCTACCAGCTTGCTGCTGTCCTGGTGCAGCCGGAGATCCTTGGGTGGCACTCTCGCTTGCATCTGGCTGCTTTGACTGGCCAGGCCACCGCCTGATGTGTCTTGTGGAAGGTCAGCTCCGCCTTACTATCCTCCATCTTCAGGCTATGTTGCTATGTTATTAGGGTGGTGGAGGAAGCTAAGGCCATTACAGGTCCATCCATTGTTGGTAACTGGAGTGCCTCAGTGAGGTCCGGGCCTACATTATAAAACCGTTTGTTAGTCCCACTTGGAGTGGGATATGATCCTGCTTGAGCCCATTGCCTCTGGACTACATCTAGGAACAGCTTGGGTGAGGGAATCTCCTCCTGTTCTGCAGTTGGTTCAGAAAACAGTCACTCACTTGGTTCTTGTATGCCCAAGACTGCCACTGATGTGTTCAACTCCACTCCCATGTGGTTTTGACTTTATACAGGAGGAATTTGAAGAGGGCTGGACAAAAGAGCCCTGCAAATGCAGGGGGATCCAGAATAAGCCCTTCATCCTCTACTACTGCCTGGTCCCTCTGGTCTTCATCTCCTGAGAGCAATTCCCCGCTCCACATGGAGGAATTGGGAGATCAAGGTCCCTGAGAGGTTGCCAAATCTGCTGGAGTCTGAGGTCACTGGCCTAGATGTAGGGAGGTATCGTATGCAGCAATTCCCTGTGTTATTGCCTTGGAAATAAGGATTTTCATCTCATCAGATATTTCATGCCCTTGGCTCTCCCATGGATGGAGCCCCGCTGCTGTGGGAGTAAAGGTGGCCTCAGGAGCAGAGACTGCCTTTAGAGCGTGGCTCTGCTTTTGCTTGGCAGGAAAAAGGAGCAAAAAAATCCTCATTGCTGCCTGATGGAAAAGGCAGCTGAGGGGACTGCTCTCTGGCACCATCTGGCAACTAGGCGTGTTGCATAACATTATTTGAAAGAATCAACGGTTCAACCTGCAAAGAGCAGGAAATGACAGGTCTTTCTTGAGAGGAATTTGGTTGCATCCCCCACTCTGCTTGTCCCTCGGCCTTGGAGATGTGCTTCTCCAGTGCCTTTTGCCACTTTCTGGCATCTTTTTTCTTGCCCTTGGAGGCCTTTTTGGAATAAAGGGCTTTTGCCTTGTCTTGTTGGCCACTCCTTTGATGGCTGATTTGGCTTTTATGGAGCATTTCTCGGCAGGCTTGAGCTGTACTGGGGAATGTTGATCTTCCCCATTGTCTCCTGTCATGTTGCGTTCCACCATTTTAAATCTCCAGCCCCTTTGACAGGCAGGCTTGTTCCTGAAAGGAACACCGCTGCCACGGCTTCCTTTTGTTTGTCACCACGGAGTATGCCCCGGAATCAACCGGGCAGTGACTCTGATTACTTGCCGCTGTGTGCAGATCGATTGAGGACTTTAAGGGTGGTGGAGGCTATTCCAGATGGACCGTGGAGCCAGCGCACTCACCAGCAGCTAGGGAGCACATAGGCACGGACCGACCAGGGAACCAGCCAAGGCACAATCATTTTAGCAGTCCCAGTTGGGGCGGATGGCTAAACCGCACGGTCCTGGGGAGCCAGCCAGAAACTGATTTCCCAACTGTTTCACTGTCCTTGCAAATGGAAGTGCAATTCCAGTAACCTACTGTAGAGAATCCAAGAAGCAGTTTCTGTCTTGGTCTGTGTAAGAATCAAATTTCCACGTCCCTCTAGGACCAAGACTGAGTCAAAAACTGGGACTCAGACAGGCGAAGAAGGCGTGGGCAGAACTTTGACAGACTCAGTCTCTGGGCAGAAAGGCAAATGTCAACCTATTCTTGGATTCTCTACTCAGCACATTGGAGAAATGGAGGAATCATTAAGTAGGCAAAAGGGGCTGAAATATTTTTAAAGTCCAGAACAAGAGGATAATATTTAGAAGTTGTTGCACAAATGAGGTCAGCCCCACTAGATAGACCAGGGGTCGCCAACCTTTTGGACCTCAGGGACCACCAAACTCATAATTTTAAATCCCGAGGACCACTAATACGATTTTTTAAAAAATATATATATATAAAAATTTTATTTTTATATTAAATATAAATTTAATATTAAACATTAATTTTTAGTATCAAAATACATATGAATATATATAAATATTTTAATATATTTTTAATATAAAAATGGCTTGGTAGTCATATGACTGGGTAGGTGGGCATGGCCAAGTCGACATCACTTCTTTGCCCTTGTTGTTCTCTCTCTCTCATTTCTCTCTTGTCTCTCTCTCTGTCCCTGGGAGTGGGGATGGGTGGGAAAGGTGGTGGAATCTGACATGGTTCGTCATTTTGACTTTGCTGCAGAAGGCAAGCCGAAACAGCAAAATAAGATGGGAAAAGTTCCAGGTTGTTTTGAGCACCTCCTCTGCTGTCTGGAGAGTTAAAAGAAGAGGGGAAATTTCTAAGGAACTAGCCCCATGGGGCGAGCTTCATTGAATCCACTGGCACTTGCAGAAGCGGCCGACTCGTGCCGCGGAGTTGCGGAAGAGAAGGGAGAAAAGGTCATCAAAAGTTGCAGTCCTTCACATGCAACCCTCATCCCCCTTCCCAAATCCTGAAGATCCCCAGGTTAGAGAAGGGCTGCCAGGGAAAAGGGTGGCGAGAGGCTTTTCTCTGCTGAATTGAGACCTTTGGCACGTTGGGGTGTCACGTTTGCAGGGCTTTTTGCTTTGTTCTCTCTCTCTCTCTCCCCCGCTGCCGGTATCACCTGTTGCCAACATGGATGCGACCAGGCAGGCATGGGCGGGGCCAACCAGGGGTGATTGTTCAGTTTGGTGAACCGAACCATCCCTACCACCTGGTGCGAGGTGGTCGAATTTCACCACTGCTTCGGAGGCTTCAAATGAGGGGAGTGGGGAAGGGGGAGGCTCATAATCATAGTTTTGATTATAAGCCTCCCCCTCCTCCACTCCCCTCATTTGAATGCTGCCCCAGGCCAGCTGGGAATCAATTTGGAGGCCAGTGAGCCCTACCCCTCTAGTTCTCTTCCAGCCTTCAAAATTGGCTTCAAAATATACTTCAAAAAGTATAATTACAAATGCAGTCCTTGTTTCTGAATACAAAAATAGGAGAGGGAGATTATCATAATAATACAATAAAAATTCAGGATCCCTTTAATAGTTCTTAACTGGCAAAACAGAGAAGAAAAATAGTAAATTTTATATTAAAGGGAGATATAATAGAAATCAATAAGGAAGTTAATACAAAATACTAAGAATGGCAGCCTGAACATAGGAACAAAAATATGGAGATTACAATCAAAACACACATACAAAAACTATTTACCAAGTCATTTCTCATAATCCCTAAATAAAAATATTTTAAATGAATATCGCACTTCAAATTTACACATTGGACAAAATTGATTTGATATTCTGTATTTGAATGCATCTGTATTTCCAGTTATCAGCATTTATGCATTTATGCATTTGTTTGATTATTCAGTTTTTGATGTTATCTGACACCAACTAACTAGATCAATATCACATTATTTTTAAAAACAATGGTTAATTTTAGAAGTACAAAGTAATAAAAGAACACAGTTTTACTACAAGGATAAAATGAGGTCTTTTCAAGTATGAATTGAGGATATGGCTTTAAAAAGTACCCCAAATGTGTGTATCCACTTAAAATTAAATTGCTAAGCATTTTCATTCATCCACTGACTTTATCTAACCACCCTCTGACATATTTTTGGGCTGTCTTGCAAGTGTTCTCATACATCTCATTCATCTCATACAGCTCATACAATCTTCATGAACTAAGTAGCGTCCGCAAGGAGAGTGGCAGAAGGGCGCTAAGAGGCGGTAGGGGGGCAGCACATCGAACGTGGCCGCGGCAGCACGTAACGTGCCATCGCTTCCGCATTGGAGGTGCCAGCTCTGGAGCGGTGCTAGTCAATGGGTGAACCTGCAGGGCCAGTTGGCGTCTCGAACACCCCCCTGCCGCCTCTTAGCGCCCCTCTGCCGGCCCCCTTGGGGACACTAAGAGGCGGCAGGGGGGAGTTCGAGGCGCCGGCCCTGCAGGCTCACCCCACAGACTGTTGTACCGTACCGGAACCGGCGCCTTGAATGAGGCAGCATGTTGGGAAAAGCTGCCATCACCGCTTTCCCAAAGTGTCGCCACTGTCGCATTCTGTCTGTCCGTCCGTCCATCCATCCATCCATCCAAAAGGTCTGTCTGTTTGCCTGCCTGCCTTCCTGCCTATCTACCTACCTGTCTGTCTTTCTGTCTACCTACCTACCTACCCACCAATATAGTTCGATCTACCTACCTATCCATTCATCCATCCATCCAAAAGGTCTGTCTTCCTTCCTGCCTGCCTGCCTACCTACCAACCAATATAGATCTATCTATCTACCAATATATCTATCTATCTATCTGCCTGCCTGCCTGCCTGCCTCTCTCTCTCTCTCCACTCATCCATCCATCCATGTTAGAATCGCCGGCCCCGCAGGTGCATCGGGAAAGTAAAGCAAAGCCAGTCTGGAAGGGAGGGAGAGAAGGAGGGAGGGAGAGAGAAAGAGAGAGAGACCTGATGCATCAGATTGAATGATGCCTAGTTTAGACAGAGTCCCTTTTCCACACTGAAACATCCTTGCCAGCACACTGAAACCTCTTTGGCTTCTATTAAAGGTTTTGTGGACGAAACATGGTCAAAACTATCAGGAAGCTCTCATATTTTGTTGAGGCTTTAAACAGGATCCACTGGACCAGATCTCCACCCTAAAAATTACTTTTCCCCAATGTATTACAGTGCCAATTCTGAAGAAAGCAAAACCAAAATGTACTGGTAAATTACAAGAACACACACACAACACTCCCTTCTAACCCTGCTGTAGCAGGTGATTGGATTAGCATAGATATCTCATTATCTTTCTCTTCCCTTCCTCCCTCCTTTATTTCTTTTTCTTCCTTCCATCCCCCCTTCTTTGTCCCTTTTTCTTTCTTTCCCTTTTCTTTCATTTCTTCCTCTCTTTCTCTCTCTCTTTCTTTTCTCTCTCTCTTTCCCTCTCAGGCTCACCCCTTTAGATCAGGGGTCGCCAAATTTTTGGACTTCAGGTACCATCAAACTCATAATTTTAAATCTCGGAGACCACTAATAAATTTTGACTGACGGTGGCTTTCTGGTGTTGGTGGGAGAGAGAGAAATATCTGATCCCACCTCGCTCTCTCCCTCTCTCACAGACACAGGCAGGGGTGAGATTTAGACCCCTGATCTAAAGCTGTCAAAACTCCAAAAACAGATCAAGTAGCTCTGGGGAGGCCAGTCATAAATTAGAACACTTGCTAAACAACCGGCCATTAAGTGAGGACCACTTGTATTTTGTTTGCCAATCACCTGGCCATGCCCACCCAGTCACATGACCAGCAAGCCACACCCTCAAATTAGGCCACGCCCACAGAAATTTGAATCCCACCTCTGGGTGGGAGGCACCGAGGATGAATTTGTAGCACCAAGGGGGCGGTGGACTTAAAATGTTTGGAAACCACTGCTATATATGAACAGGGAAAATGCTGACAAAAATGAGATGGATTTTCTCCATGACGATCCATCTCCAATCTTATCATTTGACCTTTCAACTGTGTGTTCATTGCTATAGTAACTGAATCTACAAATTAAGATAAAGGAGAATGAAAAATTATATGAAACACTAGTTCGATACCTGTACTTTGCTACGAAACTATGTGGTCGGACTTAGTTTTTGGGAAGGAAAATAAGGGGGAAAAAATTCTGCTCTGCCTACTAGCATTCATCGACATTCATCTTGCTAGAGTCCTGTCAATATGTGAGAGTTGAGGGCTGTTTGGAAACTGAAAAAATATTTCCTGTGTTAGCAAGGAGACAGCAAGGAGCCTAGGCTTGGTTTAGTTCAACTATTCCATACTAAAGCTGCTTGGTGCTGTGAAATTCAAACTGAAACTCCTCTCCTCTGCTTGCGTTTTGCACTTGGAACAGATTTCTTTTCAAGTGGGGAGGGGAAGCAGAACTCCTTAGCATCAGATCGTGTTAATAATATATGAAATATTAATTCTCTGATGGTTATTTCGAATCATCTTTCTTAGCGAGCATCTAGAAACCAAGAGGAACTTACGTGCCAAATTTCAAGTTTGTAGGCTTTACAGTTCTGGAGATTTTGGGAAGATGCTTGAGTGGTATTTCACTTTTATTTAGGTTTTACAAATGGAGTTTTCATGGCAGTAGTCTTTAGATTAGGACAGCTACTGGAATTTTCATTGCTAAGCAATGCAGTTATACAATGCAGTTATACAGCACGATGACTTAGCAACAGCAAACCCAGCAGTCCCTGTTGCCATCTGAGGAGGGCACAGCTTGTTTAATGAGGACCTACATGACCATGACATGGGAAATGGCAGGAATCCAGAAGCACATCATTGAAGTGTCCCAGACAAGCAGGCTGGCACACTAGCGAATGCAATGGAGGAGTAGCAGGAAGGTGCTACATAGTACAGGCAGGTGGATGGGTGCTATGAAATATGGGTAGGTAAGCACTACAAAGTTAAAACAACACTGAAAAAAGTGATTTATGACCATTTTTTACACTTACAACTCTCTCGTAAAACTATTTTCTCTATCAACTATCATGCAGCATAACACCTCTGCTTATTTAAATGGAAAGTCAGAGAACAATTTTTAAATATGAAGTCAGTTAAAAGTGAATGGATACATTTAAGAATAAGGGAGGGAAAGATTTTATAATAAATGATACGTTAACATTACAATTCTATATAAGCATCAGTTTCCCACATTACAGTCAAAAGGAAACCAGAAGCTTCTGCATCCATCTTAGCTGTGATTAACCTTAATTATGGCTAATCAAAACAGCTCTATAGACGAGGGGTCGCCAACCTTTTGGACCTCAGGGACCACCGAACTCATAATTTTAGATCCCAGGGACCACTAACCGGTTCTATGAGTGTGGTCTAATTTTTGGGTGGGTCGTGTGATGGCTTGTAATATTAATATTATAAATATTTATATAAATATTGAATTTTTTATAAAAAAAGAACAACTTTTACCCTAAAATCAGGCAAAGCAGGAAGATTGAGTTGCTCACAGAATCACAGATTCATTCAGAGATCTATCTACCATTGGCTAGCTCAGTCTGTCACATAAAATTTGCTTCCAAGCAAACTCACAAAATTAACTCACAACACACCATGCATGTAAATATTGAATTTTTTATAAAAAAGAGCAACTTTTACCCAAAATCAGGCAAAGCAGGCAGACTGAGTTGCTCACAGAATCATTCAATGATCTATCTATCTGCCATCGGCTAGCTCAGTCTCTCAAATTTGCTTGCCGTGAGTCTGCACTGAATTTGCTTGCAAGCAAACCTTCAGTCCTAAGGGAGGTTTGGCTGTGCTGAGCTGAAGATCTAAAGACTAGCTAGAAACCAAGAAATCCAACCATTTCCTGCTTCCTAGCTAATCTAAATCTCCCGGCACAGCAGAACAGATGATGGTCGGAAAAAGGAAAAATACCAATTTAGCAGGCAAGTTTACCAGGTAAGGAGTGAGTGGGCGGGGAGGGTTCCCATGGGCCGTGTGGGCAACACAGCCTTGTGTTTCTGCGCAGCATGGATTGCTTTGTGGAGGTGCTCTGGGGGTGAGATTTTCTCATGGCCCACCAGTGGGCCATGGCCCACCGGTTGGTGACCGCTGCTATAGACTACTAATTGAATTTGGCTAGTGTTTAAGAGTTCAGATGAAACAACAACCACAGTCAGAAATAGAAACCAAAGCTTCCTAAGCAACATCTAAACAGATAGGAAAATGAGATGTGAACTCACTTAGATTTGTTATTTACATAATGTTAACCAATGACTATGAAAATAATTATAAAATTCTAAAACAACAATGAATTGTCATAAACCATTGGTTATGTATCATATGAGAGCCATTTTGGTGTAGTGATTAAAGTGTCAGGCTAGAACCTGGGGGATAGTGGGTTCTAATCCCATTGTAGGCAATCCTGATTGATGACCTTGGACCAGTCACTCTCAGTCTAAAGATCCCAAGATCCATATTTGATAAAATTTGCACATGCATCAAAAATACGTTTAGAAAAATTTAGTGAAGAGTCAATGGGTCTTTCATTTAAAGGTAGTCCTTCACTAATGACTGTAATTAAGCTTGGAATAAGTCATGACAGGTATTAAGTGGTTTACCAAATGACTCTGCCTGATTTTACAACCATTTTAGCAGCAGTCATTAAGCAAATGTAGCAGTTGTTAAATGAGCCAAATATAACCAATCAGGGTTATTGCCAAAAAACAGAAGACCAGAAACCAGCAAAAAATGCTGAAAATCAATCATGTGACCATGGGATCCTACAAATGGCTGCAAATGCAGTCCAACTGTCAATCATCCAAAATGCTCTCCTGAAGTGTGTTTAATTTTGAAACCGGATCATAAGTAGCTCTGGGAAGTCTGTCATAACTTCAAGCACTAAGTGACCAACCATAAGTCAAGAACTACCTGTGTTTAAAATCTGACTATTATCCTGTAACTGCAATATTCAAAACTTCAAAATTTGTTCTGGGGAAAAATGCTCAGAGATCTGATTTATTCTCCTCCTGGTTAAATCCATTCTGAATGTTCCAGACCCACACTGATTTTCATTTCAATATATAAACTTATGGTTTTTCTTTTCTCAAATACTTAAGTATTTGAGAATTTAAATTTTACTCGACCACTGGATGCATTACATTTTAATATATATCATGCACCCAAAAGATAAGCTATCAGAAATAAATGTATGTATTATGAAAAAACTGCTAAATTAGTATTCATACAAAAGCTACTTCTTGGTTTCCAAGTTCAGAGTTGATGAAAAAAAATTACTTTCACTTTTTTTCTAAATCAGAGATGCCACAGAAAACACAAATGTTCTTGACTTACGCAGTACATATTCCCAATTTTAAAAGATAACCAGTGTTATTCTTTAAATGCAAAATGTATTAATATGAAAATATGTCCCTCTAGTGCAGGAAATACATAGTACAGTAAATGTTTATAGTTGCTTGGAGTTGAGAAATAATAGTATTTTACAAGAATTCTAATTTGAAGATTTAATTCAATTAATAACTTTTTAGTTTTTTTCTTTCTGGCTCCTGAAATGTAAAATATATAAACACCTATATTGGGCAAATATATTAACACATTTAAAATATCTACTTACATTATCCTAAGTAGAAACATTTGTGAACATAGATTATAAACCTAAGCCTAAATACGACTAAATACATTCATTTTTCTTAAACGTGATTGATATAGAACATACCTATCTGCATTGATTTATGTGATTCAGTAAGTCAAAAAGCTAAATTTCAAGAACTAAATCTTCCATCAAATACATCTGGGTAAAAGAAAACAAGGCCAGGGGAAAGCAAATGTTATTCATGTAAATATATGTTAAAGCACATTCACTTTAAAAAAATTTTTTTAATAGATAGGTTAGTCAAATCACAGGGCCACTTCATCAGGCTTTTTCTTCTATGAATTTCAACAAAGCAGTAAAAAGAGAGCATAGGATGTATGAGCATTCAATTAGCTCATCTTAAAGATCAGTATTTTTGACCCATTTTTACTCCGGTTGATTATCAACATTCCAACATCAGGCTGCATTACATTTGAGCATTCTAAGCATCTTAGAACATAAAGAATTTGAGAAAATTAAGAACTTTTGCCTAAACTTTAAATCCTCAATCCCTTTCTCCTTTTTTATCATATGGTAAACTTGAGAATTAGAAACAATCTGACAGTAAAAACAATACAGTAGTGTTTTAAAAATATATTCTGAAATTAAAAATTAATTTGTTTACATTACTTCTCTAAATATTTTCATATATTGTAAAACTATATTGATTATTCAGTATTAGAAATTGTGAACTTACGCATATTAAAATTACTCTGTAGAAAGTCAATTCTGAATGGTGGTTCTGGCTGAGTTTCAAAAGAAAATACTTGTATCTGTATAAGAATCACTTGGAAATTTCCCAACTTGGAGCTTAATAATATATATCAGTAGATGGTAGCAGTAAATAGTTAAAACAGTTGATATTACCCCTTTTTCCATTATATGTAACATATCAAAGGATATTGTATCTGTTCATTTAGTACAGAAATCACAAAAACAAATCTTATCACTTTGCTATGCTGTGCAAATTTGACAGGAAAAACATTTTCCCAAATTAAGTATTTTATTTATATCACTTCAATAAAAATGTAAGTTTTGAAAATCCAGTTTTTACCAAAAAACCCTTAGAATTAGCAGAGATAGGAATAGTGGGCATCAACTTTAAAATGCCAATGACACAAAATATTCCACATAAGTAAATATTCCATATCATTTTAGCTTGGTATATTTCAAAAGGATTTTTAAAAACCTAGCGAAAGTAAAATTTCAACTGTGCTTAATATTACAATTAATATTACAATATTGAGTATAGCTAACAATTGTCTATATATAATTATTTTATATTTCCATAGAATTAAAATGATTTTTTAAAAAAATATGATTTTTACCAAGTCTTACAATATTAGTTGTTTGCAACTCTTAAAACATAACTTTCAGTTAAACCAGATCATTAGGATTATCCTTCTTATATTGTTGCAAAATTTTCCAAGAAGTATCTCTGGTCCTATACAACATGGTCCTATATCCCATTAAAATAGTAAGAGGAAATTAAAGAGGCTGTCGTTGCTATGATAGTAATGAAAACTTTGTATGCTTGTAATAATGTAATGCATCCTAATAGTTGGAATAAAATCATTAAATTAAAAAAAGTGAAAATGCAATACTTTGGAGTATAAATCCTCACTCCAGCCTATGCCAAAATCAAAATTACACCTTAAGTATATATGAAGATAATTTACATTTCTTTTAAAATGCCCAAAATATGGTTAGCAATTAACAAAGCACATGCCAACAAAAACTAGTCAAAACGTACATGATACTTTATAAGAACATAGATATCATTCTTGGTATTTCATTCTAGACATTGACAGTTTCACTTAATATGCCTAGAGTATATATTGTTAGATTTTTATGTTAATTATCCTGAAAAACCACTGATCATGTCCAATGGCTGTGAACAAAAATGTATGCACAACTAATCAATTTTAATCATGTTTGTTTAGAAACAGTTTGAAAATATGTATCTTGATATTTTAAAATATATTTTTAATGAACACAGACTGCTTATCTAAAATTCTGCAAGACAAGTACACACCTTTGAACACAACAATTTCCAAGGCATTTTTGAAAGCCCTGAGCCACACACCATTCCTTTAGCAAAAAAAGGATGTGGGTGTGATTCATAGAACTGAATCAAATTATTCAAATCCACCATTTATTCCTATGGACTTTATCAGAAATCCACTGGTTTAAATCCAAGTAATCCAATTTGATTTGTTTGCAGAACATGCTACATGTTACACCCACTGGCTACTTACCAGCCGCAATGCTGAGTTGTAAGGTGGCACTGGAGAACAAGAGCACCAGTAAAAGGTGTTGCAGCAAGTCAGTCATATTTGGAGGAATCCAGCTGTGTATAGTTTACAAAATGCTGACAAGAGAAAACCTTGTCTTCCAAGCGTCTTAATTTCTCAGTTTACAATCCAGTCTGAAAGGGCAAATAAGAGGCGCTGTTTGAGCTTTTACTCCATTAAGCAAATCTGCCTTCATGGTTCAGGGCTTGGCTTCATAAGATGATTTTTTCTCAAACCGACACACGTTTTTTTTCTAAAGATGGTCATTATTGTAATATTGAAATTAATTCCCATGTGTCTTCAGAGTGTCACCATCTCACTCAGGTTTCAAATGAATCATATCCAGAGCTGAAAAGGGCACACACACAAAAAAATAATCGATTGTCACCACAAAAGGGCAGATGTAGACAGATTTAAAGGCCAAGATTTAAGATATGGAAAACAGGATCCAAATCTCTGGGCTGTATCTTTCTTAGGAAAGGGCTATTTCCTGTCACTTAGAAATAATAAATCGTCCTCTTCTTTACAGGAATTTTTAAGGGCCCACTGCCCTATTACGTGTCATCAGCCTCGAATTAAATTTAACACACTCGGCGTCCACTTTGCTTTACACACGCATCCATACGCACGCAAGTACGCGGAAAAGGAAATAACTTCAACCAAGGAAAAGGTCTGAAAATCCTGGCGTTTCTATGAAGCAGCAGCAGCAAATCAGGGCTTCGCAGTTCCTGGCTCCGAGCAATCCCGGCGCAGAGGCCTTTCCTCTTAAGCAACCCTTGGAAAAATGCACTTTCTTTCCTTCCTTTCTTGGCCCAACCGGGAAGAGGGACGGGGAAATCCACTTCTTCTACACTCTTCCCTGCCCTGGCAAGAGCCCTGTTCGCCAACGGCCCGAAGCCGAGACGGAACCCGTGACAAAAGCGCTCCCACGGCGGCCAAACCCTTTCACCCTCATGCACCTTCACTCACTCACGACCCTGCCTTGTTTCCTCCACCCCACCGGAGAGTCAGCTGCCCGTCTGCCCAGCTCTTCCTCTGCCCTCCGGCTGAAGGGAGCCTGCCCACGAAGGCTTCGTGCAGAGGGGTTCTCAACGTCGCGTCGCCTCCCCGCCTCCGGCAGCTGGGCTTGGCTGGCTGGCTGGCTGGCAGCGGCTCCCCTTTTCTCAGTCCAGACACAAAGGGGAGTCGCTGCTAAACTGCCAGTCTGAGCGCCTGGCCCGTGGGCGCCGCGCAGCCCCGCCCTAGCCTCCTGCTGTTGCTCCGCTCCAGCTCGCCCTTCTTCCTCCTTCGCTCCCTCCCTTCCTGGGATCCCTCCGATCTTCACGCGCCGGTCAGACGCAGCCTCTGGATGCCTCGAGCATAGAGACGGCTCTCCTGCCCGAGCTAGAGCGACCCCCTCAGCCGGCTGAATCTCGGCGTCGCTCGAGGCCTTTTCTGTGGAGTTGCGGGAGAGACGAAGAAGAGGGGCCTGGTAGAAGGTTCTCTGCGCCCCTCCTGCATCGCCCTGTTGCCAAGAATTGCTAGTACGGGCGGCTCGAGTCCAGCTGCGTGGGGCGGGGGGAGGGAACGTAGGCTTCTTTATAATTCTGGCGACTGCTGATCAGTATTTTGCTTTATTTGCTGAATCGTTCCACCATCCTGTGGTCTTGGGAATGCTTTACGGCTAGCAAAGACAAGGTCAGCAAATAAAATAAATGCTCGAATTGGGCACATTTTTATTCGTCGTAAGTAAAGCCTTAGTTCCTTTAAACGATTTGTTGTAACGAGCTGAGTTCTGGATTAAGCTCTTCTCGGCCTGTTTATTTAGGGAAAAAGAGATATATACATATAATCAGAATATTACTGTAGTTCAGAAAGGTGAACAGAGTTGGCAAAATTAAAAACCCCTGGAAGCTTTGCATTTGCTTTTTGCAGTGTTTTTCAGATATGCAGATTTCAACTCCCAGAATTCCTAGTCAGCATGCTGGCTAAGGAATTCTGGGAGTTGAAACCTGCAGATAAAATTGCTGAGACTGAAAAACATTAAAGAAAGGGACGGCAAGTGCCTTTAATGGCATATGGAAAAGATCAAGGAAGGGGGGGGATTCTGCCTAGGAACATTCAGATAAGAGAGGGCACCTATCCTGCAACTGGATAGTGGGCATAGCAAGAGGCTCAGAAAGGACCCTCCCTACTTTCTCAGACGGTAAAAGAGATGGTGGGAAGCTTGTACTTTTCAGATTTGTAAAATTCTGTTAATGTTGCTTTACAATAGAGTATAATTAGCTTATCTGCTTGTGTTGCCTGTGTGGTCCACCTGGTAAGACTGATAGCCCACCTGGTTAAGAAAGATAAAACCCAATAAAACAAAAATGGTAGGGATTTTGTTTTTAAACAAGTAATTGTAAAAGAATGATAAGCAGTTGACAGATTTCAGGGTATCTGCCCTTATTTTTCATGGCTGAGGGTCCAAATAGGGTCCACACAACAACTTTCAGCTACTGGTTTCTTCTGCTGAAATGGCCTTGAAAGGAATCCAGCTTGAGAGATTGTTGTATGGGTTTCAAACTATTCCTCAGCTTTTGTAAACTATGTAAGTGCAGAACCTGTTTGCTGTGGCATTCCCTGTACTTGGTGGCCTTGATTTATATTCAGCACAGTTTGCTTATGAAAAAGCTTGCCACCTTTATGTTATTCTCACTTCTATTTTGTTTTTTTTAAAAGATATCTATGGTCATTCAGCTTACAATTAATAATACCAAGACTTCCTATTAGTAAATACTGTATCAAAGGTTTTTTTTTCAAAAGGCGACTGGACTATGTTTTTTCCATGAGGAAGAAGTCATTTCACTTATCATCCAAGAAGCTTCATTAGTTCTGAGTAAGATGGTGGGAGGAATTAAAGGATTAATTCTGACAGAATTTGGGGGAGAGGGAAATGGAAGGATTATATTTTTTTTGCAGTCATTTAGTCATTAGCAGTCTCTCTGGGAGCTATTGAAACTACTTGGGTTTATCTGTGTCCCCAAGGTTGCTTTTTTACTGCTTTCCCTATCCCATAGAACCATAATTTCTTTCCATGGGAAAGCTTGAGGACATGTGGTTTTTATGATTTTGTACAAATCCCTTTCTGTTGACTCTCTGTCTTCTCTTGATCTGCATCAAAGGTAGAATTTTCCATCTTTTGTCAGCAGGAGTGGGGTCTGCCTATTTAGCTTCACTGTAGACAAATACCTGTTTCAACTAGCTTCTTTCTTTTCCCCTCTTTTAAATCGTGTGAAATATTGACAATAGCTCTAGTATTTGCCCTCCTAGTCCATGTGACAGAAAGAATAGGAAAAGCTTTCCCCCTCGCTGTCTACTAGTGGATGAAGATGTCAAATAACAGAGAGAGTCAACAGAAAGGGATTTATACAAAATCATAAAAACCACATGTCCTCAAGCTTTCCCATGGAAAGAAATTATGGTTCTATGGGATAGGGAAAGCAGTAAAAAAGCAACCTTGGGGACACAGATAAACCCAAGTAGTTTCAATGGCTATCAGAAGATGCTTTTACAATAGGCACAGAGCAAGCTGAGGTGTTGTGCATTCTTGTCCTCAAGAAACATCTACTGTAGTGAGCTGTCCTCAAGTAGGAACAAGGAAGACAGGGTGTGCAGAAAAGCCCATGGGGCATGTGACTGAGTTTTTAGATTCAGATCTGCTGACAAAATTAATAGGCTTTTGAGTGTTCAAATTCATTGTTCAGCCAAGTTCCTCTCTACATCCCTGCTATGGTAGTCCCAGCCATCACCAAGGGTTTTGAAGGAAGAGAGAAACAGAGCAAAGGAAAAACACTTCCACTTGGCAATTGAGAGGACTCTTCTGTCTCTGGAGGCTTTTTTTTTTCTTCATGTTTGAGAAATGCAGTTTTTGAACTCAGAATCTTTAATTAAATTTATTCATTTTTTTTCAAGTATTCAAATATTCTCTGTGCCTGCTGATGGTTAAACTAAATAGTAGGGTTTGGGTGATTAAAATTTTAGAATGGAAATTATTATAGTGGACCTTATTCATTTAATATGGCTTTATGAGACTGATGACCATTTAGTAAGAAAATTATTTTGTGAAGAACATATGTCTGAAGTAACAATTCTGTGGAATATTAGGCAATTTAGGGAATAACCTGGATATGATTTTGGAGCGAATACATCAAAATTAGTGAATGAAAAAGCAGATGGAAGCTGTGGCATGAAGGCTTTTGCACAACTTTATCTGATGCATCAATTGTTCCATTTCCTAGATTGGATAGGCCCTTTAGACATTTCATTCATGTTCTGGTCACCTTGTGGCTCGATTACAGCAATGCACTCTAAATGAGGCTGCCTTTGAAGATTAATCAGAAGTTCTTAAATGACCCAGAAAATCATGGTATGGACAGTAATAGGCATGTCTTGATACTTCAGTATACAATCTTCATGCTTCATGAACTGCACTGATTGCCAGTTTGCTTCTGGGTGTGATTCAAAATGCTGTTTATTATCTATAAAGTCCCATATGGCATGATAGATTTCTGGGCATAAACATTCAATTAATACATTTCTATAGTTAATAATCTTAGCCCTTTCAGGTAGATTGGGGAGCTGGATGAAAACTAACTATTTCTTTAATAATCACAAAAAAATTCACCAAGGGAGAACTTCAACATGAGTGTCTGCTTATTATGATTTTATGATGATATGTAACATCTAATACTTAGATGGAAATAAGAGAGTTCATTTCTTTTTATATACAGATGGTGCTGTTATTCTTACGTAATGAAAATCCCCATAAAATGTAATTCTGTATAGCTTTGTATCAGTTATGATCCCTGGGTAGAACGATGGAGATTGATTTATTTTGCTTAATTAACTCCTTAAGTATTGTTTTTCTTTTATACCCAAAGAAGGATATTAGAGGACCAGGCAAGACATTGAGTTCCATCCATATTTATAATTTCCTTTCCAAATTTTTTTAGTAAGAAACTGTTGACAAATTCCATTAACAGTTATTATTGACAAATTCCTTTAATACCGTTCATTCACCATTCTAAAGTTGTATCAAAAATCTTGGTTAAGTTTATTTTTATCAGCAGCAGCAGAAGAAAAATAATCTCTGCTCAATAAATATTAAAATCAGTTTAATGCAACCTCTAAAATTGATTAAATAATGGACAGAAAATGCCATTAAGACTTTCAGCCAACTAAACTTAGATGCTTTTGATTTAGGCAATAAGATCAACGAAATCACAGTCACAAGCATTTTGCTGTATTTAAAATATCTAGACCAATGTTCCCATATACCCTTCTTTGCTTTCTCATCATTCCTCTTAATCCTACAGGAAAGCCATGACATATATGTACTGTATCACTTCCATACTGTGTAACTTCATATTACATGGAGTTAAATCACCATCAATCAGCTTAAAGATTTTACCTTTGGAAATCAGAATGTACAGTTGAAGACATGCACAATGTCTATATCTATTATTGCATCTTTCTGGTGATCCACACATGGTCTCCTCTGACAAACACACATCCTCTTTCACTTGGAAGAAAGAGGCTTTCAATTTTCCTTCCAATGAAACAGGTGAAACTTTCAGTATTGCTTTTGTCAGTGATTTAGAGTGTTTTCACCTGTGGGGTGGTGGCAAAGGGAAGGTCTTCATTATCCTTTCAATGAAGATGGTCTTTGCAGCCTACCAATAGGAAAATTGGGGGTTTATCCTGCCTTTATTATTTTTACAGATAAGGCAGAAAATACATCCAACACACCTTCCTCCTCCTATTTTTCCAGCAATAACAATAACCCTGTGAAGTGAGTTGGGCTGAGAGAAAGCCCAAGGTCACCTAGCTGGTTTTCATGCCTAAAACAGGACTCATGATCTCCTGTTTTCCAGCCTGATGCCTTAACCAGTAAGAGCAGACTGGTTCTCACAGAGCATTGTGTGCCTTTGCATGTAAGTTCCTGATTTAAGATGCTAGGCATTACCTACCCGAAGCAGTAAAATGTCTTTCATTAGTACTGGTAGCACAAGTCAAAAGCGTGCACCAAATAAGTGTAATTGATGGCATCTTTACCTTATTTTAACTTTGGCCTGAGAGTCAGAAAAGTATGGGGAAATAATATTGAGAAAGCTGGTTTATAATTGGGCAAGGAACATATAGGTCATCCTTGACTTAAATGGTTCATTTAGTGCCTGCAGTTGCAATGGCACTGAGAAAAGTGGTTTATGAATGTTTTTCATTGTTATGATCATTGCAGCATCTCCATGGTCATGTTATCAAAATTCAGCTGATTCATATTGATGGTTGCAATGTCTCGGGGTCATTGCGACCTTCTGACAAGCAAAGTCCATGGGGAAGCCAGATTCATTTAATTGAGAGACTAATTGAACAACTGCGGTGATTCACTTAACAACTGTGACAAGAAAGGTAATAAGAAGGGGCAAGTTTCACTTAACAATTGCCTCACTTAACAAAATTTGGGACTTAATTGTGGTCGTAAATCAAGGACTATCTATGTCTTTCAAATGTTACTAAACTACATTTTCCTGTAAATGGTCAGGCTGCCTGGAACTTTTGAGAACAGTAAGATTTAGAGAACAATTATTGCCCAACACTGTTCTGCAGTTGCTGGCAGAGTTTCAACCAAGTTTTTCTCAGCTCTGTCTTTTACATGCAAACCTGGCCCAGACTACAATATTTTGTAGTGCATGGCGCCACAACATTTATCCAATAATTCAGTCAGACTAAACGATGTTTAAAATTAGAAAACGATCAGTCATTTTTTGGGGGTTTGGGTTTGCATGCATAAGTTTTAAATTATTTCACTCCTTCTAATGAAGTTGAATAACCAGCTGAATATTCTGGAAATTTTTATGTATTGTTGAAATAAATATTGATATAATTGTAGAATGAAATTGAGAACTATTAGAAATTCTGAAAAGATAGAGGTTTCTTGTATAGCATCCTGGGATTATGTTAAAAAGTCTTCATTTAGATATGGATTTTTTTTCTGAGTGAACTCAATATTTTCTAAATTAAAATAACTATTTTAGGAATATAATTCGTTTTTCAGTTTTGAAACTATTCAATATATTATTTGTTTTATCTTAACCTTAATCAATAAGTAGCAATTTTACTTTATTAAGTACATTATTTTATTAGAAGCCTTAAAGGACATTAAAGATATTAAAAGGACATGATTTAGTTTATTTATGATAATGTTGTATGAGGGTCCTTAAGAGAAATACAGAGCACCTAGCAAGCTATTCTGGTAAAAATTGGGGGGGGGGTATTTTTTTTCTTTTATTTAAAGTTACATTTCTGAAGGAAAATGTTACATTTTTATCATCCTTGTCTAGATGTTTTTACATTTTAATTCCATCAGCATCTGTGAATATATATATAGTGACACCAAGCTTTTATTATATACAACCTCTCTTCACAAAATGAGAATCACAAACAGAATTGTTCAAATGTTGGAAGGTTGCCTGCATTATAAAAACTTCTTTGATAGTTATTCTAAAGCAGGCAATGCAAGCCACAGCCCGAGGACCACATGTAACACTGGATAATATTGCAGCCACATAAGATCATAAACTTTTAACATTATTATGTGATTTATATACTGATAGATTAACTGTGTTGATGATTTTATACACAGCCCAAAACAATTCCTCTTCTCTCAGTGTGGCCCAGTCATTAAGTTCATGCCTGTATAAATAATTTTAAGACTAAACTAATCAGACATTAGGTCACGTATCTATCTATGACTCAAAGATAACAGATAATCAGAGTTGGAAGGCACTTTGTAGATCATCTAGTCCAACCCCCTGCCCAAACAGGAGACCCTACACCATTTCTGACAGATGGGAGTCCAATCTCTTCTTGAAAGTCTTAAGTGATGGCACTTCCACAACTTCCGAAGGCAAGCTGTTCCATTGGTTGATTATTCTCACTGTCAGATAGTTTCTCCTTATTTCCAGGTTAAATCTCTCCTTGTTCAGTTTCCATCCATTATTCCTTGTCTGGCCTTCGGGTGCTGTAGAAAATAGCTTGACCCCTTCCTCTGTGTGGCAGCCCCTCAAATATTGGAACACTGCTATCATGTCTCCCCTGCTCCTTCTCTTAGTTACAAAGATGTGAGACTTTTACAAGCAATACTGGCTATATTTCTAAGATTTTTTAATTATTCTCTTGATGCCATAATGTATAATTAGCAGCTAGCCTCTGACCATAAATACAGGTAGTCCTCAACTTACAACTATTTGTTTAGTGCTGTTCAAACTTATAAAAACTGGAAAAAAGTAACTTACAACCATTTTTCACACTTAATCACCGTTACAGAATAAATATATGCCAGTTGCTAATTGTAACTTGGCTACTGGAATGTATTTATAACAGTTGTAATGTCCCAGGGTCTTGTGATCACCTTTGGCAACTTTCTGACAAGCAAAGTCGATGGGGAAACCAGATTCACTTAACAACCAGGTTACTAACTTAACAACTGCAGTGATTTACTTGATAACTGGTGGTGCAGTGGTTAGAGTGCAATACTGCATGCTACTTCTGCTGACTGCTGTCTGCATGCAATTCAGCAGTTCAAATCTCACCGGCTCAAGGTTGACTCAGCCTTCCATCCTTCCGAGGTAGGCAAAATGAGAAGCCAGATTGTTGGGGGCAATATACTGAATCTGTAAAACACTTAGAGAGGGCTGTAAAGCACTATAAAGATGTATATAAGTGTTTATATGCTATTGCTAACTGTGACAAGAAAGGTAAAATGGGGGAAAATTCACTTAACTGTCTTGGTTAGTCATGGAAATTTTGGGAACAATTGTGATGTACATCAGGGACTACCTATAAAGTAGGGATTGGAAATATCTCCTTCAGAAAAATGAAGACCAATTGGAGATAAAGTTGGTAAAAGTTAAAGATAGGAAATGTGATAGAGCAGGGGTGTCAAACTCAAGGCGCACAGGCTAGATCTGGCCCACGGGGTGCTTAGATCTGGCCCACGGGGCAACCTGGAAACAAGATGTCAGATCCATGTATCTGTCATTTCTTCAGTGGAAGAAGAAAGGGGGAGGGAGACTGATAAAGAAATCCTTTCTTGATGTAACCTGAATACATTTAATCTTATATTGAATTTGTATAACCTACACATGATACAATGGGGGGAGGAAACCCAGATGGCCGGAACCTATCACCTGAGAGGCACATCCAGGAGATGAGAAGACCATAAAAATTCCACAGTGAGATGTGTCCTGGGAACCTCTGGAAAAGTTCGTTCGGAAAAGGGAGTGGAGGGAAATTAGGTATGCCTGAGAAACTGAAAAAGATCATTTCTACAGAAGGGATGGGGGGGAATTAACATACTGGCTTTTGTTTCACTAAATACACATCAAGGGGAGGGGTTCTAAACCCCCTTATCTATCCCTGTATGCCTGAGAGACCTTAGACACAGCTTGGAACTCCTACATGAATTGTGTCATCTCAATAAAGGATTCCTTTTGATACGTTTGGTTTTCAGAAGTTCATTCTTGTTAATTGAATGGGAAAAAGTTCTGTAACCTGACATAAAGCAGCGTCTGCAATAGAGGTCAGCCCGGAGAGGAATTTTTTTTTTAAAGAGAAAAAGAAAAAAAAAAGAAAAGCTTTCACTCTACTGAGGGGACCCTGCAAAAGAAGAATAATGTCTGAATACAGCAAGGAGCAAGGGGGAGCCGAATGCTGGGGAGAAACGTCGACACTTACCCAGCCAGATACTGACTCAGTGCACCCCATCGAAGACAACGAGGCAAAGCCAAAGAACCAGCAGCCATACCAGATATTTTTTTTCGAAAGGAAAAAAAAATTCAAAGTTAGACTTACGAGAGGCATATTACCACATCAGAACAAAGGAAGGGGATGAGTGGAAGATAGCTTTTAACACACCATTGGGATGCTACCAATTTAAAATGCTCCCCTTTGGACTGCAAGGAGCGCCTGCCGTGTTTATGCAATTGATCAATGAAACCCTTCATGAATTTTTATATAAAGGGGTTCTAGTGTATCTTGATATATTTTAATCTATGCGGAAGCGATGGAAGAACACATCAGGCTACTCCGTGCAGTCCTCACAAAACTCTTAGATGCTAAACTATATGTAAAACTCGCTAAATGTGAATTCCACCAAGAAAAAATTGACTACTTGGAGTATAGAATATCCCACGAGGGAATAGAAATGGACCCACAGAAAGTAAAAGCTGTAATGGACTGGGACCCACCGCCCACCCGCAAACAACTGCAAAGCTTCCTGGGGTTTGCGAACTTTTATTGCCAATTCATTCCAGCTTTTGCAAACATCGCCCTCCCTATCACAAACTTGCTAAAAACAGGAGTGGGGGGGAACCCAAACCAAGGCAACCCCTTATCTGGACAATGGAATGCCAAGCAGCATTCAAGAAACTCAAACGTCTATTCGCAGCAGAACTGGTCCTTAAGCACCCAGATCCCGAACAATCTTTTGTCATCCAAGCAGACACCAGTGATGTTGCAGTTGGGACAGTCCTCCTCCAAAAGAATGGAAGTGGACAATTACAATCATGCACTTATACATCCAAGAAACTGACGGAAACCGAGCAAAGATGGGCCATATTGGAGAAAGAGGCATATGCTGTGCGGTGGGCAATGCTCTTTGAAGTTTGGACTGGTCACAAAAATCTGGAAGCCCTGAGAAATCCACGGAAACTCTCCGAAAAACAAGCAAGGTGGGCTCAATACTTTAAATAATTTAATTTCACTCTCAAATATTTTCCTGAGAGAAGGAACTTCTTAGCAGATGCATTGTCCGGAAAACCCCAATATAACAGCAAAAAGATTGAGGTTATAAAACCGATGATCCTACCGACCCAACTAGCAGCCAAAGTAATCACCCGGGCACAAGAGGAAAAAAAAAATCCCTGACTGAAGACACAACGATGTCAATATTTAAGGAAGCACTACTTAAGGATGACTGGCTCCAGGCTAACAAAAACACTTGTTTACTCAAAGATGGACTGGCTTGGGTAAAAAACAAACTTTATGTCACTGCAAGCCAGAGAATGGACCTCATGAAATGCTGCTACGACTCCAAAATAGTGGGACACTCTGGGTTTGTAAAAACCCTGCATCTCATCAAAAGACAATTTTGGTGGCCGTCCCTCAAAAAGGACATTGAAAACTATGTTGCAAGCTGCCCCACCTGTTCTGCTGCGAAGAGAAGACAAGGAAAATATCTTGGACTTTTACAAACAGTAGCAGACCCTTCTGCTTCCTGGAAAGAGATCTCTATGGACTTTATAATGGAACTTCCCGAAAGTGCTGGAAATACTGTCATTTGGGTTGTAACTGATCTTTTTTCCAAACAGGTTCACTTTATTCCATGCCAAAAGATCCCAATTGCTAAGGTGGCAAAGATGTTCCTAATACACATTTATCGCCTTCATGGAGCTCCCCAATGGATTATCTCAGATAGGGGTGTTCAGTTCACATCCAAATTTTGGCAGGCATTTTTAAACCTATTAGGCTCCACCCAGGGATTGTCGTCATCAAGTCACCCCCAGATGGATGGTTCAATAGAGAGTTAACAGCGTATTAGAACAATATTTAAGATGCTTTATTAATTACCAACAGGACAATTGGACTGACCTTCCTTTTGCAGAGGTAGCATACAATAACTCAGTCCATAGTAGCACGGGATTCACCCTATTCCTGGTAGCCACAGGCCAAGAATTCAACCCCATGCTGGAACTACCAGCCAAAGAACCTGAAATCCCCTCCCTTAAGAAGTGGATAAATAACTTACAAGCCATGTGGCCAGTGGTAGGATTATCTTTACAGGAAGCTAAAGCAGTCATCAAAACTCAAGCAGACAAAAAGCATTGCAACACTAAACCTTTCAAGATTGGGGACCGTGTATATTTGTCCACAAAATTCTTAAAATCATTACAACCCTCTAAGAAATTAGGACCAAAATTCATTTGGTCCATTCCCAATCTCCAGAATTATTAACCCTGTGACGGTAGAGCTTCGACTTCCAAAAACAGGCATATTCATCCAGTATTTCACTGTAGCTTGCTCAAACCAGAGATCACTTCAAACCTCAGACCCCCCTTCCCACACCTCCAGCCCCCTCATGGTACATGGGGAACAACATTTTGAAATTAAAGATATCCTTGATTCACGCACTCACCCTGGATCCACACAATATTTAGTAGCTTGGAAACACCTTCCTTCTTCAGAAAATGAGTGGGTCGCCAAACGACACGTAAAAGCACCCATATTACTACAAAGGTTTCACCTAAAATACTCTGATAAACCATCCTGAATTGCAAGTGTAATGCATGATTTTTGTTTTTTCCAGGTAGACCTATCTGTTTTTTAAGGAGGGCAGGATGTCAGATCCATGTATCTGTCATTTCTTCAGTGGAAGAAGAAAAGGTGGGGGGAGAGACTGATAAATCCTTTATTGATGTAGCATTTAATCTTATATCGAATTTGTATAACCCACACATGATACAACGGAGGGAGGAAACCCAGATGGCTGGAACCTATCACCTTAGAGGCACAGCCAGGAGATGAGAAGACCATAACAATTCCACAGTGAGATGTGTCCTGGGAACCTCTGGAAAAGTTCATTCTGAAAAGGGGGTGGAGGGAAATTAGGTATGCCTGGGAAACTGTGATAAGAAAAGGAACTTCCTGCTTATGTGGAAAATCTAATATATGTTGCTGCAGTAAGCAATCTCTCAGGAGTGAGCAATTGTTTATCTGTGTGATGGCGAACCTATGGCACACGTGCCACAGGTGGCACACAGCCATTTGTGCCAGCACACAAGCTGCAGGCAAACTTACCTGACTGCACATGTGCATACCTCACAGCTGATTTTTCAGCTGGTTTGAGGCCCTTTTTGGCCTCTCAGAGGCTAGAAAAAAGCCTTTGCAGGCTGAATAATAGGCCCATTTTGTCACTACCGGAAGTGTTGAAACGGGTGCATTATTCAGCCTGCAGAGGCTTTTTTCAAGCCTCTGGGAGGCCGAAAAAGGCCTCAAACTAGCCAAAAATCAACTGTGAGGTGCAGTGCAGATAAGGGGGTGGCGTGGGTGGGATTGCACGTGCATGTGCAGGGGTCATGTGTGGTCCGCACTTTGCCTCCTGGGTGCTGGCATGTGAGCGAGCGAGTGCAAATGCACACACAATTTTTAGCACAGGAGCCCAAAAAGGTTAGCTACCACTGGTCTATCTTGTCAGGTTAGTGTTTAATGTTTATTCATCAAAGGTGAATTACAAATTCGAACAAACAAAATCAATAAAGTGTAATTGTGGATTCCAAATGGTGAAACAATATTCCAGGATATGTTTTGTAAGCTCTAGTGAGCAATACAGCATTTCCAGAAAAGAAACTTCATAAAATTAAATTTACAACTTTTAGTGCTTTTTAGAGCAATGCTGTTGCAATGAACTTAAGAACATGTCATTGGAGATGAATACATCTAGGTTCTTAGCAAAATAAATCAATACCACCTATTTTACATTCTGTTTTTGCTTTCCAATATGTAAAAATAAGCATTTCTTAAATAAAATTTGAAGTTATCAAATAGATGACCATTCAAAAACATAATGTCATTTTGCAAAATAAGTGAATTTTCTGTAGTATTAAACAATTTATATCATCAACAAAGAGGACACAATTACTTGAAGTTGATCAAAAATGTCATTTATCTACTTCATGTATTACTAACATTCCAAAATCTGCCGGTTTTAACCTGGTACAAACCTCACACTTTTAAAGGTAAAGAAACTTACCTGCTTAGTGTCATTCCATTGCAAAGTACTGGCATTTCCAATTCCATTGAATTCCATTGCATTCACCATTCCATTGCAAAGTACTGGCATTTCCAAAAGGTTCTGATTTACTTTGGCTTCTCCTAATTCTGGGCAGCATCATAGATCCAACCCTGCCATGCAACATAGAGACGCAACCATTCTGAAGCAGCACTGCAAATGGAAGGAGATGATATTCAATGGCAAAAATTGGTGCTTGAATTGTTCAAGGCTTTTCAACTGTTGACCTAGCTGAAGAAGAGTCCATAGGCCTCATTTGGACTTTATTGCAATCAACCAAACAACTTTGGCAAGCACTATCATCATGGAAGTACCATTCACAAATTACCCCTTTGGAAGGTATTGGTAAATTTATAAGATAATCACATCTTCTAGGTGTTTTCTATATAGATAGTGATAGTGATCCCCTCCCTTTTAATAGTTTGACTGATAGCTGCCTTCCCTCAGAACATGTGGGAAGTTCTTTTAAAACCACCAAGTCCTAGAGTTGTCCCCATTTGCTACTTGTGAATAAAACAGAAAATGAGATTTCTTCTCCACCAAAGGAATGTGTTTTGCTACATTAATCTGCAGATCAATACAAAGCTTGTCTGCTTCTTTATATCTTGAATAAATTGATGTTTAATATTCTAACTCATATTCATCAGTTTCATACATGTATATACATAATATATATGTGTGTATATTTCTCTACATGTGTGTTCATGCGCATAATATGTGTATCAGTGATATCATGCCTCCGTTGCCTTACCTCAATTATACTATTGCTAAAGAATGAAACATATAATCTAGCAGATGTTTCCGCCCATTGTTTAATATGTAATGTCCCAACGGATATTTAACACCCATTTCCCTAAATTTCATTGTTAGAGGGATGACTTCTTCATCTTTGGGCTAAATTTAGCTATCCTTTCAAGCTCAGTACCAGGCTTCCTGAATCTGAATTCTTGGAACTGTAGTCTCAGCATGCCTAGAGAATGCCAAGTTCGAGAAAGTTAATGCTTCTGAATGCAAGCAGTTTTTAAATGTGCTTTGTGTTCTTTTTTCCCATACTTTGGAACATAGGTGATCGTGCTTTACAAGTTCCTTTGCCTCTATCACACTTTCTCTCTCTGCATTGGACCTGCTTTTTTAAATTGTTGACCTTATCCCACTCACTATTTCCTATTATATGGGACTTAAAATATTCAGAACATACATTATGATCAACTTGTAATGAGAACACCCATCCTGGACTTACACTTCTTGTTTTCCCCTTTTAGTCCTCTTTCTTAAAATCCCATTGGAACCTGCCACCAGATAAAACCAAATGCTCTTGTGGAAAAAATCCTTGGCAATGAAATCCTTAATCTTAGAGCAACAGAATGTCATTTTATATGAAGAGAAATGTAAACATTAAGAAATATTTATTTCTGGAGATAACTAAGAAATCTGTGCGTCTTGCATATAATTTCAACTCTAAGAATTATCCTCTATTGGAAGCGTAAAGGATAAGGAAGCTTCCTTCCAGTGAGACTGTTTGATGGACAAACTAAGCTTTGCTGAAAGTGAAATATAGAGACTTTATTCCCCTCCAATCAGACATAACAGAGTTTAAGCTTTGATTTTAATATTTACACCATGCATTTGTGTATGTAACAGAGAGGAACAGAATTGCAAAATCAGAAAGTGTTGTTTGGCTAGATAGGAGACATGGGCATTCTGCTGAAAAATCTGGCAATCTTTTTCTGTTGATATGAGGCAAATGCTTATCCAGGTCTTCATGACCTCCAGTCAGTGGCAGTGGAATTTCAGAAAGTGATTGTGGCTAAATAATCAGCTACTGTATTTTTTCACAAATACAAGGCATGAGAGTGGATTTTTAAGGCTATATTCAGCTGGTTATTTCTGAGGAGCAGAAAAGGCAGCTGCTCCATAACTATTTTCTATAAGCCTTGATCCAATTTCAGTAGCTTGAATGTTGAACATTTAATACAGAAGGAGATTGGTTTAGTTTCAATGGAAGAGTTTTGTCTGGAGGATAATATATTGCTGCTTTTTTGAAGACTCAGAATTTGGGATAAGCATTTTATAAGAATAATTATTAAACTTTTACACCCCAGATCAGATTCCTACTCAGCCATGAAGTTAACACTGAGTGTTGTCTGTCATGGTCATTACAAAACAGAAAACGGCCACTGTTCTGTGGAGAAAAATGAGGTAGAAGTTGAATATCTATGAATAGGTTTGTTTTCTCAAGAAGGATTAGGCCCATTTCTAAATGCTATGGTAGGAGCAAGCAATTATGTGCATGTGTGAATGGACTTTCTGAGACCAACCTTTCCTGTCATCTCAAAGGCAAAGCTTTGGAATAGAGTCAAGCGTATCCCACAATTCATGCAGTACAAGTGGTGATGAGACAGATAGACATATGAAACACTTGGCAAACCTTGCAGATCTGAATGTTCTTACCCAATTAAAATAAAAGTAATTCAAGGATCAAACCCATATTCCCAGAGTTTAAGGAATAACCCTTGTTTCTCTAACAACTTTTGAGTATTCTCTTCAAGGCTATCTCCATGTCTCCCCACATTATTGGATGGGGGCATAAAAGAAAAGAAATAGTAAATAAGCCTCTAATTTGAAATCAACTCTATGATAAAATTTTGCTTTATAAAAGATAATTTCAGTGGTTTGCTGGAGCGGGATTGCATGGTTTACTCATCTCTAGCTGTGTTGCATGTTGCCAGCAATGGAGCTGTGTAAGCTGATTCTTAACATATATCCACCTACCATTGGATATAATGCATAAAAGCACAGTAGTCATAACCTTATTCCTGAAAAATACAAAATCTAGTGCTCTTAAAGACAAGCATGTAGAAGGTATTGAACTGGGTGATCCTCACATATTCCAGTTGTTTACTTAATCGTTGCAAATATGATTACAGAACATTTGAGAAGCACTGGGCTAGAGGCTATGGGAAACCAATGCTTTGTAACTTGCAATGTCTTCCATTAGTAAACATTTTATGAACAGGCAAGCCTAATCCAATAACCACTTTACATGCATGCTTACAAATTCCTAATATGCCAGCTCAAAACGATCCTTCTTGTTGAAAGTTAAAACCCACCTCTCTCCTAGGAAAATGAAATGTTTTAAGATATACAAACAAAAGCAGAATATTTCCCCTAAAAAGAAAAGTAGAAACTCAGAGGCAGAAACTCAGCCTCCCCACGTTTGCTAATGGACCATTACTCTGGCCTAGGGCAGTCTATTTTACATAACAAAGATCTACTCCGTGTAGAGTATAATAGGAATTGTCCAAGCCTTTTCATTACATCATCATCCAGCAAGGCTCAACTAAGCCTGGGACTCAGGACAGCCTACAGAGTTGCCCCTGCATGGCCCCATGGGAGTCTGACAACCAATCAGAATACAAGCTCAAATTCAAATCCCAACAGAGGGCATAAAACCAAGGGACTCTCAGCATCTCTTCCCTTCTTTTCCTTCACCCAATATCTTGAAGTGTGTGATCGTTCTTTTCACTTTGGAGCTCCAAGCCATGTGGTCCTGTTCATCATTAAACCGTCTTTCTAAACAGCCTCCATGTTTCCAGTGTCTTTTTCCCCACTTGGAACTGAACCCAGAAGGATAATTCTTCCAACATTATGATACACTTTTTGGTTTTATTCATTATTAGTTTGAACAATTTTACTAGGTTCTAGCTGGAGAAGTATATTGTGAATACTATTTATTCCTTGTCCCGAAACTAATGGATCTGGGAAGTTGGAGAAGGAGAAAGTGGTGTCAGCCAATTCCCAGGGTTGGTTTTGCTGCTCTCACAACAGCAGACAAAGTTGACAGCCAGGAAATAAATAAAAAAAAGCACCAGACTGAAAGGGAACATGGGTCAAGGAGCACGCAATCAGCCTCCTTGATGTCCATAGTTTGGGTATTAGCACTATGGAAAGCAGATGCTGTGCCAAAAGGAGACAGCTATTTGCAAGGGGGGTAGGGGAAGAAATACAAGTTTAAATCAAAACCACACATCCTTCTCTCTCTCTGTCTTTTCCTAGACTACCATTTATTTATTTATTTTTATTTATTTATTTATTTGTCAATTGCTTACAAGATAATAGGTATAAGTAAAACATAATTATGAATACATGGATACATGGATACATATAAGAAAAATAAAATATAAAAGAAACAATAGGACAGGGACGGTAGGCATGTTGGTGCGCTTATGCATGCCCCCTACAGACCTCTTAGGAAAAGGATGAGGTCAATAGTAGACAGTCTAAGGTTAGAGTTTTTGAGGTTTGAGGAAGAAACCACAGAGTCAGGTAGAGTATTTATTTATTTATTTTTATTTATTTATCATATTTTTATACCTCTCCCTCTCCCAAAAAGGGACTCGGGGCGGTGTACAGCCTACTAAAAACACATAATAAATACACTATAAATACAATTAAAAATATATTAAACGCGATTGGTCCGGCTGTGTCCCATCAAAATTAAATTTAGGAATATAAAATCAGGGATCTGAATAAAAATTAAAAATTTATTATTAAAACCGAATTAAGTTTAAAACCGAAACCTGATTACTGGGCCAGGCCAGCCTGTCTAAAAAATAGGGTTTTAACTGTGCGCTGGAAGGTTAGAATATCTGTCATGGCTCATATCTCCGGGGGGAGATCATTCCATAGGGAGGGAGCTCCCACAGAGAAAGCCCGAACTCTCGGGGCCGTCAGCCGACAACGGCCGGGCGGCGGTACCCCAAGGAGGGCAACCCTGTGGGAGCGTACTGGGCGGCGGGAGGTTGACGATGGCAGTAGGCGGTCCCGTAAGTACCCAGGTCCCGAGCCATGGAGCACTTTAAATACAATCAGTACCACCTTGAATCGAATCCGGAAGGCCACAGGAAGCCAGTGCAGCCTGCGGAGAAGCGGTGTAACGTGGGAGCCCCGAGGGGCACCCACGATCACCCGCGCGGCTGCATTCTGGACCAACTGCAACCTCCGGAGACTCTTCAAGGGGAGCCCCATGTAGAGAGCATTGCAATAATCCAGGTGGGAGATAACGAGGGCGGAAGTGACTGTGCGAAGTGCGCCCAGATCCAGAAAGGGCCGCAACTGGTAGATCAGACGAATCTGATAAAAAGCCCCCCTGGCGATGGCTGCTATGTGTTCTTCTAAAGACAGCCGTACGTCCAGGAGGACACCCAAGTTGTGCGCCCTTTCCACGGGGGTCAAAACCTCTCCCCCCACAGCCAGCGAAGGAACCAGCTGGCTGTATCTGGGCGCAGGAAACCACAGCCACTCGGTTTTGGTCGGGTTGAGACGAAGCCTGTTACGACCCATCCAACTCCGCACGGCCTCCAGGCACCGGGACATCACTTCGACGGCTTCGTTGGGGTGGCCCGGGGTGGAGATGTACAGCTGAGTATCATCAGCGTACTGATGGAACTCCACCCCGAAGCCACGGATGACCTCACCCAGCGGCTTTACATAAATGTTGAACAGCAGGGGCGAGAGCACCGACCCCTGAGGAACCCCACATAGTAGGGGCCTCAGGGCCGATCTCTGCCCCCCCGTCAACACAAATTGCAAACGGTCAGAGAGGAAGGAGGTGAACCACCGCAACACAGTGCCCCCCACCCCCAACCCCTCCAACCGCCGCAATAGGATACTGTGGTCAACAGTATCAAAAGCCGCTGAGAGATCTAACAGGACCAGGACAGAGGAACAGCCCCTGTCCCGGGCCCTCCAGAGGTCATCCACCAACGCCATCAATGCCGTCTCCGTGCTGTGCCCGGGCCTGAAGCCCGATTGGAGGGGGTCGAGATAACTCGCTTCATCCAGGTACTGCGGGAGCTGACATGCCACCACACTCTCAACAACCTTCGCAACAAAGCGAAGGTTGGAGACAGGACGATAATTAGATAACAATGCTGGGTCCAGGGACGGTTTCTTGAGGAGGGGCCGCACCACCGCCTCTTTCAAGGCGGCGGGTAACAGCCCCTCTCTCAAGGAAGCATTTATAATACCCTGGAACCAGCCTCGTGTCATCTCCCGAGTGGCCAACACCAGTCAGGAGGGGCACGGGTCCAGCAAACAGGTGGTGGCATTCAGTCCCCCCAGTATCCTGTCCACGTCCTCCACAGTAACAGGATCGAACTCAACCCAGTTGACCTCACCGATATCCACCCCCGCCCCCCTGCCCGGAGATGCCCAGTCGGAGTCCAGTTCATCCCGGATCTGAGCGATTTTGTCCTGCAGAAACCTAGAAAACTCCTCAGCCCGTCCCTGCAAGGGGTCCTCCCACGCTCCCACCTCCAGGAGGAAGCGGGTCACCCTGAACAGGGCGGCTGGGCGGTTTTCCGCAGACGCAATAAGGTTGGAGAGGTAAGACCTCCTCGCCATCCTTATCGCCACTAAATACGTCTTGATATAAGATCGTAATAGTGTTCGGTCAGACCCAGAGCGGCTAGCCCTCCAACTGCTCTCTAGGCGTCTTTTCCGGCGCTTCATCTCCCTTAGCTCCTCAGAAAACCAGGGAGCCACCTGGGATCAGCACCGGGTCAGAGGCCGCAAGGGCACAACTCGGTCAAGGGCCCCAGCAGCCACCCTATCCCAGGTAGCGACCAAGCCCTCAACTGAGTCGTGTGTGTGAGCTTCGGGGAATGGCCCAAGCTCCGTCAGGAACCTATCAGGGTCCATCAGGCGCCTGGGGCGGGACCATTTTAATGGTCCCGCCTCCCTGCGGTCAGGGGATGCGGAACGGAAGTCGAGCTTCAGGAGCGAGTGATCCGTCCATGACAGGGGTTCTACAACTATATCCCCTATACCCAGATCACTCTGCCACTGATCAGAGACAAAAACCAGATCCAAGGTGTGACCTCCCACGTGAGTAGGATCCCGAATTAACTGGGTCAGGCTCATGGCCGTCATGGAAGCCATGAACTCTTGAGCAGTCCCCGAGGCACCGCCGGCAGATGGCAAGTTGAAATCCCCCATGACCATAAGCCTGGGGGTCCCAACTGCCACGCCAGCTATGACCTCAAGGAGCTCAAGCAGGGCCGCTGCCGCATAGCAGGGAGCCAGGTATGCGACCAGCAAGCCCACCTGAATCTTGGGACCGAACTTCACGAAAAGGAGCTCACACCCGGTCGTCTGAGACACAGTGGCTTCCCTCGGACACAGATCCTCCTTAATAACCACCGCAACTCCCCCTCCCCTCCCCTGGGCCCTCGGCCAATGAAAGACCCGAAACCCGGCTGGGCACATCTCCACCAGAGGGACTCCCCCCTCCTGGCCCAGCCAGGTCTCGGTGACACCCACCAGGTCCGCACCCCCCTCACAAATCAAATCGTAGATGAGAGGGGCTTTATTAACAACGGACCTGGCGTTACATAACATCAGCCGAAGGCCCAGGGCCCGATTGCTCAGACCCCCTGGGGAACGGGAGATGACAAGGGGGTCGGAGCGCGCCACAGCAGACAGGCAGCGAGGGCGCGCTCCCAATACAGAATATGGCCCCCTATAACCGCCAAATCTGCCTCTCCCGCTCACCGTATCAATAGATTTAATTCCACCCTCCCCGGTGACCCCCCCCCATCCTCAATACAGTCCTATCCGGATTCTGACTCTCCCGGCCACGCCCAACCCACGGCCTAGTCCCAGCCTCTGGCGAGTTGTCCCTCAACTCCCGCCCGGACTTTCCTAACCCCTTTAAAAACCTAGCTAAAAATTTATTAAGACACCCCTCCCTCCCACGCTTCCTACAACTCCACCATCTCTCCGGATCCCAAAATCCGTCCTTGAGATGGGCCTTCGAGAGAGCAGAGGGCCATTTCTGAGACAGGGGGACACATCTCAGGGCCCAAAGATCGTTCATAGCATAGGATAGCGTCCCGGCCTGAGTCCTCTTCTGTAACTGACCCCGACCAAGCTGGGAACCAGCCAGCCGGGGCCCAAGTCCAGATCGAGACCATTCGGAATATAACCGGCTGGATGGAAAGAAGAAAAAGGACTTCAACCGCGGTGGTAGTCCTCCAGACCGGGCTCCAGCCGAGGCGGCAGTTCTCCAACCCGAACTCCGATGGCAATCCTTCAGCCGTCTCGGCTCCAGCCACGGTGCCAACCGCGGGGGCGGTCCTCCAGCCCCGGCTCCAACCGCAGCAACAGTTCTCCAACCCCGGCTCTGATAGCGATGATGGTCCTCCAGCCGCCCCGGCCCTGGCCACCGCGGCCATCCTCCAGCTGCTCGAACCGCAGCGGTAGTTCCAACTCTGGCTGGGGCCTCTGCAATAGCCTCAGCCCCAGCCCTGGCGGCAGTCCTCCAGTCGCGCCGCAAACCACTGGACCTAGCGCCAGGCCCATCGCCGCACCATGGCCCCAGGGGACGATAACCCTCCAGCCGTCCAGGATCTGCCAGCGGCGGCCATCCTCTGGTCACTCCTCCAGCCGCTCGGACCGCAGCAATGACTACAACTTCGGCTGGGGCCCTTGCAATGGCCCCGGCCCCAGCCCCAGCGGCCGTCTTCCGGTCGCGCCACGAGCTGCCGGGACCAGCACCAGGACCAGCACCACACCATGGCCCCGGAAGTCGGCGATCCTCCAGCGGCCCCGGGGGTTGGTCCTCCAGCCGCCCCGGCTCTGCCCGCGGCGGCCATCCTCCAGCCGCTCGAGCCGCGGCACGAACTCCAACTTTGGCTGGGGCCTTTGCAATGGCCCCAGCCCCGGCCCCGGCGGCAATCCCACAGCCACGCCGCCCCGACTCCACCCGCGGCGGCCGCCCATTAGCTGCTCGAGCCGCGGCACGAACTCCAACTTTGGCTGGGGCCTTTGCAAAGGCCCCAGCCCCGGCCCCGGCGGCAATCCCACAGCCATGCCGCCAGCCTCTAGCCGCTCCAGCCGTTTGAAAACTCCGACTTCGCGCGGCCATGCCGCCAGCCGCCAGCCGCCAACCGCGAAGTCGCATGGCCATGCCGCCAGCCGCCAGCCGCCAGGCACAGCGCCAGGCCCTGTGCCACACCACGGCCTCGGGGGTCGCCCACCCCCCCACGGGTCCCTTCGCCACCCCTGCCACAGGTGAGGACCCGGGGGGGGGGAACTCACCGCACCGAACGACCGTCGCGGCGGAGCTCTTCAGGTCGCCATCTTGACTCTCCTCATCCGGTCGCCATCTTGACTCTCTCTATACTCTATCTCTAGTATTCCAGACATTGACCACTCTGTTGCTGAAGTCATATTTCCTGCAATCAAGTTTGGTGCGATTAACCTTGAGTTTGTATCTATTGTTTGCTCCTGTGTTGTTATGGTTGAAGCTGAAGTATTCATTGACAGGTAGGACATTGCAATATATGATTTTATATACTATTCTTAGATCGGACCGAAGGCGGTGTAGTTCTAGGTTTTCTAGGTCTAGAATTTCGAATCTGGTGACATAAGGTATTCTGCAATGAGTAGAGGAGTAAAGAACTCTTGTAAAATATTTCTGGACTTTCTCAACTGTGTTAATATCAGATATGTAATGTGGGTTCCAGACTGATGAGCTGTATTCGAGTATTGGTCTAGCAAATGTTTTGTATGCTCTAGTTATTAGTGTAATATTACAAGAGAAAAAGCTACGTAAGATTAGGTGAACAACTCTTAACGCCTTTTTGGCTATGAAGTTACAGTGGGCTCTAGCATTTAGGTCATTTGAGATGAGTACTCCAAGATCCTTGACAGAGTTTGGATCATCAACAAGGTCTTGACTATTCAGCCTGTATTTTATTTTCTGATTTTTTTTGCCAATATGTAGGACAGAGCATTTATTTGTTGAGATTTGAAGTTGCCATTTGTTTGACCATTCTGATACATACTCAAGGTCTTTTTGAAGGGTAGCGGTATTTTCTGTGGTGTTGAATAGCTTTACATCATCAGCGAAAAGAATGCAGTTGCTCTTGATAGAGGTCATTTATGTAGAGTATGAAAAGAGTTGGTCCTAGAACACTGCCTTGGGGGACACCACTGTTGACAGGTACAGAATTTGATAGGACGCTCCCAATTTTGACCATTTGTTGTCTGTTTGACAGGAATGCTTCTATCTGGTTATGCAGGTGTCCAGAGATACCGTAAGATTTTAGTTTTAGGAGTAGTTTGTCATGTACCACTGAATCAAAGGCTTTACAGAAGTCTATGTAGATTGCATCTATTGCTTTGCCCTCATCGAGTTGTGTAGCCCATATGTTTTTGCAATGTAAGAGTTGCAGATTACATGATAGTTTTTTCCTATAACCAAATTGTTTATTAGAGAGTAGGTTGTTTGTTTCTAAGTGGAGGATGATGGATTGGTTAATAATTGATTCCATGACTTTACAGGTGACGCAGCATAAAGAGATTGGTCTGTAATTTTCAACTAGGCTGGGGTCTCCCTTTTTGAAGATGGGGATGACCGTGGTTTGTGACCATAGTTTTGGCAAGGAGCTAGTCCTGAAAGATTTTTCAAAGATTATGCTTAGAGGTTCAGCTATGGTAGTGGATAGCTTTTTTAAGAAGTAGACACATATTCCATCTGGTCCAATAGATAGAGATGTTTTTAGATTGCGTAATGCTTTTTCAACATTGTCTTCTGTAAAATCGATATGTATTAGATCATTGTAGTTGTCTGTGGTTCGATTAGGAAATACTGGGCATGATCCATTGCTGTTTACAAATACTGAGCCAAAGAATGTGTTAAAGAGGTTGGCTTTGATAGTGTCGTCATTGCAGTCTTTACCATTAGGTCCTTTCAGGGGTGGGATGGACCTTTAGTCTTTTAGTTTGTTGTTTACAAAATTGTAGAAAGCGTGGGTGGAATTAGTGCATAGAAGGTTTTCTTCTTGTTTAATGTGATAATTGGTGCATTCATTCTTTATCTGGTGGCATAAATTTTGTATCGGCTTTTGAAGTTGGCAACATGACCAGATTTGTTTTTCCGCCAAAGTGATTTCTTTTTAGTAATATAACAAAGAATTCTGCATTCCTGTGATTTCATCATCTAAAAAAATTACACACTCCCAGGAACCATGAGATGGTTCATCTATGGTCTTCTTTTAGATTATGATTTTATTTCAGACTTCATCAGGAAAATCGAGATTCTACTTTGGAAGTCTGAGTTGTCTTCTATGCTTGTTTAAACAACTGACTATGGGGGAACAACATAGCTTGTATTCATTCTAGCAAGCAAGAATTTAGCAACAAGAATTTAGGATAACAGACAAACCCACAAAATATTTCTGAGACAACTACTTTCCATCTCCTTCCTCTCAAGGATCAAATCAAGCATGACTCATTGACTGACTGCTAAAACATATAGTAAATGAGGAGTGGTCCCTGCTCTTGTAAGGATAGGGATACATACATTCAAGAGTGTCTTAGTAAGCCCTTCCTGACCACCAACCTCTTTCTCTAGATCTTAGGAAGAAAACTTCTGAATTATCTTTCATTTTTCAAATGCTATAATGGTAGTCTCAATTTTTGCAGAAAATATTAGTCTGTACCCATCCCCATTGCTTCCAACCTGGCTAACAGCTGTGCTCCCCCTCTGAGCTTTCAGAGACTACTAATTAATACAACTACTTTCATTCACACTATCAAAAGAAAAGGACTTTCAGGCATTTTCCATTACTGTTACTGCCTCATCCATGTAATATTCTGCATGTAATGTTCATATTTTGTCAGGGATAGGTAAAATATATTTCCGAAAGGTTGCCTGGTTGTGCAGTGGTGAGGGAAGATTATTGATAGAATATGTAAACAGATACAGTTAAAACCTTTTGCGGTTGTCATGGTAGCAAGCCTATACTTTGAGAGCTTCAGTAGCCAGAGATTTGTAACTGGCATGGTGGCAAATAAACATTGAAATCCTTTGCATTTTTGATACCCCCCCCCCCAAATCACAGTGGCGAATGAGAACAGTGATACTGAAAACAATTACATCTACCAAACACCAGGATGTTAAATGTTGATTGTGGTTGCTATGGCTATTCTGACTTCACATGGAACTGAAATGGTTAAATTGAACATGGTGAAAATTCCTTCCAGCTGATGAAGATATTCTTTTGTAGATGCAGAAACCTGGTGAAACTTCCCCATGTTCTAACTGTTGTACAATTTTTAACTGTATGTGTGTGTGTGTATACTGTATATATATTCGTAGATTTTCACTGGTATAGGTATGCGGATCTTGGCATGTTCGGGTCTTTTCCTGTGTAAGATTGAGAGTATCTTGGTGACATTTTGATGAGGTCCCACTCGCCATCTTCAGGCTGGTGCTTTTGGCTTGGTGCTTGTGCAAGCAAAGCATGATCAGAGCTGCCGTCTCTCTATAAGTATTGGTGGGGAGGTTGGCTGTGTTGTCATTTCTTGATTGGTTGATGAAGTTGACGTTTGCAGATTGGCTGGCTTTTTCGTAAGAACATGTGTGGCTGACTGTTGGCTGTGTGTCTATTAGCCTCCTGTGCTGTAATGACCTGGGTAATGGGCTGTGTGATGATCTTCTGAGTTCTATTGTTGTGACATCCTGGGTCTTGTGCTGTAATCTCCTGGGTCGTTGGCTGTGTTGTAACATCCTGAGGTTTTGTGGTGTAACCTCCTGAGTTTTGTGATGTAATATCCTGAGCAGATAGCTGTGATGTGATGTTCCAGGTTTTGGTTTGGCTCTGAATTTGAGGTGTGGCTATGTGTTCATGGCGTGTGTCCGTTTGCTTGGTTTGGGGGTCAGGGTGTGTGGCAGCTGGTGATGCAGCCATGGTCTGGTTTCTGGATGGTGGTTGCCTTTCATCTATGGGGTGGGTTTGGGTTTGAGTCTGGTGAGGGAGGTGGTGGTGTCATATATTGTTTTGGGTCTGGTGTTGGTTTCTGTGGCTGGGACTCGTTTGTTCACACACACACACACACACACACACACACTATATATATGTGTGTGTGTGTGTGTGTGTGTATGTGGATCTTTGGTTCTTCGGGTTTTCTCCCACGTAGAATTGGAAGTATCTAGGCGACGTTTCGATGAAGTCTCATTCATCATCTTCAGGCTTGCGTCTTCAGCCTTGTGCTTCTCAGAGTAAAGCACACTCTGAGAAGCACAATATATATATATATATATATATATATATATATATATATATATATATATATATATATATATATATATATTTGTTTTCGGAGGTTTTCGTGGATATTTGTATGTGGATCTTTGGTTCTTCGGGTTTTCTCCCACGTAGAATTGGAAGTATCTAGGCGACGTTTCGATGAAGTCTCATTCATCATTTCAGGCTTGCGTCTTCAGCCTTGTGCTTCTCAGAGTAAAGCACACAATCCCAAAGATTCCTAGAACCAACAAAAGTCAGAAACAGGTTTCTCAAAGCAAGCCTAAGGTTAGTAATATGAATGTTGAAAATTCACTAACAGGTAAACTTTTGCATTCCAGGTGTATCCATAAGTGGCACAGAAGATTGGGACATGCCAGTTTTCGTGTTCTTAGCAAGATGCCAGAATTCGTAAAAGGTTTGGATCTGAAGAAGTATAAGGTGTTTTTGGATTGTGCTGTCTGCAAGAAAGCCAAATCCAAGGCAGCAGCCATTCCAAAACACGCTACATGCTTGTCAACACACATTTTTGATTTGGTACATACTGACATAGTAGGTCCATTTGCACCAACACTTGGTGGTAGAAAATATTTCTTAACGATTGTTGGCAATTATTCTAGATATGGATTTGTGTTTCCTATGAAGGAAAAATCTGAGACCTTTCAGATCTTTAAAGATTTTGCAACGTATGTCAACATTCAACATGGTGTTCACATCGCTAGAAGTCAAAGTGATCGCGGTGCTGAATTCATGTCTCAGCGTTTTCAGGACTGGATGCGTAAGAATGGAATTCTGCACCAGACCTCAGCTCCTTATGTTCCTGTGGAAAATGGAGTGGCGGAACGCAGAAATGGAGTCCTGCAAACAATGATGCCTGTCTTCTAGAAGACGGTAATCTGAGTTTCCCATACTGGGGTGAAGCAATTAAATATGCAAACTACATCATTAATCGTATTTGGAGCAGTGTAATAAATCAGACACCTTTCTTCATGTTATATGGATATAAACCCGACTTGAGAAATATCCATATTTTTGGTTCCTACGCTATGGTGAATATTCCATTAGCTCAAAGAAGGAAAGGAGGTCCAGCAGCAAAAAGACTGAGATTCATGGGTATTGATGACAATTCCAGATGCAGCAAGTTCGTTGATTCCAGAAATGTAATAGTGGTTTCTCAATCATTTGATTTTGAAGAAGATGCTGACTGGTCCAGGATTCACTCCAATGATCCTGGAGTTTATTTTCCTAGAGATGATGTAACGCAGTCTGATGATCGAGATTATCAGGCAGATGTTCCATCAATTAGTTCTTCTCAACCTGAGGTTCTGTATGTCTTCGCATGCCATCGATGCTGAGGCTAGCGACGAGGAAGAAGACGAGAACGAAACAGAAGAAGATTGGACCGTTGTTCCGAGACGTTCCGAGAGGGTCAAGAAGGGGATCCCTCTGCAGCCATTTTCATGGCAATTGACAAAAGCAATCTTACCTTGGCATAAAGAAATGCAGGCTGAAATGGACAATCTAAAGCAACTCAAGGTGTTTATGCCTGAACTTCTGACTGGATGAAGAAAAGGTTCTCCTGGGTTCCGGAAGCAAAAAGGGGATACCTGGCTATTAAACAAAAGTCTTTATGGTCTAAAACAGTCTGGTTTAATGTATATTTATGTCTTACTGACAAACTAAATTTAATGGGTTTTATTAAATCCGAAACTGATGAATGCGTGTTCACAAAAAGATCTTGGAATGCATATGAGATAATTTTTTTTATGTTGATGATATTGTTTATATTGGTTCAAATAAGCAAATTTTTGCTAACGCTTTGCAGAAATGTTTTATATTGCAGTTTTTAGGTTACATCAACAGACCACTTGTAGCTGTTCAGCATGAATACCTGAGTGAGAAGATGTGCCTTACCTGATGTCAGCTCATCAGACAAAGAAGGGGGTGTCACTGCGTTTATTTTGTTTATCTGAGGAGCTTTCCACAGATAGTTTACAGAATAAGCTGGACTGGGTTATCAACTCTCCATAGTAACAAGATATGAGTGTCTTGTGATGTTCTGGTTTACTGCGCATGTGTGCAGGGGAGGAGTTTTACTTCCACTTCATCTTTCATTATAGCTTTCTTTAGCTTGCTTAGTAGAATAGTACTGCTGTTTCTTTGGTTTCTTAGTTATTTTGTAAATAAAGTATGCTGGCAACAGAAAAACACGATCCATTTCCTCTAATTTATAAAACTGAATGTTTTTGTTTTGACAGTTGGCAGCCATAATAAATCTAATGAAATAAATAATGCTAACAGTAAATCCTCACTTTAAAAACAATGTATTATTATTGCCAAGGAATCTCAAACATGACATTAAGATGATAAAATATTTCTCTTCATTATCCTCAGTGTATCAATTTTTAAAACTATTTGGAATGAAGGGATGAATTATATATATATATAGCCATATCAGTGCCACATACGTATAGTGCAACACCACCAAGCATCTGTTAATGCCACCCGATGCTGCAGGCACAAAGCTTATAGCTACATAATGCCTAGATAAACTGGACCTTCACAATACCTCTTTTGCCTTTAAACATCCTTCTTTTGATTAACTAATCTTTATCAGTTTGGCTTCCTTATCAAACTTGAACCAATTCAGAAAAAGTTATTCAAGAAGCAGGGTGGATGGTATATGATGGTCATTAGATAAATAAATCCTGACTTTCCACTCTCTTGATAACATTGGCTGATCTACTCCTCTCTCTTTCCTAGGCCTTACCCAGCATCTAAGAACTCAGTCTAAGACAGCACAGATGCTCCAAACAGCTGAATTAGTACATGCAAAACAATTGATTTTTTTTTATGTCACAAAAATCAGTATGAAAATTGAAATTAACAGCAAGGGAAAACATATGAGTTTTGTAGAATGATCTGTCACTGAGTGTATGTTTGGGGACAAAAGAACTACACAGTCAAATCTGACACAAACAGAGCTAATAAGCTCTAATGCAACAAGAAGTCCCAGTCTAGCATCTGGACTTTAAATAGGTAGAAAGATTGTATTATTTTACATGCATGAAATAGCTCATCAGTGTGTTAGTATTTGTCTCTGGAAACCTGTTGGATGAATTATTATTCTCGATTAGGCAGCTTCAACTTCCTATAACTTTTTCATTTCAATGCCTTCTGACCTGATTATAATTTCCATTGAACCATACTTCTAACTCAGGCAATACCTCATGTAGTGGTGAAACACGCCCATGATGGGGCTGCCTTTGAAGATTATCAGGAAGCAACAGATAGTGTTAAATGAAGCAGCCACCACCTACTGTAGGTGACAACTACCATAACAATTTTGCAGGTGGTGCATTGGTAAGAGCTTCTGAGTATAATTCAAAATGCTGGTTTCTTTATAGCTTGGTGTCCAGGTATCTTCATGCCCATCTCCTTCAGATGGAATCAACTTACCCAGTCTACTTATCCTGAGTTGGGATATTGAGGGAAAGGCCATCTCTTTCCCTAGAAATCCATATAGTACCATCTCTAATGTTTTACCAACTTTCAGGAGTGCACAGATTTTTTTCTCCATACAGTTGTTAACATATTTTCTTGCTGGACTCTGGGTGTCAGAAATGATTGAAGAGTTTTTAATATAATTCTTTTTTGTTTTGTTTTGTATGGAATATTTTCAGTCTTACTCCATGGTATCTTTTGTTGCATAAAGATACTCATAGTTTAGTTTCTAACACCCCTCATTAGGCTTTCCCCAGAAAACTAGATAAATTTTATGAGAAACTCCTTCTAGAAGACCCTAAAATGCTAATTCACAAAGTCTTCATTAATAGACTGCAGAACTTGTGCTTTGCTAATGTCAAATTGAGGGTTGATCATTGGTGTATTGGGCAGGATATTAGAGCCTTATATTGCTCTCATTTTACTGCATTATTTCCTTTTTACTGTACTGTATTTTTATTTTGAAATGAATGGTGAGTTGTGATCTATAATCAAATCATTTGTCCATCCATCCATGCATCCATAATATTGTAACTGTCAGGAGTACCTATGGAGTCAAAGTTATATGTCAACTAACTGACCAAGCATGTTCACATTTTTAGGGTACTTCTGGCCATAAACCTAGCACAACTGGTCACTATAATATCTTCTAAATGAAGCAACATTGTGACATCAAACCAGAGAAGCTACAGTTGAGAGTTGAGCAGAGGTGAGTGAAAGCAGAGGTTAAGATTTTTATGGGAGTGACTAAAACACTTGAGATATTGCTCAAGTAAGTTCAACTCTGTAGACGTGTCCATGCAGTATTTTCTTGGGAATAGTACAGAAGTGTTTTGCTACTTTCTTCCACATGATTTTTGTGATCTCCTAGTCAAGCCTACATCTTTGGAATTCGCTAGGGGTCTTCATCCATGTATTAACCGAGCCTGGCCTGATTTGGAGTGGGTTTTAAGAAGCAATATAGTTTCCCAGTTCAGGGAAGAGTGAACTTCTGCGAATGATTAGGATGAATTTAAGATGTTTTTGTGTCTGCTGCACTGGCTTTGTCAAGTCAGTGAAGCAAAACTAAAATAACAGATAGTCCTCATATATGACCACAACCACAATTGGGATAGTTTGTTTAAGTGTACTGGTCGCTAAGTGAAACTACAATTGCAATTGCACTTATGATTTTACATAAGCTTTCCTTTATTTTATAGACCTGATTACAAAGTTACTTTTTCATTACCACTGTAACTGCAAATGGTTGCTAAATGATGCTGTCACTAAATAAAAAAAACCTGTATCTTTCCATCTCATATTTTGATAAAAGCTATACTAGACAGCAAAATATACACAATTATATCACTCCTATTGCTTCATACATGTTGCAATACATTTAACTGTTTCCCTTCTTTTTTTCCTTAACATAGTGGTGAGATGCTCTGGACCATTTACAGAACTTTATATCAATTTGGAAATCTTAGCAACAATCTAATTCTACCAAAAGGAGATTTATTATGAAGAGCTATATTCTTTGATAATTAAAAAGTACTGTGCAATGTAGATTCTGTGGATGTTTTAAACATTTTGCCATAATTTTCCAGTTGTCTAATTTGTCAGGCCTAATCCAGTCAAAACTGTGTTATTACATTCTCTTGGTTTTAAAGTGAACAAGTTCAATGTTTCTGTATGTTTTCAATACTGAAACCAACTAGATCTTAAAGTCTGAGATTTTTCCATTTTGTGTCTATAATTTATAGCATAATAACATAATTAAGATATTTGTGATCCAAGTTTTCAATGAGTGCCACTTTAATTTCATTCTGCGGGTTCCTTAATGACCCAACTAACAAAAGTTGCTTATATAAACACGCTGAACAAGACAGCTCAGGAATCAAGGCTTAAGATATTTGAGAGTGCTAAAATGACCCCGTCGTTTAAGTTAAGACATACTACAGTACCAGATACCACTCCCAACTTGTACTTATCCTTCTCCTTTTTTGTGTTGCAATCTGCATAAACACCTATTATTTTGGGATCTATAAGTGCTCCCTGGTCAGTTGACACAGTACCTGGCCTCTCCCCTTCTTAGGTAGACACCCAAACAAGAAAGACTAACCTCTACAGTATGTGTCAATTTTACAAATAACTGAAATATTGTTTGACCTGTTTTAAAGATAAATCATAAGCTGGATGATCTTGGGCCACTCCCTCTCTCTCTGCCCAACTCATCTCACAGGGTTGTTGTGACAAAAATAGGAGGTAGTGGGTTGGATATGTTCACTGCCTTTCGTTATTTGTACAAATAAAGGCAGGATACAAATAAATAAGATGGAAGAAGCCCTAAAATTGCTATTTGTAGCTAGAAAGCAAACAAAGCAGTCACACTAATTCACTGGCAAGAGCCAAGGTGTATTTTGTTTTAATTTATAAAAATTAAACTCCAGGCACTCAACTCCAGGCATCTAAACATTTTCTTAGCAATGCTTTTCACAATAGATTTGTCCCTGTCTAATGCTGAGAATGGCTGGCCCAAAGTCAGCCAACTGGCTCCCATGCCTAAGCCAGAGCTAGAACTCACACTCTGTTTTTAGCTGGTGCTCCTAACTATGTAATTAGCATTTACCTATGTTATACATCTCTATTTTCTGACGCATTTCCTCTTTCTGGGAGAAAAACACAACTCCCAACCTTATGGGAAAATTGTCTACCCCATTCTAATCCATGGGAAAATATTTTCTGCAAGCAATATGGGGCAGGAGCTTGCAGAAGCTTGAAGAGCTAGTCTAGGTAAGCTTGCTGTAAAAGCTCTGCTCCAGAATATAATTCAGGACCTTGATATCATTGGATGGAGAACAAACGATAGAAAAAAAAATGGTGACATCACTTGGCTTGGCTTATACTGCCTCACACAGGACCAATTAGGATTTTAAGAGTGTTATAAATTACTCCACTAAAATTTAAAATCTATGTGGCATTCTATCAATATATTTTGCCAGGCATTAAAAGCCAACAAAAAAGCAGGTAGACCATGCATAGCTAATTGTTTATAACCATGGTTACTGAACACATCCAACCATGCCTAAAAATATTTCCAAGGATTCCTGTTTCCCCCCCTAATTTTTCACAGGAAATAACATTTATCTCCTGTAGTTCCCAATAGTTTCCCCACCTGAGTATATGTGCTCAGAGATAATTTATGTAGAAATATCTGTGCTCTGGAGCAACAACTGCTTCACTTATGGTTTTAATGTGCAATGCATGCTAACACTGCATTTTTAAATATAGGGAATATGTATTCTTTGAAGAAAGTTAGGTGCTTGAAATAATGTATTATTTTGAATAACCTAGCTCCTGCACTGAGCATACTTTTAGAGAAAATGTGGAATTACAGTCTATAGAGTAGAACATGAACACTTGGCTGCAACAACTTTCTTGTGTTTATAATTAATCTGGAGTTTTGTTTTCCCTCTCCAAATATTATCTGCTCCATTCACCAAGCCACCAAGTTTCCACGAGGAAGCAATTTCCGAGAATAACTTGTTGCTTTTAAAAAAGAGGATTCATTTGGTTCTATCAAGAAAAATAGAACAGCTTGGGGTTTCCCCCCATCAATTCAGAAGAGTAAGCAACTATTTTCCCATAGCAGCCAACCAGCTATATGTCCCTAGGAAACAAGACAGGCATTGATGTAAAGATTCAACTATTATTTTATAGATGCAGCTTCTGACTCTGGAGGCAGCATGTGTTCCTCGCAGATACCGTGGCTGTAGTCTCCATTAGCCTTGTCAGTCTCTTTTTAAAGATGTGTTTAATCATTTCTCACCCTCAAACAGAAAATAGTATTGGTTTAGGATTGGAGCACTTGATAAATGTGCTCCATCCTTAACAGTACATTGTTGCTTTAATAATGCAACAATCATTAGATCATTTTCAATGTTCAAATTTATGACCATTTTTGACACTAGTTTAGCTAACAATAACAATAACATCCTGGCCAAAGATGCAAAATTATTCCATGCATGTTTTTAAGATAGTGAAGCATCTTTTTATTATCAGAAAGGAAAGGAAGTGAGGTGAAGGCTGAAAAGATCACTAACTGAAATTTCCATCTGTTTTCTTCATGGTCCAAAAGTAATGCCAAGACTTGTTCCTTGGAGTCATTCAAGCAGAAGTGTGTTCTTCTTTGAATATGCAGTACTTTATGCCGATTGTCTAGCCACACTTGGAACAATTTTAAGTCATGGAAGTGGAATATTTCAGTATTCATTCTAGATAAATTTTTAAATACAATGTTCTGTAGGCCCAGTCAAAATATCAGCTTTTCTGTAATTTCAAACTATATCCCTGATAAAAATGCAGCCTACTGTTTTGACTCAAGAAGAAACAGACATATAGACCAATCTTCTTCACTTTATAATCAGTATCTTTTGAGCCATGATGAAGAAAGTAATGGATATAAGATTTCAAAAGGAGTACCTAGTTAGGAAAACAGAAACCGTACTCTACCATAAATGCCATTTGGTGAAATATCAAAGCTGTCACATCACTTTTATTCAGGGATACCTGTCAGTATTTTCCCATGCCCTTTTAATGCTAAAGTTGTCCTATAAACTTTGTGGATTCCACTAGGACCCAGAAGTTTCTTACAGAGAACTTTTTAATTTCTCTGATATTGCCTCTTTTTCTGCAGGCCCCTTGTTGCTGCTCCTGAAGGTCAGGAAATCAGGGGAGCAGCAGTTCATGTGAGTTTGGGCAGGTTCCTGCTTCTCAGCCAGCAGTACAAAGAGTGGGTCGAAGAGAAAGGAAACAGCTTGGTTTCTCACTTACCAAACACTGACACAGCTATCATTCAAAGATGTGATGGTGCTGAACAAGGGGGACTTATGTCCCACTCACTGAAGTTTCAACTATTGTACTTGGCACACAATCACAATTTGGATGCTTGACAATCAGTTTGCACTTACAAAGGTTATAGCCATTTGAGATCTTTCCTGCTGGTTTCACACTAGCAAAGTCAATGGGGAAGTTTGGGGGGGGGGGGGAGGTTATAAGTTGCTCTGGTAAGTCAGACATCATGCTTTATGACCACACTTCTGGTCCCAATTTCCATCACAACTCAAGGACTACCTGTAAAGGGATTTAACTGAGTAGTGCTGATTGTATTTTATTTTTTTTAAAAAGAAAATGCTAGCTGTTTCTCTCTATCAATTGGGCATACTTCAATTTCTCTTAAAAAATTTAAAGGCCATTATTTGTATGTATTCAATGAAATTATTCTGTATGCATTATTTTAGCATGTTCTGTAATGGAACCACACTGCTTCCTGTCTGCTAAATGTTGTTGCAAGAAAAGATCTTTGAAAATTCTCTTCATAAAAATTAAATTGATAGTAATCCAACTCATCCAAGTAGGGAGTTTTGTTTGAGAAGAGACACATATTGTTATTCATTTCATGCAATCGTATTACTTTTTTAATAAGCAATTTCACAACAGTTTATAATGTTACTGAAGCAAAATTATAGCCATTTAACAGGGCAATGTTAAAACTAAGATCAGTTTTAAAAACAAAACATTGAAGGAAAATATACAGTTTTTTTAATCTTAATGATTAGACAAAAATCTAGTTCAAAAATTAATGTCCCCAAAATCCAAACATGAGTCAAACCATCCAAGAAAACTCCCTGTTCTTAATCTTCTGGCTCTTCTTTAATTTTCTTCTTTTTCTTTTTCTTTTTTTCTGTATTCTGAAACGTAAACATTGTTATATCATTTCACTATGATAAATGAAAAATATAATATCTATACTATATATGGATAGTATTTTTAAAAACTTTTTTTTCTGTAAGAAAGAGATGCATAGCACTTCATGATTTTGATTCTATAAGGTAATACCTTTAGACAGAGAAGCTTACTTAACTGTAGGAACTCATGATTAGCACTGATGTAACATTAATGAAATGAGTCAATGGAACTGCACAGTAGAGTATAAAAGCTTTTAATCTCCAAGTTCCACTTTTGCAATTTAAACAGAGGCGACTTACTTAAGACTAGGTACTTTGGGATTTTAAATGGACAGAACATAACCTCAGATTAGATTTGGAAACCTTCTTTAAGCATATTAGTGGTGGAAACTAACCAGGATTTCTTTAGTAATGGTGAGTGAAGAGACTTAACTGTTTTTGCAAAGGCAATTTTCTACTGATTAAATTTTTTTTGTGTTCTTTTCTATACATCTTGCTTAGAAATAATCATTAAATAACATTGAAAATCATTTTTAAAAATAGAGAGAAGCCTGTCAATAGAAGACCAACTGTACCTATTGATATAAAACTTTCTTTTTGCAATCACATTCTGCAGCAACTGTTGGCTCAAATATGAGACATGGTGGTGCAGTGGTTAGAATGCAATACTGCAGTCTACTTCTGCTGACTGCCTGCAATTTGGCAGTTCGAATCTCACCAGGCTCAAGGTTGACTCAGTCTTCCATCCTTCCAAGGTGGGTAAATGAGGACCTAGATTGTTGGGGCCAATATGCTGACTTTGTAAATCTCTTAGAGGGCTGTAAAGCACTATAAAGCGGTATATAAGCCTAAGTGTTATTGCTATAATCTTGGAAAATTCTAAGCAAAGAAGCCAGAAAACAAGCCTGACTACTTAGTGCCTTCCCACCCTACTTTTTTGTGCCCATGATTCTTGATGGCTTCCTAAACGAGACCATGCAATTTTATTGGCAATATTTTTCAGAAATTATTTACTATTGCTGCCTCCTTCCTAGGACTGAGACACAATGACTGACCTAAGGTCACCCAGCTGCCTTTTATACCTAAGGCAGGACTAGATCTCATGATCTTTAACTTTTAGCCCAAGACCTTTATATATATACACCTTTTTTTCCTCTATCTGATATTCCAGATTCTTCTAGGCTAGGTATATTTGGGCTGAGTTTGCTAATCTGCTCTCGCCTGTGAATCAAACATACATGTATCCAATGAGTCTACATTTAGCTAAACAATTGGGGGCTTTTTTAAAAAAAATCAGGCCAGGTGCATAAGGATGCCAGATTTGTTGCACCAGAAAATATACTCTGTCAGCATCATTAACATTGAAGGTGTACAGCAGACACAATTCTGGAGCGCAGCAAATGGGAAAGGCTATTCTGAGTGTCCTACCTCCACCATCATACTGGTTGATGGCTCCTCTGCATTGTCTTCTACCCAAATAGATACTTCTTGAGTTTTCTGTTTTTTCTTTTTCTTTTTCTTCTCTTTAACATGTTCCTCCTCTTGTTCAACTTGCTCATCCTCATCCTGTTCCTCTTCTGTCAATGCAGGAAAAAATTACAAAAGCAAGTTAAACAAAGCAGAAATACTAGGAGTTAGCCAAAGCTGTTAGTGGGCATTTTTGAAAACTGGGAGCATATTGCTAGCCATGATCCATTCCTCACACATCAAGGAATAGTTATGGATTATCACAAACCCAGATACTGGAAAACAGGCTGATAACAGATGTTTTCTGCAACTTCATCTAATACTTAAAACATACTTTGCCTTATCACTCTGCAAGTATTTTCTGCCTACCTAGGTGAACAATTTCCAAATTGAGTACATTCAGTAGCCACCTTTGCTATTTTCTATGGATGTCCTTGGGGAGGAAGAGAAGTGGTGAGAAGGCATTCCACTAAAGGTTCCAGACCTAAAGCATTTACACTCATGGAACTCAACTGGAAGAAGTCATTGAGGAATGTTTCAGACTGCTCATAGCGTAAACTGTAGTGTACCTGAAAGATAACATGTTTGGTATTATCATGAACCATCATACAGTATTATAGTTATTCTTAAACATGTGTTTCCCCTTTGAATGATTCAAAAGGAAGAGTATTTTTAATACCCATTAAATTAAACATCTTGTCAAATAAATGACAAAATTTAAAACAGAACGTCTTAGAGTATTTCTTGCTGAAGATTGATTTTTGGAATTCTTTCAAGATCAAGAATCTTTTCTACTATGGAGGTGGGAGTAAAAGAAATGGGGATTTCACTTCTCAACTTTCTGACCTAGAAACCAATCTAGAGATGTAACTTAATTCATCAAAAGCAAAACGAAGTTTTCTGCTGCAAAAGTTCTGCAAGGCAATAACAATAAGGGTGAGAAAAGAGCCCATGAGCCCCTCCTTCTCAGAGTGTTGGTCCATGCAGCACTGCTTAAGGGTTTTGTACTCTGCTTACCCAAATGTCCTGATACACCAATGTTACCATCTGCAACTTTCAAACATATCTATATAATAATCATACAAAAGTCATTTCCATTCATAATGGAGGGTGATATAGACTCCAGATGTTGGAATTCAACTCTCATGTTGCTTAAGACTGCTGTGAGTTAACATCCAACATCTGGACAAACATCACTCAATTCATTTGTAAGGTAATATAGGCCACACATTTTCTACCATCTTAGTTCATCAATGTACACTACACATCAACGTCTACACTAATGTCACAAAGAAGTAATTCATAGTTCCTAAGTAAACTAAAAATATATTTATGAAATGAATATAATTCCCAGGTTGCCAACTAAAGCTTGGTTGATAAAAGATTTGCTAGAAAGAAAATACAAAAAAGCAGCTGTTTTTTCTTCTGGAGATGCTCAATTAGGTACTTAAGATTCAGGGCATAAGACCCAGAAGACCACCCTGAGATTAATTAGCATATTAATATTCTGCAGAAGACTAAATGCTGAAGAATGCTGTGTGCTAGTCTGCACACATTATGTGTTACGGCTACCTGGAGGAAGATTTCCTTATTCATGGTGCATTATGATACATGATGTTGTCAAATCACGAAACAGCAAGAAGGCAAACTCATACTGTTGTGTCCCATCCCATTCTCTATTTTCCTCCCTAGCAATAGACCTTGGGTTTTTTTTCTGGGTTGATAAGGAGAATTCAATGTAATATTCTGGACTACACCCAACCCACCATTGTTATTTTCTAAGAATGTCTAAGGAGCTGTATCTTTGCAGTGTGCCAACTCTCAATGTATTTATTTATAATTAAAAGAAACTAAGAAAAAGCCAGGTGGGGAGGTAGCCTTGCATGAAAAGCAGTGAACACTCTTCCTTTAAAATATATTTTAACACTTTAAAAATACATTGATGCCAGGACCTTCTACTGTGTTATGGGATTAAATTTAATTAGTTAACTACCCAGATGGAAAAACAGTGGGATAAAATACATTAGGATTTGAAGTAGGCCTGAGAAATAGAAACACACCCCCCCCCCCCCCCCCCAAATGCTAAAGGGTAAGAGACTTCGTACTATGGGAAACAAGGAATTGTTGACGGGGTGGTGGTGGTGGAGAAACAAGATTGTCCCTTTTCTCTGGACTTCCAATTAGCAAATCCCAACCCCCAACAAATACTTTGGAGATTTTGAGGGAGAAAAAAAGGCCTGCTCTTATTGACAAATGCAAATCAGCAAGTAAGCAAGTCAGCATTCAACTATACCACATCCTTTTACATATTCACCATTAAACTTCATTAAACCAACCTCTGATTTCTATTTTAGCCTTTTTTGCTTTTTGTGGAACTGCCTGTTCTTCATCCTCCTCTTCCCATTCTTTGCGCTTCTTTGAGACCAGGGGGAGTGTAGATTCTCCAGAAGGATCATAGACCTTGACTTCACTGGAATGTTTAAACGAGTATAAATAAGCAAGTTGTAAATGAATGGAAACCCCATTAATGTCAATTGCTGAGTGGCAAAGTGAAGTAGAAGTACTGCCATAGCACCCATAAGGACCTTAAGTCTGTTCCAGTAGAATTCTTCTGTGATCTAATGGAGGTTGTGAATTTGTTGCTGTTTGTGAAAAGCTTAAAGGAGCAGATATTGGGTACATTACACCAACGGTGTAAAACAGAGGGTTCTTTTTAAAACAATGTTGAATATAGAAATGTTCATTAAGAAAATCACAGCTAGGTATACTCAACCTAATCAGCTCATAATGGCAAAAGTTGGGAAAGCTTTTCTTTAAATACTCTTGGCAGAGTTATCCATGTGCAAAGTGAATATTCACATACCCACCTCTTGTGCTGGTATTTGTCTGCACGGGCCACAGCTTTTCCAGTACCACTTATTCGTCTTATCTGGATAGGAGTAGACAGGAGACACAGAAAAAAAGAAAATTAAAAACTGATACAACCAAATGGAGTCCCTTAAAAAGATTTAATAGTTAAGAATAGATGATAGTGGTAAGAAAAAAACCCTGTAATCATGGACACAAAGCTTAAATCAGCAAAGGAATCAAGTGCTCTCTATTCTTACAAGTAAAAAGATAGACAACTGGTTAATAAACATATTCCATATCTATTTGATTTGATGGGAATAAAAGCTCCTTTGCAATTATATGATATTTATTTATTTATTTATTTATTAATCATACTTTTATACCGCTCCCTCTCCCAAAAAAGGGACTCGGGGCGGTGAACAGCCCACTAAAACATACAATAAAAATGTAATAAATACTATTAAAAATAAATTAAATAACCAAATCGGCTGTCTATTAAAATTTAAGTTAAAAATTTAAAACTAATAAAACCCTAATTTAATTGATTAAAACCAAAAAACATAGTTACTGGGCCAGGCCGGCCTGTTCAAAAAACAGGGTTTTTACTGCGCGCCGGAAGGTCAGAATGTCCGTCATAGCCCGTATCTCCGGGGGGAGATCATTCCATAGGGAGGGAGCTCCCACAGAGAAAGCCCGAACTCTCGGGGCCACCAGCCGACAACGGTCAGGCGGCGGCACCCCAAGTAGGGCCACCCTGTGGGAGCGTACTGGGCGGCGGGAGGTTGTTGATGGCAGCAGGCGGTCCCGTAAGTACCCAGGTCCCGAGCCATGGAGCACTTTAAATACCATCAGTACCACCTTGAATCGAATCCGGTAGGCCACAGGAAGCCAGTGCAGCCTGCGGAGAAGTGGTGTTACGTGTGCGCTTCGAGGGGCGCCCACAATCACCCGCGCGGCTGCATTCTGAACTAACTGCAACCTCCGGAGACTCTTCAAGGGGAGCCCCATGTAGAGAGCATTGCAATAATCCAAGCGGGAGATAACGAGGGCGGAGGTGACTGTGCGATATTAATCAATACAGGATATTAGTTCTATATCCCAAAAGGAAGGGAGGAAATTACCAGGGCAAAGAGAAGCCTTCCCAACTCCATCTTTACTCAGATGTGTTTGGGCAATCGAGTCCCAAACTCCAACCTATTGTGGCCATCAGTCTCCCAAAATATAGGCAGATTGTGGGCAAAGGAATTTTATAACTTTCTAAATTAATAAACCTTTTGAAACAAGGCTTTGTGTCTTTCCTGTTCACCCTGCAACCACCAGTTGTTAACCACATAAGCCTGAGGTATTTCTGAAACACTTTCAGATAGTTATTTTATTCATTTTTATCTTCAAAGGCCCATTTGCCCAAAACATAAGGCTTTTATAAACATACTCCTTTCTCCTCCAGATGCCGTAATCTTGTTTCTACTTTCAATCTGTTCTCCACTCCCATCTCAGCACTTGTGCTCTCTCCAAGGGCATCATAACGAATAGTCAAAGCTGTTTTGGCTGCTAGCATACGTGAAATCTGTAAAAAAAAAGTGAAATAAATCTGGTAATGTCAGAAATTATTCCATAGACGAGGATGCTCACAAACAGGTCAACCTGAGGACCAGATTGCATAGCACTGATGTAGATGAGAGGACCCCAGAATATATCTATCAGCCAAGACCTGTGCAAGCTGAATGCTCAGGGCAGAGAATATTTAATCATGCTTGCTGGAACAAATCTATTTGTTCTGATTCCTCATGCCAAACTGACTAGAAAGAGACAAGTTCAGACAGCCCTGCTTCTTTGTTTAAACAAGCAATCCTTGGGTATGATTTAACTGGGGCAGTGATTTTTTTTTATTTTTTTCATATAAACACTGGATTAATACAAGAACCATTGTATTAATGGTTTTTAGATCATGGAACCTTTCAGGGCTGATGTAGAACAAAAGCATTGTATAATATCTGGAAGTACACTAAACTGATGAACAAAAATCTAACTGAAAACCAAGCCAAACTTTAAGCACCCTTCCTTATCCCCTGCCAATTAAACCTGCCATATCTCAATCTGCCTGTTTCAAAAACAAAAGCAAGAAGAACAAAGTAAGTGATTGTCCAACCTCTTACCTTTCCTTTATTTTTAGCTGTTGTTTGCCCTACAAGGGAAGCATGATAAATCAGACCAAACTTTGGAGTGTCACGCTTAGTCTTCAGCGCTCTAAAAAGTGCTTTCTCAGCTCCCAGAATTTGAACTGTTGATGCTGGATGCTTCGCTAGATTCAGCAGGGAACCTATTGCAGACAATATAATAATTATATGAATGAAGTAAACTCTGAAATAGGCCCTTTACAAAACATTTATGTTCAATATTTGGAAATGACAAGTCTCATACCTACTACCCTCCACACTGACTAAAGATCTCTAGGAAACAGGAACAAAAGGACTCATTGGATGGGCATCACCGTACAATTTTTGGGAAGTGTAGGGACAATCCTGAACCTAAGTTTCATTACATGATTTGAAAATAACCTAAGAGCAGCATAAATCTGGCATTTGGGAGTAAATGAGTGGGAATGGCTCAAGAAGTGTCTCAGAAGAGGTAGTGACTAAAGATGCTTTCACCTTCCAAGGGGAAATCAAGCAAAGTTAAAATAATGTCATCATTGTCAACTTTTTGACCTGACAATGCAACTCTGCATCATGATTTCTTGTTTAATTAATCTCCAAGATGATTATAACTGAGGATGCTGCACACAGCCAACACACTAACTCAGAATTGCAACATACCAGCATGGGCAATAAGCCTTGCTCCTACTAGTTCTCCCACCATAACAGTGAGGTTAGGTGCAATGGCCATCATTCTATTTTTCAGATAGTCATACAGCGTTGCCCGATACTCAGAGATCTCAATAACCTGAAAGACAAAATAACAGAAGATTCAAACTATGGAATATTGCAAAGAAAACTAGGAATGAAATCAAGGTATTGAGGAATCACGAGTATGATGAGTATTATATACAGTCAGTCGGATGTTTAGACTGGATTTGTCATTTTTATCCATCAATTGAAACCTACCCAAGGACCTGGGATAGGAGTTGTTGTTGCTAATGGTATCGTCACAGGATGTAAACTGTTTCTTACAATTAACTGGTGATTTTTATTATTATTACTATGAATAATGATTTAAAGTGTGAATACTTTTAACAAAAAAAATTCTAATCCAGCATAAAAAAGTAAAACAGCAGTATTTTATTGTGATTTTTGCTCCATTAACACTAAATTGTATTGGCTTCCTGGCATTATAATGACCTAACTGAAAAATAGCATTCTGCTATCTTAGTGTATATCCTAGAAAAGCTTCTGCAGATCTCAGAAAAGAAAGAAACAAGCAAGTATATATTCAACCAAGATGTTGTCCTGAACATGTTCCAATTATGAATTACTTGTGATGGCATCAGAAGAGGTAGTGACTATGCAACCCTCATAGGTAGTACATCAGGAAAGCATCATTAGAGGAATCATCACTTGCCACCAAAAAACTAATATAATTTGCAAATTTGGTCGCCTTTTAAAAAATTATAATACAATCAATTGCCAAACAGATTAAAAATCAACCACAAGATTTGCAGGCAATCATAAATTTGCTTACATATAGTCCTTGACATATGAATACAACTGAACTTGGAATTTTGGTTGTAAGTTGTTGCCGTCATATTTATTTATTGAATTTATATTGCCACCTGTTCGCATATGGTGACTCAAGGCAGCTTATAGAATATAAAACCTCATTTAAAACAATAAAATTAAAAAGAATCAAATAAATTAATAAATTAAAATAACAATAAAATTACCCCACCCCAGCGACAGCACATTACACAAGCCATTTAATTGGCTCCATCCCGCTCTGGATTCTGGCATAACCAGATCTTCAGTGCCTTCCGGAAGTGGGGGAGGGCATTCTAATCTCTGGGGGAATGATGTTCCAGAGAGAGGGAGCTATATTAAGTGAATCATGTGGTCATTAAGTAAATCCAGCATATCCAATGGGCAGGTTTTTTTGCCATTTTCAACTGGAAAACAGCAAAAAGTATGTGAGCTGATTGTTAAGTGCCAGAAATGTAATTGCATGACCATGGTGTAATGTATGTGTGTGTTCAAGCACAGATCATATCTTTGAATGGTTAAGCAAGGATTACCTATGTGTTTTCCTTTTGCTTTCTTCTTCATGTAAACCAATTAAACACAAGTTTGTGATTTCACCAAAATTTTAAAAAACTTGGTTGCCAGTCTGGTACAAACCGACATATTAAACTAGCAGTAGCAACAGAAGACTTATATACTGCTACTCTCTGGGTCGTTTACCATGTCAGCATACAATATTGCCTCCAACAATCTGGATCCTCATTTTACTGACCTTGGAAGAATGGAAGGCTGAGTCAACCTTCAGCCTGTCAAGCTTGAATTCCAAAATATAACCCTAACCCCTGGGGCTCCTATCTTAACTATCATTAACAAAGCTAGTAATCACCATTTCTATATAAACTATGGTTAAATAGATGTCTTCTAAATTAATTAAAACATGAGACATTGCTAAAAAGAACTTTTGACTATTTGTGGACAAGTGCTCTTCATGCCTGAGCTCATTAAACCAAGATATGATCAACCAAACTGAATTAATCCACTCAGGTTCTATTTCTTTAGATTTAGAACAGATTTAGACAAAGGAAGTGGCTCTTGGTTGTGTTAAATGGCCTATAGACTGGTAATTTTTTTAACCAGCTGACTGCTGCCACTACACTATCACCTGATCACAAAGATGCTGTATATTGCTTATATCTTCTTCTGACACTTCAGTCCCCATGGAGATCTCTGCAGCTGCTTTCACTTCTTCTTCCACCTCCTCTGGAAGGATCTCAGACAGGTCAGAAGAGGAAAAGTTTATTCTGTCTCCTGGGGAGTAAAATATAAAATAGGAATAAGAGCAAACAGAAATTAAGAGTTCATCTAGTAATTATAGGTTTGTCATTCCAAGATGAGCATGAAAAGGGAATTAAGGAGCAGATGGGTGATTTTCATGTGTTTATGTCTAACAAGGAATTTCTGCTTAGTAGTTTAGATAAGAATCTATACAGTTAAGAATAACTTTTTAATAACTAGTCTTTTCATTTCATCCTGCATACAACTGGAAAATAGAGTAACTCTCTCTATTTAGAATTTTTCATTGTTTAATTGCTGAAGAAGTACTGTATTTTCTGGCGTATAAGACTACTTTTGAAACGAAAAAAAGTCAACCAAAAATCGGGGGTCGTCTTATACGCCGAGTATAATTTTCCAACTCGATCCTGCACCAATCACTGCAAGGCTGCTCGGACCGCCTCTCTAACTCAGCCAATCCAAGCAGGCTTTTTATGCATGCAAACGAATTTTCCAACTCGATCCTGCACCAATCACTGCAAGGCTGCTCGGACCGCCTCTCTAACTCAGCCAATCCAAGCAGGCTTTTTAATTAAAAAAGAATTGGTGTTGCCTCGGAAGTGGGGGGGGTAGTCTTATACAGCGAATATAGGCCTAAACCTATGTTTTAACTATAAAATTAGGGGGTCGTCTTATACGCCGGTCGTCTTATACGCCGGAAAATACGGTAGGCAGAATACAAAAAAGAGTTTTGTTTTGTTTATATAAGAATTGTGTTTACATAAATAAGAAGAGAAAGTTAACAACACAAGTATATTCTATAGCTGTTATTGTGGCCTGAGCCTCACAGCTGATAGGAAAACTTGAATAATTTCAGATACTGAACAGGTCAGATTGTTCACCGTTTGCAGAAGTTTAAACATTACTTACCAATTTTTTGTACACATTTACAATATGCTAGATTATCTGTGATAATTTTGCCCAGTTCAGGAAAATGCCACCCATACCATTCTCTACAACGCATAATGTAGTTATTCAATTCTTTATCCAGGTCATCAAGAAGAGCTGGAAAAGGCAAAATATATGTTTCATTTAGTTCAGTTATACTCTGGAAATACACCTTTTTGAAAATAGTATCAGAAGCATCCACATAAATGCCTGAATTATATTTACTTTTTCTTAAACACTCCTGTGAAACATAGCAATTTAAAGTTTATCAAAGGATTTCTGATACGTTTTACAAGAAGACATCTTATACATTTACAAGAGGACATTTCTGCTAACGTTGTAAGGTGCCCCCAAAATATCAGCCTGAGAAGATGGGAAAATATTTTTATCTCTCAATTCAATATCTATAACAGTATGTCCTAATTTCTAGGATCCCTAAAGTGCAGGCTAATTCTATTTTCCTTCTAAATGAGAACATGCATAGCTAATTTAAAATAATCTCTTCAGTATGTATCACATGCAACTTTTTACATATTATCTTGGAAGGTCACAATGCTCTAGTTTCAAATACATGCTCACCATCCATACTGTTCATTAGTTACTGTCTATATCAGAAGTCACAACCGGTGGTCCATGAACCACTGGTGGTCCGTGAGAAAATTTTGGCCCAGGTGGAGGACTGCTCTGGGATGACCAATGGGCCAGTCCTGTAACTAGAGCTCTGGAATATGGGACCAGCCAGGCAGCTCGGGGTGAGGCTGGAAATCTCCGCTATAGAGGGAGGTATGTGCAACTTGCATCTTTGGAGGTGATGAAGGTGCAATGAGGAGTGTAGCCCTCACTGGTCAGAATGAGGTAATGGTGCTGTTGCAGCAAGGGGTGGTGGTGGAGCAGATGGGCCAAAGCAACAGATGTTGACAACCCGCGGCTCTTTCATCCCTCTGCTGTGGCTTCCTTCGGCTGAATCCACCAGTGGCTGACCCCACCTTTCACCCTCCCAGTCACTCCTCGCCTGGCCTAAGAAAGTAATGGGGCGGGGGGGAGATGGAGACTTGCTCCGTATTCCAGAGCGGAAGCGAAGCGCCCTGTACTTGCTTCATCTCTTGCTGGTCTTGCAGGCACTTTTTCCAGCCTCTTTTGGTGCTGCACGCACCTCGGTTGTTCAGGGAAAAAGTGCAACTTTCTCTCCGTCCTAAGACACTGGCCTAGCCCAACCCAGACGTTTCTCTCTGCTGCTGCTGTTGGTGCCTGCATGGCCTGCCCACTACTCTTGCAGCACCTTGCACAACACAATTAAATTTAGCGCACTTCACAATGGGGGAAGACGGTGCCCCTTCCTCCTCCTGGAGCCCACTATGATGTGAAGCATCGGCCACAGACAGGTTGGGCGACTGTCTGGGGGGGAAAGCAGGTCGTGCATCTCCCTGAGTGACCAATATGCATCCAGCACCAACAAAGGCCAAAGAAATGCCCATGAGACCCAGAGAGCACCGGAGAATCAGAATGAGAGATACAGAGATGAGAAAGAGACAAAGGGAGACAGAAAGAGAGAGAGGGAGGGTGGGAGGGGGAGAGAGAGAGAACGAGAGATACCTATTTCCCGTAGAAAACACCAGGAGCCACAAAACCTGGGTAGGCATGGCTTGTGGGGGGGGATGTCATGTAATTGGGTGGGAGTGAGTGAGGTCAACTTAGCCACACCCACCCAGGTTTTGTGGCTCTCGGTGTTTTGTTTTTTTGTAGGAAATGGGGTACAAATGGCTCTTTGAGTGTTTAAGATGGCAGAAACAGGCAGCCAAGCTAAGTGCCGAAAGACCCCATTCCATCACTGGGAATCCAGGCACTTCAGCGAGCGGTGCACTGGATTCATATTAGTGTTCTGAAGGATTTCAGATTATGAATTTAGTAGTCCCTGGGGTCCAAAAAATTGGTGACTTCTGGTCTATATAGCTTCAGAAGCTATTTTCAACTTCTTCAGAATCTCAGCCTAATTAAAATCAAAGTATGAATTAATGTCTGTATAATTTAACAAATTAATATGTAAAGAGCTTCCAAGAATGCTGAAATGTTTTAGAAGTTATGTAGTCTTATGCTCGAGTGACTTACAATCAGGAAAGTTTTTCCAGCTATGCATGGTGTCTTATCTCATGTAAATGGTTGCCTTGAGCATAAAGAATCTCTTTTAACAATCTAGGGGAAAACGCTTAGAAAACTTAATTTGCTTTTCTGAAAAAGGCTTAATTATAACTATGATAAAATAACAGAAACAGGCTTTTAAAAGGAATATTAACTGCCAAAACCATCCCTAGACCAATCCTATAGTCTAATATCATCATATGCTATCTAAGGGGTAATAACGGAACGTAAATTTCCGCAAGCATTATGCTTAAAAAGAATGATCAATTTTTCAGAATGGTTTAAAACATGTTTATTGCATAAACTTAGATAATTTAAACCTAGGGTCCCAACTCCTGGTCTATGGCATGCCAGAAACAGGCTGCTCAAAAAAGTGAAGCCCCATCTGTGGCATGCAGGCAGCATTAGAAGTCATGCCCCCCCACCCCCACCCCGGTCCTCAGAAACACCTCTCTCTACGGAACAAGTCCCTGGTGCCCAAAAGATTGAGGGCCACTCATTTAAACAGAAATGACGCCAAGAATAAAGTTTAAAAAAGAAAAATGGAAGATAAACTGCTAATAATAAAAAAAAAAACTTGTAGGTCATAGTACTGCTAGTATCTATTTTAAGTTATTTCATGTATTGCTTTTGATTGGTCTCTTAATTCTTCTCCTAAAAGCTGTTATTTCAAATGTCTGGTCTATAATATACTGCTCTATAATGTATTGTAAAGGAAGAGAATCATCCTGACAGAATTTATTTAATCTTTAATTGTGAATACCTACAGGTAACCCTTGACTTTTGACTGGTCACTTAGCAATCATCCAAAGTTACAACACACCACCTACCACCAAAAGTTACTTACAAATTGGTTCAAAGTTAGGGATGCTGTGATGCCCCTTCCCATCTATCATTTTTGCAGAGATAGCTGATGTGATGCTCAGCTTTCCTACAGACTTTGCCTGCCTCATGGCAAACCTTGCATTATTTTGCAAGCAGGTACTACTATTGTAAGCCTGTTGAGCAGTTTTTTTTAAAGAAGGCTCTGCAAATTGATCCCCTACAGACTTGCAATAGTACCAGTTTGAAGAATAGACAATTTGCCATGAGGCAGACACTATTTGTAGAAGAGCAGACCATCACATTAGTTGTGTGAATCTTTGCAAAAAACAGAAAGGTAAATTGGGTGGTGCAAGAGTCTGAAAACTGCTAAGGATCAGAGGCTGAGTCCTGCAAATCCCAGGGTGGCTGAATGGGAAAGAGGCTAAGGTCTACAAGCTGTAATAGTCCTGTAGCTTCTATGTCAGTGCCAGTTGCTGCCACTGGCTTCCCCACTGATTTTGCTCGTCAGAATGTAGCAAAAGGTGATCCCATTACTCTGGGGCATCGTCATAAATACATGCCAGTTGCTAAGTGGCCAAATTTTGATCACATGACCATGGGAATGTTGTAATGGTCATAAGTGTAATGATCATAATGGTCATACCCTTCAAAAAGACCTTGACTATGTATCAGAATGGTCAAACAAATGGCAACTTCAAATCTCAACAAATAAATGCTCTGTCCTACATATTGGCAAAAAAAATCAGAAAATAAAATACAGGCTGAATAGTCAAGACCTTGTTGATGATCCAAACTCTGTCAAGGATGTTGGAGTACTCATCTCAAATGACCTAAGTGCTACACCCCACAACTACATAGCCAAAAAAGCGTTAAGAGTTGTTAACCTAATCTTACGTGGCTTTTTCTCTGGTAATATTACACTAATAACTAGAGCATACAAAACATTTGCTAGACCAATACTCGAATACAGCTCATCAGTCTGGAATCCACATTACGAATCTGATATTAACAGTTGAGAAAGTCCAGAAATACATTACAAGAATAATTCTTCACTCCTCTACTCGTTGCAGAATACCTTATGCCACCAGACTCGAAATTCTAGACCTAGAAAACCTAGAATTACACTGCCTTCGGTTTGATCTAAGAATAGTATATAAAAGCATACATTGCAATGTCCTACCTGTCAATGAATACTTCAGCTTCAACCATAACAACACAAGAGCAAACAATAGATACAAACTCAAGGTTAATCGCACCAAACTTGCTTTCAGGAAATATGACTTCAGCAAGAGTGGTCAATGTCTGGAATACTCTACCTGACTGTGGTTTCTTCCCCAAACCCCAAAAACTTTAACCTTAGACTGTCTACTATTGACCTCACCCCTTTCCTAAGAGGTCTGTAGGGGGCGTGCATAAGCACACCAACATGCCTACCGTCCCTGTCGTATTGTTTCTTTTACATTTTATTTTTCTTATATGTATCCATGTATTCATAATTATGTTTTACTTATACCTATTATCTTGTAAGCAATTGACAAATAAATAAATAAAATAAAGTGTGAAAAATGGTCATAAGCCACTTTTTCAGTGCTGTTATAACTTTGAACTGCCATTAAACAAATGATTGTAAGCAGGGGTGGGATTCAAATTTCTTAACAATTGGTTCTGTGGGCGTGGCTTGGTCATGTGACTGGGGTGGGCATGGCTAGGTGACCATATGACTGGCAAACCAAATATAAGTGCCTGACCTGTTTTGGGTGTTTTGACAGATAGACAGACAGACAGACACACACACACACACATGACCAGTTACAATATCCCACAGAGTCTTGTGACTGAGGTTTTCTATGTTTTTTGCCAGTTTCCAACAATTCCTTCTGGTTTCCGGTTAAAAATGCCCATTGGGGAAAATGGACTTGTTTAACAACCACAGTGTTTGCTTAATGACAAGGTTCACTTAATGACCATTGTGTTTGCTAAACCAAGGGTCTATAACCTTGGTTTATACACTTGGTTTAACACTCAAAGAGCCATTTTTCAATTTTCTTTTAAACAGATATACACTGCTCAAAAAAATAAAGGGAACACAAAAGGAAGACATCCTAGATCTGAATGAATGAAATATTCTTATTAAATACTTTGTTCATTACATAGTTGAATGTGCTGACAACAAAAACCACACAAAAATTATCAATGGAAATCAAATTTAGCAACCCATGGAGGTCTGGATTTGGAGTTACACTCAAAATTAAAGTGGAAAAAAACACTACAGGCTGATCCAACTTTGATGTAATGTCCTTAAAACAAATCAAAATGAGGCTCAGTAGTGTGTATGGCCTCCACGTGCCTGTATGACCTCCCTACAATGCTCCTGATGGTCTCCTGAGGGATCTCCTCCCACACCTGGACTAAAGCATCCCCAACTCCTGGACAGTCTATGGTGCAATGTGGCATTGGTGGATGGAGTGAGACATGTCCCAGATGTGCTTAATTGGATTCAGGTCTGAGGAACGGGCGGACCAATCCATAGCATCAATGTCTTTGTCTTGCAGGAACTGCTGACATACTCCAGCCACATGAGGTCTAGCATTGTCTTGCATTAGGAGGCACCCAGGGCCAACCACACCAGCATATGGTCTCACAAGGGGTCTGAGGATCTCATCTCGGTACCTAATGGCAGTCAGGCTACCCCTGGCAAGCACATGGAGAGCTGTGCGGCCCCCTAAAGAAATGCCACTCCACACCATTACTGACCCACTGCCAAACTGGTCATGCTGGAGGATGTTGCAGGCAGCAGAACGTTCTCCACGGTGTCTCCAGACCCTGTCACATCTGTCACATGTGCTCAGCGTGAACCTGATTTCATCTGGGAAGAGCACAGGGCGCCAGTGGCGAATTTGGCAATCTTGGTGTTCTCTGGCAAATGCCAAACGTCCTGCACGGTGTTGGGCTGTAAACACAACCCCCACCTGTGCACATCGGGCCCTCATACCACCCTCATGGAGTCTGTTTTTGACCGTTTGAGCAGCCACATACACATTTGTGACCCGCTGGAGGTCATTTTGCAGGGCTCTGGCAGTGCTTCTCCTGTCCCTCCTTGCACAAAGGCGGAGGTAGCGGTCCTGATGCTGGGTTGCTGCCCTCCTAGGGCCTCCTCCACGTCTCCTGATGTACTGGCCTATCTCTTGGTAGTGCCTCCATGCTCTGGACACTATGCTGACAGACACAGCAAACCTTCTTGCCACAGCTCACATTGATGTGCCGTCCTGGATGAGCTGCACTACCTGAGCCACTTGTGTGGGTTGTAGACTCCGTCTCATGCTACCACTAGAGTGAAAGCACTGAGAAGTGGTCTGTGGCCACCACCTGCAGAACCACTCCTTTATTGGGGATGTCTTGCTAACTGCCTATGCTTTCCACCTGTTGTCTATTCCATTTGCACAACAGCATGTGAAATTGATTGTCAATCAGTGTTACTACCTAAGTGGACAGTTTGATTTCACAGAAATGTGATTGACTTGGAGTTACATTGTGTTGTTTAAGTGTCCCCTTTATTTTTTTTGAGCAGTGTGTATATATGTGTGTGTGTGTGTGTGTGTGTGTGTAAGGTTTTTAAGCTGATAATTTAAAAACACAAAGTAACACAAAGTATATATATATATATGTTTTCGGAGATTTTTGTTTTCATATATATATATATATATATATATATATATATATATATATATATATATATATATATATATATATATATATATATATATATGTGTGGATCTTTGGTTCTTCGGGTTTTCTCCCACGTAGAGTTGGAAATATCTAGGCGACGTTTCGATGAAGTCTCATTCATCATCTTCAGGCTTGTGTCTTCGGCCTTGTGCTTCTCAGAGTGATGTGAGCTTGCAGCTCTATCACTCTGAGAAGCACAAGGCCGAAGACACAAGCCTGAAGATGATGAATGAGACTTCATCGAAACGTCGCCTAGATATTTCCAACTCTACGCGGGAGAAAACCCGAAGAACCAAAGATCCACATACAAATACCCGCGAAAATCTTCGAAAACAAATATATATATACACACACACACATACACATCTACATATATATATATATTTCTCCTCTCTTTTTCTCCCTCTGTTTCTCATGTCTGTCTCTCATCTATAACTGTTGATTGGAAGCTGTTTTTTTATAATCCCATTTCTTTGCAGTTTTTTACACACATTTGTGCATATATACTCTTTCTTCCTTTCCACTATGTTCATCCAGTACTTTCTTCCTTTTCACTATGCATTCAAAATGGACAATGATTATATATATGTGTGTGTAGCATGTGTATGGATATGTATATATATTTAACTTTTAATGTGTGCCAGTGTACTTATAATTTAAAAAATGACAATAAAAGTTATCTTATCCTATCTTCCTTCTTTTCTACCCAACCCCATTCCTCCCCACGCCGTATTTTGTGTTGGCTTCCCAACCAAGTACTTACCAGGTCTGATCCTGTTTAACTTTCTAAAATCAGCATATTGAAATAAATACCAAACTAAACTGCCCAATAATTTACCTATCATCACTATCTTGCATCTGATTTCAATGCAAACAGCCAATCTGTAGTATTACTAAATTTTGCTAGGCATCTGCTGCATGTTATTCTCTCTTTCTTGATAATCTAGTCTTAGCTGGGCAAAACATATTAGACATTTGGAGTCACTGGCGAGAGCAGCTCAGTGCAGAGAAAACTCACGTCTCCCCATATTCCTTTCTCCGCAAACAACCTTGTCCCCTCCTCATTTGTGAAATGCACTAAATTTAAAGGTGCTGCGAGAGATTGCTTGCTGAAAGAGGAATATGGGGAGACGTGCAACTTTTCTCCACGCCAAGAGGGCTTTCTTTCTCTTGCCTCCACTCTTGGCACGGAGAAAAGTTGGTGGGAGCAGCAGTTGAAGTGGTCAGTCACCCGTCCCAGGGCTCACAGTCATCATACCTTTGGAGGGATGGGGGATGCAGCGGCAGTGAGGTAGCAATGGCTGTGGTGGCAAAGAAGGCAATGGCAATTCCGCCGGCATTGGGACTTCCAGGTCCAGCTCCCCCCCGCCACCTGTCAGCTGTTCCTGCAGCTGCACACGTGGTGCATCAGGGCTTCCAGGCTCTACTTCCCACAGCCGCCGTCAGCTGTCCCAGACTTGATCAGGGGGTGCCTTGCCGACATGAGCCTCTCTATGTATTCCTTCCTGCTGCTCTTGCTGCGAGAGCGAGAGTGTCTTTCCTGGCACAGCGAAAAGCCTGCAAGTCCACCTCCCATTGGGAAATGGGCCCCGGGCAGCAGAGAGAAACAGGATTCAACCTGGCTGCTTCTCTGCTGCTGGAGCTGTTTCCTGATGGGAGTGGGACTTGCAAGCTTTTTGCTGTGCCAGGAAAGACTCTCACTCTCCCAGCTGGAGCAGCAGGTGAGAGAAGCAACTTGGCTGGAGCCGATATGAGCCTCTCCATGTGTTTCCTGGCAGAAGGCATGTGTTGGTGGTGGTGGTGGGAGGAAGGTGACCATGGCAGCAGCAAAAGGCAAGTGGTGGTAGGGGAAAGGCAACCAGCGGTGGCAAAAGGTAAGTGGTGGAGGGGGGGAAAGGGGAAAAGGCAAATGGTAGTGGGGAAAGGTGACCAGCGGTGGCAGATAGGCGACCGCGGTTTGCAGAGCCTCACTCACCCAGGGAGATCAGATCAGGCAGGGCTGCAACGCAGCAGAAGGCAGGCAGCAATGGATGGCTTGGCGGGCGGGCAAAAGCAGGTTGCAAGCAGTGATGTTGCACATGCGCTATAAGGACTGACTGGGCAGGGAGTGGAGAGGGGCAGGTCCAGCCAGAGGCCCGATTTACCGGTTCTCTGTACTATGGAGAATTGTAACAACTGGTTCTACCAAATCGGTAGAATCCCACCCCTGGTTGTAAGTTGAGGGCTACCTGTATTGTCAGTTTCACCATCATTACCGATTTTCTAATCTTGTATTATTGTCAATTTTATTTTATTTTTCAATGTTGTGCAAAATTTGATCTCTGTATCTTAGTAAATTGTAGTTTTTATTTTTTATTTAAAATTTATTTTTCATTTAAAATTTACTAGAATTACTTCCATGAAAATATCTGCTGTTTATGTTTACTTTTCTCAATCTTTTTATATATTTCCCTCTTCTGAACCTTTTTAGCATGATCACATGTGCAAAAATGTTATTTTTGCAACATTTCCAACATTTGTTGTTATGCCATCTATAAAACATTTTGTACCAATTCCCCCTCAAATTATAGCTTGCAGTAAATTTGATTTTTCCCCCACAGCTCTATTGTTTTACCGTGATTATGCCTTTGAAATTTTCCATCTACTTTCTCAAGCAATTTTAATTTGTTCCCCCGCATATCATATTTCAATGCTCATCTCTATATGATCCTAATAGGTGAACTTGGGGGTTTTTTTTGTTTCAAATTCTCTCATCATTCTCAAGATTCCTCCTTTCTTGAGATCAAAATTTATTCTTTCAGTAATTTGTAATTACATCAACTATGGTAAATTCCTACTTCCATCAAGATGTTCTTGCCATGTTTTTTAGTCTTTAACTATTTATCCTTTGCTTTACAATGTTACTAAGCAATTAGCATTGTGCTTTATGAGTCAAAATTGTTCATTTTATAGCTTGTTCAATTTTTAGGGTAAAATCTTGCCATTATACATAGTATTTTCTGACAAATTTCTTAAAAGACTTACAATATATCTTTAATTACACCACTTAAGGAATTGTGGTTTCTAAAATGTCCTACAACATTATATCTATTGCCAAATTATACATAGCCAATTCTATAAAACTGACTCAATATATTTAGCAAGCCCCACAAATCTGAACTGAGGCTCTCATCATCAGACTGGTTTCCTTCTCATTTCAAGGGCTCTATCATCTTGATGTTGGCACTTGGCCACATTGTAAGTTGGATATAGCAGGATTGTCAGGATTAACAAGAACAAAAACCAAATTCGCCAATGTCAAGCTAGAGAGTTTCATACTGATCTCAAACTTGCAGACCCTGATACTGTAAGTCAAAAGTATTCATATTATTTCACTTAAAATTGTACTTACATATTGCTTGGATAATCATTGTATCAACTTTGTCTGGGCTGAACTTCAATTTATATCGTGAGAGGCTAAAAATAAACATACAAAAGAAATAATTTTGTATATAAGCAGATGAAAACACTAATGAAAGTTTATTGAAAAATATTAATTCATTATTAAGCATTCCCTATAATTGGAAGCATACATTTGTTAAAGGCATACTGCGCAGCTATTAATGAAAGAGAATATTCACCTGGAACATGGAGAGATTTGAATCCAGGGACTCATATCCTTACATATCTTTAAAAACTGTTGATGGGATTGCTTTTACTTGATGTGCTCACTAATTTGTAGAAAAACGTAAGTTTAGGTCCTGATGAAGCTTGATATTTGTCACATATCTTTTTGCTTCGTTTCATCAAAAAGAAAATCATCCACTCACCATATTGCAGAAATTAATTTTCAGAGAACTTTTGATGTTCATTATTCTCTATACAGCTACCTGTAATTCAGTAACTTTCCCCCCCTAAGCATTGATTTGGAAGCATACTCATTTATAGAAGTGAAACTTATATTCTACTTCATATATGATAAGTCAATAGGTAAAACAGAAAGCTTTCTTTAATGCGACATCCTCCAAATATGCCAAATGCTTCCATCATTTCCAATCTGTGTTTAATTACTTAAGATTTATATCTAACTATTTTGTTTGACATTCAAGGAATCCATAGCAATTAAAAATACAAATAAAAAAATAAAAAACAATTGCAATCAAGATAAAATTCTAAAATCAATACCACTGAAGTAAAAATTCAATTAACAAAAGAAATTTTCCTAAGTGTCAGGAATAATGGAATGTTAAACATGTATCTACATTACATAAGGGGAGAGATATGGCCCCAGTTTCAAAAGCTGATATAACCATCAAGGAGGGAAAACAATACCTGTGTGCCAATCCTAAACACATAGCTGCCATCTCCCGGGATGGAAGGCCACTGATAAGTCCTTCTATTTGAGTGCGAATGCCTCTCATCAGCTCAGTAACCATTGGACTATGGATGCAGCTTAAGTTCAGTTTCTCCTGCAGAAATTCAAATTGTAACATTTTGATCAAAATGCACACAATATGGTCAAAACGACAAAAGTATTTACTGTTTAATATATAACAAATATAAGTTTGCCCAAGCCTAATGTACTACATTTTTGTATGCTCCATACTTCCAACAGTAGACCATTTTTGCCCTCCAATCTAATTAGCCATGAAGACCAATGGCAAAGGACTTATAAATGGCAATCTAGGTTGGTCTACAGTTTGTTTGTATGCAGCTGCGTATATAAAATCAACAGGCTTCAAACTTCCAGAAAAAATTACCCTGCAGGTAAATAATGTTTTGATTTTTTTAACTTAATTTTTATCTCTACACAGTAACATTGTGTACCATAAAACTAATAGGGTTTAAGAGAATCATATTTAAAATTAAGCGCCCATCTTTCCCATGAGATTCTACAGAAGCAGCACATTGAACCTGTCATCACTCAAAGTGTATCATCTGGTGGTACGCAGAAAGCTAGCCTTGTTGTGGTGCCTGCCTTTGGAATATTATTCCCCTGTGATTAGATTCATCTCAAACCTGCTGGCCTTGAAGATATGGCTGTGTTCTGGGTTTGGGGCATCAGTCAGAACTCATGAGTTGGCTATAATAATCAGTTTCATTGGTTTCCAGATGCTGGTTTTTGCAATTGGTCAGGGTTTTTTTAACTGTTATTAACTGCCTAGAATAACTATGAATAATTGCCAGCTGGGATTTCAAAGGCTCTTTCCTGTTCTCTATGCAGGCCTTTGGAGGGGACAATCAATGTCTCTTTCTTCTTTTCTGTTCCCCTCTCGGTTTAATTTCCTTGTCATCAATATTCCTTATACATTTTTGTGGGGTTTTTTGTATTGTTTTTAAAACGTTATTAGAATCGTAAACCACCCAGAATTGCTAGGAGTTGAGAGGCTTATAAATTTAATAAATTAATTTATGGTATGAATAAATTATTAAAGGCTCTTAGTACATGCTGTTATTGGAATACCACTTAGCCTTTTTAATGTGGATATTAAGACTTACCTTGATTACACCTCCCAGTTTGGCATCTGCTACAGCTAGCTGTTCATGGGCATCTTTGGCTACTATTTTCTTTAATATTTTCTTTAAATTTTTGCTGATTTTGCCTTCTACCAGTGCTGTGGATGCTGGAGGAGAAAAAGAAAAGCTGCAAAAAATCTAGAATTCTCTAAAACACCCAGCCAGAAAAATAAGCATGGAATAAAAAAATATAGTAAGTTCTAACTACAAAATACTTCTGATAAGAGAATTTATTTATTATTTATTTATTATTCAGATTTCTATACTGCTCCCTCTCCCAAAAAGGGACTCGGGGCGGTGTACAGCCTACTAAAAACACACAGAATAAATACAATTTAAATACAATTTAAAACTAGATTAAATAAGCAAATCCGGCTGCATCCCATCCAACTACAATTCAGACATTTAAAATCCGGGATTGATTAAAAATTTAAAAAGTATAAAATTTAACAATTAAAACCCACATTAAATTTAAAACCCATAGACCATTTACTGGGCCAGGCCGGCCTGCTTGAAAAATAGGGTCTTAACTGCGCGCCGGAAGGTCAGGATGTCCGTCAGGGCCGTATCTCCAGGGGGAGATCATTCCACAGGGAGGGGGCTCCCACAGAGAAAGCCCGCACCCTTGGGGCCGCCAGCCGACAACGATCAGGCGGCGGCACCCCAAGCAGGGCAACCCTGTGAGAGCATACTGGGCGGCGGGAGGTTGTTGATGGCAGCAGGCGGTCCCGTAAGTACCCAGGTCCCGAGCCATGGAGCACTTTAAATACCATCAGTACCACCTTGAATCGAATCCGGAAGGCCACAGGAAGCCAGTGCAGCCTGCGGAGAAGCGGTGTTACGTGGGAGCCCCGAGGGGCACCCACGATCACCCGCACAGCTGCATTCTGAACCAGCTGCAACCTCCGGAGACTCTTCAAGGGGAGCCCCATGTAGAGAGCATTGCAATAGTCCAAGCGGGAGATGACGAGGGTGGAAGTGACTGTGCGAAGTGTGCCCAGATCCAGAAAGGGCCGCAACTGGTGAATCAGACAAATCTGACAAAAAGCCCCCCTGGCGACGGCTGCAATATAGTTCTTCCAAAGACAGCCGTACATCCAGGAGGACACCCAGATTGTGCGCCCTTTCCACGGGGGTCAGAACCTCTCCCCCCAAGGCCAGCGAAGGAACAAGCCGGCTGTATCTGGGCGCAGGAAACCACAGCCACTCGGTTTTGGTCGGGTTGAGACGAAGCCTGTTACGACCCATCCAACTCCGCACGGCCTCCAGGCACCGGGTCATCACTTCGACGGCTTCGTTGGGGTGGCCCGGGGTGGAGATGTACAGCTGAGTATCATCAGCGTACTGATGGAACTCCATCCCGAAGCCACGGATGATCTCACCCAGCGGCTTCACATAAATGTTGAACAGCAAGGGCGAGAGCACAGACCCTTGGGGCACCCCACACAGTAGGGGCCTCGGGGCCGATCTCTGCCCCCTATCAACACAAATTGCGAACGGTCGGAGAGGAAGGAGGCGAACCACCGTAACACGGCGCCTCCCACCCCCAACCACTCCAACCGCCGCAATAAGATACTGTGGTCGACAGTATCAAAAGCCGCTGAGAGATCTAACAGAACCAGGACAGAGGAACAACCCCTGTCCCGAGCCCTCCAGAGATCATCCACCAGCGCGACCAACGCCGTCTCCGTGCTGTGCCCGGGCCTGAAACCCGATTGGAGGGGGTCGAGATAACTCGCTTCATCCAGGTACTGCGGGAGCTGACGTGCCACCACACTCTCAACAACCTTCGCAACAAAGCGAAGGTTGGAGACTGGACGATAATTTGATAATAATGCTGGGTCCAGGGACGGTTTCTTGAGGAGGGGCCGAACCACCGCCTCTTTCAAGGCGGCGGGTAACAGCCTCTCTCTCAAGGAAGCATTTATAATACCCTGGAACCAGCCTTGTGTCACCTCCCGAGTGGCCAAGACCAGCCAGGAGGGGCACGGGTCCAGCAAACAAGTGGTGGCATTAAGCCCCCCCAGTATCCTGTCCACGTCCTCCAAGGTAACAGGATCGAACTCAACCCAAATGACCTCACCGATCTCCACCCCCGCCCCCCCGCCCGGAGATGCCCAGTCGGAGTCCAGCTCATCCCGGATCTGAGCGATTTTGTCCTGCAGAAACCTAGAAAACTCCTCAGCCCGCCCCTGCAAGGGATCCTCCCGCACTCCCACCTCCAAAAGGGAGTGGGTCACCCTAAACAGGGCGGCTGGGCGGTTTTCCGCGGACGCAATAAGGGTGGAGAGGTAAGACCTCCTCGCCATCCTTATCGCCACTAAATACGTCTTAATATGAGATCGCAGTAGTGTTCGGTCAGACCCAGAGCGGCTAGCCCTCCAACTACTCTCTAGGCGTCTTTTCCGGCGCTTCATCTCCCTTAGCTCCTCAGAAAACCAAGGAGCCACCTGGGATCGGCACCGGGTCAGAGGCCGCAAGGGCACGACCCGGTCAAGGGCCCCAGCAGCCACCCTATCCCAGGTGGCGACCAAGCCCTCAACCGAGTCGTGTGTGTGAGCTTCGGGAAATGGCCCAAGCTCCGTCAGGAACCTATCAGGGTCCATCAGGCGCCTGGGGCGGTACCATTTTAGCGGTCCCGCCTCCCTGCGGCCAGGGGGTGCGGAACGGAAGTCGAGCTTCAGGAGCGAGTGATCAGTCCATGACAGGGGTTCTACAACTATATCCCCTACACCCAGATCACTCTGCCACTGATCAGAGACAAAAACCAAATCCAGGGTGTGACCTCCCAAGTGAGTAGGGTCCCGAATTAACTGGGTCAGGCCCATGGCTGTCATGGAAGCCATGAACTCCTGAGCAGTCCCCGAGGCATTGCCGGCAGAAGGCAGGTTGAAATCCCCCATGACCATAAGCCTGGGGGTCTCAACCGCCACGCCGGCTATGACCTCAAGGAGCTCAAGCAGGGCCGATGCCACATAGCAGGGAGCCAGGTATGCGACCAACAAGCCCACCTGTACCCTGGGACCGAACTTCATGAAAAGAGACTCACATCCGGTCGTCTGAGAAACAGTGGATTCCCTCGGACACAGATCCTCCTTAATAACCACCGCAACCCCCCCTCCCCTCCCCTGGGCCCTCGGCCGATGAAAAACCCGAAACCTGGCTGGGCACATCTCCACCAGAGGGACTCCCCCCTCTTGGCCCAGCCAGGTCTCGGTAATACCCACCAGGTCCGCTTCCCCCTCACAAATCAGGTCATGGATGAGAGGGGCCTTATTAATGACGGACCTGGCGTTACATAACATCAGCCGAAGGCCCAGGGCCCGATCACTCAGACCACCCGGGGAACGGGACATAACAAGGGGGTCGGAGTGCACCACAGCAGACAAACAGCGGGGGCGCGCTCCCGGTACAAAATATGGCCCCCTATAACCGCCAAATCTGCCTCTCCTGCTCAACGTACTAATAGCTTTAATTTCACCCTCCCCGGAACAGCCCCCCATCCTCAATACAGCCCCATCCGAACCCAGACCCTGAACCCAGAATAATGCACTGATGTTACTAGTTTAGGTAATGAAATGTTTGCAAGAAAATAACTAAGCTCAGAGTACCAAGCATAGCTCACAAAACAGTTCATTTTCTCTGTTGTCTCAGTGGTAGTGACGAAATGTTATATACAATCACATTGATTCAGTCCAATAACAATGCATCATTGACAACAGAAATTGGTATGAAGCCTGCATATTCAATTCTCAGGCCTGTAATCTTTTACTAAACTCTAGTTAATACTATACAAATTCCACTATACTGAATATATCATCTAATAATTAATTTAAAAAACATGATAAAGACATAAGGAAATAGAAGCAGTGAGCACAGAAAGGATAGCAAACATCTAGTGTGTGTACTCATTCTCCAAGATGCTATTACACATCTTTACCTAAAACAAGATTAAATATATGGGACCTCAATCAAGGTCAATGCCACTAGGCACAAAAGAAGAAAAGGCTTTTTTCAACCAAGTCCTTTGTTTTTAAGTAGAATTTACCTCCCCCTACTGGATAATGAAATGTAAAATGTTATTTAAATAGAGATAATCCTGTAAAAGTAACATTGCTCCTAACATCTAACTCAGCTTGGAGGTTGGAAAAGAATAGCCATTTTATGTTCCCAATCTGGGTTCAGATACCATGAGAGACTATAATTTAATTGGATTAACGTAACAAAAAATCCATGGCACTAGACTACGGAGGTACATTGTCTGAACTATAATCTTAGCCATGATTCAGTTTTGGATGACACCAAAGCATGACATTACAAATATGCTGTAGTAGCACCAACCCAACTAGATTATTCTCCCATGTAACCTTATCTAACTTAATGCTATATAAATATGCATTTTTACTGGATGTAATGGAAACTATACTCCAACACTTCTGGAGGAATCAAGTTGGAGAAGGCTGCTTTAAACAGTGAGAATGCATTTGTTAATGATATGAATAGATTTTCTACCTTGCATACATTATATTTATTGATGTGTGTACTAGCAAATGTGAAAATAGTTGGAAGTTCATGTGTACCTTTCAGAAATTTATTTGCAAAGTTAGACATTGCCAAGGATGTAAGTAAAGCTATACAAAGCTTGCAAGAGTCATTATATAAACTTTGCAAGAAAGAAAGGAAGGTAAGATGGCAAAAATGACTCAATATGTCCTACGTTAAATGCTACTTCCAAGTCCAATTTAAAGCAGTAAATTATAAAACTTTATCCTTCTCACACCTAATCATTGATCACACTCATTGGAACTATAAGAATTGGAATCCAACATCCCAGATGGCCAGCACTTCTTCTCCTACCTTAAGTAGCTTGCTGTCAAGCTAACTGAAGGGCCACCTCCTTCAAGTAAATCATTCTGTTTCTTCTACAGTAACAGCCCTAGGTCAATTTATGCATCCCTGAAAAATGCACTCAATGTCTGGAATCTGGTTTAAGATTATGTTATCCTTAAAAGTGATCAATAACGTTAATAAAGTATTACCTGCAAGAGCTTCTGTTGTGTCTTGAAATTTCTCAAAGTGTTTCAGTTTTATGCTAAATAAAAAACATTAAAATGTTTTTGCAACAAGCATCAGGACTTGAGGAATTGTTATCAATTATAAACATTTTTCAAGAATCTCAAAAATTGATAAGCATGCAATCTCTGGCTTTTTTAATTAATTAAAACTCCCAGTCCATTAGGTCAGCATCTCCTATACAAAGAGAAAAGTGTGCTTTTAAAAGATTTTGGTTCAGAAGTTAATTAACTTTTAGGCAAGTTGGCCACCTATCTAATAATTATATGTAACTCTCACTTACCAACTGCGTTGGAGAACAATCATTTGCAGTTAGGACAGTGAGGAAAAAATAACAGTGACCAATGCGCACATTTCCAAACTTTGATTCATCCCTTCCTCAATTCCATTTGCCATTAGTCCGTATGCAAAGTCCAATGTAAAATATAAGCAGTTGAAATCACACAATTTTTCACTTAGTGACCACTTCGCTTAACAATGGAATTTTTGGTCCCAATTGTGATTACTATAATGATTCCTTGTGTAGCCTACTTTATAGAATAATATGTAACTATTACAAATAGACACAAAATACAAAAACATTCGCATATATTGTATACAAACATGAATTTTATAAAATTATAAGATATACTTAATTAGTTCATTAATCAAGTCCATTACTTTCTACTTATACCTAACTAATGTGTCATACAAATCATGTTCCACTTCAGCAAGCCTTCTCATGCAATTCTTGTGATACCTAAGCCCAGTGGTCATTCAGATTTTTGCAACTCAGATCTGATAGTCCTAATTACCATAGTGCTGCAGAGTTAAACATAGCATAAACCTAATTCTTAGAATGAAGTAGTTTTGCCACTCATTCAAAAAACTCTAAGTGACTAAAAATGTCAACCTAGTTGTCAGATATTTTTAGTCCTTTGCAATTTAAGTTTACAGATGCAATAAAACAAAAATAGGGAAATACAAAAAGACAAAAAACACAAAACATCAAAAGATATAATGCTGAACAGCAAGATATCATAATGCAAATTCCCATCAGAAAAACTCAGTGTTCACCATCTTCTGGAATAGGGCTGTCGAACTCCGAGCCCGCAGGCTGGATGGGTCATGTGCTGGCAACGCCTAGTTTAGCAAATGGGAAAAAAGTCCTGATATGTCACATGATGCTGCCATGACGTGAGTCTGACATCCTATTCTGGAAGATGGCCAAGACATAATAATTACAATAAGTGTATTTAGTTGATTTATAGATGGATTTTTCTACCAATGAGAAGATGAATTAAGTATTTTATATCCTGTATTCAAGAATATAAAGTAGTTCCAGAAAACCCCATAGAAAAAGATGAAGAAAGTCAAAAAAACTAGTAGCCATGCGCTTGAAATATTAGTTACTACTTCTTGAAGAACTTTACTTACATTTTATTAGCTTTTTCAGGTGTTTCAAATTCTTTCCATAAGTTGTCAATTTCTTGAAGCTTTTTCTCATCTATAACCTGTGGTAAAGATAAAAATTAATGAAATATATGCAATATTTGGCAACAAAGTATCTGTTTTATTTGTTACTATGAGAAATTAAAAATGTGAATCTATACTCCAAGCTTTGAGTAAAAAAATATAAACAATAGGTCTATTTTATGAACTGTATATCCATGCCACTTAACTTTTCCAATTTCAGTTAGAATAAAGTCAAGTGGGAAGTTGTAAACTTTTTTGCTAATGTTTATTTCACTGGCTTAAATGTAGCTCCAAAATTGTGACTTTGAAGAGCAGAATATAAAAGTTCATATCTTTTTATATGAACTTTTATATCCTGCTTTTCAAAGTCACAATTTTGGAGCCAAGTTTATGAATCAAGCTTAAAATGTAAGTCCATCATTAGACAGGAAGGACATAAACTGAATGAATACAATAACAGAGTAAAGTACTCCTGCCTCAGACAAGGGCTTTTTTTGGGGGGGGGGGGGGGCGAGGGGGGGGAGGTTTGAGTTCCTTCAATCTGAGAAATTAAGTATTACCAAGAATGTCCATGAGAATTTAAAAGTGATTCAGATTCAATTTTAATACAAAATGAACCCTAATAATATTGCAAGAGTAAGATTGGTTTATCTTTCCAAAATAGATCCAAATTACTTTGAAGACCCGTTTTCCTTGCAACTTTTTCCAGCACATACAATAGTCCACATAATTCACCAGAATTGGCAACAGAACAGCAGGAAGGCTAAAGAAAAAAGTATACAAAGCACCAAGTTGCATGGGAGAATTTCCGCGGCATATAATGCAGGCTTCCCCCCCCCACCCAAAAACAATACAGGTACTCCTCAACCTACAATCACAATTGACCCCAGAATTTGTTGCTAAGTGAGAAATTCAAGTGAGTTTTGCCCCATTTTACGACTTTTCTTTGAACAGTTGTTAAGTGAATCACTGCAATTGATATGTTAGTAACCAGGTGTCAAGTGAATCTGGTTCCCCCATTGACTGCTTGTCAAAAGGTCACAAAAGGGGATCACATGACCCCAGAACACTGCAACTGTCATAAACATAAACCAGTTGTCAAGCATCCGAATGTAAATCATGTGACCGTGGGGATGCTGCAATGGTCATAAGTGCAAAAAACGGTCATAAGTCACTTTTTTCAGTACTGTTGTAACTTTGAACTGTCCTTAAATGAACTGTTGTAAATTGAGGACTATCTGTAGTTTGTGAGTGAATTTTCCTTTCTTTGGAAGCAAGGAGCCAGCTACAAAACGTCAACATCCCTTTCCGATTAAAAGCAACTGCCTTAAAAATATATAATTCTTTGTCCAGATAACCAGTTGGATAAATATACAACCAGGTTTAGAGCAGCTGTATGCCTCCAAGTTATGACAGCCTTTCATCACTAGGGGACTCCTCTCACACCAAAGCCAGAAATGCACTAAGTAGGAATGTTCCAAAACGTATTCCCCTCCCTCATTTTTAACAATCTGTCCTCCCCCCGCAGCAAAGGAGAAAGAAGATGATCCACTCACGACCATAAAAGTAGGCAGGACACTGCCAATCAATTTCGGGGAATTTGAAAATGGATTCAGAAAGCTTGAAAAGGCGGCTGGTCATCTAAAAGTGATCAGCATTTCTTTCAAGTTGCTAACCCCCAGTAGGAAAAGGGAAGTAATCCTTTACGGAAAAAAAATTAACGCTATTTAGCTCATTCTGCAATTCAGCGCAGCAGAGGCGAAAACAAGCCTTCTGCTTTCGACTCTCGCCATTCAGCCAAACCCCGCGAGGAGCCCAGGAACACGTGCTTGCCGCCCAGCCTCACCTTGAAGATGGCGTACCCGGCCGCCGTCTCAAACAAAACCAGCATCGCTGCAGCGCAATCAGGGCAGGCAGCGCAGGGGCTCCCCGGGAAAAGTACAGATTATGCGCGTAGCAGAAGAACGCGAGCGAACGGACTACACGTTGAAGGAAACATGCGCCACACGAGTGGAAGTCTCTGGCTCGCTTCACCCGGAAGTGCTTTTGAGGGCCTGCTGGGAAGACGGAACGGAGCAGAGGGCGGGGAAAAGGAGCGAACGTTTCAATTTTTGAAATGGCGGGGCTCGCTGCTTGATTTCGTCCTGTAATTGTTCATGTGGTCTAAAGGGGGAATACTAGTAATTCATCGGCTTTTCTAGGTTTCAGTAAAACTCGTGGGGAGAAATTTTTTGTCTGCGTTTCTGTAGATTTTAAATCTGGACCCAAAGCAAATACTTTATATTTAAACTGATCGAGATGTCTACTTCAGTATTTGCTTCTTGGCAAAACGCCTAATTTTCAATAGGAACTAAGTTTCGCCACAACAGCAATAATTCATCGCAACATTAAATACATCAACAATCTTTATGCTAAAACAATAAATTTGCATGGCTTTGTCAAAATGCCTCTTAAGAAAAATATAGTTAGACCTAACTGTAACAAGACATAATAAGCCTGCATCTCTCGTTAATTAGTTTGGAAGATCTCTATTTAAAATGTATTGTGCAATTTAGAATAAAAAATAGACATGTCATAGTAGACCTGAAAATGATACAGAACTCAATATATTTTACATCATAAGCTTTTTGCATCATTCTTGCAAAGACTTTAAGTAATCTTTAGCCAAAATAACTGATTCAGACCACGTTGGTATAAAGAGAGATATGAAAAATGTCAGCTATGTTGACTGATAACATGGAAAATCAGAAAAGAACCATTTTTTAAAATTTATTTTTTCTTGCTGTTTAAATTAGAGAAAAAGGGAACAAAACACAAAAATACATTATGAAAAATATACATAAATGCTTAAAAATAAATGAAAAACAACAGAAAAAGTATATTTTACATTCAAAGTTACAACTCTTTATATATTATTTTTAATTATTAAATGATTTTGTATCTGCTTTTATTACTTTAGAAGTAACTCAAGGTGGCTAACATGTAATATTCCTTCCTTGCTTGTCCTGTTTTTCTCATAAAAACCCTGTGTGATGAGTTGACTGAGAAAATGATTGGCCCCAAGTCACCCAGCCAGTAAAACTAAAACTCATGGTCTCCTGTTTTCTAGCTTGATGCTTTTAATCGTTAGACCAAACTGGCTGTTGTGGTCTCAATTGTGGTTGTAAGTTGAGAACTATTTGTACATACACACTTTGGGTGCAGAACTACAAATTGTGATGTAAGGTCCCAAAATGTACTTGAGTCACCAGAGTGCCAAAGAGAGAGATCCAAGAAGAGGTTTGGAAAAAATATCACCTTTTGTTTGTACAAAGAAGAGCTGGGTAGACATTCCACAACATACAAAGAGCATGCAGTGAAAGGCCACACCTTGGGGAAGGTATGGCGTCCTTTTATACCTTCAGAGATACCAGCTTAGTACCCAATTCTGCCCCCCTGGCCACTGTCTTCCCTGTAGCCCTGCATTGACTGTGCAGCAAGGAAGGGGAGTGGGTGCTGGGTACTTAGCAACACCAAGATAACAAGAGTTAGATCACTGGTAGAAGCAAATGACACAGGTAATTCTAATTCTTACAGAAGCGAAATAGCAAGTTATTATTGTCACTGCGTTGTTTTGGTTTCGTGAGCTTCCACAGAAGATTCGAGAATAAATTGGACTGGTTATCAAGTTACCATAGTAACAAGATATGAGTGTCTTGTGATGTTTGATGTACTGCGCATGTGTGCAGGGGAGGAGTTTTACTTTTACTTTTCTTTCATTCTTTTCTTCTCAGAATGTACTGCTGTTTCTTTTGTTCCTAGTTATTTTGTAAATAAAGTATGCTGGCAACAGAAAAACACTATTCATTTCCTCTAATTTATAAAGCCGAATTTTTTTGCTTTGACATATGATAGCAGAGGATGGTTTATGCAGAATTTAAGGATGTTTTTTTTTTTGCCGGTTGTTTTGATAGTTAGATCACAATATTCTGAGGAATTTGTGATTAACTTTAATCAACTCTACAATGCCACGAAAGAAAGGAAAAACAAAGCGGAGAGCTTGGTCGGAGGGAGGTTTATTATCATTTTCTGAAATAACTAAGGAGGAGATAAGACACCACTGGCTACCGCTACTCATCTGGAGGAGGCTTTATCGGAGGACAAGAAAGCAGGTCTGTACCAAGTTTTATTTATGATGCATGCTATCAAACTCAGCCTGAGAAGTCAGAAGCCCAAGAATATGGAAAGCTTGGTGCTAAACCTAAAGTTATACAGACAACTGAGCATTTTTCATCCAAAGAGAAAGGTGAAATTTATTATCCTTCATTATGCAACAGATTGCAGTTTTTGAACACAGCCTACAGAAAGCTAAGGCCTGTGCCCTGTCTTTTCAGTCAGATAAGGGTGTGTGTCAGCCTTCAAGATTTTCTTCCTTTGCTTCTCTTCTTTTGCTTTGCATCTTTCGGCTGTCATAAGTAACGGGGAGGGAGAGGGCCAAGCTTATTAGGGGGAGGCGAGCTGGAGTTGTTAAGAAACGAAAGTGTATAAGTTGAGGGGGGTGAGAGTCTTGCTTAGGTTTCTATTCTATGCTATGCACAACTGCAAGTCTTTATCAAAATATGCCAAGATCAACGGACAAGAGGCCTCATCACCACCTGCAGTTGCCCACATGAAGTTATGCACCACTTTTAATTGGAGGAGCGAATTGAACTATTGGGGGTGGGAACGTTGCCATCAATTTGTATATGTGATTTACGCGCTCATTTTCTCAGATTCAGAATTCTTTTGAATTGAGTTGATACCACTTGATTTCCAGTAAAAGATATCTTTTCTATAACAAATGGAGTCTAAGTATTTCTTTCTTGGATTTTGAATGGAGCACCAGCTGATATTATTCTGAATCTGACTTTACCGGCCCACCCGGAGAAATACAAACTTTCTTCTGAGGGGGTTTGAAAACAATGTCTAATCCAGCCAGCAACCAAGAAGACCTGGGAGCGACTGGAGGACCAGACTCCCTGTTGATGGAGGAAGCAGGGGAGCCTGACTTCTTATCAAAACTAAGTCTTGGCGAAGACCCAGCTGCAAAGCCCAAATGGTCCCTGGGAGTCGGTTGGAAAGATCCTGAGGAAAGGCCCCCTCCAGGAGTGACCATGACCCGTCGGCGAGGAAGGGAAGAGCCATGGCAAGAGAAGGAAAGAAGAAATTTCTTACTAACACAAGCCATGCACCTTCTACATGAAGCTGTCGGAGAGGCTCACGCTGATCAAAGGTACGAGGGGGAAGAGGGAGAGGTAGCCCCAGGCAGAAGAACCAGAGCAGCCACCCCCATAAATCAACCTGGGCCGGCGCAACAGGCAACAGCAGCCCAGGGGCCCCCAGCTGGGGGAGTAATTGCCAGAAGGTGTAAAACTCCGAAGGTGCCTCCGCTGGAAGTAAAATATGGAGGGATCCCCAGGAGTTAGGATTTTTCTTAGCACAAGTTTGGAGCCACATGGAGGAATATGGGCAGGATTTTTCCTCAGAAGCAGCCAAAGTCAGATGTGTGACCAGGGCTCTGGAGGGAACTGCTGCAAAGTGGATGGTGACTTTGCATAATGATAATGCCCCTCAACTGTTGAATTATGACCAATTCATGACAGCATTGCATGCCAGGTTTGAAGATCCTCTAGCTGAGCTCAAGGCTAGAATTCGAATGAAAACCATAAATCAGGGGCGGAGATCAGTAGCCGATTACACCCAGGAATTTAAAGAGCTGGCGTGCCATATCCGAGGCTGGTCCCAGGGAGCCCTGATAGAAGCCTTTAAATATGGGCTGAATGAAGATCTTTATCAACGCTGTGTGGCCAGAAGAGACCCTGGTGAGCTACAGCAGTGGTATGTGCTGGCAGCAGAGGTGGAAATTGACCTGACCCAAAACAGATGCCGGGGGGGGTTTGGCTTGAGGAAGTCCCCTCCCACCAGCCCTCAAGAAGCCTTAAAACCTCAAAAAGGAGGACCAGCGGCAAAACCCAGGACCACTGCATGCTTCCGATGTGGGAAGGAGGGTCACCGGGCTGCAGACTGCCGTGCCAAGCTGGAACCAAAGGGGGCGCCAGGAGGAGGGAGAAAATCTGAGAAACCTCCAGCCAAGCCTCGTGAAACAGCGCTTAAAGTGGAGGAGGTTGTAGAGGTCGCCCCTCCCAAAGGAGAGGAGCTGGGAACTCCAACCTCTTCTGAAGAGAATGAATCTGAATCAGAAGACGACTCACTGGTAAGTCCAAACAAGGGCCCTATGACCATTCCAGTGAGATTAAGGGTACCCACGTCAGGAGCCGAAGGGGACATGTTGGCTTTGTTAGACTCTGGGTGCACAAGGTGCGTAATCAGTTCGGAGGTGGTAGAGAAGCTGGGCTTAAGGTTAAAGACTCTAAAAACGCCCATAGCTTTTTGCCAATTGGATGGATCGGTAGCCGGGGGTGGCCCTGCACACTTCATAACGGAACCAGTAGAGATGACAATGGGGAAGCATAAAGAGACTTTGTGTTTTATTGTGGCTCCTGGGATGGAGCGCCCCCTAATACTGGGTTTGCCCTGGCTCTGGAAATGGAACCCCCACGTTAATTGGAGGAGGGGATCATTACGCATATGTACAGACCAAACCCCAGAAGGGGAGGGGAAATCCCAATTGAGAACCAAGACTCCCACGGAGTTGGCTTCCACTGGCACTGAGATTCTGTAAGGGGAGGAGAAAATTCCAGAGGAATACTGGGACTTAAAAGAGGTGTTCAGTGAGAAGGCCTTGGATGAGCTCCCCCCACATCGCTCAACAGATTGTAGTATTGAACTTTTGCCAGGAGTAAAACTCCCAAAACCGAAACTGTACTCGATGACACCGTGGGAACTAGAAGAGCTGTGATTATTTATTGATAAAAATTCGGAATGTGGTTTCATCCAACCTGCTAGGCCCCGGGTGGTGGCTCCAGTATTGTTCCAGCAGAAGAAAGATGGCTCCTTACGCTTGGTAGTTGACTACCAAAATCTCAATGCAATTTCAGTGGAGAACGTGTACCCCCTCCCCCTGATGAAGGACATGTTGGCCCATCTGGCTAAAGGAAAATTTTTTTCGAAACTTGACCTGAGAGAAGCATACTACCGAGTCCGAATTAAAGAAGGGGATGAATGGAAGACTGCTTTTAACTGTCCGATGGATTGTTTCCAATTCAACATCCTGCCATTTGGCCTACAGGGGGCGCCTGCAGTATTCATGCAGATGATAAATCAAGTATTGCAGGAACATTTATACAAAGGAGTGTTAGTTTATCTTGATGATATTCTTATCTACACGGAGACTCGTGATGAGCATGTAAAACTAGTGCGGTCAGTCCTGGAAAAGCTTTGAGCGGCTCAATTGTTTGCCAAACTGTCCAAATGTGAATTTCACCAGGAAAAAGTTGACTATTTAGGCTATCGCATATCACCTGACGGCATAGAAATGGAACCGGGGAAGGTGCGTGCTGTCTTGGAATGGGCCCCTCCCCGTACCAGGAAACAACTGCAAAGTTTCTTGGGGTTTGCCAACTTTTACCGCCAATTTATTCCTGCATTTGCGAAGATCGCAATGCCTATCACAAATCTCCTTAAAACCAAAGGGGAGGTGAAACCAAAGCTTAGTAAACCACTGGAGTAGTCCATGGAGTGTCAAGCTGCTTTTGAAAAACTGAAACGTCTGTTTGCTGCCGAACTAGTATTCAAGCACCCAGACATGGATGTTCCTTTTGTAATCCAAGCTGATGCGAGTGACGTAGCCGTCGGAGTGGTGTAACTACAAGTAAACGAGACGGGGTGTCTGCAACCATGTGCATATACCTCCTGTAAACTAACTGAAACCGAGAGAAGATGGGCCATCTGGGAAAAAGAAGCTTTTGCAGTTCAATGGGCTCTATTAACCTGGAGGCATTTCCTAGAAGGAGCCAAACACCCTTTTGAGGTGTGGACAGATCATAAAAATTTGGAGGCTCTGAAAACGCCTCGGAAACTGTCTCCCAAGCAAGTTCGCTGGGCGCAGCACTTTAAATGTTTTAATTTTTCATTAAAGTACATTCCTGGGGGAAAGAACTTCATGGCAGATGCTTTGTCTAGATTACCTCAGTATAATAGTGCTCACCAAGAAGTGGTACAGCCTATTATCCCAACCAAACAGTTGGCAGCTCCAATGGTTACCAGAACCCAGAAGAAAAAGGAAATTGATTTGTCAAACTATTTATTTGCACAATTAAAAGAAGCTGTAAAACTTGATGATTGGTTCCTAACCCACTCAAATGATTGTACAATTAGAGATGGATTGGCCTGGGTGGGGGCTGAATTATATGTACTGACAAAGCTGAGAAACCAAATTTTACATCAAGCTCATGATTCTAAAGCTACTGAACATTTTGGATTTGTGAAGACCCTACACTTGGTGAAAAGGCAATTTTGGTGGCCCACGTTGAAAAAGGACATTGAGACTTGTGTTGCTAGCTGCCCTGTCTGTGCCTCGGCCAAGCGGCCGCCTGGTAAACCAGCAGGCTTATTGCAGAATGTGGCTAGACCAACTGCTCCATGGAAGGAAATCTCCATGGATTTTATAGTGGAATTACCTGACAGTAAATGAGAGAGATGTTAGAACTCCCAAGCTCGTGAAGGCATTTCGCACTAAGTATCCTGATAAACCCTGAACCTTAATGCTGCTGTTACATGTTCTATAATCTTCTGTTATTTTTTTTTAGGACTAACGTCTCTTTTGCAGGAGGGCCGAATGTCAGCCTTCAAGATTTTCTTCCTTTGCTTCTCTTCTTTTGCTTTGCATCTTTCGGCTGTCATAAGTAACGGGGGGAGGGAGAGGGCCATGCTTATTATGGGAAGTGAGCTGGAATTGTTAAGAAACGAAACTGTATAAGTTGAGGGGGGGGAGAACTATTGGAGGTGGGAACGTTGCCATTACTTTGTATATGTGATTTACGCGCTCATTTTCTCAGATGCAGAATTCTTTTGTTGCTACCACTTGATTTCCAGTAAAAGATATCTTTTCTCTAACAAATGGAGTCTAAGTATTTCTTTCTTGGGTTTTGAATGGAGCACCAGCTGACAGTGTGGTTGCAGATCCTGAGTCCTCCATCTTGCTTTCTTCATTGAAGTCAAGGGTCCACCCACAAATTGGTCACAAGGGAGTGGTGTCAGACCAATCAGAGCAGAGAGCTATGCCTACATCACAGCTACCTCGTGATATGTCTCATGATGCTGACTTAGGTGAAAAAGCAAGAGCTTCTGCCATTTCTAATGTTGTAGCACCATCTGCTGGCGATTTGCGTGAAACACATGAACATTTACAAAATTTACAAAGAGCTTTTACAAAGATGTCAATGAATCAGTCTGCTGTACAGATGTCTCCAGCAAGCCAGCCAGTGCCAGCACCTGTGCCAGCTCCAGCGCCTCCTGGTGTCCAAGCAAGCATTGATCCACCAGCGCAAGTTATTATTAACTCATTGAATCATGAATGGAAAGATGCCATTTCAAAAGTTAATCAAGTGCCTATTGCTCAGCGCACAGTTGATCACATATGCAGAATTTTAACAGAAGAAGCATTCATGCACGCCACGCCACATTTGAGAGGATCATCTGCATTGAGAGCTCCAGCAACAAGGCGCAATTTCCGAGGAAAGGCCTTCATTCCAAGGATGCCAAGATGCTACATCTGTGGTCATCTGGGACATATTGTCCGTGATTATATCCGTGACATATTGTCCCAACGATCTCCAGCACCTGTCACGTACCAGCCCCGAGGAACAGATTCCATAAGCAAGGGCAGAGGTGAAAGACAAGGTCATCGTGATTCCAGGCGTGATCTACAAGCTCCACACATCACATTGGCATTAACCAACGAAGGAAGTCCGGATTATGATAGAAGACATCTCTGGACTTTGGACAGTGGAGCAGCAGTGCATGTTACCTACAGAACAGATCTTTTCACAGAGATGCACGAGCCTGAACCTGACACGTGTGAACTGTACACTTTTTCCAATAATACTGTTCAGATCAAGGGAAAAGGAACTGTTTATATTGAAGAGCTAGATGCATTTATTCCTGATGTTTATTATATTCCAACAGCAACCAGCAGTTTGCTTAGTCAGAGTCATTTGTTGAGAGTATCCAAGTACCAGGTTCACCATTTTGAGAAAGCAAGTTATGTGATGAAAGAAGGTAATATTGTTGCTGAAACCATTTTAATTGGTGGTGTTTATTATCTAAAGCCAAAGTCTACCTTGCAAGCACAGGCAAGTATACATTGTCCAATAAGTGGGAGCACAGGTCCAGAGAGAGATGTTCCAAAGAGATCCTGTTGCTATCTCAAAGGTTCCTAGAACCAACAAAAGTCAGAAACAGGTTGCTCAAAGCAAGCCTAAGGTTCCTAATAAGAATGTTGAAAATTCACTAACAGGTAAACTTTTGCATTCCAGGTGTATCCATAAGTGGCACAAAAGATTGGGGCACGCCAGTTTTCGTGTTCTTAGCAAGATGCCAGAATTCGTAAAAGGTTTGGATCTGAAAGGGTGTAAGGTGTTTTTGGATTGTGCTGTCTGCAAGAAAGCCAAATCCAAGGCAGCAGCCGTTCCAAAACGCGCTACACGCCTGTCAACACGCATTTTTGATTTGGTACATACTGACATAGTAAATCCATTTGCACCAACACTTGGTGGTAGAAAATATTTCTTAACAATTGTTGACAATTATTCTAGGTATGCATTTGTGTTTCCTATGAAGGAAAAATCAGAGACCTTTCAGATCCTTCAAGACTTTGCAACTTATGTCAACATTCAACATGGTGTTCGCATTGCCAGAATTCAAAGTGATCGCGGTGCTGAATTCATGTCCCAGCGTTTTCAGGACTGGATGCGTAAGAATGGAATTCTGCACCAGACCTCAGCTCCTTACGTTCCTGCAGAAAATGGAGTGGCGGAACGCAGAAATGGAGTACTGCAAACCATGATGCGTTGGTTCTTAGAAGACGCTAATCTGAGTTTCCCATACTGGGGTGAAGCAATCAAATATGCAAACTACATCATTAATCGTATCTGGAGCAGTGTAATAAATCAGACACCTTTCTTCATGTTATATGGATATAAACCCGACTTGAAAAATATCCATATTTTTGGTTCCTACGCTATGGTGAATATTCCCTTAGCTCAAAGGAAGAAAGGAGGTCCAGCAGCAAAAAGACTGAGATTCATGGGTATTGATGACAATTCCAGATGCAGCAAGTTCATTGACTCCAGAAATGTAATAGTGATTTCTCAATCGTTTGATTTTGAAGATGCTGACTGGTCCAGGATTCACTCCAATGATCCTGGTGTTTATTTTCCTAGAGATGATGTTACGCAGCCTGATGATCGAGATTATCAGGCGGATGTTCCATCAACTATTTCTTCTCAACCAGAGGTTCCATCTTCGCAAGCCGTTAATGCTGAGGCTAGCGACGACGAAGAAGACGAGGACAAAATGGAAGTAGAATGGACCGTAGTTCCGAGACGTTCCGAGAGGGTCAATAAGGGGATCCCTCCGCAGCCATTTTCATGGCAATTGACAAAAGCACCCTTACCTTGGCATGAGGCGATGCAGGCTGAAATGGATAATCTAAAGCAACTCAAGGTGTTTATGCCTGCAATTCCTCCTGGATGAAGAAAGTGACGTCAAAGGTCCTCCAGGGTTCCGGAAGCAAGAAGGGGATACCTGGCTGTTAAACAAAAGTCTTTATGGTCTGAAACAGTCTGGTTTAATGTGGTATTTATGTCTTACTGACAAACTAAATTTAATGGGTTTTATTAAATCCGAAAATGATGAACGTGTGTTCACAAAAAGATCTGGGAATGCATATGAGATAGTTCTTGTTTATGTTGATGATATTGTTTACATTGGTCCAAATAAGCGTATGAGTGCTAAATCCGTGCAGAAATGTTTTATATTTAAATTTTTAGGTTACATCAACAAACCACTTGCAGCTGCTCAGCATGAATACCTGCGTGAGAAGATGTGCCTTACCTGATGTTCGCTCATCAGACAAAGAAGGGGGTGTCACTGCGTTGTTTTGGTTTGTCTGGTGAGCTTCCACAGAAGATTCCAGAATAAGCTGGACTGGTTATCAAGTTTCCATAATAACAAGATATGAGTGTCTTGTGATGTTTGATGTACTGCGCATGTGTGCAGGGGAGGAGTTTTACTTTTACTTTTCTTTCATTTCAGAATGTACTGCTGTTTCTTTTGTTCCTAGTTATTTTGTAAATAAAGTATGCTGGCAACAGAAAAACACTATTCCTTTCCTCTAATTTATAAAGCTGAATTTTTTCGCTTTGACAATTACCTCCCACTAATTCTACCTATTCTACTATTATGTCCCTTCAGTAAGAATACAGAGTGGTTTGCCCTACCTCTTTTCTGCAACTCCTGCTGTTCTACTCCCCAATTAGGTTGTTAAAATTAGGATTTTAGAGAGTCCAACTACATGACATTAAAATGGCAAATGTTCATGTTTCAGGTGTTATACGTATAAGTTGGGGGGGATGGGAGAAGGAGAAAGTAGAACATTGAAGTTCCAAATCTGCAGTTGCTATGACAACTAGAAGCATGGTTTTTCATAACTTGAATAGCCACATATCCTCTATAGTAATAAATCTTCTGCTTGGAAGTCCAGTGTCAAATACTATACAAGAAAACAGGGGACTCTGGTTGTTGCTTAGTAGCACCTATCCGTACCAAATTAGCAGGCAAACAAGCTGTGGTAACTTTATCTGCATGAGACAGGCTGCGTTGCTCTATTTTTTTCGAGTCTGCATATTAATGTATGAAAATATCACATCATGCAATTCGTGTCTTTTTTGCAACTCCTTCTGCCGTCCAACCATGTGGGTTGCAGCTCCCCTCTTTTGTGACCTGGTTATGGTTGAAATGTAGGTAAATGGTTCCTCATCGAAGCCCGTATAGCCGCTACCATTCTCTCTACCTGGGCACAAGATGGAGGGAAAAGTAAATCAGTGGCTGGTTCTTTTTCAGCAAAGTTGGAAAATACGCCGCTTTCTGCCTTTCAATCTCGCTACTGTTACGAAGGCCAGTATACAACCTCGGAGGAAAGAGATATCTGTGTGATGCAAACATGGAAAAGATGCAAGACGGAACTGCTCCTAGGTGGCCGTGCGCAAAGCCGGAGCAACTAAGTTGCGACTGTCATGAACGCTGCAAAGACCGGGCTGCGAGTGGTTCTGGAATTCGCGCAAAACTATTCCCGGAATCCCTGGGCGGGGGCGGAGCAAAGTTGCACTGCGCTTCTTCGGTGGGCTGTGCTTGGAGAGCGGGAAGTGATCTCAGGCGCAGAGGAAATCCCGCCTGCCCGCGCCCGGCCTGTGTGTTGTGCTCTCCGTGTTGGCGACGCCGAGAGAGAGATCGGCGAGGCGCTTCTCCGGGGGTGGCGGAGGGGCCGGCTGCGTCTGCGAGGGAGACATGTCGGATCAGGTGGGAGGTTCGCGCTGGGCAGGAAGCAGCTCGCAGTCGGCCGCCCCAACCGCCCCGCTGAAAGGCGCCCGGGCATCCCGCAGGCGGCCACAACAACCCGAGTCCCGTCGGCCGGAGGGGCTTACAGGCATGGCAAACCGCCCCCTGCCCCCGGCGAACCTAGGCCGGCTTGGCCCCCGGCCTGCCTCTCCACATCCGTTTCGTGCCCCGGGTTTAGCCTTCCTAACGTGCTTCTGGGCCATGAAATAGAATCGCCCCGAACCCCTGAAATGCCCTCGCGGTAGAGCGGAGGAGACAGATCGGAGTTGGCTCCTGTGGAGGAAACCCATTGGGAGAAATAACAAAAAGGCCAAAGTTTCTATTTGGGCTCCTTTTTGTTTCTGTTCCCCCTCCACGATCCAGCTTCTCGTTGATGCGGCTTTCATTCCAGTCTGACTTCCAGAAAAGGGAGCGAAATTTCTTCTTTAGAAATGACCACGATGATCGTAAATGAACCATTGTTTTGAGATGTTCTGCAAGACTGCTGCTTGCACCGGGAACACCAAGACTTGTTCACACGACCTGACATTTCCTGTTTGGCTTGCCTGAAGCATGTTTTGGCAGGATAGCCGTTTTTTAATTGCATAAGCTTTGACATTATTTGAACAAAAATCACATTGTAATAAAGATACGGTAGCATAGCCTTTTTGTTGCATTTTTATGGCATACTGTAGGAGAAATCCATGCGGTGGCCAGACGAGTAAAAATAGAAAGGCTCTCTTTAGCCATTAATTCAAACTGAATTTGTTCAGCAAATTAAATATAATGGGCGAGTTTTATCATTATAGTATCTTAATCATAGCATTAACTTATATCTTATTGATATGAGTCTTTGCTTCATGGGAGTGTGAGCAGCAATTTACACAAGGTTGCTTTCATTTTCACTTCCATGCAATTAATCCATATCGTGAATTATTTTGAGAACAATATAGTGACGACAATTGACTTGTTTCAGAAATAGTAATTGGAAAGTGTTAAATGTAGTAGTGCAAACTTCCAGTCTCCTTCCAAGCAAATAGAGATTCAGCTTGGACACAGGGCTCATTCATATAATGCTATCATAAAGTGTTATATTTGAGCAGTTTGACTGTTTTATGAATTTGCATAAGGAATCCCTATTTTTTAAAGTGGGGAAGAAATTGGGCTGTTAACTTTTTCTTAAAAAATTTTTTCTAAATATTTCAGCCAGTGATATTATAACCTAGTGCCACGTCAGTCGGTAATCCTGCAACTTCAGATTTTCTTCAGTATCAAAAGAAAATAGTACTGATTTATGTATGTGATGTTGCTTGTTTTTATTATTTTTTTCTGGTTTGTATAACTTAATTTACATTCAAAGTCAGAGAGAAAGATACTAAATACTATCCTCGCATGTTTTCTACTAAGAACTAGAAATGTGGGAGGGACAGGGCTTCAAACCACTAAATACTGAAGAACCTCTAAAATCAGTTAAGAACTAACTGATCTATTTGTGATTTCATTGAAGTATTTCATGGAATTGTTTTTACAGTTAGAATTTAAAAGTTTCAGAATATATACTAAATAGGAATGAAACTGAATCAGTAAGAAGATAATTAAAAGCAATGCAAATAAATAGCCTGTTGTGGTACTTTTTGAGCTATATAAAATTGAAACTTGGAGGCCTAACTCTCCACTTCAGAGAAGCATAAGTAAGGGGATTTACATTTAATTAGGCACTACCAATAGTTTTTTCAGTGAATAGGTAGACTAGGTTCATTTTATGTATTTACTGTATCTTTAGGCAGTTGTACATTCTGTCTGCATATAGATTGTGACTAACAGAATCCTCTTATTCACTATTAATAAATAATAATAAATAAATAAAATAAATTAATTGCAAAATAAGCTGTAATTTAACTATGTTTTGAAGTAAAGAAAGGCTAGGCTTCTTTATTGCTAGCTATGTTTTATCTTGTGATTTGAGAAAGGAGCAAGTACAAGTAGTCCTTCACTTACAACCACAATTGAGCCCAAAGTTTCTGTTGCTAAGCAAGGCAGTTGTTAAGCAATTTGTACCTCATTTTATTACCTTTTTTGCCATACTTGTTAAGCAAATCACTCCACTTGTTAAGTGAATCATGTGGTCATTAAGTGAACCTGACCTCCCCCACTGGCTTTGCTTGTGGAAGCTGGCTGGGAAGGTTACCAATGGTGATCACATGATCCCAGGTCAGTGCATCTGTCATAAATACATGCCAGTTGTCAAACACCTAAATTCTGATCACATGACCATGATGCTGCAACGGTTGTAGGTATTGACAGCTGGTCATAGGTCACTTTGATCTCAACTTACAACAGTTCATTGAGTGACTGTTTAAAGTTACTACAGCACTGAAAACAGAGACTTATGACCATTTTTCACACGACTGCTGCAGCAACCCCATGGTCACATGATCAAAATTCAGATGCTTAGCAATTGGTTCATATTTATGACAGTTACACTGTTCTGAGGTCATGTGATCACCTTTGTCATCTTCTGACAAGCAAAATCAATGGGAAGCCAGATTCACTTAACAACTGTGTTACTAACTTAACTATAGTGATTCACTAACAACTCTGGCAATTTTGTGAAATGGGACAATATTCATTTAACAACTGTCTCACTTAGCAACAGAAATTTTGGGCTCAATTGTGGTTGTAAGTCAAGGACTACCTGTAATCATTTCTTAGATTTTGCAGATTGGACCAAGCACCCAGACAATTATAATTTTGCTTATTGAGAGTATTTGATTTTCAATTATTTTTCCTCTCAGTTTCCTAACTACATTTTTATCATATAAAAATTAAAATTGGAATTTAGAGCCTTTTTTGAAGCTCTTAATTGATGCTTTATTAAAAAAAATATAGTCAACCATAAAATAAATGAAATCAGAACTCTAAAAATTGGGAATAATTTAGTATTTATAGCATCTTAGTTACAACTTTAACAGATGCATTATGTTTTTATTAATGTATCTAGTCATGTTGAGTTTATTTTATGTTCTTTTTCTCCCTCTAATCTTGTCTGAGGACAAAAGAGCTAGAAGAAATTCCAAAAAAAACCTTATTATGAACAAATTTACTCTTAATATGCAAAAAAGAGAAGCATGAAAAGAATATTCTCATAGTTACCATTTTTGTCTCTCTATATGTTTCATTTTTTATTACAGGAAGCCAAACCTTCAGCAGAGGATTTGGGTGATAAAAAAGAGGGAGAATACATTAAACTTAAGGTCATTGGGCAGGTGAGTTCTAATCTATTCTAGTTAACATTTATCCTTCCTAATTTTACAAGTGTAACCATATACATAGGTAGAATTATACAGTATATCAGTTCTTTTTCTTTTTAATATTTTCCTGCAAGTATAGGATCTGCCTTTCTTATCTGCTAAAATATATTTAATGTAGTACTGTATATATGTAGACTAGTAAATGATGTTTGTATTTTGTAAACCCAAGTATTTTTTGCATAAGAGGACTCTAAAAATTTCATAAGTCCTATCATAATCAGGAGGCGGATTTTGTATTAAATTTGAGCTTCCTGTTTTTATACAAGTTGTAAATTCTAGAAGCCAAAATAGATGTTGTCATTCTTCTATGCATGCATCTAAAATAAACAAGCTGAAAATAAACAAGATATAAAATAAAAATAATCAAAACAAAAATAAACAATAAGAATCAATGTGTTATGAGTGTTTCTGTTTTAAAGTCACAAAATTGTAATTGTTCCCTATAATAGAACATTCAAAACATTTTAAGCTTCGTTGCAAATTCGGAACAAAATGTTATTGTGTCCCTCATAATTTGTTTTATTTTTAACGTAGTTTTTACAATGGAAGATTTCAATATGAATTCAGTGGTAATAAAGAATCTGACAGCAAAAATCTTATTACATTTACTTACCAATTCTATACTAAGTTATACTAAGTTACTTATTTACACTTTACCTACAGAAAAGTTGAGTTTATTAAAATATTTTTATTAATAAGAACAATTCTTATTGCAGTCTCTTTTTTATGTCTAAAATACTTCTTGTTGATCACTGAACACGTGCTTAAAAGGATTTTTATTCCTAACCCTATTGCAAGCTGATGGCACTAGGGATGTAATCTCTTTTATTGGCTAAAATAGGATTCTTTAAGAAAAAATCGAATAAAATGTTAATCCATCAACTTCTGAAATAAATCTCTTGTATGTGAAAGAATTTAAGAAAGAGCAATTTGTGAGATGTAAGAAAGCGTGAAACTCAAGTGTGGAATGACACAATTTGTTATATCTCAAGCATATGATCATACTTAAAGAAAAAAGTATCAGATCCAAACGCAAAACATTTTTCATATCTATAAGTGCTGTTTTAATACTATTTACCAGTAGAATTATTATATTTTGTGTTCAATTTGCAGGACAGCAGTGAAATTCACTTCAAGGTGAAAATGACAACGCATCTAAAGAAACTTAAAGAATCATATTGTCAGAGACAGGTTTGTAACTCGAAGTTTTCCTTGCTCACATGATGTCAAATACAAGAAGTTCAGTTTTTATGTTCCTGTGCACCTGATTAAATGTATTACTGCATAAAATTAAAATAAACAAATGGATGGTAGACAGTAATGAATATCTGGATTTTTGTTCCATCAGTTAAAATTGACTCCATTTCTCTTTGTTTAGGGAGTTCCAATGAATTCACTCAGGTTCCTCTTTGAGGGTCAGAGAATTACTGATAATCATACTCCAAAAGAGGTAAGTATTCTTGGAGATCAGTTCCTAATACTGTTTGTAGTTATGTCAGTATTGTATAGCTTTTTGGCAATAGCTATTCGAAATAATTAATTGACCTAAAGTAAGCAAACAATCCAATCCTGGTTACTTAAGAGTAGAAATGAATTTATTTAACAAAGTGAATTTCCATTTTAAATTATATTGCTGAAATGAACAAGTTTGAGGAAACCTGGAGTGGTAATTTGCTTTGAAGAATTGTCATCACTTTTCAGTTATTGTAATACAAAACAAAATTCTGGATATTTATTATTTGTAAATATATTTTGTACCAGACTCTTAATTGATACATATTAAGGTTCTAGAAAAACTAAATTAGATTCTGGATGTCTCCTATCATGTAAATGTACTCAACAGTTTGTATTACCCAACAATATTCAAGACATTTTTCTTGAAAAGCAACCCCTACTTCCCATATGTCCAAATGTGAACTATGCTGTAACATCTTCATGTTTGACAAGGTTCTCCAGAATTGTTCAAAAAATTTGACTGGATAGTATTAACCTATCAAACTTATATTTTAATTTTCTGGAAAAGAAAAAAAAATTGATACAGATTATCTGATCTTAAAAAATTCTGAAAGCTCCCTTGGTATAAAGTTTTAGATACCTATTGTTCATGTATTTCCTTGGGTACATAGTTTATCTAGTCATTTTTCACCTATAGGTATATTAGAACATAGAATGGTGAATAAATTTTGATCAAAATTACAGAAACAAACATTGCCTGAAAGGCCACATTCTGAAGGTTAAATTGTGGCTCTAAAATTGTGCTGTATGACCCAAATGGATTCAAATAAATAAAAATTATATCCCATTATATTACAGAACTTATTTTCAAGTAGCTTAGTTAAAATCTTTAAGTATTTATATAGTTCTGTTTGAATTGTAAATTAAAGCTTGTATGTGTAATTGATGTTTTGCTTATACAAGACAGAATAAAATACATCACTTTCCAGAAAATGAAAGATATTTTAAAGATAGGGTGCTATTAAGAAGCCTTTCCTGCAGGTGCAGTCCATGTGATTATTACTATTATTATTATTACTATTATTATTGGGGGCACCGTTTTGCGGTGGTTCTCCTTCTTCCTCTCGGACCACTCGCAATTTGTGTTGACGGGGGGGGAGAGGTCCACCCCTAGGCCCCTCATTTGTGGGGTGCCTCAGGGGTCGGTCCTCTCCCCTCTTCTGTTCAACATTTATGTGAAGCCGCTGGGAGAGATCATCCGTGGTTTGGGGTGAAATGTCATTTCTATGCTGGCGACACTCAGCTCTACATCTCCACCCCAAACCACCCCAACAATGCTGTGGAGGTCATGGCCCGTTGCCTGGAGGCTATGCGGAACTGGATGGGCGGGAACAGGCTTCGACTCAACCCTTCCAAGACTGAGTGGCTGTGGTTTTCGGCGGCCCGATATAGTCAGCTGACTCCGTCGCTGGCTATTGGGGATGAGATCTTGACCCCCACAGAAAGGGCTCGCAATCTTGGTGTCCTCCTGGATGTACGGCTGTCTTTGTAAGATCACATCACAGACGTCTCCAGGGGGGCTTTTTATCAGATTCGCCTGATATGCCAGATGCGGCCCTTTCTTGATCGAGACGCCTTACTCACAGTCACCCATGCCCTGGTCACCTCCCACCTGGACTACTGTAATGCCCTCTACATGGGGCTCCCTGCGGGGAGCACCCGGAGGCTCCAACTGGTACAAAATGTGGCCGCGCGGGTGGTTATGGGGGCGTCGAGATACTCCCATGTGACGCCTCCTGCGCTAGCTGCATTGGTTGCCGGTGGCCTTCCGGGTTCGCTTTAAAGTATTGGTTTTGATCTTTAAAGCGCTCCATGGCATCGGACCAGGATACTTACAAGACCGCATTCTGCCAGTAGTCTCCCACCAACTTATGCGCTCCCACAGAGAGGGTCTCCTTCGGGTCCCGACGCCATCTATGTGTCGCCTGGTGAACCCGAGGAATAGGGCCTTCTCTGTGGGGGCACCCGCCCTTTGGAACGGGCTGCCCCCGGGGCTACGAACAACCACTGACCTGAGGGCATTCAGACGTGACCTGAAAACCTGGCTCTTTGAGCAGGCCGGCCTGAGCTGACTCAAATGGGATTTTAAATAAGGGGTTTTAGATTTGCTTGGTTGGGGTATGAAAGTTTTAACTTATTTTAATTGGGGGTTTTAAATTTTTATTTGGGCAGCCCATAATTTAATTCTTTTTTAATCGTATCTATATCTGTATTTTATCTGTATTTTAGTTGTCTGTTCACCGCCCTGAGTCCTTCGGGAGAAGGGCGGTATATAAAATTACGAAATAAATAAATAAAAATAAATAAAACTATGACAGTTCTGTTTGATCTCTTGTAAAGAGCTTTTAAAAGTTCGTCCTTGATTTTTTAAAATATATTTTCTAAAAACTGAACAGTTTTAAATGTTATCTGAATTAAGTAATACAGTAGAGTAACATTTGCATTTTATAAACTGATTTTCAAAATTTATCCATTAAATTGGTATGTGCTGGTTCATCTTTCGGGGGAGAAATCCTTCTCCAGGAGTTAGGGAAACAAATTAAGGAGAAATGCATTGGTCTTTAAAAATTGGAAGGCAGGGTGCATGAAAATCTGCTTTATCTGCTTTCTTTCATATTTGGAATTTTGGATTCAACCTGTGTTCCTCTAAAATATAAGTAAAATTGGTATCACAATATAATTTGGATTATTTTATTAGATAATATAATTCAATTTTGGGGATTCAAGTATATATGAACAATATACATTGCTTCCTAGTTGACAGTGCATAGCCAACTTTAGTGATTTAATCTACTAAGGAGGCTCAAACCTGACTAGTACGTGATAGAGAAATCTTCAGAAAATGTACAGCTATAGGCAAGACAGGACAGTTAAAAAACTTCCTAGAAGATGGCAGTGGCAAACCATTTTATTGCTATGAAAACCATGAAGTTCCCAAGAAATTGTAACTTATTAAATGTTTTTTCAGCATTTCCATCAATTAGAGAAGAACTTCCAGTTCCAATTACTGTCAAGTGAGGACCACTTGTATACATAAGAACTGATAATACTAAAAAACCTGACAAGATAATAAAACGTAGCTGCTGTTCCTGGAGTTACCACCCTGCATCTTTCCTACATTATCCACAAAGCTCATGAGAACGGCCTTTTATTTTATTCTATAATCATTTCTTTATTAAATGTATTTGCCATCCATCTCAGGTGTATGATTCTAGGTGACTTAAGAATGTTTTAAAAAGGAAATGATTACCCAAGCTCTGCAAAATATTTATAATATCTACATTTATTTATTTATTTAAAATTTTACATGATCATCCATCTTAACTATAACTATACTATCATTAAACAGCACTGTATTTCACAGAAGTCATGAACTTCTTATTCTCTTATGCATGGAGAAAGTGAAACATCATTCTATAGTTTATATAAACAGTTTGATATCTTACTCTATCTTACTATAGTGCAGAAGACATAACCAAAGAGTAATTTATCAATATGTATGGAATTATTTTAATTTAAAATTAGGGGTTAAACCATGCTTTATGGTATAAGATATTTAATGAATGTGTATTGTGGCATACTTATTTTTTTAAATAAAATTTTAGTAAACCCGATACTTGCTGAGAATCTCTTTATATATGCACTATTTACTTATTTGTTAACTCTGCTGCTAGTTTCTTCTGCAGAAAATCCATGGAACCAATGTGCATGGTGAGCATCCAATATGGCTGTATATTTTGAATTTTTAAAAATAAAATTGTGGTTCTTATTTTACAGCTTGGAATGGAAGAAGAAGATGTGATTGAGGTTTATCAGGAACAGACAGGAGGCCATTCAACAATTTAGAATGTTTGTTTTTTTCCCCTTCCCATTTATCCTTTTTTATTTTTAAATAATAGTTCTTTTGTAATGTGGTATATAACACTGAATTAAAACCAACACCACATTCCTATGTTTTAAATATTATTTCCAGTTGTCTGTTTTGAATTATTGTGCTCATTATACACTGTCATTGTGTCAGACTTTTGTGATCCTACTGCAGTTGTACTTCCCAATTTTTCCAATTTCCTCTTTAGAAAAGTAACTGTCTACACATGCAGTTACATGTTGGCAAGGGTCAAGTGTCCAAGCCTTGACTATTTGGCAGTGGGCAGAGTTTTCTACTATTCACATTGGCCTGAAATTTAGGTGTGTGACTTTTATTTGTGGATTTTAAGAGAAGATATGGAAACTTTTTGAAATATAAACAGAAGGATTGTGTCCTAATATTAAGAGTTTTCTGTAGATTTTACTGGGAAGTATCCAAATACTGATGGCAAAAATGTAGTTTCTTTATGGTAATATTATCTCTGAAATGGCTTCACTGGAAATAACATGGAAATTGTTTGGGGTTTTCTCAACAGAAGATCCTAGGAAAGTTTTAATTAATGTACATCTTCATGCAACAAGAGTTATGATTTTTATGTTGTACCTGTTTGCCTGGAATGTGGTTTTACAATGGACATAGATTGTATTGGCTTCCCTTTAAATAAATAAGAGGAAACAAATTCATAAACCTCTGCATTTTCTTTTAAGACTTAAATTTGGAAGATTATTTGAAAAACTAGTGAAGAATATTTAAAGATAATTTGTTATTGATGCTGGAGGATGTTACACAGGAAAAAAATTGATTCACCTTTGAGAATTAGCACTTTCCTGCTACTTGCTCTCAGTGTATAAGTAGAAATCAAGAATTTATCTTTCACTGGGAGTTATATTTTGTAACGTGTAGCTCTGGAACTCTGAAAATTAAAATTCAAGTAATAAATATGGAAAAAATGAAAATGCTATCTAAACATCTTCATTGGTGTTTAAAAAACAGGGATGTACCAATTCTTCAGTTTCAGAGAATCACAGAAAATATTGGGACTCAAATTAGATATGAATAACAATAAATGTATTGATTTCAATACAAGTTAACACTATTTTGTAATCTATATTGGAAAACCTAGGTACTTTGCAGAGTTACATGCATCCCATATGCGTGCACTATTAGTGTGATAAAGATTAGAAACACTGAAAAAGCATTGATCTAGATCAGTATCCTCACTTCTTAGAATTCAAAAGTTTTGACTTCAGTAGGTTCAGGATTGAAGACCTGGCATTAAATCCTGTTTGTATAGAGAAATAAACTAGTTCATTTTTCAGACAGCTCCCATTGGCAATCTTAGAGTGTAAGTACCCCTGAAAATAAGTTAAATTTCTGGAAATAAATTATTCATGTTTGGAAGTTATGTGAAATAGTGTTCTGGAATGAGGCCTGATCAACAAAACTTTTTTTTCCTAAGTGATTTTTTTCCCCTAAGTCTAATTCAAAATGTTCTATCTTATCTCTTTTAGCTAATTGCAGAATTGTCATAGAAAACCTGTCAATGCTAGAAAGATTCTTTAGCTCAGGCTTGCAATATTGATGGCAGGACTAGAAACACTGCTCTACCTCGGGTTTATTTTCATTGCCAGGGGAATGGGAAAGGTCAGAAATTAAGACTGCGGTATTCTTAAGCATTCTTTAACAAACCATTTAATTGTATTTAATTTTCAGGCACTTAACTGTAAAGTGTTAAATGGATCTTCTCCAATGCTTGTAGTTTCCATGTCCCACTTCTGATGCCTTTTTTGTACGCATGCCAAACTTTTTTTAAAAATTAAAACTTGTTTTCAAAAATCAAAATCTGGGCTTAAGTGTTATCCATATCTTTAGCATTAAATATTTGAATGAAGTCAGCAGGAAGGATTTGTAATGTGATCCTTGTAACATGATTATTTGCCCTTTACATTGATGTTTCTCCTAGAGGACAGGCAGTAGTTTGCAAGAGAAAAATCTACAATAAAACCCATAGTTATTAAAGATTAAACACTTAAAAATAAGACTCATTTAAGAAAAATAAATAATAGCATAATTAGTCTGAAAGAAAATTTGGGAGCCAGCTGAATTTGCTTTAGAAGAACTTGAACAGCTAAGAATTACTTACACCTGAGCAGTACTTTACACCAGACCAATTTCTAGGATCATAAAAATTCATTCACAGTGAAAACATAAAACACTGCAGAAATGAGAGTATGAATAATGTTCTTAGGCTGTCTCTTAAATAGAAATTCCAAGGCCCTATTTCTGAAGACCACCTTACTATTTCAAACATGTTATTCATCAGGAAGGTCTATATTTCTATTTTACAAAACAAAAATATAGTTCATGTCTTAATCTCGAGATTTATAACCTAAAAGACAGTCTCTTATACCTTAGGATTTTTCAAAGGAAAGAGCCTACTTTGTAGCCTAAACATGAAATAGCTAGAAGGGTAGAGAAAAAATAATTTAACAAGTTTAGAGATGAAACTGCATAGGAACCAATCAAAAGCGGGACTCACAGATGGCATTTACTATCACCCATCAAGCTAGCTTGACTCTGGTTGGGGTCAGTACTAAAGGAAACATGGCATGTTTGCAATAACAGCAAATAGATTATATTTACATATAACCACACACATCCCAGTATGGGTTAAATTGTTTAGAATGTTATCTAGATATATCTACTTTCTTAGGGATCAGACAAAATTTGAAGAAAAACATTTAGTACTATATTTCACTTCTTAGTCTGTCGGAAAACTTGTCAGAATGCAAGTTTGCTTTTATAAAACTACTCAAAAAGGTATTTGGGCATGGCTTAGGACTTTAATCATCATCTGTTGTAAAAAAAGAATGCTGGAAGTAGGAATAAACCCACGGACGCGAAATATCCTGTCTTCGATCCAGTCCACAGGCTTCTACAAGTAGTTGGTGCTGAAATTGTTGCTCCTTCTCCAGTTCTGCCATTTGTCTGGAACCATATAAATTAATAAAAGAAAATTGTAATTTTAACAAGATTATAGGGAACAGATATGAAAAATTGAAGTGGGCTGAAAAGCAAAGACCAATCCCTAGCTGAACAAGGAAGACAAAGGAGCAAGGGATTTCTTAGAACTCATCCCTTGTTGGGACATAGAAGAGCTACATGACACCTTCAGGTATGGGCAAACTAGTTTCAAACCCAGTCTTTCTTAAATCTCGGATCTCAAACAAAATGCAGCATTAATGCAATAATCACCAATTTATAACTTGTAAAATAAGAATTACAGTATGTATGCCACTAAAAATTCTTGCCATAGCATTTGGGAGCTGCTAAACATTAGGGAGAATTTTACAGGAAATTCACTGCCATTAACATTAAGCATTAATTATCAATTGGCAAAAGTGTATTGCTAATAAGTCATTCTTACCACAAACTATAGGAGCATATTTACTGGTAAGGGGCAGAATTGGGTGGGATTCTACCAGTTCGCACCTATTCGCTAGAACTGGTTGTTAACATTCTAAGCAGTTCGGAGAACCGGTTGTTAGAAAAAATTACTGGCCTAATCCTGTAAGGAAGGCAGGAAGGAAACATTCTGCTGTTGTTGCTTACAGAAACTGCCTCTCCGTTAACCCTTATGTTCTTGGCAGGACTAGACTTCCTGTCTCAGGAACTTCTCTGGAGTTTTTTCCCCTCCATTGCTGGTACTTTGCTTGTGTGGAATGACCATTCAGAGTTACAATGGCACTGAAAAAAGTGACTTATGACCATTTTTCACACTTAACGACTGTTGCAGCATCCCCATAGTCATGAGAGGCCAGGTGAGGAGATGCATGCCTCGATGTGAATGATACTGAGTTAGCCACATCCAGCCAATAACATGACCACCAAGTCATGTCCACCCAGTCACATGATCACTAAGCCATGCCCACCAAGTAAGCCACACCCACAGAACCAGTTGTTAAAAAATTGGAATCCCACCCCTGGGCAGAATACACTACAATGAATACTTACTGGATACCTGGACATTTAAATGAAAGACAGCTTCATGGATGATTTCTGCCTATGAAATCAGCCTGATCCTTGACCCATCCATTTTTTTTTGTAAATACTGAACATTGCTCCTGCCTCAGTCAATGTAAGGTGACTGGTGGATAATACTGTAATTTACTGGATACAGGAAGAGGTTCTAATCTAGAAATGTGACTCAGTTCACTTAGGCCAGGGGTGTCAAACTTGATTTCATTGAGAGCTGCATCAGGATTGTGTTTGACCTTGGGGGAGGGGCTAGGCTGGGTGTGGCCAAGGTGGGCATGGCCGGCATGCTATACCTCGTGTTTGGTGCCTGTGGTGGCCTAAGTGCTCGGCCAGTGAAAATGGGCTCCTGAGCTCAATTTTCAGCTGGGACAGCCTGCCAGTGAAAATGGAGCTTGAGAGGACCACACAAATCCCTCGCAAGCTCCATTTTTTCTGGCAAAGGCACCACGGTCTTCAATGTTTCCAGGGCAGTCCTGCAGGCCAGATTTAAGCATCACGTGGACCAGATCCGGTCCCTGGGCCTTGAATTTGATACCCCTGACTTCGACTAAGAGGAAGACTGATGTTATCCAACATTAAGTTAAGCTTCCTCATAGATCCAATGCTATAACAGCTGAAAGCAGGCATCCTGTCATAATTCACTGTTAAGAATAAATTTTTCCTAGGAAGTTCTGTATACCTTGAGAGTAATAATGCTTCCTTTCTTGCTTCTTCCAAAGCAACTCTAGTCTCTTCCTCTGCTCTTCTCCTTCTCTCTTCAGCCTCAAGCCTCATTTTCTTTTCTTTCTCCTTTTTCCTCTTCTCATATTCCAACCTTTGCTCCTCGGCCATCTCTTCTAGCTGTCGCCGTTCTTCCTCCAGTTGCATCTCTATTTCTTTCTGTCTGCATTTTTCTGCTTCTAAAGAACAAAGCAAGCAAGCTACTAGCTATTTCTATTTCAGGAGAAATAAAATAATTGAAGTGAAAAGATAGGAAAATTATTTAGGGGAAACCTCAAGTGCATGATTAATTAGATGTTTTATTGCAAAACATTAATATTTTTGCAGTGTGGTACATTATGAAAAGCTAGAGGACCAAAGGGAAACATTGTGCCAAACAATAAACAGTTCTAGAATAATGTTGGGACTGAACAAAGGAAGTGGGCATAAATAAAACTTCAAAAAACAAAATATGAACTTAGGCCAATTTCAGCCGAATCTGCCTCTTGTCGAGATAAAACAAGGAGTGTTGGGAAGTGGAATCAAAATAAACCTCTAGCTGATAGTAAGTTAAACTCTGATGTTTTCACCAGAAATTGGAACACTTATGCCTACACAGGTATTTCCTTCAGCTGTTTTATTGCTGTTAACATTAAAATTGTTTTTAAATTTTATCATCTTTACTGGTTTAAATTACCATACAATTTATTATATTTATAATAATTATTTTGTTTTTATGAAAAGCAGTATAAAATGTTGAAAATTAATAAAAGAGTTATGCAAGTGGAGTACTTTGTTCCATGCGATAGACCATTGTCCTGCATAAAAATCATGGTTTTCCTGAAAGATGCAAACTTTTTCCTGTACCACTGCTTAAAGAAAGTGTCCTCTAAAAACTGACAGTAGATTTGGGAGTTGATTTTGAGTCTATTTTCAACCCAAAAATGTCCAATTAGCTCATCTTTAATAATACCAGCCTATACCAGTACCCCACTTCCACATTGCTGGCATCTGAGTCGAAGTGAAGCTTTGTGTCTATTATTGATCCAGCCATGGGCCCATCCATCTGATCCATCAAGAGTCACTCTCATCTCATCAGTCCATAAAACCTTTGAAAAAATCTGTCTTTAGATATTTTTTGGCCCAGTTTCAACTTATGTGTCTTGTTCAGTGGTGGTCAGATTTCAGTCTTGCCATGTCTCTGAGCATTGAACACCTTGTACTTCTGGGAACTCCAGGTAGGTTGGAGTTCTGAAATATGGAGGATAATTGATTCTTCTCAAATCTTTGGCAGATAAGTGTGTCTTTTTTTCTCAACAAGTTTCTCGCGACCCTGTTGGCTATTTGCAACAAACAGTTTGATGGTTCTCTGATCACAGCCCAATATCTTAGCAATTTCAAGAGTGCTGCATTCCTCTGAAAGACTTTTTACAATTTCTGACTTTTCAGAGTCAGTTAAATCTCTTTTAGCCCATTTTGCCTAAGGAAAAGAAGCTGCCTAATAATTATGCACACCGTGATATGAGGTGTTGGTCTCCTTAGGCCACACCCTCCCTCATTATACAAATACACATCACCTGATTTGCTTATATCCACTAAGCATTTTATACAGCTTGGAGGTGGAAAATATGCATACAAATGATGATATGGTCAAAATACTCATACCTAATGTGTGCATGGTGTATTTAATATCAGCAATCAGATTTCCTATAGAGTTAAATGAGCTCATATTCATTGATTCAATAATCTTAGCCTCTAACTACCATTGAACTAAACTGCTGAAAGAAATGCTTAAGAATTCCATTGGAAACCAGAACCAAGGAGAGGGGAATTGAAAACAGTCTTGAAACAAAAAGTAAAACTTTGTTAAAACGGGAATACTACTGTGGTTTCTCCCAGCAGAGGACCACCCTTGGCCTTTGAGAGGTGCTGCTGAAATAGCAACAGCCATAGCCATTCAAAAGGCCATTTGAAACATCCAAACATACAAGCTTCTACAAAATGGATAGATATTTCTTATAAATTACAGTAAATAATTTTTCACTGTGAGGTGAAACTACAGAAACAACTGTCCTTCCTTGGCCTGATTCTAGCATTTGATTACAAATACTTCTATTTTGACATTGCCCACCCTCTTAACCCAGGAAATTTGTCAATGACACCATCTACCCCAAAAATTTAATTTTCTATAAATGACACAAGAGCCTTACTGATACCTTAGACCGCTAGAAAAAATAATATTTCACTTGGAAATGTTTTACACTTGTCTGTTAGAATGTGTAAATTAGTAAAATGTCATGACGTTTGTGTTCATATGCTAGGAATAATAACTGAATTCAGAATTTATTTCCTTATCGTTTTCTTCCTTACCTACATCCTCTGAGTATTGTTTTGAATTTGGGAAGTGGTAATAATAAAGCAGTATGTGTAGTCAAATGAGATTTTGACTGATTTTTTAAAAACAGGTAGGGCAATTTCTCAAGGATAGGAAAGGAATGATATGGATATATTTGAACTGATTGGCAAATTTTAGTAATATTCCTCTATTTAAAACAAACACAAATACACTTTATTTTTTAAAAAGGCATTACAAGATATACTAAAGTAGCATTTCAATCGAGTGGACCCTGCTATCTTCCTTGGTGACCCCCAAGTATCACAAAGCCAAGCACTTAGGAACTTCCTAGGAAAAATCCCATGACAGTCTTGCTAAGGATTTCCACAGACCTGGGGTTGGGTCTGACATCATGGCCTGTCTTAGGTTACCTGCCTGTTCCAGTTCCTGTGCCTGTTTCTTCCTCTGTATCTCCAAAAATCTCCTACGCTGTTCCTCCTGTTGCCGCCGGGCCTGGGCTTGGGCTCCCTTCTCCGCTTGTCGTTCCCTTTCTGCCTCTTCTTCCTGCCGCTGCCGCTCTGCTTCAAGCTGCTGTTTTCTTAAGCTGAGAGAAAATATAGTTGGTTATAAAAGTCCAGTAGGACTCAGGTAAGCATTGCCCAGGAATGTATAGTAGATCAAACAAGTAAGACCAGAATAATTTACTTTTTCCTTTTTTTTTCTATTTGCAGGGCAAGAAAATTTGTTACAATAACTCCAGAAGTAGCATGATAGCTAAGAATCATTTTTCTACACTAGCCACTGGGTTGGCTGAACGGAGTATTGACTGGTTCATGATGTTCCTTGCCTGTTCTTAATTTCTGAAGCTTCAAAAGATTTTGGGGAATCAGAAACAGAAAAGGCTGCCATAGGTATTCATGGTTTCTTGGCAGTTTTTGGATGAGGGTGGGAAAAGGAAGGGTGTGAAAGCACCCCACAACTTCTCTTGTCAAATAGGAGATGATTATTTCTTTCTGCTTACCGAAACTCCTCAATCCTCCTTTTCTTCTCCTGTTCCATTTCTTCTCTTATTTTCTCCATATGCTCCTGCTCTTCCTGCTCTTTCCTTTTCCGCTCTTCCTGTTCTTTTCGCTTTGTCTCCACTGCCAGCCGTCGCTTCTCTGCCCTCTCTGCTATTAACCTATCTCGTGATAGTTTCAGCTCTTCTTTGTTTAGAGACAAATCCTGGTCAATTGAAGGAGTATAAAAGAGGTTTAGGATCAAACACTAAGTCTGGCCTGGACTTTATTAATGCCCTTCTCTGGGCATTTCCAATATATTTGGTATCTGAAGAAGGAGATACGGGATTTATTTAAACTGTCAGAACTCTACATTTATTCCTTTTTTTTAATGAAAAGTTTTTTATTTTTTTATTATTTAAATACATCTTTACAAGAACAGTGTGGTTCCAGTTGTTTATATTTTAAATCAGTCATATCCATAGTCACAGATACAGCTTTCTAACATCACATCTTTATTACCAAATTTTCTTCTTTATATTCTCATAAATTATTTTACATCAATCAATCAATCTCTATCTTTCTTGATCATATACTTAAATTCAACATATTTACAGTTTAATCTATTCATATCATTTCATTAATCATTCAAAATTTCATCTTAATTTATATTATCCCCTATTAAATCCCCTTTCCAATATTATTAATATATTTTGTTTTCTGTGTGTTTCCTTCTCTCTAACTTCTCATTTTTACACAAATATATTTTCCATCTTATTTTCTTTAGCCAACAATATAACAATATATCCTTATTCCCTTGTACAAGTGGATAACAAAATATTTAATTAAAAGCATTCTAATCAATCTCTTACTTCCTTCATCATATATTTCTTATGCTCACCATGTTTACAATTTAATTTATTCATTCATTGACTATTCAAGATTTCATCTTAATTTATATTATCCCCTATTATACCCCCCTGATTACATTTACCACTGTTACGTATATTTTATTTTCTGTATATTCCCTTCCCTCTAACACCTCGTTTTTACACAAATATATTTTCTTTTAGCCGATAATATCAAGTTTATAACATTATAACCTCGTTACCTTATATATATGAATAACAAAAGATATAATTCATTAAAAATATTATCCTACTATATGGTTATGTCTATTAACTGTCGGGCTCCACATAATATTCCCTTTCCTATCATAAATATTAATCACTTTTATCTTCCATAAACATTTATCTGTCTTACTTATTTAATCTTAAGATCTATTTTGTATATTTTACTGGTAAAATACCGCTTCATGTGGAATCCTCTCCTTTTCCATTTCTAACCATTATCTCTAAGTCTCTCTTTTATACTGTATTAATTCATCATTTCTTTGCTTGTTTACCATTTTCTATCATCTTTTGGCTTTTTCCCTTAATCCTTCCTCTATTCTTAATCATTTTCTGATACTTTTTCCCATTTCTCAAGATTTATCCCCATCCTCTTCTGATCTTTCTGTAATTTCCTAGCCATTTCATTTATCAGCATTCCAATCTCAATATTCCCCCCCCATTTATTGCATCTATCATTAATATCTCAAATTCAATTTCTTTTTTCTTCTTTTGTATTATTTGTTGTTCCTTTTGTTCCATTTCGCTAGTTTCTTTTTCTTCTAGCTCCTCCCCCTTCTTTGTTCTTTCTTCTTCTTCTGCTATCATCACCATTTCCGAGTTTTTCTCTGTATTCTTTATTTTTGTGCATAAATCCAACATTCTATCCCAGATCTCATTCATGGCTTGAAGGTCCATCTTTATTTCTTTACATATGTCACTCCTCTTTGTATTGCTTATTATTCCAATTGTCCAGTATCCAGTAAGTTTTATTTTATATGAACCAGCGTCTCTTTTTTAATATCAATATTCTCAAATCCTTATTTCCCAATGTTAATCAGTCCAAGTCACCAATAATTCCAGGGATAATATCCTCTTATATTCCTTGCTCTTTAATTATAATATATTTCAGCTTCCAGGGATCTTATTGTAGTGTCTTTTACTCCTTTTTAATTTCTTCTTTTAATTAGATCCTTAGTTTGAAGGGATCTGCAAGATTTTCCTTTTGTCAACAAGTGGCGCTTTTAATCCAGTTTCACAGCCACTCTTTTTCCGTTTCTTTAAATTAGCTTCACCAATTTTTAAAAAAAATCAAATATTATTTCTCTTTTAGAACAATTATTTCCAGCATTCAAATTAATGCCTTCCAATGCCAAATCCTGTCTGATCCTCAATTCCAAATTAGTGTTCTTCCAAATTTATTCCTTTATAAATTTTAAAAGTTTAAGCTCTTTACATTTTCCATTTCTTCTTCTATCTTCCAAGTCACCGCTAACTCAATTCTTTAGTCTTCTCTATTATAGTCCTTTTGGAGTAGGTAAAAGATAATATGAATTCTTCTCACCCTTCTCCAAACACCGTTCCCAAACTCTGCTCCAGCACTGTGCTTAGATGTTCCTCTGCTGTCCCAACTCTCTAGCAGCCATCTTGGTTGCTCTTCTCTCTGTCGTGGCATAAAGTGCAAGTTCAGAGCTTTCATGGGGGAGTTGCATTCTCACCCGGAACCTCATTGAGCGCCTCTCCTTTGCTTTGCTGCCTCTACAAGGTGGCTATTGGCTCCATGCGGATCCCACAAACAACAAGAAGCCAGCATAGAAACTTCCATTTGCTGCTTCTGGTCTCGTCGTGACATCAGCCGGAAGTCAATTGTTATTATGTTTATTCCAAGGGCCTTTAAATACCCCTTCCCACATACACTGTGATGACCTGGGGCATGGCACAAAGGCAACACAGTCACATAAGTAAGAAGAGTCCCTTTAGTACTCCAACTTTGCCCCCACTGTCCAGGTTACCTTTGGCTGGAGAAAAAACTCTCCCAATAACAGTTTTTAAGTGGAGGAAATTCAGTCCAAAAACAAAGTACATACAAACTGTAAATAAAAATCCACACAAACCATGCTGCAGTAATTAACTTGACAGGGCAGGAGAAGGAATTGCAGACTTGAAAGGCTACCAAAACACACATTTGGGAAGATGCCAGGAACCCAGATAAGCCTCAATAATACCAGATAATTTCAATTTGCTCTCAACAATTTGCTGTGTGCAACTTCCCTTTTTAAACACTGTGTTCCCAGCTGCAGCTAATGAAGGGAATCAGGGCCCTTTCCTCCCCCGTAAGCCACTCAACTCACATTGCTCCCTTCTCCATTCCTCCCTGCATGCTCTAGGATGAAGAGGGGGTGGGACTGGATCTTCCTCTGAATTCTCTTTCCCTTGCTCTACCTCTCCCCTGCTCTGCTCAGCCAGACTTTGCCCTTCCCCAGTTTTTTCCACAGCCAACGGATCCACATTCCCGCTCCCTATCAGCTGCTTGATCTCCCCCTCCAAATCAGATTCTGACAGGGGCATGACATACACACAGAAATTCTGTATGCTACATTAGATTGAAAGATGATTGGTCAAAGGTCACCCAATGGGACTTATCTAGGGGTGGCATTCATTCAATTTGGCCCAATTTGGCCAAACCGGTAGCTCCGGGGATCATCTGTGAGTGAACCAGTTTGTTCCGATGATCAGCTGCTGGGCCTGCCCATCCACCCAGGCTCTATTCTGACCTTTATTTCCTGGTTTTCAAGCTCAGCTGCTTTGTGCAGCACAGTGGATTGCTGCGCATCAGCTGTTTAACACACAGGGAGAGTGCAGGATTGCAGGAGAAGGTCAGAAGCAAACCCTCTGTGTGTGTGCAAAGTGCGCGCTCACCAAACTGGTTGTTACACCAGTTGAATCACACCCCTGGACTTCCCTGATTGAACTCAAATCACCCTATTTTAATCATATACTGCAACCTGATTGTGCCCAGGCCTTTTAGAGTGCTTCCATGTACCTATCTGGTTATCTACCATGGAGGCGATGATCTCCCAAAACACATTGGATATGAGCAAAAAGGTTAGATATAGAGAAGTGTTAGATGAACAGGGAAAACTAAAAACAAATCAGGAATTAAAAGAGCAGGGTATATTCATTGATTGGTGGCCATATTTACAATTACAAAACAGATATAAAAAAGATATGGAGGAATATGGAATCTACACTGAATTGCAACAATTAGATAAAATGTTAACAGGCCCCAGAAGAGAATTTCATAGCAAAAATGTATAATTACCTATTAAAAGTTGCCTTGGAAGAGGAGGTAATAAAAGGATGCATAATAGTATGGGCAAAATTTTTGGGGCATAATATAGATTTATAATATAGATAATATAGCAGATTGGGAAAGAATATGGAATCAAAATTATTCATTAACAAGATCAGCGGCCTATAAAGAAAATATGTACAAGATGTTTTACCTAGGGCATTTGCCACCAATAAGATTAGCTAAAATGTACCCCAATATGAATCCTATATGCAAACGAAATCAGGGTACCTTCTATCATATGTGGTGGTTATCCCCAATAGCCCCAAAATACTGGAGGAAAATTAGGAGTTGAAGATAATTGAAGAACAAATAGAATTTAAACCGGAATTGTTTCTGTTGGGGGTAATTAAAGGGAAGTATAGGAAGAAAATTAGATACATTCTATTACATATTTTGACAGCATCGATAATATATGCATAATGTTGGAAACAAAATAATATACCCTCCGAGGAATTAATGGTCTCTGGTGATGAGCCGAAAGACAGAAAAGAAAGCAGTATGCTTTCTCCCTTAATTGGGGCTTAACAGGGTGTTGTAATACAAAGTATATACTTATTCCCCTGCCTGAGCTGATAAGGAGAGAGCCAGTGGTGTAGTGGCAATTACAACTGCCTTACATGTAATACTTCCCTGGTTCGAATCCCAGTAAGGGTATGGCTAGCTGAAGAGAGCTAACTAGCTCGAAATAGATCTATACTAGTCTCCCTTATTTATTATTTAAAATTATCAGCTTAAAAACCTTACACACATGTAAACAAAAGGCAACGAAACAAATAGCTTTCTGTCGGTATGGTCTCTGGTGATGAGCCGAAAGACAGAAAAGAAAGCAGTATGCTTTCTCCCTTAATTGGGGCTTAACAGGGTGTTGTAATACAAAGTATATACTTATTCCCCTCCTTGAGCTGATAAGGAGAGAGCCAGTGGTGTAGTGGCAATTACAACTGCCTTACATGTAATACTTCCCTGGTTCGAATCCCAGTAAGGGTATGGCTAGCTGAAGAGAGCTAACTAGCTCAAAATAGATCTATACTAGTCTCCCTTATTTATTATTTAAAATTATCAGCTTAAAAACCTTACACACATGTAAACAAAAGGCAACGAAACAAATAGCTTTCTGTCGGTATGGTCTCTGGTGATGAGCCGAAAGACAGAAAAGAAAGCAGTATGCTTTCTCCCTTAATTGGGGCTTAACAGGGTGTTGTAATACAAAGTATATATATATATATATATATATATATATATATATATATATATATATATATATATATATATATATATATATATATATATATATATATATATATATATATATATATATATATGAGGCAAAGGAAAATTGTTTATTGCTATTGTGATGTAACCTGTTTGATTCAATTGATTTATTAGTAATATTGATAATTATATTCTTACCAGCTATATATATAGAAAAGATAAAGGAAATAATAATAACTGTAAGAACCATTTAGTCACTGATCACAATTAATGTTTGTATGTTAATAGTTGCATTTATTGGGCAGATCACCTTGAATTACTAAATTTACTAATTTATTACTAAATTACTAAATTTACTACTAAATGGTTGAGTATGATTAAGAATATTAAAAAATTTTTGATAAGACAGTTATTTAGAGGAAATTCTTTATAGAGATAGCATTTTAGAACATTTATATATAATTGGTTTTAGATAATAAGATTTAGTTTAGAGTGACGGGAGCAAATATTGTCTATTAGGAGTACTTGGAGCCTATATTTAGAGATTTAGTAACAATTAATAATAAAGGTTAGGCTATATATAAATTATATATGTGATATAGAATTTAGATTTGAAAGTATATTGGGTTAATAGTACTGCTTATAAGAGACATCTCCTTACTAAATATATATAGAGCTTGATATCGAAGAGAGGGATAGATTAATTAATTAATTGAACTATTGGTTAATTTTAACATATACCATTGATTGTTACCATTGAATGTTACTTTGGCATAATATAACCAACATATTACAACATCAAAAACAATTTTTTTAAAAAATGACATCTACAACAACTACAACTACATCTCTGAAAACTGGAAGAAAAGCCACTTCAACATTAACAACTATGTTGGCAATACCTTTGCCCATGAACAAAAGACAATTGAAGAAATAATACCATTGGAGAAACAAACCACCTCCTCGAATGTTAATATCCAATCCTGCTTATCCTACAAGAATTGATATTGAAGTTGCAAGAAACAATGATGAAAAACCACAATGAGATGAGAGCAGATATAAATGGACTAAAAGAAGAGATGGGGAAACTAAAAGCAGAAATGAAAGCAGACATTTTCAAAGTAGAGGAGAAAGTTGGAATAATACAGCAGGCCTTGGAGAAAAATGAAGCAATAATAAAAGAGGTAGAGAAAAGAACAGAACGAACTGAAAGGAAACTGGAAAGAGTAGACGAACAACTAAAGAATGTGAGCAAGGAAATGGAGGATTCCTTGATCTACCTAGAGAGAGATAAAGCTGCTACAATACCTTAAATTCCAGAACATAGCGGAATCAAGAGAGGAAGATTTGGAACAAGTAATGGCAGGAATATTGGCGGAACTATTGGAAAAGGACAAAAATGATATTTTGAGAGAGTTTGATGGAGTCTACAGAGTTAGTACAAATTATACGAGACGCCACAAATGCCCAAGAGAAGTCCATATACGATTTGCAAGAAGGAATGTCCGGGACATCATATACAAGATATCAAGAGAAGGATCAATTACGTATAAAGGCAAAGAAGTTTTGATGCTTAAGCAAATACCGAGAAGAGTAAGAGATCAAAGACGGGACTATAAATTTTTAGCTCACTTAAATAAAAAAGGAATTGTATTTAAATGGATAATCCCAGAGGGGATGCTGGTTTCGTGGGAGGAAAGAAAAATTAAAATAGACACTATGGGAAAGGCCCAGGAATTTTATGAACGGTTGGTAGGCCCGGAAGAGCAGAGTAGTAAGGACGAATTGGAAACAAACTTCCAAGAAGATCAAGACCAACATAAGAATAGACATGGAGCTTTAGGAAATCAAGGAAATAGCCAACCACCTCAGGAGAGAGAAGAAGACAGGATACACTCTCAGGCACAAAGAGAAACCGGAGCAGTCACAAGACAAAGAGCGAAACAAAGCTAACAATGGAAGAAAAAAGGAAAATATTGTCAATTAACATAAATGGTTTAAACTCTACAATAAAAAGGAAAAGGACAATAGCTAAATTAATTAAGCAAAATGCTGACATAGTATGCTTACAAGAAACTCATAAAGAAATCTGATGAAAAATATTTGGAATGCCCGAACTTAGGGAAGCTATTTACTGCACTGGCAGATGCTGGGAAAAAGAAAGGAATTGCTGTGTATGTGAAAGAGGATATGAAAGTAGAGTCAATATGGTTGGATCCTAATGGAAGAACTCTGATTTTGCAGATCTGGATTAATGCTATTCCAATCCTTTTAGTGGTAATTTATGTCCTGAATGGAGAGCAAAAAGAGATTTTTAAATATTTATATGGAAAAATAGTAGGAATGGAAAAAAGAAATATTTGTATCATAGGGGACTTTAATGCTATTGCTGATTACCAAAAAGACCACAGTATTGAGAGGAAGAATGGGAAAAAAAGAGAGCTTCCAAAAATATGTATGGAAATGATGAGGGAGTTAAATTTGATCGATATATGGAGAAGGTTAAACCCTGAGAAAAAGCAATTTACATTTTATTCAAATCCCCATTAAATATGGACACGAATTGACATGGCATGGATGAATGGGGAAATAGCAAATGAAATAAAAGGGATTGAAATATTACCTAATGAATGGGCAGATCACAATCCAATCCAGATAATCTGGAAAGATAGGAAAAAAACTAGAAAAAGATGTACATTGAATACGCAGTTAATTAGAGAAAAGAATATATGAATAAACTTAAGGAGGAATTAAATTATTTCTTAAAAGAAAATAATAATGGAGCAACTACGAAACAAAACACTTGGGATACAATGAAGGCAGTAATAAGAGGTATAACTATCTCTTATAATGCCAAGAGGAATAAAGAAAAATATGCCCAGCAAAACAAATTACAACAAAAGATTAAAGAATTAGAAATTCAATTACAAAGTACCCCAAAGGATTCAAGATTGCAAAATCAGATGACAATAACTAAACACAAACTGAATTTAATTGAACAAGAGAGAATGATTATAAATTTGAATACAACCAGACAAACTTACTTTAGCATGCTAATAAGCCAGGGAGATGGCTGTCCTATCGACTTAAAAAAGGGAAAGAAAAAAGATTGATTTACCAATTAATAGATGGAAATGGAGACACACAACAGAGGATAGAACAGAAAAAAGAAATTGCTCATAAGTATTTTGAAGACTTATATAAAAAGGAAGAGCTCAATGAGGATAGGATAAGAAACTAGATAAAATGAAGGATAAAGTAATTGGGGAAGAGATAAGAGAATTACTAAACAAAGATATTACTTGGTCTGAACCGAAAACAGCAATAGAGAACCAGAAAAACAGTAAATCTCCGGGACCAGATGGGATCCCAGGGGAATTATACAAGGCAATAGGTGAACTAATAGGAACCCTTATGGTGGAAATTTTTAAAGATGTCTTATTGGCAGCCAGAATGCCGGACTCATGGAGGGGCGCATTGATTTCGCTGATCCTGAAGGAGGATTTGGACTCCTGACATATACAAAACTACAGGCCAATTTCCCTGTTAAACACGGATTATAAAATATTTGCTTCTATTGTTGCAAACAGATTAAAAAGAATTTTAAATGATTTTATTCATCAAGACCAAAATGGATTTCTCCCGAACAGATAAATCAGGAATAATTTAAGAATAGAACTATATGTTCTGGAATTTTACGAAGCCCACCCCGAAAAAGAAATAGCCCTTATGTTTTTAGATGCACAGAAGGCCTTCAATAACTTGAATTGGCAATTTTTAATCCAAAGAATTTATAATATGAATTTAGGTACTAAATTCGAAAATATTATAACTACTATATATGATACATAACAGGCAAACATTATCATAAATGGGAACACACCTGCACAATTAAAATAGGGAAAGGAGTCAGAAAGGGTTGCCCACTCTCACCCCTGCTCTTCATATTATCATTGGAAATATTACTAACAAAAGCCAGACATAAAAGGATTAAGGTTAAGAAAGAAGAACATAAGCTGCAAGCGTTTACAGATGACATGATTTTTTTATTGAAGAGCCAATTGAAAGAGGACAAAAAACTGATGAATGAATTAGAACAATTTGGAGTAGTTGCAGGATTAAAAATTAATAGAAACAAAATGAAATTAATGACTAAAAATCTAACAGGAAAACAGAAGTTAGAATTTAAAAAGATCATGGGATTTCAAGTGATAAAGAAAGTTAAATACTTGGGAATATGATTGACGGCACATTGCAAAACAATAAAGGAAAATAACTATGACAAACTATTACAAAAGGTGAAGGATCTAGAAACATGGGGTAAACTGCAATTCTCATTACTAGGTAGGATTGCTACAATTAAAATGTCTATTCTCCCAAAATTTCTTTATATATTTCAGACAATACCAATTAAAGTACACAAAAAGTATTTTGAAGAACTTAACAAAATAATTGCAAAATTTATTTGGCAAAAGAAAAAACCGAGAATAAACTTAAAGGCAACACAAGATATGAAGGGGTGTATGTGTGTGGCCCTTCCAAACTGGGAGTTGTACTATAGTGCAGCCTCCTTAGTATGGTTGAAGGAATGGGTGAATTTAACAAACAAGAGAATATTAGTTTTAGAAGGCCATGACTTACAGAGAGAGTGGCATGCTTTTTAATGGGATATCGGGAAAACCACCCAGAAATACTTCCACAGACACTTACTTAGAGATGCACTACTGACCAACCAGAAGAAAGTAAGGAAAAAACATTATTTAAAGATACCAATCTGGATTTCAACAATGGATGCGATGATTCACCCAAGTAATTTGGATATTACTAAGATGATTAAATACAAGGACTTATTGGATGCGCAAGGAAATTTGAAATTGTGGCAAGACCTTCAAGACCAGGGAGTACAAATTGATAGATGGGCATATCTTCAAGTTCAGAGTAGATACAAACAGGATAAGAAAGAATTTGGAATTAATAATAAACTTCAGCAACTAGACAAAATTTTATTAGGCCCAGATAAAAAAAATATAACAAAATTTTATAATTATTTACTAGAGGAAGAAATTGTCAAAGGGAATATGATAGCCTGGAGTAGGAATATAGGACGTAGAATCACTTTAATAGAATGGGAGAAGGTCTGGAGTAGAAACAACAAAATCACAAAATTGGCAGCTTACAAGGAAAACCTATACAAGATGTTTTATAGATGGCACCTCCCTCCCTCGAGATTAGCGAAAATGCGCCCCAACATAAGTCCGAATTGCTGGAAATGTAAAAAAAAAGGAGGGAACTTTCTTTCACATGTGGTGGATGTGCACAGCAGCTCAAAAATACTGGCAGAAAATTAGAAAATGGTTGGAGGAAATGACAACAGAACAGATCGAACTTAAACCAGAATTCTTTTTATTAGGGATTTTAAATAAACAACTCTCAAAAAAAGTAAAGTACACAATAGTATATATCTTGACAGCGGCCAAACTGGCCTTTGCACAATGTTGGAAGCAACCCTATACTCCATCAGAGGAACTGATTATCCAAAAAATAGCAAATTGTGCAGAGATGGACAGATTAACTTTGGCATTAAAAGGAAAAGATACATCAATGCATTACGACAGCTGGAACTGCTGGTACGAATGGATAGAACAAAGATTGATTAAACAATAAAGGGCAAAAGAAAATGTATTATAATTGTATAGTGACTATATATATATATATATATATATATATATATATATATATACATTCGCTAAGGATTAATTGTATAGAAAGTATAAAACAAGGTTGAAAATAAGGTCCCACAAACTGTCAAGGAAAAAATGGTTTTTAATTGTTTTATAAATTTTTCTTTTTCATTTTTCTTTTTTTATTTCTTTTCTCTCTTTCACGTTTATGTGTGTGTTGTTTGTCTGTTTTAATGGTAAAATTAATAAAGTTTATTTTTAAAAAAAGAAAGTTACAGATAAAAATATATAAATGTATATAGATATATAAATATAGATATTTATATGAGATTGATTTGTATAATGATTTGTATAATAATGAGATTAGTTTTTATAACAATGTATATAATAATGATGACACAGTACTGTTAAAATTAAGATGTATATGTTTTTAAAATTGGAAAATAACAATAAAAATTATTTTAAAAAATAGAGGGCTTCCATGTGATGACTTTACACCAGTTTCAAAATCAGTTTTCCTAAGATTGCTATAGTATTGAGAACTGTGACATTTTTTGGCTTATAGTGAACTGGAAACACTGTGTTTCCCCAAAAATAAGACCTATCCTGAAAATAAGCCCTAGCATGATTTTTACATGTGCACCGAATATTAGCCTTACCCCCAAAATAAGCCCTACTTAAGAGCCTGTACAGCTGGCTGACCATCCATTCTGTCTGGTTGTTTGGAGTGCCAACACAAGATGAGGCGAGGTGAGTGGGGGTGGGTGGAGCTGCCCCATGCGCCCCGCTTCAACTTACCACAAGGCCCCCTGCAGCCAGGCCATCCACACCCTAACAACTGCCTTGTGGCAGCACCAGCAGCTGTATCCAGCAGAAGCCCACATGGTTGCCAGCCCATTTCTTCTGTTTGCTCATGGCTGCAATGGTGCCATGGTCATGAAGTGAGGCAGGTGTCAGGGCCTGGCTGCAGGGGCCCTGAGGTAAGCAGGTGTGGGGCACATGGGGCAGCTCCACCCCCTGCCTCACCTCATGTCCATGGCACCAGTGTGTTGCTGGGCCTTCTGCTCCGTTGTTACAGTGAGCAAGAGAAGTGGGCTGGTGGCCACATGGGCTCCTGCTGAACATGGCTGCTAGTCCTGCTGCCGACCATAGCTATGGCATAGCTGACCATAGACTATCGTCAGACCGAATATTTGTTACAAATCTCATTCTATGACTACTGTACAGTTTTCCAACAACAAAGAACTATCATATGCAAGAAAAGGAGGAGGACTTGAAACAGTGCTCCCATAACAGACCTGAGTAGTTAGCAAGCAAGCATGACTACTGCTATAATTTTTAATATTAGCTGGAGGTGCAATACCACATTATTTTCAACATGCTTTTTTTCTGTACAATTTTGTTTTCTGAAACGTTTTACCTATAAGCAATTGAAGAAGACAACAAGTGCAAAGCCTTGGAATATCCTAGTAAGCACTGTAGTTCCACACATAAATGTTGGAGGAAATCAAACTAAGGCAATGGAGCTTACTTTTCATCAGACATTCATGAAAATCTGCTGTTAGCCTGACAAACAATAAACAGTGTCCGCTTCTTATTCAGATAAATCTGATACAAAGCTGGTGATGAACAGTTAGCTTCTTGTATTTTATCATAAGCTGCAATAAACATGAATTATGTGAGGAAAATTTAAATGAGCCTCTATTTGGGGGGGGGGGGGAAGCAAACCTTACCTCCATTAGCTGATTTCCCTGCTCTGCATCAGCCTGGAAACCATTTGCAGTGGAGACTGCTTTGTAAGTAGCAATGGATGTTTCACTAGCAGGTCCTGGATGAAATCCAGAAGTATTGCCAACCTCTTCGCTAAACATTTGGTTCATATCAAGTGTCAAGGGATGCTCCTCCATAAAAATGCTAGAATCAAGAAGACTTTGGTCACCTCCTCTTTCTTCTTCTTCTCCTTGTTCCTCTACAAGACAGTTAATAGGTTCTACTTCAACATCTTCTTGCCCTGAATCTTTCTTGTGGGTTTGCTCTTCCATGCTGGCTGATCGTTTGGCAACTGTGGGTTCCCCCTTGAAGTGAGCAATTGTTTTCCTAATAATTCTTTTCTCTCTGGGCTTCCCTGTAAGAAAGAAGTATTTTTATTCTGCTTTATTCTACAAATCTATAGCTGGGACTAAAATTACCTTTTGTAACTCATTTGTGGGGGACGACTTCACAGTGATTTTAAAATTATTAATTGTAGGATTAAGCCTATGCTACAGAGAATTGCGTAATAGTACACAATTCACAGGCGATGAGGAACAAAGTGATAAAGAAAAACAGTTGAATTTTTTTGTTCCCCAAATCTATACCTTAAGAAGGAACCTTGTCCCACCTGTCCCCCCCATATCTATTGAAGTATCAGCACCTTATCTGCTCTTATACTTTTATTTTATAAAATGGGCAGTCAGCCCACCAAAGCTTTCCATTAAGAGAATTTATCCAACAGATCATTAGGGCTGAGCATACTTAGAAAATTAAGTACCTTAGAACTCACAGGTGAGCAGCACCTCTCCCAGCTATTCATTAAAGCAGCTGATCTTTATTTAGGTTTCTGTCTCAGCCTAGAAAAATGTAACTGGTTAAAAAAAAACCCACTGAAGTTCACGAGCTTGTCAAAAAACCCACATCTGAAAAAGCCTGAAAAAAATGTGCTGATTTATCACGTCACCCAGAGGTGCTACCCTCATGTTAATTCTGAAGTATTTCCCCAAAAACATTTTTGAAATATTTGATCCAATTAACTGCTTTTTTGTATGTGGAAGGAGAGTGAGTTCTTCTATAGTGCTTTATTTGTAAATGATTTGGAATTTTCTTTTGTACTTTAAATGGTGCTCTATTGTTATTCGGCAACAGATCTGACTGATTCACACAATCTTTTTAATGCTTACAATGGCGTTCCTTCCCCAGAGACTTCAACAATGATATCGAATTAGAAGACAATATACATAGCTCAGAGTTGATGGTGGTCTCTGAGCTGGTTGTTTGATCACATATGTTTTATACCCAACTAAGTAACATCATCAATACCCTAGTCTACCAATGACTTCTTTATAGTAGTGGCCAGAAAAACTAAAGGAAAACCAGGAAGCTTCATCAGGAAAGGAGACCGACGATGGCATAAATGTGCTAAAATCTTGGCCATGCCATTTTCCCAGTTTTCCTTCATTCATTTCTTGGCTAATTTTCTTTCAATTTACCTTGAACATGACAAAGGGTTACTTTTGGTAAAGCACATCTAGCCCTTGCTTAATGAGAAACTGTTAGAAAATTCTGTCATTCCCCCCCCCCCCCGCCCGCAACTGTTGATAGGTAATAGCAAAGTCATACCTACAACAAACTCCTTCTGACTTCGGTATCTCTCTTTCTTCAAACTCTTTTTTTGTTTTTTCAACCCATCTCCAGCTTTCTGTATTGGCTGTTTTTTTGGTCTTTCAGTCCTTTTGCTCTTTAAAACATCTTCAGCCTGGAAACAAGAAAAGAAGAATCAGATATAGATTTTTTCTTTTTAATGTCACCCTACCCTGTCTGGGAACTGAGTGCATGAACAAAAGTAGAGGCTGGGCCTAATCCAATTCATCTTTATTGGAATTTTTCCAGAAAGTAGCATCTTTTTCTCATCTGCACTGAGCATCTCTGACGTGAACTGCATCTGCTGACTGATCAACCAACTACCAACCTTCCTATGTCTATTGACAATTAAAGGATAAATAATAAACAAACCACTGCTGGGAGAAAGAATACATGAAACATCTCCACAAGGTCTAAGAAGCCCAGAAAGCTGCGTCTAGGACAGAATATGAGAGAAAAGAGAGAAGTTGCAAGGGAAAAGGCAAGTGTTTCATGACAATTAAGAGAGATCAACATGAGTATTGCCTTCCAGCAATACTAAAGCCAACCTGGAAACTCACATTATACATTTGCCAAATTCTAGTTTTTCTAAAAGCGATGAGATAATGGTGCTCTGAAATTTATTACCAAATAGATCCATGTCACCCAATCCAGCTGTTTCTCTCCTTCCTCCCTATATCCCCAGTAACCCAGATCCAGATCAGTTTTGTTTGTGTTGCAGGCACAAGATGCAAAGCCCAGCCCATACCTGTTTCAGACGGGCAACCCCAGCTGGCTGCCTGGTTGACTCTGACAATGCTGTCATATCTTCCTCCATGCCAAATATTTCAGAAGCATACAGGTCAATTCTTGGATTCTCCATAACTTCTTCATGGTAGTCAAAAGGTTTTATGGAATCATATTCAGGATTTGGAACTTGCCTTCTTTGATAATACAATTAGGGAATTATGTTTAGGTCAGATAAACTCTTAGAAAGCTCTCTCCCAAGCACATAATCTTTCTTCCACCTTGTAAAATTAGCAAAATCAATCAAAGGACAGATAGCTTTGATTGACCTTTTCCTAGTACTGTTCTCTTATTGTTTATTTCCAATTGCTAATACTTCTTGAGCTATAACTCAGGAATGAGCCCTATCCTGTCTCCTCATTCCTGGGAAAAGGAAAAAAAATCTTGATGTAATATTAATGGACCTTCAGGACTCACTTAAGTTGATAGTTGCAGAAATATTCTGCTCGTTGTTCTCAACCTTTCCTTCAACACCTTTAAATACCTTTTATGGCTATGGACCCCCAAGACTTAATTCAAAATTTAAATCCTAACATTTCTTCAAGCCTTCATTTCAGTGACATCATCAGGGGTACTCAGACTATAGGTTAAGAACCCCATTAAAATGGTTCTACCTCATTTTAATCTCTGAATTTCCCAAAAGGTCTTTTCAAAACCCGGGGAAGCATTATCTTGTTTAATTCCCTAAAATTATTGCACATTCAGCCTGATGGAGTCTTTGTAATCTTGCATTATATGAAAATATGGTGGGTGGAAGTATTTAGTCTTGAAAGGCTGCCTTTTTTGAATCCACAGAAATACAGGACAAATTATGTGGCCCAAGTTGGTTGAAAAGACCCTGAGATTTTTGATAATGTTTGATGAAAGTACCTTGTTTGACAAAAAAAAAGCCTTGTTTGTTTGCTTGTTCATTTATTACTGGTGCTTTTATGTAGCTCTACTCTAAAACAGGGTGTCAAACGTGATTTCATTGAGAACCACATCAAGATTGTGTTTGACCTCGGGGGGCTGGGGTGGGCATGGCTGGGGTAAGTGAGGCCAGTTTCATATCACTCATCTTGGGGGCACCTGTGGTGGCCTGAGCGCTCTGCCAGCAAAACAAGCTCCCAAGCTCTGTTTTCAACTGCAATGGCTTCCTGCAAGCCTCTGCCACTGAAAACGGAGTTTGGGAGGGCCACAGGGGCATCGTAGGCCGGTCCTTTGCTGTTTCCAGGGTGGCCCTGTGGGCCAGGTCTAATCAGCCAATGGCTGGATTTGGCCCCCAGGCCTTGAGTTTGACACTCCTGCTCTAAAAGAACTCTGAGCAGTTTATGGCAAATAATATTAATAATAAGTAATAAAAAATAATATTATTAATAACATTAATAATAATAATAACATTATAATTATATGAACCAATAGAGATAGAGCTTAAAAAAAATCTAACTTCCCCCAAATATTGCAAAAGTTGTCTGTTCTTAGCTATTTTAACAATGTTAGCATCTACCAGATACTTTCTCAAAACTGGCAGCCAGTTTAGACAGTCTGGAATTCTAGAGTCTGTAGTTCAATATAGTTGGAGTGTCTCAAAGACTACTAGTTGGAAAATAGACAAATATATAACCATCTACACATTATACCTACACAGTATACAGTATACCTCTCAGGTATCTAAGTAAATCTTTTAACTATTGACAAATTAAAATGTTTGTCCAGGTTTGTTGATGCATCAGGTCTATGCACTTGACTGTCTTATTTTCCTACACTGAGCTCTTCTATAGGTTAGTAGCTGTCCCATATACTTACATTTCAGATGTAGAAACCTTCAAATGAGCAAGACGAGGTTCATAGTGGAAGAGATTAGTTGATCGAGCTGAGGAATCTAATTGTTCGCCTTCATCTACAAAGGAAGAAGGGTGGTAAAAGAGTTACATTTTTACATTTTGAATCTTGGCAAGGAATAGATAAACATGCAAATCATCAGCCTGATAACTCATCCCTTTCCGAGAAAGTTGGCCCTTCCATTAAGCAGAGTAAAGTGATCTTCTCAAGCAACTGATCCTGGTATCATGAACAGCAGCAAATTGTTATTAATTTAATGTGGTGTTAACTATATTGTATTTGCTTAGCATGAGAGGGAATGTTGTGGCCTCATTTGCCAAAATTAGATGGCAAGGATTTCTAATATCTATTTCTAATATAAATTAGAACCTATTAAAGTTGACTTTGTTTCTATGCTAGTCACATAAATAGAACCCTTAACAGATGGGATTAGACGAAACTTTATTTGTCCTAACCCTAACCCCAATCTGAAAGCTTAAAGTGATTTCTTCAGCTGGCTTTATAAAGGCAGTGCTTTTATGTCTTTTGCTTTCTGTGACATTACTCCTATCATGTGAAAATGCTGACTGCATGGGAGCAATTTTTTAGAGTGAGCTTCTGAGGAGAAGAGTGCTACTGTCTGGAATAATTACAATGACTTTTGTTAATTCATGTATAACTACAAGAGCATTGCATGGCAAAAAAAACCCCTGGCAATGATAGCTTTAAAAATGAAGTCTCCAAATCTGCAGCATTCAGCCAAGGGGTTCCTTGCAATAGCATGAAACATCTGGAAGGAAGCAGCTTTCCCATTCCAACCTCCTATGTACACACAAAGTGCAGTGAGTTGTACCTTTAAAAGTGAACTCTCTGGAGGATTTTCCTTTTAGCTTACTTTTACATGGTTTTTTCTGCCTATACTACTTGAGGAAATCTGGGAATTGAAGTTTACATATCTTAAAGGTACCAAGGTTGAGAAATACTGGACTAGACCAAAATCCTAAACTGAAGAACCTAAACTGAACCTAAACTGAAGAACTGAAGAACGTATTTTTAGTCTGATATGTTAACAATGAGCTATTACCAACAGAGGGAGCTCTTGATCCAAGAATAAACCATACAAACCATACATGTTAAGTCAACCCCTTGATTTACAAGGGAAAAGGAGATGCAAAGCTTTTGTATTAAGTCACTTGACTCAGTTTGATATCCTTCAGGTGTATAACATTATAAATCCCATTTCATCTAACATCATTTCTGCCCAGAATGACAACAGGGGTTAGTTAAAACCTAAAAGAACTAAGGGACATCTAGTAAGCAAATATTGTTTTAAAGAAATACAGACATTAGTCTCCTTACAATCTTTGGAGTTATGAACAGGGGTGGGATTCTATTGGTTTGGACCAGTTCTATAGATCCAGTTGTTATGATTCTGTGCAGTTTGGAGAACTAGCAAATCATGCCCCTGGCTGGCTCCTTCCCTTCCATCCCCTCCCCGCCCAGTCAGCCCTTATCGCGCATGTATGACATTACACGCATGCCCAACATCGCTGACTGCATTCTCCCTACCCAGTCACTCCTTAAGACATTTCTTTACCTCCTCCTAACGATCAGCTGTTCTGATGATCAGCTGTGCTGGGATCCCCCTCGTTCTCTTACTGCTTCGCCCAGGAAGCCCCAAAAAGGAGTGCGGGGGGAGCTCCATTTTTTGCCTTTCTGGGCCCCAGGGAAGCTTCCTGGGAGCAAAAATGCTCTCCAGAAGGCTTCCCTGAGGCCCAGGAGACCCAAAAAACAGGGGGAGGGGGGTGATGCAAAAAAACAGAAGACACCCCCCCCAGTCACATGGCCATGCCCACCTAGCCACGCCCACAGAACCGGTTGTTTAAAAATTTGAATCCTACCTCTGGTTATGAACTTTTGCTATTATGAATAAACCTGTCCACAATTCCAATCTACAAGGTCCCAAAAGTTGAGAGTTTTCAGTGTGCTACATATCTATGCTTGTTTGGACTTGCAAAATATATTTACAAACAGACACTTGGAACATAACCTCTGTTTATAAATAGAGCACTCTTTGTACTAAAATATATTTTGAAGCATTCTGTTCCTCTGACTCTGTTGTACCATGTAACTGGTATAGAAGAAGTTGGTCAAAAGAAACCACACTGTTTTCAGTAGCCTCTTAGATAAATTATGAGTACTTATAGAACAGGGCTGTCAAACTGCCAGCCTGTGGGTTGGATGCATCACGTCCTGGCCATGCCCACTCCCAGTTTAATGAAGTGTGTGTCGGGAAGTCCCTATATGTCACATGACGCTGCTGTGATGACATGAGTTTGACACCCCTGCTATAAAAGATCCTACACTGACTCTAAAGAAAGAACTATTGAATTTAGCGTCTTATCAATGGACACAAGATTTCACTCTGAAGGTACTGATCTGATACCTTTACACAAAAATATGGAGAATGATTTTTTGTGTGCAACCTTAGTGTGCCCCCTTGCAAAAAGACAAAACAATTCTTCAACAGAGACCTCAAGACTTATTGTTATTTAAAATTGTCTGTCCAATTTCAATGGATTGTGGGTGAGGTTCAAAACTAGGAAAAAAACATAAGAAACAACTAAAACATTAAATCAGCTAAAAATTAAATTAGCTAAAAACTTTAAATAATATGAACAGTACACTAAATCAGATGAAAAGTCCAATAAATAAATAGCCATGTAATGTATGACAGCTGGTAATATCTGATGTATAGTAGGTGTGGTTGCAAGAAGCAGCAGCATAAATCACAGTTATTTTTAGCCAGCAGAGCTCTGGAATATATAACCATGTCTTTCTAGCCTATTGGAAGCCATCGTTCTTATGGTTATCACTACACAGCAGCTCCAGGGAGCCCAGAGAATGCCACCAAATAACAGGTAGGGGACTGTCTCCCAATGGTGGCCTGTTTGTGAGAACCTGCTCCTCCTTATCAGCACTTAGAGAGATGGCAAGTACCCCTGGTGCAACAGATTTAAAGTCAGAATCTTCTGATTAAATTAGTTCTGTATCCTCATCCTGCATGTGATAAATAGGTTATTTAAGAGATAGACACTTTCATTCATAGTCAGGCTTCCCAGGGCTATCACCAGGACAAAGATATTGTAGAAAATGGAGAATCCTAACTACACTTCAAAGGTATTTTGGCACACAGAGTGATGGAATATTTTGATTGCTTCACTACCCAGATAATTGCCAAAAATGAGGGGGGATATGTTGCCGACATGTCTAAATGGCAGTAAAACAATGAGGCACTGAGTTAGACTTCGGACTGTTTGAAAACTAATTGGGGAGACTTTATGGCATCCTGCTCTGTCATTTTTGCATTTGCCTGGCTATTTGCCAGCACGACTTGTAAGGCAGGAGATGGGAAGATCCCATAGGAGGGGCACATGATGTGGCTCCTTCTGGTGCCAATGCTGGTAAGGCAGAAATCTGTCAGAAGTGACTCCTAATTTCTGATTGATGGAACTGCAGAGCAATTTGCTTCCCACAAACATCAATCTCCTGCCCAAAGTAGTAGAAGTGACATGAAGAATTTGTGTGAATGATAACAACCAGGATAAAATCAAAATATTCTAGTTCCATTTCTCTGAGGACCACAGTGACAAAAATATAAGAGTTCTTACTCCATATGCAAAATAATTTGGAGATTAGTTAATAAGGCAGGACTTATGTGTAAACTGTCTTTAGAAGGCAAAAGTAGGTTGTCTTCAAATATTCTGAAGTTTAAACAGGAAGCAAATAAAAAATAGTTCAATAACGTAACAATATACAGTAACAAAAAGCATTTTAAAAAAATCTAAAGTGGGTTCATGGTTTGTTGAAACCATTAAGAGTTGGATTTCAAATTATGTCATATGTTTAAAAAAGGTCATCGCACTATTGTTTAATTTATACGTGTAAAGTATCGCTATTTTACTGATGAATACTGGCTGTTGCAAAACATTGAAAAGCAAACTTTACTTTTCAGTATTTTGCACCAGCCAGTATTCATCAGTAAAATAGCGATATTTTACACGTATAAATTAAACAATAGTGCGATAAGGACTGAGACAGATTTGACACCAAGTCAAGTAACTGTTTCTGGATAAGGATGGAGACATTTGACACAAGGTCACATCATGCTCTCCCTTCCCAGCATGGATTTGTATTTATATACAATGTATTATGCATATACAGACACCCTCATTATGTATTTAACACATTACTATGTGCACTCTAGGGGAAGGATACTGTAAAATCCCCCTTCTCCTCCCATCCCGCTAATCTGCTTTCCAGCTCCGTTCTCCTATGCAGGGCAACAAAAGAAGACCGGTACCACTCACTTTGGGAACCACTGGTATATATGGATAAATAAATACTAGCTCTTGCCTAATTAAAATGTTCATAAGCAATTGAGATCACTGATTGCTTTCACTCTTCTGAAGATGAGAAATAATCAATGGCTCCAGACCCAACTATTCTGATCTTGTTGACATGGAGATATTTTGAGCTGCTATATATTCTACATTGTTCTATTACAACTTAAACCAGTTTGGCTTTGTAATAACTGTGCCCTAGATAACTCACACTCCTCAGAATTCATCAAAGTTTATATTTTGACTGATCTTCCTTTGCAGAAGCTGCTTAAATTTACTGCAAGTAAATTGGGATTAGAACTAATTCCTAGGGGGATATGCTTAGGCTCTTAATTCAACTTTTTCCTGATTTATTCTTATACAAACACAAAACAAAACATTATGGCTAATTTGGAAGGATCCTGAGATATTTTGTGTTAAATTCCAGCCTGAACATGAGTTGTACAATTGATGGCATTTTCTTTGGTTAGTCTAGGAAAATAAAAATCCATTTAACACATAATGGCAATACAATATATTCAGTGCATAATTGTACATATACCATATGACATTGCTTAGCTAACAATGTCTGTATGGTGAATGTACACATAGACAATTAACACTTGCTTATAGAAACAATTGTTTATAGGGTATGAATAATACACAACTAAAAAGCATGAAACTATTTCTACATGTTATACATGTTATATGGGCATGAAAAATTCTTTGGCCCATTAAGCAATATCATCTGATAGCACATAAAAGGCACATTGAGTCAATTGCAGCTCCTGCCATCTGGAATAGTATCCCCTAAGCCAGGGGTGTCAAACTCTGTTTCATTGAGGGGTACATCAGGGTTGTGTTTGACCTCAGGGGGCTGGAGTGGGTGTGGCCAGGGTGGGCTTGATGACACTTGTGTCAGGGGCGCCAGTGGTGAGCTGTGCACTCTGCCAGCGAAAACAGGCTCCTGAGCTCCATTTCTGGTTGAGACAGCCTCCTGCCACCCTCTGCCAGTGAAAACGAAGCTCAGGAAGGCTGCATGCGGCCCTTCCAAGCTCTGTTTTCACTGGCAGAGGCACTACGGCCCTCACTGTTTCCAGTATGGCCCCTTAGGCCAGATCTAAACACGTATCTGGCCCACAGTCTTGAGTTTGCCCTAAGTAACTTGAGCAGTCCAACAACCTTGCCAGTCTTTAAAAAAGCATGGAAAACCTGGTTGTTTTGCATAATTCTGGGTCAACAAGGTTGTGTGTGAATCTGAGAATGTATTGATAGGTGAAATCACAGTATAGAAAGAACATCCCATATTTTCAAAATTCTTGCCTAAAACACGATATGGATGACAGGGGGAAAATCACCAAGGAAGCAAAACAACAATTCACATTAAAAAGAAATCCTTATTTACACATGTCTTTACCCAGCCTTGTTTTTTAACAGAATGACACCTCATCTTCGTTATTAGTATACACTTGCATACACAACACATACATATATGCACATAAACAACATCAGTTTCCCCTTCTAAATAAAATAGCTTAAAGTACTATTTAAATTATTTTAAAGTTTGTTCCAAAAGTTTTACAGGGGTAATGCAAATGGAGCCTTCTTGGCTGAATCCCTGTGTCCTTTCACTGATGAAGACAGGAGCAGGCTGTTGGGGATGAGTCTGTGTTGTCAACAGCAAAGGGATACAGGGCAGAAAAGATCTTGCAGCCAAGAAGGCTCCATACACATATGCACTAGTCAAGTGACCCTGAGGACACAGATAAAGTGTCTACAAGTGGCCTCAATGACTCTCTAAAAGAATGCAAATGACTAGCTGTCTGCAAGGAGTATAAATCCTTCCATTCCCCACCATCCAGTCAGAGCTGAAGAAATGCCTTCAATGAATGTTTATTATGAATGAAATGACTCAAATGTATATCAAAAAAGTGTGACTAAGTATCATCCACACTGTGTGAGGGGTTATGAAAGTCACATTTCAGGTTAATGATAATTGCATGTTACATTTGTTACAGCCCAGTGAATGATGGTAAGGGTATAGTAAAAAAATTCTGCAACGTTTTAAATGAATGTGATCCATTTAAACATTTTTCCTTTAGGAGGCATAAAGGAAACTGAAAGTGACAGAGTATATAGAAAATGTATTTGTACTCAGAATTCCAAGAGCAAAGGAGAATTGTGATAGTTTGGTGCATATTTGCTTAGAAAAGGTTTATTTGTTTCAAATTTGTTTTTTAAGCATAAGTCTACTGATGGAAAATGGAAAAGAAATAGAACATTTTTGATTTAATTGTTATTTATTAAATGGTTATGAGGAATAATTGATTTAATTATTTATAATGAATTAGTGAAGGTTACAAGTTTAATGAAAGGTCCTAAATATGAGATAGATAATTTTTTCTAGTGTATCAAGAGTAGATATTTAGGCAAAAAGAATATTGGTAAAAAGGAAAGAAAATAGAGAGAAGCTGCGGACAGAAAAAGTACAATCGTTTTATGAAAAATTATTAGGAGAGTGTTTAATATGCCAACTGAATGAAGAGAGATTGCACTCATATAAGAGAATAATTGCTGGAAAAATAGAAGATGACTGACTTCTATTGTACACAGAGAAAAAGACACTTGCAAAGAATGTAATCAAAGAAAGCAAAGAACTGTTAAGAAATGAAAAATTTATTTTGGAAGGGAAGTGAAAAGGGATGGAAATGATCTGGGATGACAGGGAAGTGAGGGAATGTTTCAAGGAATACTTTAGAGATTTATATGGGATTGATAATATTCCAAAGAGTAAAACTGAAATTAATGCTATAAATGTTACTTTTAAAAAATATGCAAATGAAGTCATATATGCTCTGAGCACATTGAGAAATGATATGGTTGCAGGATACATATTAAAATAAAGATGTGATTTATTTATGGGATGACTGTGCATTAATGTAATAGCTATGTGAAAGCTGAAACTGTGCCTGATAATTGGAAGAATATGGTTATTGTTTTCCCAAATAAAGAGAAAGGTAGCAAGAGCAAATGCAAAACTATAAGGAAATTAGTTTATTAAGTGTACCTAGGAATGTGTTTAACAGATTTCTGCCTGAAAGATAAGAAGAGAATGAATGTGATGAATGCTGTATGGCTTGATGTCAGGTAGTGTATGAACAATTCAGATTTTTACTTTTCAGCAGCTCATTAAGACATGCATGAATGTGAAATAGTATTTATTGTCTGTTTGATTCATATGACAGTGAATAAGCTTGAATTATCAAATAGTTTGTTTAAATACAAAGTTGACAATTGGTTGCTGAATATAGAAAGAGATGTATTTGGTAGAAAGCATGTGAAAATAAATAAAATGCTTAGTGAATTATTCAATATTTCCATAATGAGCCAGGAGCAAATCAAAGATATATGATGTCTCTTTGGTTATTTGTTGTACTGAGGGATACCAGTAAATATATAAGAATTTTTTTTGAAGAAACATTATGGCTACATTTGTCAGGATACATTTTACTGTACATGTTGTTGATACAGTTCTATCCACTGATAATACAAGTTTTCAACTGACTGTATATATAACCAGAACTATTGATCTGAAAAATTAATGTATCAATCACCATGTGCTGTAGTTGTGTTTGACAGAGTAAATGGAATAAATAATTGCAAATTACACATCAGTGGTGAAAAGTAGAATAAGATGAATTTGTATATATTGGTAAAATGTTTATTAAAGATGAGAAAAAGGACAGAGAAATGTTAAGATATACAAATGCTAGTAAAACGTTAGTAGGTAGCATGGAATTTCATGGAATGAATGTTGTCACCCAAAAATAGAACACTTCTGCCCACTTTGTTATAGAGCAGGGGTGTCAAACTAGCCACCCATGAGCTGGATGCGTCACGTGCAGTCCACCCTAGGTCTGTGAAGCGAAAAAACATTGCAATATGTCACCTGATAGCAATGTGACACCGTGAGTTTGACACCCCAGTTATAGAGAAATGAGAATTGGTATTCAGGAGAAACAAGTTGAAAGCAGTGGGAATGGATTACTTAAGAAATGGGCATGGTAAAATAGGGAGAGATAGGATCAAGAATGAATGGGTGCTGAATAAATATGGATCAAAATGGTAACCAGAAGGAAAGAAGTATGTTGAAGACACTCCCTCATTAGAAATGATGAATGAAAATCAAATTGCAAAGCAACTTGAATAGAACAAAAGGAGGGGAAGACTGGGATAATTATTGTTGGATGGAGCCGATGCGATTGATCTTCAAAACAAAGTCATTAGAAGTTTTTTTAAAAAATCAAAGGCAATACATGTGTTGGTGTATAAATGTGATTTGTAAGGATAGAATGTATGGAGAATTTGAGAACCAACTTTGCATGGTAGGATATGGAAAGTGAGAACTCCTTTGAGTTCTGTTTGCATAATCAGAATGGATATTTAAAAATTAGGGATTTCTCAATAGGACTTGTGATGCCTATAGAGCGCAAATGCCTAAGCATATTTCTGAAGTTAGTTTTGCTGGGTACAGCTGTAACAAAACAATTGATGCAATACAACCAAGTATGCTTTTACAATGAAATTCAATCTATAACCACTCAGCAATTGTCCAATTCAAGGGAGTTATCACTATATATGGGTACATAGAACTACAGTATTAATGCATTAATAAACAATATCTAGTGAATACTTTGCATAATGTCACTAGTGTGAGTTTGCGACAAGGTGGAGTAGCCCTTTTCCTCCTCACTCTGCTGTGGGTAGTTGTTTCTGCAGAGACCAGTTTGACTTGGCTGATGTCTTTCTCCAAACTCAGCAGAAACACCCTCATTTTCTAGTGCACAAAACAAGATAGCAGTTTTAATTCCAGTTTCTGTTTCTGAAGCAAGAATAAATACTTTATGAGAGAAACTGAGGTAAATTTACCTGTGATGACTTCGTGATTTTCAAAGCCAATCCCATTTCTTGGTAAATGTTGAGTCTGTTGAGTTAGCGGAAGTTCCTTTTTAAAAAGATAAGCAACATGTTTTGTAAACGAGTTATGTTATTCTCTTGACTCTTTAATAAGATATGTGCTGTGGAAAACAATATAGCCTACTGTCTTCTGCTGAGCACTTACAGAACATAAAATAACAACATTCTTAGAAAGATTCATCCTAAGTCCTTTCAGGTAGTGCTTTTTCATTTCTGCATTATAACAAGTCATTTTGTTTGTGCTATTGAGTTTTCTGCTTCTTGTGGAACAAAATGCTAAAGATCCAGTAAATATTTTACCTTACCTTTATGTTTTCATGTTTTAATTTAATTTCATACACAGATAGTATTCAACTTATGACTATAATAAGCCTGACAGTTATGGCTGTAAATCGTGGCAGTTGTAAATGACTCATCATGTGACTGACCCAATTTTATGAACTTTTTCTGTGGCACTTGTAAAATGAACGTCACAGTCATTAAGTGAATCCATTTTTTGCTTTGGGCATTTTTTTTGCCAAAAATCAGTGAGAAACATTAGTTTTTGGCAAAAAATGTCATAAATCATTTTGTAAATGTGAGCCACTCAACCATTGCTAGACTCGTCGACTGGAAGGCTGGCAATTAGACCTAAGTACCATGTAATGGAGTGAACTTCCATTTCAGTTCCAGTTCCTGCCAACCTAGCAGTTCAAAAGCACACAAATGCAAGTAGATAAATACATACCACTTTGGTGGGAAAGTAACAACCTTCCATGCACATTCGGATATAGTCACGCTGGCCAAACAACTACAGAAACATTTTCGGACAATGCTGGCTCTTTGGTTGTGAATTGGAGATGAGCACCACCCCCTAAAATCAGACGCAACCAGCAGGGGAGATTTTTACCTTTTAAAATGTTGGCCAGTTGTTGAGAATCCAAAATGTGGTCACATGACTTTATGGAAGAGGCAACTTTTGGAATTTGGAAACTGGGTTGTAAGTATCTTTTAGGGGGCTCTGTCGTAAGTTTGAACAATCGCTAAGGTCATAAGTTGAGAATTACCCATACTTTATTAGCATGCAAACCTTGCTCCCTTTTTCAAATCAACTTTCACCTTTACCTATTCTGATGAGGCTGAAATCCTATTAAACAAATATTAATTCCATCTTGATATCATACCAGTGTGGTGCTTATTTTAATTTGGTTGCTGCTGTGACAACTATTCTGAGGAACAGACAAACAGAGCAATTTCTGGCCTGAAAAGAAGACATGGCTCTAGAATAGAGAATAGAATAGAGAATATCTTTATTGTCATTGCATTCCACGAATACAATGAAATTTGAAAGCTACTCCAGTACAGTGCTCCAAACACCAGATCACAATCACATTACAGAGTATTTAAAAATTAAAATAATTATAATAATAATAATAATTAAAAACCTAGTCTAAAATCTCTCTAAAACATTTAGTAAGTTAAATAGTTTAAAAATGCCACTATATACATAGGACTAAATCACAAATGCACTGTTTGATTCAAGACAATTATTGCCTTGGAAAAGAAACTGTTTCTCAGTCTATTAGTCCTCATTTTAAGACACCTATAACATCTCCCTGATGGTAACAGTTCAAAATATGAATGATCAGGATGAGAACGGTTCGTGGAGATTTTTAGTGCTCTAGAGAGGAGTCTGGTCTTCGCAATCTCTTCCAAAGAAGAGAGAGAGCAACTGATGATTTTTTGTGCTGTGTTTATAACTCTCTGGACTCTGGAGCATCTTCTTATCCACTACAGAACATCCAGCATACCACACTATTACACAGTATGCCAAAATGCTCTCGATGGTAGAACAGTAAAAAGTAACCAGCAACTTTTCACCCAGACCACTCTTTTTCAGCAGTCTCAGAAAGTGCAGGTACTGTTGGGCTTTCTTTGCAATGGCCATAGTGTGGACCAACCAAGTAAGGTTGTTGGAAATATGAGTTTCTAGAAATTAAAAACTATGAACTCTTTCCACACAATCTCCATTGATATATAGTGGGAGAGGTTCTGCTTTGCATCTTCTGAAGTCTATAATCAATTCTTTGGTCTTTTTGATGTTCAGGGTGAGGTTATGACTCTTGCGCCACAAGACCAGTCTGAGAACCTCTGACCTATAGACCGTTTCGTCTCCTCCTGATGCGAGTCCCACCGATGTAGTGTCATCTACAAATTTTATTATAGAGTTAGTGGGACAAGAGGGAGTGCAGTCGTAGGTGTAGAGTGAATATAAAAGGAGGCTCAGCACACAGCCCTGTGGAGAACCAGTGTTGAGAGCAAGAGTGGAAGAAAAATAGCTGACAATCCTAACAGTTTGGGGTCTGTTAGTAAGAAAGTCCCTTATCCAACAGCAGATGTGAGAGGAGAGGCCCATTTCCAGCAACTTCTTAATCAGTATATCCAGAATGAAGGTATTAAAAGCCGAGCTGTAATCAACGAAAAGCATCCTTACATAGCTCCCACTATGCTCCAGATGGTCCAGTGCAATGTGGAGAGGCCATGGCAATAGTATCCTCTGTGGATCTGTTATTCCGATAAGCAAACTGGTATGGGTCAAGGTTTGATGGGAGGCAATCCTGTATATATTTTAAGACCAGTCTCTCAAAACAATCTCAACAAAATGCAGTTCAATGGTGAGAAAAGGAAGATCCTGACTTAAGCAGGAAAAACAAGATGCATAGGTATGGGATAGGCAGTACCTGGCTCAACAGTAATGATTGGTGGACCACTGCTTAAGTATGTCAGCAGTGTGCTGTCCCTTCTGACCTTATGATTCTATAAAATGTGCCTGATTCAATTTCAGAGGCAGTCAGCTCCAGAGTACAAGTTACTGACTCCTTTTTTGGCACCTGCATTCTCATTATTTTCTCCCTCAGGTAATAAGCTGAAATGAAATGAGAAAAACAGGAAGTGCTGGATTGGGGAGGGAAAGCCATTATTGAAAAGTGATGAAAGGAGCATCTGGGTAACAGCCATTGGGGAGGGAACCCTGCCTTGACTCAGTTTCTCCAGTCCAGAAAGAAAGCTGAAGAGCAAAGTTAACCTACAGCTGAAGAGAGATTTCCTGCACTGAGATCAATTCAGCTTCATGAGGTCCTTTTGCCAGATGGATTTTAGAGGCCAGGAAGAAACCTGCCTTCTTGCAGGAGAAGGAAAAGCACAAAATAGACCTGTCTTACAGACTGTTTCAATCCAGGGCATATCTTCCCTTTCAAGGTTCATAATAACTGATGGAAAAAAACCCTGAACCCTGCCTGAGGCTCCAGCAAGTTGTTACTATACAGAACAGCCCAGGTTTCCCCATCCTGATGGCTACAAATGTGTTAAATCTCAACAAACTTTAAACAAACTGGTGAAGGATTATGGTAATTCAAAATACAGTTTAGCATACTGTACCTCTGATCTGCAGCAATACCATCTTATGCAAAATACTCCTTAAACTAATACAATTAAATGAAGCTACAAAATCAGGCAAGCAGTTAAGCACCTGGAAATATTGAAACTTTTCTTTAAGGACCACTGAATTTTAGTTGCATGAAAGTGCCACGAGACTGAAATAGTCTCCAAAACAGAATTATATTTCTTATATGCTTCGCTGGAATCCTTTTCCATACTAAGCACATTGAAAGCTGGGCTGACACACTTTTGCTTCACAAATATACTGGTATTGCAAACAGCTCCACACAGAAGGGTTATTTGTAACAGGCAAAGCAGACATACATTAAGGTAGTAAAAGGGAATATCCCAAATATTAGGTCAGTATGAATGGTCTTTAAATGTAATGAGTCAAGGCCTATTCTATTATTTGGTAAATGACATATTTGTCTCAAATGGGCAAATTCTAGAGAACAAGAGGTTATCAGTTATCTTTATTTAGATATCTCAAATGATCAGCTCTGTTGAAAGGCACATGCTATCTAGCCTGTCCTAGGCCACCTGAACTAATCTACTGTACCAGGTGGAATGAAGAATGATATCTAGATGTCAGCCTGTCTGTATGTAATAGGCATGTGCCCAATTTTAATTTCATCTTGGCTTCTTTTTTGCATATCAGAATATGTATTCCCCAAACTTTGCCCCAAGTAAGGTGGTACAGTAAAAATAGAGCCCAGCCAAGATCATTTTAAGGTTTACTTTCTACTTGTTCAGAATTTATCAAAATTTATGTTATTTAGGATTTATGTTGAAGATTTAGAATTCTCAGGGGTGGGATTCTACCGGTTCAGACCGGTTCTATAGAATCAGTTGTTATGAGTCTGCGCAGTTCAGAGAACCAGTAAATTGTGCCACTGACTGGCCCCGCCCCTTCCTGACCCGCCCACTCACCCTGCCCAGTCATTCCTCATCTCACCCGCCATTGCTAACCAGTCTTCAGCTGTCATTACTGCCTGCCTTCCACCACGGCCCTGATCTCCCTGGGTGAGTGAGCCTACAAGCAAGCCCCAGTTGAGTCGACTCCCAGGCCGGCCTAGGCTGCTGCACTGTTTCCCCCCCTTCCCAGGCTTACCTGGCTTGCTTCACCACGACCTAGCTAGCTAGCTACCCCCCCCCAACCACATGGCTGTGTCCATGCTAGCTGGGGAGGAGGAAATGGTCTCCTCTTTCCCCTGGCCGGGAAGAAGCCATGCGGTTATGTCTGTGCTGCAGCCCCTCTCACCAATGAAAACAACTGGAGCGTGCCACCACCACCCCCGCCATACACACCCAGGTATGGAGAGCCCCAGATTGGGACTCGGCACACAGGGCATTGCTGGAGCTGAGAGGGCTGGACTTCCCCTCTGCCACCAGCTGTGGGAGGAGGAAGGTTGGACAAGGTAAACCAAACCTCTGCCCAGGCAAGAGCTGCCAGTGGGGATGGGCAAGGCTGCAGGGCGAACTTGGCTGGAAGTTGTTTGTAAATCTTCCCAAAAGAGGGAGGGGACGGAACTCCACAGCTGTCCACAATGATTTTATAATAAGAGAAGACCTGGGTACATTTTTATTAGACAGCCTTTCTTAACAAGACTGATTTTTGCTTGTATCACTGTTGGGCTTAGTGAGCAACTCATCTGCCTTTTGGTGCTATGCAGTTAATCATGTATTGCTTAAATAGTTTGTTAAGTCCCCATCTTTCCTGAGAACAAGATAATTATGTTTATGAATTGCTAATATCACCCTCCTGAGTAATTCCCTTTGGAGCACTTTCCATTTCGACAACTTAGGAAAGAAGTCTTTTGTGTAGGCATCAGAGAAGGGTTAATTTGAAAAGAGTAGTAAAAGAGAAGCATGTTTCTGTACATAACAGAAAGGAAAGGAACACATTGAGAAGTGTTGAGGAGCTGAGAGGTGTGAGTGTGAGTCAAGGAATTCCAGACCAGAAAGATTGTTTTGTATTCCAGTTAAATTAGAAATGGTTCTTTGTGAAGGATCTGTGAAAATTTTGGAATATTGCAGTAAGGACAAAGAAAAAAAAATGAAGCAGAAAGATTTAATTAAAGGAGAAGAGAAAGAATGGTAAGACATCCACTAATTGACTACTTTGAAAATACCTTTCAAATGTGTTTTCAGTTGTAGGATTGGAAATATTAGCTTGACTGTATGCTTTAATGTTCAAAAAGAATAATCTTTGTCAGTATAAGCAGAGATGTATTCTTCAAGCTTTAATGCATTTTGCAAAAATTATTGTAGTAAACTGAACATTAAATTTAAGTATTTAATGGAGAGTAAAGTAAGATTTTACACAGGCAAGAAAAAATGTATAGAATAGGTGGTGCCTGGCTCAACTGGAAGTAACTGTGAGATGGAAACTTATCAAACAGATCCAACCTAGAAATAAGAAGAAATTTCCTGACAGTGAGAACAATTAATCAGAGAAATGGGATGCCTTCAGAAATTGTGGGTATGCCATCACTAGAAGTTATTAAGAAGAAATTTGTCCATAATAGTATAGGGTCTCATGCTTCAGCAGGGGTTGTACTAGAAAACCACTAAGGTCTCTTCCAACTCTGTTATTCTTTATAAATCTCTCCACTCAGTCTTTCCAAGAGAATGGTGATAAACAATATTTGGAAATGTCCATCAGGTCTTCTGATAGCAAAATCTCATCTTATTGGCTAGTATAAAAGGGAAGATGGCTTTGAAAAAGCTTCCTCTCTCATCATAACATGAAAGACAAAGTGAGGACTGGCTGGGAGGGGAGGGGTGAGGAGAAGCCAGGCGAGGCACCCCTCCATGTGAGTGACATCAAGTTGGCCATGACTATAAAGCCACACCCAACTGGTCACGTGACCACCAAGCCATGCCCACAGTCACATGATCACCGAGCCACACCCACAAATTAGACCACACCCACAGAACCGGTTGTTAAGAAATTTGAATCCCACCCCTGAGAATTCTAGCCAATAAAATTAAGATTTATTTATTTATTTATTTATTTATTTATTTATTTATTTATTTATTTATTTATTTATTAGTTTTCTATACCGCCCCTCTCCCTGCAGGGACTCAGGGTGGTGTACAGCCAAAGTTAAAAAACATAGTACAAATACAATTTTTAAAAAACAAAAAAGATTAAATGGTGGCTCAAAGATAAAACTCAATCAAAAGTATAAAAGACTAAAACCCAATTAAAATCAATTTAAACCCTATAAAACCCTAGACCAGACCGGCTTGATGAAATAAGTATGTTTTCAACGTGCGCCAGAAGGCCAAAAGGTCAGGGATGGTCCTCATCCCTGGGGGAAATTCATTCCAGAGGGAGGGTGCCCCCAAGGAGAAGGCCCGTACCCTCGGAGTCGCCAGCCATCCAGCCGGCGGCACCCCAAGGAGGCCCACCCTATGGGAGCGTACTGGGCGACGGGAGATTGATGACGGAAGTAGGTAGTCGCGTAAGTACCCAGGTCCCAAGCCATGGAGCGCTTTAAAGATAGTCACTAACAACTCGAATCGCACCCGGAAAGCTACTGGGAGCCAATGCAGCTCGCGCAAGAATGGTGTAACATGGGAGCTCCGAGAAGCCCCCAAAACCATCCGCGCGGCCGCATTTTGCACCAACTGGAGTCTCCGGGTGCTCTTCAAGGGAAGCCCCATGTAGAGAGCATTGGCATAGTCTAGGTGGGAGATGACGAGGACGGATGTGACCGTGCGAAGGGCATCCCGATCCAGAAAGGGCCGCAACTGGTAGATCCTATGGATCTGACAAAAAGCCCCCCTGGTGATGGCCGCTATATGATCTTCTAACAACAGCCGCATGTCCAGGAGGACACTCAGATTGCACGCCCTCTCTGTGGGGGCAAGAATTTCCCTCCCACAGCCAGCGATGGAACTAACTGGCTGTATTGGGGTGCCGGAAAGCACAGCCACTCAGTTTTGGCCGAGTTGAGCTAAAGCCTGTTTTGCCCCATCCAACCCCGCACAGCCTCCAGGCACCGGGTCATCACTTCCACGGTGTCAGCCTTCAAGATTTCTTCCTTTATTTCTTTTTCTCTGCTTTGCATCTTTCGGCTGCCATAAGTAACGGGAGGGGGGAAAATGGGCTATGATATATTTGGGAAGCGTGCTGGAGTGTGTAGGAAACGAAACTGTATTCTAGGGGAGGGGGAGTTTTACTTAAGTTTCTATTCCTTGCTTTTCTATTCCTTGCTATGCGCAACTGCGACTCCTTATCAAACTATGCCAAGGTCAACGGACAGAGGCCTCATCACCACCTGAAGATGCCCACATGATGCTATGCATACTTCCTCATTGGAGGAGCAATATGGACTGTTGGGGGTGGGAACGTTGCCATCACTTTGTATATGTGGTTTTCGCGCTCATCTCTTCAGATTCAGAATTCTTTTGTTGCTACCACTTTGATTTCCAGTAAAAGATATCTTTACTCTAACAAAATGGAGTTTAAGTGTTTCTTTCTTGGATATTGAATGGAGCACCAGCTGACATTATTCTGAATCTCAACTTTTACCAGCCCACCCGGAGAAAACCCAAATTTTCTTCCGAGGGGGTTTGCTAACAAACAATGTCTAGCCCAGCCAGCGACCGAGAAGACCAGGGAGCGACTGGAGGACCTGAATCCCTGCTGATGGAGGGAGCAGAAGAGACTGACTTCTTAGCAGAGCTAAGTCTTGGCGAAACCCCAGCTGTGAAGCCTAAATGGTCCCTGGGAGTCGGTTGGAAGGATCCTGAGGAAAAGCCCCCTCCAGGAGTGACCACAACCCGTCGCCGAGGGAAAGATGAACCATGGCAGGAGAAGGAACGGAGAGGTTTCTCACTAATGCAAGCCGAGCAATTTTCACATGAAGCTGCCGGAGAGGTTCCAGCTGATCAAAGGTACGAGGGGGAAGAGGAGGAGGTAATCCCAGGCAGAAGAATCAGGGCAGCCACCCCCATAAATCAACCTGGGCCAGCGCAACAGGCAGCAGCAGCAGCACAGGGCCCCCCGGCTGGGGGGATAATTGCCAGAAGGCGTAGAGCTGCAAGAGTGCCTCCGTTGGAAGTAAAATATGGAGGGGACCCCCAGGAATTGGGGTTTTTCCTAGCACAAGTTTGGAGCCACATGGAGGAGTATGGGCAGGATTTTTCCTCAGAAGCGGCCAAAGTCAGGTGTGTGACCAGGGCTTTGGAGGGAACGGCTGCAAAGTGGATGGTGACTTTGCATAATGATAATGCCCCTCAACTGCTGAATTATAACCAGTTCATGACAGCATTGCGCACCAGATTTGAAGATCCCCTAGCTGAACGCAAGGCTAGAATAAGGATGAAAACCATAAATCAGGGGCGAAGGTCAGTAGCTGATTACACCCAGGAGTTTAGAGAACTGGCGTGCCATATCCGCGGCTGGTCCCAGGGAGCCCTGATAGAGGCTTTTAAGGATGGGCTAAATGAAGATGTTTATCAATGCTGCGTGGCCAGAAGAGACCCTGGGGAGCTGCAGCAGTGGTACGTGCTGGCAGCAGAGGTGGAGATTGACCTAACCCGAAACAGACGCCGGGGGGGCTTTGTCTTGAGGAATCCCCCCCCTACCAGGCCTCAAGAAACCTTAAAACCCCTGAAGGGAAGACCAGCGGCAAAACCCAGAACCAGAGCGTGTTTCCGATGTGGGAAGGAGGGCCACTGGGCTGCAGACTGCCATGCCAAGCTGGAACCGAAAGGGGCGCCAGGAGGAGGGAGAAGGTCTGAGAGGCCTCCAGCCACGCCTCGTGGATCGGCGCTAAAAGCGGAGGAGGTTGTAGAGGTCACCCCTCTAAAAAGAGGGGGGTTGGGAACTCCAACCTCTTCTGAAGGGAGTGAATCCGAACTGGAAGACGACGCACTGGTAAGTCCGAACCAGGGCCCTATGACCATTCCAGTGAGATTAAGGGTATCCACATCGGGGGCTGAAGGGGACATGTTGGCTTTGTTAGACTCTGGATGCACAAGGTGCGTAATCAGTGCAAAGATGGTAGAGAAGCTGGGATTAAGGCTAAAGACTCTGAAAACGCCCATAGCTTTTTGCCAATTGGATGGATCGGTAGCCGGGGGTGGACCTGCTCATTTTATAACGGAGCCAGTGGAGATGACAATGGGGAACCATAAAGAGACTCTGTGTTTTATTGTGGCCCCTGGGATGGAGCGCCCCTTAATACTGGGTTTGCCTTGGCTCTGGAAATGGAACCCCCATGTTAATTGGAGGAGGGGATTACTACGCATACGCACAGACCAACCCCCGGAAAAGGAAGGGAAATCCAAGCTGAGACCCAAAGCTCCCATAGAATTGGCTTCTACTGGCACCGAGATTCTGAAAGGGGAGGAGAAAATTCCAGAGGAATACTGGGACTTAAAGGAGGTGTTCAGTGAGAAGGCCTCGGATGAGCTCCCCCCTCACCGCTCAACGGATTGCAGTATCGAATTTTTGCCAGGAGTGAAACTCCCAAAACCCAAACTGTATTCAATGACCCCACGGGAATTAGGGGAATTGCGGTTGTTCATTGAAAAAAATTTAGAACGTGGTTTCATCCAACCTGCTAGGCCCCGGGTGGCGGCTCCAGTGTTGTTTCGGGAAAAGAAAGATGGTTCCTTACGCTTGGTGGTGGACTATAGGAATCTGAACGCCATCTCGGTGGAGAACGTGTACCCCCTTCCCCTGATGAAGGACATGCTGGCCCACCTCGCTAAAGGAAAGATTTTTTCAAAACTCGACCTGAGAGAGGCATACTACCGAATCCGAATCAAGGAAGGGGATGAATGGAAGACTGCTTTCAACTGTCCGATGGGGTGTTTTCAATTCAACGTCCTGCCGTTTGGCCTACAGGGGGCGCCTGCGGTATTCATGCAAATGATAAACCAAGTGTTGCAAGAGCATTTGTACAAAGGAGTGTTAGTTTATCTTGATGACATTCTTATCTACACAGAGACTCGTGATGAGCATGTGAAACTAGTGCGGTCAGTCCTGGAGAAACTTCGAGCGGCCCAGTTGTATGCCAAACTGTCAAAGTGTGAATTTCACCAGGAGAAAATTGACTATTTGGGCTATCGCATATCGCACGACGGCATAGAGATGGACCCGGGGAAGGTGCAGGCGGTTTTGGAATGGGCCCCTCCCCGTACCAGGAAACAACTGCAAAGCTTCTTGGGATTTGCAAATTTTTACCGTCAATTTATTCCTGCGTTTGCGAAGATCGCGATGCCTATCACGAATCTCCTTAAAACCAAGGGGGAGGTGAAACCGAAGCCCAGTACGCCATTGAAGTGGTCCATGGAATGTCAAGCTGCGTTTGAGAAACTGAAACGTCTGTTTGCTGCTGAACCCGTACTTAAGCACCCAGACATGGACGTTCCGTTTGTAATCCAAGCTGATGCAAGTGACGTAGCCGTTGGAGCGGTGCTACTTCAGGTAAATGAAAAGGGATACCTGCAACCATGCGCCTATACCTCCCGTAAACTAACTGAAACCGAGAGAAGATGGGCCATCTGGGAAAAAGAAGCTTTTGCAGTTCGATGGGCTTTGTTAACGTGGAGGCATTTCCTAGAAGGAGCCAAACACCCTTTTGAGGTTTGGACAGATCACAAAAATCTGGAAGCTCTGAAAACACCTCGGAAACTGTCTCCCAAGCAAGTTCGCTGGGCGCAACATTTTAAGCGGTTCAATTTTTCTTTGCGGTACATTCCCGGGGGGAGGAACTTCATGGCAGATGCTTTGTCCAGATTACCTCAGTATAATAGTGCCCGCCAGGAAGTGATAAGACCTATCATCCCAACCGAACAGTTGGCAGCTCCAATGGTTACCAGAGCTCAGAAGAAAAAAGAGGTTGATGTGTCAAACGATTTATCGGCAAAATTGAAAGAAGCTCTAAAACTGGATGATTGGTTCCTGACCCACTCGAATGACTGTACTATCAGAGATGGGTTGGCCTGGGTGGGGGCCAAATTATATGTACCGGGAAAGCTAAGGCACGAAATTTTACATCAAGCTCATGATTCTAAACCTGCTGGACATTTTGGGTTCGTGAAAACCCTACACTTGGTCAAAAGGCAATTTTGGTGGCCCACGTTGAAAAAGGACATTGAAACCTATGTCGCTAGTTGCCCTATTTGTGCTTCGGCTAAGAGGCCGCCTGGTAAACCAGCAGGCTTATTGCAGAACGTGGCTAGACCAACGGCCCCATGGAAGGAAATCTCCATGGATTTTATTGTAGAATTACCTGACAGTGGAGGAAATACAGTCATTTGGGTAGTGACAGATCTGTTTTCCAAACAGGTACACTTTATACCCTGCGCGAAGATCCCGTCAGCGAAGACGTTAGCTAAGTTGTTTATTCTGCATATCTACAGGCTACATGGAGTCCCTGAACGCATAATCTCTGATAGGGGTGTCCAATTTACCTCAAATTTCTGGAAAGAGTTCCTGAAGTTACTAGGCTCCGCCCAGGGGTTAAGCTCCGCCCATCATCCACAAACCAATGGGGCCTGCGAGAGAACTAACTCGGTACTGGAACAGTATCTGCGGTGTTACATTAATTATCAACAGGATGATTGGACTGATTTACTGCCTTTTGCTGAGGTGGCATACAATAATTCGGTACATAGCAGCACCGGATTCACTCCGTTTAAAGTGGCCTCGGGTCAAGACTTTGTACCCATACCCGAGCTTCCGCAAGAGGCAACTAATATTCCCTCGTTGGATGAGTGGATAAGGCATCTCCAGATGACTTGGCCAGTTGCCCGCAAGGCATTGGATGATGCTCATCAAGCTCACAAAAAGTTTGCAGATAAAAAGAGACGTCCACAGGAACTATACCAAGTTGGTGATAAAGTGTTTTTATCTACCAAATTTTTGCAGACCACACAGAAATCGAAAAAGCTTGGACCTAAGTATGTGGGACCTTTTCCGGTTGAACGAGTTGTGAATCCTGTGGCGGTCCAATTGACATTGCCAAAAACTCTCCGTCGGATCCATCCTGTTTTCCATGTTAGTTTGTTAAAACCTGAACGTACATCTGATCTGAGGCCTACTCAGGTAGCCCCCCCTGTGCCATTGCTCATTGAAGGTGAACAACATTTTGAAGTTAAAGAAATTTTGGATTCTAGGAGGAAGCGGGGTCGACTCCAATATTTGGTTGCGTGGAAGCATTTTCCTTCTTCCCAGTCTGAATGGGTAGACGAGAGAGATGTTAGAGCCCCCCGATTGGTGCAGGCGTTCCGCACCATGTATCCTGATAAACCCTGAACAAATGTGCTGTTGTTATTTGTTTGTAATATCTTGTCTTTTATTCTTATATTTTCTAGGACTAACGTCTTTTTTTCAGGAGGGCCGAATGTCAGCCTTCAAGATTTCTTCCTTTATTTCTTTTTCTCTGCTTTGCATCTTTCGGCTGCCATAAGTAACGGGAGGGGGGAAAATGGGCTATGATATATTTGGGAAGCGTGCTGGAGTGTGTAGGAAACGAAACTGTATTCTAGGGGAGGGGGAGTTTTACTTAAGTTTCTATTCCTTGCTTTTCTATTCCTTGCTATGCGCAACTGCGACTCCTTATCAAACTATGCCAAGGTCAACGGACAGAGGCCTCATCACCACCTGAAGATGCCCACATGATGCTATGCATACTTCCTCATTGGAGGAGCAATATGGACTGTTGGGGGTGGGAACGTTGCCATCACTTTGTATATGTGGTTTTCGCGCTCATCTCTTCAGATTCAGAATTCTTTTGTTGCTACCACTTTGATTTCCAGTAAAAGATATCTTTACTCTAACAAAATGGAGTTTAAGTGTTTCTTTCTTGGATATTGAATGGAGCACCAGCTGACACACGGCTTCGTTGGGGTGGCCTGGGGTAGAAATGTACAGCTGAGTATCATCAGCGTACTGATGAAACTCTACCCCAAAGCCACGGATGATCTCACCCAGCGGCCTCATATAAATGTTGAACAGTAGGGGCGAGAGTACTGACCCCTGAGGAACCCCATAAATCAGGGGCCTCGAGATCAATCTCTGCCCCCCTATCAACACAAATTGCGAACGGTTGGAGAGGAAGGAGGAGAACCACCATAAAACAATGCCTCCCACCCCCAACCCCCCCAACCGCCGCAATAGGATACTGTGGTCGACAGTATCAAAAGCTGCTGAGAGATCTAATAGGACCAGGACAGAGGAATAACCTCTGTCACGGGCCCTCCAGAGATCATCCACCAACACAACCAAAGCCGTCTCCATGCTGTACCCGGGCCTGAAGCCTGATTGGCGTGGATTTAAATAGACAGCTTCATCCAGGTGCCGGGGAAACTGTCGTGCCACCACATTCTCAACAGCCTTTGCTACAAAGCGAAGATTGGAGACCGGATGATAGTTAGGTAACAGAGTTGGATCCAGGGACGGTTTCTTGAGGAGGGGTCTCACTACTGCCTCTTTCAAGGCGGCAGGTAGAAACCCCTTGCTCAAGGAAACATTAATAATACCCTGGAACCAAGCTCGTGTCACCTCTCAAGTGGCCAATACCAGCCAGGAGGGGCACGGATCCAGTAAACATGTGGTAGCATTAAGCCCACCCAGCATCCTGTCCATGTCCTCCGGGGAAACAGGATCAAACTCCCCCCAGATGACCTCCCCGAATTCCGCCCCCAATCCCCCGTCCAGAGTCGCCCAGTCAGAGTCCAACCCATCCTGGATCTGAGTGATTTTATCCATCAGAAAATTCGAAAAATCCTCAGCCTGCCCCTGCAGAGGATCCTCCTGCGCTCCTACTTCTAAGAGAGAGCAGGTCACCCTAAAAAGGGCGGCTGGGCGATTTCCTGTGGATGCGATAAGGGCAGAAAAGTGAGAAAGCTTTGCCATCCTTATCGCCACTAAATAGGTCCTAATATAGGACTGCAATAGTGTTCGGTCAGATCTGGAGCGGGTGGCCCTCCAACCGCTCTCTAGGCATCTTTTCCGATGCTTTATCTCCCTCAGCTCCTCAGAAAACCATGGAGCCCAGTGGGATTGGCATCGGGTCAGAGGCCACAAGGGCACGACCCGGTCAAGGGCCCCAGCCACCCCCCTGTCCCAGGCAGCCACCAGGTCCTCGATCGAGTCGTGTGCTCGAACCCCGGGAAACAGCCCAAGCTCCATCAGGAAGCTATCCGGGTCCATCAGGCGCCTGGAGCGGAACCATCATGTCGGCTCTGCCTCCCTGCAACGAGGGGTTGCGGCTTGGAAGTCCAGCCTAAGGAGCGAATGATCAGACCATGACAGGGGCTCAATAACAATGTCCCCTATACCTAGATCATCCTGCCACTGTCCAGAGACAAAAACCAGATCCAAGATGTGACCTCCAGTATGAGTGGGATCCTTAATTGGTTGGGTCAGGTCCAAGGCTGTCATGGAAGCCAAGAACTCCTGGGCAATCCCCGGGGTCCCGCCAGCCGAATGCAGGTTGAAATCCCCCAACCGCCAAGCTGCTATGACCTCGAGGAGCTCAGACAGGGCCGATGTCACATAGCAGGGAGCTAGGTATATGATCAATAGGCCCATCTGAACCCCGGTACCACACTTTACAAAGAGGGATTCACATTCGGTCATCTGAGGGACAGTGGATTCCCTAGGACCTAGATCCTCCCGAATAACCACCGCAACCCCCCCACCCCTCCCCCGGGCCCTCGGTCGACGAAAAAGCCGAAACCTGGCTGGGCACATCTCCATCAGGGAAACACCCCCCTCTTGTCCCAGCCAGGTCTCGGTGATGCCCGATCCGTTCCCCCCTCCATAATTAGATCGTAAATAAGGGGGGCTTTATTAACTACGGACCTGGCATTGCATAATATCAGCCAAAGGCCCGGGGCCGAATCATTCGAGCAACCCAGGGAATGGGACATGACCTGGGGGTCGGAGCACGCCACCGCCTGTAAACAGCGGGGGCGAGCTCCCACAACATGATAAGGCCCCCTGTCAGCGCCATACCTGCCTCTTCTGCCGATCGTGGCAATAGCCATCCCCTCCCCCTCCCAGGAATAAACCCCCCTCCTTGATCCAACTATCCCCGATCCCAAAACCTCCCGGTCGCACGTGACCCCCGGTCTGGCCCTTTTCTCAGTGGGGTTGTCCCCCAAACCCAACCTAGTCATCCTCCCTAACCCCATTAAAAATTTTAAAATAAAAGAACATTAGTTGGGCGCGCTTCCCTTGGCTGTGCCAAGATTGCACATTTGGAATGATGTCACAATAATAGATTTCTCTGATTTTGTTTCTGAAGAGTTTATTGTTTCCATATTTAGTTTTCTTTTACTGTGGTTGAAAATAATGTATGCTTAAACATACCACCCTTTGATGTGCAGGTGGGGCATAGTGTCCATTTTTTCAGTGTAACAGAAGTTTGGATGATTTCCTAGAATGAAATTTACAATCGTAGACACACTTAATGCTCTTGAGGTACAAATAGGTTCTCTATATTCCCCTCTCATCGTGTCTGAAATGCTCCACTTCATATTATTGCCTTAAAAGAAATGTTCACTCTAAAACAGGAGTGTCTAATCTTGGCAACTTTAAGACTTGTGGATTTGGGCTTCCGGTGGCACTTCCGTCAAAGACTGACCGAAGACTGCGATTGTGTGTGGCTTTAATCTGTGCTTATCCTGTTGGAGGGTCCCAGTGGGACTGGATCCATCTCATACCCACCTTGGAGGGATGTGGGAAGAGGGGGAAATGGCAAGCCAGGTCCAGGGGAGCTGCATCCTGTCTTCAAGGGGAGCCGCATCTCCCCTCCCTGGCTCCCCTTGAAGACAAGAGATAGCGGCAGTTTTAATGGCTGCCCTGAAGATGGGAAGCTTCTAGGACTTAAGTGTGTGCTGGAGCAGTGAAGCGGTGAGCTGCATGTAACCAGGCAAAATAATTTGGATTTTTTTTTGACAACCCCGAGAAACAGAAGGAAAGAGCCCTCATTTAAGAGTATGGCAGCGGTGAATGGAAAATAAGAGGAAAATACAAGATGAATAAAAAAACAGATTTTAAAAGGACTATAATGGAATTGGAGACTAAATTTGGAATAAGATACAGAAATTGGCAATAATTAGGCATTGGATAGAATGCTGGACTTGCCTGGAATTGACTATATTTAAAAGAGCTAATGGTTGAAAATTAGCATTAATACAATTTAGAAGAGAAAAAAAGAACTTTGAAAAGTGGAAAGTGATATAGAGCACCATCTAATGGTTAAAGGTACTTTTTTTCTTATGATTTCATAAAAAATTACATGTCTTACAAATATGTGAATGAAAAATGAAATAAAATACTATATTATAACAATAACCCCGGAAGCACTAAAAAAAGGCAGGATTGCAGCAAAGGGACAAGTGAAGATAATAACTTGGGACTGTTTGGTGTTAACTGTGACAAGGAGATAGAAGGATTAACAAGAGGAACTGAGACAAACAGATATTTTTGGCCAGGACTAAAATAAAAGACTCTGACTTTTAATCAAATAAAGAATAACTCAACTGATTTAAAAAATGGAAGAAATAGGCAAAAAATTCAAGTTGGAACTGCAAACTGTGAGAAGAATGTTAAAAGAAAGAATAGAGTTATTGGACACACTGGCAGAAAAATTAATGGTGATGCAGTTCACAGAAGAACAAAGAAAATTCAAGGAGGAGGAGTTAAAGGAAGAGGAAAGCAGCTTAGGAGAGCACAAAGAACAAGAGACATTGCAAAAAGACATAAAAGGAATCAAAACTAAGATACTGATGATAGATGTAATAAAATAAAAGGGAAAATACTCCCAAGATTAAACAAAAGAAGAAGCTGTACAAGAAAAAATTCCAAAAGAGAGAACAGGAAAGGGTGGGGGAAAAATAAGTGATTGGCAGATGAAAACAAAAACAATGCTAGACGAAAAAAGAGGAGTTAAGAGGAAAGACCGGGGAAATTTAGAACAGGGAAAGTTGGTCGAAATTCCAAGAAATTGTAAGGCCAAGAAATTTAGAGATATGAGTTAAAGATAATATAAAGGGGGGATACTACATGGAGATGTATTTTGGTACTTTTTTTTAGAAATATAGCTTGGGAAGATTTGAAGTTTAAAACTTATGGGAGTTACCTTAAGATTATTATATAATTATATATGAGAAAAATGAAGTTAGAGTGAGAGAAATTAAGAGGCCTTTTTTGTTAGCAAATCATATATATATATATATAAGAGAGCTAACTAGCTCGAAATAGATCTATACTAGTCTCCCTTATTTATTATTTAAAAATTATCAGCTTAAAAACCTTACACACATATATATATATATATATATATATATATATATATATATATATATATATATATATATATATATATATATATAAATAATTTATTTTTTCGATTTGTATACCGCCCCCTCTCCCAAAAAGGGACTTGGGGCGGTGAACAGCCACAGTAAAAACATACAAATAGAAAAGTTTAAAAGTTTAAAAATTAATTAAATACATGGCTAAGACCAATAAAACCCGTAAAAAATTATCAAATTAAAAACCCTACTCATAACGTTACGCCAGACCGACCTGTTGGAAAAGATGGGTCTTAAGGGCTCATCAGAAGGCCTGTAGTCAGTAATGGCTCGCATCTCCGCTGGTAGCTCATTCCAAAGGGAGGGTGCTCCCACAGAGAAGGCCTGCACCCTCGGGGCCGCCAACCGACATCGGCCAGCCGGCGGCACCCCGAGGAGGCCAACCCTGTGGGAGCACACTGGCCGGCGGGAAGCCGATAGTGGCAGCAGGCAGTCCCACAAGTACCTGGGTCCCAAGCCATGGAGCGCTTTAAAGATGGTCACTAGCACCTTGAATCGCACCCGGAAGGCCACCGGAAGCCAGTGCAGCTCGCGCAGGAGCGGTGTAATATGGGAGCTCTGAGAAGCCCCCAAGATCACCCGTGTGGCCGCACTCTCCATCAGTTGAAGCCTCCGGATGCTCTTCAAAGGGAGCCCCATGTAGAGAGCATTGCAATAATCTAGGTGGGAGGTAACGAGAGCAGAAGTGACTGTGCGCAATGCACCCCGATCCAGAAAGGGCCACAACTGGTAGATCCTATGGACCTGATAAAAAGCCCCCCTGGTGACGGCTGATATATGATCGTCCAATGACAGCCGCCCATCCAGGAGGACTCCCAGATTGTGCGACCTCTCCGTGGGAGCCAAGATTTCACCTCCCACGGTCAGCGATGGAATGAGCTGACTGTATCTGGGTGCAGGGAACCACAGCCACTCGGTTTTGGTCGGGTTGAGCTGAAGCCTGTTGACCCCCATCCAACTCCGCACGGCTTCCAGGCACCGGGTCATCACTTCAACAGCTTCATCAGGGTGGCCCGGGGTGGAAATGTATAGCTGAGTGTCCTCAGCATACTGATGGAACTCCACCCCGAAGCCATGGATGATCTCCCCCAGCGGCTTTACATAAATGTTGAACAGCAGGGGCGAGAGCACGGACCCCTGAGGCACCCCATAACACAAGGGCCTCGAGGTCAATCTCTGCCCCCCTGCCAACACAAATTGCGAGCGGTCGGAGAGGAAGGAGGAGAACCACCATAATACAGTGCCTCCCACTCCCCAACCCCCCAACCGCCGCAATAGGATACTGTGGTCGACAGTATCAAAAGTCGCTGAGAGATCTAATAGGACCAGGACAGAGGAGGAACAACCGAGCCCTCCAGAGATCATCCACCAACGCGACCAATGCCGTCTCCGTGCTGTACCCAGGCCTGAAATCCAATTGGAGGGGATCTAAGTATACGGCTTCCTCCAGGTGCTGAGGGAGCTGTCGTGCCACCACACTCTCAACAACCTTCACCACAAAGTGAAGGTTGGAGACCGGACGATAATTTGACAACAATGTTGGGTCCAGGGACGGTTTCTTGAGGAGGGGCCTCACCACCGCCTCTTTCAAGGCGGCTGGCAAAAACCCCTCACTCAAGGAAGCGTTGATAATACCCTGGAACCAACCTCGCGTAACCTCCCGGGTGGCCACAACCAACCAAGAGGGACACGGGTCCAATAAACATGTGGTGACATTAAGCCCGCCCAGCATCCTGTCCACGTCATCCAGGGTCACAGGATCGAACTCCCCCCAAATGACCTCACCGAAATCCGCCCCCACCCTCCCACCCAGAGTTGCTCAGTCAGAATCCAAGCCATCCAGATCTGAGCGATTTTGTCCTGCAGAAAAATAGAAAAATCCTCGGCCCGTCTTTGCAAGGGGTCCTTCCGCGCTCCCTCATCTAAAAGGGAGCGGGTCACCCTAAAAAGGGCGGCCGGGCGATTTTCTGCAGACGCAATAAGGGTGGAAAAGTACAAACGCTTTACCACCCTTATCACCACTAAATAGGTCCTAACAAATGACCGCAGTAGTATTCGGTCAGATCCGGAACGGCTGGCCCTCCAACCACTCTCTAGGCATTTTTTCCGGCGCTTCATCTCCCTCAGCTCCTCGGAAAACCAAGGAGCCACATGGGATCGCACCAGGTCAGAGGCCGCAAGGGCACGACCTGGTCAAGTGTCCCGGTTGCCACCCTATCCCAGGCAGCCACCAGGTCCTCAGCTGAGTCGTGTATACAAGTCTCGGGAAGCGGCCCAAGCTCCGTCAGGAACCTATCTGGGTCCATCAGGCGCCTGGGGCGGTACCATTTAATCGTTCCTGCCTCCCTGCGACGAGGGGGTGTGGAATTGAAGTCCAGCCTAAGGAGCGAATGATCAGACCATGATAGGGGCTCAATCAAAAGATCCCTGAGACCTAGATCATTCTGCCACTGACCAGAGACAAAAACGAAATCCAAGATGTGACCCCCCGTATGAGTGGGATCCCTAATTAATTGGGTCAGGCCCAAGGCTGTCATGGAAGCCATGAACTCCTGAGCAACCCCCGAGGTCCCACCGGCAGAGGGTAGGTTGAAATCCCCCAAGATCATAAGCCTGGGGGTCTCAACCGCCAAGCCGGCTATCAGCTCAAGGAGCTCAGGCAGGGCCAATGTCACATAGCAGGGAGCCAGGTATGTGATCAACAGGCCCATCTGAACTCCGGAACCACACTTCACAAAGAGGGATTCACATCCGGTCGTCTGAGGAACAGTGGATTCCCTAGAACACAGATCTTCCTTAATAACCACCGCAACCCCCCCTCCCCTGGGTCCTTGGTCGATGAAAAACCTGGGTGGACCCCCCTCTTGGCCCAGCCAGGTTTCGGTAACGCCCGCCAGGTCCGCTCCTCCCTCACAGATCAAATCATGAATAAGGGGGGCTTTGTTAACCACGGACCTGGCATAGCATAACATCAGCCGAAGGCCCAGGGCCCGATGACTCAGACAGCCCAGGGAACGGGAAATAACTAGGGGGTCGGAGCGTGCCACCACTCGCATATAGCGAGGGCGCGCTCCCCTAACATAATATGGCCCCCTATCCCCGCCAAATCTGCCTCTCCCGCTCACCATGCAGATAGACCTCGACTCTCCCTCCCAGGAAGAACCCCCCATCCTCGACCCGAGCCCACTTGACCCCAGAGCCTCCCGATCACACTCGATCTCCGGTCTGGCCCCTGTCTCAGGCAGGTTGTCCCCCAACCCCATCCTGGTCGTCTTCCCTAACCCCGATAAAACTTTAAATAAAAATTTAAACAATTTAAAAAATCCCCTATAACCTCTCTTCTGATGGCTATATATATATATATATACTTTGTATTACAACACCCTGTTAAGCCCCAATTAAGGGAGAAAGCATACTGCTTTCTTTTCTGTCTTTCGGCTCATCACCAGAGACCATACTGACAGAAAGCTATTTGTTTCGTTGTCTTTTCTTTACATGTGTGTAAGGTTTTTAAGCTGATAATTTAAATAATAAATAAGGGAGACTAGGATAGATCTATTTTGAGCTAGTTAGCTCTCTTCAGCTAGCCATACCCTTACTGGCTAGCTGAAGAGAGCTAACTAGCTCGAAATAGATCTATCCTAGTCTCCCTTATTTATTATTTAAATTATCAGCTTAAAAACCTTACACACACACACACACACACATACACACACACACACACACACACACACACATATATATATGTTTTCGGAGGTTTTCGCGGGTATTTGTATGTGGATCTTTGGTTCTTCGGGTTTTCTCCCGCGTAGAATTGGAAATATCTAGGCGACGTTTCAATGAAGTCTCATTCATCATCTTCAGGCTTGTGTCTTCGGCTTTGTGACAAGGCCGAAGACACAAGCCTGAAGATAATGAATGAAACTTCATCGAAACGTCGCCTAGATATTTCCAATTCTACGCGGGAGAAAACCCGAAGAACCAAAGATATATATATATATATATATATATATATATATATATATATATATAAATCCTATATATAAATGTAATTGATTATCCAAATGATATTAGAAAAACAGAGAATATGGTAAACTAGAAAAAATTATGCTATTATGACCAAAAAGTGTGATGAAAATTAAATAAAACTTTATAGGTTAAACTTGGCTAAATATTTTTTCTTTTTTATTGTATACATATTAAATAGAAAATGTAATTGATTATATAAAGGATATGAGAAAATAGAGAATATGGTAAATTAGAAAGGATTATATTGGAATGTAAAGTATTTGTAATGAGAGTATTATACGATGATTAAAAAAGGGGAATGAAAATTTAATAAAATTTTATAGGTAAACTTTGGCTAAGTGGAAACAAAGAAAAAATATGAAATGGTTATATGAATATCTCTGGAATAGATATAAGATTTATTGTAGACTGGGGGATATACCATATGGATCCTGAATATATTAGCTTTATTTTATTTTTACTCTTTTTTGTTTGTTTATTATATATCGGCTTTGAGAAAATTAATGAAGATAATAATGAATAATGTAAAATAAAATAGGTGATAAGCTGAAAATGGAAATAATAGGGGATAAAGAATGGAAAATATATGTGAGAATGAAATGTCTTTGATATTGAATTAATGAATTGAAATATGAAGTGAGAACTTATTTAAAGATTAGTGGAATTGATAATGACTTTATATGAAATTAGATAAAAAAGTTGGAAATGTAACTATGACTATGTATAAATGCTGTAACCTGGAATCATGTTGCTCACTTGAACAGATGTGTAAAAAATAAAAAATAAAAAAATTCTTTAAAAAAAAAGACTTTGGACTTCAACTCCCAGAATTCCCCAGTTGCCAAGGTTGAATACTCCTACTCTAGAACTATGGCATTCAAACTTTACTCCTCAAAACACCATGAGAATCATTCAAGGATTCAACATGGCATTTCTGTTTATATAGTATGAAATATATAATTGCAACATTAATTAGTTTTCTTCAAATAAAATATCTTATATGAAACACATTTATGCATTGATTTTTCAGATTGAGAAGGATTCCCTGGGTATCTAAAATTTGAAGTTTGCTGCTGTACAGCTACTATTCCTATGTATGCTACTACAAGAGAAAAAGTTGAAATTGTCTGCAACCCTGATGTGTAAGCCTGAGTTATGAATACATATAACAGTTACTCATAACTATTGGACTGACTTAGACCAGTTCTGTAGGAAATGCATTCCATTTTACTTTCAGAAGATCAGTTTTCTCAGCTGGAAAGGAAAATATTTTATTCTAATAATTGGTTTCCAAGATGAGCTGCTATTCAGTGAACTCTTGTATACCAGCAAATTAAAATACTTAAAGAGTATGTGAATCTCTTTAAGGCCTTGTGCTAGTACATATTTTAAAACATTAGCCAATGTCTGAGCATACAGATAACATCTTGGTTGTATTTTCACGCAAGGATTTCATTTCTTTAAATGTATTTATTTATTAAATACATAGCCATCCATATTATTACCAACCCTGGGCGACTCTCAAAGCATAGTGCCTTGCACTATTAAAACATTCTTTTGTGCAAAGAAGATGACTTATGAAGGTCCTCTGGATCCATCCTCTAGATTGCAACTGAGGCTTTTACACCAAACAAGTTCAATACACATCTTTGAGTGAGAGATCTTTGTCACCATACACCTAGAGTCCGTTTTTGTTAGTCTTTCCTCTGTGGGAGATAAAGAAAAGCTTTGACCATCTTAAATGAAGATAGATCTAGAAGAGGAAACAAAGAACCTGTTAACCAAGGCCAGAAAAAGCAAGGATTAGGATCATTCCATTTAGGCTCTGATTAAAGTAGGGGTTTTATTGAAATTAGTTCCTTTTTCACCTCTTATTATACTTACTTTTATTTAACTTTTTTATTTACCTTATTTATTATGTTTACTTTTATTTACGATTTACTTTATTTACTTTCAATAAGTTGGGAACTTATTGACATTAGGTGAGGTTTTTTTTTCTTTTAACTTTTTTTACTTTTAACTTTTTTTACCTTTTAGTTGATACATTTTTATTTACTTTTTGAGTAAATAAGGCAGCACAGAGTATAAGAATGCTATCTTTTGACCACAATGAGATTAGAGGAAAGGTGACCTATGGAAGACTGATGGTGACAGCAGGAAGGAAAGGTGCTACCTCAAAGCAGAAGGCAAATGTCAGGCTCTTCAGCATCAGCCTAAATGAGAAGCATCATTCTCACTGAATTTCTTTACCAAGCTTTATTGAAAAGAAAGAGATGAGACATAGGAATTCTGGAAATTGAAATTTTTCCCATATAAAATAAATATACTCCAAAATATATTAGGGTGAAGGTTTCTGAATTTTCTTTTTTAAGATCTTTCGGTGAATTGATAGGATGTTTCACTGATAATGAAGGAGCCTGAAGTGGTTGTTTACATAACTACCTTCTGACCCTTTGAAAATTGACCACTATACAAAAACACATGTCTTCATGTGTGTGGACTTCAACTCCCAGAATTCTCTGACAAAATGGTAGCTAGGAAATTCTGGAATTGAAATCCATCCATCTGAATTTTGATGTGATTGGGAAACACTTAATTAGAGTGTTTCTGGAAAAGGAAAAGGAAATTTGAGGCGTTCAGCCTTGTACTTTAGGTGTATGGTGACTAAGCCAGGTTTTTGCACCACCACAACTCTACAGGGATCATTCAATATAGATTTAGTATTGCACAAATTGCTTTTTCCCATATATTCTGTCTCTATACTTTTTAAAAGTTAAATTTCTAGTCTACTGTGGACTTATTAATATGCAGATTTGTAATATTAATTATATGAAAAAAGAGAAAATTCAAAAGAGGAATAAAGCAATGTCAGCTATAGAGCAGCTATTCTGTATGTTTAAGTAGAGATAGTCCTCAACTTACATTCATTTAGTGACCACTTGAAGTTACAACAGCATTGAAAAAAGTGACTTATGACCATTTTTCATATTTACGAATGTTGTAACATCCCATGGTCATGTGAACAAAATTCAGGTGCTTGGCAATGGACTCATACTTAATACGGTTGCAGTGTCCTGGGTCATGTGATCATCTTTTGAGACCTTCTGACAAGCAAAGTCAATGGGGAAGCCAGATTCATTTAACATCTATGTTACTAACCTAACAATTGCGATTCACTTAACAACTGTGGCAAGAAAAATCATTAAATGGAGCAAAAATCACATTAAAAATGTCTTACTTAGCATCAGAAATTTTGGGCTCAATTATGATTGTAAGTTGAGGACTACCTGTACATGCTTTCTATTTTCCTTTATAGTCTTACCCCAAATCTAAATGGATTATTATTCCCAAAGATAAGCCTTCTGAAATAACAGTTCAGGAAAAATAACCATAGCTGTTTGCTTGGGATTTTGTTTCTGCTTTGTTTTGTTACACATTTAGATACTTTTAGTACAAGTCTTTAGATTTTCTCCTGATTTTAGTACTATAAAATTCATAGTGACACATACAGTAATTCCATCTCCCTGATTCCCCTCCCTCCACTCACTCCACTAAGGTTTGCTCTAGGATTTAACAGCTGCTTAGCTGTAATTACTTACATATGGCAATTCTGATTTTTTTATAAAAAAATCCACCACTTTAATAATATAATTTAATAATAAAATAATAATACATTAGATCAGCAGTTGACAACCGGTGGGCCGCGGCCCACTGGTGGGCCATGAGAAAATTTTGGTGGGCCGCAGAGAAATCTCACCCCCAGAGCACCGCCACAAAGCACTTAATCCAGGCTGTGCAGAAACACAAGGCTGCTCAGCCCACATGGCTCGTGGGAACCCTCCCTGCCCACTCACTCCTTACCCAGAAAACTTGTCTGCTAAGTTACTATTTTTCCTTTTTCTGACTATCATCTGTTCTGCTGCACCGGGAGATTTAGATTAGCTAGGAAGCAGGAAATGGTTGGATTTCTTGCTTTCTAGCTAAGCACAGTCAAACCTCCTTTAGGATTGAAGGTTTGTTTGCAAGCAAATTCAGTGCAGACTCACGGCAAGCAAATTTGAGAGACTGAGCTAGCCGGTGGTAGATAGATCACTGAATGATTCTGTGAGCAACTCAATCTGCCTGCTTTGCTTGATTTTGGATAAAAGTTGCTTTTTTAAAATAAAAAATTCAATATTTACATACATGGTGTGTTATGAGTTAATTTTATGAGTTTGCTTGCAAGCAAATTTTATGTGGCAGATTGAGCTAGCCAATGGCAGATAGATAGATTTCTGAATGAATCTGTGATTCTGTGAGCAATTCAATCTGCCTGCCTGCTTTGCCTGATTTTGGGTAAAAGTTGTTCTTTTTTTAAATAAAAAATTCAATATTTACATGCATGGTGTGTTGTGGGTTAATTTTGTGAGTTTGCTTGCTAGCAAATTTTATGTGTCAGACTGAGCTAGCCAATGGCAGATAGATAGATTTCTGAATGAATCTGTGATTCTGTGAGCAACTCAATCTACCTGCCTGCTTTGCCTGATTTTGGGTAAAAGTTGTTCTTTTTTTAATTAAAAAATTCAATATTTATACAAATATTTATAATATTTACATACAAGCCATGCCCAGCCAGTCACATGACTACCAAGCCACACCCAAAAAATAGGCCCACAGAACCAGTTAGTGGTCCCTGGGATCTAAAATTATGAGTTTGTGGTCCTTGAGGTCCAAAAGGTTGGCGACCCCTGCATTAGATGACCAAATTCAGCAGAGGAGAAAATGTCCACATCCTTGGAATCCGTATATGCAATTAGGAATGTAGGAAATTATACTAGAAATTCTTATACAATTCCTAACTGGATTATCAAAGAATCTCTTCTCCAGTACAGAAATTCAAGAGAAGGAGAAATTACCTCATCTGTACACCTCTTTAAAGTGTTGCAGCCTTGATTTCATTGTATGTCATAAGATCAAAGAAAACAGGGTTTAAATGATACCAGTAATTATAAACAATCATGTAAATTCTTACTCTTGCTTATTCTTTATAGACATTATTTATATAAACAAAAGATTTTTTTTAAAGTTCTGTGATACTTAAAACTGTATGACATTTTAGAACAAAATATCAGAAATAATATTAAATAAAATCAAGCTGTAATTAATGCATGCTTACCTAACAATAAGTCTCAGTGAACATAGGAGATCTTACTACAATACTTCAGAGTACTGTAAATGTTACTAGGACTTGCCAAACAAAGATGTTCAAGTTAAGGGTCTATTCAAAATGGAAGCCTAACTTCAAAATATGCTGGACATACATCTATCCTAATGAAAAATATGTAGATTTAGGTATTAAGTTTTAAATGTTCCTCTTGTGTTGCCTGGGATATATATTTGGCTTTAATAAGACTATGTGTCTTCTACTTAATTTGTCGTTTTCACAGAGTAAACATTTACAATATCACATTAAATCTGATCACAGATAAAGTATATTGATTATATATCACATGCGCAAGCCACTGTCCACTGCTTTATGAATATATCTGCATTTCCAGTTTTTAGAACTCTGTCTTGGTAAGGAAAATGTACAATGTTTCTCCTCTATACTGTGAAAATACTTAATCATTTCTACTCTGTGTAATGAAGACTAGACCCACTTTTCTAAAAATAATGTTGCTCTTCTCTTCTTTGTGGAATTAGTTTTCCTTCCACAGCAAATGATGTATCAAATTTTCAATAGTCAAAAACGGTACAATGAAGAGAACATGACTACATTGCTATTGAATATTATAGCATGTTGTAAGAATGTCTTTGCATGTTTGGGTAAGAGGAATTAGCAAAACTGCTCTTTTGCATTGCAAGATAAAAAAAGACTGCTCACTGGGAAGCTCTAGCAAAACAAAATAAATATTTCAGAGCTATAGTATATAGATAAGCACTACATCCTCCCTCTAGAATATAGAAAATATGGATTTGCTTCTCTCTTGGCATTGTTGTTTACTGCTGGTGACTGCCTGGACAAATTCCTGAAGTTTTCTAGGAAAGATTTTGGAAGTGGTTTTCCAGGCCTCCTTCTCAAGGCTGAGACTGCCCCAAGGTCACCCAGCTGGTTTTGTGCCTAAGGTGAATCTAGAACTCAGTCTTCTGGTTTTTAGTTAGAGCCTTAAACACCCCCCCAAGACTAGCTCGCCTTGGCATATTACAAGGTCTGTTTTCTGATGGAGAACTATACTTCACTTCAAAATGCATTCCTTCATTCTGCTTCTCAAATAAAATATCCTTTCAGAATTCAAAGAAGTTTCTGTACAAGTACAGGTAGTCTTCAACTTAGGATCATAATTGATCCCAGAATTATGGTTGTAACTCATGCTGGTCTTTAATCAGGTTACCACATGATTGAGCCCAATTTTTTAACCTGTTTTGCAGTAGTCTTTTTTGTATGGCAGTTATAAAGTGAATGCTACAGTCATTAAGCCAAGACCAAGGTTTAATAAATCCATTGTTCACAATGGGCATTTGCTGGAAACCTCAACCTGATGCCTCTGGAGCTGACTATGAGTCCAGAGGAGCACCACTACAAAACCTAGCCAAATACCTAGCAAAGCAGCTACAGTCCCATGATGAAGCAGTAGCTTCACATGTACAAAACTCATACCACCTCTTAGAAATGATCAAAGATCTACACATGGAACAAAAAGATCTGCTTGTAAGTTTCGACGTGGTTTCACTATTCACTCAAGTCCTGATAAAAGAAACCATAGAAATCATCAAAAACAAATACCAACCACCCAAACACCTCATGGAACTAGCAGAACACTGCTTAACCAACACATATTTCATATACAAAGGACAAAGATACAAGCAAATTGAAGGAGCCCCCATGGGATCACCATTGTCACCCGTTATTGCAAACCTGTTCATGGAAGAATTCAAATCCAGAGCCCTGGCAAATGCCACCCATAAACCCAAACTATGGTTAAGATACAGCAATGACACATTTGTTATTTGGCCCCATGGAAAAGAAAACCTAAACTATTTCCTAATACACCTAAACAGCACATACTCCAAAATCAAATTCACCATGGAAACAGAAACAACCAACCAACTACCATTCCTAGATGTACTAATCTACAAAAAACAGATGGTACATTAGGATACACCATATACCAGAAGAAAACACACACCAACCGCTACCTCAATGCCCAATCCCACCACCACCCAGCACAGATAAACTCCGTGGCCAAAACACTAATTGCCAGAACCAAATGCCTGGCAGACAAGACACACATAAAGACTGAATTATGCACCCTGACCAAAGTACTGACAGCCAACGACTTCCACAAAAGCAAAATCACAGGCCTGATCCACAAAAACACACTGAGATATAATAGAGACCTAGAAGATGAACAGACCTATGGAATAGTTTTCCTGCTCTACATAAGAGGTACTACAGACAAAATCAGTAAGATACTACACAGGCATCATATCAAGACTGCCTTCAAAACAGACAGAAAAATAGCAGCCATCCTAAGAAACCCAAAGACCTGGAAAACCAAGCCATATATGAAGTCCCCTGCGCATAATGCCCTGCCGCATACATCGGACAAACCAATAGAAGAATAAATACCCGCCTGAATGAACACAAAAATACAGTAAAAAAGCTGGAACACACTTCCTCACTAGTCCAACACATGAAAGCCACAGGTCATAGCATTGACTTCAATGGCACCAAAACCCTAGCCACTATAGAAAACCCCAGCTACAGAATTATCAGAGAAGCCATAGAGATTGAAAAAAGACCTGAAAGTATGAATAGAAGAGATGACTCCACCAGACTTTCAATTATCTGGAAACTTGCACTCACAAACAAAAAAATCTCCATACCACAAGCCAAGCAAACACCTGGGCACAAATAGATCCCTCCCCCGATATCTCCAGCCCAAACACACCCCAACCAGCCACGCAGATGAAACCTAGTTTCCTTGTCACTGTGTTTATTTTGGGTTTGTCTGCTGAGCTTACAGAATTGTTATCAAGCTACTATAGTAACAAGATATAAGTATCTTGTGATGTTAAATTTACTGTGCATGTGTGCAGGGGAGGAGTTTTACTTTCTTTCACTTTACTTCATCTTTACTTTTTGCTTGCTTCTTAGAATGTACTGCTTTTCTTTGTTCCTCCTAGTTATGTGTAAGTAAAGTATGCTGGCAACAGAAAAACACGATTCATTTCCTCTAATTTATGAAGCTGAATTTTTTCACGTTGACATTCCTAATAAATGATAGCCGGCCATTCACCTGAAGCCAAGCCACACTAAAAGCCCCCAATACATGAAACACAATGTTGCCAGCCAATCAAGACAAAAAAAAAAAACGCTACAAAACAGACAGAAAATATTAGAAACACCAATCAAGCAGAACACAGCAAACTCCAAGACCAATATACATAGACCAAGACTCCCAACCAATCAGAATGAAGAAAAAACCATTCTAACAAAGCACGAGGCTAGCACCAAATTTAAAACAGAAACAGCTGCAAAGCCTGACACACAGACGAACCCAATACACAAATCTGATGGTGGCAGATGAGATTCTGCTGAAACGTCGCTACAACTTTAAAAGCACAACTATGATGATGTGGGAAAATACCCGAACAAAGCTTGAATACCATGCATACACACATACATACATACAGTATATGTGTATGTATGTATGTATGTATGTATGTGTATATATATATATATATATATATACACATACATATAATAATTTATATTTAAAATTATTTATATTAAAATTATTTATATTTAAAATTATCAGCTTAAAAACCTTACACACATATATATATATATATATATATGTGTGTGTGTGTGTGTGTGTGTGTGTAAGGTTTTTAAGCTGATAATTTTTTAAATAATAAAAAAAACAACCTTACACACATGTAAAGAAAAGACAATGAAACAAATAGCTTTCTGTCGGTATGGTCTCTGGTGATGAGCCGAAAGACAGAAAAGAAAGCAGTATGCTTTCTCCCTTAATTGGGGCTTAACAGGGTGTTGTAACACAAAGTATATATATATATATATATATATATATATATATATATATATATATATATATATATATGTGCAAGGTTTTTAAGCTGATATATATATATATACAAAGTATATATATACTTTGTATATATATATACTAATATACTGTATATGTGTGTATATATACATACACACATATACAGTATATTAGCCCTGGGTAGATCTGTCATAACTTTGAATAGTCACTAAGTGATCGATCATAAATCAAAGACTATCAGTAATACTTTTTATCACAGAGCAAACACTGTAATTGGTGATACCTTTTCATTTGATGCTTGATCTTCAGAGCAAATCTCTGGCGGACTTCTGGAAGCAGGTCTTCTTACTTCAATGGATAGTTCATCTTCTCCTAAAACTAAAACCATAAATAATAAAAATTGTTGAGTGCACTGCATCAATCAATGGCTAAACTCAAGGATTCTAACATTTCCTGCTTAATTAAGTCAGAGAAGGGTACCCTTTAATTATTATATCCTTTAATTAATAACTCAAACTGTAAGATTTCCAATTCCAAAAACTAAATAATCAAATAAGCCTTTAATGTGTTAGGCAACAACATTTGATCATAATTAATATTTATAAATTAGGAAATAATCACCAAGTTCCTTAATTAAGCAATATTTGCTTTGACAAATTAATCAAATGCACACATTATGTTTTATTTACTCTTTGAATAAATTTTGTTTAATTTCTGCACAAATTTGCATTAGTCTAATAGACACCTCGGAGATGACTGATGTGGAGACTTTCTAAATGTTATTGAGTGGCAGGAGGCCTTTGAGTCTTAGTATTATGGAACATTCAATAATTCTAAAGTACCATGCCTATTGTTAAAAAGGGGAAGAATAAGGATATGTAATGCAGACAAGGAAAGGCTATCAATTGAAGAGGGAAAAACAACAACAGCAACAACAAGGAGTTACAGACATGAAACAGTACTGTGGATTGAGTAGTGAGCACTAGAACTTTTTTTTTACTTTCATATTCATTTGGGAAATACCTAATCCATGCTTTAACAGCTCCTTTTGCAGAAAAGTGATGGCTAGCTTTTTTGCACACACATACACATAATAAGTTTGTACTGCACACAGAACTGCTATAGAAATCAAGCAATAAAGCTACGACATTTCTGCAAGATACAGTATAAAATAAGCATGCTAGCTAAAAAGAAACTGAATTTCCCACTTGTAAAATGCTTATGTTTGGGGTGTTGAGAAACACAGAATTTTGCATTAAGGGTACTGTAGAGAAGAGTTATTTGGATCATTCTTAAGAACCGAGTAATAATTGGTTAATGTGCAAAAAAAAAACCCTTCCATTGCTCTTTAGATTGGGGGAGGAGTAAAAGGCCAAGCACAAAATGTGTGTCTTGAGAAGCTATCCTTCGGAAATGAAGTCATTCAAAGAATGAGACTGGAAAATTATTCCACATGGAAGGGAGCATGATATTCAGTACTAGAACAGCTTTCACCTTTATTATTATTCCAATTCCACTAATTGTGTTTTGCACCTAATGTTGGCCATTTTTCTTCTTCATGACTTAAGCCCTGTAAAATTGCAATAAAATAGCATCTAATTACATATGAAATAGTCCACAGTGCTATTGTTTGTAGTTCTGCAGTTTTCTTGGCAAGATTTCAGGAGTGGTTTGCCACTGCCTCCTTCCTAGAGCCAAGAGAGAGTAACTGGCCCAAAGTAATCCAATTGGCTTTGTGCCTAAGGCAGGACTAGAACTTACAGTCCTGTTTCTAATTTAATGCCTCAACCATTATATCAAACCGGCTTTCATTCCAATTTTAGGAATCCAAATTGTTTCCAAGACTATGTGGAATCACATAGTGCCACCATAGCATGGGTTTAATTATTCTTCCAAATGTTTGCCAATCTCAGTAATTTGAAAATGTTTTCTAATTTTTTGTCTTCTGGGTTACCACCTCTTGGAATGGCTACATCAATAAATCAACAATGGTTATTTTCAATTTCAACAATATTTGGGATGTTGTTCTAGGTATCAATCTAAATATGAAAATCCTATTTACTCTGTTGTTTCCATGATTTTATTTGTAGATCTGTACTTTCTACATAAGTGCTAGTGTATGTAATGTCTTCCCAGCTCCATCATGCTTTTTTCATCATTAGTCTGTCCAGTTCTGCCATGCCCAATTATTATAAAGTCAACTATTTGATTCCTATTTTAGCACAATAAACATTTACTATCCAAACCAATCTTCTCCATTTTTACCTTGGTGATATTTATGCCTAGTGCTTTTCCTTGGGCAGCAAAAATCCTCCTCCTATTTATTTTTAAAGTACCACTCTTAAGCCATTACCATAATCTTTCATTACCTCATTTTCCTTCAGTGTCTGTTTTTTTTTTTAAATGCCCATAATAAACTTTAGTTTTCCAATGTTCTAATACTATTTCAAGCTGTTCATTTTGTTTTTATGCTTTAAAGGACAATCTGCTTACTATAATTAAAAGTAATCAGAAAAATGATATGGGGAAGAGAAATAATTAACTAGTTTGATGGGAAGAAAAGAATCTTTTCAATTCTCTATAAGAAATCTGCATGTGGATACACAGTATAATATTCTCTAAGCAAGACATTCCTAGCATTATGTTGGATTATCTTTTCCCTAAAAAAAGAATCTATAGCCTCTATAGGCAACTTTCTGAAGTTGATACCCTCCAGGTATTCTGGCCTGAAATTCTGCTAATTTCCAGCCTGAATTCTGGAAGTTGTAGTTGATCCTTTTTATTTAGATCAGGTGTTCCATCCTTTAGTCCCAGGCACATGCAGTTACAGTAAAGGTATTTCAAGAGAGGAAAAATCTCCACCAGAGACTTTGGAATCTATTACAAGTAGTCCTCAACCTTACAACCTCAATTGAGCCCCAAATTTCTGTTGCTAAGCAAGACATTTGTTAAATGGATTTTGCCCCATTTTATGACCTTTCTTGTCATGTAACACAGTTGTTAAGTGAATCTGGCTTCCCCATTGATTTTACTTGTCAGAAGTTTGCAAAAGGGGATCACATAACCCCGGAACACTGCAACTGTCATAAATATGAATCAGTTGCCAAGTGTCTGAATTTTGGTCACATTTATTTATTTATTTTATTTTGTCAAGTGATTATAAGATAACAGGTATAAGTATAAACATAGTTATGAATACATGAAATGGATACATATAAAAAAACACATGACAGGGACGGTAGGCACATTGGTGCGCTTATGCATGCTCCCTACAGACCTCTTAGGAAAGGGGTGAGGTCAATAGTAGACAGTCTAAGGTTAAAGTTTTTGGAGTTTGGGGAAGAAACTACAGAGTCAAGTAGAGTATTCCAACATTGACCACTCTTGCTGAAGTTGTATTTCCTACAATCAAGTTTGGTGTGGTTTACCTTGAGTTTGCATCTATTGTGTGCTCTTGTATTGTTATGGTTGAAGCTGAGATATTCATTGACAGGTAGGACATTGCAATATATAATTTTATGTACTATACTTAGATCGGACCGAAGGCGGCATAGTTCTAGGTTGTGTAGGTCTAAAATTTCAAGTCTGGTGGCATAAGGTATTCTGCAATGAGTAGAGGAGTGGAGAACTCTTCTTGTAAAATATTTCTGGACTTTCTCAACTGTATTAATATCAGATACGTAATGCAGGTTCCAGACTGATGGGCTGTATTCAAGTATTGGTCTAGCAAATGTTTTGTATGCTCTAGTTAGTAGTGTGATATTACCGGAGAAAAAGCTATGCAGGATTAGGTTAACAACTCTTAATGCCTTTTGGGCTATGTAGTTAAAGTGGGCTCTAGCACTTAGATCATTAGAGATGAGTATTCCAAGGTCTTTGACCATCGAATGCTGCAGCTAAATGCCATTGTGCCATTGTAACTTTGAACTGTCATTAAACAAATAGTTGTAAGTTGAAGACTACCTATATTACATGGGATGGACATTCTTTTTCTTGAAGCCAGTGGAGGAGCAGAGTTGGGATAGTTTCCAGCTGCAAATGAGATGGCCTTGATTATTTATTCATGCTTGCAGCAGGGAATCTGTGCTTACTTACATGTTCAGTGCTTCTGAACACAGTGCACAGCAAAACCTAAAATTGTGATTTACATCTTTTAGCAAAAGCGATAAATATCCTAATTTAGAACAGGGACTATATCAAGGCTATAGCTGTGGAGTTGCAAAAAGAAAAGGTAATATATCTGAAATCTCATTAACCATCACAGTGATATGCAAACACTAAGTTGCAAGCTACTTGCAAGTAGATAAATACAGTATCTAAAAAATCAAAGCATTTAAATAGCAATCCTCCTGTCTTATTAGTCTCTGGACTATGTTGTTTAGCCAGTTTCTACTTATTGCAGTAGAAATGTTTGCAATCTCAAGAATGTGGATAAAGGCAACCACAATTAAGGAGAAAGCAGCCCCATTACAAGATAATAGATGCAGAGGTGGATTTGGATTCCCTGCCTGGGAACTATATTATAAAGCAGCAGTCCTAACATGCATTAAAAAATGGCCCAATCTGAGAAATAAAAGAATTTTAACCCTAGAAGGGCATGATCTGGAGGCGGGGTGGCATGCCTTCATGTGGATCCCTGGAAATAAGAGTTATACACATTTTAATAGGCATGTAATCCGAAGCTCACTATTGAAAGTGTGGAAAGAGATTAAACATAAACATTATATGAAGATTCCAGGGTGGGTATTCATCATGGAGGCAGTGATCCACCCCAGTGCTTTAGAAACAGGAAGAAAGATTAGGTATTATAATGTCTTAAATTCTCAAGGTGGATTAAAGACAAACTTAGAGAGCAAGGGATGAAAATAGAGTGGTGGCCTTATATGCAACTTAAGACGATGTATAAGAAAGACATAGAAGAATTTGGAATTGAGGGAAAACCGAACCAATTAGATAAAATATTAGAGGGAATGGATGAAAAATTAATTTCTAAAATGTATAATTAATCTGGAAGACTGGGAAAAAGTTTGGAAACAAAATTACAAAATAGGCTGTCTATAAAGAAAATGTGTTACCGGTGGTACCTGGCACCCTCAAGATAAGCGAATATGTACCCAAACTTAAGTCTGATTTGCTGGAAATGTAAGCAAACAAGAGGTACCTTCTTCCACACTTGGTGGCTTTGCCCAAAAAGTAAAAAATACTGGGGAAAAAAATAGAATTTGGATAAAAGAAATTACAAATATCCAACTAGAACTTAAGGCTGAAATATTTTTGTTGGGAATGTTAAAAAGGGATTATGCAAACGAAATGAAATATTTAATTCTCCATATAATTACAGCAGCAAGAATTGTGTTGGCACAATACTGGAAGGGTGACCAAATGCCAACAAATAATTTGATTATTCAGAAAGTTCTTGACTGCGCTGAAATGGATCTACTTACACAAATACTTAGGGATAAGGAAGACTCAAGACATAGTACAGCTTGGGAAAAATGATATAAGAGGATTAAAAATTAAAAAAAAAACAGAATTAAAAGATAAGAATTTGAAAAATGAAGTGGTTAGATTAAGAGCATTTAACAAAAACAGGAACTGAGTATTAGTAAAAATGTTTTCAATAAAAGATCACACCATCTTAGTTGGTTAGAAACGTATACGTTTTATTTTTATGTTTATTTGTTATGTAATTGTATATTGATTTCATTTGTAAAGAAAGATGGTATTCTATGTATTGTACATATTTTTCTTTTTAATCTTAATAAAGTTTATTTTTAATTAATAAAAAAATAAAGAGACAGCAGCCCAATAAGAAGGATTTCCTCTAAACATGCTAAAATTGGATTTGAGGGAAGATTTAATTAAATATTAATTCTTTGGCATGAGTTCAAGGGTAAATACTCTGGAGCACGAAAAATTAGAGGACTTTCTTCAATGAATTTTGAGCTTGATATATATTCTGATTGAAAATGCCACATGAATTTACTTTTACAGTGAGAGATGGCAGGTCAAGCCTTCCCCAAAAAATGCAGCAATAGAAATAGGAAAGTCTCCATGAAACTGTATTAAACACATTTAAAATAAAATATATTCTAATTGCAGCAGAGGCCATCTATATACATTCCATTTCTTCAAGTACACCAAGGAAGTGTCAAGTGATAAGGATGCTTGAAAATTTGGGAAAGTCAAAATCTTTGCTCCCAATTTAGCAGCTCTTAAGTTCAACTACATCTTTGAACATGGCTTGTTCTAGACATTTTATATTTTGTCCCAGGTTATCATTCATTCATTTTATTTTACACTGCTGAAGCAATCAGGATTCATGATGGTTTATAGGCACCCAATAAGGCACACAATCAATTAAAATGTACGTGAGAAGCCTCATTAAAATCAAATTGTAACCAGTGTAGAACAGCAATAACTGGATGGCAATGGAACTTAAGAGGTTAATTTAAAATGGAAAAAATTAATTAGTCACCAAATGCAGAACAGAAGACGATAAGGATGATTTGGCAAAGAATCTGGCTAATAGCACATAGTCCTTGCATTGTATTGATTTGTTTGATTAGGGAAAAACTGACATCACATAATTACAATACTATTATGTACTTTATTTCAAGCATAATTGTATCTAACGTGTGGGTACTTTATATGGCCCTATGCTTGTGTATATCATAACTAAATAGGCATTCAGTCCAAAATAGCTGCTTTTAATTTATATTTAAAAAAAAACACCTTGAACAGTTTTATAACAATCTCAGAATCCTAGACTGGGAATTTTTAAAAAATCCAAGAAATCCAGATATCCCATGATAAGAAAACCACATAGATAAGTCACCAAGAGTTGAGTTTGACTTAAAGGGGACTTTACCCTACTGTCAGTCTCAAGGGCTGTCAGTCTCAAGGTCCAGGTAATAACAACTGGGTGGTAAAAGTATACTTTGCTCAAGGCGATCTAGTGGCAAAAGAACCTTTCAGTCAGAAATTGTATGAGTTTACACTGTTCCCAGCTTTCAGCTGCACAGCAGAAAGGTTGCATTAATTTGTACCTAGTTAATCTTGCACATCATTATGGCTCTGGTTGGAGTAAAGACCATGGCATTTGAGAATATTTCCTGCATTAGGCTAATTGGCAACATGGCTTCTGGGGTTTGAGAGCTGTATAAAAGTATGGCCCCTTTTTCTAAGAAAAGTAGTACAAAGGCAAAACATTAATGAACCAGACCATTACTAGAATCCATCTGACTTTGTCAAAGGCTTAAGAATTAATTGCTCAAGCTGTGCAATTTCACTGCTTGAGCCAAGAATTACACCAGATCCAAGGTAGCAGCATTATGTGAGTCCTGATCAAAGTCAAGCTGGGGCTTGGCTCTTCTTTAATTATTGTCTAAGCTAAAAAACGGAAGGAGACATATTGTTCTTTCAAAACCCAAGCCCAAATCTAGGATTTGTTAAACACCATTTTTATCTTATGTGCCTTTTCTTCCTCTAAACAGAGACAGCACATGCCTTCATCCATTAAGATCCAGGATCTTCCAAGATCAATCCCTTTCTGCCAGTTCAGGCCAGTTTCTGGCTTTGAAATCTTGCATTGTTTGGCAAATTCAAGACATGCTATGCACAAAATGGATGAAGTACACAAAACTGGATCAGGTAAAGCTTTTTTCTGGTAGGGTGATGAATTGTTGCTAAGGTTTATTTGTTTGATGTTCTGCATCTCAGCTATTGAGAGGCGAAGCAACTATATCTGAAAAAAGGAGGTTACTTTATTTTTATTTATTTATTTTATTTATTATTTAGTTGTCAATTGCTTACAAGTTAATAGGTATAAGTAAAACATAGTTATGAATACATAGATACATATAAGAAAACTAAAATGTAAAAGAAACAATAGGACAGGGACGGTAGGCACATTGGTGTGCTTATGCACGCCCCCTACAGACCTCTTAGGAAAGGGGTGAAGTCAATAGTAGACAGTCTAAGGTTAAAGTTTTTGGGGTTTGGGGAAAAACCACAGAGTCAGGTAGAGTATTCCAGACATAGAGCACACTGTTGCTGAAGTATTGTATTTCCTACAATCAGGTTTGGTGCAATTAACCTTGAGTTGTATCTGTTGTTTGCTCTTGTGTTGTTATGGTTGAAGCTGAAGTATTCATTGACAGGTAGGACATTGCAATGTATGATTTTATATACTATACTTAGATCGGACCAAAGGTGGTGTAGTTCTAGATTTTCTAGGTCTAGAATTTCGAGTCTGGTGGCATGTATTCTGCAATGAGTACAGGAGTGGAGAACTCTTCTTGTAAAATATTTCTGGACTTTCTCAACTGTATTAATATCAGATACGTAATGCAGGTTCCAGACTGATGGGCTGTATTCAAGTATTGGTCTAGCAAATGTTTTGTATGCTCTAGTTAGTAGTGTGATATTACCGGAGAAAAAGCTATGCAGGATTAGGTTAACAACTCTTAATGCCTTTTGGGCTATGTAGTTAAAGTGGGCTCTAGCACTTAGATCATTAGAGATGAGTATTCCAAGGTCTTTGACCATCGAATGCTGCAGCTAAATGCCATTGTGCCATTGTAACTTTGAACTGTCATTAAACAAATAGTTGTAAGTTGAAGACTACCTATATTACATGGGATGGACATTCTTTTTCTTGAAGCCAGTGGAGGAGCAGAGTTGGGATAGTTTCCAGCTGCAAATGAGATGGCCTTGATTATTTATTCATGCTTGCAGCAGGGAATCTGTGCTTACTTACATGTTCAGTGCTTCTGAACACAGTGCACAGCAAAACCTAAAATTGTGATTTACATCTTTTAGCAAAAGCGATAAATATCCTAATTTAGAACAGGGACTATATCAAGGCTATAGCTGTGGAGTTGCAAAAAGAAAAGGTAATATATCTGAAATCTCATTAACCATCACAGTGATATGCAAACACTAACACCTTTTTGGCAATGTAGTTACAGTGGGGACTAGCACTTAGATCATTTGAGATGAGTACTCCAAGGTCCTTGACAGAGTTTGGATCATCAACAAGGTCTTGACTATTCAGCCTGTATTTTATTTTCTGGGTTTTTTTTTTTGCCAATATGTAGGGCAGAGCATTTATTTGTTGAGATTTGAAGTTGCTATTTGTTTGACCATTCTGATAAATAGTCAAGGTCTTTTTGAAGGGTAGCAGTATTGTCTGTGGTGTTGAATAGCTTTACATCATCAGTGAAGAGAACACAGTTGCTCTTGATATGATCACAGAGGTCATTTATGTAGTTTGAAAAGAGTTAGTCCTAGAACACTGCCTTGGGGGACATCACTGTTGACAGATACAGAATTTGATAGGACGCTCCCAATTTTGAGCATTTGTTGTCTGTTTGACAGGAATGCTTTTATCCAGTTGTGCAGGTATCCAGAGATACCGTAAGATTTAATTTTAGGAGTAGTTTGTCGTGTACCACTGAATTAAAGGCTTTACAGAATTGTAGATTGTGTCTATTGCTTTGCCCTGATCGAGTTGTGTAGTCCATATGTTTTTGCAGTGTAAGAGTTGCAGATTACATGATAGTTTTTTCCTAAAACCAAATTGTTTATTAGAGAGTAGGTTGTTTGTTTCTAAGTGGAGGATGATGGATTGGTTGATAATTGATTCCATGACTTTACAGGTGACGCAGCATAAAGAGATTGGTCTGTAATTTTCAACTAGGCTGGGGTCTCCCTTTTTGAAGATGGGGATGACCGTGGCTTGTGACCATAGTTTTGGCAAGGAGCTGGTCCTGAAAGATTTTTCAAAGATTATGCTTAGAGGTTCTGCTATGGCAGTGGATATTAATTTTGGTATGTGGGAATGAGAATGAGAATGCTCAGGGACATATTTAGGACGTGAGAGTCCCCACTCCTGCCTAAGTGGCTGTAGCTCCTTCAGAAATATTTCTTTTTTCCAACAACTGGTTACTTTATATCACTCATTATCATGGATGGTAATAATACAGTGACAAGCACTCTTTCAGCATCCCTCCTCATTCTTGCAATTGAGTTCCATCATTTCTTCCCATACCCAGACATTTTCAAGTGGCAAATCCAAAAGTCATTAACTCATTTCTACCAATTTTCAACAAAAAGTCCAGAAAGGGTTTTCAAAATTGTAAAAGTACTATATCTACTCCTGATCAAGCAGCCAATTTGTATTATTTTCTCTTATACATTGTTCTAGCTTTATTAATCCTTAACTTGAATTAAAATGTAATTGTAGAACCTGCTATTCATCCATGTCTTCTTCCTCCCATTCTAATTTTTAAAGGTTCCAAAGTGTTCTTATTACTGTTTTCACCAAGTGAAAACCTTTGGTCTGAAACATGATTTTTTTATTTTGTAAGCCCAGTTAATAGTCCATTATCTACATTTTTTTTGCTCTTGACTTAATATTTGTATTTTACCCCTGGTATTTCTGTTTTGTTTTCCAAAATTCCCTGAGTTATATTTGCTTCACCTTTCCACTCAGTTATCCTGCAAATTATTCAAATTTCTTTTTTGTCTCTTCTTCCATCTTTTCTTTTACTGTCTCTTTTAAATGTTGCATTCACAAAAGCAGTTATCGATGCTTTTATTGTAACATTCTTTCCCTATTCCTCAAAGATCCTTTCGAATAATTCAAGTGTAATCCTTTTTCTATCATTTCTATAAGTTTTACTACTTTTCTAGTAACAGCCATGTCAATAAACAAAGAAGAAATAAAAGTAAAATAAGAGCTTATTTTTTATTTCCCACCCCTTGCTTTTTCTGGATCATCAAGTGTTTAGTTCCATTCAACATTTTGTAGTTTTGATTATTTATTTGTTTCAAAAATTATTTAAAGTCAATAATTTTAAATTCAACCATCCCCTCAACTGATTTTAAAATTTCTTTGTTTAAACCAGAGATCTCCAAACTTGGCAACTTTAAGGCTTGTGGACTTCAACTTCCAGAATTCTGGGAGTTGAAGTCCACAAGTCTTAAAGTTGCCAAGTTTGGGGACCCTTGATTTAAACCTTTAGTAATTTTTTGCCGTTAATTATTTTTAAATCCTTTAAATTGGTTCATCCTTAATCTGGGGTGAAGGATCACTCACTGAGTGGCTTGATTGCTCTGCTCCTCTGAGGATCTCTTTAACCTTAAGATAATTGTCTTCCAAATTTATTTTAAAAGTGGGTGGGGGTGTTTGTAAAACCAATGTCTTTATGCAGGCTGAATTTGCTATTTCTTACATGGTGGCAGCTGCTGCTGGTCAGACTCAAAGAATGCCTGCAAAATCTCTTTAGATCTTGTGGGTCTTTTTATAAAAAACAGACTTTTTGAGCAAAATGGGCAATCTCCTAGACTTTCCTTGTCTAGAGAAGTGCCAGTGACTTTCTTTGTCATGTTGTCTCTGCTGTTTGCAGAGCCACAGAGCCCACAATTCCCCAACTACCCGGAAGCTGCTTTGCAATTTAATTCTATAGAGAATCTCTAACATCAGCTCACAGCCACCAAGGATCAGAGAAATTGGGTACTGATTAACTTACAGCATTGCACAATACCAAAAAGGAATAAACTTCAGTAGTGGAGTTCATATCTTAGACAACAGAGGATGAATATGACTCTATTCTATCATTTTTGTTGTTCTTACTACTACTACTACTACTACTACTAATTTGTACACTCTTCTCCTTCTTAGGTAGCCCATTTTGCTTTTCTGTCCTACAACATGCCAGTAGAGATGTCCCTGCATCTCAGAACATTTCGCACTATAGGAGACCCAAACAACTCTCTGTTCTAATCACATACACAAAAGAGCAGGTTGCTAATGCCTACAGGTGGCTGGCTGTAGGACCCTAGCAAAACCCATCAGAAAAGCACAGAAGGGCTATGCCTGTAGCTAATATCTCTCACTTCTTGGAAGATCTTTGATGTAGTTTTGAGCAAGGCAAAGCATTACTGTATATAGTTTCAGTGAAAACTTTTATATTGCAGAGAAGCTGTACCTCTTCATAATCACATTCTTTTACTCTCTCAAGTGTCTAGTTTATTTGAGATTAGTCTTCTGTCCAGTTCTGAGATTAGTCTTCTGTTCAAAGGCACAGAAGCCCAATTATAAGAATAGCAGCAACCCCCTTGATCTCACTGCTATCAGAGCTCACTGATATTCAGTGGAAATTCACAAACTTCAGTGTGATTCTACAAAGGATTGCAGCTTTAGAATCAAAAGTTTGAGCCAGAGTGAGCCTCCCTGTATATTATATCTCTACAATTAGAAGCCTACAACTCCCTTTCAGGCCACTTCCATGCTAGCTCAGTAAGATATACTGTATCCTGAGAAGATTACAAAGTCCTTGACAGCTGGGTTAATGTATTATTTATTTGATATATGAATAGTGTCAGTTAATAATGGAACACTATTTGGTAGCATCGGACAAATATAATAACTGGAAAAGAGTAATGAAACTAGTTTTGGAAAAATGAAAAGTAGGAGAAACAGCATTAATAGGAATATTGCAGAGAGTGCATTATTGTCATTCTAGTGAATCAAACCTGACAATATATAGAGAAAAAAAGCACCAGGTTAGGGTTAGGGTTCTTGTGCCTATGATGGGAATAGCCACCATTTCTTATTTGTATGGTTTATTTGCCTATTAACAAGAGTGTTGCTAGCTGCACAGTAGTCTCTATTACAAAAAGAATATATCCTTCATTTGCAGAAAATCCCCCAATGTGTATCACTGGAACTAGAATCTTGTCTCGTTATTATATTCAGATAGGTAAATCCTTTCATATTGGATAGGTGGTGTTCCCTCTGTATATTGGAGAGACCAATGAGTATTGTATTATAATTGCACATAGACTGGATAATGTGAAGGTCATCATCAACATGGAGTATATTTTCTGTATCCTGTACAGTAGTGGATTTGTAACTGTGCAGATGCAGATAGATAAATTCAACAAGACGTCCATAACAAAGTACATTTATTAGTTCATCAGATATCCCCATAACTCATTATTTGTGACAAAGTTCTTTTTTAATGACCAATCCTTTGTATATGTTTGTATATCTTGTAGGTAAAAGATGGTTATCTCCTAACCCATCTCGTAGTGATAGAAAGCAGCTGCCATGACTTAGTGAGTCCAGGCAAAAGTGAGGGAAACTCCCTCAATTGATCGAGGGTCAATTTAGTGACCAATCAGGATTACAGATGTGGCTACGTGACATGAACTACATTTCCCAGAATACCTTTAACTACATTTACCATGATGCATTCCCTTAAGGGGACAGCTTACAATTCCTAAGTAACTATCCAATTCCATAGACTGGCTGGGACAGCACAATCCCCGCCTGGAATTGTAAATTCCACTATTAAGAGAAGAGGAAAAAAAATTAACTATAAGCTAAGATAAGCAGTAGACAGTAAAACTATGAATATCAGATAACTATATAAATAAGATAAACAGTTAGCTATATAACTAAGAAAAAACAGTAAACATTAATAAAGCGTTAAACAAAGCAAAGCATGCAAAGCTTGAGGTTCAATCTTCAAGTTCGGCCTCTTGGTGCAAGTCTGCTGGTCACCTCTGGTGGCCTTTTAGGGTGTACAGGTACTCTTGGTGGCAAAGGTGAAAGTCTGGTGGTTGCTTCTGGTGGCCTTTTAGGGTTGACAGGTACTCTTGGTGCCAAAGGTGAAAGTCTTGCTTCTGGCGATCTTATAGGGTTGGAACGGTACTCTTGCTTGCACGGTGTCTAAAAGCGTCAGGAACATCGGGAAGCTGTTGGAAAGGGCATTGCGGAGGCATATGCCCATGTAGAGCGTCTTAATGGACGTCTGGTGATTGTTGGTGGCTATTTAGGGTGTCCTTGCGAAAGTGTACTGATCACCGGTGGCCTTTTAGTCTGGAGCGGCATTCTTGTTTTCGATGGTGCTAAAGGGCGTTGGAAGGCTATTGGAATGGATGGTGCTAAGGCATTTGCCTGGGTTAGAGCCTGCGTCTGATCGATACTGACAATTCCTACGATCCCGCATCCTAGTGGAGATGTGATGGCCACTGGGCCGTCTATAGGGCCGCTGACTGACTCGGAGAAGAGAAAGGCCCATGGGGCATTATTTCCCAGCAAGAGTAGGATCTCAGCCTCTGGATCTAGAGCGGGAAAGTGATGAGCCAGGTGCTGTATGTGAGGAATGCTACTTATGATTGCAGGTGTTGCGATCTGACTGCAGTCCTTCGGTATCCCATCACATTCAAATACTGGGAGTAGTGGGAACCGGGAACTGCCATTTAATGACTCTATTTTAAAGTCCAGTAGCTCTCCTCCCCGCCATGCTTCTTGCTCCATGGCACATTGATACAATGAAGGGAAGTTTGTCCTGTTGCACCTCAAAGAAGTTGAAGAATGCAGGTCTGGCCAGGGTGCAGGTGCTTTGAGTGTCTATCCGCACATACATTTTCATGCATTTTTGGGGCGACCTTCAGGGTACACTTTGGCTAAATAGATGGGAAGACACAAACGAGGGCATAGTGAGTTGGCTCACAACACTGTGCAGTTGACACTCATCCTTGGTGTTGGTTGCGGTTTGTCAGTCTGCCGAGGAGCCCTGCATGCTTATGTGTTACATTGAGGCTCCTTGTCTGAAGTAGGATTACGAGGTATCTGCAGTGGCGGCTTGGAGTCTGGATGCAGCACGGTCAGGTGCTAGTCACTATTGCATAAGTCGCATTGCACCTTGGCTGTGCAGTACTTGGATGGGTTTTTGGATTCGCAACATTTGTAGCAGTATTGGTACTCCCTTAGCAACTCTTTTTATTGGGTCAGTGATTTCGCTGCAAACCTAGTGCAGTTGTTCAGCGAGTGACAAGTGTTGTGCATAGGACAAAACTGTATTCTCCTTGTGTTCGGAGATCTAAATTGGGTTATATCTGATGAGTTCTTTCCCCAACTGTGTGTAGATGAGGAGTCGATCTCGGTGTTATGGACAACCATGGTCTTTCCCTGGTAGTGTGCATAGGGCCTGAGGGCGTTATATGGTTGCTGTTGTATCTTCTGTCATTAGGAGAACTAACAGCTCTGAGTCCATGGGCCCAGTGCGTGTTGCACACTGTCGCCTGGTGGGACATGAATTCTTCAAGAAGTGTGAAGGGTATAAAGTGGTGGTGACCCTTAGCCATGAAAGTGTCAGTCAACTGGATCCACTTTTCAAGTAGCACCTGTGGAAATTTTTGAACAATTTTGTTCTGTGTGTTGACGTGTTCGAGACAGGCGAGTTCCGGGAAGTTGGGATCCCATTGTGCCATTCTCAGTTGGACAAGCAAGGTCTATGATTTGGCAAGGCTGGTCAATAGGAATTTTAAGAAATCTGTTGAGGCTATCCAAGAGTGTAGCTTCTACGTCCTCAGAAGCACCATACAGTTCATCAAGCCTTTTCCAGTATATATGGTACTAAGTAGTTGAAAAGTGACAATCCTATGAAGACTGGGAGGATATATGTTATGTTATCTTTTAAGTAGTATTGTCTTGCTTTTTTCTTTGCTGGGATGTGTGTGTGTGTTTGTGCATAGGATCCCTAGCTATGTGATCTAGACATGGTGTTAATGGCTATCTGAATCAATCAGTCAAACACAAAAAATTGAGGCAATGAACAGCATGCGCACAATATCAATACTCTGGACATATGTAGGCAGATGGTCTAGAAAAAACAGCTAGCTTGGTAAAGCTGAGAAACGTAGAAGAATGGGAAGACCAGGGATAACACAGATGGATGAGATCAAGGAGATTATAGAATGTAATTGCTGTTGATTGTTACTAGGGATAGGCTGAGATGGAAAGCATTTCTCTGTACAAATGAAGATGTTTGAATGGCTCCTATCTAACTAGCAAACTATCACTGTTAACAGAATCACAGGAATGCTCTGTTAATTTTGTACAAATGCTAATACATGTGCATATGTATTAGAAAAGATTAGGCAGCATAAAAAAACATTAAAAAATAAGATTCTCTCCCCCCTTTGCACACCAAAAACCTCAATCAAATTCTGAAAATTACACCAAAGTACCTCTGAAAAGCTTGTCTGGCTGATGCAGAATATCATCACCTGACCAGGATATAAATAAGCTGCCTTCTTCTTTAGAAAGATCAAAATAATGCAGGCAATGATATTCCTTGTGACACTCTATTGAAGTGAAAGTTTGAAGAAGCAGGACAGAATATTGATACTTTTGAATTTTGGCATTGGGGAAGACTCCTGGGAATAGTATAGACAGCCAAGGAAACAAATGAGGCGAGCATTGAACAAATCAACGTAGAGTTCTCACTCAGCGTACAAATGACCAGGCTCCAATTATCCAACTTCAAATACATGTGAAGACATGTCTCTCTGGAGAAGGTTCTAATGCTGGCAAAGGTGGAAGGAAAGGGAAGGGAACGAGCAATAACAAGGTGGATGGACTCAATTACAGTAGCAATGGAGAAAATCTCTCGGTATGGTTGCTAAGAGTCCACATTGAGCCATGGTGGTGCAGTGGTTAAAATGCAGTATTGAGGGCTAAATCTATCCACAGCCAGGAGTTTGATCCTGACTGGCTCAAGGTTGACTCAGCTTTCCATCCTTCCGAGTTGGTAAAACGAGGACCCAGATTGTTGAGGGCAATATGCTGACTCTGTAAACCACTTAGAGAGGGATATAAAGCAGGGTGAAGTGCTATATAAGTTTAAATGCTATTGCTATAGATTTGATAGAACATTATCAACCAATCAATGCTTCTGTAGAGATTTACTATAAAGAAAAGAAAATATTGCTTGTATTGAGCAAATTTCAAAAGTATGTTGATAAAAAAGTACTCCTTTGAAGAAACTCTTTACAGTTGATGATGTTCTTCCCTATCTTGGTTTTACCCCCTTGTAAGTGGGGGTGGGATTCTACCGATTCGGACCGGTTCTATAGAACTGGTTGTTATGATTCTACGTGGTTTGGAAAACTGGCAAATCGTGCCCCTGGCTGGCTCCACCCCTCTCCACCCTCCCCTCCCCACCCAGTCAGTCCTTATCACGCATGCGCGCCATCGCACGCATGCCCAACATCGCTGACTGCATTCTCCCCTGCCCAGTCACTCCTTAAGGTATTTCTTTTTTTTCCCCTCCCAACAATCAGCTATTCCGATGATCAGCTGTGCTGGGATCCCCCTCATTGTCCTACTGCTTCACTCAGGAGGCTTCCCTGAAGCCCAGGAGGCAAAAAGGGATGCATGGGGAGGGTGCTGCCCGCCCCCTATGCTCCATTTTTTGCCTTCCTGGGCCCCAGGGAAGCCCTCTAGGAGCAAAAATGCCCCCCTCAGGAGGCTTGCCTGAGGCCCAGGAAGGCAAAAAAACCCAAAACTGGGTGGGTGGGTGTGCTTCAAAAAAAGAAGTCATGCCCACTCAGACACCTAGCCATGCCCACAGAACCGGTTGTTAAAAAAATTTGAATCCCACCCCTGCTTGTAAGTAACAATAATTTACATAAATGAACACATACATTAGCAGTTTCATTATTATCAAAAGCAATATTGTCCAAAGAAGATAAACTAATCTGGGTATACTCTTTATTCCTGCTGCCTGACATTTAAATTATATGAGCAATTTATTCTTTTTAAATCAAACATTTTGTCCTTACCTTCTTCATCTGTAGCTAGTACAAATTCCCTGGGATTATCTGTAGTTTGAACAGATCTCAAGAGTGATGGACAGATAATTTCTCCATTAGAACCAGTCAGAAGGATATTGAGTGAAGTGCTTTTATGGCTTTCTTGAAAATAAGAAGAAAGGGGTTGGAGAGAAAGGGGAATAATATTGTATCAATGGAAATAAATTCTCTGGACTAAGAGAAAGCCTAAGATTTCCAGTATTGGAAATTCACAACATTTAAATTCAAAATATTTCTCTATAGCTTACTATTTCTTCTAAACAAACCCTTACAGGTAGTCCTTGACTTACAACCATAATTGCTAACAAGGCAGTTAAATGAGTTGCACCCAATTTTCACCTTTTTTTGCCATGGTTGTTCCACAGTTCACTGCAGTTGTTAAATGAATCATGCAGTTATTAGGTGAATCCTGCTTCCCCCATTGACTTTGTCTGAACTTGCAAATGATGATCATATGACCTCAACATATCATAAATACATGCCAGGGGCCAAGAACTCAAATTTTGATCATGTGACTGTATGAATGCTGTAATGGTTATATGTGTGAGGACTGGTCATAAATCATATTTTTCAGGGCTGTTATAACTTCAAATGGCCACTAAATGAATGGTTATAAGTTGAAGACTATGTCATGCCCCCGTTGGAGTTTGAATCCGAGGGTGAAGAGCTGACAGGGAGCAGGAGAGGCTCCGTTGTCTGTAGAGGAAACTGGGGAAGGACAAAGTCAGGTTGGGCAGAGCAGGAAAGAGGTAAAACAAGGGAGAGGGGGTTCAGAGGAAGACCAAGGCCTACCCCCTCTTCATCCTAGGGCACAAGGGAAGAACAGAGAAGAGAGCAATGTGGGTTGCATGACTTACGAGGGAGGAAAGGGCCCTGATTCTCTTCACAAGGCACACCTGGGGAAGGAGTTTAAAGGAGAGGTAGTTTGGGAGGGCGTTTGTTAGAAACAATCATTGAATTTATCTCATATTGGCTGCTGTTATGTGAGTTCCTGGCATCCTCCCAACTGGTTTGATTTACTGCCCTGTTACTTCACTTCTGGAACTCTTTATCTTGCCCTGCAGGATTCATTACCTTATCTTGTCTTGCTGAATTCAAAGTTTAAAGTTTTCTGTTTATAACCTTTTGGACTGGAATATCTGTAGTCAAAAGCTGTTGCAGGTTCCTGGGAGAGTTTTTCTTCAGACCAGAAAGTAACAGGAACATTAGGGGCAAAGTTGGAGCTAATAAAGAGACCCCTACTTATTATTCTGGCTGTGTTGCCTTTATGCCACGCCCCAGGTCATCACAGATTATCTCTATTTTAGTGATTATATTCATGACTATCTGCAGACTTCATATCTGTAAATTTGCAAGTTTGACATATAATTTAAGAAAATTCAGCCATTTATGTCATATTTTTGGGAGTATAAGACACACTTTTTCCACCCACAAAAGTGGATGGAAATATCTGTGCTCTTATATAGTGAATGTTGCCGAAGCTCCACTCACCTGCCAGTCACCACCCTTTTACCTTTGCCTCCCAGCAATTTGCCTCCTTGCAGCAAACAGCAAACAGCCAGTTTCAGCTTCAGCACAGCCTGATTAGCATAACCAGTTGATTGTCAGTTGGATCGGCCTCCCCACGATCAACTGTTTCAGGCTGCAGGGATTGCCATTGCCTATTGCCGCCTCCATGCCCCCATTTTCGGCCTCCGCACCTCATTTTTGGCCTCCGCACCCCTCTTTTCAGCCTCTGTGCCCCCATTTTCTGCCCATTCCAATCTCCGCTGCCTAGAACGGGCCAAAATCAGGGCGCACTGAGGCTGAAATCGGGATGTGGAGGCCGAAAACGGGGCATGCAGAGGTGGCAATAGGCTATGGCAATCCCTGCAGCCTGAAACAACTAATCATGGGGAGGCGACTCCAACCGACAGTCAGCTGCTTGTGCTAATCAGGCTGTGCTGAAACTGAAACGGAAACATGCTGTTTGCTGCAAAGAGGCACATTGCTGGGAGGCAGAGGCAGATTTTTTTTTTTTTCCTCCCCAAACGCTAGGTGCGTCTTATACTTCGGAACATCTTATATTCTGAAAAATACGGGTATAATGTTTAGAAAATGGAACTATTGAACAAAAACTTTTAAAATCAAGTAATTCTAATTAATGGCCATTTAAGTTTATGCTACTGTTAACTAACCGACCTATTCGTTCTGTGTTGTCAGTTCCAATGGATACTTTTCTCTTTCTTTTCTTCCCATCATTCAGTGCAAAGTTGCCTGGATTTATTAGGGGTAGATAAAAAGTATCTTGGGAAGCCCTTAGGAGGCTGTCATTGATAGTTTGCTTCTGCTTGTTTCTATGTTTGGTGTCTAAAACAAGATCATTTGGCAAAAGAACTGACTGCTTATTATAGACATCCGTCTCGAATTTGACTTCTTTAAAACAAGTTCCTGCAAAGTAAGGGAACAGATCATAGCAGTTGTTGATCCACAATCAAAGTATTAACATACCCAAATTAAAACTAACATGTTAAAAGCTTATGATTAATGTATAATCACATATAATGCAATTATCTATATATCTACTCAGAAATAAACTGAATTCAGGTAAATATATATGTAATTATGGCCTTGATATCTACTTGCAGATAGTGTGGAAACTTTAGAATTATATAATGCTGACAATGAAAAATGCAATGCACTCTGTAATAGGTATCACTAAATTTTAGTTCATTTGCAATTGTTTAATGTTATTGTAGTAATGCATAAACTAAGCTAAAAGGAGGCCTGAAAGTAAACTTGTAATAAAATGGAAAACATCATCCATTTTGCACAATATTGACTAAATAACTGTGAAATTAATATTTATCCCCAAAGAAATGTGCAAATCCTTATACAAAAAGAATAAGAGTTGAACTAGTGTAACAGTGCACCATATATATCTCTGAACTTGCAAGGTTAATTTAGATCAGTGGTTCCCAAAGTGGGTGGTATCGCCCCCTGGAGAGCAGTGGGATGCTTTAGGGGGGCGCTAAGAGGCAGGGGGGCCGGCAGGGGGGAGCTAAGAGGCAGCAGGGGGGCGTTCGAGGTGTCAGCCCCTCAGGCTCACCTATTGACTGTTGCACTGGTCCGGAGCCAGAGCCTCGAATGCCCCCTGCCACCTCTTAGCACCCCTCTGCCAGCCCCCTTGGGGATGCTAAGAGGTGGCAGGGGGGCATTTGAGGCGCCCGCCCTGCAGGCTCACCCATTGACTGTTGCACCGCTCCAGAGCCAGTGCCTTGAATGCCCCCCTGCCGCCTCTTAGTGTCCCCAAGGGGACCAGCAAAAAGGTGCTAAGAGACGGTAGGGGGGCGTTCGAGGCACTGGCTGTTGCACTGCTCTGGAGCCGGCGCCTTGAATGTGGTAGCAGTAGCACATTACGTGCCACCACACCCGCATTCCACGCACCACTCCCCTGCCACCTCTTAGCATCCCCAAGGGCCTGGCAGAGGGGCACTAAGAAGCGGCAGGGGGGCGTTTGAGGTGCCGGCCCTGCAGGCCCATTGACTGTTGTACCACACTGGAGGCGGCGCCTCGAATGCGGTAGCACATTGGGAAAAGTTGCCACCAGCACTTTCCCAAAGTGCCCCTGCTGTTGCATTCTGTCTGTCCATTCGTCCATCCATCCATCCATCCATCCATCCATCCATCCATCCATCCATCCATCCATCCAAAAGGTCTGTCTGTCTGCCTGCCTGTCTTCCTGCCTACCTACCTACCTATCTGCCTGTTTGTCTTTCTGTCTACCTACCTACCTACCTATCCATACATCCATCCAAAAGGTCTGTCTGTCTTCCTGCCTGCCTGCCTACCTACTTACCTACCTATTTATCTACCTATTTATCTACCTATTTATCTACCTATTACCTATCTACCTATTACCTACCTATCTATCTACCTATCTACCTACCTACCTACCTCTCTCTCTCCCTCCCTCCCTCCCTCCCTGTCTCTCTATCTATCCATCCATCCACCCATCCATCCAGCCATCCATGTTCGAAGCACCGGCCCCACAGGCACATCAGGAAAATAGAGAAAAGCCAGTCTGGGAGGGAGGGAAGGAGGGAGGGAGGGAAGGAGGGAGAGAGAGAGAGAGAGAGAGAGAGAGAGAGACAGACAGACAGACAGACCTGATGCATCAGATTGAAATGAGGCCTAATTTAAACTGAGGCTCCTTTCCACATTGAAACATCCTTGGCTTCTATTAAAGGTTTTGTGGACGAAACATGGTCAAGACTATCAGGAAGTTCTCACATTTTGTTAAGGCTTTAAACAGGATCCATTGGACCAGATCTCCACACTAAAAAATTACTTTCCTCCAATGTATTATAGTGCCAATTCTGAAGAAGGCAAAACCAAAATGTACTGGTAAATTACAAGGAGAACACACACACACACACACACACATACACTCCCTTCTAACCCTGCTGGAGCAGGTGATTGGACTAGAATAGCTATCTCATTATCTTTCTCCTCCCTCCCTCTCTTCTTTATTTCTTTTTCTTTCGGTCCCTTCCTTCCATCTCCCCCTTTCTTTGTCTGTCCCTTTTTTCTTTCCCTTTTCTCTTTCTTTTCTTCCTTCTCTCTTTCTCTCTTTCTTTCTTTCCTCTGTCTCTCTTTCCCTTTCTCAGGCTCACCCCATTGACTTGGTGCACTGCTCTGCTCAAATATTGAATTGCAGGTCCCTCTGATGCAGCAGGATCAATGGGATGGACCTGCGGGGCCGGCACCTAGAATATGGCAGTGGCAGCACATTTGAAAAGTAGAGCAAAGCCAGAGGTTGGTCATTTTTGCTGTAAAGAATCACAAAAGCTTCTGGGTTGTGCACAAGAAGGGACACACATGTCAATGCAATTCAGCAACATAAAATAAAGAAATACAAATAAAAATCAACAAGAATCAGCAAAACATCTCTGCATCTATTCACTACTAGAATCTAATCAGAGATGCTTTGCCGATTCTAGTCCAATGACCTGCTCCAGCAGGGTTGGAAGGGAGTGTGTGTGTATGTGTGTGCATGACTGTCAAAACTCCAAAAACAGGTCAAGTAGCTCTGGGGAGGCCAGTCATAAATTAGAACACTTGCTAAAACAGCCATTAAATGAAGGCCACTTGTATTTGGTTTGTCAGTCACCTGGCCATGCCCACCCAGTCACATGACCACCAAATCACACCTGCCTGGTAATGTGACCAGCAAGTCACGTCCACCCAGTCACATGACCAGCAAGCCATGCCCACCCAGTCACATGACTAACAAGCCACACCCTCAAATTAGGCCACGCTCATAGAAATTTGAATCCCAACCCTGGGTGGGGGCACTGAGGATGAGTTTGTAGCACCAAGCGGGCGGTGGACTGAAAAAGTTTGGGAACCACTGATCTAGATAGTCATACCACAACTAATGCAATGATCTACTACATATTGACTTTACAGAAGATAATGTAGAAAAGGCATTACGTAATCTAAAACCATCCCTATCTATTGGCCCTGATGGATTATGTGCATACTTCTTTAAAAAGCTTTCCTATGCCATAGCAGAACCCCTAAGCATTATATATGATATATCATTCAGAAGCAGCTCCTTACCGAACCTATGGCCCTTAGCTACAGCCATCTCTATCTTCAAAAAAGGTGACCCCAGCCTGGTTGAAAACTACAGACCAATCTCACTGTGTTGTGTCATGTGCAAAGTCATGGAATCAATCATTAACCAATTCATCACCTTCCACTTAGAGTCAGACAACCTACTCTCAAAAAAACAATTTGGTTTCAGGAAAAAATTGTCCTGCATCCTACAATTCCTACACTGCAAAAACATATGGACTACTCTACTCGACCAGAGTAAAGCAATAGACGCAATTTATATAGACTTCTGCAAAGCCTTTGATTCAGTGATACATAACAAGCTACTGTTAAAACTAAACTCTTATGGCATTTCCGGATCCCTTCATAAGTGGATTATTGCATTCCTGTCAAACAGGCAACAAATAGTAAAAATAGGGAGCAATATATCAAACCCTGCTCCAGTTAACAGTGGTGTCCCCCAAGGCAGCATTTTAGGACCCACATTCTTTATACTCTATATAAATGACCTTTGCAATCACCTTATAAGCAACTGCGTCCTCTTTGCGGATGACGTAAAACTATTCAACACCACTGACAATGCTACTGCTCTTCAAAGTGACCTTGATTATGTGTTTGAATGGTTAAACAATTGGCAACTCCAAATCTTGACCAACATATGCTCTGTCCTACACATTGGTAAAAAAAATCAGTATACCAAATACAAACGTGGCAGATATGACCTCATTGATGACCCTCACTCTGTCAAGGACCTAGGAGTACCCATATCTAATGACCTAAATGCCAGAGCTCACTGTAACAGCATTGCCAAAAAGGCATTAAGAATTGTAAATCTAATCTTACGAAGCTTCTCCTCTGGAAATATTGAATTGCTAACTAGGGCATACAAAACCTTTGCTAGACCAATACTTGAATACAGTTCATCTGTTTGGAATTCACAATGTATATCAGACATTAATACAATTGAGTGAGTCCAGAAATATTTCACGAGAAGAGTACTACGCTCCTCTGCTCGCAACAGAATACCCTATATCACCAGACTTGAAATTTTTGAAATCTTGAACTACCTACAGTTGGACTTACGCGTAGTACACAAAATTATCTGCTACAATGTCCTACCAGTCAATGACTACTTCAGCTTCAACCGCAACAATACAAGAGCACACAACAGATACAAACTCAATGTCAACTGCTCCAAACTTGATTGCAGAAAGTACAATTTCAGCAACAGAGTAGTCAATGCCTGGAATACACTACCTGACTCTGTAGTTACATACTAAACCCTGACTCCTTTAGCCTCAAACTATCCACTATTGATGTCACCCCATTCCTAAGAGGTCTGTAAGGGGTGTGCATAATTGCACCATCGTGCCTCCCGTCCCTGTCCTATTGTCCCCATTTAATCATACCTATTTTCTGTATTCTTACTCATGTTTATACTTAAACCTATTATTCTGTAAGCAATTGACAAATCAAATAAATAAAATAAAATAAATAAAAGAACTTGGCTTGAACATTATGCACATTATGCACACCTGGGTCTTGTGATATAATCTCCTGGGTCATAATGACCTGAGTAATGGGCTGTGTGATGACTTTCTGAGTTCTAATCTTGTGACACCCTGGGTATTGTAATCTCCTGGGTCATTGGCTGTGTTGCAACATCACAAGATTAGAACTCAGAAGGTCATCACACAGCCCATTACCCAGGTCATTAGACCCAGGAGATTACAGCACAAGACCCAGAATGTCAAAACAATAGAACGCAGAAGGTCATCACACAGCCCATTACCCAAGTCGTTACAACACAGGAGGCAGATAGACATACAGCCAATACCTCGGCCACACATGTTCTGAAGAAAAAGTCAGCCAATCTGCAAACATCAACTCCATCAACCAATCAAGAAATGACAACACAGCAAACCTCCCCACCAGTATATATAGAGAGACAGTAGCTCAGATCATGCTTTGCTCGCACAAACACAAAGCCGAAAGCACCAGCCTGAAGATGGCGAGTGGGATCTCGTCGAAACATTGCTCAGATAGTCTCAATCTTACCTGGGAAAAGACCCGAACACACCAAGACCTGCATATATATATATATATGTGTGTGTGTGTGTGTGTTTGTGTGTGTGTTTGAGTATGTGTATGTGTATATGTATGTATGTATTTCTTATATGTTTCCATGTATTCATAACTATGTTTTTACTTATACCTATTATCTTGTAAGCAATTGACAAATAAAATAAATAAATAAAAAAAATAGAGAGACCCACAAGATAAAGCTAGAGAAAGATGTGTTTGGAGTTTGGCAAGTGTGCTGGTGGGAGCAGGACCCTTTGAAACGAGCTGACAGACTGCCTTGGATATATGCATCGTGTTTCAACCGAGAAGGGAACAGCCACCTAAACCAAGCCTATCAGAGGTAGATATTTTAAGCAGACATCAAGTTATCAAACCTATTCTGGAAGTTTGGTCTTGCCAACTCTCTACCCATAATGAGCACCCTTCATTCAAAGCGTGTAGCTGTACCTCTTGAGCTTTTTGCTTTAACTGGAGACTCCGACTGAACCAGCAGTGGAAAGATCACAAGTTCTTTTGCAAGCTCACTGGGTTTTATTTTTTCCCTTTGAATGCTGGATGAGCTTTCAACTATTTGAGGTAACTTGCAAAATTCTAGCACCTGGAGAAAAACAGAGCTTCAAGGCACTTTTTAATATAATGAATGCCACAGATCTTCGACAGTTTTGCAAAACAATTTGTTCCAAATGACAGAAAACACATCAAAATTATATGCCTAAAAATGTAAACTTACCTTGCTATGGACAGATTTTATAAAAGGTGTGTATGTCATTTTTCCCAGCCTGATCCCTCTTGATACTGGATATTGATCCCATAGTTCAACTAACATGGCTAATATAGTCTGGGGATCAGAAGAACTGAAGTCCAATTTCCTTGGAGGGTACCCAGTGAGGAAGGCAGTGTTAAACTTTTTGCCATGCTGTTTAAAAGAACTTCTGTTATATATACAACATAAAAAAAAAATATATAGGACGCAGTGCAATAAACCGTTAAACAGGCTTAATTCCCTTTTATTTTAATGAGACACACAGTCTGATCAGTTCACTGGAGTTCCCTCCAATTAAAATTGAATTGCAGTCTCAGGGACACTGAATTACACCATATTGTACCCCAGAATAGTTTCCTCTTATTGGGATATACTTTGAGAATGATTAATTGTTCGACACACTATTGCATTTCAATTGACCTGTGATATAACAATGTTAGAATAGGGGGCCACGCAGAATGCTGAAGACTAGATCATTAGCCATATTTATTAAATTGGTAGCCTCTCCACCATTCCTAGACTTATTAATTCATTGATTTAATATTAACTCTAGAATAATTGCCTTCTGATTTTTTTCATGCAGGAGACCTATAGAGGCATACTTCAAATCTCCCATACAAACCAATCTTGCCTCAGGCTTGTCTTCAGCAAAATACAGCACCTTGTAATCTCCAATTTATTTCATATATATATATGTGTGTGTAGTTTTTCCAGGATTAATCCTTTTTAGGATTAAGCTAACAAATTCTAAATATTTGAACTATTTGTATTATTCTTAGGCATTCAGAGTCATCCTTCACCCCCGAAAATAGTAGGATTTAGCAAATGGCAAAAGAACTGACCTGCTTCTTGTGTTTCTTAGTGATTTCATCTTGCTCTTTGCTATCTACTGAATTAATCAGGGGGAACACTTCTGTGTCTTCAGAAAGTCTTCTTCCTCTGCTAGCTATGGTCTTCGGGTGATTTTGGTTAACTATGAAATAGACAGGAAAACAGAGATCCAAAATTACCTTCCTTCTGTCTAGCCATGGTTAATTCTCATCAAAATCTATGAAGGAAACTGTTATAACTGAAATGAAGGGCTATAGATATTACATTGGAAATGGAGCCCACCTGACAGAATACTCCTTTATAAGTTTACATGCAAAAAACTAGCATAATCTTTTTCCCTGATATACTCCACACCACACACTTTTGGGGGGTATAAAACTCTCAGGTGGATACTATTTACAAATTATTATGTTCAATATAAATTACACTATTATGTTCCAGTCGTGGCTTGATCATTTCAGCAAGGATTAAGCCATTTCTTTGTAAGGAAGCTCTCAGATTACACAAGGCAGCTATGATGGACAATGTAATGTCTGAAATAGTTTTATATTATGGTAGAATATGGTTTCCAACCAAACATTATATCAGCTGGCAAAAAACAGTTGTATCTCTCACCTTTCCAGATGTTGCAATATTTACTTCTGATATAAAAGAGGTTATTTACCAGACAGCAAGATAGCCTCATGGTGATACTTGTCGGTTTTTGTACTTAATTCAAAAAATTCCAGCAGAGGGAGGTATAATGACTGTGTGTGCATACCATGCTAATCCTCTGTTACCTTGCTGGCTTTACTCAATTAGCTCAATGTACTCAATCCACATAATACTATGAACCTTTATTTGTTTGCTCATTCATTTCTTTCCTCCAGTACAAATTCTAGTCCAATTTCTGGACTGCTTACATTATGCAGACTTTATTTTTTACCAGACAGTAACTACAATGTAGTTGTCATTTTGGTTTGTGGTTCAATGTATCATGTACACAAATATACAAATACAACCATCCTGCAGCATCTTATTTCCTGTATTTATTCTTACATTCTGGAATACCAAATACCTGTATTTGAATGACAGAAACACTGGTGTCATTAATGGTTTGCAACTACCCACTGCCTCTGCAAATAAAAATATAGTGGTGGCTTTTAATTTGGCTCATACATTTGCAGCATCTTCTTACCACTGTATGTGATCTTTTTCCCAGGAAAGAAACCACCATAGAAATTCAAATGGGATTGCTCACAACAAAATTCAGAGGTGTCAATTCGTGTATTTCCCAATAATGGAAAATTTACTGATTGGTTTGGCATTTCACAGTTATGTGGCTCCTTCTTGGTCTTTCCATCTTGGTGACGTTCTATCCTGCTGTCCTAAAAGGAGGTAAACAAGACCACTTGAAAGGCTGCATTTAAAAACCAGCAAAGAGGGAAAAAAAACCCAACTGTTCTATTCATAAGAAAATAAAGAGTCCTCTTATACTAGCAGTTTATAGCATCATCTAACCACTACTATGGAAAAACAAAGCTGCAGTGATATACAGTAGCACCACAACAATGGCTGAATGTGCTATAAATTGCTAGCCTGTCCTGATGAAAGACATTTCTGTTCTATCCCTTTGTTCTCACAGTGATCAACCAGATACCAACAAAAAGCTCACAACACAATATTAAGTTCATAGCACTCTGTTGGTTGTGTTGCTCTGCAACTATTATTAAGAGGAATACTGTCTCTTATACAGGTAAGATAATGAAGCAGTCATTAAGTAGCAGTAGCCTCAACTTCATTAAGCAGCCATTGGTGTATCCTCCTCAGATTTGTCCAATTCCCTTTGAAAACTCTCACATTGATGACTAATATTGTATAAAGCAAAACTTCCTTTTATTTATCTTCATAAATGAACCCCAGACTTCAGCTCACACTATCTGTACGGAAGCTATATCCCAATATCATTTTGGAGCCTCACCATAAGTATGCTGGGGACCTAAGTATGAGGATATTCACATTTTGTTTTGAATCTCCCTATTTTTCCCTAGCATGCAGATACTCCAACACACTAAAAAAAGGGAGACATATGGTGGTCAATATCTTATAAAAATTGAGAAGGATGGGAGAAGCAAATAAGAATTCGCTCCCAAGCAAGTGCTAATAATAAAAATAACTATAACACAATAGTAGTAGTAGTAGTAGTAGTAGTGCCATAGTTAGTAGTAGTGGTACTAGTAAAATCATTGCAACTTCTTACTATAATACTCTTTGTGATTGCAGTAAATTGTATGTAAAACATAAGATAACCTTAAAACAAAGGCAGGAGGGAGAGGCTGCAATTCATCTCCAACTTCCTATGTTCCCTCTGCCCCATCCCATTACATCACCACACCCTCACTTGTTCTAGGATATACTCCTTTCCAGCCAGCTATTAGACAGAGGCCTAACTAAAGTAAATGAGCTTTTTAACTGCTACCCCTCTTCTTTGGAACAGCCTCCTCCCCCTTTTTAAAGCCCCACTAAAGTGGGCCCCAGAAAAGCCACAACAACTCTTTTTCAGCAGGCCTTGGGGACCGACAGTCATGAGGTTTTCCTGCTGAGGTTTGATGCTCTATATTTTGAACTGAGTCTGTTTATTGTCTCTGGCAAGAAAATGTGACTTAACAGTTATTCAACCTTGATGAAAAACATTTATGGAATGGCAGATGTAAGCCATTCAGATCCAGTGATAATAGGAACAGCATAACAGGTCAGCAAATACATATATCCCCATATATGTCCTCTGAGGCATTCAAGCCACCCTTGCATCTCTGCAAGATCATTCAACTCTTTGTTTATTTTATTGATGGGAACAGGACATCATTAAGCAGTTGGGAGCTAGAGAAACTATTTGATGGGGAAAGAAAGTATAATACCTCAGAGATCTGCCAGTGTGCCTCATTCTGATTCCAGATGCTTTCTCTGGAATGTTGTGGTTGAAGATGAAAACTCAGTTTTCTTACAGAAATTCTTAAAGGGATTCGACCTGTTTCTCTTGCATTATGTTCTATGTCACCTTTCACCAGGCAGGCTTTATTTTCTGACTTTTTACGCAATGGAGGACTAAGACCTAAGAAGTAAGGAACAGCACAACCCTGAAATAAATGACCAAAGTGGCTGCACTGTACATCAAGGAACAATTATGATTCAGCCTAATCTTGTCTGTGCTATTCATAAATACATCTAAGCATGTTCATTGAGTCACTCCTAAATAACATGTTTTCCCCCAAATAAGACCAGGTTTTATTTTCTTTTAACCCCTGAAATAAGCACTTGGCCTTATTTTGGGGAGGTCTTATTATTTTTGATATGCAGGAGGCAGCAAGCGCAATCTTCTCATGGCTGCTCATCCCCTTAACTGCAGCCCGTGGCAAGCGGCCTGCAGATTACCTGATCCAGTGAGGGCCGGAAGTTTTGTCTCTCTGGGTGCCTGGAGATATTTCTGGCACAATCTTGCTAGCCCTAGTCCTGTCGACCTGTTGGTGCCTGTCAGTTGGCTTCCAGTGCCAGAGACAGAGGCGGGAAAGGGAAGCAGCCAGGCTGCTATTGCCACTGGGGTATGTGGAGTAAGACAGGGCTCCTTTTGCCATCTTACCTGATTTCCAGCTCCATTGTGTTTCTCACCATTGTGTTCAGGGAAACAAGTTTGTGTGACTACCATAAAAAAAACTTCTCACAAGAAGTTGGAATTAATTGATTGAATTCACGAGAAGTTTTTTTTATGGTAGTTGCACAAACTTGTTTCCCTGCACACAATGGTGAGGAATGTGATGGGACTGGAAATCAGGTACGATGGCAAGAGGAGCCCCATCTTGCTCCAAGCGCCCCAATGGCAACAGCAGCCTGGCTGCTTTCCTTCCCAGCCATCTCTGGCACTGGAAGCCAACTGACAGGCACACACTCAGTTGCTCATTCATCCCTTCTCTCCCTCTCCCTCTCCCTCTCCCACTCACCGGCTGAGATCAGCAGGCCAGATTCAGTTAGCTGAATATGCTGCTGCCACTCGGGAGGTGAACATGAGAAATGGGCTCTCTTACAGCGCCTCCTCTGTCTCTTTTCCTTCTGCGTGGCAGCGGTGCATCCAGCTCACTGAATCTGCTGATCTCAACTGGTGGGGGGAGAGAGAGGGGGGGGGAGAAGGAGAGGGAGAGAGAGGGATGAATGAGCAACTGAGCGTGTGCCTGTCAGTTGGCTTCCTCTTAATAACAGGGTCATCACAGAAGAGTTTAACAGTTTGGCAGGTTTATTATAGAAAACAGGATACAGTACTCCAGGATCCTGTTCCAAAACTCCTTAGGGCAGAACTCCCCAACCTTTCTGGTTTTGTGGACTGGCGGGTGTGGGGGGAGGGGATGGTTCTGCACGAGTGGCCTGCAAGGGTGTGCATGCGCAGCTCCATTTGTGAAAGCAGCAGGCATGTGCACCACCGTTCATGGAAATGGAGCATGCTCGTCCATGCTTATCCATGCTCATGCAAGTGGGGATGCGTGTCCATGGTCCAGTTCCAAATGGTTCACGGCCCACTAGTAGGCTGCAGCCCAGGGTTGAAGACCCCTGCCTTAGGGAATTAAAGTTAATTGAATTGTACTTGGAAACAGACTTGTAGGCAGATGGGGAAAAAGGAGTCACATATCCCCAGAATTTTTTCCCCATCACATTTGAAGTTTGAAAACCAATATCAACCAGGATGCAGTAATTCCAATCTCACGAATGTAAAAACCTGACCAAACCAGGAGCAGATATAGCAGATACTCCAAACCATTCCTGGCAGCAATCTTAGAGGCATCTGCGGAGCGGCAAAGGGAGAGCAAATAATTTTACATATTTCCATCATCACTGTGTGTAAGCATATAATTATGGCTTTTGTGTGATGATATCAGGTGTGTTGCCCCTTTGACATCTTCCTAAATTGTTATGGATGTCTTTGCAAAAATTAAAATCCAATCATAACTAATTCTGTTAAAAGATATGTATTTGTACTGTACCTGAATAAGTCTGTTCTTCTAGTTCACTTTGTGAGTACAAACAAGGAGTATAGAAAATATGTAGATTATATTTTGGTGGAATAGCTGATAGATCCTGTAACTTCTTCCTGAGAGCGGCTGCATTTTCCTTAAACAACAAGGGGTCACTGATATATCCTGAAAAATATACAGTATACACCTGCTGTTGGGTAAAATAACTCAACATTGATCTATCTATTGAGTATTGTCTGCAATACATCAACTCGGAATGGAAATGGATTGAAACAGAGACACTTTGCTCACAAAGATTATGTTTTAATTATTTAAACAGAGGATGGGCATAGCATATGAGGAAAGAGCCAAATATTTTCTCTCTGCAAATTATTATGAAGCACAATTTATCATCCAGGAATGAAGCAATTTGGGTCCAATCTACTCTCAAGCACAATGCTATTTTCTTCTATTTCTTTGAACTGATTCTGTAATGAAAGTCAAGACTGATCTGAAAATATATTTTCTACCATTTTATTTTCTGCCTCATCAGATTAGATTAGAATTAATATCTTAATAATTTAGGTTTGTTTTCTTATAATATGTATATGGAGATTCTCAGTCATCCAGGTCATGGTTGTCCCAAAGGTGCTTTTTTTTCAAGAGGTAACTGGACTTTCTGTTTTTTCTTTGAAGATGTTTCACTTCTCATCCAAGAAGCTTCTTCAGATCTGACAAGCGAAACGTCTTCAAAGAAAAAACAGAAAATCAGTTGCTTCTTGAAAAAAAAGAGCACCTTTGGGAGTTTTCTTATAATACTAACCTGCATTCTGAAGCTTTTGCAAAACACTTGGATCCCAGCTCTGAGCGAGTTTGAGGAGGTACCTCTTGGCTGAATAGCCTGGTCTCATCGATTTGTCCATCTCACAGTCTGAATCTCTCAGGAAGTACAGATAGGGCTTCTGAGCAATTCCTTTCTTATCTCGCCACAGCTTTAATATGAAAACAAAATATCAAAAGCTCAAAATGGGTGCTTCTACATAAAACTGGAGAACAGTAGATTTTATTGAGTTTTCCCCCAACATTTCTTTGAAAGTATTGCCAGCTTGCTGAGTTAGAGAGGAAACAATGTAGTGGTTCAGACAGACAGATAAAGGAAAGAGCCTCACTATGGGTTGGGCTTGGGGATGTCTAAGTGTTCTCAAATGCCAAAGCTATTTATTATTTCAGTTTAATTGCTAATGTTTATTTTATTGCACTGGTTCTTATTTTTAACCTTACTGAAAAAAAGTAAACTGCTCAGAATTCTTTCATATAAATCCTTCTAAATAAATAAATAATAGAAAACTACAAAGAGCCAAATGAGTGTGAAGGTAGACACATTGTATATTGTAAGAGCAGGTTAGAAAGTAGCCAGGCATATATGGCTTTTGCAGCACATGCTAAAACAAAAAATAGTTTGAATTTTCAGTGTATTTTGGACTGAAAAAAATCAACTCTGAATGTTGCCTTTTGGCTAATAGCTGTGAAATAATCAGCCCTTTCAGTAGTTTTGCAACTGGTCTTGAAAGTTTTGCAATTTTTTTATACAACAAAGCAAGAATATTTTAGTCTTTCAAATTTATTTGAAAAGAAATCTGTGCTATAGTAAAACCAAGAAGAACAACCTAATATTCCATGAAGAAAAGTGTTCTTTATCTCTCTTAAGAGAAGGAACTCCCACAGGAATACCCTGTAGTAAGATGGCCAGGCAATAAATGTAATAAATAAATATAAATAAGTAAATTAGACTTCCAGGAAAATCCAGATCCAGGTGGGGGTTTTGCAACTATGCCTGTAGGGGTCTCTGCATGCATATCTCACTGGATTAGGAACAGCACCTAATTGTCCAGCCTCAATTGGATAAATTCTTGCTGGACTTCCAGAGAGATTTACAAATGTATGTAACAGGCAACCCCGCTTTGGTTTCTGTAAGGTGATTGTCTTACAAAGCTGAGTAATCAGGTGCATTTGTGAAAATGAATGACAGCTTTCCTTGGAGGATTGATGGGGAATTCTCACAGTAAAGAGGAAATGCAAGTTATGAATAGTGAGAAATAACCTCCCATATCTGGGATGTAACTATTCAGAAGAACACAAGATGGTAATATAGAGTTAGAACTTTATTTTGCTCTCCTCTTTCTCTGGAAGTTATGTGGACTCTTTCAAGCCCAGCCAGAGTAGACTTATAGGGGAACTATTTACATTGTCTAAACCTGTGATGGTGAACCTATGGCATGCGTGCCGGAAGTGGCACGCAGAGGTCGCCCAGAAGAACCCCACTGCGCGTGCACATGATCCCCCCACCAGCCAGCTGATTGTTGGGTATTTGCCATGCATGCATGGGGGGAGATGCATGTATGGGAGATGCACACACATGCGCAGAGGCATGCGGTGTGTGTGGGGATTGTGTGTGCATACGCAGGGGGTGGGGGGAGTCGCATGTGCATTGCATCATGGGTGCAGGCTTGCGAGTGTGCACACGCACATTTTCGGCACACAACATGGAAAAGGTTAGCCATCACTGATCTAAACCCTAAAGTAATATTTATAGACAATATTCCTTAATTCTTGAAGCAATGCTGAGAAAAAGAGAAAATAATTTTTATGACTCACAAGCACTTTATTTATTTATCAAAGTTATACACCAACTATCTCACCTAAGTGATTCCACTTAGGGGACTTATTGACTAAAGTGACTTTAAGTTGCATGGAAATAAAACAATGTCAGCTGCTGGGTAAAATGACCTTTATGCTAATAGGCCCTCCTAATCTTTTCTTTTTTTTAGGAAGTGCTTATTTCATAGTGCATTAATAAGCTTCTGCCTGCAACTTTTTAATTTATTTATTTTTCAACTCATGGAAGGAGCATCAGGTTTTTTTTCTGGCAGCTAACATTTTATTTCTACTCCACACCCAATATGCCATTTATTTTCAGTCTGAGACAACAGAGGGGAAACAAAATTACAGTAATTAGAAGAACATGGGTTCCCTCCTACACATAACTATGTTGGATTGGTACAAGACCTGGGCCAATGATAGAGCACTAACCACCAGCAATGGATTACTATGAAGTTAAATTCTCTAAGAAACAATGGGCCTTGTCAGGTCACAGGAATTCTGCTACTACTTAGAGGTACCACATGCTGACATTGAGTCTAGTCTCAGACCCTTAAGAATACATCGGAACAGAAGTTACATTATTGACTATGATCATATTATATATACTTGTGAATAAGAATCCATCCTAATAGATTGATGTACTATGGAAAAATATTTTGGGTATTTTCAACTTTTCTGTGATTCTGTGGGGCTCTAGAAAACATCCTGTCTCTGATCAGATGAAGCTGCAGGAAGAGAAAGAGAATGGATTGTGCTTAGAGATGACTGGTGAGGTGTCTTTGGTTCAAAATCCTTTCTTCTTTCTTGAGTAGAAATTGTCTTCTGTAATGATTTGAATAATTAATTTCATTGTCATATTGGCTATTAAATCTTCCCAGAACTGAGACAATTCCATCGAATCAGAAGCTGGAATAAATCAAGGTTTTCTTTAGTTTCCATTTTATTTTATTTTAAAAATCTCAAGTCCTGAGACTGGGTTATCTCATGAAATATGCTTCCTGATTCAAATTCCCTTCTCCAAATTGCGGTGGCAAGGCAGGCCTTCTCTTCTTCAGTCCCTTTATCATACGAATCAAGATTTGAAAAGCAGAGAGTTATCTTGGTTTTGTAGGAAGTTAGCACCCGTCCATCTCCTAGAAAATTGAAATAGCCTAGGAAATATTAAAAAGGCAGAATATTTCCTCTAAAAAGAGTAGAAACTCAGAAGCAGAAACTCAACCCCACCTTTGTTAATGGGTGGGCCATTAAGGCCTGGGCCAGAATACTTTACATAACAAAAATCTCCAGGTAAAGCTAGAGTAATTGCCAAAAGCCCTTTTAAGGGCATAAATCATCCAACAAGGCTCAACCAAGCCTGGAACTCAGGACAGCCTACAGAGTTGCCCCTGCATGGCCCCATGGGGGTCTGACAACCAATTAGAATATAAGCTCCAATTCAAATCCCAACAGAGGGTATATAACCCAGGCACTCTCAGCACCTCAGCCCTTTTTTCTTGATCTCTTCCTTCACATTGAAGCATGTGGTCATCCTTTTTTTTCCACTCTGGAGCTCCAGGCCATGTGGTCCGGTCCTGATATTAAACCTTCCAAATAACCTCCATGTTTCCAGTGTCTTTTTCCCCACTTGAAACTGAACCCAAAAGGATATTTTGCCCGACAGTTTCTAACTAAGTTGAATGCTACTTTGTCTCCTACTTCTAGAATGTACTGGGGCTTTGTTAAGAAAATGACTCAAGTGGATTGAGTTGAAGCAGACATGAGTAGACCTGTTTGTTTTCTTTGGTAGCAGCCAGTTATTTTCAGTTCTCAGGTTTCAGTTTATACACTTGTGCTCCAGGGTATTTTATAGGCATTTCAATTCCAGTACTTTATAGTTTCAGCAGCAAATCTTCAATAAGTCCGGTAAGTAACGGTTTAATGTGGAAGGAGCTTTAGCACTACTACTAGTTTTTTTCAAACTTTGTCTCATTATCATTCATGCTTATAGTGGCTAACCATTTAAAATGTAACCATAAAAAGGGAATTTAAATGTTTTTAATTGTGCCATTTAAAATACTTGGTCAAAGAGAACATTTTCAATTGAAAGTAATGCAAGATCATGGCTGATTGTAGTCCTGCTCCTTTTTTGGTGCATGGATGCATATAAAAAGAAACGAAGCTTTCCTTTTATGGTTGTGGCTGCCATCTTGAATTCTTTGACTTTACCTTCAGGCACTCCTGATTTTAGCTCCTTTTCCTGAAAATAGAAAATAGACCTAAACGCAATTCCCGGTGGATGTTACACATAGGAATGACACAGGATGGCAACCCATGGAGAATGCTTATTATGGATGTTACCTTTGGGGTACATCTAGATGAGGCTTTTAACACTAAATCTCACTGATTTATGGAACTGGACACATTCTTGACATATGTAATATTTCCATACTTTCCTAACATTTCCTTCCTCGCTTTTTTAATGGAAAAATTGTTAAGGAGAAAAGGCCAGAATAATTGGGTAGTGTGCTACTTCAGCTCTTCATTTGGAATTAGCATCTGTTTACAGCTGCCTCCACAGGCAATTTAGCCCAATCTGCCTCCCACCCCTCCAAATTCCTCACAATCTTCTAAGGATAACCTTTGAGTCAGTCTTTCTGAAGTAGACTTCAGGCAGCAACACATTATTTAAGACAGATCTCTGTTATATCCAGTCCAAGATTTTTTTTCCTGACTGAGGTAGATCAGTAACTTAGAGATTGCATTACACAGATTACAACTTTTAGCATAAAATATAAATAGGCCTTTTGGGGAGGGAATGCTTTTTTAAACAAAATTTAGGTACAATGCACAGCATCAAACAAACTCTCCATATCTTATATACTGCAAATGGAAAGATAAATCACATATTTTATAAATTAACCAACAAAAAAATGTTTTCCATGTCTGTAATTGATTTAGAAAAGCAGTAATTTTCTACACCCTGCATCCACATCTTGGAAGAGTAGCTTTGAAAAGGAAGGTCTAGAAATGCAGCCTCCTAAGACTATTTCCTGGTAAGAATGCAACCCTGTGCCTGATCTCAGCCTATGTTCTATCTTAATTTTCCGCCTCCTCTTATGGCAACATGCATTGAAAGCACCTGGAGTGCCCCTGCTGGACTCTAATTGTTGGTGGCAATCGGCACAGGATTTCATCTGTTTCATCACAGCAGTCCTCTTTTTCTGCTCCTTTAATCTTTGACAGATGCAATGCATGGGTACACTGAAGAACTCATACCACAGACAGTGATTTTAGAGGCGTCTTTTGTCCACAGTCAAGTCATGGTATCTGCACTGGGTTGGAAAGTATTTTTGAATGGATCTCTTCCCAGAGTACAAAACAGAGAATTGACTGGAAGGGAATGTATTCAGATATGCCAAATGCTTCTGGCAACCACTAGCTGAAGCATCTGGAGGCATTCCTGAACTGTTTGAGATCTGATTTAAAGGAGCCATTGAAGGGCATTTGTTTCAAACTCCCAGCGGCCTGAGCTAGATTGTCTTCTCATGAAACCTGAGACTCATAATTCTGGGCAGAAGAACAAGGGCACAAAGCAATGAGTCAAAGTATTTTCCCAAAAGATACTTCTAAAAACATAGGTGGGGAAACAAGCCATGAAGCAATAGATATGTTTGTACATAGTTTCCTCTTTCCCATGAAAGTGATTCTTGCTTAATTAGATATGAAACTGACATTTGCTGCTCCTGTTGTTATTATTAGTGTTAATTTGATATACACAACACTTTTCTGACCAAAGCCACCATTACTAATGTAAAATCTGATAAAAGAAATAAAAATCATCATAAATTACATTTTTTCTCTTAAGTGGGGAGCTGAACTCGCTTGCAAGATAAATGCATTCCTGATGGCACTCCCCAGTGCCTAACTAAGGGCCTCCAAATGTGAGGGCTTCTCCAAGAGAGCTTCTCCTATTGACTTTAATGTTTCATATTGAGACATTACAATAATCTATTGAGCTGGGAAAGACAGGCAACAAGCCTTGAAATGTTCAAACTGTCCCCTTAAACTATACTAAAAAGTAACTGGCACCCTTGGGGATAATACAATTCCAGTGACTAAATTAGTCAACCAGCAAAATACTGTGTACATAATATATTTAGATTTCAGCAAGGCATTAGACAAAGACCACAACCTACTTCTTAGTAAGCTAGAAAAAAGTGGAATAGATAGCACCACCACTAGATGGACTCGCAACTGGCTGGCAAACCGTACTCAATGAGTAGTCGTTAATGGGTCTAAGTCTAGATGGAGGGAAGTAAGCAGTGGAGTGGCACAAGGTTCCGTCTTAGGCCCAGTACTCTTCAATATCTTCATTAATGACTTAGATGAGGGAATAGAAGGGGAACTTACCAAATTTGCAGATGATACTAAGCTGGCAGGAACAGCTAACACCCAAGAAGATAGGCTCAAGATCCAGATGGATCTTGACAGACTAGAACACTGGGCCATATTTAACAAAATGAAATTCAATGTAGAGAAAAGTAAAGTCCTACACTTAGGCAAGAAAAACCAAAAGGACACTGGGTGTAGACTGGGTGAAACCAAGCCTAATAGCAATAACTGTGAGAAGGATCTTGGAGTCTTAGCGGACAGCCAGCTAAATATGAGCCAGCAGTGTGCAGCAGCACCCAAAAAAGCTAATGCAATCCTAAGTTGCATTAACAGAGGGATACAATCAAGATCGAGTGAGGTACTAATACCACTCTATAAAGCCTTAGTAAGACCACACCTAGAAAACAGTTTTGATCATCACAGTATAAAAAAGATGCTGAGACTCTAGAAAAAGTGCAGAGAAGAGCAACCAGGATGATTAGGGGACTGGAGACTAAAACATACAACGAACAGTTGCAGGAACTGGGCATGGCTAGTCTAGTGAAGAGAAGGACCAGGGGAGACATGATAGTAATCTTCCAATATTTGAGGGGCTGCCACAGAGAGGAAGGGGTCAAGCTATTTTCTAAAGCATCTGTAGGCCGGACAAGGAATAATGGATGGAAACCGAACAAGGAGAGATTTAACCTGGAAATAAGAAGAAACTTTCTGACAATGAGAACAATCAACCAATGGAACAGCTTGCCCCCAGAAGTTGTGGGAGCATCATCATTTGAGACTTTCAAGAAGATATTGGACTGCCATTTGTCAGAAATGGTGTAGGGTCACCTGCTTGGGAGGGGGTTGGACTAGATGATTTACAAGGTCCCTTCCAACTCTGATTATTTGTTATGTAAGAAATATGTAAATTCAAAAATAAAATGGTATATAAGATGTTTAAACTGGGGGTTGGACTAGATGACCTGCAGGATCCCTTCCAATTCTGTTAATCTGTTATCAAATGAAATATATCTCCCTGTATAATCTGCTTTGCTTTTATATTTTTAACATGCTCCATTGTTAAGTCTTTTTATATTTTTGTCTTATGCCTTTTATATTATTATTATGGTTTTTTGGGGGGGTTGTTATAATCTCTTTAGAAAAATTGTATGATGAGCTTTTAAAATTGTATCTTTAGAAGATAGAAAGAGGCCCTGGTGAGGTGATGCTACATTCCTTAATGCTAAGGAAAGATGCCACATGGGCAGCTAACGTAAGAGGTACGGAGGGGTACGGATGAGAACATAATGGAAGGAGATAATTCTCTCCAGAGACATCTTAGGATTAACTGCAACACCCGAGGGCAAATCCAATGAGTTTGAACTTGGGAGGGAATGAGTCTCAAGAAAGAAGGAACTTGGGTGATGAGATAAAACTGTATATAAAGTATGTTTTGAGGTTCTAAAAGTGTGGCTTTTGATTTGAACCTGTTTGTTGAGGTTCTAAAGACCACCGGCACTTTGCAAACTGTCTGTTATTTCTTTTTAATAAATCTTCTTTGTTTTCAATGATCCAATTTTTTTTTTGTCAGCTTTGAGTTATTTCCAACAGTTATCAGTATTGTGCAGCGGTAAGCAAAAGTTTTAACAACATTTAAAACCTCCAGGCTTCTCCAGGATGGCCCAATAATATTGCAACATTCAGTCTGGTCTATGATTACACTATATGTCATCAACTAGGGGTCAGTTGCAGCTGGAACATTGGACAGAATTGTTTGTATGGACTGCTTCTACCTCTGCCCCCCCCAGACTACAAAGATTGCAAGGGGTTTTGAATGAAACAAATATTTTATTATAGCCCAAGAAAAAATCAGAGTAGGCTTGGACCAGCTGCAATGTTATTCTTCAGTTCCATATCTTCCAGTCTTTCTTTTGTTTTCTGAACCTTTTGTTTTCTGAAATTGCAAGATGTCCCTGCACTAAAAAAAGATGGGGAGGGGTCAAAAAAGCACTCCCAATTCCTGGACCTGCTGCTTCAGGTCAACTGCACAGAAAGGTTGTACCTTAAATGCAGAGAAAACAGTTTTCTATTGACCATGATACCTTAATCTTAACCGGGTTTAATTTCAACTTTTTCACTCTCATCATGTGAAACTCCATATTTAACTTAGCATTAGTCAATAAAATTTATTACTTGCTTGGAGTTAGCTGGCAAATCATAGTAAAGTTGGAGTCATGAATTGCAAGTTGCTGTTTGAGGATGATGGGCTTTCTAGTTGCCCTTTCCATTGTTCTTCAGACTCCAATGATGGCATGGTTTAGGTATTTTAAAATATTTTTCTTCCTTCTGTCTTTACCTTTCCCTAGTATTTGGGATTTCATTAATATATATCCATCTGTCCAACTTATCTATCATGTCAGTCCACAAGGACTGTACATAATTTAGTGATACTAAAATAGCAATGAAGGAATGGGTGAACTTAACTAATAAGAGAATACTACTCTTAGAAGGTCATGATTTACAGAGGGGGTGGCATGCTTTTTTATGGGATATCGGGAAAACTAGCCAGAAATATTTTCATAGACACCTAATTAGGGATTCATTATTGACCAATTGGAAGAAAATACAGAAAAAACACTATTTAAAGATACCGATCTGGATCTCAACAATGGAGCGATGATCCACCCAAATAATTTGGATATTACTAAAATGATTAAATATAAGGACCTATTGGATGCTCAAGGAAATTTGAAATTGTGGCAAGATCTTCAAGATCAGGAATTAAAAATTGATCGGTGGGCATATCTTCAAATTCAAAGCAGATACAAACAGGACAAGAAAGAATTTGGAATTAATAATAAACTTCAGCAATTAGATAAAATTTTATTAGGATCAGGGAAAAACATATAACAAAATTTTATAATTATTTATTAGAGGCAGAATTAGAGGAAGAAATTGTTAAAGGGAACATGATAGCCTGGAGCGGAATATAGGACATAGTATCACCTTAACAGAATGGGAAAAGGTCTGGTGTAGAAATAATAAAATCACAAAATCAGCAGGGTACAAAGAAAATGCCTATAAAATGTTTTATAGGTGGCACCTCCCTCCTTTGAGATTAACGAGGATGCACCCCAACATGAATCCGAACTGCTGGAAATGCAAAAAAAAAAAGGAGGGAACTTTCTTCCATACATGATGGTCTTGTACAGAAGCTCAAAAATATTGGCAGAAAATTAGAAATTGGCTGGAGGAAATGACATGAGAACAGACTGAATTGAAACCAGAGTCCTTTCTGTTAGGGATCTTTGATATAAACAACTCCCCCCAAAAGTGAAATATATAATACATATTTTGACAGTGGCCAGATTGGCTTTTGCACAATGTTGGAAACAGCCTCATGTTCCATCAGAGGAAATGATCATTCAAAAAATTTCAAGTTGTGCAGAAATGGACAAATTAACTTTGGCATTAAAAGATAAAGACACTTCAATGTATTACGATAGCTGGAACTGCTGGTACAAATGGATAGACCAAAGTTAGATTACACACCAAAAGATAAAAGAAGATATGATAGAATCGTAGTAGTGATATACATATATATGTAAGGATTAACTGTATATATGGCATAAATTAAGGAGAAAAAGGAGGTCCCACAAACTGTTGAGGATGAAAGTGTTTTTAATCTTACAAGACCGCATTCTGCCAGTAGTCTCCCACCGACCGGTGCGCTCCCACAGAGAGGGTCTCCTCCGGGTCCCGACGCCTTCTATGTGTCGTCTGGTGACCCTGAGGAATAGGGCCTTCTCTGTGGGGGCACCCACCCTTTGGAATGGGATGCCCCCTGGATTACGAACGACCAGTGACCTGAGGGCCTTCAGACGTGACCTGAAGACCTGGCTCTTCGAGCAGGCCGGCCTGAGCTGACTAATGGGATTTTAAATGGGGTTTTTAGATTACTTGGGACGGGGTATGAAGTTTTATTGATTTTAATTGGGGTTTTTAGATTTGGGACAGTCTAGTATTTAATTCTCTTTTAAATAATTTATACTTTGTCTACTTGTATTTTAGTTGGCTGTTCACCGCCCTGAGTCCTTCGGGAGAAGGGCGGTATATAAAACTCAGAAATAAATAAATAAATAATCGTTTTCTGTCTTTTTCTTTCTATTCCTTTTTTTTATTTTCTTTTTCTCTTACACATTTATGTATGTGTTATTTGGCTACTTTAATTGTAAAATCAATAAAGTTTATTTTTTAAAAAATACCAATGAAATAAAATTATGTATTACAACTTCAATAGCAAAAATACAAATGTTAATGCCCAATAAGAGAATACTGTATACAGAGCTCTATATAGGTGCCTATGATTTCACAATCAGTTCCCAAAGATCTTCTGGAAAAGCTAAGCATTAAAATTTCTGGAAAGCCTTGAGCATGTGGCTCATTCGTTTTAAGAACAAACCATTCCAGACATAGACACCTCTTATTTTCATCCTGTTTTTCTCTTCTGCATTTTTAATGAGTGTAAACTGCTTTGGGATTTTAAAATGACAAATGGTATAGATAGAGATATTTTAAATAAATGCCATCAGCCTAACTAAACATGTGTACATCTGAAATATATGAACAATACCTGTTTGCTTCCATATACTAAGATAGCCCGTGCCAAATCTTGGAGTGTGTGAAGATCTACACATAATGTCTGGCTTTTGTTCTGACATCCTTGCTGCAACTTCCATTTCCATGGTTTGGCTACATCTTCCGAATAGAGAAAGAGTGTGCCTCTTCTTGTGCAATATGTTTTTGGGGGACACAGCCCCCAGTACTTCTTCATGATCTGCCTGTGATCCAGTAGTCTGTTGACATTGCAAAGGCCTTCAGGAGATATCCAGTTCAGGTCATCCTAATATGAAGAAAAGGAGGAGGAGATGCAATAGCAGAATGGATTTTAGAAACAAATTCAATCCAATTTTATGCAGGATCCAATCTGGGATGGCCACTGGAACCAGAGGTTTTGTCTTTCGAGCTTTCAGATTCGTGCTTCAGAATATGTGCTGTTCAGTATGTGGTATTTATATGGTGCCTACTGTATGTGGCTTTTTAGATGCTGATTGAGATGTATTGATGTCTGGCTTTTAAGTTGTTGGCTGTCCTTTGCTTGTGCTGCCTACCTGCCTTCTAAGTACTTGAAATATTCAACTTTGCAGCTATTAAGATTGTTGGACGAGCAGGCACAAAAACAACCAGGGAAGTAATTGAAGCCTGGGAAACAGACCCTTTGTCAGTCAACAGGAGTGCTGATTTACCACCAGCATACCACACCCCAATCAGCATCTAAAAAGCCACATACATAGGCACCATATAAATACCACATATAGAACAGCACACACTCTGCTAGAGAGAAGTTCCTGAAGATAGGCTCTGCCACGAGTCTAAAAACTCAGAAGACAAAACCTCTGGTCCTGGTGACTGACTTGTATTGGATCTTGCAACACATATATTCACCTCAATTCATAATACAATTTTCTATCTGCACATATCGTACAGGGCAGCTGTCAGATCCGTGTATCTGTCATTTCTTCAGAGGAAGAAGAAAAAGGGGGGGGGGAACTGATAAAGAAATCCTTTCTTGATGTAACCTGAATATATTTAACCTTATATCGAATATGCACACCCATACATGATACAATGGGGGGGGAAAGAAGCCAGATGGCCAGAATCTAACACCTCTGAGAGGCACAGCCAGGAGATGAGGGGTCCATAAAACTCCACTATGAAGTGCTCTGGGAAATCTCCAAAAACAGTCCATTCTAAAAAGAGGGTGGGGGAGGAAGTTAGGTACGTCTTGGGAAAGCTACATGAGAAAAAACCTTCCTAAAAGGGAAGGATCCCCTCCCAGAGGGGCTGGGAGGGGAATTAACATATTGGCTTTTGTTTCCCTAAGTAAACATTGGGATGGGGGGGGGATTCTAAACTCCCTTATCTATCACTGTATGCCTGAGGGACCTCAGACGCTGCTTTGAATTCCTACTGGACTGTCTCATCTCAATAAAGGGTTCCTTTTGATAAGTTCGGTTCTCAGAAGTTCATTCTTATTGTTTGAATGGGAAGAAGTTCCGTAGCCTGATATAAAGCAGCGTCTGCAATAGAGGTCAACCCGGAGAGGAATTTTTTTTTAAACAATTCACTCTACCGAGGGGATCCTGCAAGAGAAGAAAAAAATGTCTGAATACAGCAAGGAGCAAGGGGGAGCCGAATGCTGGGGAGAAACGTCAACAGTTACCCAGCCAGATACTGACTCGATGCGCCCCATCGAAGACAGCGAGGCTGCCTGCGAATCCTCCACCAAGCCCCGGTGGTCTATAGGTGTAGGAAAGAGAGACACCTGGAATGGAAGAACCAGGGGAGTAACCCTCACCCGAGGAAATCGCAAACCCGTGTGGAAATTGGAGCTAGAGACCCTATCGAATCAGGAAGAATGGGATGAGGAGCCACCGGCCGATGACCGAATGAGACGGTACATCAATCGCCTAGTGAGGGAAGCCCTGGAGAACCTCGACATGGGGGATGCACAAAGACGACAACGCAGGAGAGCGAGGGAACCAGAAGGTGAGAGAACCCGAGCCACCACCCCGGATTCAGTGGAGATTGAGCGGGAAGAGGGACAAGCTGAAGAACCAGCAGCCACACCAGGTACCCGTCCCTTAAACGCCCCGGATCAGGGAATTAACCCTGGCCAACCCAGAAACATACAATTACAGAGGAAGGTTCCACCCTTGGGGGTAAAATTCGATGGAGACCCCCAGAAATTGGGATTTTTCCTGGCACAAGTGCTCACCTACATGCAAGAATATGGACAGGATTTCCCAACCCAAGGGTCCCGGGTGCGAATTGTCACCCTAGCTCTTGAAGGGGCGGCAGCCAGATGGATGGTAACGCTCCACAACGTCAATGCCCCAGAATTAAGAAACTTAGATCGCTTTATGACGGCCTTACGCCACCGTTTCGAGGACCCGCTTGCCGATAGAAAAGCCCGGGACCGCATCAGAGTCGTGAAACAAGGTCGTCGCCCAGTAGCAGAATACACCGAGGAATTTCGTGACCTGGCCGGCCGGGTAGGTTGGCCAGAGGATATCTTAGTCTGCTGGTTCAAAGATGGACTAAATGATGATCTATACGCTGCCTGCCTGGCCCGTGGGGCCCCAAACCTCTTGCATGAATGGTACATGATGGCAGAGGAGGCAGAGATAGACATGACTCGGAACCGGCACCGTGCTGGTAAGTTTTGGAAAAGATCCCCACCCCTGGGGAAACGGGAAGTTTTCAAACCCCAATCCACCATGATTCCAAGAACGCCTGGTTGCTTTAAGTGTGGAAAGGAGGGACACTGCGCAGCAGAATGCCACTCGAAGACTCCTGCCAGAAAGCTAGACCACCCATCAGGGAGGAAACCCCCAACATCCAGCCCTCGAGGGAAGGAGACTGGCCTGAGGGGCCGAGTAGATGTGGGATTCCGACCCCCTCCCAAACCTGAGGAAGAATCCCAAATGCTCCGAGGGGACCTGAGCCAGTCCAAAAGTGATCCAGAGGATGACCCGCTGGTAAGCAATCCAATTGAACCAATCACCCTACCCCTGAGACTGTTTATCCCCAGCCAAGGGAAGGGGGAGGAAGTTACAGCGTTGCTGGACTCGGGATGCACTCGATGCCTAATCAAACCCGCCCTTGCAGATAAATTGGGAATCCAACTGAAAGAAATGGAAAATCCCATCGCTTTCTGCCAATTAGATGGAACCATAGCGGGGGGGGAGCCAGCCAGGTTACCACAGAACCATTGAAATTAAGACTAGGAAAACACAGGGAGATGCTCACATTCATTGTAGCCCCAGGGATGGAAGAGCCACTAATTCTGGGTCTCACATGGCTACAGAAATGGAATCCAAAAATAAATTGGAGGACAGGAACCATAAAATTCCAGAGAGATGTAATATTTGCAAAAAGCTCAGAGGAAAGGATAAAGAATGGGGAAGAGAACAGAGAATCAGCCATGACCGGACAGTCTGTGAAACCCATTAACATCCCCCATGAGTACCAGGATCTGGCCCAAGCATTTAGTGAGGAAGCTTGTGATGAACTCCCACCTCATCGAGCCACAGACTGTGCTATCGAAATCCTACCAGGGGCTAAACTCCCAAAACCACAAATGTATTGCATGTCTCCCAGAGAACTGAAAGAACTCAGAGCATTTATCGATAAAAACTTAAAGCGGGATTTCATCAAACCCGCCAGACCAAAAATAGTGGCCCCAGTGTTATTCCGTGAAAAGAAAGATGGCTCCATGCGTCTTTGTGTTAATTATAAAAAATTGAACTGCATTTGCATAGAAAATATGTATCCACTCCCCCTCATGAAGGACATGTTAGCCCACCTCTCGAAAGGAAAAATTTTTTCAAAGTTAGACCTACGGGAAGCATATTACCGCATCATAATAAAGGAAGGGGATGAGTGGAAGACAGCTTTTAACACACCATTGGGATGCTACCAATTTAAAGTGCTCCCTTTTGGACTGCAAGGAGCGCCTGCAGTGTTTATGCAATTGATCAATGAAACCCTTCATGAATTTTTATTTAAAGGGGTTTTAGTGTATCTTGATGATATTTTAATCTACACGGAAACGATGGAAGAACACATCAAGCTACTCCGTGCAGTCCTCACAAAACTCTTAGACGCTAAACTATATGCAAAACTCTCCAAATGTGAGTTCCACCAAGAGAAAATTGACTATTTGGGGTACAGAATATCCCATGAGGGAATAGAGATGGACCCACAGAAAGTGAAAGCTATATTGAACTGGGATCCACCCCACACACGCAAACAATTGCAAAGTTTTCTGGGGTTTGCAAATTTTTATCGCCAATTCATTCCAGCTTTTGCAAACATCGCCCTCCCTATCACAAACTTGCTAAAAACGAAGGGGGGGGAAAAACCCAAGCCTAGGCAACCCCTCATCTGGACAATGGAATGCCAAGCAGCATTCGAGAAACTCAAACGCCTGTTCGCAGCAGAACCGGTCCTTAAGCACCCAGATCCCGAACAACCTTTTGTCATCCAAGCAGACGCCAGTGATGTTGCAGTTGGGGCAGTCCTCCTCCAAAAGAATGAAAGTGGACAATTACAACCATGTGCTTATACATCTAAGAAACTGACGGAAACCGAGCAAAGATGGGACGTATGGGAGAAAGAGGCATATGCTGTGCGGTGGGCAATGCTCACATGGAGACATTTCCTGGAAGGAAACCAAATCCCCTTTGAAGTATGGACTGATCACAAAAATCTGGAAGCTCTGAGAAATCCACGGAAACTCTCCGAAAAACAAGCAAGGTGGGCTCGATATTTTGAACGTTTTAATTTCACTCTCAAATATTTTCCTGGGAGAAAGAATTTCTTAGCAAATGCACTGTCCAGGAAACCCCAATACAACAGCAAAAAGATTGAAGTTATAAAACCGATGATCCAACCGACCCAACTAGCAGCCAAGGTAATCACCCGGGCACAAGAGAAAAAAAAATCATCCCTGACTGAAGACACAACGACGTCAATATTTAAGGAGGCACTACTTAAAGATGATTGGTTCCAGGCTAACAGAAACATGTGCTTACTCAAAGATGAACTGGCTTGGGTAGAAAACAAGCTTTATGTCCCTGCAAGCCAGAGAATGGAACTCGTGAAACGCTGCCACGACTCCAAAATAGCAGGACACTTTGGTTTTGTAAAAACCCTGCACCTCATCAAAAGACAATTTTGGTGGCCGTCCCTCAAAAAGGACATTGAAAACTATGTTGCGAGCTGCCCCATCTGTGCTGCTGCAAAGAGAAGACAAGGAAAATATCCTGGACTTTTACAAACAGTAGCAGACCCTTCTGCTCCCTGGAAAGAGATCTCTATGGACTTTATAGTGGAACTTCCCGAAAGTGCTGGGAATACTGTCATTTGGGTTGTAACTGATCTTTTTTCCAAACAGGTTCATTTTATTCCATGCCAAAAGATCCCAACTGCCAGATCATTGGCAAAGATGTTCCTAATACACATTTATCGCCTTCATGGAGCCCCCCAACGAATTATCTCAGATAGGGGTGTTCAGTTCACATCCAAATTTTGGCGGGCGTTTTTAAACCTATTAGGCTCCACCCAGGGATTATCGTCTTCGAACCATCTCCATACGGATGGAGCATCAGAGAGAGTGAATTGTGTATTAGAACAATATTTAAGATGTTTTATTAATCACCAGCAGGACAATTGGACTGACCTTCTTCCTTTTGCAGAGGTAGCATACAATAACTCAGTCCATAGTAGCACAGGGTTCACCCCATTCCACGTAGCCACGGGCCAAGAATTCAACCCCATGCCGGAACTACCCACCAAAGAACCTGAAATCCCCTCCCTTAAGGAGTGGATGGATAATTTACAAGCCATGTGGCCAGTGGTAAGATTATCTCTACGGGAAGCTAGAGCAGTTTACAAAACTCAAGCAGACAAAAAACACTGTGAACCTAAACCTTTCAAGATTGGAGACCGTGTATATTTGTCCACAAAATTCTTAAAATCATTACAACCTTCTAAGAAATTAGGACCAAAATTCATTGGGCCATTCCCCATCTCCAGAATTATCAACCCCGTGACGGTAGAGCTTCATCTTCCAAAAACTCTTAGGCAGATTCATCCAGTATTTCACTGTAGCTTGCTCAAACCGGAGATCACTTCAAACCTCAGACCCCCCCTTCCCACTCCCCCAACCCCCATCATGATACATGGGGAACAACATTTTGAAATTAAAGACATCCTTGATTCACGCACTTACCGTGGATCCACACAATATTTAGTAGCTTGGAAACACCTTCCTTCCTCAGAAAATGAGTGGGTAGCCAAAAGACATGTGAAAGCACCCACATTACTACGAAAGTTCCACCTAAAATACCCTGATAAACCATCCTGAACTGCACATGTAACGCATGATTTTTGTTTTTCAGGTAGACCTATCGGTTTTTTAAAGGAGGGCAGGATGTCAGATTCGTGTATCTGTCATTTCTTCAGAGGAAGAAGAAAAGGGGGGGGGGGAACTGATAAAGAAATCCTTTCTTGATGTAACCTGAATATACTTAACCTTATATCGAATATGCATACCCATACATGATACAATGGGGGGGAAAGAAGCCAGATGGCCAGAATCTAACACCTCTGAGAGGCACAGCCAGGAGATGAGGGGTCCATAAAACTCCACAATGAAGTGCTCTGGGAAATCTCCAAAAACAGTCCGTTCTAAAAAGGGGGTGGGGGAGGAAGTTAGGTACGTCTTGGGAAAGCTACATGAGAAAAAACCTTCCTAAAAGGGAAGGATCCCCTCCCAGAGGGGCTGGGAGGGGAATTAACATATTGGCTTTTGTTTCCCTAAGTAAACATTGGGATGGGGGGGGGATTCTAAACTCCCTTATCTATCACTGTATGCCTGAGGGACCTCAGACGCTGCTTTGAATTCCTACTGGACTGTCTCATCTCAATAAAGGGTTCCTTTTGATAAGTTCGGTTCTCAGAAGTTCATTCTTATTGTTTGAATGGGAAGAAGTTCCGTAGCCTGTACTTGAAATATTCAACTTTGCAGCTATTAAGATTGTTGGACGAGCAGGCACAAAAACAACCAGGGAAGTAATTGAAGCCTGGGAAACAGACCCTTTGTCAGTCAACAGGAGTGCTGATTTACCACCAGCATACCACACCCCAATCAGCATCTAAAAAGCCACATACATAGGCACCATATAAATACCACATATAGAACAGCACACACTCTGCTAGAGAGAAGTTCCTGAAGATAGGCTCTGCCACGAGTCTAAAAACTCAGAAGACAAAACCTCTGGTCCTGGTGACTGACTTGTATTGGATCTTGCAACACATATATTCACCTCCATTCATAATACAATTTTCTATCTGCACATATCGTACAGGGCAGCCCTATTGTTGACAGCCAGTTTGGTACATAAGGCTACAAACTGGAGGAGTATGAGTTCTAGCCTTTCCTGATCTTGGCTCAGTCATTTTCTCTGAGTCCTAGGAAAGAGGCAATAGCAAATCACTTCTGAAATCTTGCCAAGAAAACTGCAGGCTCTGGAAGTGATAAGGAGTCAAGACTAACACAATGGCATATGTCTGTGTGTATGCGTGCACACACATATGCACGCACACACAGAGAATTGTTAACTGCCACTTGAAGAGGATTTATCAATCACATTAATAAAATGTGAGACGGCATAGCAGATGTTTTCATGAATTTTCCAATAATGCCAGCAGCATATTTGTCAAAACTGCTTTCTCTTATTTTGAACCATTTCATTTTAGATGAATCTCCTCCTTCCTCCTGAATGAGCACAATAGAATAGACAAGTAAGCGGGTGGGGGTGCTGAGAACTCTTCAGTTAAAGCAACACGATAAAAAGAATAGACAATCAAACATATTCCCATAAGGAGAGATTAGCTACCTAATACCCTCCAGAAGTTTTTTGCTTCTAGTAGGGTGAAAGATTGCCATAAACCAAACAGCTGGACAATATCAAATCACCAATTTGAGATTATTCACTACAGAAATAATCTAATAAGATGGGTAATAAGGATAAGAAGCTTATATAATATTACATTGGAATGGCTATCATCCAGTGAAGTTTTGAAATTTTGTTCTGGATTTTGGAAAGTATATTGAGCTTGGAAAGTACAGGAGGTTTTTAATTTTAATTCAGGCCTGGATTTGAGACAGATACAGCATTGGTCGCACCTTTGGATGATCTCTGGTGGTTCGTTGGCTCAGGGAGAATTGCCACCTTTGGTCTTGGATGGGGTGGCACTACCCCAAACAGACCCTGTGTGTAATCTCGGGTTTTCCTGAACTCATAACTCCAGCTTGAAGAGCAGGTGGCGATTGTGGCCAGGAGGACTTTTGCACAACTGTGGGTTGTGCACCAGTTACACCCTTTCCTGGACCAACAGTCCCTACTCACAGTCACTCATGCCCTAATCACTTACTGTCTTGATTATTGCAATGTGCTCTACATGGGGCTGCCCTTGAAGAGAATCCGGAAGCTCCAGTTGGTGCAAAATGCAGTGGCCCGCATGGTTTTGTGCAGACCCTGGTATGCATATGTGTCACCTCTCCTGCAGGAGCTGCATTGGTTGCCAATTTGCTTCCAGGTGCAATTCAAGGTGCTGGTTGGCACCTTTAAAGCCCTTCATGGCATGGGTTGGACTCTGAATGGGCAGCTCTGGGTGGGGGGTCAGGGGCGGAATTTGAAACAGTCATTTGGGAGGAGTTTGATCCTGTGACTCCCGAAGACGTGGACAGGTTGCTGTGGGGACTGAATGCTACCACATGTTTATTGGACCCGTGTCCCTCTTGGCTGGTGCTGGCCACCCGGGAGGTGACACGAGGTTGGTTTCAGGGTATTATTAACGCTTCCTTGAGTGAGGGATATCTACCCGCCGCCTTGAAAGAGGCGGTGGTGAGACCCCTCCTCAAGAAATCATCCCTGGACCCAACTCTGTTATCTAATTATAGGTTGTTGAGAGTGTGGTGGCACAACAGTTTCCCCAGCACCTGGATGAAGCTGTCTATTTGGATCCATGCCAATCGGGCTTCAGGCCCGGGCACAGCACGGAGACGGCATTGGTCGCATTGGTGGATGATCTCTGGAGGGCCCGTGACAGAGGTTATTCCTCTGTCCTGGTCCTCTTAGATCTCTCGGCGGCTTTCGATACTGTCGACCACAGTATCTTATTGGGGGGGTTGGGAGTGGGAGGCACTGTTATGCGGTGGTTCTCCTCCTTCCTCTCTGACTGCTCGCAATTTGTGTTGGCAGGAGGGCAGAGGTCGGCCCCGAGGCCCCTGGTCTGCAGGGTGCCTCAGGGGTCGGAGCTCTCGCCCCTTCTGTTCAACATTTATATGAAGCCGCTGGGTGAGATCATCCGTGGCTTTGGGGTAGAGTTCCATCAGTACGCTAATGACACTCAGCTGTACATTTCTACCCCGGGCCACCCCGATGAAGCCATCGAAGTGATGACCCGGTGCCTGAAGGCCGTGCGGTGTTGGATGGGACGGAACAGGCTTCAGCTCAACCCATCTAAGACTGAGTGGCTGTGCTTCCCGGCACCCCGGTACAGCTAGCTGGTTCCATCACTGGCTGTGGGGGGGGAAATTCTTGCCCCCACAGAGAGGGCCCGCAATCTGGGTGTCCTCCTGGATGTGCGGCTGTCATTGGAAGACCATGTGGCGGCCGTCGATGGGGGCTTTTGGTCAGGTCCGTAGGATCTACCAGTTGCGGCCTTTTCTGGATCGGGATGCGCTTCGCACAGTCACCTCCACCCTGGTGACCTCCCGCCTAGACTATGCCAATGCTCTCTACATGGGGCTGCCTTTGAAGAGCATCCGGAGGCTCCAGCTGGTGCAGAATGCAGCCGCGAGGGTGGTAATGGGAGCTCCTCGGGGCTCCTATGTTACGCCACTTCTGCACAAGCTGCATTGGCTTCCGGTGGCCCTCCGGGTGCGCTTCAAAGTCCTGGTTACTATCTTTAAAGCGCTCCATGGCTCGGGACCGGGATATCTGCGTGACTGTCTCCTGCCATTATCGGCTTCCCACCGACCGGTACACTCCCATAGAGTTGGCCTCCTCGGGGTGCCGCCGGCTGGACGGCTGGCGATTCCGAGGATGCGGGCCTTCTCATTGGGAGCACCCCCTCTCTGGAATGAATTACCCCCGGAGGTGAGGGCCATCCCTGATCTCATGACTTTCCGTCGTTTACTTAAAACTCATCTATTTCGGCAAGCCGGACTGGCCTAGGGGTTTTTAAATTTTAACCTGGTTCTTAATCTCTTTTAACTCCTTTGTTTTAAATTTTTAATTAGAGCCAGACCGTATCTAATTCTTTTAATTTTTAATACTGTCATATTGTATATGTGTTTCGTATGTATATTTTTTATCCTGGCTGTTCACTGCCCCGAGTCCCTTTGGGAGAGGGGGCGCTATATAAGTTTAACTAATAAATAAATCAATCAATCAATCTGAGGGAACGTCTCTTGCCGGTCATGTCTACCCAGCTCATTAGAACGGGGAGGCAGGGAATGTTGCGGGTCTCATCCCTGAGGGAGATACACCTGGTGAGACCCAGAAGAGAGGCCTTCTCCGTGGTGGCTCCCTTTCTCTAGAATATCATTCCCCCAGAGATTAGAATGGCCCCCACTCTAGTACTCTTTCAGAAGGCACTGAAGACCTGGCTTTGCCAGCAGGCCTGGGGAACGCAGAGCAGGCTGGAGCCCATCAAATGGCTAGTGTGATCTGCTGTCATCAAGATGGGGGGTGATTTTTTTATTTTCTCCAGATTTTGTTCTATTGTATTTTATTAATTTATTTGATTCTTTTTGTTAGTTTTTATTGTTTTTTGTTTTTATTTTTAAATATGGTTTTGCATTGTGTAAGCCGCTTTGAGTCACCATGGGCGGATAGGCAGCAATATAAATTAAATAAATATTGGAGTGGCTGTCATCCAGTGAAGTTTTGAAATTTTGTTCTGCATTTTGGAAGGTGATCTTGGAGAGTACAGGAGGTTTTAATTTGGATTTTAAGGTTTTTTTTTAAATGTTTTACTATAGGGTTACACTGTAGCTGGATACATCTAATAAATAAATAGTTATAATTTTATTATAACCACTGAATTGCACTGTAGGAATGGTCTAATTCAAGTGGGTGCAACATACACCAAGTCTTGAAATAGGATCTTGGAAGCTATTCCCCACAAAGTAATCGGTGGGTTCAAATCAGAAACTAAATTTTATTCCATTGTATTTAAATAAAAGATTACTCTACAGTTGTGTATGATCACTTTAAAATTTACAATTTGGGAACAGTCCCTGGAGTCATCTAGGTTTTTTATTTATTTACTATTTAAATAATAAAAAGCTGAAGACAGTTCTGGTGTCTCAGCTTGAGCATTTCTGCATCAGTGATGCAGAACCCCAGAAGCTTCTCAAGAACATTGCATGGATTGCACACATCAAACCAAAAGAGAGAAAGAGGGGGTCATCATGTGACTATATGGAGGGCCCAGAAGCTGCTGGCAGCTAGCAAAGGCCATTTCTGCAATTCCCACATGATGACAGAGTCATAAGATTATAACCTCAGAAAGAGGGATTACATTTCAGCATCCACAGGGGACCATCATAGCTTCCAGTAGTAATTTATCCAGACTTAACTGTGGCTCCTGACTTCTGCTATGGACTATGGAGGATGTCCTGAGGCATAACTTTATGAGGCATTGCTATTCAAGTGGTGGCTTCTGAAGTCCTTTCCAAATAATGTGTCTGATAGAAACATGCCTCTGCTACATCATCTGATTGATGCATTTTGACCTAGCGTGCAAGATGTGATACTTTCTCACTGCCTAAAAGTGAAACTGTGGAAAGCTATTTGAAGAGACACCACAAAAGAGTTCCTGAAGAAGTATATATTCTTGAAAACTTGGTGCAGCTGCTTCAAGGATCCCCCCACTTTTTTTCTGTCTGTGCATGTATACAAGGCATTCTGTTATAATTGTAGCCAAAGTAAAGCAGCTGTGCTGAGCCTTTGGAAGGAAGCAATGCTTTGAGGATTTGAGCAATGGATTTGGAGAGGTATGATTCATAATGTTTTTTTTACAGCCATAGTAAATATGAGTCTACTCCAAACAATATACACAGTTATTGTAAACATGGTATAAAAATGCAGATTTGAACCACAGTCTTTCAGACTTGACTTTATGGAGAATCAAAGGAAGCCCTCTAACATATTTGGCAGAATTCTGGACTTTTCTGCTGCCTGGAAGGAACAGAAATGAATTGGATAAATTCTTTCTAGAACCTACATAATTTGCTCAGAGACATTAAATCAATTGTAATCTATACTCCTCCTTGACAGACTTCCCTAGTTCCTTGTTCTGCTTTGACCCTTACTGTGATGTGATAGGTTCTTTCATTTCCCATCTGATCCTGTTTGCATGAACCGCTCCTGTATATTGTTTATGGCCCAGCATGACACCATCTCTGCACATGACTGTTCTCTGGAATTGGGGCTTGTAGTGTGTCAGCTCTCCAGGATATCAGAGATATGCATGGACAATGACATGCTTAGGGGGTTTACATATTTACTTCAGCCACTTGTCCAGTAGATTTATACTGGGTTTCCTCCACTTTCTACATGAATGATTGCCTGAATAAATGAATTGCACAGTCAAAGACTTTGAAACTAATAAGAGATAAGCCAGGGCATTAGTAAAGATGCAAGATTTCAGCCTATATGTGATCTATGGGATAGGTTTGATTCTAGAGTTTTCTTCTCCTTTTTTCATTAAAAAAAAGAATTTGAAAAATGAAATCTATAACAATAAAGCTATTTTACCACTATAAGAACATGAAAGAAAAAATAAATAAAACTGCTTACTCAAAGGTATAGTAGTTTGGTCTATTATAGCATTTGCCATTAAGAAAAATGGATATATAAATACTTAAAATGGATATATAAATACCTAAAAGCAGAAAATGAAACTGTCAATCATAATAAGCAAAGGAAAGGTTTTATTATATGGACTGGAACAAATTTAAAACTTAAAATGCTCAGAAAATTAATATTTATAGCAAGTAATTAAGAAGAAACAAATATTATTAGCTAAAGTGTTTAACTTCTCTGTTTCAATAATGTATCATAATATATAGAAAAGCTGCAAAATATTTATTCTTTTTTGAGAGTAAGCCCTATTAGATATAATAAGATTTGTTTTTATGTAAATATTCATTGGAATTGGCAGGACACTTATTTGTTTCCATCACCATATATACTATAACTGGAAAATAACACCAGGACAATTTAAATTTATTTTTCTTACTAATTCAGTGATTGAAAGATCAATAATATATTCTACTTTTATGTACTTTTATTATATTATTTCTCTTCCAGAGTTCTTCAGTGTTGCTGAACAACACTATAATTAGCTGAAATAGAATAAAATTTGGAAATTGATATATAAACATTATATAATATTATTTAATGTCATATTTAACTACATCACCAAACTCATCCTGTGTTTTCTCCTTACAAAAGTTCTTTTAGGTATAATGTTACTTGAAAGCTTCCTATTAAGAAATTCTGCCCATTTATTCTTTTCCTGCTTGAAAGAACTGATCTGTTTTCATTATTTCTTATCCCAGGTTAGCTAAATAGATATTTCATTAAAATAAAGAGAAAAGGGAAGAATATGTGCAGAAATATGATAGTTCCAAAAAACAAGCATAACAAAATAAACCAGAGTTTTGAAATAAAAAGAATTGTTGTCTACAAATACATTACTTTTCATATTACTTTTGCACTTGCATTTTAGGCAAGATCTGACAAAACTGGGGATCATAAAATCAACAACAAAATAAAAAATCTAGAGTGCATTTTATATAGGCTCTGTACAGAATTCCCTTTCTAAAGCAAAAAACTAGTAAGAAAACAGAACATTCTGAAAATCTATTTTTAGTAGAATTGCTAAATCAGTGCACTCTAGATCAATTCTTTTGATACATTAGCGAAGTCTTTGATCCTATTGTAATACCTCCCCCATATTCATTTATTTCATTGAAAGTAGGGCAATAGTGAGGAAACTACCTAACTTAATAGTAGCAGAATACAGAATAACCAAGTTAGAAGGGACCTTGGAGGTCTTCTAGTCCAACCCCCTGCTCAAGCAGGAGATCTTCTACCATTCTGGACAAATGGCTGTCCAATCTCTTCTTTAAAACCTCTAGTGGTGGAGCACCTACAGCATCTAAAGGCAAGCTGTTCTATTGATTAATTGCTCTCTGACAGGAAGTTTCTTCTTAATTCTAGGTTAGATCTCTTTTTGGCAAGCTTCTATATATTACATTGTTATTATTACAGTTGTTATCACAATAAGCTAGATTATGTTACAGTAGCTATGCAGTCTGTAGGAAAAAAAATACAACTGTCCATCTTCTCAGACTGCGCAGAATCTATACCATTTTGGAACCCTATTCTTATCATCTCATTGATCTACCAAATCTTCAGAATTAATATGGTTTCTCCATAGTTCTGATACAAAATCATACTTTGCATTGTTGCCCCAATTGGTGCAAAAGAGGTGTGCTTTCCAGACAGTTTAGAGTTAATAGGATTTGGGATAGTTACTTAGGAATTGTGAGCTGTCCCCTTAAGGAAATGCATCATGGTAAATGTAGTTAAAGGTATCCTGGGAAATGTAGTCCATGTAACGTGACCACATCTGTAATCCTGATTGGTCACTATATTGACCCTTGTTGGGTTGGGGGAGGCTCCCTCACTCTTGCCTGTAACCACCATTCGATACCATGCTTCAATCATCATGGGGTTGAGATCTTTTTATCTTTCTACTGTTCTGCATTTTATTCTCTGGATGGTATAAAGCAGACAAAGTAACTCCACAACACATCCAAAACAAAGTCTTTTTTATTGGTACATCAGGTATCCTCATAACTCACAATTGTGACGAAGTTCTTCTCAATGTCCAATCCTTTGCATATCCATCTTGTAGTGTAGAAAGATAAAAAGATCTCAACCCCATGATGATTGAAGCATGGTATCAAATGGTGGTTACAGGCAAGAGTGAGGGACCCTCCCCCAACCCAACAAGGGTCAATATAGTGACCAATCAGGATTACAGATGTGGTCACATGACATAGACTATATTTCCCAGGATACCTTTAACTACATTTACCATGATGCATTCCCTTAAGGGGACAGCTCACAATTCCTAAGTAACTATCCCAAATCTCATTAACTCTAAACTGTCTGGACAGCACAAGAGGCATCTTAAAATCCTCAATTGACAAGAAACAAGACATTCAAGCCAAAGCTTAAACTGAGCACTACCTAAGTCCATCATTCTGGAATCATTGAAGCTCTGGCATGCAGTATGTTACTGTCAATTTTAAAACAGAAGGGGATAATTTCACAAGACTCACAGTCCTGAAATACCATCTAGCAAAAGAAAAAGGCATCCCATCTCTCAGACAAGACAAAACCAAGAAAACACAGTCTTTCTTTCATTTTGAAATTATTTTCAAGAATCAAGAATCTTATTGTTTAATATTTATCTCTGCACAAGATGATCAACTTAGTGGTATATGGGGAAGCATAAGCTGATTCATATTAGCAACTCATTTTTTGTATTAAAACCTCAACTCACCTGGGGATCAAAATGCACTTTCAGCTTCTCCCGTTTCTTTCTGATCACCTGCCCAGTGCCACGACTTAAGAGAGACAGATTGGACATTTCTAAGATGAATGCAATGCCACTTCAGGAGTCTTCCTTTTGCTTCTAAAAGCAGAGTTATATTTCATTATAGGTCGTTCTCATCTGACTTAGAGCTTAACAACGCTATTAAGTACAGCTCAATTTCATAACAGCAACATTAAGCGATAAAGAAGTTTTGTATGAAACTAGAACTAGAAAAGTAAAGAAACCTATTGGAAAGCGTAATCTGATATTATTATCTCCTCTTGAGGTTACTTTTCTAGCATTCTTCTTGGTTATTGTTTTTTAATTCTGTTTTGGTTGATCTCAGGATTCATGAAAAGACTGCCATCCTTTTCATTGTGCTCTGAGGTTGTTTTCATGTTGCCATGGCAGCAAAGGAAACTGTTTAAACTACAGCCAAGGGAGTGTTGGGAGGAAAGAAAGAAAATGAAAGATTTTTGAAAGGATCAGGATCAAATTTCAAGACTACGTTGCCCTATAAATTCCACCCGTCAATCAAAAAGTAACATTATCCTCCCACTCTTACAACTCTTGACATCCCATTGTTTCTCCTCTTCTTCATTATTACTATTGAAGCATTTTATATGATCTGCAGCCAGTGAATACCTCCCTTTGTGCTGCTCCAGAATTAACTCTGCTCTTATGTTTCCACAGTATTATGTTTGTTGGGCAGCTAAGCTAATTTATTTCCCATTCAGCTGCAGGGAAAAAAATGATATTTTCATGTGTAGTATTGAAAATCAGAAGAGCTCCTGGAAAACTAATGTTCCCACTGGTGGGAATTCTCACCTCATCTCCTAGGTTCATGTTGCCTTCTGTCCTATATCCTTGAACAGGAGAAGCAGCACAATGACTTGATAGGACTACCTCAGAGCAAGAACATGAGTTTTTTGGAGCAGATAAATGCTCATCACCCTTCTGATTCTGCCAGGAGTTGTCTAGGTTGATTTATTAATTTGGATATTGTTAAATCCAGACCAAAAACATGCAAGTTGTTGTCAAAGAGTCTCAGTCTGAACAGGATTCTTTAAAGCCAGTTTAGAGTAACATTGGCATGAGCAGAGAATAATTTAAGAGGCAATGTGGCTACACCCATTGTAACAGATAACAGATAATCAGAGTTGGAAGGGACTTTGTAGGTCATCTAGTCCAACCCCCTGTCCAAGGGGGAGACCCTACACCATTTCTGACAAATGGCAGTCCAATCTCTTCTTGAAGGTCTCAAGTGATGGCACTCCCACAACTTCTGAGGGCAAGCTGTTCCATTGGTTGATTGTTCTCATTGTCAGAAAGTTTCTCCTTATTTCCAGGTTAAATCTCTCCTTGTTCAGTTTCCATCCATTATTCCTTGTCTGGCCTACAGATGCTTTAGAAAATAGCTTGACCCCTTCCTCTCTGTGGCAGCCCCTCAAATATTGGAAGACTGATACCATGTCTCCTCTGGTCCTTCTCTTCACTAGACTAGCCATGCCCAGTTCCTGCAACTGTTCGTTGTATGTTTTAGTCTCCAGTCCTCTAATCATCCTGGTTGCTGTTCTCTGCATTTTTTCTAGAGACTCAACATCTTTTTTATAATGTGGTGAAGAAAACTGGATGCAGTACTCTAGTCTTACTAAGGCTTTATAGAATGGTATTAGTACCTCCCTTGATCTTGATTGTATCCCTCTGTTAATACAATTTAGGATTGCATTAGCTTTTTTGGCTGCTGTTGCACACTGCTGGCTCATATTTAGCTGTTCTAGTCTGTCAAGATCCATCTGGATCTTGAGCCTATCTTCTTGGGTGTTAGCTATTCCTGCCAGCTTAGTATCATCTGCAAATTTGGTAAGTTCCCCTTCTATTCCCTCATCTAAGTCATTAATGAAGATATTGAAGAGTACTGGGCCTAAGACGGAACCTTGTGGCACCCCACTGCTTACTTCCCTCCATGTAAGCTTAGACCCATTAAGGACTACTGGTTGAGTACAGTTTGTCAGCCAGTTGCGAGTCCATCTAGTGGTGGTGCTATCTATTCCACTTTTTTTTAGCTTACTAAGAAGTAGGCTGTGGTCTACTTTGTCAAATGCCTTGCTGAAATTTAAATGTATTATGTCCACAGTATTTTACTAATTTAGTTGAAGAATGAAATAAGATTGGTTTGGCATGATCTGTTCTTAACAAACCCGTGCTGACTGCTAGTTATTACTTTACTTTTTTCTAGATGTTGGCAGATCTGTTTTTTATTATCTTTTCCAGTATCTTCCCGGGTATTGATGTTAGGCTGATAGGTCTATAGTTTCCTAGGTCTTGTTTTTTTTTTTCCTTTTTTGAAGATGGAAACCACATCTGCTCTTTTCCAGTCCTCTGGTAGTTCCCTGGTGTTCCAGGATTTTTGAAAGATATGGTGCAGTGGTTCTGAGATGACCTCTGCCAGCTCCTTTAAAACTCTGGGATGTAATCAATCAGGCCCGGGTGATTTCTGTTCATCAAGATCAGACAGGTGTTCTCTTACTATTTTTTTTTGCTTATTTTAACTTTTATTTCTGGTCTGTCTTTTACAATTATGTTTTTGGTGGGTTGAGCTATAGTTTCTGTTTGCGTGAAGACCGAGGCAAAGAATGAGTTAAGCAGTTCTGCTTTCTTTCTTCCTTGCCTTCTTCTCTCTTTAGTGGACCAACTGTTTACTTGATTTTTTTTTTCTTGTTATTTATATGTTGGAAGAAACTTTTTTTTAATTATGTTTGACTTTTGTTGCAAGTCTTTGTTCATTCTGAGCCTTTGCTATCCTGACTTCGTCTTTGCAGATTCTGGCTATCTTCTGATATTCTGCCTTAGTTGTATATCCTTCTTTCCATTTTTTGTACTTGTCCTTTTTTCCTTTCAATTTGCCAGAGAGATCTTTGTGCAGCCATGCTGCTTCTATCTTGGATTTCTTGTTTTTCTTTCTCAGTGGTATTGTGCTGGTCTGGGCTTCTATGATCATACCTTTCAGAGTTTCCCAAGATTCTTGAGTTGTTTTCCCCTTTAGGATTTTCACCCATGGAATCTTTCCAAGTTCTCTCTGAGTTTATTAAAATCAGCTCTTTTAAAATCCAAGACTCTAATGTCATTATGTTCTATTGCTTGTGTTTGTGTTGAGTTCTAGTATGACATGGTCACTCTCACCCAAGGTTCCTGCGGTTACAACTCTATCTATTGCTTCTTTTCTGTTTTAAGAATTAAGTCCAGTATGGCTGTCCCTCTAATTTCACCCTCTACCTTTTAGACAACAAAGTTCTCAACTAGGTTGGTTAGGAACTTATTTGATTTCTCACTTGATGCAGAATGTTTTCCAATTGATATTGTTGTGTATTGACTGAGTCTTCACTCAGGTCCGTGCTTTGAGCGGGAAGCACGGACCTCTCCCATTGGCTGGAGCCGTTTGATAGCCGGCTATAAAAGGCGGCTGTCAAATGGCATCAGCTGTTGCCACTCCAGCTGGCTGCTGTGTTAGCGCGGCAGTAGCGGTAACCCTTTATTCTTAAAAATAAAGTTTAAGCTGAAGCCTTGCCCTGGTCTCTGTCTGAGTATTTCCGTCGCTCCACAACACTGGCGATGAGGACGGGATACTAAATAAAGGCAAACCAGGCAAGGAAGAGAGAAAAGAGCGAAATCACTAGCCGAGAGCTGAAATCGCAACAGAGTTGCTGTCTCTATCCGCGAAGCGCCATCTCTAACTCGCCTGAGGAAAAGCAGCACAGCTGACAGAAAGATGACTTCGAATCCTGCATTCCCGCCTTTCAGACCGACCGCAGAGACATGGGAGTCATACAGGAACCGGTTTGATTGTTTTTTAGACGCTATAGACTTGTCTGAGCATAGGAAAAAATCTTACTTTCTGAGCATAGGAAAAAATCTTACTTCCTAAGCTTTTGCAGAGCCACGGTACTTGACACCGCAACAGCATTACTGGCCCCAAGATCTATTAAGACTATTCCCTGGGAGGAACTGCAAGAAATTCTCTCAAATCATTACTCCCCTAAGCCTTCCAGAATTGCTAGGCGCCATGCTTTCAGAAGGCGTATTCAGTCAGAGGGAGAAACAATTAGTGATTATATGGCAGCACTGAGAACAGTTGCCTTACATTGCAGGTTCAGAGATTACCTCGACGATATGCTGTTAGATCAGCTGGTATGTGGCGTTAGAGATCCCAAATTACAAAGACGTTTATTAGCCAAAGGGGATCTAACCTTAAAGCAAGCCATAGAGGAATCCCAGGCTGCTGAACTATCAGCACTCTCAGCAGCTGAAATACAGGGAAACCCCAGCAGACTAGAAAATCCAACAGTATATTTTGAGGAAGTCTCCACAGAAAATGGCTCAGAAGAGGCTACTGAGGTAAACCGCCTCAGACAGCCCAACGCAAATCAAAAAGAGTTCAGGCAAGGTATAAGCCAAACCCCACGTTTACAAACTACATGATTAAGCTGTGGGGGCAACCATCTCAGGGCATCCTGCAGATTCAGGAATGCCATATGTTTAAGGTGTCAAAAGAAAGGCCATTTGGCCAAAATATGTCAGGCAGGGAAAACCTTCAATCAGCCACAAAGGCCCCAGAAGCTCATTCAATATCCTAGACAAATTGAGGACTGTTTCACATGCTACCAGTCTAAGATACAAAAAAACGAATCTAACAAAATTAGTGTCACTGTTTCTATAGAAGGTAAACCCTGCAGAATGGAGGTTGACACCGGCTCTGCATTATCCATCATCTCATGGGACACCTTAAAGAAGCTACTCCCCAGGATATCAAGACAGAAAATTCCAGCCTGCAATCTAACACTTCGGGACTACCAAGGCAGAACCATCCCTGTCATCGGAAAAGGCAAGTTCCTAGTCCAATTTCAAGGGTTTAAGGGTCACTTGCCTCTAGTGATAGTGGATGGCGTCCTCCCAAGCCTATTGGGCCTCCACATAGGGGGAATCCACGCCATTACGAGTTCAGAAGTTGAATCCCTGTTCAGGGACTATGCAGATGTATTCAGCGAGGGCCTAGGCTGCTACGTGGGAACCCCAATATCCTTCAGGGTAGACTCCCAGGCAGTACCAATTCGTTTGAAGCCCCGCAGAGTTCCTTTTGCAATTCGTCCTAAACTTGACAAGGAACTTGACAAATTAATTAAGCAGGGCATACTGAAACCTACAGACTTCTCAAAGTGGGAAACCCCCATAGTAACACCGTTAAAAAAGGACGGAAATTTGAGAATCTGCTCGGATTACAAATCTTCGATAAACAAATATTTACAAGTCAGCGCGTACCCAGTCCCTGTGGTACAACATCTACTCCATTCCCTTGAGCCTGGCTCCATTTTTGCAAAGTTGGACATGTCCCAGGCGTATCAACAGTTTCCTGTTGATGATGAAACTGCTGAACTGCAAACAATAGTAACCCACAGAGGGGCTTTCAAATGCACACGCCTACAATTCGGAGTGTGGCCCCTGGAATTTTCCAGTCCCTTATGGAACGAATCCTGCAAGGGTTGCCAGGCGTTGTGCCTTACTTTGACGATATTCTGGTATCTGCTACCAATCAACAGCAATTACTACAAAGGGTCAGAAGTGTACTTGACCGTTTTAGACAATCTGGTCTCAAACTAAAAAGGGAGAAATGCACCATAGCCACTCCACAAGTGGAATTCTTAGGTTACAAGATTGATGCCAAGGGTATTCACCCAACTGAGTCAAAGGTCAAGGCCATTCACGATGCACCTACTCCTACTAACAAAACTGAGCTTCAAGCTTTCCTGGGCCTCTTGAATTTCTATGCTTCGTTCCTGCCCCATAAAGCTTCTGTTGCCGAGCCCCTTCATAGACTTTTAGACAAGAACTCACCATGGCACTGGGGACCAAGGGAGACTATTGCTTTCCAAGAAGTCAAGTCATTGTTAACATCAAAGGCCGTCTTAATCCAATTCAATACAGACTTACCACTCATTCTAGCAGCCGATGCTTCTCCATTCGGAATTGGGGCCGTCCTGAGCCACAGACTACCTAATGGTGCAGAAGCACCTATAGCTTTCTTTTCCAGGACACTATCTTCCACTGAACGCAACAATAGCCAGATTGACAAGGAGGCCTTGACTGCAGTGGCTTCAGTGAAGAAGTTCCATGAATTTCTCTATGGGCATCATTTCGAACTCATAACTGACCACAAGCCACTGTTAGGTATTTTATCCGGCACTAAACAAACTCCCCAGATTTTGTCCCCAAGGATGACCAGATGGACGGTTTTTCTAGCTGCGTATTCCTACAATCTAATCCATCGATCCGGAAAAAGCCTTTGCCATGCTGATGCACTCAGCCGATGCCCCCTGCCAGTGCCAGTCGTGGACCCAGCACCAGCAACCACAGTCTTTCTCATCAACGAACTCAAGCTACCAGTCACCGCTGCTGACATCGCTGCCCATTCGGCCAAGGACCAGGTAATATCCCAAGTCCTGGACTGGGTAGGGAGGGGGTGGCCTACGGCCCCTTATCCTTCAGACTTCCTACCCTACAAACTACGCCAACAGGAACTTTCCTCTTTGCAAGGCTGTTTACTATGGGGAACCAGAGTAGTCATTCCCCACAAATTGCAAACCTCAATACTGAAGGTGCTGCATGAGGGTCACCCAGGAATTGTGCGAATGAAGGCCCTCGCCCGCAGCTACGTATGGTGGCCAGGCATGGATGCCCAAATCTCTAACTGGGTAAATTCTTGCCAAGCATGCCAGGCCACCAGGGCATTATCACCAGCAGCCACCCCTAGGACCTGGGAGGAAGCAGGCAGCCCCTGGTCCAGAATATACATAGACTTGGCAGGCCCCTTCCATGGGCACACTTTCCTGGTGGTAGTAGACTCATATTCAAAATGGGTGGAATTGACCTTAATGCACTCCACCACTACGGAAGCAGTCAGCAAGGCACTGACTAGGATGTTCGCCACACATGGCCTTCCTGATTCCATTGTATCTGACAATGACCCCCAATTCACCTCCTGTGAGTTTGAGATGTTTCTAGCAAGTTTGGGCATCAGGCACATATTAGTAGCCCCTTTTCATCCTCTCAGCAATGGCTGAGAGGGCAGTTAGATCTGCCAAGGAGGTGCTACAAAGATTGGGTCCTATAAACTGGCAGGCCAAGCTGGCCCAATACCTGTTGAGCCAACATACTACACCCTGTGTCTCCACAAATAGGTCACCAGCCAAAGTATTAATGGGACGCCGGCTGAGGACCACTCTGGACAGGCTGCACCCAAATTATGCCCCATTGCTTCCCCTTGGGTCAAACAGCCAAGACAGAGGGTTCCTGGTAAATGACAAAGTGTTTGTCAGGAATTTTGCTGGGCAACCACTATGGTTACCAGGGCGTGTGATAGCAGTAACTGGTCCTAAGTCTTATAGAGTCCAGTTACCTGATGGACGGACCTGGTGGCGCCACGTAGACCACCTGAGGAAGCGTTGGAGCATGGCACCCAGAGGTCATCTAGACGGGCCCCATGCAGAAGCAACCACACCATCCGACAAAACCAGTTTCCAATCCACCAGGAACGACAGCCTACCTGATGGAGAAGCTGACCAAGGTGCTGACCCGGCTCCAGACAGTCCAGCAGCCCCACCATCGTCAGAAGATATGCAGATGGCACAAGATAGCAACCCGGCGCCATTTTTGACTGAGCCGAGAAGATCCGGACGAGTACGCAGGCGTCCAACGTACCTGAAGGACTATGCATGCTCCTCACTGGGAGGGAGGAGTGTTGTGTATTGACTGAGTCTTCACTCAGGTCCGTGCTTTGAGTGGGAAGTATGGACCTCTCCCATTGGCTGGAGCCGCTTGACAGCCGGCTATAAAAGGCGGCTGTCAAATGGCATCAGCTGTTGCCGCTCCAGCTGGCTGCCATGTTAGCGCGGCAGTAGCGGTAACCCTTTATTCTTAAAAATAAAGTTTAAGCTGAAGCCTTGCCCTGGTCTCTGTCTGAGTATTTCCGTCGCTCCACAACAGATATCAAAACTGCAAGCCCTACTCTACGGTACAAAACCATTTATCCATGGCCATGATGCTAATACTATAGTTAGCATATAGCTAATAAAGGGAGAGGGGACCCCCAACAGTTCTGGAGGTAACAATAATTAGATACATCAAGAAAAAGATGGTCAGCCTAAGTGCTGCTTGCTTTTATGTCTGCTTTTTTAAAAAACGAAGATGTTCTTCAAATGAGTTCTTAAAAGTTGCCTGAATTTACTTGCAAGCATGATGCTTTAGCAGAGGACTGAACTCTGAGCAGTTTATGATGACCCATGTAGCAACTGAGATCCAGCCCCTTAACCAACAAATCATGGAATGAATATGTTTAAGATTCAGAGTCTGCTCATTGTCATGGAGAATTCTGGAATGAATGAAATTCATACAGCTGATGATACTCAGCTGTACATCTCCACCCAAAGCAACCCCAACGATGCCATGGAGGTCATGTCCCGTTGTCTGGAGGCCGTGCGGAACTGGATGGGCGGGAACAGGCTCCGACTCAACCCTTCCAAGACTGAGTGGCTGTGGTTTCCGGCGTCCTGATATAGCCAGGTAGTTCCATCACTGGCTATTGGGAGTGAGATTTTGCCCCCTTCAGGGAGGGCTCGCAATCTGGGCGTCCTCCTGGATGTACAGCTGTCTTTGGAAGACCACATTATGGCCGTCTCCAGGGGGGCGTTTCATCAGGTTAGCCTGATCCGCCAGATGCGGCCCTTTCTGGATCGGGATGTCTTACGCATGGTCACTTATGCCCTGGTCACCTCCCGACTGGACTACTGTAATGCCCTCTACATGGGGCTCCCGAATGGGAGCATCCGGAGGCTTCAAGTGGTACAGAATGCAGCTGCGCGGGTGGTTATGGGGGCATCAAGGTTCTCTCATGTGACGCCCCTCCTGCGCGAGCTGCATTGGTTGCCAGTGGCCTCTCGGGTGTGCTTTAAGATTTTAGTGTTAACTTTTAAAGCGCTCCATGGCATCGGACCAGGATATTTACAAGACCGCATTCTGCCATTTTCCTCTCACCGTCCGGTGCGCTCCCACAGGGAGGGTCTCTTGCGGGTCCCATCGGCATCTATGTGCCGGCTGGTGACCCCGAAGAATAGGGCCTTCTCTGTGGGGGTGTCTGCCTCCAGAGTTACGTACAGCCACGGACCTGGGGACCTTCAGGCGTGCCTTGAAAACTTGGCTCTTTGACCAGGCCGGCTTGGGCTGATTTTAGATTTGGGTATTTTAATTTTTATATTAAATTTTAGGGTTTTAGGGAGGGGTTTTAATTGTTTTCAGCCAGGGCCTTTAGTTTAATTTAGTTTTAACTTTTATATATTTAATGTTTTAATTGTATGGCTGTGCACCGCTCCGAGTCCTTTGGGAGAGGAGCGGTATATAAATAAATATTAACATAATGTAACATCTTAAAATTCTTGAGGTTGTGAAACATGGTGCTAGAGCACTGATATGAATCTGGCGGCCCACAGGCTGGATGCATCACACATCGGCCACACCCACTCCAGTTCCATGAAGGGAAAAAGATCACAAAATGTTATGTGATGGCAACATGACGTGGCAAGTTTGATACCCGTGTGCTAGAGGATGTTGAAGGTGGATTGTAATGCAAACAAAACAAGTAGTTCCTATTGGAATTAACAATCAGCCATTTATACTATTAGAACAACTGCACAATACACATGTTGTTTAGCTGTTATTTAGGTCTGCTGTGATTCTATTCCCCCCTTTATAAGCATCAGTGTTGATATTCTCAGGGCGGGAACACTTCCTCTAGCTTTTATAGCTAATTGTCAGGAAAACAAATATGAATCTTGCTCTTGGGGTAGGAAAATGCTCTGCTTTTCCTTATGCAAGTATCTTCACTGCCAAAGCCTGTGTAGTCTGTCAAGCACACTTGAATGTCAGTCTTCTAAAACTGCTGCCCAGCTGCTATGCATAAAGTAATACAGCAGGCTACTTTCAGCTGGATTTTGTAGTACCTTAGTAACGAAGTAAAGCAGCACTAGAAACCGTACAAAACACAGAAGCCCTCAAAAAGATGACCTAGCCTCCAAAGCAGGCAGCTTTTTTAAGCTGAGCATTGGAAAATAACTAGAGCCCCCAAATGGGATGTACTGAAGTATGTGCATTCCTGTAAGTAGAGACTGAAAAGCCATGAATTTGGATGTGAATCAGTAAATCTGATCTGACCGAGGTGGTTTTTTGTGCTTTCCTTAGATCTATTCTGTCTTCCATGTTCACATTTTACTAAACCATATACAGTATATGGTATAGGATTATGTATCCTAGTTTAGAGGGGGTACTGTATTTTTATATTGTGAATTACTTTGAAAGCCAAGATGTAACTTATAAATGTCTTTAATAAAGGAATGCAACATTTCTGATGTTAAAGGATAAATATCATTTGTCTGCTGCAACACTTAAGCAACAGTTACAGTTACAACATTTTATTGGCATCTCAATTTGGAAAAAGTGACTTTTTCAGCTTCAGGGACACCTCAACAAATAGAAGTGATCACTAAATCCTATAAGATTAAAAAAAAACACTTTTAGTATTTTCACTTGTTACTGATGAGCAATTTTACATGCATATTTTAAATACTTCCTTATCTTTAAAATTTCTGCAAGGAACAAGGAATTTAAACTACCTATTTTGTCTAAACAATGAGAAATTATCCTGAAATATGTAATGATTCAATAAACTATAACTTAATTCAATGAAAAGATATTTCAGATATATTGGACTCTACTTATTTTTTTAGAAAGTAAAATTGTAAATCACCGTGTTATGTGACAGGCAATCAAAATAGTTTATCATCAAAACACATTTTTGTGATGTTCTAAAATGAGTATGTTCTGGAAACATGTAATTAAATATTAATTAAATTTAAGGAATGGTTTAATATTTTTGCACCTTCATATTCTTTGGATGAACACTTGTATTTAAGAGAAACTGATGGACTGGATAATGTCTTTTTCTTTATTAAAGGACAAGTTCTTCAACACTGGAAAAATAAAGTTACAGTTCCAAATACCTGATGCTACTTACCATTAATGCAGTTGTTTGCAAATGTGGATTGCACATTGACATTTACAATGAAAAAAATAAACTTAGGCAATCTAATAGTTGTATGGATTGTGTTTAAATATACAGTTTTTTTCATAATTTGTGAATTTTTCCAGCAATTTTTAAAAGAATCTGCTGTGTCAGTAATAAGGTGGTTGAAAATTTAAGGCTCCATCCTACTTTACAAATAAAAAGAGCTGATAACTATGGTTATCTGCAAGGTTATTTATTTATTTATTAGGCTAGTTTGTATAGCTACCAATCTCAAACCAGTGACAATCATAAAGGTAATTAAAAAGCTAAAACATAATACAAAAATAAATTATATATAGTAGCCAAGAGACAATGTAATCTACCAGTATCAACATAACCAAGAAACAGGGCTATTTGGACCCTTGACCAATGTAGCAGAATTCTAGAATGTAGTGCTTTATTTTAAGTCCAAAAGGAAAACCAGGTTCCATTTTGGGCATCCTTGGAAAACCCCTCTTTCTGACTATCTGCACTTTTCCAGTTAGGTTTGAAGCCCAAATCTGCGTTAAATTTCAAGAGGTAGAAGAAATAGAACAGGAGTGCAACGAAACACATCTACTATTGCAACGGAGACGAGACATTCTGAGTAAAAGCAGTCCGCATTTTCCCGCCCAATCCTATCCAAGGCCTTCCTTAAGAAGAGAACTTAATTGAGCCCCAAAGGTCTGGGGTGCCGGCTTCTCTGCTTGGACCCCTTCTTTATGCTATCCTTTCCCAGATCATCTGCAGTACGGGAAGCCCTTCGGAAGCTGCGAGAGCTAATCTTCCGAGGCTTCGTTTTCTCCCCGCACGAGCGGAACTTTCGGCGGGGGCTTCGGCTTTGCCTTCTTAGCTCACCGAGTAGCGCCCAGGTTTCTTGGCAACCGCTACCAGGGCTCCTTTCGGGTCTTTTCTTCTCCGGACGCCCCGCTGTGACCACTAATCACCCCCGTGACTGAACGTTTAGGAGGCAGCTGGGAGGGAAAAGCACCCAGGAGCCGGAGCGGTGGCTGGGAGAGGCGGCGGAAGAAAAAAGGCAACTCCCCTCGGAAACGATTGTTTGCTGGACACATGCCTGGAAGCCTTGATCTCCCGAGGAGCAATTTCCTGCGCTTGCCCTAGGGTGGAGAGGCCTTCTGGGGTTTCAGCGCAGGTCGGGGGTTGGGGACGTCACAGGGGGCGACATGGAAACCCATATTGCTCAAGGGGTGGGGGAAAGAGCTCCCCTCTCGCTTGCTTTGCATAAAAAGTGGGAGGGGAGTGCGGGGTTTCTGGTAAGTCCCCTCCGGGTTTTCACAAAGGGAGTTATGTTAGGCTTATTTTACAGGTTGCACAGCGGTTGGGGGAAAACAAAGCTGCTGTCTAGCTCGGGCTTGAAAACCTTATCGCCTCCCCCATTTCCCCCCGAAAACTCTTCTTTGAGCTGTTGCCCTGGGAATAAGGCTTTCATCTGCCGCGACCGTTCCTGGTTGCAAGATTTTTGTCTTCGTCGGGTGGGCCTGACGACGAGAAAGGCCTTATCCTGTGTAATAGATAGTCAGAAGCGTGTGCATTCCTGGAGAGTGAGGCCATAGGGAAGGGTCCGCAGCTCGGCGGGGGCGGGAGTGGGTTGAGGCGCCCGAAGGCAGAAAGGCCGGGGGGGGGGAGGGGGCTTAGAGGCCGCCGAAACGTTTGCGATAAAGAGCTGAGATTACCAAATTGAGCCTATATTCGAGTGGACACGTTTCACAACTAATCTAGAGAAAAGGAAATTCACTGTTCTAGTAAAATGAAGAAAAGGACTGTATATGTTGCATGGGATTTTTATAGATTGCATATCCAACAGAAAAGATCCCAAAGTTGCAATTAGTCCAAATAGTTTTTGATAGGCAATCCAGTTTTTGAGACCTTCAGATTTTTACTCCAATCCATTTTAATTTTAAACTAGAGCTACTAAATCTGGACTAAAACAATATGCAACTGCTAACAGTTTTCAATGTAGTGTCGCTGTTTTAAATTGTGTCTCCCCTGCATAAAATATGGATACCACCAGTGGACCTTTATTGTGTTGAAATAATTTGAACATTTATCCTCAGCAAATATACAACATAATTTGTGTGGGATGAATGTTATGTTTCAGATTTTAGTTAAATAATTGTTCAAATATTACATACCAGTATGATGTATTTATTTACTTGTATCCCACTTTTATTATTTTTACAAATAACTCAAGGTGTAGTGAACATATCCAATATATCTTTCTTCTCCTATTTTCCCCATAACAGTCCTGTGAGGTGAATTGGGTTGATAGAGAGTCACTGTTCCAAGGTCACACAATATAACAAGAATAAGTTGCCTATTGTTGGCACACCTCCCTACTTAAACAAAGAGGGAGAAAAGTGCTAACCTTGATAAAAAGAAGTACAGTAATTCATTTGGATCACAATGAAAATGGGGATGTTAAAAAGACAGTTTGGAAGAAAAAAAGGGAAATGGGTACAGATAGTCCTCACTATCTTTAGTGACTTTTCAAGATTACAAGGGTTGAAAAAGAAAAATTCAGCTTTGTGATATTTACAGCTGTCACATGAGCTGTAGTCATGTGACTGCCATGTGGCTGTTTTGCAGCTGGTGCACATTTATGACCATTGCATTGACCCACAGTCATAACTGCTTCATAACAAAATTAATAGAGAAGATGGCAGTGAAATCGCAAGTCACAATCACATGATGTCTCGCTTAAAACATATGCACCAAGACAAATTCCTTGTGTGTCCAATCACATTTGACCAATAAAGAATTCTGTTTCTATTCTAGTGACCTCTGTTATTTGCTTAATGATGGAAGCAGAAATAACAGTCCAGCTGGGTCATAAGATTTTTCACTTAGCATTTGTGGCACTTGGCAACAGAATTGTCAGTCCCAATTGTGGTTGGTAAGCAAAAACTGTGTATAATTGATCTAAACCGAGGGTCCTCCTTCTGTACCATGTTGTCTTCAGGTAAAACAAACTGCACCATGTTGTTTTCAGATAAAACAAACTGCACCATATTGTTTTCAGATAAAACAAACTGCACCATGTTGTTTTCAGATAAAACAGTTGCCCACTCCTGATACATATAATTCTAAATTACGCAATTTATGTAACTAAACTGTCAGTAGTTGTAATAATTGGTGCTCATTGGTGAGCACAATAATTGGTGCTTTCAAGTTACAACACCTTGTTGTATGTGTTTGGGGTGAATAAGACATAGAAAAATTAGAGTAATTCAATTATGAACGAAAAAACTACTTTTTACAGAAAAAATCATAATCTTATTTGATAGCACTGAAGGAAATCTGAATTCAGGAGTTTTATCTTGAGTAGCTTCAGGTATTAACAGGAAGCTGAATGACTGGCAACAGCTTTTTGGAATTTAACTTAATACCTTAAGAAGAAACTTGTTGAGAGATATGAGGTGTGTCTGTTCAAAGCGCCAGTCTTACTGCGGGGAAGTCATGTGAATTCCCTGTACAGGCATTACACTCCAGATGCACAAATCACACCTTTGCTCCTTGTTGCTTCCTCTTGCACACAAAGCCATATGTGCTTTCCCTGTTTTGATATTAGTGAAAGTGCCCTTATTCATCATCCTCTGATTTTAGAAATATTTCAGGCTTCCTTAATGGAAGATCTTCTACAAGTATAATAGCAAACATGGAACACAGATAATGAAATCCTGTTCTTTATTTCCAAAATACCATCTTCACCCTATCCCCAACTTACTTGTCCTTTTATACTTGAAGTGCTGAAGTATTTTCCTAGTAAATTCCAAGAAACTTATAGAGCCATTTTGCAAATACCAAGTTGTACATTGTCAAATATTCATGGTTTGGTTTTTTGCAGTACATACATTTTTCCATTATGTTATTGGCCCACTTATCACTGAAACTGATATAAGCAAGCATCCAATTTTGTTTTATGCAGACAGTGCAGCAATCTATTATTTGTTGTCTTTTAAAGGTATGTTAATTTCCACTTTTCTGAGAATTACATCTTCATTTTGCTAAGTATTGTATCACTATCAATATAGTAGGAATTCAGCTATTGCACAAATTAGTAATCAGTAGGAGCAGGAGCTTGGCTACACTCAGTTTTAGTATGGTTTATATAGAGAAAAAAAATTAATTTCCATACTATTCTAGATCAACCCAGAAAATTATTTCTGACACTGTGCGTCTTTCAAATATTTTGAAAATGCTATTTCTCTGCTTCTAAGAATCATTCAGCAGTATCTATGTGCTTGTATAAAAAATACCTCATCCCAAGTCTGATTTATATGATCTCTCTTATTATTAGTGTGTGTATAAAAACTTAGCCTACTTAATTTATGAGAATTTCAGTAATTATGCATTAGCATACAGTAAACCCTCTGGCATTGAGAAATAACAGCTCTTATGCAGCATATCTATTCTGTGTGTGTGTGTGAGTGAGTGCACGCAAGCGCAAACACACAAAAGCAGCCTGCAGCCTGCCCTTGACAATTGATATGAAATTGGTTTTGCACTGTTGAAAGAAATATCCTTCTGGGTTCAGTTCCAGGTGGGGAAAAATGGAAACATGGAGGCTGCTTGGAAAGTTTAATGGTGTACAGGGCCACATGGCCTGGAGCTCCAGAGTGAGAAGGAAAGATGATCACATGCTTCAAGGTGAGAAGAGAAGGGAAGAAGGGCCGACCAAGATGCTGAAAGACCCTTAATATAACCTCTGTTGGGCCCCACTTTATTGTTTTCTGTTCCTGTGTAAGAAATTAATCCCATTGACTGTCAGACTCCCAGGGACGGGGGTCTTAACTTTGTAGGCTTGGTCTGGACCACATGGCTTCACCTGAGTGCTGGCTAATGCAATCTTCCCAGAACATGTGGTGAGATGGGTAATTCTATCATTTCCTGAGGGCCATCCTTAATCCTATCACCTTGGAGCTGAAGAGGGGGGGCAGGGAGCTGTAGGAAGCTGCTTTGTCTTTAAAACATATTTCTCCTTTTCTCATCCAGGGAGATATAATATTCTGCCTTTTAAATATTTCCTAGGCTATTTCAATTTTCTAGAAGAGGGGTGGATGCTAACTTCCTACAGCACCACCAAGGCAAACTGTTGTATCAGATAAACTTCAGATGTATTGGCTGTATGATTGCTGGAACTTTGTCATCCTTCTTAGAAAGCAGTTATAGAAATTCAAATTTCTCAGCTTTCCTTTCTCAGCTTTCCTTCGCAGAAGATCATTATTCATAACTAAAAGTTAGAACCAATTAAGAAATCTGATAATGTAAATCCTGTTAGAAAATATTTCTTATCCAATTTAATTTTCACCCAAAATCACAGCTACTTTTAGCATATGCTAAATAATTTTATATATTTATTTGAAAATCCCTCAGTGTATGCTTCTCCCCTACCCCCTCCAAGTCTGTTAGGTTTTTCATTTTTCCAACAGATGTATGCATTTTTATAACAGGAAACAAGGAATCAGTAACCCTCTAGATATTGTTGGCTTACGATTCTATCAGCCATAAACTGAATCATGGGAGTGGTAATCCAACAACATTGGGGGGGTGGGGGGGAACATACCTGCTTTACAGACTTCTTTGCATGCTAGTCTTATCCAAGTAGCCCTTCATCTGTAATTTTTGGAGGAGAGAATACATTACAGGTTAAAATGTCAAAGTTCATAAATTGTGCATTTGGGTAAAAAAATTGCTCAGAAGTGCGAATATTCCTGTGCACTAACGAAATTAATGCTGATGCACTTAGCTTATTTCCTATGTTTCTTTTTGCAAACTGAGAAAACAAAACAAAATGTTAGAACAAATGGCTTGCATAATAAATCCTGGATTGTGGATAAATAAATAGGGTGTGTGTGTGTGCCTTGCTTGGAATTAGTGTTGATTCTTGGTGACTGCTTGGACAAGTCTCTGAAGTTTTGGCATGATTTTACAAGTAGTTTTTCCCTTGCCTCTTTCCTAGGGCTGAGAGAGTGGCCCAAGATCAGCTTTGTGCCTAAAGTGGGACTAGAATTCATGATCTCCCAGTGTCTAGCTCAGTACCTTAATTGTACATCAAACCAGCAACTGCATTGTAATATAGTAGAATTGGACTTACATTGGTTTACAGGATTTTACAGTATTTCTGTTTTTGTTTTATTATTGTGTAACTCTCTGGCTACTATTTTCTTAATCTGTGGCATATAAACACAATACGTAAGTAAGTACACAAATTATAAACTCCCATATTCTGATGCAGCTCAGCAGTACTCCTTAACACATTTTAAATGTAAAATCCTGCCAACAAGCTTGAATAAGACAGCACCCTGGTTTTTGTCTCTGAAGCTAGATCCAGATGATACTTTCCCTTTTTTTACATACTAACATTTTTAGCACCCTCTTTTGAGATCTGAGCTAAACACCATTAAGAAGCAAAGTTCAACCACTCTGTTTTGATGTCTCAGTCTCATATAAATCTGCTTAGAAGTGAGTGTCATTATGTTTGATAGGACTTGCTTCCAAATAGAGGGTAAATAGCAGCGCTGCTTAATTTAACTATAAATTAGTGGAAGAGGAAAATTAATGTGTTATTGAATAAAGCACTTTTGGCTGTGTTCATAGAACACACTACTAAGCCATAAACTTATTAATTGTAGTAATTTAGTAATTTTATATTTCCAGCCACTAGTTTAATTCTTTTTAAATCTGTTTTAAATTTTCTACTAATTGTGTTGTTTTATCTGGGCTGTACACTGCCCCGAGTCCCTTTTTGGGAGAGGGGGCGGTATAAAATTTTTAAAAATAAATAAATAAACAGTGTACCATAAACTGCAGTTATTAGGGATCATGTGTTGCATAAAGTCAAATCCAAAGAAAACAGATTAGTTTAACACTGAAACTCTGCAAAGCATCCAAATGAAGTCTTGAAATATGCAGGAGCTTGTATGAGGCATTTTTCTCCAAATCATTAAAGCAGCAATGTCTTTTGCAGAGTTCATACAGCTACTTCAAAAGCTGTTTCTGACTCAAAACACACATTGATATAAGCACAGCTGATGGCAAAACAATCTATTTGATTAGAAAACACAGTAACTACATTACTGACTGCAAGCCATATATGGACTATTTGCTAAAACTGGAAAAAGGATGAAGTTGTGATTAAAGGATTTGATGATAAGAAAGGGTAGAATGCCATGATATAACTATATAAAGACAAGGTACAATAAAACAACAATTTACAGCATTTTATTTTATTTTATTCAGATTTTTTTTTACTTATCACAGGCATGCATTTGGCAAAACTTCCTAAAGGCTTGACAGCTGCATGCCTTCCCTCCCCCTACCATTAGCCAGGGACCAAAGACAAAAGGCAAGGAAGAGAAGAGAATAATTATTTCACCATTTGCCTCCACTGGGGGAGGGAAGGGGAGCATTTAGCCAGGAAAGGAAAACAAACCTTTGCCAGCATCACAAAGAAAGATGACCACTTTTCTGCCAGGTGGCCCAGCAATGGAGTAGCCTGTCTTCTTTTCCTACTCTGACATTCTGAGCTCTGGAGATCTTTAAAAGGTAAGTGACGGGGTGGGTGTGGAGGAGGCTCAAGGGGCTGTGGGGATTCCAATGGGTGGGAAGTGGAGCATGGGATATCTCAATGGATAGGGGGGAGGCCTTGGGAAGCCAGAACAGGTGGTATTGTTCCTGCTCTTAGCTCCCACTCATGAAGCACCCCATGCACACTTAACCCACACATGTGTTTAACAGATGCATTGGGGAGAGTTGGGATGAGCTTCATTCACTTAACATGATTCACTTAGTGTCCTCCCAACCTTCAACCGTAATGGGCAGGCTCCATTATGGTCCTAACTTGAGGACTATCTAGTAGTTTAATTAATGTAGAAATGGTTTGCCATTATGGTCTGAGTTTTTTTTAAAATTTCTCAATCTAATTTACAGCTTTGGGACATCCTGTTGTTCTCTCATCTAGCTATTAACCAGCTCCAATTATACTTAGATTGCAAGATCAACTAAGGCCAGGAAATATCATCTCTGAGATTTCTTTGGGTAGAAGAAATCCCAATTATATCTGTGAAGTGGGACAGCAGAAAAATCATTGAACTTTTCATCAACAGCAAACAGGTCATTCACTTCCAGCCCTTCCAGCTGGGCAAGATGCATTATTGGATGTATGGTTGTTTCCAAACCTATACATGTATTTTTTTAATATTCTATTTGTTCCTTCCCTTTGTAAGGTAAGATTTCTTCCAGTAGTCCTACATCAAGGTGACTTTCAAGTGATCCTATAGTATAGACCAATGACCTCCATAATTAATTCCCAGATGACAGAAAAGGAAGCAAGTGCCCTTGCATCAATACAAAGATTGGCAAGGATATATACAACTCTGACTCAATATTTCCTTGCCAATCACTGTACTGATAGGCTTTACTGCTATCCCATCATCTGGGATAGCAGCAAAGTAATGGTGTATTACATTTAACTGGTTGGTTATTATATAATACAAACATTTATTTTTTCTGTAAAACATTTTCTGCAATTGCACAGTGCGCTGTCTAAAGTTGTATATATATTTGAGTGAAGTGGGGGAGTAAGAATATTTAATACAAGATCCAAAATTACCTACCTGCTATTTATAGCAGAACAGCAAGACTATGGGCAATAATAAGTCCATGCAAAACCTGCCATGATCACAAGTTTCTTTCTTTAACAATGTGGACAATCTAAAATAATAAATGGGTATGACAAACACAGAGAGTCAATATGGTGTAATTAAGGCACTGGGCAGGAAATAGGAGATGAGTATTCCTGCCTTAGGCATAAAGGTAACTGCCCCTAGTTACCTTTATGCCTAAGGCTGGAATACTCCTCATTGTGGGCTCACCTTAGGCTACTGGGCCAGTCATTCTCTCTCAGCCCTAGGAAACAGGCAAAGGTAAATCACATCTGAAAAATCTTGGCAAGAAAACTGCAAGGATTAGTCCAACTTGTGGCCTCCATCCTGAAGTCAGTTGTTGGCAGAAATCCCAGAACAACTCCAACAACTTAAGGTGGAAAGTTATGTCTCACAACCACAACTTCTCCAGACAAGCTGGATCCTAACACTGCCCATCTTTACTTTCCCTAATCCGAGAAGTGGAAATTCACTGTGGCATCAGTTGGGGATGACCTGCGAAGCAGCCCAGCCCAGCAAGCTCAAGTTTCAAAGGGAGAGACGGCAGATGCAGCCCACATTGGGTACATTAGAAACCCCAAGCCCTCCTAAACAACCAGAAAGGAGATTACTCCCTGCAGAGAGTATTCCTCCAGGGTGGGGATTTTAACCTGGTCAAGGGTGGATCCAATGCCAGTGGATGCCAGCACCTGTTGCACCACCTGGTTTGGGAGTGCCCTGGCCCCAAAGAGAATCAGTTGATCCCTTCTCAGCAAAGGGATCTGTGCAGGCAGCAGATGGCAGCCACCCCTCTCTTCCCATCATGGGGAAGAATGTATCAAACGGCCTCTTCATGGCAGGTGCCAAATCAGCCGCCCCTCGGAGCAACCCTTCAGAGGTCCTTCTTCCAGAGATCCCCAACACAGCTGGCCCTTGGAGTACTCCTGCAAGGTACATTCCTCGTCAGATTCCATTCCAGCTCAACCCGCAGTTGCTATGGTGATTCTCCCCCCCTCAGACCAGACCAGATGGTTTTTAAAGCAACATTTGATGGACGACACAAACATTTTGCTTATTTCCTCACTCAGATTTGGTCCCATATAGATCGGTTTGGAGCCCAATATGCAACAGATCGTGACTTGGTCACTGCAGTCACAGATGAGATGAATGAGGGGGATGCTTCTGATTGGGTGGCTCAATTGCACTATGAACAAGCCCCAGAACTACAGGATGTCAATGCTTTCATTGAATTTCTTAGGTTTAGGTTCGAGGATCCTGACAGAGTTGGAGAAAATGAGGACAAATTAATAGAAATTAAACAAGGCAAGTGACCCTTACAAGACCTTGTACGGGACTTTAGAAGGGTCGCAAGCCACCTCATGGACTGGCCTGAAAGAATTCTGTTGCGCTATTTCAAGAACGCTATTGACCCAGAAGTAAAAAAAGGCCTGTAACATTAGAGGAATACCCGAGACTCTGAAGGATTGGTATGCAATATTCCTCAGGCTAGACAAGGAAATCAACCCACAAAAAACTCCTTCCTGAAGGCCCTCCTAGGAGAACTCTGCCAGATGGTCTCTGACCAGACCTGCTGAAGCTACTCCTACATGACCCACAAAAATGATAAGATGCTATCGCTGTGACCAGGATGGCCATAGAGCAGCCGACTATCTGGCTCCTGCACCTGTTCCACAAGCTCCACAACCAAGGTCAAATACAGCCACCAAGGGTTGAAGAAATCCACGGAAGCCTCCAGATACTAGCCAGTTTGCTAGACACATCGTAGAAGATCCCCTCCACACAGAAGGGAGCAATGAACTTCTGGCCCGAGAAATTGTCCCCAGAGAAGCCAATGAAGAAGACGACCCTATGGTGAGTGCTGCCATCACCCCTTTTACAGTCAAAGTAAAGTTGGTGGTACCTGACATGGGGGAGGCAGGGGAGATAGAAGCCATAATACATACCAGGTGTTCCAGATGCTTTATTGGCCTATCCATCGTTGAACAATTAGGAATAAAAACTAAAAACCTGAAATGCCCAATCAAGTTTGAACAAGTAGATGAGACTTTAATTGGGAGAGTCCCGGCCACCCATATGACACAATCAAACTAGAGATGGGCAGACACCGTGAACTCATACGTTTTGTAGTGGCTCCAAAGATACCAGAATCTGTCATATTGGGACTTGCTTGGCTGGATAAATGGGCCCCTACCATCAAGTGGGAGGATGGATATCAAAAATCATAATTGGAATTGGCCCACTGCTCCCCTCCCTCCCACAAAGGAACTGCCACTTAACAAAGATCCCCAACCTGAAGCAGCAGCCACCGCTTCAGATTCTCCTTCAGGCACGCCCAAAGTCCCCAAACAATACAGGGACTTGGCTGAGGTGTTCAGTGAAGAGGAATGCAACGTTTTACCCCACCATCGAGCCACTGATTGTGCCATAGAATTAGAACCTGGGGCAAAACTGCCAAAACCAAAGATGTATTCCATGACACCAGCTGAAATGACTGAGTTGAGAAAATACAACGATAACAATTTGGACAGAGGTTTCATTGAACCTGCCAAATCTAGGTTGGTTGCCCCTGTGCTGTTCAAAGAAAAAAAAGATGGTGGCTTAAGATTATGCGTAGATTTTAGGGGCATGAATGGGGTATGCATAAAAAAAATGTACCCCCTCCCCCCATGAAGGACTTATTAAACCACTGTTTAAAGGCAAGGTCTTCACCAAACGAGATCTGAGAGAAGCTTATTACCAAGTCTGCATAAAGGAGGGAGACAAATGGAAAACTGCCTTCAACTGCCCTCTGGGTAGTTTCCAATTCCGAATCATACCTTTCGGATTCCAGGGTGCACCCACAGTATTTATGCAACTCATAAATGATGTATTACATCCACACCTATACAAAGGGGTCCTCATCTACCAAGATGACATTCCTATATTCAGTAAAACCTTAGAAGAACATGTCAAATTGGTCAGACATCCTGAAAAAACTCTTAGCTGCCAAATTATATGTAAAACTGTCAAATGTGAATTCCACAAAAAGTCACTGGATTACCTAGGCTACTGAGTGTCCAGCCAGGGAATTGAGATGGACCCTGGAAAAGTGAGAGCAGTGCTAGACTGGCAACCCCCCAAAATATGTAAATAACTTCAAAGCTTCTTGGGTTTTGCAAATTTCTATAGACAATTTGTTTATTCATTTGCTGAGGTCGCCCTCCCTTTATCAGAGTTGTTGAAAACTGGGCCTTCCCTGACCAAATCAAAACCCAATCAACCCTTTGCTTGGACAATGGACTGTCAGAAAACTTTTGAAACTTTAAAACGCCTATTTGCCGCTGAGCCCTCTAGCACCCGGACCCGACCAAACCTTTTATAGTCCAAGCTGATGCTAGTGATGTGGCTGTCGCAGTGATTCTTCTCCAGAAGAACTCTCAAAACCAACTAATGGCTTGCACTTATGTGTCCAAAAAGTTGACAGACACTGTTGTGGTTAGCCAGCAGCAGGTGCGAATGGCTGAGGAGAGTGAGGACTCAGGTGAGGGGCCAGGACCATTAGGGAGTGGATTGCTGCCTTCAGAGATTGTGGGGGCTGGCAGCAGCAATGAGGAGGTTCCTGAGGAGCCTGTGCCAAGTGCGTGTTTGCACAGGATTGCTCGCAGGAAAGAGCAGCTACAACAGCATGGGTGACTCAGGAGTAAGGCTGCAAGGTAATGGCCCCTCGTTCAAGAAGATAAAAGGCAGCTGTGCAGTGAATGTTCTTTGCAGGAAGCAAAGAAATTCAGCCTCATGGATATTACAGTTAGTATTTGAAGACTCTTCTGTTGTAAACTATTTCTTATCTGTTGTTTTTTGGCAGCCTTGCAAAAACTTGGCAAGGATCTTTCTTGTTGGAGCTAATTAGTTGGAAGCAGCCTTTTATCTGTGAAGAAACAGAATTCATAGATGAAACATTAAAAGATTGTGCTGCTGCCTTTGTCTTGTGTTTACTCTCTTGGAAACAGGTTTGGGTCAGAACAGACACAGAGCATAAGTGGGCAGTTTGAGAAAAAGAAGTGTTTGCAGTGTGATGGGCTTTACTATCTTGGAGGCATTTCCTGGAAGGAGTGAAGGAGCCTTTTGATGATCACAAAAACCTCGAGGCTCTAAAGACACCTCGAAAGCTATCACCTAAACAAGTCTGCTGGGTTAAATACTTCAAGAAGTTCAACATTAACATGAAATGCTTCCCAGGGGGAAACACATACTGGCAGACGACTGGTCAAGAAAATCCCAATTTGACAGTCGCCAAGAGGAGGTAGTGCAAACTATGATATCAGAAGCCCAACCTGCAGGACAAGTAATCACCTGAGGCCAAGCCAACTGCAGTACCAGACAACTAGAAGACAAACTGACAACAGAGTTGAAAGCAGCCCTTTTGACCGATCCCTGGTTTGTTGAACATCAAATCAATATGATAATGAATGATTGGCTTGGAAAGGGACAAAAATGTATGTACCCATGTCGCGTTGTCGCGGTTTGCTCGTTGTCCTTAGGTTCTCTGATCAGTCCGTAGAGCCCCCGCAGGGGTGAAATTTAGAGGGACCCTCGCGAGGGTGAGTACTTAAGTACTAGAATCAATAATTGACACAGACACCATAGTTTCTCAAGGTGAGAGAGCACGTTGTGCCCGGGGTAGATGAAGAAATCCCCCGATTGCAACGCACCACCCTCTTTTATTTTGCAGTTTTATCAGGGCGGGGGGAGCGAGACATATGTGAAGAGGAGCAAGGAAGTATAATTCTAATGGCGCCATGGCAGGATGCGACCACTGTTGTGTGCTAAGATAACGTGATTATCTATTAACAAGATATTTTGTGGTCAGCTAGTTCCTGTAACTATTTGCCTACATGTCGTGCCAAGCTGAGTTTATCATGCAATTCCTAACTTGAGAAGGTCAATCTTAGGGCCTTAGGTCAAGAGGACTCTCGAGGTTTACTACAAGTCCTCTTTTCTTTGTTTTTAAGGTGCCGCGATATCCGATTCAAAATATAAGCCTTTCTCCTTTGGAGTATCATAGTGCTTGGATAAGGACATACCCTCCGGGACATCCCGATCCGATTGCACAACCTCGTTCAAGGGCAGGTTATCAGTGTCATCATCGGAACATAAGTGCAAAAGCGGAGCCTTGCACTCCTCAGTTGGGATTGCCATATATACATGATTTTGCATTAAGAGATTAAGTTGCGCAGCAGCTTTAGCTTCGGCAATAGCATTTAAACTACGTTTGATCATTGAAATAAAGATAGGTAATAAACAGGGTAGCAAAGTTGGACCAATTAGTTATGACATGGGTGATGTTAATTTCCTGGGCCTGCCACGGCCATTGTTCCCCCATCGTAGTTCCCCCACACACAAAGCAATTTTTAACTTGCAATGATTTAGCAATAGTCTCTGCAAGGTGTACAAAGGTGTTGCGCACCTCATGTGGTACGGTCAGGTGAGTCAATTTTGCCAATTCCGAATAAACAGAATGAAATAAGGAGTGTCTGGTTGAGTCGATGGAAATTTTGCTTACTATTATTTTGATGGCTACTGAAGGGTTGGTTCCTGTCCCATCAATACCCAAGCCATAGTCATTGTCAGTACCTTTCCATGTTTGGAAGGAAAGCCAATTTTCCGGTACTGGAAACGTGAGATTGATGGGATTGCACTGATGTTGCATACAGTTGGGATCGGGAACTCTAAGACGGGTGATATAGAGTTTTTTAAGGTTATCCCTCTTGGGTATGGTGTCGGGTCGCACTGTGAGCCCTCTGGATTGAAAGTCCACACATTTCCATTCATTGCAGTAGGTGCCTTTGCCACAGGGGTCGTGTTGATTTGAAGTTCTGGCACAGATGTACTTTTCGTTGCTGGAATATGTCCGTCGCCAGACAAGTGAGCCACATTCGTTTGTGCCATAGTCCATGGCTTCGCAGGCATCAAAAGTGACCGATTGGGATACCTTCGGATTATAAAAGTCATGATTGACCAGTGTCTTTTTCGATGAGCCGGCTCCGACAGTGATGAGGATGTTGTAGCGATGAGTGGGGCCTGTGGGATCATAACAGGTTTGTTTGTTGTTATCTTCACAAATACTATACGTCGTGCTATTCCACACACAGGTGTGCGTGGATGGTTTGGTGCAAATAAAATGAGTGTGATATATTAATGTAGTTCTGATGGTCTGCCCTTGTTGAGTTTTTTGCAAGCAGGGGGTGCAATGTTTGGCATCTTGGGAGGTGAGTGCACTTCGTGTCCTCCGTTGGGGGGGGATAAACTTCTGTCGTAGGGATAATGTCAGCCGAGAAGAAGTGGCAAAGCCTCGTACCATTTTTGTAATTTCACATTGGTATAGACCAAAGTCTGAGAGGGTCAGATCAGTTACTGAAAGATGAGTTGCTCTAAAATGATAATTGATGGTATATTTGGGTGAGTCTTGTAGATATATGGTATTGTTGAAAAACCAGCGCCAGATGATTCCCTTTTTCTTGATTGGAGACCTCTGGTAACAGGAGAGGGCCTGAGAGCGAAGATGCAGTGCTCCCTCATTGTTGTAACGGTGCGTGTGAATCAAGGAGTTGAATTTAGGATGTGGAGAGGACTCGAGAAGCTGTCTACGAATTCGTTGTCCGCGGAGCGGTGACCAGGAACCAGGATAGCGGTCAGGGAGATGGGAGCCAGGTGTATCCCATAGGCAGCTGGTGGTATCACAGGGAGGTTGGCAGCAGGAGAAGTGGCGCACCAGGGTATGGGAAAAAGATTGAGGAGAAGATTGAGACAAAAGGAGCCAAGAAAGAAACATAGAGGGTAGTGGGGGGCGAGTTACAGAGAAAATGGAAAAGAGATAAACTGTATGATTGAAGGATTGACGGGAAGCAAGAAAGCCTAAGCAGGAATAGGGTCCCACCGTATTCGCAGTGACATAGACATGTAGGTAGACCCGACAGGGTTGGTAGCCATACAGAAGAGAAACGTGAGGTGAGGGACGCAAGGCATGGCCTTGATGTTGAAAGGCATAATTACAGGCGGAAAGAGATATGTCTTCAAAGGTAAAGGTAACGCGTGTGAACGGAGGGGCGAAGATAATAGCAGGATCAGCCCGAAACTGAGAAAAGACAGGAGATATCAGAATCAGAAGGGCTAGGAGAGGAACACTTGTCCTTAGCCTCCCCAGGATAAGGTCGAACACAGCGCGCAGGCACCCAAAGAACACGATCAGGAAGTTGAACAGCAGCGTATCCTTTGCCCCAAGTGATCAGTTGCACAGGTCCCTTCCACTTCGGATCTGGAAGTTGCCTGAAATAAACAAGAGGTCTGGAGGTAGGGACAGGAGGTGTGGTAAAGTGACGAGAAGCAGCCGTAGAAGAAGGAGAGCCAGTAAGATTCAGAAAGTTCAAGGTATATAAACATACATTTAACACATTCTGTAACGCTGGGAGGTTCGGGGGGCGTACGCCTTTTTCCCCCATGTATCGATCAAGGGCCGTTTTGAGTGTTAAATTTGCTCTTTCCACAATAGCTTGGCCTTGGCTATTGAATGGAATTCCAAATTTGTGTACAATGGACCAATGATGACAGAACTCCGAGAAGGAGGAGCTTGTGTATGCAGGACCATTGTCTGTTTTTAAAATTTTTGGACATCCCAGTGTTACAAAGGTCCGAATGCAATGATTGATAGTGTTTTTAGTAGTCTCCCCCCTTTGCAGTGTGGCCATGATGAACCCAGAGTAAGTGTCTACAGACACGTGAATATACTTCCAGGGCGCAAAGGATGGATACTGAGTAACGTCCATTTGCCATGTGTCACAGGCCTCGGTGCCTCTAGGATTTACTCCTTCTGGAACACTTCGTGCCTGCAGACTACATGTAGGACATTGTTGAACAATTGCCGCGGCTTCTTGATGAGTAATTCCAAATTGTCTCACCAGAGCCTTTCTATTTTGATGAAAATAATCATGACTTTCTCCTGCTGTTAAGGTGTTATTCTGCAGGATTGGTAACAAATGCAACTTGCAGGCCTCATCTGCCATGTGATTGCCTTCTGAAAGAAATCCGGGCAGATGCTGATGGCTTCTGATGTGGGCCACAAACAGAGATTCCTTCCTTTCCTTCAATAGGTCTTGTAACTGTAAAAAAAGCGTCATTAAAGGAGAAGGGGTTGCAGGAGAAATGTAGGCATCAAATATATTCAAGGCCAATTGTGCCACATACAGACTATCAGATATTACATTAATTGGCTGGTTGGGAAAAAGTGTGAGTGCCATATTGAAGGCAGACAGTTCAGCCTGTTGAGCAGAAGGTTGTGGTGTGGTAAGTTTTTTATGCCATTGATTGTCAGTTTGCCACACACAAGCCCCGATGGTTTTAGAACCATCAGTGAATACAGTAAGACAATCTTTCACTGGTTGTTGTACTAAAGGAGTCTCTAGAGTGAGCGGAATTGTTTTCAGCACTTGTATGCGTGGGTCTGGTGGTAGATGGCAGGAGACATTCCCTTGCCACCCTTCCAATGCATCTTGTAACGCATCAGAATTTTGGAAGAGTGGTTCCCATTGTGTTAGTCTGCAGGGAGTGTAAAGCGTGCAGATGTCCACACCCATCAAGGCTCTAGCTCTTTTCCTCCCCCGTTCTATAAGAAGAGCCATTTGTGCAGCTCTTGTGGTGATTGATGCTTTTGGGGTATGAGGAAGGTGAATCCACTCTAAAATGTGTAGTCTCTTTGAAGTCGAGATTTGAATGATGATTGCTGTAAGGAGTGTGGGTGTGGGAAGAAGCGCCAATGAGAGTGCATGATTGTGTAATGAGCGGTCCACCCAATGGGTATGCAAGGCGCTGTTGATTTCTTTAAGAGCATTAAGCTGTTGCTCATTCAGCCAAATGAGATCCGCTGGACGCTTAAGGCCGACCAATGCTTGAAATAATGGCGAGAGAGTATGAGTTGAAATGGAAAGATATGGGTGTGCCCAATTGAGCGTGCCCAGGCATTGCTGTAACTGAACCAAGGTTGCAGGTTGAGGGAGTGTGAGAACAGGAAGGTGAGGTGAAGCTGTGGAGGCTAAAACCTTGTGTCCTAAATATTGTAACGGATAATGAGACTGCACCTTTTCTGGTGCTACATGCAGTCCTGCAAGAGCAAGGAGAGAGAGAAGACATGGAAAAGTTTTACATACTGTACCTTTAGGACCATCAGCTGCAATCAGGATGTCATCCATGTAATGATACACTAAAAATTCAGGAAATTTGTCCCGATAGGGTTGTAAAGCTTTATTTACAAAATATTGACACATCGTAGGAGAATTGAGCATTCCTTGGGGAAGAACTTTCCATTGATATCTAGCTGTAGGTTTAGAATTATTAAACTCAGGAACGGTGAAGGCAAATAGTATCCTGTCCTCTGGTATCAGCGGGATGGAGAAAAAACAATCTTTGAGGTCAATGATTATGAGATCAAATGTTACAGGAATTAAATTTGGATTAGGAAGGCCGCATTGCAATGGGCCCATAGATTGCAATATAGCGTTCAGAACACGGAGATCCTGTAGGAGGCGCCATTTGCCACTTTTCTTTTTAATTACAAACACTGGTGTGTTATATGGGCTGGTAGATGGTTCAATATGACCTTCTGCCAATTGCTGTTGAATGAGAGTGTGAAGTGCGTTTAATTTTTCTTTTGTAAGAGGCCATTGATCAATCCAAACAGGAATATTTGATTTAAGAGTGAGAGAAAGAGGAGAAATAGCCATAATTCAAGGTATGTAGAGAGAAGTGTGGAGTTGAGATAGCAGGTCACGGCCCCACAAATTGCAATGTAATGGAAGGACAAAGGGTTTAAGATAAGCAGTCACAGAGGAATGAGGCGTAGAGGCAGTAAGCCAAAGTGAGCTAACCTTTGCTGCCTGCGCTCCACCGACGCCTTGTACTGAAGTTGTTTCAGCAAGGGGCCAAGAGGATGGCCACTCAGAGGATCGAATGACAGAGACGTCAGCTCCGGTGTCAATCAGGCCAGCAAAAGATTGGCCATTCAGCAATATGGTTAACATAGGTTTGGAGGCTTGAACAGATTGCTGTAGAGCAAACAAAGAAGGAGGTTCAGGAGAGGGAAAAAGAATGAGAGTAGCCACAATCGTTCCCGCTTTCAGGGAAAAGCACCGGTCGCCAATGGCAGCGAGAGAGAGATTTTTCAGAGAAGAGGAGTCGTACAAAAAGGGTGCAGCGACTACGCCTTCAATGATAAGGGAGGAGTTAGGTATGAGCAAAACAGGCAAGGAAGGCGGAAGTGGCTTCAGAACAGTGATAGAAAGAGGGAGAGTGAAGACCGAACCAGGATCATCATAAACGATGTCCTCTGTCAGCTGTACAGGGAAAGAAGTAGGTTGTAAAAAGGAAAGAGAAGAGGAAAGAGAAGTTTCAGCCTTTGTAGCGGGGTTAGCTGAAGACCCCATGCCTAGTTTTCCGATTGCTGAGCAGGAGGAGGGTTAGAACGACATTGGGAAGCCCAATGAAAACCTTTTCTGCAACGAGGGCAAACAGTTTTTGGCTTGGCAGCATAGGGTGCAGTACCCCGAGACTGGCCACGAGGCGTTCCAGAGCGGTTTGCAAACGGTTAACGAATGAAGAGTAAGACTCGTCAACCTCCTGCACTACCTTCAAAAAGGTGTGTGTGGATTTAGAGTCTAAGTCATCCACACGTTTCAGGGCATTCATCGCACAAAGATGAATGATTGCAAAGGCACGGCGAGGGCAAGTTTGTTGCTGAATCAGGGTGGAGTATAATCCAGTTCCCTTTAAGTGATCAGCAATGACCAGATTAGGGAGGCCTCGTCTTATTTCAGCATCTACTAATTTTTCATATTCAGACTGCCAAACAACATACTGGGCAGGAGTCATAAGCATAGAAAACAACATCTTCCAATCATATAACAGCATTACAGTGTTAGCAGACACGAGAGAATCAAGCATGCCACGAGTGTAAGTGGATTGCAGTCCATACATATTTACAGCCTCTTTTAAATTTTTCAGCACTCTTAACTCTATGTTGGTATGAACAGGAGCGCCAGGGGCTCCCGGAACAAGAGTCATAGGGTAAACAGAAGGTATATCACAAGATGCTAAGGTGAAGGAAGGAGAAGCCAGGATAGCAGTAATATTTCCCCCCGATGGATGTGGGGACGGAGAATCAGTAGGAATAGGAGAGACAAAGGAGAGGAGGGCTGCAGACGATTGTGCGGAGTGTCAGAGTAAAAAGGAGGGGCAGAGGCAAGCTGAGGAATATCATCCGAAGAGGCAACAGATTGGTAAGGTGGGGGAGAAGAATCAAAGTGAACAGCAGGAGGCTTAACAGTTTTAGAGGCAAGAGATAAAGACTCGGGGAGAGTGGTGGAGGGGTAGATTTTCTAGACAAGGTATATACAGTGGTGCCGTTAATTTTCTGCAAACAATTAGCCTTCTTCACTAAGTGGTAAAGTTCATCCCTATGAACTGACGAAACTTTGGAGAGTGAGGAGCCCATTACTTACGATTGTACAGAGCCTTTGCCAGGTGCGTAGCAACGGGAGTGAAGGCAGCGCACCTCTAGACAGAAGTCACGCCGTGGAGCTGAAGAAGGGAGAGATCCTGGACGAGCCCCCAGTTGTCGCGTTGTCGCGGTTTGCTCGTTGTCCTTAGGTTCTCTGATCAGCTTGTAGAGCCCCCGCAGGGGTGAAATTTAGAGGGACCCTCGCGAGGGTGAGTACTTAAGTACTAGAATCAATAATTGACACAGACACCATAGTTTCTCAAGGTGAGAGAGCATGTTGTGCCCGGGGTAGATGAAGAAATCCCCCGATTGCAACGCACCACCCTCTTTTATTTTGCAGTTTTATCAGGGCGGGGGGAGCGAGACATATGTGAAGAGGAGCAAGGAAGTATAATTCTAATGGCGCCATGGCAGGATGCGACCACTGTTGTGTGCTAAGATAACGTGATTATCTATTAACAAGATATTTTGTGGTCAGCTAGTTCCTGTAACTATTTGCCTACGTGTTGTGCCAAGCTGAGTTTATCATGCAATTCCTAACTTGAGAAGGTCAATCTTAGGGCCTTAGGTCAAGAGGACTCTCGAGGTTTACTACATACCCAATACTCTTAAGACTAATGGTACTGAAATGTAGCCATGATTCATGGTTGGGGGGACAGTTTGGGTTCTTAAAAACCCTGTATTTAGTCAGGAGACAGTTCTGGTGGCCAAAAATGAAACCCTATGTCGAAGATTATGTGAAAAGCTGCTCAATTTGTGCCACGATGAAACATAGAACTGGAAAAACCCTTGGCCTCCTTCAACAAGTAGTTGAACCAACGAAGCCGTGGAAAGAAATTGTGATGGGCTTTATCGTAGAGTTACCTGATAGTTTAGGAAATACCATAATTTGGACTGTTATTGACTTATTCTCTAAGCAAGCCCATTTTACAGCCTGTAATGGATTACCTTCGGCTAAAAAATTTGCGAAACTGTTCATGAAACATATCTATAGGCTCCAGGGAATACCTCATAGAGTAATCTCAGACCAAAGTGTACAGTTTACTGCTATGTTCTGGAGGGAGCTTTTGAAGTCCATTGGGTCGTCCCAAGGGCTTTCCTCAGTGTTCCATCCTGCGTGCAACAGGGCAGCAGAGAGAGTGAACGCCATGGTGGAACAATACATTAGATGCTATGTAAATTATCAACAGGAGAACTGGGCAGAGCTGTTGCCATTTGCAGAAGTTGCTTACAATAATACAGTACACAGCAACACAGGCTTGACTCCATTCTAAGTCAACATCAGCATGGAATTTGTCCCTATGCCGTAATTACCTAGGAAACCCCCAACATCCATGTCTTTAATGGAGTGGATGGACTCATTAAAGAAAGCTTGGAAGGATACAAAAAAAGTTTTGACTAAGCTGCTGAGGAATATAAAAAACAAGCAGACAAACAGATCCCTCCAATCACCATTTAAAGTAGGGGACAAAGTGTTTTTGTCAACTAAATATCTCAAATTGAAACTTCCCAGTAGGAAGTTGGGCCCTAAATTCTTAGGTCCATTCCCTATATCAAAAATAATCATTCCAGTGACAGTCCAATTAAGTCTCCCTAGGTTGTTGGGAAAAATACACCCAGTGTTCCATAGTAGTTTATTGAAACCTGCTGTAGGGTCAAATCTAAGGCCAATACCAGCAGCTCCCCACAAATCTTTAACCGTACAGGGTGAGAGACATTATGAAATAAAGAAAATCCTTGATTTTAGATTACGCCAAGGGAGATTACAATATTTGGTATTATGGAAAGATTACCCTTTGTCAAATGCTACTTGGGTAAAAAGTTGGGATATACATGCAGATAGTTAACCAATTCCATGAAAAATTCCCTGACAAACCAAAGGGTCCCCTTGGAAGGGGGAGAGGGGGTTAAGGGCATTGCATTAACCCCTAGTTGTGTTTTGTTTATTATCTCTTTTAGGAGGTGAATTTCTCAAGGAGGGATGCCTGTCAGCTTTGGAAGCCATATTCCATGCTGCCACATAGCCTGAAAAAGTGGGAGGGGATGATTTCAATTACGTAGCTCTAAGTAGACAAAATAAAATTCTTCTGTTAGTTCAAGGTCATTTAGTATGGCGCAGGATAAAATAAGGATCTTACTTTTGGACAGATCGTGATTGGGCCATGTGATGTGATGACAACCAAGGGGGGATGGATTTGTAGTTTGGGAAATTGTGGGAAGCCCAAGAACTTTTAGATTCGGGATTCCACAGATGTGCCAGGTGCTATTCTAATAAAGGTGCTTTTGAGATATGTTTGTCTCTGAGTTACTGATGGGAATGGAGGTTTACTGGAATGCTGACAAATTCTGAATTTGGGCATCCCAACTGAAGTCACAAGATTTGGACAACTGCCTACTGTTTCCCAACTGTCCTCCTTTGCCTGAGAATCCCAGCCAGCATGGCCAAAGCCTCATGGATTTGAATCCAGAATAACTGTTGGGCATCAATTTTTTTCACAGTCACACCACGGTTACTGTATAGGGATTTTCTGGAGAGAGAACAGTAAGAGTAGTCAAATACATATAGACAGACACCCACACCATATATTACATACATTTGTAACCAGAATGAACATCTGGATGAGATAAAAGAGCCTCTAGAAAATTTGGAGAACATTACTAATCATATTACATCTGGGTAGATGATGAAAAGAAAGATCAGCTGAATGGAGGACAAGGTTTCCCTGACTTCTGCTGTTGCCCCATTTAGGGCCAGGCTGCAGTACAAAAGAAAAATGGGTTTGCATTTTTCCTCCCACATGGCCCGCCCACCCACTGACCCCCACCCTTCGGCCGAGCACAAACCTTGAGACTGAGTAGAGAGTCGTGAGCGGCAACTGGAAGATAAGACCAATGGCGGGGGAGGGAAATCCACCTAGGGTGACTTGCTAATGTTGGTGGGAAAGTTGGTCCCATATTCCAGAACTGTAGTAGTCACAGGACTGGCCGTTTGGCCATCCCGGAGCAGTTCCTCCATCGGGATGATACAGCTCTGAAATATGGGACCGGCCTGTGGTGGCTGGAATGAGGTAATGGTGCTGTTGTGAGGGGGGGTGCAGGCTGAAGCGGTGGTGGCTGGAAGAAGCAGTACTCACATTTGCATCCCCCTTTGCCGCGGTATATTTACGGTAGCTGGTGGCACTAAGGCAGCCCCTCGTGTCCTGCCACGTCTGTAGTGCAGCAGAGAGAAGCAGCCAGAGTCAATCCTAGCTCTGCAAATGCTAAATCATCCTCCTGCAACTGTTATCTCTGTAGCTGAAGCGGTTTGAGAAACCAGCCAGGCTTTCAAGCGACGAGAGTGACTCCGGCTGATTCTCTCGTCTCTCTCAAGAAGTGCCCGATAGCTTGGCTAGAGGGGGAACCTCTCTCATCTCCCGCTCTGCGAGGCAGTTGGTGGGGAAGCGGCACTTGGGAGGAGCAGATCAGCCACTGCTGGGCTCGGGTTTCTCTCCCGCTGGGGGTGCAGCCATCGGGTAGGGAGGAAATGGCACCCAGCTCCCCTCTCGGGGCAGGAGAGGTGAGGAACAGCAGAAGCAGTGGATGGAGGGCTGATGGAGGAAAGCAACTCTCCTCTTGGGGGGGTGAAGGTGTCAGCCTCCCCCCCTTTCCTTGCCTGCCTCCAGGTGAGGCTGGAAGAACCCTGGCATTCCCATCCTGGAGCCTCCACTTTCTCCCCCTTCCCCCCAATCAATCACTGAGGGCAGCAGTCCTGCAGGAAGCTGCCTGCTGAGAAGCCCCTGGAGGGGCGGCCGAGGGGCGCTGCCCCCCAAAGAAAGCAAAGCCCCCTTTCTGCCTCTGTTTCTCCCAGTGGTAGTTGCCCCAAGGCCCCTCAGCTCAGACCCCCCCTTGCTCTTCTGTCTCTTTGGAAGATGCAGGTGGGGGGAGGGATGGAAGCAGCCTGGACCTCCTTCCCTCCCCAACTCCAGGCAACCACAGTTATAATTAAGTGTGTGTATGTGTGTGTATGCACGCACACACACTCATATATACATACACATATAATTTTTAATATTAAATGTATATCTAATACAAACTTTTTTAAAAAAAATATTAAATATATTACCATTTTAAAAAAATTCATATTAGTGGTCCTCAGGATTTGAAAGTATGAGTTTGGTGGTCCCTGAGGTTCAAAAGGTTGGTGACCCCTGTTCTAGAGTGTGTAAGCAACCTTTTCAAGTTAAATTTTAAGCATATTGGTGGAGGAATGAGAGTTAGAAAGACTGAGGAGTTTTGCAAAAGGAACAGGAATAATAAGGCTGCAGGCAATAGCTGAACTGCATACCATTTTGAAATCCATGAGGTGTGAGGGGTAGTTGATGCATCTGGGAATTGCTGGTGTGGGAAACTCAGAGGAGAAAATGCCAGCTCCCTCGCTCCCAGCAGTTTCCTGAAGTTACATGACAAATGGCTGCTGTGTAACAAATCAATGGAAGTTCTGAATGAAACCTGAACATATGGAAACTCTGGGTCTAGCCTGCCAGGAATTGAGTTAAACCTAACTTTCTTGAAGCCGTTTAGATTTCTTTGGGTATGTTAAAAACGAACACATTTTCTTTCTTTTAAAAAAAAAATTCTATAGGTTACTCTTTATTAGTACAATGCATGATAAGGAGAATCATCAAATCATTGAATTAGAAGGCACGACTACATCATCCTCAATATATAATCATTCAGCCTCCATTTGAAAACCCAGTGAAGGAGAGGAAACTATTCCATTCACACTGAAGGAAAGCTCTTACTGTCAAGAATTTTTTGTAATGTAATGAAAGCCTAATCTCTATCTACATCCTTGAAGTTTCATCCCAATAGTAACTCACTATCTGGAGCAACTGAGGACAAGTCCAAATACTCTACAACATGACAGCCCTTTAGGTGTTGGAAGACAGCTACCCTGTCCCTTCTCAAACTTCTCTTCTGCAAGCTAAACATACCTAGTTTTTAAATAGTTCCTCATAGGACTTACTTTGCTCCAGTTCATTATTTTCCTATTTTAAACTGGAAGAAAAAACTCAATTGGCAAAATGTGCTGAAAAGCAAGCTGTGAATCTTCCACAATCTATCCTAACCCTAACCTGGGTACTAAATAACTCTACATCCATTTATTAATTTTGCTTGGGCAGGTCCTTCTAAAAGGCATTTTAGAAGACATTTCACTGAAAAGAAGCATACAACAACAACAAAGCCCCTCTTATAAAATGAATTAAATATAAATAAATGAAAGATGCGGGAGTGAAGTATGTTGCGAGTAAAAATCCCTCAAAGCTGAATTCTGCAAGTGTTCAAGTCATTTACCACTATTATTCATTTGCATATTTAGCGACTGACTTTACTTACCATCTCTTCCATGAAAAATACATATAAATTCAGTAAGCATTTCTGCATCACAAAAATTTAGCCATTGGGGCTGCAAGGGAGGAATGTGTCCATATATACTAAATGGGGACCTCAAAAGACAGAAAGGACAGGTGATTTTCAGTGCAACCCTTCCAAGGAGCAGCAGTGCTTTAATGGCTTTCTGGACCTGCTTGCATGTACTGGAGTTCTGAATGCTCCAATATATGTTGCAATTGTGGCCCCAGCTGTCTTGAGAAAACAATGACATGTGCCCTGAGAGTTGGGAAGAGTTGAGTCACAACCTTGAGAAAGGAGGGGAATAGTTCTCTTTTTGGTTTTAGAAAGTTTAACAAAATGCCTTTCAGTGTTGACTGGGAAAGCTCAAATACTCCTTTCTTTGTAGGGGAGTCTCAAGATAACAACATCCAAACATTCCTGCTCAGAATCTCAACAGGGAGACACTTGGGGATGGACAATAGGAAATAAATAGCCCTTCACTGACCTGGAAGCCTACTAGCTTTATTCAGGTGTTCTTTGCTCAAGGGGCAAGTATGGAGGAAGACTCTGCTGAGAACTCTGCTACAGTATTATGGATGTCACAGGCCTTCTGCCTCTGCTGTCCTCCCATTCAGGGCTATCATATGCAGAAAGTGGCCTTTGGGCAGAGGTGGGATTCAGCAGGTTCTGACCAGTTCTGGAGAACCGGTAGTGGAAATTTTGAGTAGTTCGGAGAACCAGCAAATACCACCTCTGACTGGCCCTGCCCCCATCTATTCTCTGCCTCCCAAGTCCTGATTGGCTGGGTCTTCTTTTGTTGCCCTGCACAGGAGAACGGAGCTTGAAAGCACATTAGTGGGGTGGGGAGGGAATAAGATTTGCAGTAACCTTCCCCAGTCCTGGGGAAGATGGAGATTTTGGAGTTTCCTTCCCCTGCCACGCACACCAAGCCATGCCCATAGAACCAATAGTAAAAGTTTTTGAATCCCATCACTGCCTTTCGGCATACTATTTTACATGCATAGAATATATCAGCCAATACCACTAAAACAGGACTGTGACTTGTATATTGCAATCAATTAAGCTTGTAAGGCACAAACAACCAGACCCACATATGTACCCACATAATTAGCTATGTTTTATGCCTGTTCCACAGGAATCTCCCCAGACTGGCAGCTTTCACCTGGGAAAAATTAGGTAAGACTCAAAGGATGTGTGTGTATATGTGTCAGATCTTGCTCTCTTGTGTTTACATAATGAGTCCATACTACTCTGCTTGAGGCCTTCTTCTGCTTGCGTTGGTTGCTCTCTAACAAGGTTGCTATCTCCAGAATCTTAGAAGTTAAAGTTTAGAGGATCATCTTAAATCAGATTTGAGGTCTTCTAGCTCATTTTGTGCAACTCACACAGGCAACCGATGTGGAATGGTGAAATGTTGCTCTGTTCCAGAATCAAGTTATTTCATTTACTTTTAATGTGAATTTATTATCTTCAGTTTTGGCTCTCAGGAGTCTATTGTATCAATGTAGGAAAATACTTCAGTGTTGCTGCCTCTAGCTGATGAATCTCCCGTGGCATTCATGATGATTTGTGTTTTGAGTGTTCCGATCTAATTCCTGTTAAGAACATCAGAATAGGGACCCTGGCAACAAGGTGTGATAACAGCATAATCGTGGAAATTACTTCTTTAAATGTGGAGAGAGATTATTCTGGACATGAGCACTCCAGCATCTTTGCACTAAAATCCTTAAAACAGAGACATAGGAAGGATTTGGGGCAGTTATCACCCCAAACGTCTAGACCACCCCATAGCTTACCCTTGATGCAGGCATTTGAATAGCACCACTTGTTTTCAGGTTGTTGAATTATTAACATCACTTTCTTCTTTGTTCTTATAGGAATGAAAGATATATGCACATACAATATGCTAGTGAAAAAAGCATGGAAAAGGAGGAAAAAGGATCATGTTGTATTCCTACTTTGGCTTAGGTAGCTTAAGATTTGGGGTAGATCTTTAGCATTGTAGAATGTTCTGCCAGTATCTCCTATTTGGCAGAACAACTTTGCCAGCAGAAGTGATGATTAAAAGATTGAAGAAGGCTGTCAGAGAATAATGGACTTTGTTCAATGTCTAATCTTCCTCTCTTCCTTTTGGCACCTGTGCAGGCATAGAAAGGCAGCTTTTTGCTTAAAGAAGTTGGCCTGCAAAGGCTGAGGCTCATGCTTCTCTTCTGATCCTGAGGAGTGCGCTACTTTGGGATTCTTTAGCAGCTCAGCTCTGCTCTGCTTTTCCAACTAGGAATGTGTACTATCTGTCTGATACAGGTAGGTAGAAACAATGGGAGTTGCAGTTCATTGTGTCTGCAGGGCTGCAGTTTGCAAAAGGCTGACTAGCGATGCAAAGGGGACCAGAGATCTGGGAACCGAAAGGGCCCAGGAGCTCCTCCTTCTCAAAGTTTTATTCTGGACCCTGTTGTGGCAAGTAACATGCAGCTCCATGAATCATGGGAAAGGAGAAGCAACAGAGATTCTTTTCTGTGTCTCTCATCCAAGATCTGTCATTGTGAAAACATTGTTAGGCCCTCCGGACTACCAGTGGCCTACCTTAAGGACGGATCCTGGGATCCCGAGAGGTGGCATGGCCATAAGAAACGCTCTGGGGGTGGTACCCGATTGTATTTATTTATTTAATTTATTTATTTAAATTTATATACCGCCCCCTCTCCCAAAGGGACTCGGGGCGGTGAACAGCCAGAATAAAATGCATATATAAAACACGTATACAATATTTAAAAATTAAAAGAATTAAATATATTGGCTCTTACAAAGATTAAAATAAGGGGATTAAGAAAGATTAAAAGCAGATTAAAAATTTAAAAAACGCTAGGCCAGACCGGCTTGCTGAAATAAATACGTTTTCAGCGCACGGTGGAAGGTCATGAGATCAGGGATGGTCCTCATCTCCGGGGGTAATTCGTTCCAGAGAGGGAGTGCCCCCAATGAGAAGGCCCGCATCCTCGGGGTTGCCAGCCATCCAGCCAGCGGCACCCCGAGGAGGCCGACTCTATGGGAGTGTATCGGTCGGTGGGAGGCCGATAATAGCAGGAGGCGGTCTCACAGATATCCTGGTCCCGAGCCATGAAGCGCTTTAACGATGATAACTAAGACCTTGAAGCGCACCTGGAGGGCCACCAGGAGCCAATGCAGCTCGCGCAGAAGTGGCGTAACATGGGAGCTCCAAGGAGCCCCCAACACCACCCGCGTGGCCGCATTCTGCACCAGCTGGAGCCTCCGGATGCTCTTCAAAGGCAGCCCCATGTAGAGAGCATTGGCATAGTCTAGGCGGGAGGTCACCAGGGTGGAGGTGACCGTGCGAAGCACATCCCGATCCAGAAAGGGCCGCAACTGGTAGATCCTACGGACCTGGCCAAAAGCCCCCGTCGACGGCCGCCACATGGTCTTCCAATGACAGCCGCACATCCAGGAGGACACCCAGATTGCGAGCCCTCTCTGTGGGGGCAAGCGTTCTCCCCCCACAGCCAGCGATGGAACCAGCTGGCTGTACTGAGGTGCCGGGAAGCACAACCACTCAGTCTTAAATGGGTTGAGCTGAAGCCTGTTCAACACCGCACGGCCTCCAGGCACCGGGTCATCACTTCAACGGCTTCATCGGAGTGGCCCGGGGTAGAGATGTACAGTTGAGTGTCATCAGCGTACTGATGGAACTCTACCCCAAAGCCACAGATGATCTCACCCAGCGGCTTCATATAAATGTTGAACAGAAGGAGCGAGAGCACCGACCCCTGAGGCACCCCACAAACCAGGGGCCTCGGGGCCGACCTCTGCCCCCCTGCCAACACGAATTGCGAACGGTCAGAGAGGAAGGAGGAGAACCACCGCATAACAGTGCCTCCCACTCCCAACCCCACCAGGCGCCGCAATAAGATACTGTGGTCGACAGTATCGAAAGCCGCCGAGAGATCTAATAGGACCAGGACAGAGGAATAACCTCTGTCACGGGCCCTCCAGAGATCATCCACCAATGCGACCAATGCCGTCTCCGTGCTGTGTCCGGGCCTGAAGCCCGATTGGTGTGGATCCAAATAGACAGCTTCATCCAGGTGCTGGGGAAGCTGTCGTGCCACCACACTCTCAACAATCTTCGCCACAAAACAAAGGTTGGAGACGGGACGATAATTAGATAACAAAGTTGGGTCCAGGGACGGTTTCTTGAGGAGGAGTCTCACCACCGCCTCTTTCAAGGTGGCGGGCAGATATCCCTCACTCAAGGAAGCATTAATAATACCCTGAAACCAACCTTGTGTCACCTCCCAGGTGGCCAACACCAGCCAGGAGGGACATTTTGCCTACCTATCAAAAACTAAATCTGTATTTGTTTCTATTTAAATTTTTATCAGGGTTAGGGAGGGTAACCAGGTGGGGGTTGGGGGACAACCCGCCTGAGACAGGGGCCAGACCGGGAGTCGAGCGCGATCGGGAGATTCTGGGGTTGGGGGGGGGGTTGGATCGAGGATGGTAGGCTCTTTTCAGGAGGGAGAGATACAGTCCATCTGCACGGTAAGTGGGAGAGGCAGATTTGGAGGTTATAGGGGGCCATATCATATATCGGGAGCGCGCCCCTGCTGCTTGCATGGTGGCGCGCTCTGATCCCTTAGTTATTTCCTGTTCCCTGGGTGGTCCGAGTTATCGGGCCCTGGGTCTTTGGCTGATGTTGTGTAATGCCAGGTCCGTAATTAATAAGGCCCCCCTCATCTATGATTTGATTTGGGAGGGGGGAGCGGACCTGGCAGGTATTACCGAAACCTGGTTGGGCCAAGAGGGGGGTGTTCCCCTGGTTGAGATATGCCCACCCGGGTTTCGGGTTTTTCATCGGCCGAGGGTTCAGGGGAGGGGGGGGGTTGCGGTGGTTATTAAGGAAGACCTGTGTCCTAGGAATCCACTGTTCCTCAGACGATCGGATGTGAATCCCTTTTTGTGAAATGTGGTTCTGGGGTTTAGATGGGCCTATTGATCACATACCTGGCTCCCTGCTATGTGACATCAGCCCTGCCTGAGCTCCTTGAGGTTATAGCTGGCTTGGCGGTTGAGACCCCCAGGCTTATGATCATGGGGGATTTCAACCTACCCTCTGCCAGCGGGACCTCGGGGATTGCTCAGGAGTTCTTGGCTTCCATGACAGCCTTGGGCCTGACCCAATTAATTCGGGACCCCACACACACTGGGGGTCACATCTTGGATCTGGTTTTTGTCTCTGGTCAGTGGCAGGATGATCTAGGTATAGGGGATGTTTCTATAGAGCCCCTGTCATGGTCGGATCATTCGCTCCTTAGGTTGGACTTCCATTCCGCACCCCCTCGTCGCAGGGAGGCGGGACTGACAAAATGGTTCTGCCCCAGGTGCCTGATGGACCCAGATAGGTTCCTGATGGAGCTTGGGCTGTTTCCCGAGACTTGCACATGCGACTCGGTTGGGGACTTGGTGGTTGGGACTTGGTGGCCACCTGGGATAGGGAAGCTGCTGAGGCCCTTGACCGGGTCATGCCCTTGCAGCCTCTGACCAATCCCAATTGGCTCCTTGGTTTTCCGAGGAGCTGAGGGAGATGAAGCACTGGAAAAGATGCCTAGAGAGTGGTTGGAGGGCCAGCCGCTCTGGATCTGACTGAACACTATTGCAGTCCCATATTAGGACGTATTTAGTGGTGATAAGGGCGGTAAAGCGATCTTACTTTTCCGCCCTTATTGCGTCCACAGAAAATTGCCTGGCCGCCCTTTTTAGGGTGACCCGCTCCCTTCTGGATGTGGGAGCTCGGGAAGATCCCTTGCAAGGACAGGCCGAGGATTTTTCTAGATATCTGTAGGACAAAATCACTCAGATCCGGGACGGGCTGGACTCTGACTGGGCATCTCTGGACAGGAGGGTGGGGATGAATTTCGGTGAGGTCATTTGGGGAGAGTTTGATCCTGTGACCCTGGAAGACATGGACAGGATACTGGGTGGGCTTAATGCCACCACATGTTTACTGGACCCGTGTCCCTCCTGGCTGGTTTTGGCCACTCAGGAGGTGACACCAGGTTGGCTTCAGGGGATTATTAACACTTCCTTGAGAGAGGGGCTTTTACCCACCACTTTGAAAGAGGCGGTGGTGAGGCCCCTTCTCAAGAAACCATCCCTATATCCAACACTATTGTCGAACTATCGTCCGGTCTCCAACCTTCGCTTTGTGGTGAAAATTGTTGAGAGTGTGGTGGCACGACAGCTCCCTCAGCACCTGGATGAAGCGTTATATCTAGATCCCCTCCAATCAGGTTTCAGGCCCAGGCACAGCACGGAGACAGTGTTGGTTGTGTTGGTGGATGATCTCTGGAAGGCTCGGGAAAGGGGTTGTTCCTCTGTCCTGGTCCCGTTAGATCTCTCAGTGGCTTTTGATACTGTCAACCACAGTATCTTATTGCAACGGTTGGGGGGGGCTGGGAGTGGGAGGCACTATGTTACGGTGGTTCTCCTCCTTCCTCTCTGACCGCTCACAATTTGTGTTGGCAGGGGGGCAGAGATTGGCCCCGAGGCACTTGTTTTGTGGGGTGCCTCAGGGGTCTGTGCTCTCGCCCCTGCTGTTCAACATTTATGTGAAGCCGCTGGGTGAGATCATCCGTGGTTTTGGGGTAGAGTTCCATCAGTATGCTGATGACACTCAGTTATACATTTCTACCCCAGGCCACCCCAACGAAGCCATTGAAGTGATGACCCGGTGCCTGGAAGCCGTATGGAGTTGGATGGATCTTAACAGGCTTCGTCTCAACCTGACCAAAACCGAGTGGCTGTGGTTTCTTGCGCCCAGATACAGCCAGCTCACTCCATCGCTGGCCGTGGGGGGAGAAATCTTGATCCCCACGGAGGGGGCATGCAATCTGGGTGTCCTCCTGGATGTATGGCTGTCGTTAGAAGATCATATAGCGGCTGTCGCCAGGGGGGCTTTTTGTCAGGTCTGTCAGATCTACCAGTTGCGGCCCTTTCTGGATCAGGGCGCGCTTCGCACGGTCACTTCTGCCCTCGTCATCTCCTGCCTAGACTATTGCAATGCTCTCTACATGGGGCTCCCCTTGAAGAGCATCCGGAGGCTTCAGCTGGTGCAGAATGCGGCCGTGCGGGTGATTCTGGAGGCTCCTCGGAGCTCCCGTGTTACACCGCTCCTGCATGAGCTGCATTGGCTTCTGGTGGCCTTCTGGGTGCGATTCAAGGTGTGGGTGGTTACCTTTAAAGCGCTCCATGGCTTGGGACCCGGGTACTTACGGGACCGCCTGCTGCCACCATCAGCCTCCCGCCGGCCAGTGCGCTCCCACAGGGTGGGCCTTCTTGGGGTGCCGTCGGCTGGATGATGCCGGCTGGCGGCCCCGAGGGTGCAGGCCTTCTCTGCGGGGGCACCCTCCCTCTGGAATGAATTACCCCTGGAGATGCGGGCCATTACTGACCTGCGAACCTTCCGGCGAGCACTAAAGACCCACCTTTTCCAGCAGGCCGGTCTGGCATGTTCTTAGAAGGGGTTTTAAAATTTGTAACTTTTTAAATTTTTTATTAGATTTTATTGGTTTTTGTATTTTAATTCAGCCACCATTTAATAACTTGTCAATCTATTTTAACTTTTAGTGAGTGTATTTTTACCAATGGCTGTTCACCACCCCGAGTCCCTATTTGGGATTACCAAAGGTGAATGGCACACTTTTAAATGATCTAATTGGTTCCAAAAGGCATACCTGGCAAATTGTGGATTTTCAATCTATGTTTGTTGAAGCTTGCCTTTTCTTGAAATATATGCATGGGACATGAAAAGATTGGATTCTGTGGTTCCTTATCCTATTTATTTATTATTTATTAAATGTATTTGCCACCCATCTAACCACTCTGGGCAGCTACCTTAATGTTGATGATACTTATTTCTATAAACATATTAGGGAAGATTTTTTTCTCTCTCACAAATATTAAAGCATATATTGAGTATCTGCTTAACAAGAGAAAAAGCATGATGAGCCACATTTAGCCCCAAAGTAGTTTTTCCATCCACCCACATAATCCTGCTCCATTCCAAGCATTTCTCGGTTCCTGTTCAAGGGTGTCAGATGACATTAGTCTTACTGGCTGCCAATCCCAATAGAACGCTGTTCATAAACAAGGGCAGGAAATGCTAGTTAAAACTTCTGGCTCTTTTAAAAGAAATGAATATAGCATTACCGAGGCTTTACAAAAATTAAAATTAAAAAAAATCCCTTTTCATCATAGATTATATTAAAAGATTCTGTCTTCATGAGTTCTGACAGTTGCTTCAAAGAATCAAAACTAGCTTTGAACTTCTGGTGTGCTTGCATGCATACACATATTTTTCCTTTTAAAAATAGTATTTTACACTCTCACACATACCCACACCTTACTGCCTTCTTTTTTCCCCCCAGAAAGTTTATTTTTTGTGAAAATGAGAAAATTACCTAAAGCAAGCTGTATGCTTATACATTTCTCTTAAAACATAGCAAGATGTAGACAAACAATGCCTATTAGCTCCAGTATTTAATTGGCAACCAGTTGCAGTGACTAAGGAGGATTTTAATTCTTTGCCTTTGTTATAAATTGTTGGTTTTTACTTACGTTGGAATGTTGGAAAATACTAGGTATATAGATGGGGGAGAGAGGTGTATGTAAGATATTCTTGGATCTAGGCCATGGAAGACACCCGATCTAGTTCATAGTTTAGATAAATATTTGGGAAGCTATTCAATTTGACTGTCTCCAGTACAGACACTCTATTAAAAACAAAAATATGATTTTTGGCAAGAATATGCTTTGATGTGTATAGAAAAAGAAAAGAAAAAATACCAAAGAATAAGATGTCTGAAGAAGTGTGGGTGGCATAAACTTCAAAAAATATGCACATTTTCCATGGACAGCTTTATTATATTTATTGTTATTATTGTGTTGTGCCACAAGTTTCAAGTTTTTTTTACCTCATTTGAGCAGATTCGAATATGACTTCAGAGCAAAAATACGTGTTAAGTCTGCACTCTCATGGTAAATCTTTTCTAAACAAAAGAGAAATCTTTGAACTCTGCAGAGACATTGAAAATGATGGCTTAGCTTGTACTTACATTTTTTGTTCTCAAAAAGCAACAAATGGTTCCTATTGGTTTGTAGTAGATTCATTAGCAGTTGAATCTAGAGGTCCAATCTATGGTATATGGTTCAAAGTAATGCTTTGGATTATATATACACTTAAGCCCACAACTGTTTTACTCGTGGTTTGTTGTACAAGTTTCAATGGCTGGATTCACATATAGTATACAACCATAAAGTATGGTTTATGTAAAGACTGGGCTCACACAATCTATAAGCCAAAATCAGCCGAACATCATTGTGAATGTACAAACCCAAGCACTATGTGCCTAAATCTAATCAGGGATAACAGCTTTGACCATGCTTCCACCACTGCCATTTTTTTCTTCCTTTTTTGCTTCATGGATCACTCACTTTCACTAGCATGGGATGAGGATGTTACTCTGTATGTGCAGAAGCAAATGGTTAATCTGTTGCCAACATGGCAGTGAGCACTTATAAAAATAGCATTATGCTCTCTCACACACAGACAGGTGGATATATTACTTTTGGGGTGCTTTCCAGTGGTGGTCCATGTACAGCCCATGGACTGTAGTTTTCCAATGCCTGATCTAAGCAATGGCTATTGGGAAACAAAAGGGTGAATGGTTAAGGGTTGAACTGTACTTAGAGGAGATTTACTGAAACTGGTGATACTGGATTTTGTTATGACTAGCTTAGGTCCTATTGATATCAATGGATCTATAATTAAATCTGGATTCAAAGTGGAATGCTGGATTTGGTCAAGTTTTACTTCTTAAAAGTAAGGTAGTCCTTGAACATCATTGAGTTCGGCTCAATGATGGTAGTTACAACCATCATTGAGCCAAACATTTCTGTTGCTGAGACATTTGTTAAGTGAATTTTGCCCGTTTTTATGCCCCTTCTTGCCACAGTTGTTAAATGAAACACTGCAGTTGTTAAGTGAACCTGGCTTCCCCCACTGACTTTGCTTGTCAGAAGGTCTCAACATTGATCACATGACCCTGGGACACTGCTGCTGTCATAAATATGAGTCAGTTGCCCAGCACTTTTCTGAGGTATGATTCTGCCTAGCTTCACCTGCTGCTTCCTGTCTGTTAGGAAGCTTATGATCCACTTACAAGTGTGTTCAGGTACCGCTAGCTGGTTTAATTTAATTAGAAGAATATCTGGAATGATAGTATTGAATGCTGAACTGAAGTCTACAAAGAGGACCCTTGCATAGGTATTTGGAGATTCAAGGTGTTGTAGGATGTAGTGCAGAGCCATATTAAAGCATTATCTATCATCTGTCGATTTATTTACTTGGTGTGCAAACTGCATGGGATCTAACAGTGGATCTGTGATGGTTTTCAGGTAGGACAGCATAAGCCTTTCAAAGATTTTCATAACTACAGATGTTAGAGCAACTGGTCTGTAGTAATTCAATTCCTTGATGGAAGGCTTCTTTGGCACTGGGATGATAGTAGAGCATTTGAAGCAAGAAGGAACATAGTATATCTCTAGTGATTTATTGAAGATTTGGTTGAAGATGGGGGCCAATTGATCAGCACAGACTTTTAAGCAAGTCTGTCTGGCCCTGGTGCTTTTCCTGGCTTTTGCCTGCAAAATAAATCTTTCACTTCTTTTCTTGTGATCACCAGAGATTGTGAACCCAATGGATTGGGGTCGGTTGTAGGAGGCTTGGCTGTTGTTGGTGTGTTTGAGATGGGGGTTGTAGAGATAGGTGGCTGTAGTTTCCTTTCAAACCTGCAGTAAAACACATTCAGGTCATCTGCCAGTTGTTGATTTCCTTCAGCATGGAAAGGTGGTTTGCTGTAACCGGTGATATTTTTAAGAGTTTTCCACATGTTTGCTGGTTCATTTGTTGAGAACTGATTCCTTAACTTTTCAGAATAGCTTCTTTTTGCTGCTCTGATCTCTCTTGTTAATATATTTCTGGCCTGATCCTCTAATGCTGTTCCTTCTCTTCCCCACCCTCTTATTCAATGTTCTTTCACCTTTACAGACCCTTTGGAAACCATCCCCCCATCCTCATTTGTATCTCTAAGAACACCCTCACCCAACTGTGGTTTCTTAAGCCCATTCTGTTGCTTAATAAACAGGCTCCTCTCTTGCTGGGAATGATTCACAACTGAAGGAAAACCTTGTGGGTATGAGTTCCACCCACAGCACCACATTGTCAGGATGATGCCATCATCTATACTCTGCATTCCTTCCAGTAAGAGCCATATAAACAATATAAGAGATATTTGGGTGGTGGGAAAGAGTGTGTGTGCATCAGTCTCAAAAAGTTTTTTGCTAGGTGTGGGTGCTTCAGGCATTCTGAGGGCAAAACATTGTGAAGGTGTCTTACACATGCCTTTTATTAACATTTGTTAGTTGAAAAAAGTGCTTTCTGATTTATTACAAAAGGCTGACATATTTATGATTGCACCAGTCTTCATAGACCTAAGTCTATTTTACTTAATGAAAGCTTAGGTTATGGTACATTTGTGAAATGCTCCAAACAATCTCACTTTGTTTGCCAAACATGGTTATCAGGTTATATGGCCGTAATAGTAACATGTCACTGTCTCCATAATGTGTCTTGTAATGGATTCCCTGTATATAAAAACTCAGGATATCTGCAGAAGATCTCTTTCAGGCCAACCCTTCTCACAGAGTTGTTGTTATGGGAAAATAAGAAGTGGAAGAAATATTATGTATGTTTGCTGCCTTGTGTTACTAATAAAGGAGGGATAAAATCCAAGAAATAAAGATAAGTAATATTATATCTAAATTGTTTTTGTTAGTTTTGTGTCTTCAAATCAGCCTTGACTCCTGGGACATTTTTTCCAAGGAGAAAACCACACCTCCCAACACAGGGAGTATATAAACAGGGAGCAAACCACACATTCACAAGCACTGATATTACCTTGTCAGGTAATGAACCGTTTGCAAGCAAACAACCAAGATGTACCAAGGACTCCATAGTTCAACCCTGAGCTACATTTTTTTTTCTATTGGGACAAATAATAACCATGAAGAGGATAGAAAGCCCATCTATCATCCAGTTGTGAAGTCTCTTGGATTGATTACAAGTGCAATTGTTTTATTGTGTGATAGAAAATCCCAATAACTGAGGAAACCATGCTGTGTATTTCACACATACATAGAATGACAGAGGGGCCTCTGCAGGGGCAAAATCAAGTCTTAATTTCTGCTATCCTCAACTGTAAGCTGAAACAGGACCTCTCTGAAAAAAATGGACCACCTAAAAGGCAGCCTTCTTTATAATGGAAAATAAATTTTGACACATCAGTAACTTCCTTAAAGAAAAGAGAACAAAGCATGGAAGAAGTGATGAAAGATAGATAGCAAGGAACTGAGGCTTCCTTTTTCAGTTCAGCAATCTTCTCTGAAAGTTGCCTATAAAGGGGAGGAGACTTTTATTTGTACTGTAAATTCATTAATGGTGTTAGGAAGGCCAACTAAGCAATGTCTACAGATTTGGGTCTTCCCAAATCCTGAATATACACTTCCTCTCTCATCCTGGTCGCCTTGGGAGATGTTTAGGGTCCTAATTTCCAACACTGAAGTCTTCTTTCTGTCTGCTATCATGTGGCCTGGCCTGTTTTGAGGAGGATGGGCTCAGATAGGACATCTTGTGTTTTTTGAGATCAGAAATGCTATGAATAGTGGTTACTAATCACAATGGCTCTACATTATCCCTAATGTGAGAAGGTGGAATACTTTTGACTATCAGTTGCTGGGAACAAACCACAAATAAGAAAAGACTTTTATGCTCCTTACTGGCCTGTGGGCTTCTGAGAGGCATTCAATTGGCTGCTTTGGGAACAGGAGACTGGTTAAGATAGGACTTTGGATTTTTCTTAGATAGGACAGCAAAGATAGTAAATAAATACCAGAAGAGCCGCTAGAAATCCAGAAACATTAGCTTTGAAGACAATTCTGATCAATTTCATAAGAGTTATTTCTACTTTGCAGTAACAACTATTGCCTAAGAAATATATTGTAATCCAGCTGTTTAGGACCTGGAATCTTCCAGGTGTGTTCAATTCCCATAACCTCATGCCACTGGACAAGCTGCCTAACATACCAGATCATAGCAGGAAGCCACCTTGGAAATCGGTTGGAATCCCTTCAAGTAAATACTTGCAGTCAAGTCTGAACATGCTGCGTTGCACTGCCCAGTCTTAGACATATTCATTTAAAAGACCCATTCAGTCCTAAAATATTTATTTAAAATAAATATGCCTAGGAACAGCTCTTTAACAAACATTTTTTTCTTCAGCGCAATAGTTTTAACACTTTTAATGAAGTACAGGGGAAAATATCAAATTAAAATACAATTTTTCACAAATTATATTAAAAATCCATTTATTTTTGTATCTTGTACATATACAAGAAATGCGTCTTACAGAGAAATTTTGAAAACAAAAAAGTTAAGTAAAAACATAAATACATATATATTTTCTTACGAAATGTCAGATTTACAAAATGTACATTATGCATTTTTAGCTTGTCTTATGCTCATTTTAAAAATTCCCAAAGAAACCAAAATATCAGAACCAGGAAAATCAGATATTACAAATGAATCAGTGGAACATTTTTCTTGCTGTTTATTCCCCACAGTACTATACTAGACATTCTTTTCTTCCTTCCTTTTCAATTCTACATTTTTTAATAGTGGTAATATTTTGTAAAGGTATCCATTCATTAAAAAAGATATTGGTGCATTCTGGAGAAGGGGGGGGAATCCAAGTATGGCTTGTTAAAAGCTCCCAGTTTTCCAATTAATCTGTTGGATAAAATTAAATAGAACCCCCTTATGTTTCCAGAAAGCTAGCTAGTGAAATGTAGCATTTCAGAAAGGCTTCTGAAATCAATTTATTTCCAACAGTGGACTGTTCGATGAAATGATACATATAATGATGTAAAACTTTAACTTCAGATATATTTAATAGGCTGATCATTCAAGAAAGGAATGCAGGGAATCTTGAAAGAAAACACAGTTTATGAACAAGACACATCAATTCCAGCATTTCCTTAAGCTGAAAAAAACCTATCCTTATCAGGAAGCAGATTCTACTGAATTCCACAGGACCTTTTCTAGACTGTGTAGCACTTTCAACAGAATGATTGTGTGCCACCAGGGGCCTATATGGGAGTCTAAATCCTTGAATCTAAACTGGATGCAGGATAGAATCAACATAGGACTTCAGCCTTAATCAAGGCAATAGAATTAAGGCTGTATTCCTTAATGTCCCCACTAATGAATAAACTCCCTGAAGTAGTACTTCAAGTCCATGTAAACATCTGCAAGAAACTGATTCCCAATGAAGGTCACAATTAAGAATCTATTGGTTTCAAGGGAATCTAAGAGCATATTGAAGGGAGCACTGAGGTGTCTCCCTGATTCGACCAGGATTGCAAAATATCTTTTCCTCCTCTTTCTCAGATTCTAGGTTTTCCCTCGGCCCCATTTATAAATCAAAGAGCGATACACATGATCAGCCAGGAAACCAACTCTAACCTTGTGAATATAAAACCTTATAGATGCTTTAAAAGGCTTGTTTGATTATTGGCTGTTTTGTTGTTCTGAATAAAAGAGGAGGGGGGAGAGAGACAACCTCAGCTTTTCTCCAGTTACACGGGGTTTCCTGAAAACCCTCTCCCTTGTGTTCATAAAAAGAAAATAAAGAGCTGCATTACTCACAGCTCTAGTTGAACCTCAACAAATTCTTTGTTAGCCTCGCCATAAAAACCAAACCCCTGCTTATGCTTTGCTGCAGAGAAACCCACTTTTGTTTCTCTTTTGTCTCCTCTAACAAAAGACAAGAGAGTTAAAGCTATTCTATCAAAAATCAACATGTCACTTCTTTTTCAGACCCTTTTTTTTCCTCCTCCCCTCTTGCTCCTCCCTAAAATCTCAGCAAGCCTCTTTTGCCAAAGCCCAAATCAGCCAGGAAGAAAACTTTGAAAACTGGAATGCAGAATTTTCCTTACAGCCTGGCCAAGCCCATGCACTGCAGATTCAGAAGTTAAGCTCAACTAAGTGTGAGGTAACTTGCTCCCAAGGCAAGTTTGCATAGCTGGAAACCATTATGCCTCTACTTGGGAGTCGGTCCTATTGAATCTGGTGGAGTTTAAACTCCCAAGTAAGTTTGCAGTGGACTGCATTGCTGCAATATGGAGGAACCTCCATTAAGACTTATTTGGCAATTTTCTTTTTTAAAAGGAGTGGACATGAACACATGTGTGCGCAGACACATGCACGCACACACAAACACACACTTTCTCCTTTCTCAGAGCTTCCTGGGTAACTTTAGAAAGACTGTAAACTAAGATGCTGATTTGGGGGAGAGGTCTGATTTGGCACCCTATCACGAGGTAAAAAAGATAGCTTGCTTTTCTCTCTTTTTGTCCCAAACCTCCATTCTTGGCACTATGCCATGTACTCTAAACAGATACTGCAGAACCATTTAGAAAATGAGAAGGCCATGATGAGGGAATAAGCAAATTCTCAGCGGATAAGATATTTACTGCCCTGAAGCACAGTCTAGAGATGGAGGGTCTCTTGGTGAGAAAGGTAGTCTGAAGGAATAATAGTCCAAGCCCTTGTTCCTTGCAATACAAGGGGAGAAGAAGCCAAGGGACCCTCATACAGCAGTCTCTCCTTTGCTTCCTGTGCTAAGTCTGTGGTAAAAGCGCCTCCAAGATTGGAGAGTTTTGCCAGTCCAAATCCAGAAGCCAGTTGTGATACCCACAATCATGGTCATGAGATACTTAATCAAAAAGACAGTGAAGTCCGGACTCATTGGGGCAACATTGGTGGGGCAAGCAATGGCATAGCTTTTGCAGTTCTGCAGGAGCCAAGTTTTCTCCCACATGTCCCGGAAGGCCTGCTCATAGAAGTAGCAAGCCAACACAATAGTGGCAGGCACTGTGTAGAGGACACTAAAAATGCCAATCCTCACCATAAGCTTCTCCAACTTTTCGGTTTTGGTGCCATCATGTTTCATGATGGTCCGTATACGGAAGAGGGACACAAAGCCAGCCAGCAGGAAGGAGGTGCCAGTGAAGAGGTAGACAAAGAGTGGGGCCAAGACAAAGCCCCGCAATGCATCTACACTGTAGATGCCCACATAACAGACTCCACTGAGCACGTCCCCATCCACCTGTCCCATGGCTAAGATGGTGATGGTCTTGATGGCAGGCACAGCCCAGGCAGCCAGGTGAAAGTACTGGGAATTGGCCTCAATGGCCTCATGGCCCCACTTCATGCCAGCAGCAAGGAACCAGGTGAGGGAGAGGATCACCCACCAGATGGAACTGGCCATGCCAAAAAAGTAAAGGATCATGAAAAGGATGGTACACCCTTCTTTCTTGGTACCCTGCACCACAGTGCGGTAGCCATCTTCTGAGAAACCTTCCACACACACCACTTTGTCTTCCAGCAGGAAGCCAGCCACATAGGCCACTGCCACCATGAAATAGCAGCCAGAGAGGAAGATAATGGGTCGCTCAGGGTAGCTGAAGCGTCTCATGTCCACTAGATAGGTCAGGACAGTGAAGAGGGTGGAGGCACAACAGAGGATTGACCATATGCCTACCAGTAGACGGGCAAAGCGAACCTCAGCCTCCTTGAAATACATCAGCCCATTCGGGAGTTCTGGTTCACAAGGGGCACCACAGTCCCTCTCACCCAAAAAGCGGTAGCCCAGGTATGGGGGTACTTTGAGCTGCCGTGGACAGGAGAAGCCAGAATTGGTGGGGCGCAGGGGGTGAGATGTGGGATGGGGCAGATACGGGGTGGGATAGACGGTGGCACTTTCGGGGGGCCCTCCTCCCGCTCCCGAAGTGTCCGAAGTATTCTGCCCCACGCAGATCTCACCTGCGCCGTGCATGGGGAAGTTTTCGCAGCGGAGCCGCTCGGGCCACTGGAAGCCAAACTTGTTCATCAGGGCTTCGCAGCCCTGGCGAGCCCGCTCGCACAGGGATCGGCAGGGCGGGATGGCCTGTTCCAAGACGGTGCAGACGGGCGCGTACATGGAGCAAAGGAAGAAGCGCAGCTCCGGCGAGCACTGCACTTTCACCAGCGGGTAGAACTGATGGACTTCCAACCCGGCGTCTTCTTGGTTGGTGTGCCCCAGGAGGTTGGGCAGGATGGTCTGGTTATAGGCGATGTCCGTGCAGAGAGGAATCGAAATGGGCTGACAGAAGCCGTGGTCCGGGACAGAAATCCCTTTCTCCCCATGGTAAGATTGGGCGCCAGAGCCCCAGGGAATCCCACAGAGGACGCCCAGGAAGACGACCAGGCCCGAGGAAGCAGGGGCCGTCCTCGTTGCTCTGGGTCCTCGATCCATGATCCGAGGCAGTGGCAAGGAAAAGAACGAGGGCGGCCGGCTGGCAGCAAGCGGCGGGAAGCGGGTCTCCACAGCCCACAGGCGCTTGAGGCTCAAAGCATCGGCGGCGCCCAGCCCAGACCCCCGAGAGGGCTAGCGGCCAAAAGCCTTATGCGGCAGCGGTGGCGCAAGACTGGCTTCGCTCTTCCAGCAGTCTGCTCTCGGGTGGAGGAGGTGAAAGAGGCTGATCGCTCGCCAAACCGGCTCTCTCGTTAATCGCTCGCCAAGGGCTGGATGGTAATTCTTTGCTAGGGTTGCAAGACGAAACGCTACTCTTTCCACCGAAGACAGAGAGAGCTTGACGGCGCCTAACAGCGTCGGATTCTTTCTTCGGTCGGCCGCGAAGCAGGGAGGGGGAGGGGTGGGTGAGAGGATCGTTCACAACTTCGACCTCAGTAACTGACTTCACTTCCCAGCTGGCTGTTCAACCCCTCAAAAGTTCGGGAATTCAAGAATTTGGCTTACTGTTACTTCTTCGTTTCAGGCGTGCTTTAATCGACGAGTTAGGTATGGGGTCTTTTTTTGGGGGGGGGGTTTAAAAAAAAATCCAATCACTCAATTATCTCCTTTACTAGGAATGGGGCTAATCCTTTAAAAAAAAACATGGGTAGTCCGATATCCCGTCGGCGCTCTTATGCATGGAAGATGAAATCTATCTCTCCAGCAGCAACAGGAGAGACTAGCTGCCGTTGAAACAAGAAACATCCACCCTAAAAGAAAAAAAAAAAACCAGGGGGAAAAAAGACGTCCCTGCACTTTGAAAATATATATATATATATATATATATATATATATATATATATATATATATATATATATAGAACTCCACCCCTTCGCCCCATTCACAACCGAACAGTGGGCGGGCCATAGAACTGAAACTTCTACCAATGAAATATTATGTTGCTTCCGTACCTCGGTTGTGGGTTGGACAGAAAGATAAAAGCCTCTAAAGGGAAGGAACGGGGACGGATTCTGTAATGGTGGATTCTTCTGCAGAAAAGTTGAAAGAAAGTTTCAGACTCTTGAATGGAAGAGTGGGATGCTTACACGCGCGGATAGTGGAAAAAAAGAAAGTGTTAATATCTGGTAGGCAAAAATCAGGTTTTTTAAAAAGAAGACGCCGAGAGAGTGAGAGAAACCAGGACATAGCTGAATGCTTGGATCGCATACAGCTGTGCTCGAAATCAACTTTTTTTCCTTTTATAAAGGAAACAACTACGGCCCTCCTAAAACAAGTTTTTGAAAGCCCGAAATTCACATGCACGATGGCCTGAAAAAAAATCTTTATTCTCTGAATTTTACAGAGTTCTTCTACCTCAACTAATTGAGTAAGACTCCCCTCCATAAATACTTAAGAGCCGGCATTCAAAATAATAGCAAATATTTTGAAAATGTGAAAACAGTAACTGAGGTTGTAGAAGATAAACCTGAAACCACTTAGGTTACAAAAGAAATAGACTTGAGGCTTTTAAAATGTTTTCTATACTAGACTTAGTCCAATGCTTTAAATCCACAGTTGTTTATTTTTGAGAATATATCCTTTTTTAAATGGTGCAAAACTCATATGATTGAGTACATGTTTCATCATGAAAACCTCATCCCCCAGTTATGTGCACAAGAATTTGATTAAATACCTTCCATACAGCAGGAAATATTTAAATCCAAATTCACAAAAACAACTGGTTTATGCTTGGTCTCAATTTCTTTAGCAGAACACCAAAAATTTAAGGAAATGGTTGGAGGAATGCAGCTTGAATTAGAAACATTTATTAAAGTGCATTTAAACATCTATTAAAATGCATTTGTGTTGAATTTTTCCTTTTGCTTATAGTAAAGATTATTGAATACTTTTGTTTATCATAATTTAAGCCTGCTGAGGATCTGGAGGTGGAAATTACCTGAAAAATAGACTTGATTAAAAACTACCTTCATGAAGCTTGGTCAAATATGCAGTGTAAATGTGAGCAAATGGCCTCATGAACATATCCTAGAGATTAATTTCCCAGCACAAGGATTTGGGTTTGCAGCTTTAGCTTTCCAATCACATATACCTTTTAGAATAGAATAGAATAAAGAGGTAACAGAGTTGGAAAGGATCTTGGAGATCTTCTAGTCCAACCTCCTGCTCAGGCAGCTAACCCTGTACCAGGGGTCTCAAACTCAAGGCATATCTAGTTTATGATGGGCTTAAATGTTTATCAGTTTGTATTTGGAATCCCCATAGAGTCTTTTGGTTCTCAACTACTTTTTCATTATTGTGATTCTGACATTTTCTTGTTACCAATAACTAGTGCTTTTTGAAAGATTCCAGTGAATCAAGAGGCCATTTTATTTATCAAAAATTCTGTATGCTCAGTCTTCTTACAATCACATACAATCCGTTTTTTTCATTAAAGTCTTCATCTATTGTTGTCCTCATTAAATAACTCCTCCCTCTCTCCTCCTCCTCCTCCATGTTTAATAGCACCTATGAAAGATATTCTCACTTAAAAGTAATAAAGACTTATACAAAGAATTGCAGTCTTACACCTACATAATTCTATTTTTCGCATGTAATCAGCTGTCATGTTGCAATATATTTTTAATGGCAGGATTTGACTTACTTTTAGTTTGATTCTGGAAAGAAAGCAGTCTTGTCTTTTATTTGTAATTGCAAAATGCTAAAGCTTTGTGGTTAAAAACATTTTGTAACCACATATAGCTTAGTCATATAAAACTTTTTTAGAAGGGTTACACTGGTAACATATCAATAGTGAGGTCTTCAGTAGGAACCATTGTGTTTAACATTACTAAATCCGTGTAGTATTTGTTTTAGCTTAAATAGGATTGAGAGTGTTTGTCATCCATATTCAATTGTCTATATAGAATGCCTATCTTTATCACAGATTTATATTTCTCCTAAAATATTTTAAGTACTATTGGAAGAATTATCCTTCTGGGTTCAGTTCCAAGTGGGGAAGAAAGACACTGGAAACATGGTGACTGCTTGGAAAGATGGTTTAATGGTGGACAGGATCATATGTCTTGGAGCTCCTAGGTGAAAAGGGCAATCAAATGCTTCAAGATGTTGGGTGAAGAAAAAGGGAAAAAGACTGAGATGCTGAATGGAAAGGGTTTTATAACCTCTGTTGGGATTTGAATTTGTGCTTGTATTCTGGTTGGTTGTAAAACTCCCATGGGGCCATGCAGGAGCAATTCTGTAGGTTGTCCTGAGTCCTACCGCTTGGTTGAGCCTTGCTGGATGATGATGTAATGAAAGGGCTATTATAGCTCTACCTGCAGATCTTTGTTATGTAAAATAGACTGGCCTAGGCCAGAGTAATGGTCCATTAGCAATGGTGGGGGTGAGCTTTTGCTTCTGAGGTGAGTTTCTGCTTCTGAGTTTCTACTCTTCTTAGGGGAAATATTCTGCCTTTTTAATATTTTCTAGGATATTTCATTTTTCTAGGAGAGAGGTGTTTGCTAACTTCCTACAGTACTTCTAACATTTAATTTTTGCTTTTGAAGGAACCCTTGATCTCTTTTGTTTTCTTAAAAGTTCAATAATGTTACAATCATATAAAATTTTCATTTAGTTCATTAATTGTTAGAAAATGTCTGGGTTGATTTGAATATCCTGCACAGGAATAGCCACGTTAATCTGTTGCAGCAAAACCAGCAGAACCTGAAAGACTAACTAAATTAATTACAGCATATGCTTTTGTTGATTAGCCTCTAATGAAGTGGACTGTAATCCATGACAGTTTAGGTCATAAAAATAATTGGCAGTCTTTAGGGTGCCACAGAACTGTTGTTTTGGAACATTTTGCTTATTTTAATTAGGTGCACTACAATAAATGCTCATTAAATTCACATGCCATTTACACTCTGTATTTATTTATCATATCTATATCCCATTTTTCTTCAGAAATTTAAGGTGATTTATATGAGAATCTTCAGTTTATTCCCCCAGCAGTAACTAGATGAAGTAGATTGGGCCGAGACATAGAATAAAACAGAATAGAATAGAATAGAATAACAGAGTTGGAAGGGATCTTGGAGGTCTTCTAGTCCAACCCCCTGCTTAAGCAGGAAACTCTACATACCACCACAACAGATGACCCGCTGAATTTTTAAGATCAAAGGTTGATTTGAGCCTGATCTCCCAGGTGAAGTCAGCAGTCCTACTACTCTTTCATCAGCTGAGGGAATGTTCTCCAGAAGATGTGTGTGGTCTGCACTCTCCTAGCATTTAAGGGACAAACATAATAAAGTCACATCACTTTTGCCACTCTTTTAAATTAGACCCAATCTTAATGATACTGGTTTTAATTTTGATATATGTTGGGTTGATTTGACTAACTTATTTTAATTACTGGATTTATTGTTTTAAGTACCTTGAGTGTTTATATAAGTATCAAATTGGGGGCTATATTTAATAATAAAATAAAAATGAAATGATATATTAAATGTACTGTGTAATTTATTGTGTATTCCTTTTGTATACCACTTGGATTGCATAAAATACTTTAAATCAATAAATAGAACCAATAATATCTTACAACAACTCTGTAAAGTGATTGAAATAAAAACCCCATGTGAATATGTGAAGCTGAGATAACACTGACTTGATGAAAGTTATCTGGTAATACCATGGCTACAGTGAGATTTGAATTTAAAACTTCTTATATTCAACTCATCTATTGTGGAATTTGAAAAAAAAATTATTTCAGATTTCTTAATTTGTTGCATTTGTAAAATAATAGTTTCTGTATAAAATAAATCATTTCTAAATACAATGCATATTTAGAACATTTATATATGACATAATCAATGATAAAAAATATGATCAGGATGCTAGAGCAGTTTCATTAGGGAAATTCTTCAGTTGTTTTTATTACTAGAATTTAAGAAATGCTAATCCTTATTGCAATTAGGAATTTTGGAAGACTAATTTAAGTTCAGAACTGGAGAATGAAAACCTTAAAAGAAGGATTTACAGCTTTATCTTTTTTAAGAGTGTAAAATGTTTTTCCCCAAACTGGTATTTGCAATAACTGGCAGGGAACATTGTTGTGTAGTCTGGTAGGTAGTCTGATGCATTGGATGAGCATCAAATCTCTTACAATTCATTTTTTTCTATTTGTTAATATTGGACTTCACTTTTGGTATCACCTTCTCCCATTTTGTTTCTATTGCCTTCTACAGCCTGAACATCTACATTCTTTCTACCATATTTCTGGCCAGTTGCTTTTACTTTTTTTCTTCAATAATTTCTTCTTTCTATCCCCACATCCCACCGTACCCTAAATCCTGGGAATATTTCAAATGTGCTCCTGCATACCTGCATGCCTGTGCAGCAGCATGCACAAATGTTATTTTTCTTCAACAGCATAGCTCTTGAGCTGCACCAAGTTGCTCTTTTAATTTAATTTTAATTCAATTTAAATTTGGTAATAGAATGATATGAGAGCCAGTTTGGTGTAGTAGCTAAGGCATAGAAACCAGAAGACTGTGTTCTGCCTTAGGCATGAAGCCAGCTGGGCACCCTTGTGCCATACTCTCTCTCTCAGCCCAAGTAAGAAGACAAGGGCAAAGCTTTTTTGAAAAACCTTGCCAGGAAAAAGCAAGACTAGTCCAGGCAGTCACCAAAAGTCAGCAATAATTTGAAAGCATCAAAATAATAAATAAAAAAGTTACATAGGCCCTAGTAAGAGATACATGGTGGAAGCAATATGTGAGGAAAATAATTCATTGCATTTAAAATTGCCCTTTTTTTGTTTTAATCTGGACCATTTAAAATTTCATTGAACACAGCATTCTGATTTTACAAGATCATTAGATGAAATCCACTTTTAACAAAAATGGAATAGTGAGTTGGCCAACACTAGGATTGAATGAAAGATCTGAACCATTCCCTGGTTCTTAGCTTAACTTGGGTTGTGAACACAAAACATGTCCACTATGTTGAATAGTATGAAAATAAAGATAAGACATACTTCTAAAAATATTTAAATAGGTTTTTTTTAGCATTCCACAATCCTGAATGGCACTAAACATGTATTAGGCTTTGATCTTGTAAAGTGGAATACTGTTATCTCCTGTATGTAAACTTTAAAATTATAGGTTTCTGTATATGTTGTTCTTAATCCTATTTAAATCAAGTATCTTTCATTAGGGGAAGAAAGTCATGATCCAATAGAAACTCTGCAGACCCTGAGGTGATGATTTTGGACTATCTTCCTCAGGATTTCCAGTCATGAGTGGTTTTTAAAATTACAAAGACTTTTTTATTTCCATGTTTCTCTTCCATACAAAGTCTTGCAGACAATTGCTGCATTCAGTATTAATCAGTCTTTATTAGTGGTACTTAAGCTGGAAACCTTTCTCCTTCCTCAGATTTATCTGAAATGCCCCTGCAATTGGTTTACATTTAGCTAAACCTCACTCTGATATCTTGACCAATATTTCATAGAGTCATGTCCTTCATGCAAGGTGACATAAAAAAGTCAAAGCAACGTGACTCTCTTGATACCCTCTAGGTTGCTGGAAACATGTCAGCTTTTGGTTCCCATATCAGGGTCCAAGAACACATGGGTGAAATGTTTGAGATCACACCCTTATTGTCCTTTGAGGAAGGAGTAAACATTCTTCATTGTCTGAATGGGTGCAGGGCAACTTCATAGGCAGAAAGGAGATAAGCTCTCCTTGCTCTCTCCAAAGGGCAGGCAGGATAAACAAAAGGAAAACCACCCTGCTTTGAGGGATTCACTGTCACACAGGGAGAGAGTTCAATGAAAACAGGCGCCATAAGCAACAGGACAATCAGAATCCATAAGAATGATCCCTCAGTTGTCAGGAAGACAGATGGTAACACCTCCTTTCCAAATGCTAGAAACAAAAGAATTGGAAATTTATTTTTTATCTATTAAATGTATACGCTGTCCATTTCACTGTTGAAGCAACTTTGGGCAGTTTACCAAATAAGAAAAGGTCATCAATTAGCAAGGAGGATGTGCCATCAGAATAATATTTTGGCTGAACCCAAGACATTTTGCCATCATAAATCCCCTTTTTCCTTCTTCTGTTCCAACCTGAATTGCAACTGAACCGTACTTCAATTTACTCCACTGCGTATGCATAATACTTTAGATGATAGCAGGGAAGGCAGTGTAGGACACTAATTATCAGCCAATGCCTTTCCATCAAGCATCTTTTGCTTCCTAAGATCACCTAAGCCTGTCTTCTGGTACAGCCAGCTCCAAGCACATGCTTATTTTTGAGCAAGAGAATTCCAGTTAGGTCTACTTAATACGGGAAAGATCAACAATTGGCCCTATATAAAGGGAACAGGTAGACGAAATGAGGAGAGGCAGTCCCTCAAGTAACTCAGAAGGGCTTTAAAGGTCAAAACCAGCACCTTGAATTGGACTTGGAGGCAAACTGGCAACCAATGCATCTCACAGAGCAGAGATCTAATCAAGAGGTGACTATGACATGAGTGACCATGAGCAGAGTCTCCCAATCTAGGAACAGGCGCAATTGGCACACAACATGAAGCTGTGCAAAGGCCCTCCTAACCACAACTGTCATCTGCTCTTCCAGTAGGAGTTGTGAGTCTAGAGGAATCCTCAAGTTGCACGCCACCAGATCTGTTCGTGGCACAACAACCACCACCACCCATCACCAAAAATGGTATAGAACCAGCAGTCCTCAAAACCCAGAACCATTCAGTTATGCCAAGGTTTGGCTGAAGCTTTTTCCAGTTCCTTGCAACCTCCAGGTACCAGGATAAGACATTGACTTTTAAATTTGCCAGAGGCAGAGATGTATAATTGACTATCATCAGTGTACTGATGATACCTCACCCCATAATATTGAATGAGCTCATGAAGCGGCTTCATGTAAATGTTGAATATGAGGGAAGAGAGAAACAGTGGGGGCTGAGGGCAGGATCTCTTGCTCCAATTAGCACTGATTAATATGAATCCCAAAGAAAGGAGACAAACCAGCGCAGCACAGAGCCAATCCAGAAGGATACCATTGATAGTATTGAAAGCTGCTGAGAGATGAAACAGAGCAAGAGCAAGGATAGATGCACAACTCTTACTCAAGCCTTGCCAGAGATCATCCAAAAGTTTGAGTTTTGACTGCTCTGCACATAGCCTTAAATTTTGCTTTTATTGCGCATCAAGCCTATCCAAATCATCTCTCCTCTTTCTATTGCCAGAAAATTACACAGAGAACATGTATAGAAAATCCCAATTGCAGAACTTTACCTGCAATGTGCAGAGAGTGGTCAAGAAAAGACTCAAGTTTCTGGACACTTCATTCTGTGTTTCCCAACCCATTTATAAGCCATTTTTGAGGACCTGTTTCCCAATCAAAATGTTTGGTGATCAGAAAGTATTATTGATGGGCTCAATAAGAATTGAATAGCTACCAACCTATCCAATCACTAAATGGCTGCCACAAAAACCACAATTTCACACAATTCCACAAGTCAAGCTGGTAGATTGGTTTACATAAAGGAAAAGGAACAACACACAATTAGGGGTAGAGGGAGCATACACAATAGTCAGCTATAGTTTGGGTTGCTTTTGATTATAGGTTTAGCACTCTTCTGGGATTGCTCTAAACACTTGCACAAAACCAGGGCAAGGCTTGAAGGATGACTAAATTAATCAAGCTAGTCATTTGTCAACACTTACTTTACTTCCTCCCCTTTCCCTTCTCCTTGGGAAAATACAGTTGTGACTGAGAAAAGCCTATATATTTTAATATACATATTAACTTTAAAAATAAAATATAAAAAAATAACTTTCAGATGTGACTCGGGACCATCCGAAGACATTTTACAATATTTTGAAATTGGTTCTGCCAAACCACATGGAATCCTAGCTGAAATTATTTTTCTCTGCCTAAAAAAAGACTGAATCTACAAGAAGGTTGTGGGTTAATCCATACCTGGACATTTCTTCTTATTACTGTATGTTTCTCGTGAATAATAATTCATAACAATGAATAATCCTTGATTCTTCTGACATTCACTCCTCATTTTTCCTGAAAACTGTGTGGTGAATTTAAGGTGCTTATATCCAGTGGCGATAATTTTAAGTGTTTTTGGTAACACTGACTTCACTTTCAAAGAAGTCTTTGAATCTGCTCTAAATAATGTCCCTTGTTTCTTACATGGCTTAGTTTCCTCCCTAAAGTTATAAGGAATTTTGAGGGATCAAAAAAGGAAACAAGGTTTCCATTTTTTTTGTTACTCTGCACAAAAGTCCAGGTCACTATTAATACCACCATTGTCAGGAAACAGCTGAGGTTTGTAGGAGAGAGAGGAGATTGAACTTTACATCTTTATTCAAAATAACTTGGTAATACTGTATTTTGGCAGTGTATAACTTGCTCATATTATAATTGCATGGCTGTGGGGACAGATAAACTGCGATTGTTATTACTTCCTTTTGGAGATTGTTTTCTCGCTTAACAGATCCTGGTCTGGAAGTTTTCTCTGACACTCGAAGAAATAGTTTATCAATGCTTGATTAAAATTCATGGGTAATTCAAGGAGGAACATATAATCTTAGCTCTGAAAGGAAAAGAGCTGTTACTCATCATGGCATTTTCCAGGTGCCTTTGAAAGTGTGTTTAAAGAAATTCCTGAGCTATGTTTACAAAATCTCCCCCCAATCCTCCTTCACCCCTCCTCCTTCCCCCAGTGCTTAAGAATTGCTTACATTTTCTTGGATAGCCATAGTTTCAGCATATGGGGGAAGGGAAGGGAAAGAAAAGAAAGGAGAGGAAAGGGGGGAAGACCATTTTAAGAGATTTCAAACTCTTACTAAAAAGAAAAAAAAACAATGACTTTAAATTACTTGTATTTCCAGTTTCTGAGACAACTTCTGGAAAGTGCTATACAAAACATATTTATTTTGGAATTAACCAGGTGAGTTTCATTATTGAATTTCCCTGTTGATGTAAAATAAACTCAATCTTTAAAATATGGAGGTTGATTGAATGATGTTGATTGATTGATGATTAACAAAGCCCTGTAAATCAGCTGTCCCCAATCTGGTCCCTGCCAGATATCTTGGACTACAAGTCCCATCATCCCAGTTATAATCCAATTCATTACCTTCTGCTTCTGCTATGGTACTGCTACTGATAACATGGTCACGGAGTAGGAGTCGTTTCAGTGGGCACTGTTTACATCCCCATCAAAATATGGATCAGCATATTCAAGCAGGTCATCTTATTTATTTTAATGATGGTCCTCCCTCATTAGCTCTCCAGATGGTTTACAGCTTTTCATCTAATTTTCTTTAAGGAAAATAATTCCTAGAAACATCTTTAAATGAAAAGAAGAAATCCAGAAGGATTGGGCAAAACGACAAGTTTAAGCTCTCTCATGAATGATGACAAAGAAAGTTGTTCGACATTTAGTAGCCAATTTGATCCATTTTTAATGGAAGTTCATTGTATAATTCAAAGGAGTATTTAAATGCAGATAATTAATTCTGCTTGCTCATAATCTTAATTTGCTCCTCATGGTCTATTTACCAAAGTCGTCCTCCCAGAGGGACATTATTATTGTTATTGTTGTTATCTCATAGGGCAGGGGTGTCAAACTCAAGGCCCAGGGGCTGGATTTGGTCTGCAGGATGCTTAGATCTGGCCCACGGGGCCACTCTTGAAACAGTGAAGGACTGGATCATGGTTCTTCTGCCAGAAAAAATGGAGCTTGGGAGGGCTGCATATGGGTCCTCCCCGAGCTCTGTTTACACTGGCAGAGGGTTGCAGGAGGCTGTTGCAGCTGAAAACAGAGCTCAGGAACCCGTTTTCTCTGGCACAGCTGTTGGAAGAATTATCCTTCTGGATTCAGTTCCAAGTGGAGAAAAAGACACTGGAAACATGGAGGCTGCTTGGAAAGTTTAATGGTGTACAGGGCCACATGGCCTGGAGCTCCAGAGTGAGAATGAAGGATGATCACATCCTTCAAGATGAGAAGAGGTCAAGAAAAAGGAAGCCCAGATGCTGAGAGACCCTTATATAATCTCTGTTGGGCCCCACCTTAGTGTTTCCTGTTCCTGTGCAAGAAATTAATCCTATTGGCTGTCAGACTCCCAGGGGCAACTCTGTAGGCTGTCCTGAGTTCCAGGCTTGGTCTAGTCTTGCTGGGTGATTATGCCCTTAAAAGGGTTTTTGGCAATTTCTATAGCTTTACCTGGAGTTCCTTCTTATATAAAGTATTCTGGCCCAGGCCTTAACGGCCCACCCATTAACAAAGGTGTGGGTGAGATTCTGCTTCTGGGGTGAGTTTCTGCTTCTTGAGTTTCTACTCTTTTTTAGGGGAAATATTCTGCTTTTTTAATATTTCCTAGGCTATTTCAATTTTTCTAGGAGAGGGGTGGGTGCTAACTTCCTACACAGCACTCGGGCCACCACAGGCGCCCCCGACATGAGTGATGTCGAGCTGACCATGCCCACCCTGGCCACACCCACTCCAGCCCCCTGAGGTCAAACCCAACCCTGATGCGGCCCACAATGAAATCAAGTTTGACACCCCTGTCATAGGGTGATATTCAATAGATTCCAAGCTGGGAAGTGCTGGTTTAGGCAAAAGGGCCTTGGTGGTGCAGGCTGTTAATCATCTAGCACTTAGCTCAATTACCTGCAATTAGTGCAGGCTCGAATCCCACCAGGCTCAAGGTTGTCTCAGCCTTCCATCCTCTCGGGGTAGGTAAATTGAGGACCCAAGATTGTTGGGGGCAATAAGCTGACTTTGTAAAAGTGCCGCTTGGGGGGGCCAAAAGCCCTCGTAATAAGCAGGCATATACAATGGAATGAAGGCTATTGCCGAGCACTTAGCATGGTGCTCCATAGACTGTAAGCCGCCCTGAGTCTCCGGAGAAGGGCGGCATATAAATGCAAATAAAAAAAAATTACTTTAGGCTCACATGTTATCGGACAAAGGGATTGCCAAGAGCCTGTGCTCAAAACAGAGTGACTAATGTTACTCTTAAATAAGTTCTTCCTAGTATATTAATAGCACCAGTAAGGGTGAATTTAGCCCTGCCCAGAAGAATGCAAAAGGAAAGATGAGGGCATTGGAATGAGAACTTCATTTTTTGGCATTTCCAGAATACAGGATTCATTATTTTTTCTGTAAGAAATCATGACAAAGGTAGTTTTTGGATCCTGGGAGTACATGCTAAAGTGAGGGCCATAGAACACCTGGAAGAGCTCAGTTTATTTTCCTGATGGGGAGCTAGTAAGCAAAACCTGCCAGTATCCTTTCTGCCATGCTAATAATTTGATAAGAATTAGGGCTTCCTTGTATAATGACATGCTTTACATCTCATGTTCTCTTCCATATTCCCACCTCCGCATTTGCCTGAGAGTAGGTTATGTCTGAGGCTAGTTGTGAAAGAACAGTGGTTTGTTCTAATAGCATGTCGGAGCCACAATTCTCTGTAAATAGCTTGCATGATATATAATTGGGAATTTCTACTCCTGAGCACTTTTGAAAAATACTTTCTGTACTGAGATAGAAAAGAGTTTTTGGAAAAAGAGTACTAGAAAACTTTTTTTGTTTTTGGCCCAGAACAATAATTGGAAACATATGTGAAACTGTTTTGCTTCAGAAAAAAATGTGAGGAGAACCAGCAATATTACTGTAAAAACACTTTATTATATCCCAAGTAGATTTCAATTGCAATTAAAATTCCTAATACCAACTAAAATAGCTTTCTATTCTTTGGTTAACCTGTTAACAACACACACAACCTAAAAATTAAGACTGGACTTCACTTTTCGACTTTCCCTTCATTGTGCCTCTTTCAGGAACAGCTCAGACTGCAAATCCTTTGCACGGTTGTGTTGATCACAGCCAAATAGCCTTTCCCAATATGGCCCCTTCTAGTGTATTGAACAACAAATATAATGTTGAGCTCAGCTGGTCAAATAGTTTAAGAACATAAACTTCAAATGATTTATAGAAAAATCATGGCCAAAGTGTATCTAATGATATATGAACAGCCAGCCTGCCTTCCTTTTTCTCTTTTGCTACAAAGCTGAATCTGTCCATTAGTATTTTCTTAACCTAAGGAACAGAAGGCTGTACTTTGACTAGAAGTTCAGATCCCTGCTTAGTCAGTCCTGGGTCACTTGACATAACTTACATTGCTCAGTTATTATCAGGATGGAAAAAATGATACTAGCTGGTGTACAAATATAATTCTCATTCATATATTCATAAACACATGGACTATGAGAACTAATTTGGACTTCAGCAATAAAATGCTCAGCTGTTACCTGTTTTTTATTTTACATCATGTCTTTATTTGTATTTATCTTATGGCAAGCATCCTGAGTTCTGTACATGAGATAGGTAGCTATATAAATCAAATAAATGCCAGATCAGGATATGTGATTTGCCAAGATATATTGAAAGCTGCCCTTCTGAAGACTGTTAGATTAATCTGGAATCACACAAAGGCTTCATGTACCACAGCTTTAGAAAATGGTGCATAGAAGGCATTCCCAGTTTCCTTTTAGGGATTCAGGAAGTTGACTGGCAGAAATCTGAAAGCAAAACACTAGAGGTATCCACGGAATGTGGTCAAAAAGTGAAAATGGCAGCCCCTAGGGTTGCCATTGAAGGTCCATTCCTTTTTATTTACATAACACATATAAAAAGCTCAATTGCACCCTCATGGCTGCCATCTTGAATGAGAATTGTTTATGTGATTTTCAATTGTTAAAGTTAAGTGATAGGCACATTCAATGTGTTAAAATGCAATAAGTTTACTTTTGGATGCTCTAGTCTAAAAGGTAGGGGGAAAATTAAAAATTTCATCCCCAAGCTTATCAGTGGGCTGTGGAAGGAGGAGATTCAAGTCAAGACGAAAGAGATGGCTGCAATTTCAGGAGCCATGCTCTTGTCAAATATATTCCAGCATAACATTCAGGGCACCCTAAGAATTAAATAAATGGACACACTATGAGGTTGTAGGAAGTTAGCATCCACCCCTCTCCTAGAAAAAATTGAAATAGCCTAGGAAATATTAAAAGGCAGAATATTTCTCCTAAAAAGAATAGTCACTCAAGAAGCAGAAACTCTACTCAAGAAGCAGAAACTCACCCCCACCTTTGTTAATGGGTGGGCCATTAAGGCCTGGGCCAGAATACTTTACATAAGAAGGAACTCCAGGGTGATGGGATTAAGGGTGGCCCTCAGGAAATGATAGGATTACCCATCTCACCACATGGTCTGGGGAGATTGCATTAGCCAGCATTCAGGTGAAGCCATGTGGTCCAGACCAGGCCTACAGAGTTAAGACCCCGCCCCTGGGAGTCTGACAACCAATTAGAATACAAGCTCCAATTCAAATCCAAACAGAGAGTATAAAACCCAGGTACTCTCAGCACCTCAACACTTTTCCCTTTTTTTTCCTTTTTTCTCTTTTTCCCCTTCTCTTCTCATCTTGAAGCATGTGATCATTCTTCTCTGGACCTCCAGGCCATGTGGCCCTGTAACCATTAAACCTTCCAAGCAGCCTCCATGTTTCCAGTGTCTTTTTCCCCACTTGGAACTGAACCCAGAAGGATATTTCTTTCAACAAGGTAGGATAAGAATGACCATTCTTACTGGCATCATACTCAGTATTATGGCAGAGGATGGAAGATCTATGGAATGCTCCCTCTCATAATCTTTCTTGGATAGTAATATCACAGATGGAAATACCGTGTTACATACAACTTTTGTGTTTTCTGCCACAGTGAGTGGAGTACCAGTACCATGGAAGAAAAATAGTCTTCAAAGAAAAAGAGACCATCCTCTCCCTCTTGAACATAGTATGGATTTACTTAGCACAGGGGTGCCCAACCCCTGGGTCATGGCCCACTCCCAGGACATGGCCTATTTGGAACTGGGCCATGCAAGCAGCTGGCTTGCACCCACACATGCACCCACATACGCAGCAAGCGGGGAGCAGCACACACACGTGCAGCTCAACTTGCGTATATGCACAAATACATAGGCTCCATTTTCAGGTTTAAAATATCCCATTTGTAAAATGGAACAGATATACAATATGATAAACTTCATGAGCTTCCAGTTCCTTCATTTATAATGACCTAGGAGCTAGTATTTTCCTTATGTCTCATCCTCTCATCTCCCTTTTTAAAATTTCTGCCCCATATATTATTGTTATGCTTTTTTTAAAAAATCTTTTCTGTCTTTAGTTCCAGTTTATATTTATTTGTTCTTTTTTTGTGGTAGGGAAGAGAAGTAAAGCTGAAATATCACAAATGTATCCATGTCAAATTGGACAAGAATATTCAGGGAAGAATTTCTTGATAGGAAATGTGAAATGTGACCACGCTCCTTCCTTCCTTCCTGACTGATAGGTGAGCTCTGAGGAGCCATATGGTCAGAAATTTTAAAAGGACAGATCTAAAAGAAGATCAGAACTAAACAGAAGGGAAGGGGAAATGGGTTGGTAATCTGAACCGAGATCTGGGAGGTGAAAACTGGTCAGGGTGTGATAAATTCCTATAGCCAACTTTTTCTCTTGGTGTTGTTTCATGTGCCTCTTTTTCAAATATGCTGGGAAGGAAGTTCAGTTTCTCCCAGATGTTTGAAATAGTTCTCACAGAATTGTAATCAAAAATTTGCCAGACTGGGAGTGAATTGGAAGTGCAGGACTTCAACAGTATCAAGCAGGATGCTGAAGAGGCAGTGATATTTTAATTGACAGGATTTCTAGAGCATATTCATCTCACAACAACTATCTACTGCTGTTCAAATGTGGGCAATTTCAATCTTATTTAGGGACAAGCAATAAGTGTCTTTCTAAGGGAGAACTCTACTCCCATCAGTTCTACTGAGACGAAACAGGGATGGAATTCAACAAAATCTGGAGGGTCTTAGATTGTCCTGAAATAGTACAGGTAATCTTGGATTCATGACTGTATAATTCAACCCACAATTTTGGTTGTAAGTCATGATGGTGATAAAGTGAGCTATATTGCCATGCCTGATTTTATGACCTTTTGGGGTCATCATTAAGTGAATATGTACTTGTAAAGCTAAAGTGGCAGTCATTAAGCGAATGCCATGGTCATTAAGTGAGCTCACTGTTTGCTATGGAAACCAGAAGTAAATATTGGTTTCTGGCAAAAATGTCAAAAATTGTCATTGTGTGATTGCAGAATGCTGCAAATGACCATAAATGCAGGCTGGTTGCTGAGTGTTATGTGACCATAAGGAGGGAGACATTGGAATTTCGACTCTGCATCATAAGCACCTTTTTCAGGGTCAGTTATAACTTTGAACAGTAATTAAACCATCATAAGTCAAGGACTACCTGTAACTAATATGTTGCAGAAGAGATACACATCCCACCCAGGAAAAAAAATACTTGCAAAATTTTCACAAGAACAAAATCTTTTTGAAGCATCACACTCCTCACAATTCCGGGTGAGGTCTGCATCCTTCCTTTTGGCCTTGCGAAAGACCTTGAAGACATGGCTGAGCTAATTAGCCTGAGTCCCCAATGGGGATGTGGCACTTTGGAGGTGGCTAATGAATAGATAATACCCTATCTCCTTCCTGTGTGCACTTTGCTCCCTCCCTCTCCATCCTGGTGAGTTTTATTTTAGTTGAATTTTAAATGTATGAACCTTATTTATTATTTTAATGTTCTGTAGTACATTTTAATTGAATGTCTGCAAGCTGCCTAGAGTTAACTCTGGCAAGATGGGCAACATCCAAGTTTAACTAATAAATAAGTACATGTATAATGTGTACTATATATTATAACCTCCATTGACTGCTGCAGATTTGATAGTTCCAATTCTATTCCTCTAAGCAGATTTGGACTTGATCTTATCTATATTATGCCTGGGACACTATTGGGGAAATTATTGAAAAACTAGGCAAGGGCTGCCAACCCCCATCTGTGTCCTAATACCTGGCTTTGAGCCCTTCAGAACTGAGCTGTGGAAGTGGTGGGTGAGCATACACATGTACACGCATCCCTACATGTCAACAGTGGGCAAATGCATGTGCCCGCTGCTCATGCAAATGGAGCTGTGCGTGCTTGTCTGCCTTTTGTGCAGAAACATCCCCTCTTCCCTCCTCCCACCTGGCTGATCCACAAAGCTGGAAAGGTTAGAGAACTCTGGTCTTCCAATGGAGTGATTTCTTTCCAAGTAGGTAGCACTTGTTTCACCTTTTGCTTGCAACCCTATGTCCATGTAGCTACAGCTCAAGAACATCTGGGTAATGTTTTGTAATTGTGTGGTCATGACTGTCATGTTGACGTTTTAAAATCTTCTTTGTGCACATTTCTGCCTGAGATAAACTTAATGAATCCACTGGCAGTTACTTTTGAGTAAATATTCAAAACATTGTGTTCTTGGTCTTCTCTACTTTATTCTGTTGGAAGAACTATCCTTCTGGATTGAGTTCCAAGTGGGGAAAAAGACACTGGAAACATGGAGGCTGTTTGGAAGGTTTAATGGTAAACAGGACCACATGGCTTGAAGCTCCAAAGTGAAAAGGATGATCACATGCTTCAAGGTAAGAAGAGAAGGTCAAGAAGGACTGAGATGCTGAGAGTGCCTGGGTTTTATAACCTTTGTTGGGATTTGAATTGGAGCTTGTATTCTGATTGGTTGTCAGACTCCCATGGGGCCATGCAGGGGCAACTCTGTAGGCTGTCCTGAGTTCCAGGCTTGGTTGAGCCTTGCTGGATGATGATGCACTGAAAGGGCTTTGGGCAATTGCTATAGTTTTACCTGGAGATCTTTGTTACGTAAAGTATTCTGGCCCAGGCCTTAATGGCCCATCCATTAACAAAGGTGGGGGTGAGCTTCTACTTCTGAGGTGAGTTTCTGCTTCTGAATTTCTACTCTTTTTAGGAGAAATATACTGCCTTTTTAATATTTCCTAGGATATTTTAATTTTCTAGGAGTGGGGTAGGTGCTAACTTCCTACAATTCTTAAGAAGATCTGATGTCTGTATTGAAATTCAGCTTTTATAATCTCCAGCCAAAGCAGTGGTCACCAACCAATGAGCCGGGGACCACTGGTGGCCCATGAGAAAATTTTGGTGGTCTGCAGAGAAATGTCATCCCCAAAGCACTCTCCAAAGCAATTAATCCAGGCTGCGTAGGCACACAAGGCTGCGCCGCCCACATGGCCCACGGGAACACAACGCTTGCTTCGCTTGTATTGCAAACAACACGAGGTAGTGAGGGGAGGGGGAAAGGGCCTCTATGGAACAATTTAAGGATTTCTCATTCAGGAAGCTTTTTCATTTTAAAGCATAAACAATAGCAGTTTTAGCTAAATGTGAAATTGCACAGTATTTCTTTTTAAATCATTACATAGGAGAGAATTTGTATCTTATAATAATGTGTATTGATGAAGTTTATAAACTTAGGAGGAAAGGTGTTACTTGGCTGAACTGCAAGCTTCTTTTAGTATTGTTATTGTAAGGGCTAGAAGAGAACTAAACACACTCTGAATAGATATTTCTAAAAATTTCACTGTCAATCAAAGATGAAACTAGCAAATGTAGGAGAAAAAGGGAGGAGGAGTAATGGAAATGCTGAAAAAATGGAGAGAGAAACTACAAGAAAGCCAAAGCAAAGTTATAAATAAAACAAAAGCTTGGTAAAGGAAAAGGTGTCTTGTCAGAAGAAAAACATTTCTCTTTTTCTCTTTATAAAAGGGATCTGAACTTATTAAAACAAAACTCCAACCACATACACTTTCTGGGAGCTGACTCCAAAACTCCTGCCCAACTCAGCCAGTGTGTGCCATTCACTGATCACATGTTCTCTGTGGCGGCAAAACAGAGGAAGCAGACAAGAAAAGGGCAGAAGAGAAAGTTGCCATGTGGCCATTAGCATCTCTTCTCTTGATGGTGCCACACAAGGAAGACAACCTCACAGAATGCTTGGCTTTGATTAAGCCAGAATTGCCATGGAAGCAGCTGTTGGAGATACCTTTTATAGTTTTCTGCTGGGACAAGATCATTCCTGGTGAGGAGGGCTCCATAATATGCAACATTGAATTAAAGGATTTAAGAGCTTTTGCCTGCACCACCCTCTGCACCACGTCACTCCAACCCACCCATTAGATCAGCCTTGAAAATAAGACTCCAGAAAGTCCTAGGTTGGAAAACAGTTGGAAACCAACTGTCTATCAACAGACAATAAATGGAAAGTTCTTCACCTTCTCCTTCATCCATTCCTTTTTTATTCTTCCTTCCTTTCTACCTGTTGGCCAGTTTTATTTTTTTAATATTGGGTGCAGAGGAAGGACCTCCCACAACTATTGCCATACTATTGCATGCCATTCTTAGTACATAAACTGACTGAGCAAACATTTCACTGGATCATATATTGAAAGCAATGCTTCATTTAGATTAGAACTAAGAGGACCTAGGATTCAGCACAGTTTAGAAATCGCACTTTCTCACTGAGACTTTCTTTCTTTGTAGTAGCATGTACTTGAGGTACTATTGTAGTTGCTTTTTCACTGATAAAGTCAATCTGCACACAATGCTCTTTATTGTACTATAGGTAACAAGCAGCGCACTCTCTATTTTATATACAGTAAGCCAGCTGGTAGCTCTGCAGGGGACCATACTGAAACAGACATGGCTCCCCTCAGTGTTAACAGCATAACAGATAGAATTGTTACTACATCGATAGGTGTAGCAATGAAGCAATTCAGTTGTTGAATTTCTATTCATCACAAATTTGAAGCACAGAAACAGTCCAATGAGTTCAAGTCAGTATTTAGAAATGAAATCATGGGGTGCCCTCTTAGACCAATCCTGTTTGTGTATTTTGCATGCTAAAACTTGTTTAGCTTCAGTCAACAAAAGTTAATTAAACCAGCTCCTATGCCTAATATAAATAACATAATATTATAATTTTGCCATGGGGTGCTTTACTATATGCTTGGTTGAAATCAAGATATATTTATTGACACTATTACAACAATATACTAAGGAAATTTCCATATAAAAATTGAGATGAGGATGTCATTGTTCTTGACAAATCTACCGACTTCAAGTAGCAACTATTTTCAGATTAATTGATCATTTTTTCATTTGCTCAGAAATCTCGCAGACAGCAGTGTCAGAAATAACTGCTCTATGGTTACCAGATTCTCCTTTTTCTCTTTTTTGAAGATAAAGGACAACATTTGGTCTCCTCCAAATATATGATAACATCACCCTTTCTCTACAATTTCTAAAACGTAATGCATAGAGGCTTACCCAGACACCAAGAAGTAATGGTTTCAGTTTTGGATGCAATGTATCTGGCTCTGAAGATTTCAGGTCAGGAACAGGTTTTCTTTGGGGATCTATTTTCTGTCCACCTCAAATTACAATATCCCAATCTGATATTCATAATCTCCTGGTGGAATAATTATTTTCTTGGTGATTTTGTTTTGCTAGTTTTCCTTTTGTTCCACCAAGTTGAGTCATATTGTCTTAAGAACGTAATTAAGATCTCCTGCTTATATTGTTTATTTCCAGTACTTTGAGGATTAGTATATAGAATAGAATAGAATAGAATAAGCAGAGTTGGAAGGGACTTTGGAGGTCTTCTAGTCCAACCCTCTGCTCAGGTAGAAAACCCTATACCATTTCAGACCAATGGTTGTCCTAGCTCTTCTTTAAAACTTCCAGTGTTGGAGCATTCACAATTTCTGGAGGCAAGTCGTTCCACTGATTAATTTTCTAACTGTCAGGAAATTTCTGCTTAGTTCTAGGTTGCTTCTTTCCTTTAATTAGTTTCCATCCATTGTTTCTTGTCCTGCCCCCAGGTGCTTTGGAGAATAGCTTGACTCCCTCCTCTCTGTGGCAACCCCTGAGATATTGGAATACTGCTATTATGTCAGCCCTAGTCCTTCTTTTCATATAGGCAATCCATTTCATGAATCAAGAGCCATGTTCTTCCTGGTTCTTTTTCTTCCCATAAGTGAATTAATAGGACATAATGTATTATAAGTATAGTCTCCATTCCTGCTCCAATCACAATTTGCTGACTGAAGTCCTTGATCAATTTTGTAGACAAGCCTGCTATCTTACCCCCCATGGAAGACCCAAATGATAATAACAAATCCTTAACCTAGTTGCAATGCAGCACACTATTTAATATTTGCTACTCACAATAACAATAGTAGTGCAAAAAATACTGTCTTCTGCTAGGCTGGGGATAATGGGATAGTTGTTCAGCTAATCTGAATGATGGCAGCTTGATCTAGTACTAGCACAATATATGGTAGTATCTAATTATCTTTCTCTAATTTTGAGCTTGAATTTTCTTCATTAAGAATATGTAGCAGTGTTGCAGCCACTGGTAATGTTTTTAAAATGGAAGGAAGGGAAGGTCCTATAAGTATTTGGTTTCCAAAAATTGTGGGGGCCCTAACTGGTAATGTCATGGTGTTGCTGGGGAATGAAGACAAATTTTCAGCCTAATGTAGGAAGTAAGAGTTGGAAGGATTTTAAAATAACATGGATGCCTTTATCACTATCAAATCATCAGCCCTCATTCTTCTTAAGATTTCAAAGATTTAGAAAACGTTGGTGCCATTTTTGCAGATTTGAAAAGACTGTATCAATACTTTAACCCTCTGCATAGGCTTAAACAATTTTCCTTTAAGAGCCCCCACTTCCCCAAACAATAATGTCCCAACATTTTAAAGAGTTAAAAAAAAACCTGGCCTCACATTTACCACTAGACATACAACTCTATCAAAAAGATGCACATATTGAACCCAATGATGGTGATGATTTTAAAGTTTAGATGCCAACATATCAGTTAAAAATTGAGAATGTTCCCACCTTTTTTTTATTTTTACAGAGGAGGACACCTTTGCTTCCTATAAAAACAACAGTATTTTTGTACCTCTGGAGCTATTTTTGACGGATGTCTTTAGACAAAGAGAAGTATCTCTTGTTATTCCCCAGCAGCTGTTGCACCTGAAGTAATTAGAAAGAGAGGCCAGAACACTAATTTGCTACATGCAAGCCTTCCAGAAGAAGGTATCACCATCACAAAGGGAAAGAATAGAACTCTTAATCCAAGCAAAGGGGAACTGTCCAGAATTTTTCACTCCATTTGCTGGCAGCTCAAGGGTGACCTTTAACCTGTTCCCACCAGTTTCTTAAAAGAAGAAATAAGATTCAGATGGGGAAAAAAAAAGATTGTCAGTATACAAAATGTTGAACATGTTCTTACAAAAGTGGTAATTATTCCAGTGCCCAAGCTTTACATTTCTTTCAGTAGCTTTAAAATTAATTTGTTGTTTCATTTTCCATTTAATTTCTCAATATATTTAGGCTTGAAAAAATTCACTAAAGGAATGAAATGGGAAAGAAAAGTGCCCAAGGGTCTAAAGAAATGATGCACCAAGCAGAATATCTCAGTTTATCATTAATATCTACAGTTAATAACATGAACGTTAAGATGCCTTTTCATTCCCAATTAATAGACTGGATTTTTTTTTAATTGGCATTGACTGCAAACATATTACATTTGTAAAGAATTGCTTGGAATAGTACAAAGTTTCCATGCACAGACAATTTAGATTTTTAAGACACAAAAGGAGGGTAACCTACTGTACTGAAAAAGTACAGAGATCCTCTCCAAAGGTCTTCATTAGCAGCTTTGACCAAACTCTTAGAGACAAAATTCCAAGGTATCACTGTATATGTGTGAGCCAGGTTATCTAAATTATTGGGCCTCAATTGAGCATAAAAGGGCCATTCAAATTAGTGTATTTTATTTTACATATATGCAGTACACTAAATTAGCCTGGAGTGGCAGGAACTAGGTTCTCATGATTCGTAAACGTTGTGGGAATATTCTGGTTGTAAAGTTAGAGTGCAGTACTGCAAGCTATTTCTGCAGCCAGCTGCCTACAATTTGGCAGTTCAAATCCCACCAGGTTGAAGGTTGACTCAGCCTTCCATCCTTCTGAGGTGGTAAAATGAGGACCCAAATTGTTTGGAGCAATATGCTGACTCTGTAAACTGCTTAGAGAGGACTGTAAAGCACTATAAAGTGGCATATAGGTCTACTAAGTGCTATTGCTATTCATGATTGTGGGAATCCTACAATGAATACAGCATTATTAGACACCTCTCCTTTTTCTTCAAGGGCTAAAAAAAAATCAGCACTGACAATCTCATCCAATATTTAAACACTCACCCCCCAACCCCAACCCCTGCATGCACACACATACATTTTTCTCTAAAGTGTTGTGAAGTAGGTTGTAATCAAGTTTGTTAAAATAATTAATATAAATGAGGATTCAAGATATGGATTGTCTCCATGTTCTTAATTTGTTTTTATATCACTAGTACAATGACTTGTCTCTAGCTGTAATGCCTTGCACTGCACTTCATGAAATGACAAGCCTACCAAAAAGTAAGCATGGCTCTTTCTTAAGACAGTACCTATAAACAAGCTTTAGCATTCTAAGAGTCAACACTACTTACTTTATGAGTACTATTGTAATGCCAACAGATAAGTAATAAATGATTTATATTGTCATCATTAGACCAGAGCCAGGGAGACTCATGTTCAGTTTCAAGTCACTCAAAATCTTAGAGCCCTCTTACTTCTCAGTCTAATTTGCCAAACTTGGAGATATCCAAGAAGATAATATGTGTGCTGGAGGGACCACAATTAACATACTTAACTCCTTGGAAGATGCATAAAAATGATAATGAAAATTACCGTAACAGCAACATTTCAACCTCTGTGTACTAAACCAAATTAAGCTGGCCTAACACTCTCTTATCTTTCATCCAGTAACATAGAAAGATAGAAGATCCTTGTCTTTACTTATTTTTTCAAATATTTTTGTATTTAGATATGAATGGGGGATACATTGGTCACAGGAGAAACCAAAGGTGTTAGGAGTCTTGAATTAATAGTTTTCAGAATGTCTTTCTTTTATTTTGAGTTGAATTTTCATTAGATTAAAGGGATATATACATATACACATATAACATGCATGCATACATGTAAACATACTGGGGACTTGGTCTGATTTTGATGCATTTTATTACTTTTTAATTAAGCTGAAACATTTAGGAAAAATTGTGATAGAAATTAAAATATATTTCTTCAATTTTTGGAATTGAGGGTTACTAGGCAAGAAAAAATTTCCAGTACCTTGAATTCCCGCCAAAGAGCTGATCTAACTTTTACTGCATACTGAATTTAGGACAGAAGTCAAATACGCCAAAAAAATATATGTTTTTTTTGTAAAAAGATGAGTGGTACAAGAGGACATAATTGCCTATATTCAATTCTAGCTACCTCATTATATATAGTAAATAGTTATTTCTAAGTTTTAAAAGTTTCAAGGAGAGTGAACTAATTATTGGAGGATATTTAAACTGAATTGGATATCCTAAACTAGAGCAGACCAAATAAATAATTAAACTGATCAAGTAACATCAAATTAATGCAATCTTATATAACTTTGATTAAAAAATCATGGATATTATAAGGCGCTACATTAAAATGTTTATTCTTTTTTATTCAGTCAGAAGTGGGTCTTTATATATCAACAGTGCTTAAATATTCTACTGCAGTTTTAAATCAATGCCTTAGAGGACCAAATGGAGAACTGTGTTATGTCTACAATGGTTATGCAATAAAAAGTTTTAAATTTCAATGTATTCTATGTGAAGAAGCTATTAAGAACAAGCACAACTGTTTTCAATGGCTGATGCCATTGTCAGTGCACTACAAGTCACTTTGCTCATTTTATCTTTATATTTACAAATAATGCCCAGCAAATTGTGTGTCAAATTACTTCAACATTTTCCCAATCTTCTGGCATTCCATATATCTTCTTATTATCTCAAGAGAAATGGGAAAATAGCATGTTTTTATCCCAATTTTAAAAACTCTACAGACTGAAGACTATGAAGGGAGGAACTGGAAAAGGGAATTATCTAAAACTATGATAGCATATTGTTCTGTTGCACATAGGTATTAAAGGAAAACTTGCTAGCTGGTATCTTTTGTTGAGAAATTCATATAAACTTCATAATCTCTGTCTTGGTGTGAAGCTGGATGATTGACTACTAGAGACCATCACCAACAAATAAATCATTAAATTAAACAATGTAGTTTTAAATTTGGATCACTGTTAATAAGATGACTGGTGACAAACCTTCAATTCAAATATAAGAATATGTTATCATTTGGAGCTTTCTGAGCCTTCCTGTAAATACCAAAGGTGGTAGTATTTGAATTAGGTATATTTAGCATCTGCTAAAGATTTTCCATCTCAACTGGAATGCAATGATGTAATACTGTATTTCCATCTATTTCTGAGAGGGTGGATGCTGTATCTCAGGATATTGAGCGTCCTACATCACAGGACATTGGAGCCAAAGACTGCAGCATCCTAGAAGATGCTGGAAGACTGAGCTGAACTTCACCTAAGGAATAATTTCTAAAAGTGTCAGACTTCTTAGAAGACCATCTAGATTGCACGACATGCTTATGTATAGGTGGATCTTCTGTTTGTGAATATATTTCATGTTTGGAAAAGTGATATTGTCTAACGTTAAAAGACTTGGTTTATTATGATTTGTTGTTTTTAATCTAACAAAGGGAGAGATATGGTATAGTAGTACACATTTCAGAAGACAATGCAGCAGACAGGAAAAAGAAAGACTTAAGTGAGGAAAAGAAAATATAATGAAAAACCATGTTTAAAATTTCTATATAAAAGAGTTGGAAATTATAACTTTTAAGAATAGTAACAGTCTGTTAAGAACCATATCAATAAATCATAACACAGACAATAATAACAATATGGTCATTCTAAAGAGTTGTTTTTTTAAAAAAAAATCTGTTTGTGTCTACAAATCAAGATTGTTTACTGTATGAGAACTTTATAAGAAATGAAATGTTGAACCCTTTTCAGTCAGAATTCAGGTCTGGCATGGAATGGAAACATTAGTAGTCTCTTAGGTGTGACCTTATAAATGTGAGCAGTTCTACTATATCTTTCATCTTTTGGACTACCCATAAGGATTGGGAATTGGGACATGGTTCCCAAGTAAGTGATTCCATAGTGGGGAGTACAAACTGAGTTCTTGGGTACTCTAGTTTGAAGTCCATTAGGGCTCAAACCTTTTCTCCATTTTATAAAAATATGCATGACACTAGTGAAAAAGTCATCAAACAACATTAATATGCATCTCTATCTCAGAGTGTCTTGGTGATGTGTTGACATTTTTTAATCCAGTGCCAAGAGCTGAAGGGTCTGGATGAGGAAAAACAGGTTGCCATTCAACTCTAACAAGATAGAATGGCTGTGGTTTTGAACTGACTCTGGAACAAAGCCAACTTCAGGTCTAGATAGATTGTGCTACTAGACTCTCAGCTTCTGTGGAACAGCAGATGTAAGCTTTACTCAAGAGGTCCTTTGCAACTGTTCTTAGACCATAAGGCACTGACTGCAGCCACACATGATCTAATCATATAATGACTGGACTACTGTAATGTGCTCCAATAGGACTGCTCTTAAAGGCCACCCAGAAACTGCAATTAGCACAAAATATTAAGCAGGAGAACTTGGTATTGTCACATTACATCAATCTTGTAGAAGCTGAAATTGGTTGTTGGTTTGTTTTCTGGTGCAGTTCATGGTGCTGGTGATCACCTGTAAAGCTGTACAGAAGTTGGGACCCAATTATCTATAAAACCATCTGCCCACTTAGAGCATGTCTGTAGCAAGTGTCTATTGAGAGTCCCATCCTGCTATGATAGATGAAGAAAAAACGAATGTTTTGTGTAGGAGCTCCCCTCCTGTTGAACAATCTCCCACTTAGGTACAAGAATCACATTCTAATTTCAGGTGTTTCAGGAAGCTTTTAAAAACGTGGCCTTTCAAATATATATTTGGGGATCATAGCAAGGCTCTGACTGCTTGATATTCTGATTTTATGATGTTATCATAATTACTATGTTGAATTTATGTGATACTACTAATTATTGTTATTGTTCTATAGTTTTAACAATTGATTTATTATAATTTATTGATGAATTTAATGTATGGATTTTATGTTATGTTGTAAGTAACATAGAATCTGTCATGCCCCTGTCAGAATCTGACTTGGAGGGGGAGGCTGAACAGCTGTCAGGGAGTGGGAGTGTGGATTCCTTGGTTGTGGAAGAAGCTGAGAAGGGCAAAGTCTGGCTGGGCAAAGCAGAGGACAGGTCTCTACCAAGGGAGAGAGAATTCAGAGGAAGACCCAGGCCCATCCCCTCTTCATCCTAGGGCATGCAGGGAAGAACAGAGAAGGGAGCAACATTAATTGCATGGCTTACGGGGAGGAAAGGGCCCTGATTCCCTTCATTAGCTGCAGCTGGGAACACAGTGTTTAAAAAAGGAAGGTGCACACAGCAAACTATTGGGAGAAAATCATAAATTATCTGGTATTGTGGAGCCTTATCTCTGTTCCTGGCATCTTCCCAACTGTGTGTGTTTTGCTGTGCTTCAAGTCTGCAATTCCTTCTCCTGCCCTGCCAAGTTAATTACTGCAACATGGTTTGTTTGGATTTTTAGTTGCAGTTTGTATGTATTTTGGTTTTTGACTGAAAAACTGGGAGAGTTTTTCTCCAGCCGAAGGTAACCTGGACATTGAGGGCAAAGTTGGAGATAATAAAGGGACTTTTCTTGCTTATTTGACTGTGTTGCCTTTGTGCCATGTCATTATAATTGAAGTGGCCATAGAAGTATTTGTAATAAATACATATTCCCAGAAAATTAGAGTTTTAAAGAATTAACTAAAATACTCCCATTCACAAGAGAAAATACATATGGTACAGTGCAGTCCTCTTCTTCACAGTTCTATGCTTGTCCTTTTTTAAATAGAAATTTGTTGGGTTTTTTTAAAAAAAAATCTTGTTCAGCACTTACATCACTAGTGGTGCCTAATCACAGACATTGGGAAGACCCAAAGGGGCCCCATTCTTTTTTGAGAATTCAAATCCATCCAGATGCTGCCTAGTATCTCTCTTCCTGCCTACTTACACTCCATGCCAATCAATGGGGCCAGAGAGGAAGACTCTCCCATGGAAAAGCCTCAGCAGAAAATCTCTAGCCTAGGGGGCCAACAATGGAGTTACTCTGGAGCATATTTGCCCAGAATCTTCTGCTCATACCCATCAGACCTCTTGTCATAAAACAGTCTGTATGAAGACCAACCAAATCTCTTCAATGAAATAGTAGCTCTTCTAGACATTACCTCATGAGTTGATGTTTTCTGTGTTAAATGTTACAATGATCACATTTCAAAAGAGATTTTAATTGGGTTGCAAATTTTATAGTTATGCATTTTTTAAAAAGTGTTGTATTGTCCATTTTAATTGTTTCAGATTTTGATGTAATTTTAATTCGCTTTGAAAAAACTGGCTTTGAAGAATTCCAGTTCTATGGCTGCATGGAAATTCCCATAAAATCATCTCATGTGTTCTAAGAAATGTTAAACATTTGAAATTAGTTCAAATTAGTTCAAGTGTCCATCCCAAAACTGTGAAGAAGTGGTTTCTCCTGTTTGAAAATAACACATTGGATTCATGTATAGTTTGACATTTTGTTACATCATTTCATGGATCATTTCAATCACTTGCTAGAACGTATCACAAAATGAGGAGTAGCAGAAGTTCAGTGAAAAATATACCAGAGACAATAAGGCTTCAATGTTTGCTTGTTTATATTTCGGTGTTTAGTAAAATCATTCCTTGTCTTTAAAAAACATTTAAAGCAGGGGTGTCAAAGTCAATTTCATTGAGGGCTGTATCAGGGTTGCATTTGACCTTGGAGGCCAGGGTGGGGGGTGGGCATGGCCATGGTGGGCGTAACATAGGACTTGTGTCAGGGGCACCTGTGGTGGCCAAGTGCTAAGACAGGACTTCCCTGAGACCCTACCTCTCTCTCATTATAATCTTCCTTCCTTCCTTTTTCCTTCCCTCTTCATTCTCCTTTCTTCTTCCTTCCCCTCTTTCCTTCTTTATCCTTCTTTGCTCTCTTCCCATCTTTTTCTTTGTCTTTCCTTTCTCTTGCTCCTTTCTGTCCCTTCTTGCATGCTTAAATGCAAAGGGGGAAACAGTTCTCCTTTTGTTTTGTTTTTAGTTTGATAGCCCTCTGTTAGTGAAAACAGAGCTTGGAGGGGTGGTGCTTGCTCCCCTGACATCCATTTTCAATGGCAAAAGGCTGAAGGAGGCCATTGTGGCCAAAAACAGTGCACGGGGCAGGCGTATGCAGCCCTCTGAGCTCCGTTTTCGCTGGCAGAGGCACTGCAGGCTATTCTTTTGCTATTTCCAGGCTGGCCCCATAAATCAAATCTAAACACCCTATGAGCCAGATCAGGCCTGTGGGCCTTGAGGATTTAAAGCTATTAAAATTGTACTGTGCATCCTGCTCCATGGAGCACAAGAAAGGCTTACAGGGACTACAGGAAGGTCTGGTGAAATAATCCAAATCCAAGAATAATTAATATGCAAGAAGTAAAAGTTTGAGGTGAGCTGGAAAAGTGGCCTGCACTGTGGAATGGGAGAGTGTTTCTCAGTTCATTGCACCCATCTCCCCCACCCATTCAGGTGTTGGTGAAGTTCCATTTGAATCCAGATTTAGCAATTAGGAAACTCTTTGAATTTTGTTCAAAAGAAGTCAGTCTAAAGTTGACCAATGGTGTAAGGAGAAGCACAGTGCAGCAGGAAGGTCTATCTCTCCTGCCTATAGTACTTCACCAAAAATTGTCCCCTTTCTGTATAAGTCAGCTGCTAGACAAACTCTTTGAGAATTGGTGCCTACAAAATGCTTGCCTAAAGCAAGGAACAAGTTTTGGCCAACAGTTAAATCTACTGATCTAGTCATCAATCAAAATTATCTCCCTCCCTGCCCAATTAAGAAGAATTATATCAAATGAGATTTTTTTAAATATAAGATTGTTTTTTAAAGTATGATACCAGTCTCTGCTCTGGTGTGAATGTAGGGCAACAAGAGAGGGACATTCACTAATGTATTTCCTTAACAGGTTGCACAGTGTAAATGAAAGCATCACACTTGGGTGACAACCTAGAAGAGTGGCTGCAGAGGCAAGATAGGGATCACCAGTTGAGGCATGCATATTGGATGCCAATATATTTTTATGGCTTCTCAAGAATGAATGGTTTGTGCTTTTTAGCTCAGAGTGGGGATGACCTTGACCCTTCTTGAGCCAACAGCAACTGTAAAATTTATTGTCTGTAAAATCTGTTAGGACTTGTCATCCATTGCCCTGTAGGGAAGTCAGCTGACTGCAGTAACTGATGATAATCAATTAATCACACCAATTAATCAAACCAATTTAATAATCAATTAATCACACCAAACTTGATTGCAGGAAATATGATTTCAGCAACAGAATAATCAATGTCTGGAATGCTCTACCTGATTCTGTGGTTTCTTCCCCAAACCCCGAAAACTTTAACCTTAGACTGTCTACTATTGACCTCACCCCTTTCCTAAGAGGTCTGTAGGGGGCGTGCATAAGTACACCAATGTGCCTACCATCCCTGTCCTATTGTTTCTTTTATTTTTCTTATATGTATCCATGTATTCATAGCTATGTTTTTACTTATACCTATTATCTTGTAAGCAATTGACAAACCAAATAAATAAATAAATAAATAAATAAATAAATAAATAAATAAATAAATAAATAAATAAATAAATAAATAAATAAATAAATAAATAAATAAATAAATGACCATAAAAATAGGGATGAGACCAGCAGTGGGACTAGAACATTTTATGCCAGTCAAGTTTTCTGTTGATTTCATGATGGGGAACACCTCAACTCAACAATGGAGAAATATGTTAAATGATTAAACTAGCATTAAGCAACATCAACTCAGCTTGTGAAAGGTAATGAAGTTCTGGGGCTGTAATGACAGAATTTGCTTTGAGCTGTAAATTATGGTAAAATCCTACTTCATATCCTTCTAATAACGAAGGAGCTTGATCATAAAAGATTTTGTTTTAGTTTTGCTCCTTGCCTTTTGAGACACTTCTTAGTCAAGGATCAGATTCCCCCAACAGCCAGTTAAGAGGGCTACTGGAGATTTGCATGGCTATTGGGTGCATCAAACACCAAAGCATCAAATGTTTCCCACCATTCAGGAAAAACAACAACAGAGAAGCCTATGATACAATGCTCACCATACATGCTACATTTACATGGCATATCAATGAATGATTTAGATATTATGCACCTATATGGATGCTTTTCTCATATGTGCAAATCTGCCAATACTCAAAATACATCTACTCAGCCTCCCTTTTTTAATATTGTTGTTTTGTAATCCTGATCTGACTTGACTTTAGTGGGTTAAGATTGTAATCCTTTAAAATAAAATAGGCAAGCTTTGAACAACTCTGAAAATCCAACATAAGGAATCTTTGCTTATGTATTTCCAGAGTTCTTGGTTTAACTATCTTAGCTTTTTTTTGGTAAGCTGCCACTTGTATTTTGTATTGATTTTACCCTTTGGCTGCTAAGGGCAAAAACTTCAGGTTTGTACTATGGTTAGAGATCAGAGGCCAAATTTGTCTCTGAGCAAATTGAGATATTCTGTTCCTTAGCTACACTAGAGAAGGTTCAACACGCATATTTCCTCCAACAAAAGCACTATCATTAGTATAATTCACTGAAAAGAGTTGTGTGTGTGTGCACATGCACACACTTTTCTCTCTTAAACTCAGATCTTCTGTAATCCTGGGTATTTTGGAAACCCCGTTCTTCTAAAAGTCAAATAATAAAATAATGTTATGACATCAAACATTATGACATCAAATAATGTAATTTGTGCATGCAGAAAGATAGCAGTAGGGAAAGATTACTTTAAAACAAAACAAAGTTGTTATTTAACATTAGCCCCTTATGTCTTGCTTAGGCCCTTGCTTTTGGGTAATTCAACCCTTAGTTCCTTGGGACAGGTTGTGTGTGCATATGTATCTCTCTGCCTCTCTTAATGTATTCCTCCCTCTAAACCCACCTTGCATGGGAAAAGGCCATAGCAACAAAAAGCAGACTGTTCCTTGTTCATGAATATTAATCAGTAAATTCCCCCTGGGTTTTGAAAAGGGAGGCTCAGACCATCCCTTCCTCGCATCCCAATTGTGCAGGACTAGAGAAGAAAACCTAAAAGTCCTGGGAAAACTGACACAGAGGCTGCCCTGACTAGAGGCCTTCCCAGCAGGGACAAGGAAAACCCCAAGGTCAGGGGCCAGAGAAAGAGGCAGAACCGGCTATTGTTTCTACTATGTGTTGCTGAAAGGTAAAGCTTTATGGAACCTTCTGAGCTGCATTTTTGGCTATTTAACCTTGAAAACAAAAGGCTTATTTATTCACACTCACTCGCGCACACACACATTCACACACATTCATACACACAAATACAACCCCCCTTTATTGAGGGCTTCATTTCCCCCACCCCAAATTGACAGCAGTAACATATGAAGGCAACCTTTTCCAGAAGGCTAAGGCCTATTAGACCACATAAGATAGAATGCCTGCTTTTCAAGATTCTCTCTGATGCAGATCTGTTAGACACAGATCTGTAGTTGATGCAGATCTGTTAGATACAGATCTGTACAGATCTGTAGTTGGACAACAGCTGTAATTCTGCCCTCCAGGAAAAATATGTTGACTCAGTTCTGGTATGGAAACCAAATTACTCAGAACTCTTCAGAAATGTCCTCTTTCTTCATTCTGGTCCCCTTTCATTTTTCTCAGTTCTGACTTTGAATCTTGAGTTTTGTGAGACAATGACAAAATAGAGCACTGTGTTTGTTTCAAGTAGGCAACTGTGCCAGACTAAAGATCACATGTGCATGTGTTTTGCATGTGTGTGTGTGTGGGGGGGCCTTTATGTCAGGGTTGATTCTTGGCAACTTCCTGGACTAGTTCCTATAGTTTTCAAGGCAAGGTTTTGGAAGTGATTTGCTCTTGCTAGGACTGACAGATTGGCTCAAGGTCATTCAGCTGTCTAAGGCAGGACTAGAACTTACCACCTCCCATTTTTAGCCTGGTATTTTAACCACTATACCAAACTGGCTCTCAAAGATCATTCAGAAGTAAATTCACATGAAAAAGTCCCCTTGAACAGCTTATCTGTTTCAAAAAGCTATAACAATAACATGTGAACATAATAAGCCTTTTGCACCTGGTTTCTTTGGGTGAATCGGAAAAAGAAGAGGAGATGCAAGGCTTGCCTCTGCCCATCCCTGATGATTATAATGAAAAATTATGCTGAGAAATCAAATTATCCAGAAAGGACAATGAACTGCAAACACACAAACAAGGGTGATTTAGTTCCTAAATAAGAAGCAGTAGTACAAATAGAAAAGAGTCTTATTTTCTACAAGGATGTATTAAATTCCCTGAAAGTTTGCCTTCAATTCACTTGAATTGAATAGGTTAACAAAGCTGGAAATTGGGCAGAAGACAGCAATCAAAATGAATCTGGGCTTTTTGGCCTGGAAAAAGGCAATTCAGGAGGGACATGTATATTGTCTTCCTTTTTCTAAAAAATGGGACAAGAATCCTCCAGGCCCTGAGTGGAAGGAGATTTAAAATAAACCAACCAAAGCATTCTTTCACACAGGTGGAATGATGGCCAGCAACCTGGATTGATTGGATAAATTCAGGGTGGGTGGGCCTATTGGGGGCAATTGGTCTTGAAAACTCAATGTTCCTGTGGGTTGGGGCAGAAACCTCAAAAGAGTAACTGCAGAAGGAACATGGGAAAGGAGTAGATCTGCTTGAAGTTCCCCAGCTGCATCTGGTGGACTACTAGAAAAGCACTGGTCTAAGATGGGTCACGCAACAGGGCTCTTCATACATTTTCCTCATTTATTCAATATCTGAAATAGCTCTGTTATGTTATTTTTGAGACATGCTGTGCCTTGAGGAAAAAAAATAACCCTTTCCTTTAATAGCAAATCAGGTTTAAGAAACAGGTCTGTTACTCATTGTTGATTTCCCACAGATTTCCCACTGACATGTTCTTTGATATCCGCCAAACTCTCTTCCCTATTTAATTTTGTTCGTATTAGAATATTTAATTTTTTAAAAGAATGAATGGGAAGTTAGATACTGCAAAGCAATGCTTTTAGTTTAACCTGTGTTTCTAATAATGCATTGACATAATGACATAGTGACATAAAGGGTGACAGAGAAACCTGGAGATATTTTGAGCAAAGGACTGCAGCCTAGGGCTTTATTAGACTGGTGCTCAATGGAACCTGTCATGGCAACCCAAACCCAAATTCTGGCTGTGCTCCTTGGCCCAAAATATTGGGATCTTTGCCCTGATATATGACATTCCAGTTCTATTGGCCCTGAAATGCTTGGCCCTGCCTGCCACATGCCAGCAAAAAGATGAAACAAGTTGAGCAAATCTATGATATCACAGAGGATGTGAAATCTGAGCCACGCCTGACTGAGACATTGAAATCCGCCTAAGGAAATAGGACTCCATGCCCAAGATACCCCAGGGAGCTGAGGAAAAGAAGACTGAGAGAACTGAGTATTAACAGTATCTGTGCACTGTCCTGGCATCCCAAATTAGCAGAATATATTCAGAACTGGCAGGCTGAAATGGAATATCTGGTCAGAGGGATGGAATGCCAAACCTTCATGTACTATATTCTCAGCATCCCTCCCATTTTAATTTTTTTTAAAAAATAGTCTATTGTAGTTACATGCAGTGTTCTCTTCCCTGTTTCTTTCACCAGGGCCTCTGCTCTGGGATTTCCAAGGACAACAAACCAGTGAAGATTTGTTACCTCTGGCAAACTTTCTAGAACAAATAGCGTCTCTCTAGTTCCTGTGGGGAGCTTTAGAAAATGCCAATTCTGCTGAAAAAGGAGAGAGCTGCCATCTTTCTCTTCTCTTTCCATCAACTTCAGCTATTGGGGAATTTCTGTTTCTATAGTCTGGGTGAGGCATATGATTGCCAGTTTGATCTAGTGGTAAAAGCACCAACGTGGTGTAGGAAGTTAGCAACCACCCCACTCCTAGAAAATTGAAATAGCCTAGGAAATATTAAAAAGGCAGAATATTTCTCCTAAAAAGAGTAATCACTCAAGAAGCAGAAACTCACTCAAGAAGCAGAAACTCACCCCCACCTTTGTTAATGGATGGGCCATTGAGGCCTGGGCCAGAATACTTTACATAAGAAGGAACTCCAGGGTGATGGGATTAAGGATGGCCCTCAGGAAATGATAGGATTACCCATCTCACCACATGGTCTGGGAAGATTGCATTAGCCAGCATTCAGGTAAAGCCATGTGGTCCAGACCAACCCTACAAAGTTAAGACCCCCGCCCCTGGGAGTCTGACAACCAATTAGAATACAAGCTCCAATTCAAATCCCAACAGAGGGTATAAAACCCAGGTACTCTCAGCACCTCAGCCCTTCCTTTTTTCCCCTTCTCACCTTGAAGCATGTGATCATTCTTCTCTGGAGCTCCAGGCCATATGGCCCTGTAACCATTAAACCTTCCAAGCAGCCTCCATGTTTCCAGTGTCTTTTTCCCCACTTGGAACTGAACCCAGAAGGATATTTCTTTCAACAATTGGCACCCAAGCAGATGGGACTCCAAGCTAACCTAACCAATGGACCAGGCCCAGGTAAGATTCCCTTGCTAGCAAACAGACCCATTGAGTCTGTGGGTGAGTTTTTCCTGGACCTTGGCCATTTGGAAAAAAGGTTTTAAAGGGGTTTTGAGTGTTGAGCTCAAAGGCTGCTTGGAAAGAAGGTGAGTACCTCTAAATTTTAATTTTAAAGCATGGAAAAGTATGGGAAATATGTGTATGATTGCATGTGTGTGAGAGGATTCTTCTCCCAAACACAATTGGATCTTGCTTCCTCTGTGCATTTCCTAACCGCAGAAAGACCAAGAGTCTGGAGAGCATGGGGGTTTTGCCAGAGCACAGGACCTTTTGTTAGGGAGGAAGGAAGAGCATGTGTATGAGTGGCTTCACCTTGGACAGCAGCTAGATCTCATTTCTTTGTTTGGCCTCTAGCCACCCTCTTACCTGTTGTTAGCTCTACAGAGCCATGACCATCAGGACAGGGAAAGCAAGCGGGGGGCCATCAGAGTGTGGGACCTTCTGTATATAAGAGGAAAAGCCAAGCGGGTTATGATTTAAGGGAGGGAAGAAAAATTTGTCATTATTTTTTGTCCAGTGTATCCCAAAAGCAAACCCCAGGATTATAGATAAACTTAGGTGATTGGAAAATTAATTTGGGCACTAAATTAGGAGCGGCAGTACTTGCCTGCATAAGAGCAGCAAGTTTTCCTCGGATCTGAGCTCTTCCAGATCTGTAAACGTGGGCTGGGAAGAAAAGAATAGAATAGAGAAAAGTGGAGTACTCGTACTTGTCTGAGGTGGGCAGAGAGTCTCACTGGCTGTTTTTTTGGGTGGAAAGGAAAGTAGGCTGCACTGACAGCAACACCCCAGTCCGAAAACCGTGGTGAAGTGAGAGAGAGAGAGAAAAGTCTCTCAGGAATTTTTTTTTACTAAAAAGGGGAGCGCGCATACTTTGGGAAACACCTAGGTTTTTTTATATTTTTGTTCTGAGGTTAAAGAGAAGTGTTTGATCCCAATGACCAAAGTCTCCCCCAGACACCCTTCTGTTTTTTTTTTTCTTCTTGCTCGGATATTACTTGTGTCTGAAACTGGTTCACCTAGCTGACTGACCCGACTAAGCCAAAATGTGAAACCCCACATCTAAGGGGAACATGGGAAGCGGTAGTTCGAGGGTCCTGGATGGAACCCCCCAGGGAGAGCTGTTGGAGGCTTGGGATGAGCAGCAGATGCTGACCCTAGCCGGCATGAGCAAGAAAAAGGCAAAATGTATAGGTAGAGAATGGGCTTTACTGAGGGATATAGGAAGACCAATGTGGTAAATAAAGGTACTTAAAAGGGCAATGTAAAAACAGGATCACATGGAATTTTTCTTAATTCTTTCTGTCTTTCTTTCTTTGTCTTCTATGCAACCACATGGTTTGTTCCTTAAGATTTATGCCTTCCCCAATTTAACTAAGATATTTATTGTGGGAATGATCAATGTGTGTATAAATCTCAGTTTTGTTTTCCTCTCTGTGTCCTTGTTTCTGTGTGTGTGTGCGCGCACGTGTGTATGTCTAAGTCTTTGTGTGTCTTCGAGGTAACTGTTGCAACTGTTAAGTGTCTGACCTCTTCAGATATTAATTTTAAATTGTTAAGATTTAAAACCATTGAGAGAAATTGTCTTCTCCCGGTCTGGTCTGGCCAACCAGACTGGATGAGGAACAGAGTAAATTTTCTTTCCTCTCTGTGCTTTTAAGAAAAACCCAAGGTTATTAGTGAATGTTCTAAGTTCATTTACAAGAAAAGTTTCATACTGTGTGTTTAAATGATTTTACCTGTTCATCCTTTTTCCTGAAGCTTGTGAATCCAGTTTTTTTCCTTTCTCATCTACTGTGTCTCTATTTTGTTGAAACTGATTTATCTTTTTAGTAACTGCAATTCTAATGTGTTATTCTTCTTCATCCTCAAACCATGCCTGCAAGCTATCTACCCCACCCCACCAAAATCTCTAATCTTTTTACAATGCCTTTCCTGGTAGAATTACCAGCAAAGGGGGGAGGAGACCCTTGTTCTGTGTGTTCCAGGCCTGCCACATGTGGAAGCAGATGCTACCCCCTAGAGACATTCCATCCATTAGAGCCAGGAATTGGGTTTGGATCCAGTCTCCACTGAAAGTCATTACAGCAAACCAGAGTGGGCAGACCTTTCCAAGCCTGACTGACCACCCATACCACCAGGCCAAGCCTATGCCACCCATAGACATGAAGGAAAGGACCCTGAGATGGACCAGTAAAAGACTAAAAGACTCTTTTCAATCCCCAGAAGACAGAAAGATTATGGGGGGAGGATGGAAATTTATTGTAACTGAAAATTCATTGTAATGTAAATCCATTGTAATGTTTTCTTTCTTGTATTATTTATATTGTAACCAGTTTAATGTACTCATGTAAGGATTGTATTTGAGAGTGGCTGGCCCAGCAAGTTCTGAACACCTTGTACTTCTGTCTGGTGGGAGGGAAAATTGTCCACATGTTTGTATTATCTGTATTGTAAAACTAGCTGCATACACAGGCACATACACAGAGACACACCATTGAGAATTAGACAGAGGTTAACTCCTTCACCTACATCCACACAAAGCTGCTCCTAGCTTCCTTTTAAAAAAAATTTAAAAAGTTTTTTTTTTTTGTTCTGTGTTTTTTTGTTTGTTTTGCTGCTCTGAGGCACTAAGGCCCAAGCAGTCATATTGCCCTGCTAATTCCATGGGGGAGAGGGCATCTCCCTCAGGCAATTCCTGAAGAGATAGCAGAAAAGAGATCTCCAAACCCCTAGTCATGACTGTGACTCACAAATGATGCTGCCCAGTTGCCCAGTAAAGCAGGATATGTTACACTGGTGGTCTCATGAGTAGAAGTCCCAGGGTTCATTGTGTGTGTAACTTTAAAAATACTAAATAGCCTGGTTGCACATTGGCTAACCTCAATTTGGCCTCACAAACCCTGGAAGCTAAGAGCTAGGCAGGTAGTAACTATAACCTTGGATATGGGCAGCCTGTAATTTAAAGGTTGTGAAGAAGATAGAGGCTTGTGCTTACAACCTGACTGTAAGCTCACAAAAAGTACATCAAACATTTTTCCCAGACCTTTATGGTTGAAAGCTTTTGGGAGCCACTGAAGGAATCCTTTTCTGTTGCCTCTTTTTCAATGCCTTTCCTTTGCATCAGAAAATTTTTTAAAAACACCCATCAAGTCTCCCTGACCTGATCATCTTTTAATCTTTTGTCAAAACTCTCACGTGTTTTCAAAAATAAAAATAAAAATGAGGGATTGTAGGAAGTTAGCACCCACCCCACTCCTAGAAAATTGAAATAGCCTAGGAAATATTAAAAAGGCAGAATATTTCTTCTAAAAAGAGTAGTCACTCAAGAAGCAGAAACTCACTCAGGAAGCAGAAACTCACCCCCACCTTTGTTAATGGGTGGGCCATTGAGGCATGGGCCAGAATACTTTACATAAAAAGGAACTCCAGGGTGATGGGATTAAGGATGGCCCTCAGGAAATGATAGGATTACCCATCTCACCACATGGTCTGGGAAGATTGCATTAGCCAGCATTCAGGTAAAGCCATGTGGTCCAGACCAAGCCTACAAAGTTAAGACCGCCCCCCCGGGAGTCTGACAACCAATTAGAATACAAGCTCCAATTCAAATCCCAACAGAGGGTATAAAACCCAGCACTCTCAGTGCCTTAACCCTTTTTTTGTTGACCTTCTCACCTTGAGTATGTGATCAGACTTCTTTGGAGCTCCAGGCCACGTGGCCCTGTAACCATTAAACCTTCCAAGCAGCCTCCATGTTTCCAGTGTCTTTTTCCCCACTTGGAACTGAACCCAGAAGGATATTTCTTTCAACAGTGGAAAGCAGGAGACCGTGAGTTCTAGTCTTGCCTTAGGCTGGGTGATTGTGGGCCAATCATTCTCACTCAGCCCAACCCACTTCACAAGATTTTGTTCTGGAGAAAAATAGGAGGAAGGGTTATTAGGTATGTTAACTGCCTTGAGTTACTTATAAAGTAATAAAGTGGAATAAAAATCTAATAAATAAATAAAAGTAAATAAAATAAATTAGGACTAGCAAACAAGCAGGATCTGAAGGGGAAATTATTGTTCGGAGCAGTGCATGTGGGCACACAATGATGCACCAGACAGCACTCTTGAAATAGAACACATCTCTTCCTGGGATTGTGCAAGGTGCATACTTACACATGCTATGAATCTCTTTTTCCTCTTCAAATCCAGATCACTGGATCATTCTATCCAGTCCAGCAAGAGGCACTTGGGAAAGTCTCCGGACCTTGGAAACTTTGTTAGAAGGCACTTTAAGCAAATGGAAATAGATGATTCCCACCTCTCAAGCTATTTTTTTATCATAAGTAAAGAGTAAAGGTGCTGAGCCAAGTGGAACCATTGGGAGGGCACTCTGCAAATATTATTCATACAGTATCTCTTTAAATATTCCCTCTTCCTGAGACACCCTGAAGTGCTGTTCTAACAACTTCTGAATTTTATCAAGGTGGGTAGGAAACAAACAAAAAAACAAAAACAAATTTTCCCTTTGCTTTCAAACATGTATCCAAAGGAAAAGGTTTTTACTATGCAAATCCTGGGCCTCATTTGTACAGTTTTTAGAGGTGATCTTTCCACAAAAATCTATTAAAGGGGAAAAGAAACAATTTAAATTAGAAAGAGGACCCCAAAGTAGAGAAAAGAAAGTAATGGCCCAATTTGGTCTGTTCCACCAAAGTGGGGATAGGATTACTGCATTGCTTAAGAAGAAAGTTGTGCTTGACCCAAATTGGCTTCTGCTCTGTAATAGGGCCTTTGTTTCCTACTATTGTCCTACATCCTCCATATTGGATCCAGAAAATCCCCTGGGTCTCTCCCACAGACTATCTGATTGAAGCCTTTTCACAAGAGGAGTTCCTTAGATATAACTCAAAAGTTGTCATCAGTTGTCCTAAAAGATGCAGTAAAACTTCAGCAGTCCTTCAGTTTATAAGCAAGTTATAATATCCCAGTGCATAAATAAGTTTCCCTGAATGGGCAAGGAAAGCTAGAGAGCTGAAGTCATATTTCCTGCAATCAAGTTTGGTGCGGTTAACCTTGAGTTTGTATCTATTGTGTGCTCTTGTGTTGTTATGGTTGAAGCTGAAGTATTCATTGACAGGTAAGTCATTGCAATGTATAATTTTATATACCATACTTAGATCAGACCGAAGACGGCGTAATTCAAGGTTTTCTAGGTCTAGAATTTCAAGTCTGGTGGCATAAGGTATTCTATAATGAGTAGAGGAATGGAGAACTATTCTTGTGAAATATTTCTGGACTTTCTCAACTGTATTAATATCAGATATGTAATGCGGGTTCCAGACTGATGAGCTGTATTCAAGTATTGGTCTAGCAAATGTTTTGTATGCTCTAGTTAGTAGTATGATATTACCAGAAAAAAAGCTACGTAGGATTAGGTTAACAACTCTTAATGCCTTTTTGGCTATGTAGTTCATTAGAGATGAATACTCCAAGGTCCTTGACAGAGTTTGGATCATCAACAAGGTCTTGACTATTCAGCTTGTATTTTATTTTCTGATTTTTTTTGCCAATATATAAGACAGAGCATTTATTTGTTGAGTTTTGAAGTTGCCATTTGTTTGATTATTCTAATACATAGTTGAGGTCTTTTTGAAGGGTAGCAGTATTTTCTGTGGTGTTGAATAGCTTTACATCATACAGCAAAGAGAACGCAGTTGCTCTTAATATGATCACAGTGGTCATTTATGTAGAGTTGGTCCTAGAACACTGCCTTAGGGGACACCACTGTTGACAGGTACAGAATTTGATAGGACGCTTCCAATTTTGACCATTTATTGTCTGTTTGACAGGAATACTTCTATCAAGATATGCAGGTGTCCTGAGATACCATAAGATTTTAGTTTTAAGAGTAGTTTGTCATGTACCACTGAATCAAAGGCTTTACAGAAATCTATTACTTTGCCCTAATCGAGTTGTGTAGTCCATATGTTTTTGCAGTGTAAGAGTTGCAGATTACAGGATAGTTTTTTTTCCTGAAACCAAATTGTTTGTTAGAGAGCAGGTTGTTTGTCAAAAAGTGGAGGATAATGGATTTGTTAATAACTGATTCCATGATTTTACAGGTGACGCAGCATAGATTGGTCTGTAATTTTCAACTAGAGTGGGGTCTCCCTTTTTGAAGATGGGGATGACTGTGGCTAGTGACCATAGGTTTGGCAAGCAGCTGGTCCTGAAAGATTTTTCAAATATTATGCTTAGAGGTTCGGCTATGGCAGTGGATAGCTTTTTTAAGAAGTAGGTACATATTACGTCTGGTCCAGTAAATAGAGATGGTTTTAGACTGTGTAGTGCTTTTCAACATTGTCTTCTGTAAAATCGATATGCATTGTTTGTGATTCGACAAGGAAATACTGGGCACGATCCATTGCTGTTTACAAATACTGAGCCAAAGAATGTGTTAAAGGGGTTGGCTTTAATAATGTCGTTGTTGCAGTCTTTACCATTAGGTCCTTTCAAGGGTGGGATGGACCTTGAGTCTTTTAGTTTGTTGTTTACAAAATTATAGAAAGAGCGGGTGGAATTGGTGCGTAGAAGGTTTTCCTCTTGTTTAATGTGATAATTGGTGCATTCAGTCTTTATCTGGTGGTATAAAATTTTGTATCGGCTTTTGAAGTTGGCAACGTGACCAGATTTGTTTTTCCGCCAAAGTGGTTTCTTTTTGGACTGAAGCTTCCTTATTGTTATAGGTAATTTGTTTTTTTTGGTTTTGTGAGTTGTTATTGGTACATATAGTTTGATGACTCTTTTGACTTTAAGTAAAAATACGTTGTAATGGTCTTCAATAGTATTGCATCCAGTGAATAGAAATTGCCAATCAAGAGATGAGAGATCATTGTCTATACGATCATAGTTGCCTTTTTTGAAGTTATAATTGGAGATCCCATCGCTATGATGATTTTTGTGTGGATGTATATTGAGACAAAGGTGAATAATGTTGTGGTCACTGTTGGAAAAGGGTTCTTTTATTTGTATTCCGTAATATATGTTTTACTGATTATAGAAAAGCCTTCAATTGATCAGAGCAAGTTGTGCTCAGATAAATCCCAGAACATCTTATTGTTCTTGTAAGAAACTTATATACAGGTCAGGAAGACACACTACAAAGAGAATATGGTGATCCGCACTGGCTCCAAGTTGGCAAAAGAGCATGATAAGACTATATTCTTAACTCTTATTCATTTAATCTATTTGCTGTATTGCATATAAGAGAAGCTGTATTGGAAGAATATGAGTGTACAGGTAGTCTTTGGGTTACACCCACTCATTTAGCAACAATTTAAAGTTATGTTGCTGCTGAATGAAAATAACTTACAAGCAGTCTTCAAAGTTGTGGTGAGTGCAACATCCTTACAGCCCCATGATGTTTCAGCAACTAGCTTGCAATTACAATGGTTGCAGTGTGTCGGGGTCACTTGAATGCCTTTTGTGACATTTCCTGTCCCCTTCCCACAAGCAAAGCCAATGGGGAAGCTGGCAGGAGATTGCAAGTTGCTCTCACAAGTTGCTATTGCTCTTCCTGCTTTTTCTCCCAAGCAGCTCCCAGGCAACATGGGAACCTTATATTCTGTAGCACCTGCCCATAATCTATACTATACATCTGTATATATCACACTCACCATAGCACTCACTTCTAGTTCTCATCTGCCCCTCTGTAGTTCTTGCGTACCAGCCTGCTTGGCTAGGACATGGTTTCAGAGCCTCTGCCCATGTCACAGTCACATGAGGTTCTCATTTAATGACCTACAGTCTTGACAGCAATAGGGAATACCAGGATTGCCATCACTGAACTATGTAATCATGTGACATACTACAACTGTATTGTTTAGTAACAGAAATTCTGCTCCCAGTTGTTGTCATATCCAAATACTTCCTATAGTTTTAAAATTGGAGGAAGAAACATTCATAACCTGCACTAAGCTACTCTGACAGTAAAAAAATGCAGAGAATCTGCAAACTGTAGTAACAAAAAGAATGGTTCACATTTCCAATACATTTGGATGCGTTCAGACATTCTAGATAATTTTTCTGGTATCATGTACCAAAAATACATCATGTTATAAAAATCATAACCACAATGTTAGCAGGATAGGAAAAATATTGCTGCCTTTGAATTTTGATGTTGGAGCATTATCTTACTTTGGATCTAGCATAATTGCGGAAGTTCTTTTTTGGAGGATGTAAAATCAGGCAAATAATTAAGATGACAGGAGTCAGTCTTTCCCAACTTATATGCCCTTCAAATGCATAGATTTCAACTTTTGTATTTCTCAACATGGCCATCTGGAAAGCATCCAGGTTGGAAAAATATGAACCTGCACTCACTAGAAGTAAAGAAAGGGGTGTCCTATTATTGTAGGAAGTGTTATCTTTAGCATCCTTTGGCTCTCATAAAAGAGAATGGGTCATAGGCAGGTGACAAGAGCCTTGATTGAATAGCTGTGATTTAATAAAGTTTAGCAGTATCCATAGAATGCTTTCTGTATGCTGGATGTTTGAGGGTGTTTTTAAGATGCAAATCAGGGTACTTTGCATTTTAAAAGGAGACACATTCACCTTAAATGGGTACACTTATTTTAGAATCAGGACTTCTTCAACATAAGAAAAAAGCCAAAAGCTTTTCTGGAAATTAAAAAGCAAAGGATGCCCACAGTGTACAAATTCAAATCTGTTGTTTCTGCATATTCTCTGTAGTTTGGTGAAGGTATCAATAGAGCAGTTTTTAAAAGTTGTTATTAGAATCACCTCAAACCTTTATCTGTTCAGGTGCTGGGGTTTATAACGGAATTCAAATTTCAAACTCAAGGATCTGGGACAGCTCCAGCTGAACAAGCATGCATCCTAGCAATCTTGGTTTATTCTGGATACAATTATCTATGAGTCCCAGTTCAGATAAGTATAAAGTGTTCAGTTCCTAGTGAATGGTTTGCAATTTCTGCTAACTGGTCAAGCCAAATTAGTGCACATCAACTGCATTTATTATTACACATAGTATAATAATGGGATGGATACATCAGATAAAGTTGGAGATAAGTGAAGTTTTCTGAACATTTATTGGACATCGGTCACCTTAAGGTTTGCTTTTTTCCTTGAGCTGTGTTGCCTGAGCACTTGCTTAATCTGGGTTACATATTTCGGGGAAGGTATCTTGAAGGTGGATCTATTAATTAGCAAGGTGCTTTCTGTCAAGAGATGGATTTATTCCTGTGCATCACCCATAAGTAGACAGTGAGTGACAGATTATGCATTAATCCCTCAAATTGGTCGTTTCATTTAGTAGCGATGAAAAAATATATTAGTATTTTCCCAATTAGAAGTGAGTTGACACAAAATTAAAAATCTTGAAAAAATGCTGAGACCAACATTTTCAGTTACTGTAAGAGAGGGGATTAATTTCATTTTAGTTGCAACTGCTCCCTACTGAAGCTGCTGCTATTTGAGCACTAACAAGCCAACCTATTGTCTGCCAGCAGTTTGGGCAGCCAGGTATGTTGAGTGGCTGACACCCTGAACTGTGCTTGGTTGAGAAAGATCCAGAAAGGAGGAAAACCTTTTCTTATTGAGAACTTTAGAAAGTATATGTCTGGAACTGGGATAGAGCCATTGGGTATCTGGGGAACAGAATTCACAAGAGATGAGTGTGTGTTTTCCTGTACGGTGATCCTGTTGTCCTTTTCTTTTCCCTAGACAGAAAGGGATACTTGAGTCTTGTGATGAACAAACATCTGCTTGTTTATCCCTTTCTATGTTGGGTGGGAAGCTGAAACAGAACCAGGGAAGGTTACAAGATTCAACATGCACCCAAAGCTGCTCTCATTCACACACTTGCAAGGCCAAACAGATGTAATGTTATCAATTGGGAGATTTTGCCCTAAAGCAAATACGTACCAGTTTCATGGGGAAAAAAGATTATAACTTCTGCAGGCCTGTTATGATCCTATTCATCATAGGCCTAATTGGCATGAAGATGGGTGAAGACTTTATTTTGTTTTAATCCAGATAAGTTTTTTCTGCCGGATGCAATTACTTATTTTTTTTCTAAAAAAAATCTTCTTAAACAAGATTTTAGAGAGGAACAGACAAATCCTATTTTAAAACTTGGAGAAATGGTTTGCCAAGAAACCTTTCCCAAAGCCAGTGAATTGCTTAGAGAAATAGCCTTTCAGATAATTTGAATGATGCCTTCTTGAATCCTGTGACAAGAAATAAATGGGCAATCCTACACTTTGGAGCTCAAACAAAAAACATGTGTACTTTGCAGCATAGGGGTGTTGGGCAAATATAGCAGCTAAGTCTTTCCCCAAAAGTGCATGGCTGCCTTCCACAGTTACTACAATCCTGGAGGGGAGGGGGGAATGCTGGGTTGTAGGAGTTGTAGACACATAGATATATATGCATCCCCATGAGCTCCAAAATACCTTTTTGCCTTCAAATTCAAAGCACAGCATAGCTGTGAACCTTAAAAAAAATACTAGCAAAACCTGTTTTCTCAGAATTCAGCCCTGCAGACAATGAGATGCATGATGTGACAAGAACACCACTGTGTCTCCTGAGTGCAATGACTTCTCCTTTTATGTACTTCTCCAGCCAGCTTTAAATGCCAAATTAATCTTGTTCTGCAGATAAGTCTACAGGAACAGTAAAGAAAACCAAGATCTCTAGCAAATTCCATAACCAAATAAATAATTGGATAGAGCTATAAAAAATTCAGACAATGAAATAAATGCAGTTATTTATATTCTTCCTAATCTTGACAAAATGTTTTGCTGTTTCAATAAAAATCAGTCTTAAGATAACCTAGGTTTCCATTATTTAAGCAAGAAGTAACAAACCATCAGTTTTTTGAAGCAAACCAAGTAGGAATCAAGTCATAGGCAGCACAATCTTTCTTCAGAAATCAGTATTATCCCTTCCTTAAGGAACTTCCGAGAAGCACTTTATGACATGCCTTTAAAAAGCATAGTTGACATTAACTTTGAGAAAGTGGGAGTACAGGTAATATGTCCAATGGATTTTAATCAGTGGTGGGATTCAAAAATTTTTATTACCGGTTCTGTGGGTGTGGCTTGGTTGGTATGGCAGGGGAAGGATACTGTAAAATCTCCAGTCAGAGGTGGGATTTGCCGGTTCTCCAAACTACTCAAAATTTCCACTACCGGTTCTCCAGAACTGGTCAGAACCTGTTGAATACCGCCTCTGATTTTAATGTGTTTTAATATTTCCCTCTCAAAATATGTATAGTGCTACTAAAAACTAGCCTTGGAAAATCTCAGAAAGGCATCTGAATAGCAAGAAACTTGGAAATAGCATATGTTTGAATTCCTTTCTAGATATTCGTATTAGTTTATCAGGACTCCAGAACAGCTGTTTTGATACCATCAGAGCCTTCCTTTTCAAAGCCAATCTTTCTTCCACCTTCCTTTCCACATTTTCTGCAAAATAATTTCCATTTAAAATTATATGGTGAGCTATCTGAAACTTTAGATACACACATATCCACATCCCTGAAAATCAGCTTAGAAAAGGGAAAGACAATTCTTAAGTATTTTATTTTGATATAAATGCATGGTATAAAGCCTGGCTGACAAATGGTCTGATGGTCTGGAGGGCCTTTTGGACAAGGCTGCATAGGCATCAAATTGTTTTCAGCTAATTGACTTCACAGATAAGCAGCATATTGAGCTTAGTTGATGATTGGGGCTCCTGGCTCTCTTCTCTCCCCACTGTCTGCTCCTTCTATACTCTTCCTGATGCTGCTACTGCTAAACTCCAGGGGAGTAAGATGGCTATTGATCTAGCAAGAGCATTAGGAGGATGTTCTTGTCATGAAAAATAAAGAGTGGGTGGAGCAAGGAATGGGATGCTACATTATATAACATGAAATATGGGTACTAGTTGTCTGTATATTTGAAAGCAATGATTGAGGTATCTGCATATGCACACCTAGTACAGCCTGATTTCTCCTTCTTAGACCTTCACTATCAAGATGTGCCAATTAGAGCACAAAATGAAGAGGCTATTGTTCCTTTCTAGATGGGCCTTATTCACTCAATTAATACAAAGGGGTATGGCAGGGACCAATTTGAGGAAGACACAAGGGGTTGACATCATGTATCTTATATTTTGAGAAGGCATATATGAAAGAAATTTGGTTGTAGACCTTCATATTACTTTTAGTATATAACTCATTTCCTGAAAATAAGGGGTAACAGCTATGGGAGCAAACCTAGTGGTGACTGAAGGAGCTTCCTATTCCTCTTAAATCTAAAGTTCCATCTTAATCACCTGGTGATTAAAAACGGGGCTAGATGAAGAGGTCCAAATCCAACTAGTATAATGTAGGACAGAGAAATCTAACATTCCTCTCTTACATGAAAGAACTGGAGAGGTAGAACAGAATCAAAGGAATTTTCCAAGCTCACATTTCACCCCTCCTTTCAAAATAGTTTAAACCAGGCTTCTTCAACCTGATACCTTTTAGAAGTGTTGAATTTCAATTCATCTCATTCTCATGGCATTGTGGTTAGGGAGTTGACATTTCCTAACCACAATGAGAACAATGAAGAATAAAGCACTACCTTCCAGTACAGCTTTCCAGGAGAATGAGTAAGAGATGGAAAGAAAAAGGACAACTTTCTGTCAACCTGCTCCTCAAAAAATATCTAATTCCACACAAGAACTAAAGAGGATGTCTTTTATTTGGAAAAACTGCCAGATGGATTGGGAGGGCCTTGTTTCCACAGCCTTCCCACCCGTCAACTAAAATCAGCTTTGTAAAAACCCATTTTTGCCATTCTTGGCATTGGAGTATCAGATCCATCCTTTATTCCCATGATATATATATATATTATTTTTTTCTGTGATCTCTTTGAAGGTCTTTTATAGTGCCAGGGCTCTGGACTAATGCTACCACAATCAACATTATTATAGGTATATTCTTGAGCAGAAGAATAAGGAAGTGAGCAAAGCAAAGCAACAATTATATGATGCATCCCCATGCATTGGCTCTCTTTTGCCCTTTTTTGCATATGTAACAATAGTATACTTTCAGAGGGAAAGATTTCTGCCCAACCTGAATTAAAAGACACTTTTAGCCCAGTCTACCCCTACCTATGCTCTATCCAGATGACAACCCAACAACCAGAACAGGGTGGCTGTTGCTAAGAATTCTGGGAATTGAAATCTACACAAGTGAAGGGAAATTGTTTCAGCAGTTTAGTGGAACCCAAATGTACATTAGGAAGCATTTTTATCATCTTATCAGGGATGAGAGAAGCCTCCTGGGGCATTGATGTAAATTTCTTTCTCATCTCTTGGAAATTCCAGATTTCTAAATTGCTTATTGTTTATCTTGTATGAATGTCTTATAGGAAAGCAGCAGGCAGATGTTAGAGCATGTCACTGAAGCCTTACAAATAACGGCAGGCAAGAAACAAATCAGCTAAAATAAGTGTTAGTTGGGAAGTAAAGATTATTAATACATAATCAGAAGTAATCTGGGTTAAGGATGACATGAATTCTTATCTTCTTTAAGGCATTTGTGGACAAACAGCCTTTCTATTTCCCATCCCTTCTTAATACAGTATCAGACTATTCTGAAGATAGTTGTCTATTCTGTATCTTTTCTTCCTATGAATTCTTCCTTCATAGCCCAGGTAGGGAGTACAAGTGAGTGTTTGTAACAAAGTAGCACTAGATGAGCTACAGCAAGGGTGTCAAATTGGCAGCTCATGGGACGGATACATCAAGAGCATGCCACACCCACACAAATGGGAAAAACATCATGAAACTTCACGTGACAGCAATGTGATGTGGTGAGTTTGACACCTGTGAGCTATAGTATTAGCAAATTCAAGCTACTGTGGGTTTGTAACTTTGGCAAGACCTCAGAACAGGGATACATACGTAATGAGATTTTGTACAACTGGACATCATGTCCTCATTTGATTACAAGAGCTCATCTGATGCAAAACCAAGTCTGTACTTTCATAACCTCCTTACTTAACTAGTTAACCAATTAGCAAATAATCTATGCACTACAAACATTTGTTCCAGCATGCGTCAGGCTGCCAGTCTTCTTCTTCCTCACTTTTAGTAGGAAGAGACCTGAGCAGAAGGGGAGGAAACCAACCAGAGGAATCTTCCCATTCCTGTCCATCAAAAATAAGAGACTGGCATCATGCCTATGGCAAGATAGAAATGGCTACTGAGAAAGAAAATGTTATGCCAGCATAGTTTTCTGTTAGCTCAAGAATGGGGGAAAATACTGAGGAAGAAGAACCCTCCATCTGATCAGGGCTGTATTAACAGCATTATGGGCCCCGGGCAAAGCAGTGTACTGGGGCCCCTATGACAACTACTCACAGGGGTAAAAATGTAAATGGTCAATAAAATTAAACATATATTTGCATGTTAGTATTAATTAAAATGCAGTAAAATGTAATAAATATGTTGCTATATTTAGATGATACAAGGTGCATTGAAGGGTTAATATACACAGATTAGTATGAGGGCCCTATGCTCCTGGGGCACACGGGGAAGTGCCCATCAGGCCCGTGCATTAAGACAGCCCTGCATCTGATGAATTTCTGTGCCCAAAATGCAAGGAGGAGTGTGCCCCATTATGCCTTTTCTCTCAGACAAATTAAATTCGGGGATTCTGAAGCAAATTGTTTGTTGGTAAATTATCATGAAACCAGTTGAAAATAACTTATTTTCTCCTAGGATTTTTTTTTTCTGAACTTTGACTGTCTTTCCTTCCACTGGACAATTATTCAGATTGCTTTCAGAAGACCATAAACAGAAACGGGGAAAAAAGCATTCTCCTCTTCCACAGAATGATCAGAATATACTATCAGAGGAATAAACAAACTTCTTTCCTTGGGCTATCCTGGTTTCATTTAATTCTATTTTTATCCATTAGTATCCATTAGTATTTTTGGAACAGGTTTAGCCTCAGTGGGATTTCTATCCCTTCCTTTTGAATAATTTCCAATAAGGATATTAAAATTGTTGCAAAGTTTGCCTGGATCATTGTGATTCTAGTCTAGTGGCAGTAAGTGACTGTTGCAAATCCAAGGACATTTATTCTTGGACTGGGCTGAAAAATTGGAGGCACAGAAATGTTAATTGCCTTAATCAGGAAAAGGACAATCCTTTCCATTTTAAGACAGAAAATTATATAGCATCAACTGCTGTTTGAGAGTTTGCTAATCTAATTACAGATGTGTAAACACTGAAGGAGGCAGGGTGGAAGAGGAGATACGTGAATATATTTATGATTTTTGTATTTTTGACTAAAAAGCTATTGGGGGAAAACTTGGTCTAGCAAATGATCTGTGTGGATCTCTTCCCTGGTCAGTGGGTCCTATCCTATTCACATTAAGGCATGTCTTCACAGCAAAATGGCTGGACTCAATTAGAGCCTTCATGTCACAGTACATTATATGAGTATGAATTTACAGATAAAAATTAACTATTATTTCCATTTTTAATTTTTTTTTATATTTTGGAAGAGTCTGGCACATGGTTCTAAATGAATGAAAGGTAATAAGGAGTCAGTCCTAAACATATTTATTAAACATTTTATTAAAGTCTGTTAGCCGTACTCAACTCTTGGTAACTCTATGGGCACATTATTGCAGATTTCTTGTCAACAGTACAAAAATAATTTGCCATAGTTTTTTCTGAGATTTTTCCTCACTTGCCAGTCTGTTTTACAATCCTGGTATTTCTTGGTAGTCTCTCATTCAGAAAAGTAGCCAGGTCTGCTTCTGAATCCAGATAGCCAATTTGTGGCTTTACAATGTGGCTTTTTAATTAATCTTGCTGGGACTTTCAGTGCAGCCCTATGGCATATTAATTTAAATAGTCATACACATGTTTCATATTTTCAGACTTGTTTAGAAAGTAGTATGTTCTCTCATGTAAAGTAAGAGCTACACCCAGGAAAGTGCATAGGATTGCAATTTGTGGTCCTCTTTGCCTATCTATTCATTCATTTATTAATTCATAATGTATCCTGCTTCTTAGTTTTATTACCAGAGAATAAAATAACACAGAAAATAGCACATCTATAAAAGCTATCTAGAAATTATATGTAATGCACAACAAAACATACCAATATCGCATGTCACAGAAAGCGAGAGAGGGGAACATTTGCTTTTAGAGAAAGATCTATGTCTGAAGATCACCACTGAAAAGATATTGTCTCTGATAATTACTAGTTGCACCTCAGATGGGAAGGGATGTACAGATAAACCCCTGCAGAGGCAGATTTTTTTGCCTAGACAGTCAGCCAAAAATATAAAGTTTTCCTTGCTCCCCTGTAGAGATTACTCAACTGGAATTGAAGCGGACATCAAGCGCAGCAGTGTCATGCAAGTTATAACAGTTGATTTTTCATAGGCTTCATTTGCACAAATGCTTAACTCTATTTATCAGTGATTTCTAATTTCCCTGCTTAGGGCTCTTTGGTCAAAATTTTAGCTTGGGCACTCTCAAGAATCATCAGTGAAAATCCTTTTAATCAGGGATGGGATTCAAATTTTTTAACAACCGGTTGTGTGGGCGTGGCTAGGTGGGCATGGCCATATAATTGGGTGGGCGTGGCTTCTTTTTTTTGCAGCCCTGCCTCCAGTGCACCCCTTTTTGCCTCCTGGGCCTCAGGGAAGCCTCCTGGCCAAAGCAATAAGACAGTGAGGGGCACAGCTGATCATCAGAAAAGCTGATCCTCGGGAGGAATAAAAAAAAGAAATACCTTAAAGAGTGACTGGGTGAGGGATAATGCAGTCAGCGATGTCGGGCATGTGCGATAAGGACTGGGTGGGGAGGGGTGGGCAAAGCGGGGCGGGGCCAGCCAGGGGCACGATTTGCCAGTTCTCCAAACTGTTCAGAATTGTAACAACTGGTTTTATAAAACCAGTCCAAACTGGTATAATCCCACCTCTGCTTTTAATCCACATGTGTATCTTAGATTTCTTATTCTTTGGGGTATCCAGCCTGAAGGAATCCAAGATGACAACTGTCCAGGATTTGAAAGAAAATACCTTAAAATGTTGGATAAAGAGTAAAGTTTAAGTGAGGAGGGTAAAAATGGTGCTGCATGTATGTACACTAAATGAGCTTTATTGTCTAATGTTGTGGGAACTGACAGAAATCTCTGAAGAAAATGAATGTCACACAAAAGCTAGTAAATAATTCCATAAATTCTTAGAAAATAGAACCTCAATGGCCATATGTTAAACTGTGATGTTCTTTTCCAAGTCCTCTTTCACATTTCTGCATAGTTGAAAATATAGCAGATGATGTAAAGTGGACACTGCATCTCAAATCATGTAATGCCCTAAGAAAACCTTATGTTTGCAAACTTAAAGAAATATACTGGGGCTCAACATTTACCAGTTTGCCAAAATTCACTCTTAATGTTTTACAACAGAGAACTTTATTTGTGGTAAAAACAGCCCTGGCTCAGTCTGGATAGGGTAGTATCTGGGAGTTATCTGTTTTGAATTTCTAAAACTGCAGCTTTCAGAATTGTAATAATTAATGACTTGATAGATTCTGTTTCTCATTCCAGATGTGCTTTCCCCTCCAGAAAACAAGGGGAGATTTTTACAGAACCAACTGAAAAACCATATGTCTTTCTGTTAAGGGCAGACTCCCCCTCTTCCGGCCCTCACCCCTTTCTTTCATAGAAGCTGGGTTTTGGCAAAGTCCTTGTTTCACTAATAATCCTGCCTCTTCCCCTTATTTGCTGTTCCATAGCTGAGGTCTTGCTGGTTTCAAATTCTTTCAGTAATTAGAAGGAACAGCTTAAAGCCTGACTTCAAACATGCAGCCCCCAATCTGCTGAGTAAACAGAGGACTTGAATAAGATCCCCAAAGGATCATTAAAATATGTTCTCCTGACCTGGGGGAAGGGAGAAGGAGCCCAAATGTGGAATGAATCAACCGACTTTTCCCCTGATGTTTATGGCTAACAAGGGATCAGGTGTTTATGTGAAATTTGGGGGTGGGGGGAAGCCATGAGGCACTGCAGAGGATTCCAGGACTCTCTCAAAATATTTCTCCAGCACATGTGAAGCTTGATTTGTGTGGCTGTGTCAAAAAGTTTATCTGGCATATGTGAAGCTTGAATCATGTGGCCATATCCCAATAGCATAAGGAGGAGGGGGAGGGGAGAACCACAATAGGCTTCAAACATCAAATATGACATGCACACTGGTTAAAATTAATGTTAAATAATCTATATTTCTGATGAAAAACTAGACAGAACCTTCTTCGACAAGGCCAGAATGCCAGGTAATTTGACTTGCTTCTCTTTGGATTAAGACTATGAACAACTCAAAGAATCTTCACTAAAGCTTAAAGAAAGTTAGAGTTCTGAGTCATGAGAAGCCCAGAAATACAAGTGCAATGGCCGTCTCCTCTTTATATTCTCTAAATAATCGGAAGATTGAGAGTTCAATCCTAGGTAGTGGCAGATGTTTCTCCCCTAGGGCACAAAGAAAAAATATCTGCTGGAAACTCCTCATGGCGTCAGGAAGGGCATCTGGCTAATAAAAGCTCAGCTCCATCCAATTGCCCTGACTCTACCCCGAATTAAAGGATTATAGGGTTGTAAAATGGGAGGTATTTTTAAAAATTGAATTTAATATAATGCCATCAATACTTACAGCTACTTGATACTCTTACCCTCCTTACTTCTGGCTCATGCCATTTTAAAGCCACTTTCAGCTAAAACATACTCAAAGAATGAATACTGTTAATGAGGGAGGTAAATTTTGAAAACATGTCAACTAATTTATTGCTGATAGGTGAGAACAGACAGCAAAGCATGGTTAGGGTGAGGGTCAAGATAGATAGATAATAGTAGGTTATTTTCCTGTGGTATATCCTCATAGTCTCTTCATAATCCTAATTTTAATGAACATTATTTGTTATAACATTCAATTTTTCAAAATATTTCCCAGTTCAACCTCTCAAGTTTCTTTTAAATCCAGGAAAGGGTTTTTATTTGCCTCTGTCTCCAATAGCAACATATACAATATATTTTGAAGGTCATACCCTTAGGCTGAGAGAGATAATTTACCATGAGTTTCTCAAAATCAGTTAAAGGACAATTTGTAAATTCCTTTACCAGTCTCATACATAAAAATGGTTTATTTAAATCAAAAAGTACTAAAGTATTTTGTATCTTAATTGCTGTTTATCTCTTCTTTGTTTTAAGGTAAGGGATTTTATAAACATCTCTTCCTTGTCTTTTCACATTTGGCTAATTCTACATTGATTGCAAGATTAGATATATCAAAAGCAGTAAAAAAAAAGAGAGGCTAAAATGCATGTAAGAGTTGCACACTCCTGTTCCCATTAGTTGTGTAACTTCCTAAGTTATTTTGACTCTAGATTCATCTTTTGGAAGAGAAAAATGTCTTCGTATTTTATTTTTTATTCTTGAATATATTCTATCCACTGTTTGGATTGTCCTTCCAGAAATATTGAAATTTTATGTTTACTTGTTCAAAAGAATGAATGCACAGCAATTGAGCAATTAAATCTTAAGTCTGATACTTCTGCAAAATCTTACAACTTCTTTTTAATATGAAGAGATAATATTGTATCATCTTCCAATAAACGTAGCAAGTACGTTTTTATCTCTGTGGTTGTATTTATCTCTGTGGTTTTATTTATGCATAATCCTGTTGCTAAAGTTTCAATTAATGAATTAAACAATAAAGGGGATAATAGTCAGCTAGGAATATTATTCAATATCTCAAGAAGCATTGTTTATTAATATTAGAATTTCCTGATTCAAAATTATTAACTCCTATCATGGTTTATAGATATAATCTTATCACATCTAAAACAAATTAAACTTTTTGTAACCTTCTTTTCATAAGCTTTTACACGATGCAAAACTTTAAGGATATGTAATAAACATATAAATTAGTAAATTGGTTTTGCAAAAAGGGTGTAGCATTTATATTGCTTACACATTAGCTTTAATTAAGATTGCCACATCTCCTTGATTTATTTATTTCCCCAGCAAAGATTTGTTTTCCAAAATACCCTTAAAATGCTTTTCACTGTATATTTTGTTGAAAGAAATATCCTTCTGGGTTCAGTTCCAAGTGGGGAAAAAGACACTGGAAACATGGAGGCTGCTTGGAAGGTTTAATGGTTACCGGACCACATGGCCTGGAGGTCCAGAGAAGAATGATCACATGCTTCAAGGTGAGAAGAGAAAGAAAAAAAGGCTGAGGTGCTGAGAGTGCCTGGGTTTTATACCCTCTGTTGGGATTTGAATTGGAGCTTGTATTCTAATTGGTTGTCAGACTCCTAGGGGCAACTCTGTAGGCTGTCCTGAGTTCCAGGCTTGGTCTAGCCTTGCTGGGTGATTATGCCCTTAAAAGGGCTTTTGGCAATTGCTATAGCTTTTACCTGGAGTTCCTTCTTATGTAAAATATTCTGGCCCAGGCCTTAATGGCCCACCCATTAACAAAGGGGGGGGGGAGTTTCTGCTTCTTGAATGAGTTTCTGCTTCTTGAGTGACTATTCTTTTTAGGAGAAATATTCTGCCTTTTAATATTTCCTAGGCTATTTCAATTTTTCTAGGAGAGGGGTGGGTGCTAACTTCCTACAGTTTCATGTAGCATTTCTACATATGTGGCCTAAAAAAATCTTAAATATTTTCATCTTTTGATGGCAAACTCTAACATTCAAAAAAATAACTTTATATTGGTTGTTCACTGTGATTATCTTTTCTCTTTAATTTTAACTTAACTTTTTATTTAATTTAGATTATTTTAGTTGGAAGCTCTTGAAGGGTTTGTGAAATTGATGCATGTAACAATCTTATTTAGCAAGAAACTTATAACATATTTTCCCTTCTCTGTCCTCTTCCTCCTCCCCACTTCCTCCCCCTCCCCAGTTCCAGCTCTCCCACTCACTTACATGAAGTTCACAGAGACTCTTTATGAGCCTACTTGGTCTAAGGAAAGAATGCTGTGCTCTTTCCTCCCAGCTAATCTTTTTTCCCCCTGGCCTTCAGCCTTTTCCCCATTTCCCTAAAGTTATATTAAAGTAATATCATTCACAGAGATCATTCTACTATCTTCTATTTTCTCTTCCCCTTCTCACAACTACAGGTGTCCTTCAGAAGCTCCAAGACCATATTTTACACTGACAGTGCAGGTGGTCATCCAAAGATGTTCATTTTTTTTGAAAAGTAAAAATTATTTCCCTTCCTTAGGGCTTGAATATAATTAGCCTGAATGGAAACTCCCCATTTTCTCCCTCTTTTAGTCAATAGTTTCATGAAGGGTTTTAATGTTCTGTAAAGTAGTTTGGCTGATATCCTGAACTAACAAGACTATCTCCTTTCTGATTTTTTTCTACTTCTAGTTTTAGGGACTTTAATATAATTGATTGCAGACTCCTCCTCCCCCTTTGTTCTCTGCTCTCCACCCATACATCTTTTTAGTTATTGTGTTGATATATTTATTCTTTATTTTATTGTTATATTAATATACTACTATTCTCTTTACATGCCTTTCATTTTTCTTCCTTTTTATAATTCCCATTCCAGTAAAAATTCTTGTTTGAGTTGCTTAATCAAGATAGACTCTGAGTCAGAATATTCTTTAGTGTGGTGACTTATTTTAGGCTGGAAATCTTAGGCTGGAAATCTTCTAACTGGTGGATTACTGAGATTCACATACCTCCTATTCTATCATACAGGTGTTGGAAGAAATGTCCATCTTTAAGAAAAAAAAAATGTCCACCATTAAGAAAAAAAAGATGGCGACCGGAGGATGTCGGTCTGACAAGCTCCGCTGCCGCAGCCGTATTTCGGGGTGAGTCCCCCTCCCCCCGGGTCCTAACCCGTGGCAGGGGTGGCGAAAGGACCCGGGGGGGGTGGGGAGGTCGTGGAGGTGCGGAGGAGGCCGGGGGAGGCCGGAGGAGGTGCGGAGGAGGTGCGGAGGAGGCCGGAGGAGGAGGCCGGAGGAGGCTGGGGGAGGCCGGAGGAGGCCGGAGGAGGTGCGGAGGAGGCCGGAGGAGGCCGGGGACTGCCGCCGGGGCCGCGGTTGCCTCCGTTGGGGCCGCTGCTGCCGTCGGCGCCGCCGCCGAGGCCGCTGCTGCCGCCGCCGAGGCTGTTGTTGCCGGGGAGGCCGTGGAGGTGCGGAGGAGGCCATGGACTGCCGCCGGGGCTGCGGTTGCCTCCGTTGGGGCCGCTGCTGCCGTCGGCGCCGCCGCCGAGGCTGCTGTTGCCGCCGCCGAGGCTGTTGTTGCCGGGGAGGTCGTGGAGCTGCGGAGGAGGCCGTGGACTGCCGCCGGGGCTGCGGCTGCCTCCGTTGGGGCCGCTGCTGGCGTCGGCGCCGCAGCCGGAGCCGCTGTTGCCGTCGGCGATGCCGTCAGGATCGGGGCCGTTGTTGCGGCAGTTGGAGCTGTTGCCGGTGGCCGGCGCCGTTGCTAAGCCGCTGAGGTTGTTGCCGAGGCCGGGGTCGCCGCCGCTGGCACAGGGGCGGAGGAGGCCGTTGCTGAGGCCGCTGCAGCTGCCGTTGCCGCCGGGGCCGCTGAGGCCGTTGCCGGCGCAGGAGAGACTGTGGGGAGGCCGGAGGAGGCCATTGTTGGGGCCTCCGAGGCCGCCGCCACCACCGCCACCACCGCCGGGACCGCTGGGGCTGCCACCGTCGTCGCTGGGACCGCTGTTGTCGACGCCGCCATGGAGGTCGGTCCCGCCACGGGGGTTGCCACCGACGTGGAGGCAGCCATGGGAAGGCCGGAGGAGGTTGTCGTTGGGGCCGTTGAGGCCGCCGCCTCTGCCGCTGGGGCTGTTGTTACCGGAGCTGTCGCCACCATCGCTGCTGAGGCCGCTGAGACCATCATTGCCGCCGCTGGGACCGCCGTTGATGTGGAGGCTGGAGCTGGGACTGGATTCAGGGCCGGAGCCGTTGTTGCTGGGGGCTCTTGGGGCCTCTCGGGCGACGGGGGCACTGTTTGGCCAGTCCTCAGCGTTTTCATCTACTCGGGGATGGCGTAGGTTTGATGAGGTGCCCGGCGTTTTCCATCGGAACTGGAGGTGGAGGAGTGTTGCCGGGGCCGGGGCCGTTGCCGTGGACTGTGAGAGGGCCTGCGGCGAGGCCAGAAAACATGACCTGCGCCCCCAAGTGACGGGTCCCCCGCGAGGCCGGATGCCAGCTGTCGGTGGGGTGCGACTACCCCGGCCCGGATTTGGGTCCCGCTTGGTTCGGCCTTGGCTTGGTCGATGGCAGTCAGAGAAGATCCAGCCAAAGACAAAACTGACATACTCCTCGAAACATCTGTGGGCCCTGAGATATGTCCCCCTATCTCAGAGTTGGCCCTCTTGCCTCTCTAAGACTTATCTCAAGGACGGATCTTGGGATCCGGAGAGATGGTGAGGTCGCCGGAAATGTGGGAGGGAGGGTTGTTTAAAATTTTTAATTAGATTCTTAATGGGGTTAGGGTTGGCCGGGCGGGGGTTGGGGGACAACCTGCCTGGGGCTGGGACCGGGTCGTGGGTTGAGCGTTGCCGGGAGGGGGATGGGGCTGTATTGATGATGGGGGGTTGTCCCAGGGAGGGTGATTTTAAAACTATTAGTACGGTGAGCGGGAGAGGCAGATTTGGCGGTTATAGGGGGCCACATTCTGTTTTGGGAGCGCGCCCCCGCTATTTGATGGCGGTGGCGCGCTCCGACCCCCTTGTTATGTCCCGTTCCCCGGGGGGTGTGAGCGATCGGGCCCTGGGCCTTCGGCTGATGTTGTGTAACGCCAGGTCCGTTATTAATAAAGCCCCCCTCATTCATGATCTGATTTGTGAGGGGGGAGCGGACCTGGTGGGTGTTACCGAGACCTGGCTGGGCCCAGAGGGGGGAGTTCCCCTTGTGGAGATGTGCCCAGCCGGGTTTCGGGTTTTTCATCGGCCGAGGGCCCAGGGGAGGGGCGGAGGTGTTGCGGTGGTTATTAAGGAGGATCTGTGTCCGAGGGAATCCACTGTTTCTCAGACGATCGGGTGTGAGTCTCTTTTCGTGAAGTTCGGCCCCAAGGTACAGGTGGGCTTGTTGATCGCATACCTGGCTCCCTGCTATGCGGCATCAGCCCTGCTTGAGCTCCTTGAGGTTATAGCCGGCGTGGCGGTTGAGACCCCCAGGCTTATGGTCATGGGGGATTTCAACCTTCCCTCTGCCGGCGGTGCCTTGGGGATTGCTCAGGAGTTCATGGCTTCCATGACAGCCATGGGCCTGACCCAGTTAATTCGGGACCCTACTCATGTGGGAGGTCACACCCTGGATTTAGTTTTTGTCTCTGATCAGTGGCAGAGTGGTCTGGGTGTAGGGGATATAGTTATAGAACCCCTGTCATGGACAGATCACTCGCTCCTGAGGCTCAACTTCCGTTCCGCACCCCCCGACCGCAGGGAGGCGGGGCTGCTTAAATGGTACCGCCCCAGGCGCCTGATGGACCCGGATAGGTTCCTGATGGAGCTTGGGCCATTTCCCGAAGCTCACACACACGACTCGGTTGAGGGCCTGGTTGCTACCTGGGATAGGGTGGCTGCTGGGGCCCTTGACCGGGTCGTGCCCTTGCGGCCTCTGACCCGGTGCCGATCCCAAATGGCTCCTTGATTTTCTGAGGAGCTAAGGGAGATGAAGCGCTGGAAAAGACGCCTAGAGAGTAGTTGGAGGGCTAGCCGCTCTGAGTCTGACCGAACACTTCTACGATCTTATATTAAGACGTATTTAGTGGCGATGAAGGTGGCGAGGAGGTCTTACCTCTCCACCCTTATTGCGTCCACGGAAAACCGCCCAGCCGCCCTGTTTAGGGTGACCCGCTCCCTTTTAGAGATGGAAGCGCGGGAGGATCCCTTACAGGGATGGGCTGAGGAGTTTTCTATGTTTCTGCAGGATAAAATCGCTCAGATTCAGGACGAGCTGGACTCCGACTGGGCATCTCTGGGCGGGGGGGCGGGGGTGGATATCGGTGAGGCCTGTTGGGTTGAGTTCGACCCTGTTACTGTTGAAGACGTGGACAGGGTGCTGGGGGGACTGAATGCCACCACCTGTTTGTTGGACCCGTGCCCCTCCTGGTTGGTCTTGGCCACTCGGGAGGTGACACGAGGCTGGTTCCAGGGTATTATAAACGCTTCCTTGAGAGAGGGGCTTTTACCCGCCGCCTTGAAGGAGGTGGTGGTGCGGCCCCTCCTCAAGAAACCGTCCCTGGACCCAGCATTGTTATCAAATTACCGTCCTGTCTCCAACCTTCGCTTTGTTGCGAAGGTTGTAGAGAGTGTGGTGGCCCGTCAGCTTCCCCGGTTCCTGGATGAAGCGAGTTATCTTGACCCCCTCCAATCGGGCTTCAGGCCCGGGCATAGCACGGAGACGGCGTTGGTCGCGTTGGTTGATGATCTCTGGAGGGCTCGGGACAGAGGTTGTTCCTCTGTCCTGGTCCTGTTAGATCTCTCAGCGACTTTTGATACTGTCGACCACAGTATCTTATTGCAGCGGTTGGGGGGGTTGGAGGTTGGAGGCACCGTATTAGGGTGGTTCTCCTCCTTCCTCTCCGACCGCTCGCAATTTGTGTTGACGGGGGGGCAGATATCGTCCCCAAGGCCCCTGCTTTGTGGGGTGCCTCAGGGGTCGGTGCTCTCGCCCCTGCTGTTCAACATTTATGTAAAGCCGCTGGGTGAGATCATCCGTGGCTTTGGGGTGGAGTTCCATCAGTACGCTGATGATACTCAGCTGTACATCTCCACCCCGGGCCACCCCAACGAAGCCGTCGAAGTGATGTCCCGGTGCCTGGAAGCCGTGCGGGGTTGGATGGGTCGTAACAGGCTTCGTCTCAACCCGGCCAAAACCGAGTGGCTGTGGTTTCCTGCACCCAGATACAGCCAGCTTATTCCTTCGCTGGCCGTGGGGGGAGAGGTTTTGACCCCCGTGGAAAGGGCGCGCAACTTGGGTGTCCTCCTGGATGTGCGGCTGTCTTTGGAAGAACATATCGCAGCCGTCGCCAGGGGGGCTTTTTATCAGATTCGTCTGATTTACCAGTTGCGGCCCTTTCTGGATCTGGGCGCACTTCGCACAGTCACTTCCGCCCTCGTTATCTCCCGCTTGGATTATTGCAATGCTCTCTACATGGGGCTCCCCTTGAAGAGTCTCCGGAGGTTGCAGTTAGTCCAGAATGCAGCCGCGCGGGTGATCGTGGGCGCCCCTCGAGGCGCACACGTAACACCACTTCTCCGCAGGCTGCACTGGCTTCCTGTGGCCTTCCGGATTCGATTCAAGGTGGTACTGATGGTATTTAAAGTGCTCCATGGCTCGGGACCTGGGTACTTACGGGACCGCCTGCTGCCATCAACAACCTCCCGCCGCCCAGTACGCTCCCACAGGGTCGCCCTCCTTGGGGTACCGCCACCTGATCGTTGTCGACTGGCGGCCCCGAGGGTGCGTGCTTTCTCTGTGGGAGCGCCCTCCCTGTGGAATGATCTCCCCCCGGAGATACAAGCCATGACAGATATCCTCTCCTTCCGGCGCGCAGTTAAGACCCTACTTTTTAAACAGGCTGGCCTGGCCCAGTAAGGGTTTAAGGGGTTTTAGTAAATAGGGTTTTTTAAATTTTAATTTATTTTTAAAATTTTTGGGATGCAGCCATACTCATGTTCAATTCGGTTTTAAATTCTATTTAATTTTGTATCTCTGTATTTTATGTATTTATTAGGCTGTACACCGCCCCGAGTCCCTTTTCGGAGAGGGAGCGGTATAGAAATACGATTATAAATAAATAAAGAAATAAATCTGGGTTCAGTTCCAAGAGGGAAGAAAGACACAGGAAACATGGTGACTGCTTGGAAAGATGGTTTTAATGGTAGATAGGACCACATGCCTTGGAGCTCCTGAGTGAAAAGGGGAGATGCTGAGAGTCCCTTGGTTTTATGCCCTCTCTGGGCTTTGAACTTGCTTCCTGTTGTTGAAAGAAATATCCTTCTGGGTTCAGTTCCAAGTGGGGAAAAAGACACTGGAAACATGAAGGCTGCTTGGAAAGTTTAATGGTGTACAGGGCCACATGGCCTGGAGCTCCAGAGAGAGAAGGAAAGATGATCACATGCTTCAAGGTGAGAAGAGAAGGGAAGAAGGGCTGACCAAGATGCTGAGAGACCCTTATATAACCTCTGTTGGGCCCCACTTTAGTGTTCCTGTCCCTGTGCAAGAAATGAATCCCATTGGCTGTCAGACTCCCAGGGGCAGGGGTCTTAACTTTGTAGGTTTGGTCTGGACCACATGGCTTTACCTGAGTGCTAGCTAATGCAATCTTCCCAGAACATGTGGTGAGATGGTTAATCCTATCATTTCCTGAGGGCCATCCTTAATCCCATCACCCTGGAGTTAAAGTGGGGGGGGGGGCAGGGAGCTGCAGGAAGCTGCTTTGTCTTTAAAACATATTTCTCCTTTTCTCATCCAGGAAAATACAATCTTCTGCCTTTTAAATATTTCATTCTTCTAGGAGAGGAGTGGATGCTAACTTTCTACACAGGGTTTAATACCATTGCCTTCACAGAACTCTTTTTCTTGACAAAAAACTTTACTAGGTTGGAAGGCTGAAATCTGTCAAATAAGCAACTGACTCATTATGCTATCTTCTTCAGGAGTTGACCATTTTCTCCTCCCACCCCCATCATCTACCTATTAAAGAGATTTAAGAAACCTATGTCAGAATTGGAGCTGGATGGTCAAATATTGTCCTGTTGCTACAGGGATTATTGATATATCCAAAGGTTGGGGATTGTAAATTTCAGGCCTTTTATCTACGGTAGACTATAGGTAATCCTTGACATGTGACCATTCATTTAGCAATCATTTCAGGTTACAGGGGTACTCACTCTTCCTTAATTCCTTGTATCTCCTATTTACCCATGTATCCTTTGACCTTCTTCACTGGCATTTTCGTTTTCAGACTGATAGTTCCTTTATTCCCTTATCTCTCCTTTGCAGTTTTTTCTTTCTGCAGTTAAGACCTCTGTTTTTTAACAAGCTCCTTTAGTCTCACGTTATTATTTCCTAATAACAATAGTACTTAGACTTATATACCTCTTCACAGTGCTTTTACAGCCCTCGCTAAGCAATTTACAGAGTCAGCATGTTTCCCCCAACAATCTGGGTCCTCTTTTTACTAATGGATGGAAAGCTGAGTCAACCCTAAGCAGTCAGGATTGAACTCTTGGAATGAGCAGTGAGTTAGCCTGTACAACTACATTCTAAGCACTGTGCCACCATGGCTATTAGCTGAAAAATAGCTTTTTCAATTTTGTTTTAAACTAACTACTTGGTTTGGAGCAACATTACAATCACATTACTATTCACACCACTAAGTTTGGGTAACTAAGTAGCTGACAGTCTACTTAGACAGTCATGAAAAACAAATGTGGGCTACAGTACATTTGCTGCTCAAATACTGCTGCTCATGTACGCAGGAATTACTAACAACATTATTGTTTCTGTTGTGGGAAAGTCAGTAAAATCTTGCTCTAATTGTTAATAATTTATAATTTATTGGTAGGTTCTATTTCTACCACCTTTTAGTTATTAACAAGTAATATCCCTCGACTATTTGCTAATGAAAAGCAGGAGTGATTTACATTTCAACCTTTTTATATGCTGGGAGTTCCTTGTCTTCCATTGAAAACCCTTTCAAAATGAAAATGTCTCTCTTCTGTTGTTTCAAGGCTAAGGTTTAGACTTAAAGATTTTAAAGACTTTAGATTTTAAATTAGGCTGCAATCTGTGAATATATCCCTAGGAAAATAGGCAGGATTTCTTTCCTGTACTCAAATCCCACTGTTAGTCTGATAAATTCGGTTCAATGAACCTATGGAAGCATTAACTCCCTAATTATTTTATTTCTAGTATCTGAAGTTGGAATTGGCCCAATGAAGTTAATCATCCAAAGCAGACCATAACCTACTTCTTAGTAAGCTAGAGAAATGTGGAATAGATAGCACCACCACTAGATGGACTCACAACTGGCTGACAAACTGTACTCAACCAATAGTCCTTAATGGGTCTAAGTCTACATGAAGGGAAGTAAGCAGTGGGGTGCCACAAGGTTCTGTCTTAGGCCCAGTACTATTCAATATCTTCATTAATGACTTAGATGAGGGAATAGAAGGGGAACTTACCAAATTTGCAGATGATACTAAGCTGGCAGGAATAGCTAACACCCAAGAAGATAGGCTCAAGATCCAGATGGATCTTGACAGACTAGAACACCGGGCCGTATTTAACAAAATGAAATTCAATATAGGGAAAAGTAAAGTCCTACACTTAGGCAAGAAAAACCAAAAGTACACATATAGACTGAGTGAAACCAGGCTGTGAGAGGGATCTTGGAGTCTTAGTGGACAACCAGCTAAATATGAGCCAGCAGTGTGCAGCAGCAACCTAAAAGCTAATGCAATCCTAAGTTGCATTAACAGAGGGATACAATTAAGATCAAGTGAGGTACTAATACCACTCTATAAAGCCTTAGTAAGACCACATCTAGAGCACTGCATCCAATTTTGGTCACCACATTATAAAAAAGATGTTGAGGACTCCGGTGGTGAGGCGGAAACGAATAGAGGCATAGAAGTCTGCTCATGATTCTTCCTGCCTCTTCTTGCTGTTGGTGCGACCCTTCGGGGTGCATGAATCCCAAAGAGAAATGTGCCGGTGTGGGGAAACTCGAGCTGTGGTGAGGGGAAGGCAACTCCCATTACAGCGAAGAGAAATCCCTCAGAGCCCGACAAGCAAGAGACTGCTGTTTCTTTAATGGCAGTCCCGAAGTCCGGTCTGCCGCTGACGAAAGGCAGCAAGTGAGAGACAGTTTGTGGTGATCAATGCTGAAAGGTGCGGGTTAGAAAGCCTTTTTTGAATACTGTGAATCCACAGGAAACTGTTGAAAGAATTTGATTGGAGCCCTAAAAGGAAGCGGCTAAGGAGTGGAGGTAAGGTGGGCGAAGGTGAAAGGGCTGGACAGAGAGAAACAAGGATAGCAACAAAAATAGCATAGAAGACGGGGAGGTTGGTGAGATTTGCTACATTATAATTAGTGGAAAGGAATTGAGCCGCTGGAAGGTCTGGGGGATTTGGATTATTTTCTTTTGGAAAGACTGCATTAAATTTGAGATGAGAAGAAGATCAGTGTAAGTGAAATAAACAGAGATAATGCGGAGCAAAAGAAGATACTTTTTGGAAATTTTTGAAAAAGTCTTTGTTGATTCAAGCATGTATTGATCTAACTGACTAGTTTACCTTAACTGAAGAAACATAGACTGAACATAAAACTGAACTTAAGATTTCCTTAAGAAAAGACAATAAGAGAATCGGATATAATTGAGTGAGCTGAGACTCTGAGAGGACATTGCTATTACTCAGCAATTTTCTATTTCCGGGCATCCGGATCGCAAATGTGTAATTCCAGTGACTGAAGGTGGAACAGCTACTTTAAGACTCTTTTGCTTTTCTCTCTCTTTCTACGTTCTCTATCTCTTTTTGGTGCTTTGACTAGCTAATGTTCCTTTCCCAATTTTTTTTTAATCTCCATATAGTATTATGCAAGTAGATATATATAAGGTAGAGGGAAACTGTTTATTGTTATTGTGATACAATTTGTTTGATTCATTAGTAATATCGATAATTACATTCTTACCAGTTACATACAATATATAGAAAAGATATTAAGAGATAGATAGACAAATTCATTAATTACTGTATTGATTAATTTAGTTTATTGGTTATTTTTATGATATATTATTTAACAGTGAATGTTAATCTGGGACAATATAATTAATATAATACAGAAACAAAAACAAATTTTAGGAGAAATGACCTCTATAACTTCTACAACACTCAAAGCTGGAAAGAAGACTACATTAACAACTCCGACAGCAATACTCTCACCAATGTCACAGAAGACAATTGAGGAGTCATTAACATTGGAAAAACAGTCTTCTATTACAAATGTTAATATTCATTCAACATTGCTCACCCCAGAAGATTCTATGTCAAAGTTACAAGAAATAATGCTTAAAAATCATATAGAGACGAGAGCAGATATAAATGAATTGAAAGAACAGATGGGGAAACTAAAAGTAGAAATGAAAATGGACATTTCTAAATTAGATGAAAAAATTGGAACATTACAGCGAGCTTTGGAGAAAAATGAAGGAATAATAAAGTAGAGAAGAGGACAGAAAAAACTGAAAATAAATTGGAAAGAGTCAATGAACTCTTAAAGAATATTAGTAAGGAAACGGAAGACTCCCTGGTGTTTTTAGAAATGGCTAAGGCCGCAATGTACTCAAGATTCCAAAATATAGTGGAATCAAAAGAAGAAGACTTAGAGCAGGTGATGGCGGAAATCTTGGCGGAGATATTGGAGAGAGACAAAGATGAGATCTTGAAAGAATTAGAGGAAGTCTACAGAGTAAGTACTAACTACGCAAGACAACGTAAGTGCCCAAGAGAAGTGCACATACATTTTACAAGAAGAAAGGCTCGGGACATTATATATAAAACATCAAGAGATGAAACAATCAAATATAAGGATAAAGAAATCCTAGTTCTTTAACAAATTCCTAGAAGGGTTAGAGAAGCAAGATGAGACTATAAATCTCTGGCAGCCCAATTGAACCGAAAAGGTATTATATTTAAATGGCTTGTCCTGAAAGGGATGTTAATTACTTGGGGGGAAAGAAAAATTCAAGTAGACTCTTTCAAAAAAGTCCAAGATTTCTATGAAAGACTGGTAGGCTCAGAAGAGCAGACCAGCAAAGATGAATTAGAATCAGAATCTCAAGAAGACCAAGAAGACCAAAAGAAGGGACAGAAGATTGCAGAAAACTTGAAAAATAATCAACAAGAAGAAGAAGGAAAAGAAGGAAATAAGGTACAATATCAATCACAAGTAGAACTTGGAGTAACTACAAGGCAAAGAGCAAGAAATAATTAAACCCAAACCTTCAAGAAGAACAAGATCAATTAAAATAAAGAAGAAAAACAAGAAGTAAGAAAAATCATTCAATAACAATAAGAGAAGATATTAGATTAATAAACGTAGAGTACTAGAGAGAAAGAGATCAAGATATAAAGATATAGAAATTAGAACTATGGAAAAAGAGGTGAGACTCCTATCCATTAATATAAATGGTTTAAACTCAAAAATAAAAAGACAAAGGATTCTGGCAAAGTTGATAAAACAGAATGTAGATATTGTTTGTTTACAGGAAACACACATTTTGAAAGCACAGGAAAACTATTTAGTCTATTCCAAATTAGGGACAGTGTTTATGGCTTCCGCAGATAATGAAAAAAAGAAGGAAATACCAGTGTATATTAAAGAAGAGATAAAAGCAACATTATTATTCACAGATCCCAAGGGAAGAGTTCTGGCAATAGAAATACAGATAAATTTGAAAAAAATCTTATTGGTAGTAATTTACGCTCCTAATGTTAACCAAAAAGAATTTTATAAAGCTTTATATGCTAAAATTATTGAATTGGAAAGGAAAAATATTTGTATTATTGGGGATTTTAATGCTGTAACAGATTATCAAAAAGATTATAATGGGGGAAATGAGAAGGGAAAAAAGGAAGAGAGAATTATCTAAAATTTGCGTAGAAATGATTAAGGAATTAAATTTAATAGACGTATGGAGGAAACTAAACCCAGATAAGAAACAATTTACTTTCTATTCAAACCCCCATCATTCATGGTCGCACATTGATATGGCATGGATGAGTGGAGAGCTAATACAAGATGTGACAGAAGTAGAAATTATATTGAACACTTGGGCAGACCACAACCCTCTCAAAATTAATTGGCAGGGTAAGAAAAAACCAAGGAGAAGGTGGACTTTAGACTCTCAACTATTAAAAGATGAGGAATTTATAAAGAAGCTTAAGAAAGAATTAAATTTCTATCTTAAAGAAAATAATAACTCAGATACAACTATTCAAAATTTATGGGATGCGATGAAAGCCGTTATAAGGGGAATTATAATATCTTATACCGTACAAAAAAATAAAGAAAAACATGCTCAGCATAACAACCTAACCAAACAATTAAGAAATTAGAAACTAAATTACAGGAAGTACCACAAAAGATTAAAATCCAAGAACAATTGATTTTTTATAAACATAAACTCAATTTAATGGAATAGGAAGAATTGATTAGAAATTTGAAAATAACTAAGCAAATACACTTTGAACATGCAAATAAGCTTGGCAGATGGCTCTCTTATAAGCTCAAAAAAGAGAAAGAGAAAAGAACCATTTACCAATTACAAGATGAAAGCGGAAATTATCAGCATACAATAGAGAAGAAAAAAGAGATTGCATATAAATATTTTGAGAAGTTGTATAAAAAGGAGAGAGTAGATGAAGACCAGATAAGGAAATATTTAAGAGAAAAAAGTACTCGTGAAATTAAGGATGAGATGAAAGAACTGTTGACGAAGGATATATCTATGACAGAATTAAAACAAGCAATTAGAATCCAGAAAAGTAACAAAACTCCAGGCCCTGATGGCTTTCCAGCAGAATTTTATAAAGTAATAGAAGAACAGGTAGGATCAATAATGGTGGATTTATTTAATGAAATATTAACATCTGCTAAAATGCCAGACACTTGGAAGGAATCATTAATTTCGCTAATCCCGAAGGGGACTCGGGATACAAAATTATCTTCATTGAATGTTGACTATAAAATATTTACTACTATTATTGCTACCAGATTAAAGATAATTTTGAATGAGTACATACACCCAGATCAAAATGGATTTCTCCCAAATAGACAAATTACAAACAACTTAAGAATAATAATGGACGTTCTGGAATATTATGAAGTTCATCCGGGGGAACAGGTAGCTCTTGTATTTTTGGACGCTCAAAAGGCTTTTGATAATCTCATTGGCAATTTATGATTCAACAAATTTATGATATGAATTTTGGCACTAAATTTGAGAATATTATAACGACAATTTATTCAGTACAAAAAGCAAATATAATAATAAATGGAGAGAATGCTTAAACTATAAATATAGAAAAAGGAGTACAACAAGGTTGTCCGCTGTCCCCTCTCCTCTTCATATTATCATTAGAAATATTATTAGAAAGAGTGAGGCAAAATTCTGAAATAAAAGGATTAAAAATCAAAAATGAAGAATATAAATTGCAAGCTTTTGCAGACGATATGGCCTTTATTATAGAAGATCCAATAGAAAAAGGACTAATATTAATTAAGAAACTAGAAAGATATGGAGCAGTAGCAGGATTAAAAATTAACAGACAGAAAATGGAACTCTTAGTAAAAAATCTAACAGATCTACAAATAATAGAATTAGAAAGGGTGCTGGGACTTCAAACAACAAGGAAAATTAAATATTTGGGAATATAGCTGACAGCACACTGCAAGACGATAAAGGAAAACAATTATAATAAGCTACTACAACGAACACAAAAAGATTTAGAACTTTAGACAAAAATGCAATTGTCATTATTAGGAAGAATAGCAGCCATAAAGTTGTCTATTTTACCAAAATTTATTTATTTATTCCAAACCATCCCAGTTAAATTAGATAAGACCTTTTTCGATAATCTCAATAGAATGACATTAAAATTTATCTGGCAGGGTAAGAAACCCAGAATAAAAATGAAATTGTTACAAGATATGAAGAGCAGAGGTGGTTTTGGATTGCCAAATTGGGAATTATATTATAGGGCAGCAACATTAGTTTGGTTAAAAGACTGGATTAATTTAAAGAATAAAAGAATATTAATTATAGAAGGTCATGACCTTCAAAGGGGAAATTTCTCTGGGAAATTTCATTTCTTTGGGAAATAGCACCTACAAAACAAAAATATTTTTATAGACATTTGATCAGAGATTCGCTGATATACAATTGGATCAAGGTTAAAAAGAAACATTATATAAAAATCCCAATTTGGCTATCTATAATGGAAGCGATGATTCACCCAAATAACCTAGATCTGAATAAAATGTTAAAATATAAAGATCTATTGGATATAAATGGAAATTTAAAAACAAAACAGGTGCTCCAAGAACTAGGGCTACGAATAGATTGGTGGACTTATCTTCAAATACAAAGCCTATACAATAAAGATATAAAGGACTATGGAATATATTTGAAACCACACAATTAGACAAAATCTTATTAGGATCAGATAAAAAAAATATTACTAAAATTTATAAGTATCTCTTAGAAGTAAAACTAGAAGAAGAAGTCGTGAAAGGATGTATGATCGCCTGGGCTCAAAACATTGGACATAATATAAAGTTAGTAGACTGGGAGACTATATGGAATAGAAATCATAACTTAACAAAATCAGTAACATACAAAGAAAATGCATATAAAATGTTTTACAGGTGGCACTTATTCCCTTCGAGATTAGCAAAAATGTACCCTAAACTGAATCCCACATGTTGGAAATGTAGAAAAAAAGAGGGAACATATTATCATATGTGGTGGTCTTGCCCAGAGGCTCGAAAATATTGGCTTAAAATCCAATTAGATTTAGAACCAGAGCTCTTCCTATTGGGGATCTTCAAAAAAAAATATGTAAACACTACAAAATACTTATTACTACATATATTGACTGCAACCAGGATTGCTGTTGCTCGGTGTTGGAAACAGGCATTTACACCTGTAGAAGAACTGGTTATACAAAAAGTTATGAATTGTGCTGAAATGGATAAATTAACGTTGAGTTTAAAAGATAAGGAATCTTCAATATTTTATAAGGTATGGGAACAATGGTACAATTGGATAGATCGGAGACAGACTAAAGATAGATGATTATTAAATATAGAACATAGAGAGAATAGGAATATAGTTATGTATAAACTATTACTATCGCACAAATGATTGCTACATGATAATACACCACAAACAGCTGTTATTGAATTATTGAATTACTTTTTAATGTTTTTATGTAATAAAATTCAATAAAGTTTTCTAAAAAAAATAAAAATAAAAAAGATGTTGAGACTCTAGACTTAGACCCATTAAGGACTACTCATTGAGTATGGTTTGTCAGCCAGTTGCAAGTCCACCTAGTGGTGGTGCTATCTATTCCACTTTTTTCTAGCTTACTAAGAAGTAGGTTGTGGTCTACTTTGTCGAATGCCTTGCTGAAATCTAAATATATTATGTCCATAGTATTTTGCTGTTCTACTAATTTAGTCACTATGTTGAAGAATGAAATAAGATTGGTTTGGCATGATCTGTTCTTAACAAATCCGTGCTGACTGCTAGTTATTACTGTCAGCCTTCAAGATTTTCTTCCTTTGCTTTGCATATTTCGGCTGTCATAAGTAATGGGGGGAGGAGGTGGGACATGGTTATGGGAAACGAGCTGGAGATATTACAAAACAGAACTGTATAAGCTGGGGGGGAGTTTCTTGCTTAGGCTTCTATCCTATGCTATGCACAGCCCTGATTCTTTATCAAAATATGTCAAGGTCAACGGACAGAGGCCTCATCACCACCTGGAGATGCCCACATGATGCTATATACAACTTTTAACTGGATGAGCCAATTGAACTATTGGGGGTGGGAATGTTGCCATCACTTTGTATATGTGATTTATGTGCTCATTTTCTCAGATTCAGAATTCTTTTGTTGCTACCACTTGACTTCCTGTAAAAGATATCTTTTCTCTAATTAATGGAGTCTAAGTATTTCTTTCTTGGATTTTGAATGCAGCACCACCTGACAATTACTTTACTTGTTTCTAGATGTTGGCAGATCTGTTTTTTATTATCTTTTCCAGTATCTTCCTGGGTATTGATGTTAGGCTGATTGGTCTATAGTTTCCTGGATCTGTTTTTTTCCTTTTTTGAAGATGGGAACCATATCAGTTGTTTTCCAGACATCTGGTAGTTCCCCGGTGCTCCAGGATTTTTGAAAGATATGGTGCAGTGGTTCCGAGGTGACCTCTGCCAGCTCCTTTAAAACTCTGGGAAATAATCCATCGGGCCCCAGTGATTTGTGTTCATCAAGATCAGACAGGTGCTCTCTTACTATTTTTTTGCTTATTTTAACTTTTATTTCTGGTCTGTCTTTTATAGTTATATTTTTGGTGGGTTGAGTTATAGTTTCTTTTTGCGTGAAGACTGATGAAAAGAATGAGTTAAGCAGCTCTGCTTTCTCTATGTTGCCTGTTACTTCCTTGCCGTCTTCTCTCCTTAGTGGACCAACTGTTTCCTTGATTTTTTCTTGTTATTTATATGTTGGAAGAAACTTTTTTTATTATTTTTTATCAGAATGTTTTTATTATCAGAATGGTCAAACAAATAGCAACTTCAAATCTCAACAAATAAATGCTCTGTCCTACATATTGGCAAAAAAATCAGAAAATAAAATACAAGCTGAATAGTCAAGACCTTGTTGATGATCCAAGCTGTGTAAAGGACCTTGGAATACTCATCTCTAATGATCTAAGTGCTAGAGCCCACCGTAACTACATAGCCAAAAAGGCATTAAGAGTTGTTAACTTAATCCTACGTAGCTTTTTCTCCGGTAATATCACACTACTAACTAGAGCATACAAAACATTTGCTAGACCAATACTCGAATACAGCTCATCAGTCTGGAACCCACATTACATATCTGATATTAGCACAGTTGAGAAAGTCCAGAAATATTTCACAAGAAGAGTTCTCCATTCCTCTACTTGTTGTAGAATACCTTATGCCACCAGACTTGAAATTCTAGACCTAGAAAACCTTGAATTACGCCGTCTTCAGTCTGATCTAAGTATGGTATATAAAATTATACATTGCAATGACTTACCTGTCAATGAATACTTCAGCTTCAATCATAACAACACAAGAGCACACAATAGATACCAACTCAAGGTTAACCGCACCAAACTTGATTGCAGGAAATACGACTTCAGCAACAGAGTGGTCAATGTCTGGAATACTCTACTTGACTCTATGGTTTCTTCCCCAAACCCCAAAAACTTTAACCTTAGACTGTCTACTATTGACCTCACCCCTTTCCTAAGAGGTCTGTAGGGGGCGTGCATAAGCGCACCAACATGCCTACCGTCCCTCTCCTATTGTTTCTTTTATTTTTCTTATATGTACCCATTTCATGTATTCATAATATATGAATACTTATACCTATTATCGTGTAAGTGATTGACAAATCAAATAAATTCTAAATTCTAAAATTATCTTTTACTTTTGTTGCAAGTTTTGTTCGTTCTGAGCCTTTGCTTTCCTGACTTCATCTTTGCAGATTCTGGCTACCTGCTGATATTCTGCCTTAGTTGTATTTATTTATTTATTTATTTATTTATTTATTTATTTATTTATTTATTTATTTATTTATTTATTTATTTGATTTGTCAATCACTTACAAGATAATAGGTATAAGGATAAACATAGTTATGAATACAAGAAATGAGTATATATAAGAAAAATATAAGAAACAATAGGACAGAGACAGTAGGCACTTTGGTGCGCTTATGCACACCCCCTATGTATGTCCTTCTTTCCATTTTTTGTACTTGTCCTTTTTTTCTTTCAATTTGCCAGAGAGATCTTTGTGCAGCCATGCTGGTTTCTTCTTAGATTTCTTGTTTTTCTTTCTCAGTGATATTATACTGGTCTGGGCTTTTATGATCATACTTTTCAGTTTCCCAAGATTCTTGAGTTGTTTTCCCCTTTAGGATTTTCACCCATGGAATCTTTCCAAGTTCTCTCTGAGTTTATTAAAATCAGCTCTTTTAAAATCCAAGACTCTGGTGTCATTATGTTCTATTGCTTGTGTTTGTGTTATGTTGAATTCTAATATGACATAGCCTCTCTCACCCAAGGTTCCTGCAGTTTCAACTCCCTCTATCACTTCTTCTCTGTAAGAATTAAGTCCAGTATGGCTGTCCCTCTAGTTTGACCCTCTATCTTTTGGACAACAAAGTTGTCAGCTTGGTTGGTTAGGAACTTATTTGATTTCTCATTTGGTGCAGAATTAGTTTTCCAATTGATATCAGGATAATTGAAGTCCCCCATTACTATTGCTGTGTGTTTCCTGCATATGTTTGTTAGTTGGTTGGCAAAAAGGACATCTATTTTTTCTGCTTGATTGGGAGGCCTATAATATACACCTATGGCCACGTCATTCTTTTTTTCTTTTATATTGACCCATATGCATTCTAGATAGTTTTCATCTTTGGTTTCATGAATTTCTGTAGCAATGTAGTGGTCCTTTACATACAGTGCAACTCCACTTCCTCTAGCTTGGAGATATGCTTGTTACATTCATTGACTTAGCAGCTGCAGTGCATTCCCCTAGTGAAATAAAACACTGATCACCAACAACCTATTCACTTGGAGCAGGACTCTACCTGTTCTTCTATCTTTCCAGTCAAATTTCTGTGGCTTTTGAGAGGTCAGGCCATTTCAAAAGGCTCCCCTTTTCCTATCCCTCTATAACAAGCTGCATCTGTCCAAAATTTGCTTTACTTCATTTAATGAGCAGAAACTCTGATGGATCATTATTATTTCTCCTTGGAAAAGCATAAAAATAAACAACTCTACTATATGCTATTTTCTTCACATTTTTAAATAGATAATCTCTGCTTTATAAGGAAAATAAATTAGGTGAACTTTCCTCTGCTCCTTCTCTTTTCCATCCCTGTTTTTTACTTTCATGTTCACCCAAAAACTCAACACAAAGAGAAGCTGCTGAGAAACAACTTCCACAATTAATGATGAGGTCAACTTTAGTTCAATAATGTTACCTGGGTAATTGGATAGCTCTATTTCAGCCCTCCTTATCTGTTTATTGACACTGCATCTAAAAAGCTGCTTTTCAAGGTAATTAATCCAATCCAAAAGTTTGGATTCCTGAGCTGAAAGTGCTTTCAGGGCATGCTCCTTTATTTGGTGGTTTTTTTCTATGAAGTTTGGAAGCAAAAACTGCTTCAGTCCAAACTCTTCGAAGATTCTGGAATAGCTCCAAATGGCTTGAGCTGAAAAATTTGTATAAAAATATTGTTTTGTTTAAAAAAAAATCAGGAAATAGTTTTGTGGAAAAGGCACCTAGAATCCCAATATTCCCAACCCTTGCTGTTTTTTGGTACCAAATATTGTGGTAAAGCAATCTTGTGAGTTGTCAACAAAGTCCCTAAAATTCTGCATATAACATACACATTGTTATCATAATGAGAAGCTTAATGAAAGTTAATGAATCCTGGGATAGAAAATAGGAAATAATGAGATGGGAATAAAATTGCATAGCAGAGACAGCATGTCACCCACAGAGGAGCCAGAAAAAGAAGAAGATCTGGAAAAGCCATTTGTTCCTGGAGTTTCTGTTTAGATAAAAAAGTTAAGGGGGGGATACAGGTGCCTTGATTACAAGGGCGGTGAAATATTTTACATTTGATTTGATTTGGAATGCATATAATTTGCATTTTTGACTCATTAAAGCATTTGTGCCATAACTTCAATTTTCCAGGTAGCACTGCTGCTGCAGGGAGACTTTTGTTGAGTAAGTTTCAGACAAGCTCTACATTCATGTTCCATAAATCCTACGTTCCTTTTCCAAACTAAAATTAAAGCATGGTGCAACTTTAGAAATTAACTTCTGCTGAGAACCAAACATTTGCAGATGGTTGTCAGGAATTATCAAAATGATTACACCCTCTCTCTCTTTTCATCAGATGCTGAAGAATCAATCAATGTAGAGGAATAAACAATTAGATGTGGATGTGGAAGCTGAGGCAAAGATATTGTGGGTTAATAGAACAGATGAGGTGAAATTGCATTGTGGCTTCGTTAGCTAGAGACATTTCTCTGAAAGATTAGGTACATGGCCTCAGATTGCTTCAGGTCTGGGCTTTGCTTGAAAATGCTTAAGTGGCATCCATAAGCAGATGGAGTTCTGTGAATAATCCATCTTCCATAGTTAATGTACATTTGGTCACTGTGACCCATGCCTACCTCATATCTGGATTTGATTAGTGTAACACACATATGATTAGGTGGCAACTAGATTAGTGTTGAGATCTAGATTAGATTACATCCACTAGTTTCTTTTTTATTGAAAATTCTAATTAAAAAGATAAAACTAATAGGAACTAAAATGAAAGGAAAAAAAGGAAAAATATAAAAGCATGGAAAAAAACAAGAAAAGTATAAACAAATTTAATAACTGAAAATGAATTATCTCTTCTTCCTATATCACATATCTTATCTATAAACAAATGTTAAAGTCTTGTCATTTCAGCACTGATCAGCAAAAGTCCATTAATCTATTTTAACGTTGATCAAATAAATCATTTTTATATTCTTTTTTTTACTTTTAACAGTTCTGATCTTTAGTCTGTTCAAATGATGCCCTTAAACTTTATTTCTTTTCTTTTTCTTTGTCTCTTTTCACAAAATTCTTCAACTGTTTAACAATTCTTTTTTGTAAATCCAGTACAGAAAAATAGGTCACTCTCTTTGCTTATTATTTGTATATTCTTTTCAATTACCATAGTAAGAAATCAGCCAGCTTCTTTTTCCATATCATTCTTGGAGACTGTTATTTTTAAATTCACTTTCAGATTAGTCTCAATATTATTAGACATAACTTGTCTAATAATGAAACGCCGGAAAAGACGCCTAGAGAGTAGTTGGAGGGCTAGCCGCTCTGAGTCTGACCGAACACTACTACGATCTTATATTAAGACGTATTTAGTGGCGATAAGGATGGCGAGGAGGTCCTACCTCTCCACCCTTATTGCGTCCGCGGAAAACCGCCCAGCCACCCTGTTTAGGGTGACCCGCTCCCTTTTGGAGGTGGAAGCGCGGGAGGATCCCTTGCAGGGATGGGCTGAGGAGTTTTCTAGGTTTCTGCAGGACAAAATCGCTCAGATCCGGGATGAGCTGGACTCCGACTGGGCATCTCCGGGAGGGGGGGTGGGGGTGGATATCGGTGAGGTCAATTGGGTTGAGTTCGATCCTGTTACCATGGAGGACGTGGACAGGATACTGGGGGGGCTTAATGCCACCACTTGTTTGCTGGACCCGTGTCCCTCCTGGCTGGTCTTGGCCACTCAGGAGGTGACACGAGGCTGGTTCCAGGGTATTATAAACGCTTCCTTGAGAGAGTGGCTCTTACCCGCCGCCTTGAAGGAGGCGGTGGTGCGGCCCCTCCTCAAGAAACCGTCCCTGGACCCAGCATTATTATCAAATTATCGTCCTGTCTCCAACCTTCGCTTTGTTGCGAAGGTTGTTGAGAGTGTGGTGGCACGTCAGCTCCCGCAGTACCTGGATGAAGCAAGTTATCTTGACCCCCTCCAATCGGGTTTTAGGCCCGGGCACAGCACGGAGACGGCATTGGTCACGTTGGTGGATGATCTCTGGAGGGCTCGGGACAGAGGTTGTTCCTCTGTCCTGGTCCTGTTAGATCTCTCAGCGACTTTTGATACTGTCGACCACAGTATCTTATTGCGGCGGTTGGTGGGGTTGGGGGTGGGAGGCACCGTATTACGGTGGTTCGCCTCCTTCCTCTCCGACCGTTCACAATTTGTGTTGACAGGGGGGCAGAGATCGGCCCCGAGGCCCCTACTTTGTGGAGTGCCCCAGGGGTCGGTGCTCTCGCCCCTGCTGTTCAACATTTATGTGAAGCCGCTGGGTGAGATCATCCGTGGCTTTGGGGTGGAGTTCCATCAGTACGCTGATGATACTCAGCTGTACATCTCCACCCCGAGCCACCCCAACGAAGCCGTCGAAGTGATGACCCAGTGCCTGGAGGCCGTGCGGAGTTGGATGGGTCGTAACAGGCTTCGCCTCGACCCAACCAAAACCGAGTGGCTGTGGTTTCCTGCGCCAAGATACAGCCGGCTTGTTCCTTCGCTGGCCGTGGGGGGAGAGGTTTTGACCCCTGTGGAAAGGGCACGCAATCTGGGTGTCCTCCTGGATGTGTGGCTGTCCTTGGAAGAACATATTGCAGCTGTCACCAGGGGGGCTTTTTATCAGATTCGTCTGATTCACCAGTTGCGGCCCTTTCTGGATCTGGGCGCACTTCGCACAGTCACTTCCGCCCTCGTTATCTCCCGCTCTCTACATGGGGCTCCCCTTGAAGAGTCTCCGGAGGTTGCAGCTGGTTCAGAATGCAGCCGCGCGGGTGATCGTGGGTGCCCCTCGGGGCTCCCACGTAACACCACTTCTCCGCAGGCTGCACTGGCTTCCTGTGGCCTTCCGGATTCGATTCAAGGTGGTACTGATGGTATTTAAAGTGCTCCATGGCTCGGGACCTGGGTACTTACGGGACCGCCTGCTGCCACCAACAACCTCCCGCCGCCCAGTACGCTCCCACAGGGTTGCCCTACTTGGGGTACCGCCGCCTGATCGCTGGCGGCTGGCGGCCCCAAAGGTGCGGGTTTTTCTCTGTGGGAGCCCCCTCCCTGTGGAATGATCTCCCCCCGGAGATATGAGCCATGACGGACATCCTGACCTTCCGGCGTGCAGTTAAGACCCTATTTTTCAAACAGGCCGGCCTGGCCCAGTAAGGGTTTTTGGGGTTTTAAACTTAATTTTGGGTTTTAATTTTTAATTCTATATTTTAAATTTTTCATCAATCCCGGATTTTTAAATGTTTAATTGTAGTTGGACGGGATGCAGCCAGATATATGTATTTAATCTAGTTTTAAATTCTATTTAAATTGTATTTATTCTATGTGTTTTATTAGGCTGTACACCGCCCCGAGTCCCTTTTTGGGAGAGGGAGCGGTATAGAAATATGAATAATAAAATAAATAAAACTTGTTCCTGTTTCATAACATATTTTAAACTGTCCATCTATAGAGGCAGACACTCTTAAAATTAACTTCTGAGTTTAATGCTCAAAAATATATTTCAGTATGATGGCCAATATTAAAATATTTTGCTTTATTCTCTATAAGTAAGTCAAATTTAACTGTTCTCATTTAGTTGTAATCTTAGTTTTTTTTTGTTTCTGTCTGGCATCCAATCTTCAAAGTCTCATCCTATCATTTTTTAAAAGAGAATTCAAAACGCAAACTTATAATAATTCTTATGATTAATTCCAAAACTTTATTTCAAATCCACCTGAATCCATAGCCCATTTATAACTTTCTAAAATCAAAGTTCTAATAATCTTTTGGCTGTTTATTCCAAAAGAATTTTTGAAAAGTCTTTAAACTTGTATTTAAAAGTTCTTTCACTAAGGTTGACGGAAACTCATCCAATGCTATAAATCGTTTAGATCCAAAAATTCTAATAGCTTAAAAGTAGTTAACAAGCAATATCCCAAAGTGATTAGAAAAGGAACCATGTGAACCCAGTGTCCTTTCTGAAGCAGCTGACCCACTAGGAATTGCTGCCTTATGATCTTTTAATGAGGAGTAACTGTCTGGATCACTTGTGAACCATCTTAAGTCCTCTGTTTGTCCAAAGAGAAATTATGAAGATAATTTATGAACTCTATTATTTTTTAATTCCATCATAATTTTTGGCTCAGTTTTTAATGGTGCTATCTTCAGTTTGTCATTTCTTCCCGAGGTCATAGTTTTGGAACTAGTTTTTAGGTCTAATTCTCATAAAACTTTTAAATGTTTAGCATCAACATTTCAGAAGAACAACCACCTCTCAAACTTTTTGTCAACAGACTTAATATTGGAATGTCAATCTATTGTCTTATGAATTTTAGAGTCAGAGCTGAAAAGCCTTTTCTATTAAATTAAGCGGCTCCTTTTCTCGAAAGTATGTTAGATTCCTCATTTTAATTTTTCACATGCACTGCTACGGTGGTAGGATTCAAAAATTTTACTACTGGTTCTGTGGGCGTAGCTTGGTGGGCGTGGTATGGCTTGATGGTGTGGTTTGGTGGGAGTGGCAGGGGAAGGATACTGTAAAATCTCCATTCCCACTCTACTCCTGCGGGAAGGTTACCACCAGTTCTTCGAACTAATCAAAATTTCCACTATCTGACCAGAACTGGTCAGAACCTGCTGAATACCACCTCTGCTCTGCTATCTTCCTTCTTGTGCTTTTAAATTGGATTAATGATGTAACTCTCTGTTTTTAAAGTAGTTGTAGCCACTTTTTTGTGTATTTATTTTTAGACCATTGCAATGATAAGAATTTCAGCAGTTTGCAATTCTTTTGTTATATACTTAGTAATTTAAGTGAAATATTTCAGGTGACAAAAGTTGTCCTTTGGTAAGCAAATATTTAATAGTACCTGCCTTTTCTGCTTCCCTGCAGCAGAACCATTCTTTGTCCATTTGTTACAAGTGAAACTTGAATTGCACAGTGGTTTTCTCTTCATGGTCCCCTAACTAAAGCAGGAACATACTCTGTAGCTATTTTATTCTGCCATGTCCTTATTATGTTGTCTTTATTCACCCCCATTGCCGCAGCCTGAGAAAGCTCAAAGTCATTTTTAGCTGATTCAACTTTAAAGTTGTCTTTTCATTTATTTCCCCACAGATTTTTTTTTGCCATGAATACAGTCTGGCACATTTCACTAACAATGTGGTTGCACTGTGGTCAAATATTGGGATCTGCCCAGCTTCCTAATGGCCACCATAGATGGCTTTGGGCACACATACATCTCTCCAATCAATGGGTGTTGCTGTCCATGAGCATTTTGGCCAGGACTGAAGGAGAGACTGGGCACCTGGTTTCCACAGGGACTTCTTCCCACATAATATCTGATCAGCATTTTCCATAGTACTTGTGAGGTCTCAGACAGGCCTTGTATAAACATGGATTTAGGCCAGTTCTTTCAACACAGCACTAGATCTATGTTTCTGTATGTTGAACAGAAGATCAATTCAGACACTACAAGAAAACCAAGCCAAGGGAACTCACCAATCATTCTCCTTAATTTGCCCCAATAATTAAAGGCAATTCCAGTCACCAGCCTTTTTACTGTGCAGAATGGGAGCAATATAAATTATGCCAACTTGTTTTTCTAACTGACTAGAAGACTTTGTGGTCATCTGGAAGAATCCATTGTTTTTTCTGACTACAGTACATTATTCAAATATGAAATTTCCACATTTCAAATGTGCTCATTTTTCCATGTGGTCTTTGATTTTAGAAAACTGAGCATTTCATCCTTTAATTGGTCTAACAATGGGGACATTTCCGTATGTCATTGTTCCCCGCCCCCCATAATCCCTCCAAAGCCACTATTGGAATAAATTTGCCAATTGTTTTTACTTCTGCCAATTTCAGAACACTGAAAACATGCCAAGAATGCGGAAAATCAATCAGTGCTCTCCTCCCAGCTGAGCAATAATAATCTGTAAAAAGCAAGATTCAATATCCCATTGAGAGCTACGTATTATAAATCCTATTGACAGCTATGGAGATGGCATGAACTGCATAATATGCTAACAAGTTTTTTTCCCCCAATGGGATTAACCATGATTGTAGGCTGCAGAGACATCTGACTGAGAGAAAAGAGGGTATAAATTGAGGCGGGAGATGGAAATTCTTAGACTGCAGGAACTAGAACTCAAAGTAAGGACACTTATCACTATCTCCACTTCATTGGAGTAACCAAAATTCATTCATCAATGTTACTACATTCTATATAAATGGGGAGAAAAAAATGAAACAAAAAGAACCCATTACTTTTTAAATGAGAATAGTGATCTTGATATAGGTATATTCATCTTCCAGAAGACCATGTGTGTGCACACACATGTGTATGTGTGTCACTGTGTGTATAGAATCCAAGTTATTAGATACAGTGGGAAATGAGGTGATATGTGAAGGAGCTCTGTCAGGATGCCTAGAAAGTCTCACCCATTCTCTTCTATTGTACTCCAGTGATTTGTCAGACAGGATATTTTTACAGATAGTGGAGTAAGTGCCTTCTATAAGACCAGCAGTTCTTAGTTATCTTGGACAACTTAAAAGGTGGGGGAAAAAAAATCAAATTACAAAAGAAGGGGGAGGGGAATGAAATGCTCAGCATGTCTTCTTTGGTCATAAATGGAACATAAATGAGATTGCATCAAAGTGTTGAAGAAGATATCCTAATGTTTAGGATTTTGCCAGTCTGTTCAGCATGTCACTCACCTTACTCATGCCCAACTGAATACGTTCAGTTTTTAGGAGATTTTCATTTTATTTTCACCACTATGAATGAACTTTTACAATTGAGCCTATTAATATTTCAGCCTTGTGCATGGAAGATGTCTTTTTGCTTGTGTTTGGGTCAGCGTTTGAAGACTCGAGACTATTTTTCATATAATGTGCATATGTGTAATCGTTAAAATAATTATGCCTGATTGTGTCCATGTTTTGGCATGCATAGCCTTCTTAAGAAGCCAACAATTCTGCAGGTCAATTGATATGGGAGGGCATCTCCCTACTTTTCAAAAAAGCTAAAGGAACTATTTGCATCTACGGAATATTGACCAAGCACAAGGCAAGCAGTAAATAAGTTTTGCAATTGTAATATACCTTATTTTCAATAAATAAAGAATATTCTTTCAACATGAATATACTGGTTAACATCAACCATATTTCAGATTAGTGGAGGGTGGGATGCTGGTTTTCTTTTTCTTCATTCACAGTCAATAATGAAGCCAATGTTCTTATTGTGCACAGACATTGTGACAAACGAATGTGTGTTCTCAGATTATTTTGAGAAACAATAACACTGATGTACAGCAGGAAAGATGTTTAGATCCATGGTTCCTGAACACGTTTCTGCAGCCCCTGGCAATTGGCCCGTCTAAACTGAGTATCATATTGCAAATTTGCAACAGACATGATTTCTGGCTAATTTTTTAAATAAAAGCAAAAGTACAGTAGTCTTCAGATTAACTTAACATGGCTGAAATTAAATAAATTACCCACCTAACTGCCCAAATTACAATAAATGTATGAAAATCTTACTTTTGCCTCTGTTGTGACATTTTTGTGTCCCCATGTCAATCACAGCAAGCTTTGACGATCAGGATGATCATGGGATGCAGTTATTGTTCCGAAAACCAGCTGGTGCCAATTTATAGGATGCTGTTACTGATTTTCAGTTAATGTCACATTAAAATTTTTGAACAGCTGCTTGTTTTATAAATAGTATACCTGAATTTCACTGAGTTTTGGGATGCCCGGCTTAAGATATTGACTGTTGGTGTTATTCTTTTGTAAACACCTAGATTTCTGAGGGGGAAAAAAATCCTGCAGGGGAGCGATGAAATGCTCCCAATGTGCCTAATGATGTGTTTTAAGCTGTAGCTTGCCAGGAGTTAGAGCCATCTGTTTTCTTGTTCTTTAAATTTCAAAAGTGTTGAGAACAAAATATGATCAGATTCTTCTCCCTACTGTAACTCACCTTTCCCTTAATTTTCTAAAACCATATAATGCCCATTTTTCAAAGTGGGCATGACCTTGTAGGTTCATTCATTCTTTAAATGTTCTGGCTGAGGCCCCTATTTCATAGCTGCATGTGAAGTTTTAATTGGGCCTTTTGCTGCAGAATGCAGAAAGCATTAATTTTCCCTCTTCCTTTCTTTTTCCTGACAAAATCCAAATGATACCGTAGTTTATCTCAGAATAATTTGCATTGTCCTAACTAAGCCCAGCAAAGCAGCAAATATCAAAAGAGAATCATGAAAATCAGGGTTCCAGATCCTAATTGCAAAACTCTGATGACCATTAGAGCAGTGGTTACCAACCGGGGGGCAGGGGACCAGTGGTGAGATTCAAATTTTTTTACTACCGGTACTGTGGGCATGGCTTGGTGGGTGTGGCGTTGCTTGGTGGGCATGCAGGGGAAGGTTACTACAAAATCCCATTCTCTCCCCACCCCACTAGCCTACTTCCCAGCTCCGTTCCCCTGTGCAGGGCAACAAAAGAAGACCCAGCCAATCAGCTGGCACTTGGGAGTCAGAAAATAGATGGGGGTAGGACCAGTCAGAGATGGTATTGGCCGGTTCTCCAAATTACTAAAATTTCCGCTACTGGTTCTCCGAACTACTCAAAATTTCTGCTACCGGTTCTCCAGAACTGGTCAGAACCTGTTGAATACCACCTCTGCAGGGGACCACTGGTAGTCCGCAAGAAAACTTTGGTGGTCTACAGAGAAATGTCACCCCCAAAGCAATTAATCCAAACTGCTCAGAAACACAAGGCTATGCTGCCCACATGACCCATGGGAACACAAGGCTTGCATTGCTTGCATTGCAAACAACACGAGGTACTGAGGGGAGGGGAGAGGGGGGAATTTGCCCCACTTGCCCCATATGCCTCGCCTGGCCACCGGGCTGCTTCTTTTTTCTTCTGCTTTTGGCTGCACGCAAGGGAAGCAGAAAAAGACCTTCTTTCTCTCCCCCAAACTCTGCCAGAAATGAGTCTTTGGGACCCTGCAAGGCATCCTGCTCCAAGAGGCTGTGCCAGCACAACAAGTCTCACAAAGATTCATTTCTGGCGGAGTTTGGGGGAGAGAAAGACTTCTGCTGCTTCTGCTTGCATGAAGCCAAAAGTGTCTCTCTCCCCCCCTCCCCCTGAGAATGGAGCTGGAGACGGTATCCTGCAATCCCAAATAAAGAATGATTGATCAGTAGGAAAACGGGGTGGGAAATTTTCCTGCAGACTTTTTCTGGGATTTTCCCAGAGTCTCTGCAGAAAAAGCAGAAGCACAGGACTGGCACTTCAGGATGACCAAAGGGCCAGTTCTGTGACTACTGCAGCTCTGGAATATGGGACTGACTTTCCCACCAACACCAACAAACCACCATGAGTCTAAATTCATATTAGTGGTCCGTGGGATTTAAAATTATGAGTTTGGTGGTCCCTGAGATCCACAAGGTTGGCGATCCCTGCACTAGAGGAACCAAACAGATAGTACATCCCTTTGTGGTCACCCATTTTATTCCACACAGATGGGTAGCCCAAATGAAAAGACTTTATTTGCTATAATCCAGTAGCAAAACATAGGGATAATCTCTCAGTATTTCAAGTCTGTCCTCACCTGGAGGGCTGTTTTGCAAGTGATCCCAATCAAGGAAGAGGAGGAGCCAGTTCTTGACAGAGGACAGGGAAGAAGCAAGAGTTAGCTGGGAAGGAAGAGTTTTTATTGGGAGAAACAGATTAAGGATTTTAAAGATTCTATGGATTGTAAACACATTTATTTATTTAGAATCTCTATATGGCTGCCCATCTTATAGGAGGCCTTTGGACATTAATTGGGGCCCTATTGCGGCCGTGGATGGCGCAATGGCGGCCATGGGTGGTGGTGGTGAGGGGCGCCGTGGCAGCCACGGGTGGCGGCGGCGGCGGTTTTGCTGCCGTGGCCACCGTGTAGCTGGAGGTTTTGCAGCCCCATACTTTACCAACCGTTCTATTAGCATCTGCACCTCCAATGTCACGGAAGATGGGGGCCCCGTCATAGAGGATGTCGCCCTCGTGGTATATTGGGGCGGCCCCTCTCATACGGGGACCCCACCGGTGGGTACGGAGATGGTGTCTGCGCTGACTGGGAGACCCTTGTGGCCTCGGAAGTGACGCGGACGGCGGAGCAAACGACGGTGGTGGTGGTGGTGGCAACGGTTTGCCCAGTGATCCTGGCAGCTTCAGCTGAGACGGCTCCAATGGCGAAGAGGGCAGTCCCGACGGCGTCGGCGGCGACAGTGGCTTTGCAGCCTCGACAACGACGACATTGGTGGAGGTCTGGTTGGGGGTCGGCCTACGGCTTAAAGACAGTGATGCCTGGCTCAGCAGTGACGGTGATGCTGGCACAGCTGGTCTGGCGTCTTGAGAGACCGATTAAATATTCTTCGCCGGATTTACAGGCCCTGGGGAGGGTCCCACTCTCCCTGAAGTGGCCCGCTGGTCTATCACCTGCTTACTTCAAGGACGGTTCCTGGGACCCGGAGAGGTGGCATGGCCATCAGAAGAGAGGTTGTAGGGGTTTTTTTAAATTGTTTCAATTTCTATTTAAAGTTTTATCGGGGTTAGGGAAGACAACCAGGATGGGGTTGGGGGACAACCCGCCTGAGACGGGGGCCAGACTGGGGGTCGACTGCGGTCGGGAGGCTCTGGGGTCAAATGGGCTCAGGTCGAGGATGGGGGGTTCTTCCGGGGAGGGAGAGTTGAGTTCTATCTGCACGGTGAACGGGAGAGATTTGGCGGGGATAGGGGGCCATATTATGTTAGGGGAGCGCGCCCTCGCTATTTGCGAGCGGTGGCGCGCTCCAACCCCCTAGTTATTTCCTGTTTCCCGGGCTGTCCGAGTCATCGGGCCCTCGGCCTTCGGCTGATGTTATGCAACGCCAGGTCCATGGTTAAAAAAGCCCCCCTTATTCATGATTTGATCTGTGAGGGGGGAGCTGACCTGGCAGGTGTTACCGAAACCTGGCTGGGCCAAGAGGGGGGTGTCCTCCTTGTGGAGACGTGCCCACCCGGGTTTCGGGTTTTTCATCGACCGAGGGCCCAGGGGAGGGGTGGGGGGGTTGCAGTGGTTATTAAGGAAGATCTGTGTCCTAGGGAATCCACTGTTCCTCAGATGACCGGATGTGAATCCCTCTTTGTGAAGTGTGGTTCCAGGGTTCAGATGGGCCTGTTTATCACATACCTGCTCCCTGCTATGTGACATCGGCCCTGCCTGAGCTCCTTGAGGTGATAACCGGCTTGGCGGTTGAAACCCCCAGGCTTATGGTCTTGGGGGATTTCAACCTACCCTCTGCCGGTGGGACCTCAGGGGCTGCTCAGGAGTTCATGGCTTCCATGACAGCCTCAGGCCTGACCCAATTAATTAGGGATCCCACTCACACAGGGGGTCACATCTTGGATTTGGTTTTTGTCTCTGGTCAGTGGCAGAATGATCTAGGTCTTGGGGATGTTTTGATTGAGCCCCTGTCATGGTTGGATCATTCGCTCCTTAGGCTGGACTTCCATTCCGCACCCCCTCGTTGCAGGGAGGCGGAACTGACTAAATGGTACCGCCCCAGGTGCCTGATGGACCCAGATAGGTTCATGACGGAGCTTGGGCCGCTTTCCAAGACACACGACTCGGTTGAGGACCTGTTGGCTGCCTGGGATAGGACGGCCACCGGGGCCCTTGACCGGGTTGTGCCCTTGCGGCCTCTGACCCGGTGCCAATCCCATGTGGCTCCCTGGTTTTCTGAGGAGCTGAGAGAGATGAAGCGCTGGAAAAGATGCCTAGAGAGTGGTTGGAGGGCCAGCCGTTCCGTATCTGACCGAACACTACTGCGGTCATTTGTTAGGACCTATTTAGTGGCAATAAGGGTGGCAAAGCGTTTGTACTTTTCCACCCTTATTGCGTCCGCAGAAAATCACCCAGCCGCCCCTTTTAGGGTGACCCGCTCCCTTTTAGATGAGGGAGCGCGGGAGGATCCCTCCCAAGGACGGGCCGAGGATTTTTCTATTTTTCTGCAGGACAAAATCGCTCAGATCCGGGATGGCTTGGACTCTGACTGGGCAACTCTGGGTGGGAGGGCGGGGGCGGATTTCAGTGAGGTCATTTGGGGGGAGTTCGATCCTGTGCCCCTGGATGACGTGGACAGGATGCTGGGCAGGCTTAATGCCACCACATGTTTATTGGACCCGTGTCCCTCCTGGCTGGTTGTGGCCACCCGGGAGGTTATGCGAGGTTGGTTCCAGTATATTATCAACGCTTCCTTGAGTGAGGGGTTTTTGCCAGCCGCCTTGAAAGAGGTGGTGGTGAGGCCCCTCCTCGAGAAACCGTCCCTGGACCCAACATTGTTGTCAAATTATTGTCCAGTCTCCAACCTTTGCTTTGTGGCAAAGGTTGTTGAGAGTGTGGTGGCACGACAGCTCCCTCAGCACCTGGAGGAAGCAGTATACTTAGATCCCCTCCAATTGGGTTTCAGGCCTGGGTACAGCATGGAGACAGCATTGGTCGCATTGGTAGATGATCTCTGGAGGGCTCGGGACAGGGGTTGTTCCTCTGTCCTGGTCCTATTAGATCTCTCGGTGGCTTTTGATACTGTCGACCAAAGTATCCTATTGCGGCGGTTGGGGGGCTAAGAGTGGAGGCACCGTATTACGGTGGTTCTCCTCCTTCCTTTACCGCATTCTGCCATTTTCCTCTCACAGGGAGGGTCTCTTGAGGGTCCCGTCGGCATCTATGTGCCAGCTGGTGACCCCGAGGAATAGGGCCTTCTCTATGGGAGCATCTGCCCTCTGGAATGGGTTGCCTCCGGAGTTACGTACAGCCACGGACCTGGGGACCTTCAGGCGTGCCTTGAAAATCTGGCTCTTTGACCAGGCCAGCTTGGGCTGATTTTAGATTTGGGTATTTTAATTTTTATATTAAATTTTAGGGTTTTAGGGAGGGGTTTTAATTGTTTTCAGCCAGGGCCTTTAGTTTAATTTAGTTTTAACTGTTATATATTTAATGTTTTAATTGTAAGGCTGTGCACCGCTCCAAGTCCTTCGGGAGAAGAACGGTATATAAATAATAATAATAATAATACTGATAATACTGATAATACTGATAATACTGATAATACTGATAATGATAATGATAATAATAATAATAATAATAATAATAATAATAATAATAATAATAATAATAATAATAATAATAATAATAATAATATTCCTCTCCAACTGCTCGCAATTTGTGTTGGCGGGGGGGCAGAGATCGACCTCGAGGCCCTTGTGTTGTGGGGTGCCTCATGGGTCCATGCTCTCGCCCCTGCTGTTCAACATTTATGTAAAGCCGCTGGGGGAGATCATCCGTGGCTTCAGGGTGGAGTTCCATCAGTATGCTTTCCACCCCGGGCCACCCCGACGAAGCTGTTGAAGTGATGACCCGGTGCCTGGAAGCTGTGCGGAGTTGGATGGGGGTCAACAGGCTTCGGATCAACCCGACGAAAACCGAGTGGCTGTGGTTCCCTGCGCCCAGATACAGTCAGCTCATTCCATCACTGACCGTGGGAGGTGAAATCTTGGCTCCGACAGAGTGGGCGAGCAATCTGGGAGTCCTCCTGGATGGGCGGCTGTCATTGGACGATCATATATCAGCTGTCACCAGGGGGGCTTTTTATCAAGTCCGTAGGATCTACCAGTTGCGGCCCTTTCTGGATCGGGGTGCATTGCGCACAGTCACTTCTGCTCTCGTTACCTCCTGCCTAGATTATTGCAATGCTCTCTATATGGGGCTCCCCTTGAAGAGCATCCGGAGGCTTCAACTGGTGCAGAGTGCGGCCACGCGGGTGATCTTGGGGGCTTCTTGGAGCTCCCATATTACACCGCTCCTGCGCGAGCTGCACTAGCTTCCGGTAGCCTTCCGGGTGCGATTCAAGGTGCTAGTGACCATTTTTAAAGCGCTCCATGGCTTGGGACCCGGGTACTTGCGGGGACCACCTGCTGCCACCATCGGCCTCCCGCCGGCCGGTGCGCTCCCACAGGGTTGGCCTCCTCGGAATGCCGCAGGCTGGCCGATGTCGGTTGGCAACCCCGAGGATGCAGGCCTTCTCTGTGGGAGCACCCTCCCTTTGGAATGAGCTACCGGCGGAGATGCGAGCCATTACTGACCTACAGGCCTTCCGACGAGCACTTAAGACCCACCATTTCCAACAGGCCGGTCTGGCGTAACGTTATGAGTAGGGTTTTTAATTTGATTTTAATTTTTTATGGGTTTTATTGGTCTTAGCCATCTATTTAATTAATTTTTAAACTCTTTTTTAACTTTTCTGATTGTATGTTTTTATTGTGGCTGTTCACCGCCCCGAGTCCCTTTTTGGGAGAGGGGGCGGTATACAAATCGAAATAATAAATAAATAAATAAATAAATAAATAAATAAATAAATAAATAAATAAATAAATAAATAAATAAATAAATAAATAAATATAAAGAGCACTCAGCGCTTAACAGCCCCAAAACAAACAAAAACCTGATGTAATAAAACCTCCCCAAATAAAGGAAAACATTAAAATAATAATGCACAATAACAATAGCCCTGGATAATAACTCACAGAACAAAACATCTTATAATGGGCTCATCTAACATCCTGGTCCAGTGCCTAGAAGAAAATCCAGCTCCTCAATGCCTTCCCAAGCAGGCAAAAGGGAATTCATTTTCTTGCTGAAAGTAAATTAAGGTGTTTTAAGTGAAAGTCTCACACTGCTGCAGAAATATAAAACACATGGGATTCACCAACCAGGTATGATATTTATTTGTTCACCAGTTATATTCCTAAACCAGGCTTTGGCAGAGCTCTTAGAATAACCTGGGAAGCTGAATGTGACTTTTTCCCAAAGCATAAGAAAGATTCAGCCCCAGTCAGTGCTGCAGAAACAAGGGGATGCTGCAGAAAACAATGAAATAAAACTTGAAAGTAAAATGACTCCATTTTCAATTTTTAAATTTAGTTTTGGAATATCAAGTATCTCCCTTTTACAGTAATGACAATGCTTGCATTTACTGCTGTAATTCTTGAATCTTGTGTTACTTATGATTTTTGCCCTGTTGTTACTGTTTCCAAAACTTTATAAACTTTATAAAACTTTATAAACCCACAAAGCTGAGGTTATTAGAACTGAAAATTAAATAAATAAATCAGAGTAAAATAAAAGGCCAACCAGAAGGCCGACTGCTACATGCTTAAGTACATGATGTACATTTATTAAAATGCTATAAGTAAACCAACATTAAACCACGGGTGGGATCCTACCAGCATAACAACCAGTTCAGTGAGCACGTGTGCACAGTACTTGTAAATCAACTTCTCCTGCAAACAATAATCTTCTCCTGATGATGCACGGCACTCAGGTTGCCATGCAAAGCAACTAAGGTAAGAATAAAGGACAGCCTAGAGCCCGGGCGAGCGGGTGGGGCCAACCGAAGCAAAGAAGATCTTCGGAGCGAACCGGTTCAGTGTCAGCTGCTCTTCGGAGCTACCGGTTACTATAAAGGTTACTGTACATATTTGGTTTACTAGTCAAGTTGTTTTAATTAATTTGCTATTATAACATTATATTAAATATTTGCTGACCTTAACTGGAGTTGCTTCCTTGTGTGTGGGGGGAGGGAGAGAGGGCCATGAAGTCAGTGTCAACTCTTTGCAAACACATGAATAAATTGTCTCTATGGTGATCTAATCTGGCCTTTGTGGACTTCCAATTTTGCACCATTGCCAGTATAATTCCCTCTGTCCACATTGCTACTGGCTTTTCTTTTACTTTCCTTCCACCATACAGACACCTCCAGAGAGCTAGATTTCTGCATAATATTCCAAAGTAGGATAATTTAAGCTTGGTCATTTGTGTCTGGAGTTAAAATTCTGTGTTGATTTGTTCAAAGATCCACATTTCTTTTCTTGGCTGTCTACAGTATTCTCAGGAGTTTTCTCCAACACCAAAGTTCAAAAGCATCAATGCTCTTTCTACCCTGCTTCTTCAAAGTCCAGCTTTTGCTTCCATAGAGTATCAAAGAGAATATCCTGGCATGCACTATTCTGATCTTTGTAGATGTAGACACATCATGGCATCCTAATATTATTTCCAAAGCCTTCGTGTGTGCTCTATCAAATGTTAATCTGTGGCATATTTCTTGAGTGCTTGTTCTGTTACTATTGATGGTTGATCCTAAAAGGCAGAAACTATATCTTTTCTGTCACTTCTAAGGCTATTTATTGTTATTAGTTTGTTTTTCTTTATATTTAATTTTAGTCCCATTTTTTTCACTGTGCTCCTTGAGTTTTATTACTACTTTTGTATTTTTGGCTTTCAAGATGAGATGGATGGATGGATGGATGGATGAGAGAAAAGAGGGAGGGGAGAGAGAGATTTGCTTTTTCAAGCTTTCATTTGAGTTATGCTTTAGTAATTTTCTTGCTACACTTTCTTCTGGATGTTGTTTCTTTCCCTGCCCCCACTTTTAATTCCAAGTGCAATGTACATCTGTTGGATTTCCTGGTGCTTTTCTGTTCCAAAAGTAAGGAGATCTGACCTTGCTCTTTTGGAAATCATCCAAGATCAACTAGAATCTACCAGCTGTTGAAAGGAGGTTGAATGTTATTGGCAGAGGAAGTCTAATATCCAAGTATTATAGCAACAAATGTATCCCCCATGACTGAATAACTGCATAAAAGATATAGTTATTCACTGGAGATTTAATTTTTGGGAAAGATCAAACTGGATTCTAGGATAGCAAGAATTCTGGAGAAATTCCAGCTACTATTGCAAATACTCTATGCATTACATGCAAAATTCTTACAATGTGAAGCAATCAATAAAAAATATGAATATATGAGAACTCTACCTTTGCACACATTGATTAAATTATTGGACATTCTTTGGAGAGAAGTAAAATTGTACTTTTTTCAAGATCAGTAAAAGAACCGTACTATATCAATGCCACATGTTATGCATGAAGGTAGGCTGATAAATACACAATCAATATCATGTGTACCTTTTGCATTATATCTCACTTGCCTAGTGGTGTAGTGAATGCAATGAAATCTTCAATGATGGTACCTTAAAAAAAAGTGTTACTAATGAGAAATATTAACCAAATCCAGGTTGAGTTCTGAGTAAACCTGCATAGAATTGCCTTGTAGAGTGTGGCTTGAGACAGTAGCACTTCTTTCTAGCCCAGAAGTAGACTAGGTAGAATGATATCATTCCATTTCCCAAAGCAAAGAGAAGAGGTGACCATTTTATGAGGGGCATTAGGAGCTGCAAGAAAGGAAACAATGTTTTCACAATCTGTGTGATTAAGAAGGCAAGGAACAAAATGGTGGCTCATCTCCATCTAAAAAGAGTTGATTAGTCCATCTTCCTCCCCAATGCCACATTTAAATATCATGAATATTCACTGCCTGGCACCCAGCTGGCAGCTGAGCTGTTTTGATTTGGAAACCTTCACACTCAAAAGAGTTTTTAATCAGCTGCAAGAAAAAGAAGAAAGTCAAAGAAAAAAATGGGAGGGGAAGGGAGAAAACCCAAATCAATGAATTCAAGAAAAAAGATAGGAAAAATCCAATTAACCCTTCCAGGGTCTCCCAAAGTTGCCGTGCATCACACTTTTGCTGTTGTGCTGCCATTTTGCTGCACTGGGTAAAGAGCTGAAGGGGTGGATCCTGCCATCATATTTGCATTGATGCAGCAAATCCCTGCTTTGCTGCCAGAGTTCAAGTTCTGTGCAATTTTTTTCCCACTGGCTGCCTGAGTCACAAAGAAAGACTGATAATTGCATCATTGTCTGGCAAAATCTGAGAGAAGGACTGGGTACTTTTTAGGATTCCCAGACCTATGCAATAGGAATGGTGCATCCTGCACAGAATATTAATGCCTAAAATGTTCCACTTTAATTTTAAAAACTTGGCTCTTGGTGTTACCTGGACAGCAGCCTTCCCTGTTTTAAAGTTAAGATGTGTTGGATGCAAATCATGAAAAGAATAATCCATCACATCTGGAAGGAATCTCATTTGGAAAGAACCAGGTTGAGAAAATCCTATCAAAAAGAACTTTCTGTTGGCAAGCTTGTTTCAAATTTTACCCAGTAAAGGGGATCCGTTGCTCTGCTGTGTGTTGTTTTTTTAAAGAGAGTGACAGGGATACAGAAATGGAAGATGAAGATTTATGCATCTCTGAGCAAAATTTTGTGGATGAAGCAGAGTGACTGCATAACAAAAGCTTTCTCTCTGTGACCTATCTCTGTTTCAATAATCCTGCTATGATCTCTGCTCATATAACCTATTTGCAAGCATTTGTCTGCCATCTTCTCACCCCATCCTAAATGGCTCAGGGTTATGAAAGCATAAAGCATCATTCCAAAAAATGATAAATTTATTAAAATTCTATTTTCACTGTTGCCTTTTAAGTTTCTCCAAAAACCCTGTAGAGTGCCCTCTTCTAGCTTTCTTTGAGGTCAATAAGATGGGGAGGACATACTTATCTGGGTATGCAGTATCAATGTAATTTACTATTTTACATATGCATCACACTATTCTCTTTCAGGATAAGCAGTATTAGCCAGAGCACAGAAAAAGAGTAAGAAATAGTAATGAAAGCAAACTACAAAGCAAAAGCATAACCATATCTAGTTAACATCCTCCCTTGCACTCTTTTGGAAAGGAGAAGGGAGAAGGAGGGAGGAGAAAGAAGGAGGAGGGGGCAGGGGAGGAGGAGGAGGAGGAGGAGGAGGAGGAGGAAAATAATTCTTATTTCCACCTTGTCCATACATTGTCCCATATGCAGCCTTTTGCTCCTTATGCCTTTATTCCCAGAGGTGGGCTGCTGGGGGTTCGCAGGGGTTTGGGAGAGCCCCTAGCTAAGATTCTATGCAGTTTGAAGAACCCCCAAATCCCACTCCCGACTGGCCCTGCCCACTCCGCCCCTTCCCTCCCAGGAGTCCCCATGCGGCCTGTTTTGGATGCAGGGTGCACACCGAGGCTCAGGGAGAGTGAAAAATGGGCCTCTCGGAAGTTCGGGAAGGCCAGAAATGGGTTCATTTCTAGCTTCCAGAGAGTCTTCAGAGCCTGGGGGACTTCTTTTCGCCCTCCTGGAGGCTCGAGGAAAGCCTACAGAGCCCGGGGAGGGTAAAACCCACCCCCCATGGTTCAGGAGGCTGACTAGGCCATGCCCACCATGGCCATGCCCACCCAGCAACCGGGCAGAGAATCCTTTGCTAAATTTTTTGAAGCCCACCCCTATGTATTCCTCAATGTTCCGTTTCTGAGGATTTCATTCTTTTCATGTAACAGCTTCCTCACTTTTGCCCTCCCTCTGAATCCAGCGACTGTTCCTTCATTGTTGGTTTTGGAATTTGATTCTCATTCTTTCTCTTTATATAAACAAATGTCCTTAACATAGTTTTTAATTTGGATTGCTCTCTTTCTATCATGTCCACAATTATCCAGCACCCATTCATTCTTGGTTCTCTGTACAGAGCACTATAGAACAGAGGCTATAGTCAGGGTTACTCTTTCTTGATGGTTACAATAGTAATGCCACAGAGATCTAAAGTACATGACTGCATGGATCTCTTCTCAAAAATCCTTGTTAGGACCTGATGCTAAGCCTGCAAACAGGTTAGGTCAGTTAAAGAAGATCACCTGTTGAAATTCCCACCTGAACATCAGGACTTTGGATGCTACATGAATAAAGTACTACACCTTGGTAAGGGAATGGGCAAGGAAGGGGCTGCTCAGTCTGCCCAGCTTTAAATGGAATAGAGGAAAGTGGTGGCATCCATTTGGTGTGAGTCCCATCCTGACTGTCCTCAAGAATTGCAAGAGCACAACAGAAGTCTTGAGGAATACTGTTGCGTGTTTCCAAGCAAAAGACAGCTCTTTTGCGTAAGGAGAAATGGGGAAGGAGGCACAGATATAATAAGAGGAATGTAAATAGCTTTTATGTAAGAAAAACTGCTAACAAACAGCAGGGACAGTCTATTGACAAATTAAAATGCTATTCTTTCAAAATGCTATTTCTTTCAGTGTACCATAATAGCACAAATCATTATCTTTGATATCAGCTGATGTATCTTCAAACAAGAAAAGTAGATCTCTGTGGCTGGGAGAATTGGAGAACAGTTAGGGTCACCATCTATTTTCCTTTTGCAATTCCATCGCCATAGTCTTGCCTGTGTTTTATCCGGATCTCCTTTCCTATACTAAATAGATTGATAACAGGATTCTTACAATGAGAAGCTGAAGTAGCCATAAGAGGATTTTAAAGAGTCTTTCCATTGCCTGGTCTTTCTGAATCCATTTTAAAATATATCTGAAAGTTGATCTGGGCTGGCTTGAATATTTTGGAATCTATTAATGAGAACATTAAGGACAAGGGGCATTGAATGTGCTTGCAAGCTCAGAGAACCCCTAACCCTAACTCTAATCCCTTCTGGCTAAGGATCACAGAGAAGTGTCCACCAAGTTGTGTTTGACTGGCAATTATGAATTAAGTGACTTTTCTTCCTCCCTCTGGTCTACATCTAAATGCATATTCCTTTGTCCTCTTTACAAGTTGCACGATATTGCTTTCCCTGCAATGTGATCAACAAGAATTTGTAATTGCACAGTAATGAATTCCAGCTTTGCTGTCTTTGGAACATTATGCTTGCTATATCAATAATATGTACTTTGCTCTTTTGGATTACTTTGTTCTCCCTCTTTCTCCCTTCTTTGTGTATGTTTTATCAGCTTGTCATCTGCTTATGAGGCTCCAGCTTCACAAAAATTGTCTAGAATTCTTGGGCCATGTGGATAGTGATGAATTAGCTTTGAAATCTGTTCTTAACAATATCCATAGTTGCGCTTTTCTCCACTGCCATAAATTAGTACTTAGATGGTTCAAGAGAATAATTACTTTGAACAGATATTCCCTGTGAAGCCTTCCTGGAACAGAATCAAACTCCACATGCCATGCTGTCAAAATGCATATTGGAGGAAGCTCACAGCTGGATTCCTCATCATGCCTCCATGCTACAAAACTAAAAAGGTATACATCTCACCTCCTCCTTACTTTTGCTTAACTTTGTCTGTCATTCCACTACATTTTCCAAGTCATTTTGGAAAAAATGATTTCTCCTAACTAGGAATCAAATCTCAAGCTATCTATTGGACTTACACAGATATCACTCCTCCTATGAGGCTACTCTAAACACAGAAGACAGCCTTGGAGGGGATCTCTTAGAGGGAAGTCTGAAGGGAGTCTGTTTCATTAAGATGTCATGAGTTCATCTACTTCAAAGTGCATTATATCCACCCCAATACTTTTATTAAAGTTTACAAATGCAAAGATAAAAAGCTAATGCAAATTAAGAAAGATATAAAAAATAAAGGCCAAATAAATCAATCCAAATAATGCCCATTTTAATCTGAAAATCTTGTGTTGCTTTCTGAATTGAAGTTGCCACTGTTTTTACCAATGCTAGGCATTTGGTCTTTTGTACATGCCAGCTTCTAACTTAAAAATAAGTTTTATAACAACCTTACTCATACTACTTGTACCTTACTTATACTATTTGTGTCATGCACAAATGTTTTTAACAAGAGAATGCAAAATATTAAGTGTGCTGTTCTACTTTGATATCTACATTACTGATCTAATGAAGCATGAATTGACAGAAGAATGAAATGTGAAAAAAATAAGAAGAATGTGTTGACTCCTATTCCAGCATCCAAATTAAGCATTCATAATTAGTATGAGATTATCAGATCGTCTTTGATCAAAAGATACTGATAATCTTTCTCTCTCTCTCTCTCTCTCTCTCTCACACACACACACACACACCCACCCACCCACACACACACACATAGAGCAGTTTGCCTGTTTATTTCCACATCAGCCTGGGCAGAATCTGTGCTTGGCTCTTTCTCTTCATGATCAATATTAAAGGAAAGATCTCCCAGTATTCATCAGTAGGCACATATAATACCTGCATCTTTTTGGAAAATTAATAGCTTTTTGGGGAATTGAAATCAGGAAGTTTTCATTTCTAGTCTCTTGCCATATTTTTCGGCCATTTAAAACTCACTCATAATTTTCTTCTGCATTATTTATCCCCTTGCAGGAACTTCTTTCATTAAAAAGGGAAATAGAGACACATACCATAATAAAAGACATTACTCAGATTTATCTGGTCTACACTAAACATGCCTTTTCATCTTTGTTGATTTCCCATATAAGCAGCTAGACCTAAGAAGCCATCTGCAATGAGATCAACCAAGCTTAATTTGACTTACACTCACATGCCTCTCATTTTCCCACCTGGAAGATGCCAGAAGACAAAACTAAAAGGAAATCAGGGCTTCACTCTCTGTAGAGGACAAAGTCAGATATATTGCTATGGATGACTTTTTTATGAAGTGTAGCTAAGTAAATGAAACAAGCGCAAAATCTTCTGTTTTTTTTCTTTCTTTTTTACTGAGATTGGTTTTAAGTATCAGTAGGATCTACTTGAAGCTATGATAACATTTAGTGGCAAAGATATGCAGAATTTCAGCAAAACAGAAAGAGAGCAGAAACTTTCTCACAGAATTGTGTGTGTGAAATCGGAAGGTTGGAAATGAGTGTCAATTACATTTCCTCTGGGGTTGCATTACAGGAATGGCATTGCTCCCAGGCCCTTTGTTGAGCTTATATTGCCAACATCCAATTTCAGGCATCCACCTCCGCCAAGCAAGCTCTCTCCATGAACAAGAGGAGTAGAACTTTTAGAACTGGAGTGAAACTACTCTGCTGGGGCGGGGGGCGGGCATGTGCCACATTAGCCTGTCCCAAATGCAATATTTGGGGTGAACCTATATGGCAAAAGACAGCAAGATATAAGGTAGAGTCTTAGCTCATTTTCTTTCCTGAAGTACTTCCACTCATCTAATTAGTCATCAGTAGTTGCCAACTCTTAGTGTGGACCTGACTTTAGAAAAAAAGGCAGATTATTTGTCAGGTGCTCCTAATTCAGCAGTTTTTACATACCATATTCTTCCCATTATTTTTGTTTTTTCTCCCCTATTCAAAAGCTCAGCAGAGGGATGTACTGATAGAAGGACTTGATTCATGATGCAGTGTCAGACATCACATCCACTTTCTACCAGAGGTCTTTACTTCCAGCCCAATTATTATTCCCACGCCCAAATCAATCAACTACTTGGACATGTCTCCGTCACTCCCAGCACCAAACAAACAGAAAATTATTTCCACTAGCAAATATACCACATACTTTCCTGGAGGGAGGGAGGGAACAAATCACTTTTTAAGCTGACAGCTGATCAAGGTTGCCCCTGCTGCTGTCAGCAGGAAGAAGTGTTTAAACTTTGGGATGGGAATTTAAAATTTTCTCATTATCAGTGCATATTAAACAAGCAAATAAATAAATAAGGCAAGCTGGCATGGAGAGCCATAGCCCACCCATTGTGAGAGTAATGAAATTGTGTCTCCTGAATCCAGGGAGAGGACCTTTATCTGGGTCCCTGGAAACATTATCAAAGTGACACCTCCACAAAATCCAAACCAAGCCTTTTTATCTTGGGTTCCAATGTGCAGGCCCAAATGGGATGGGGGGAGTGGATGTGTGAACTGAAAGAAACTTGTCCATCTCATAACACTCCAGTTAAAGCTGTCTCAACATTTGGATTCTTAATCCCCAGCCAGCTTGGTCTAATTTAATTTTAGCCAAATGTCTCTGGAGGGCACAAGGTTAGTGAGGTCAGAGATATGCTATTGAATTAACTATACAAAATTTGCCTACTTTTAGGACAGAAATGGGTAGCTTTGGGGGGGGAGAGACTTGAGACTTTGCTTGATACGTTGTGGTTCACTTTAGGAAGGTGTTTTAGGAATTTAAAAGTGTAAAATGAGGGTCTTAAGTATCTGCAAAGCCAAAAGCACCTAGTTTGTTCCTTCAGAACGAACTCTCAATCTCAAAACATGCAAAAAAGTATGTATTTCTTCATATATATTCTGGGGGCTGTTGAGGCACAAAAGAGGCCTGGAGAAGTTGAGGTAGCCTGGGGCTTGTCTTTTATATCCTGCCTTTGGACAGGAAGGGCATATTTATTTATTTATTTATTTATTTGATTTATATACCGCCCCCTCTCCCCGGAGGGACTCGGGGCGGTGAACAGCCAATAAAAACACATATACAATGTACAAAGTATGAGACAACATAAAATATTAAAATTTAAAAACTGAAATACAATATGGCTCTAATAAAATATAAACAAGTATTAAAAAGATTAAAACCCGATTAAAATTTAAAAACCCCTAGGCCAGTCCAGCCTGCCGAAATAAATGCGTTTTGAGCAACCGACGGAAGGCCATGAGATCGGGGGCGGCCCTTACCTCCGGGGGTAATTCATTCCAGAGAGGGGGTGCTCCCAATGAGAAGGCCCGCGCCCTCGGGGTCGCCAGCCGTCCAGCCGGCGGCACCCCGAGGAGGCCCACTCTATGGGAGCGTACCGGTCGGTGGGAAGCCGATGGTGGCAGGAGGCGGTCTCGCAAGTAACCTGGTCCCGAGCCATGGAGCGCTTTAAAGATAGTGACCAAGACCTTGAAGCGCACCCGGAGGGCCACTGGGAGCCAATGCAGCGCGCGTAGAAGTGGCATAACATGGGAGCCCCTAGGTGCCCCCATTACCACCCTCGCGGCTGCATTCTGCACCAACTGGAGCCTCCGGATGCTCTTCAAGGGCAGCCCCATGTAGAGAGCATTGGCATAGTCTAGGCGGGAGATCACCAGGGCGGAAGTGACCGTGCGAAGCGCATCCCGATCCATATATATGTGGTGGTAGCTGACCAAATGATCTTTGTTGTTTATTACAATAATAATTATTACTGAGTTCATTGTGAGTTCTTTATTTATTTCTGTTTTCTATAGTCTCATTATTTGAAGAAAAGAAGTCTGCTTTGACTGAATGAATGATGCAGGTTGAGACAGGCAGCCTGAGTGGGATTTTTCCAGTTCACAGTAGACAAATTCTTAAATTCTTAAAGAACTTTAAGAATGTGGTGTCTAGGATAGAACACAGATTCATGCACCAGTCCTCACCATAACCTAGAGATCACTGAAGAGCTGCTTATTTTTAAGAAAGCTCATTTCTGACACACTGCTGACCCACAGTGGAAATTTCTGCCACTCAAGAACCTACCAGGGTGGGAGTGGAAAAAAGTCATCAGAATGTTGCTAAATCACCTATCTGCTTTCCACATTTCTAATGTTCCACTGGGGTGGAACCAGTATACTGATAATCTTGTTAGTAATGGCAGAAGGTCCTTTTAAGAATGTATAACAAATATTAAACAAACCTTTTGTTGACTTTACCCAAGGAAGTTATCTTCCCTGGGGCTTTGCTCAACTTTTGATTAATCCCCTTCTGAGCCTTTTTGTTGGGAAAGATTGAAAACAAACCCTTGGAATGATGAGTCTATCTAAATTGTGACTTGGTTGTTGCAGTCTTAAAATTATCAGCCCTTCATCCCCATTCTATTTGTCCACCCATGTCCTGTTCCAAGAATCCCTCCACAAAGAAATGTTTGGATTATCCTGAAGGTCCAGTAATCAGACTGATCTGTTAACTTCTGGATTATCAAGTCAATCTTTCTTACACTGCTTTCTAAACAGAAAAACAATACAATGCATTCTTTTTGTATCATAGCTGTGATGTGCTACTGAGGAAAAATAACATGTCTCTTCACCAGGTACTCTGTTGCTAGTTTCTCTGCTGAAATACATTTCATCAGTTCATTTAATTATTCTAACATAGCCAGATTCAATTACAGTACTTTTGTGATAATCAAAAATATATTTCCTTTAGTTTTCTTAATTAATTTGAAGCTTGATACCTTCTGCTGTAGTTATTGCTGTGCAGATAGGTAGTCCACAGCTTTTGCTGCAGCTTATATCAATAAAGCTCTACTCCATTTGCTGTGTAAAAAAAAGATCTACTGAACATTGTTAAATAATGTGAAGTCCAGCAAATTTTAGAATATATGGAAGGAAATGCCGGTTTACTTTTAATTTATTAGCAAAGTTTCAGCACCACCATTGTCAAAAATACTGTATATACAAGTGGTAAACACAGAATGGCACGGCAAGTCACAAAAAGTACTTAAAGGCAATGACAGGAGTGACTCCTAAAACTAAGGAAAATTGTGAAGGGAAAATTTCAAACCTTCCTTGTAATGAGATGTGCAAGATTAATAGTGATTGAGCCTAGAGTGGGAAGATGGCTAAACTAGATAATTTGTTGCTTGAAAAAATCAAAGGCAATTGAAAAAAAAGGCACCAATAGGCAGCTATCAGTGTTGACCCAAGCAGGAGTTTACAAGAATTTAGTAATAACAGAATATCCTGGAAAATGATATCCATCAGGTCAGGAAGAATCGGAAGTGACTGACTCACTGAACAACAAGATGTGGTTGAATCATTATCCTTAACTCCTATAGCCAAATGTTTGTCAGACTGTGATGAGAGATTTGTTTTTCTTAATACTTCACCCTGTTCTAACCTCTTTTCTGGCTGTTTCTGATGGGATAGTAACAACAACTCTAGGTCTAAAAAGAACACTGAGCAGCCACCGCCTTGATGTGACACTCAACTCAGCTTATATTTCCATCTAATTGTCTCCACCTTAAACTGCTTTTAGCTCCTACTCAATCATTTTTTTCCTGGATGATTGCTAGGAGATGAGCCTGACTGCAATTTGCCTTGATGCATGCCATTTTAACTAACTTGCATATCTGGTTCCTAACTAGCCTTTTTTATTGTTATAATTGGCTAGGCTAGAAAGTGTGTGTGTGTGTGGGGGGAATCTTAGAAAATGGATGCAACATAATACTTCCACATAATAATACATAATGTTGCCAAGAAAATGCCAAGGATGCAGTGCCAAAGTAATCTAATAAAAAGGCTATAGCAGGCATATCAAATAAGTTGCCATAGAAGCAAATTGTGCCCCTAATGATAAGGATGTGATTGGTTTTGTGGAGAGGACAACAGCCCCATCCCAAACATATCCAACTTTGTTTTCCTTTTATCTGAATTGACCCTCAGTTGGTTGGCCTTTTTTTCCATTATCATAGCAGGCACACTAGTTCAGCAACTTTACTGCCTCTCCTAGGTAAAAAAAAGCAAACATAGAGCATACTGACAGCATTTAATTCTAAAACTCCAAATTAATTTGTTATTTATTCATATTTCATATTTCTTAACCACCTATATACTCAGAGAGGAATTCTGGGCAATGTATAATATTATATATTATAATATTATATAATATATATAATAATTTTATTATAAAATAAAATTAAACATTAAAATCAGAATAATTTAAGATTAAAAAATTTTAAATGATAAAACATTATAAAATTTTCAAAATATGAAGAATTCCAAGATGGGGGATTAGCAGTTGTTAATAAAGGTATGGGTGTGGGTTCTTATGGGGCCAATCAGCCCAATGGTTGTGTGGGCCCCTGTGTCCCCCATGAAAGACTACACAGCCAAGTTTTGACCCCTTGGCAAAAGACCAAGAGACTGGGGGCGTTCCTCACTTCTGAGGGCAAGATATTCCATGATGCAGGGGCAGTAACAGAAAAAGCTATCTTAAACCAAATGAGTTCATTCAGAGATTGCATCTAGATGTTGATCCACATTGTAGGTAAAATATAAACTTGTGGAATCTTTCAGGTGTCTTATGTTTGCACCTAGCTGGGACAAAGCCCACTGAAGAATCCTGTAATTTGTGGTGAGATCTAGGAGATTGAAAAAGATGGCACTCCCCTATTCTTCACCTCTCCTGGTAAAATTCACTCAACAAAGCAATCTAGCCAAAATAGCTGCAGCAAAACTACATACCTGGATCCCTTCCAATCGGGCTTCAGGCCTGGACATAGTACCGAAACGGCATTGGTCGCGTTGGTTGATGATCTCTGGAGGGCCCGTGACAGGGGTTATTCCTCTGTCCTGGTCCTATTAGACCTATAAGCAGCTTTTGATACTATCGACCATAGTATCCTATTGCGGCGGTTGGGGGGGGTTGGGGGTTGGGGGCACCGTGTTGCGGTGGTTCGCCTCCTTCCTCTCCAACCGTCTGCAATTTGTGTTGGCGGGGGGGGGGAGAGATCCACCTCTAGGCCCCTCGATTGTGGGGTGTCTCAGGGGTCGGTCCTCTCTCCTCTCCTGTTCAACATTTATGTGAAGCCGCTGGGGGAGATCATCCATGGCTTTGGGGTGAGATGTCATCTGTACGCTGATGATACCCAGCTGTACATCTCCACCCCAAGCCACCCCAACGATGCCATCGTGGAGGTCATCGTGGAGGTCATGTCCCGGTGCCTGGAGGCCGTGCGGAACTGGATGGGCAGGAACAGGCTCCGACTCAACCCTTCCAAGACTGAGTGGCTGTGGTTTCTGGCGTCCCGATATAGACAGATAGTTCCATCGCTGGCTATTGGGGGTGAGATTTTGCCCCCTGCAGAGAGGGCTCGCAATCTGGGTGTCCTCCTGGATGTACAGCTATCTTTAGAAGACCACATTATGGCCGTCTCTAGGGGGGCATTTCATCAGGTTCGCCTGATTCGACAGATGCGGCCCTTTCTGGATCGGGATGCCTTACGCACAGTCACTCATGCCCTGGTCACTTCCCGACTGGACTATTGTAACGCCCTCTACATGGGGCTCCCGAATGGGAGCATCCGGAGGCTTCAACTGGTACAGAATGCGGCTGCGCGGGTGGTTATGGGGGCGTCAAGATTTGCACATGTGACGCCCCTCCTGCGCGAGCTGCATTGGTTGCCAGTGGCCTCTCGGGTGCGCTTTAAAATTTTGGTGTTAACTTTTAAAGCGCTCCATGGCATCAGACCAGGATATTTACAAGACCTCATTCTGCCATTTTCCTCCCACCATCCGGTGCGCTCCCACAGGAAGGGTCTCCTGCGGGTCCCGTCGGCATCTATGTGCCGGCTGGTGACCCCAAGGAATAGGGCCTTCTCTGTGGGGGCGTCTGCCCTCTGGAATGGGTTGCCCCTGGAGTTACGGACAGCCACGGACCTGGGGACCTTTAGGCGTGCTTTGAAAACCTGACTTTTTGACCAGGCCGGCTTGGGCTGATTTTAGTTTTGGGGTGTTTGGTTTTTATTAAATTTTAGGGTTTTAGAGTAGGGTTTTAAATTTGTTTATAGCCAGGGTTGGGTTTAATTTAGTTTTATTGTTTCACATATTTATTGTTTTAATCTGTACGGCTGTGCACCGCTCCGAGTCCTTCGGGAGAGGAGCGGTATATAAATAAATATTTATTATTATTATTATTTCAATTAAAGGATGCAGTTTGTGAATACTTGTGATGCAGCAGCATGATTTTTTGAATAAAAAAAAACAATTGGAATCTTTTTTCTCTGTGACAAAAATAGGAAAGAAGAAGACTGTGTTTTTTAAAAAACAATTGGACGACATATTTCAGCCATGATTTTTGCTGCAAAGTGGTTTCAAACTGGAGACTGCAAACTGCTGGTGTCAGGTTTCACTGGTGTCAGGTTACCCTCATATTCTGAAAGAAAAGCAAAAGGTTGACCCCACCCCAACCTTCAACTTTTAAAACATAAAGGCAATTATGTACCATTCCGTCTTTTAGGCATAAAGTCTAGAATTTACTTTCAAATCTTGTTTCACCTCAAATCCAGATCAATTTTCAGCCTTGGAAATTCAGGTTTGGTTCAGCTTCTGTCTCTCATTCCATCCTTCCTTACAGTAGTGAAAAATTGGAGAGAAACTGCTATGTTGTACATTGCCTTTAGTTCCTGGAGAAAAATGCAAGATAAGATTCAAGATTTTATAGATATAGATAGATATAAATATATAGATATATATAGATATTTCACTATACAATAGTGAAAAATTGGAGAGAGACTGCTATGTTGTACATTGCCCTTAGCTCCTGGACAAATATATATATGTTTGTCATATATATCTATATCTCTCTCTCTCTCTCTCTCTCTCTCTCTCTCTCTCTCTCTCTATCTCTATCTCTATCTCTATCTCTATCTCTATCTCTATCTCTATCTATCTATCTATCTATCTATCTATCTATCTATCTATCTATCTATCTATCTATCTATCTATCTATCTATCTATCTACACCAAGACCTGCATACCTGTACCCGTGAAAATCTGTGAAAACATATATATACATGCAGGTCTTGGCATATTTGGGTCTTTTCTCATGTAAGATTGAGAGTATGTTGGTGACGTTTTGACCAGGTCCCACTCGCCATCTTCAGGCTGGTGCTTTTGGCTTCATACTTGTGTGAGCAAAGCCTGATCAGAGCTGCCGACGCTCTTTAAATATTGGTGGGGAGGTTGGCTGTGTTGTCATTTCTTGATTGGTTGATGGAGTTTATTTATTTATTTATTTATTATAACATTTATATACCGCCCTTCTCCCTAGGGACTCAGGGCGGTATACAGCCGAATCAACCCCAAACAGTACAAAAGTTAAAATATAATTAAATAAGGCTGTTAAACTAAAAACAACCCTCCCCCTAAGAATATTAAAACCCTAATTAAAACCAAATTAAAAGAGACAATTAAAACCTATGTCAGCCCAAGCCAGCCTGCTCAAAGAGCCAGGTTTTTAGCGCGTGCCTGAAGGCCCTCAGGTCCGCGCTGGTGCGTATCTCAGGTGGCAGAGCATTCCAGAGGGCAGGGGCCCCCACAGAGAAGGCCCTACTCCTGGGGGCTGCCAGACGACACATAGAGGCCGACGGCACCCGGAGAAGGCCCTCCCTGTGGGAACGCACCGGTCTGTTGGAGATCACTGGCAGAATGCGGTCCTGTAGGTAACCTGGCCCAATGCCATGGATCGCCTTAAAGGTCAAAACTAGAACCTTAAAGCGAACCCGGAAAGCCACCGGCAACCAACGCAGCTCGCGCAGGAGAGGCGTCACATGGGAGCTACGTGACGCCCCCATAATCACCCGCGCGGCCGCATTTTGCACCAGTTGGAGTCTCCGGGTGCTCCCACAAGGGAGCCCCATGTAGAGAGCATTACAGTAATCCAGGCGAGAGGTGACAAGGGCATGAGTGACCATGCGCAGGGCGTCCCGATCCAGGAAGTGCCGCAACCGGTAAATCAGGCGAACCTGATAAAACGCCCCCCTGGAGACGGCCGCAATGTGATGTTCTAATGACAGCCGTGCATCCAGGAGGATGCCCAGATTGCGAGCCCTCCCTGTAGGGGGCAAAGTCTCTCCCCCAATAGCCAGCGAAGGTGACAGCTGGCTATATCGGGGCGCCGGGAACCACAGCCACTCGGTCTTGGATGGGTTGAGCCGGAGCCTGTTCCCGCCCATCCAATTCCGCACGGCCTCCAGGCACCGGGACATAGCCTCTACAGCATCGTTGGGGTGGTCTGGGGTGGAGATGTATAACTGGGTGTCATCTGCGTACAGGTGACACCGCACCCCAAGACCATGGATGATCTCGCCCAACGGCTTCACATAAATGTTGAACAAGAGAGGGGAGAGGACCGACCCCTGAGGCACCCCACAAATAAGGGGCCTAGAGGTGGACCTCTCCCCTCCTGCCAACACAAATTGCGAACGGTTGGAGAGGAAGGAGGAGAACCACCGCAGGACAGTTCCCCCAATCCCCAACCCCTCCAACCGCCGCAATAAGATACTATGGTTGATAGTATCAAAAGCCACCGAGAGATCTAATAGGACCAGGACAGAGGAGAACCCTCTGTCACGGGCCCTCCAGAGATCATCAACCAATGCAACCAATGCTGTTTCGGAAGCCCGATTGGAACGGATCGAGGTAAGTCGCTTCCTCCTGGTACTGAGGGAGCTGACGTGCCACCACACTCTCAACAACCTTCGCTATAAAAGGAAGGTTGGAGACTGGACGATAGTTGTTTAAAACAGCTGGGTCCAGGGAAGGTTTCTTGTGGAGGGGCCGCACCACCGCCACTTTCAAGGCGGTAGGGAACGACCCCTCTCTCAAAGAAGCGTTGATAATCCCCTGGAGCCAGCCTCGTGTCGTCTCCCTGGCGGCCGAAACCAACCAGGAGGGACACGGGTCCAACAAACACGTGGTGGCATTCAGACCCCTCAGCAGTCTGTCCACGCCCTCAGCGGTCACAGGATCAAACTCCCCCCAGATAACATTCTCAAGACCTGCCCCGGACACCTCCCCCGGGACCACCCAATTGGAGTCCAGCCCATCCCGAATCTGAGCGATTTTGTCGTGCAGGAATCGGGAAAACTCCTCTACCCTACCCTGCAAGAAGTCATCCCGCGCTCTCGGTTCAAGCAGAGAGCGGGTCACTCTAAACAGGGCGGCAGGCCGATTTTCTGCTGACGCAATAAGGGCGGAGAAATGCGAACACTTCGCCGCCTCTATCGCCACAAGGTAGGTCTTAATATAAGACCTCATCTGTGTCCGGTCAGACTCAGTGCGGCTCGCCCTCCAAATGCTCTCTAGACGTCTTTTCCGGCACTTCATCTCCCGCAGCTCCTCCGTATACCACGGAGCCAAGTGGAATCTGTGCCGGGTCAGAGGTCGCAGGGGCACAACTCGATCTAGAGCCCCGGCGGCCAACCCATCCCAGGTGGCCACCAGGTCTCCAGGCGAGCTGTGAGCCAGAGACTCAGGAAATGGCCCAAGCTCCCTCTGGAACCGTTCCGGGTCCATCAGGCGCCTGGGGCGGAACAATCTAAGTGGCTCCGCCTCCCTGCGTTGGGGGGTGGCGGAACGGAAGTCCAACCTGAGGAGGGAATGATCTGTCCATGACAAGGGTGTGATGACTAAATCCCCGAAAATACAGTCATTCAACCACTGCCCAGAGACAAAAATCAGGTCCAGCATGTGTCCTCCAATGTGAGTGGGGGCAGAAACTAACTGGGTCAGGTCCATGGCCGTCATGGAAGCCAAGAACTCCCGAACCAACCCCGAGGTTTCACCGGATGATGGCAGGTTGAAATCCCCCATGACCAAAAGCCTAGGGGTCTCAACCGCCAGCCCGGCTATCACCTCGAGGAGTCCGGGCAGGGCCGATGAGACGTGGCAGGGAGCCAGGTACGCCATCAAAAGACCCATCTGAACCCCTTGCCCCCACTTCACAAATAGAGATTCACAGCCAGCCGTCTGAGGGACAGTGGCCTCCCTAGGATAAAGGGCCTGCTTTATAAGCACCGCCACCCCTCCACCCCTTCCCTGAGCCCTAGGCTGGTGAAATGCAAGGAAACCTGGTGGGCACATCTCGACCAGAGGGACACCGCCCTCTGGGCCCAACCAGGTTTCGGTAACACCTACCAGGTCCGCGGCCTCCTCCTGAGCCAAATCACGGATCAGGGGAGCCTTATTAACCATGGACCTGGCATTGCACAACAGCAGCCGGGTATTCAGGGCCTGAGGCTCTGGACAACCAGGACTGCAGGATGGGTGAAGAGGGTCGGAGCACGCTACCGCTTGAAGATATCGGCAGCGCGATCCCCTAACTGGATATGGCCCTCTACCCCCGGCATATCTGCCCCTCCCAACAACCGTGCTGATAAAATTGGCCCCCGGCTTCCCACCCTCCGTCTGCCACCCCAACACGGAACCCCCCGAGCCGCTCCAGGCGCGCGTGCTGGCCTGGCTGCCCCCAGATCCTCGCGGGCTGTCTCCCAAACCCATCTCGGATTTACCCAACCCCTTTAAAAAACCCATTACAAAGCTAAAAACTCCTGGTTTCCCACGCTTCTTCCGGTTCTTCCGGCCCCACCATCTCTCAGGATCCCAGGATCCGTCATCGAGAAAAGTCCTGGAGAGCCTTGAAGGCCACTTAAGGGAGAGGGGGACATCCCTCAAGGCCCAAAGCTCTCCCCTCGAGTACCTCCGAGGCCCCGACCACACTGTCCCGGCAGTCCCATGACGTTCTTCGCGCCCCTTGATGTTCCTCGGCAATGTTCGATGAAATCCGGCCGACTTGGGGTACACAGCCCCTCCCCCCGGCCCATCCACCTCTGCCACCGGTGGAGGCCCCAGGGGGAGGAAAGTCAAAGGCAGAGCCGCCAATCCCCCCCACTTCCCGGCCCCACCACCTCTGCAACCGGTGGGGGCCCCAGGGAAAAGGGGGGAACGTTCACAGCTCCGCCGGCCGTCCAGGAGCGCCGTCGGCCGACGCCACATACTGCTGTCCAGCCTTTGAGGGCGTCGAGGCTGCCGCTCAGCGTCCATCACACTCCACGAACACCCAGGCTGCCACGCCGCTGTCGAGGCCAGCAAGGCCGCTCCAAGTCCGCTCCGAGGCCGCTGCGGCAGCAATGAAGCCGCTTCGGAGCCGCCAGGGCCACTCCAAGCCCCCGCTGCCATCTCCACCATCTCCAAGGCCGGCGAGGCCGCTCCTCGGCCCCAACGAAGCCGCCGAGACCGCCGCACAGCCACTCCTCGCTGAAGATATTCCGTGGCCCGCAGGGCCATTCCACGGTTTTGTGGTGTAGCTTCCTGAGTTCCGTAATGTGATATCCTGAGCGGGTGGTTATGACGTGACATTCTGGGTTTTGCTTTGGCTCCAAGTTTGAGACCTGGCTATGTGTTCATGGCGTTCGTCAGTTTGCTTGGTTTGGCAGTTGGGGTGTGTGGCAGCTGGTGATGCAGCCATGGTCTGGTTTTTAAACACAGTCAACAATCCAGGAGATTACAACACAAGGCCCAGGATGTCACAACAATAGAACTCAGAAGATCATCACACAGCCCATTACCCAGGTCATTACAACACAGGAGGCTGATAGACACACAGCCAATACCTCAGCCACACATGTTCTTATGAAAAAGCCAGCCAATCTGCAAACATCAACTCCATCAACCAATCAAGAAATGACAACACAGCCAACCTCCCCACCAGTATTTATAGAGAGACAGCAGCTCAGATCATGCTTTGCTCGCACAAGCACGAAGTCAAAAGCACCAGCCTGAAGATGGTGAGTGGGACCTCATTGAAACATCATCAAGATATTCTCAATCTTACACGGGAAAAGACCCGAACATGCCAAGACCTGCATGTATATATTACACACCCTCACTAATGTATTAATTTCCAATAGATTCCCAAGAAACACAATTACCAACCTAATCCTAAAGGAGACACCTCCCAGAAACCGAGACACAGAACAGGACAATGCTATCACCTTCCTCCCCTAAATCAAAGGCACCACGGATAAAATCAGCAAAATTCTCCACAAACACAATATCAGGACAGCCTTCTGCACTGACCAAAAAATAGCCAACATCCTAAGAAACCCCAAAGACAAGATCCAGCTAGAAAACCAAGGAGTTTATGAAATACCATGCAACAATTGCCCAGCCACATATATTGGACAAACCAACAGGAGAATAAATACACACATCCCAGAACACAAGAACACAATCAGAAAAGAAGAAAATATTTCCTCCCTTTTCCAGCACCTTAAAGCCACAAGACATGAAATTAATTTTTAGGGAACCAAATTAATCTCCAATACTGAATACTTCAACAAGATAATAATCAGGGAAGCCATTGAAATAGAGAAACACCCCCATAACATAAATAAACGAGATGATACCTCCTACCTACCAGACATCTGGAAACTAGCCCTTATTAACAAATGACTCCCAGCCACAAAAAACAACCCCGGACCCAAAACAACATATGACGCCACCACCAATCTCCCTCACCAGACTCAAACCCAAACCCACCCCATAGACGAAAGGCAACCACCATCCAGAAACCAGACCACGGCTGCATCACCAGCTGCTACACACCCCAACTGCCAAACCAAGCAAACTGACAAATGCCATGAACACATAGCCAGGTCTCAAACTTGGAGCCAAACCAAAACCCAGAATGTCACATCACAGCCACCTGCTCAGGATATCACATCACAGAACTCAGGAGGTTACAACATAGCCAATGACCCAAGAGATTACAGCACAAGACCCAGGAATGTCAAAACAACAGAACTTAGAAGGTCATCACACAGCCCATTACCCAGGTCGTTACAACACAGGAGGCTGATAGACACACAGCCAATACCTCAGCTACATATGTTCTTATGAAAAAGCCAGCCAATCTGCAAACATCAACTCCATCAACCAATCAAGAAATGACAACACAGCCAACCTCCCCACCAGTATTTATAGAGAGACGGCAGCTCCGATCAGGCTTTGCTCACACAAGCATGAAGCCGAAAGCACCAGCCTGAAGATGGTGAGTGGGACCTCATTGATACGTCGCAAGATACTTTCAATCTTACACGGGAAAATACCCGAACATGCCAAGACCTGCACACATGTGTGTATGTGTGTGTGTGTAACATTGCTATCTAGACAAGGGAGGATTTTCTTTTTACTATTTTTTATTTTTTTGAAAATAAATTGTCCAGAGTTATTCTAGAGTCATGCCTCCAAATCTAATTATCTCAGTATCAATACTATTTATATATAACATTCCAACATTATGTAATTAAAAGGTACAATTATTTTTCAAATATTTATGACATGAAAGTATTGGAAAATGTTTCCCATTTCCCTTTCCCATAAATAGAAGATCATCATTTGGAAAGTCTAACCGAGCTTTTTTCTGTAGTCCTGATAGAATTCTTATCTGAAAATTCTGTCTAAAAACCAGGAGCTCTAGGAAAGGAAAGGAAAGGAAAGGAAAGGAAAGGAAAGAAGGAAAGGAAAGGAAAGGAAAGGAAAGGAAAGGAAAGGAAAAAAAATAAAAGCAAAAAAATCACCACCTGGCATTGCAGTAGTGGGACTGCAGTCCTCTAATCAAAAGGATTCAAATCTTTCTATGCGCTGCCAAGCTTTTTGTTCCCACTCATTGGAGGGGGGAATGTTGCGGTGAGCTGAGAGAGGGGGGATGAGGGGGTGGGGAGAGAGAGAGAAGACAGGCTGAAAACACCAAGCTTCTCTCCTTCACAAAATGCAAACATTTCCACTCCACTGACTCCTCATTAAGTTCCGAAATCTGACAGCCTAATTATTGCAGTTGCTTTGCCCTTGGAATAAATAAATGCAAAAAAATGGTTGTTTAAAGAAAATTAGAAGGGAAGTGCTGTCATCCAGGCAGTCTACACAGATAGTGGGTTTTTAATGTGGATATCTGCAGCATCAGTTTAGACTGTTTGGGGGACAAGATAATAAGATGATTGCAGGCTAATTGAGTCCCTCGTTTTATGTGGTTTTTGCTCGTCTCCTTCTCCATCTTCACCTTTTAAACTTTTGCTCCTCAGGAAACCTCTTTATACAGCTCATTTTACTCTTCCCATCTGATGCAGAGGACAAGAGGAGGAAGAGAGAAAGAGAAAGGAGTGATGATAAATTGAGAAAGAGAGAGAGAGTTAATGTTAAATCAATATAAAATTGACAGACACAGATACACAGACAGACAGACAATTGTTAGATGGATAGACTGACAGATAAACCAGTGGTAGAGAGACCTAGCAACAATAACATGGCTAAAGCCTGATTTGTAGGCAGGCTGGCCACATCCTGAGATGGAGCCCCATAACCTCAATAATTCAGTTACTGTTTTCAATAAGTTCTTGGGTGACGGGCTTACAGATACCACTCTTGTTCCAGTGCTGCCTTTGAAAGAAGATGGGCAAAGTGGGTAATGGGGTTCTAAACAGCCTCTCTTTCTGCTTGGCATCACCAGCATTGATTTTTCCCTTCAAACTGCACCTACTTTAAGCAACTACTTTTTGCAAAATAGCCCTCCCATCTTTAACAAAGTGAAACTAAAACAAAGGCACTCTCTCTTGACTTCTATGTGCTATATAATATTGCATATTTTGTTAGCCAGGTAGACCTGAACTTATGATCACAATTAAGCCCAACATTTCTATTATTAAGTGAGACATTTGTTAAGTGAGTTTTGCCCCATTTTATGACCTTTCTCACCACAGTTGTTAAGTGAATCACTGCAGTTGATAAGTTGGTAACATGGTTGTTAAGTGACTCTGGCTTCCCCATTGATTTTGCTTGTCAGAAGTTTGAAAAAGGGGATTACATGACCTTGGGGCACAGCAATGGTCATAAGTATGAACCACTTGCCAAGTGTATGAATTTTTATTACATCATCATGGGGATGCTACAAAGGTTGTAAGTATGAAAAATGGTCATGCTCCTTTTTCTTGTAATTTTGAACGGTCACTAAATGAACTGTAGTAAGTCTAGGACTACCTGTACAGGGATATTCACTGGGAGGAGGGAGAATGAAGATGGCAGCTGCAGCCACACAGTCAAGACCCCATCACTTTTTATGTGTATTTACAGTTGGCAACAAAAGGCTTCAATGAATTACCGTAGCCTATCTGTTATGGATTGAATATATATAGTTGTGTTAAGTCCTGCTAAAATGAAACTAACCTTTAGATGACCCTAACTATTAATTCCAACTGTTTTAGAGGGAAACTTAGAACATTCATATTTAGGTGGGCTTTTTCAAGTATTATGATTGGTTAAGGCCCTTTGGGCCCATAATATAAATTACAGGGATTTGCCTGCTGCACATACCAGTCCCTCCAGCGATCCACCAAGAGATCGTAGAAGACTCAGGGGAGGTCAGAGAGAGCGAAGAAATTGATTGCTTGCAGAGAAAGCCACCCAGATAGCTACGCTCCACAGAGCAAGCAAATCCCCCACAGAGCTGTGCAAACTGTGGGGGACAGCATGAAAGAACAAAGTGCAGATTCTGCACAGCAGTAGGCCATGCCTGTAGAAAGCAAGGGCACATTGCCAGAGTTTGCAGAGGTCATCAGGGAAAAAGGCTCCCAGGACAGAACAGAATTGAGTACTGCTTAGGAAGGCATAGCGTCCAACATACAGGGGCCCAATGTTCCATCAAAGAAAAGATAAGACTCCAACTAAAGCTTCAAGGAGTCACATGCTCCATGGAACTAGAAAATGGATCGGCTCTGTCCATTATCTGCTCCACGACTTTCGACCTCATTTGCAAACGTAGCTGATGGCGGGTCCCGCTCAAATAATCAAAGTAGTGCTAATGGACTTCCAGCATCACTGTGTTCCTGTGAGGGGCGAAGCTACCATTAAAGTACAATTCAGAGGCTTTGAGGGTCTGCTCAGCATAATGGTCGTAGAGGGGCCATGCACCAGCCTCATAGGACTGGACTGGTTCAAGGCTCTAGGCATCAGGGTAATGGGCATCCATCAAACCCAAATAGCTGATCTAGAAGTGGTATGCCAAAAATACACTGACGTATTCAGCACTGAGCTGGGACAATACAAAGGGGCATCCATTTCACTCAACCTTGATCCAGCAGTAACTGCAATCTGATTAAAACGGTACAGGGTTCACTTTGCATTGAAGCCTAAAATTGATGCAGAATTAGACAACTGGCACAGTGCTCCAAACCATGGATTGTAGCCATTGGGAAACTCCCATAGTGACCCCAGTTAAACCTAATGAGGACATTCACATCTGTGCAGACTACAAGTGCACCATAAACAAGGCACTACAGCAGCATGCTTACCCTGTATCAGTGGTAAGTCACATCCTCGCCTCACTCCAGAGAGGCCAAATTTTTCCTAAGCTAGACCTCGCCCAGGCCTATCAGCAGCTACCAGTAGATGACGCAGAAGCACAAACAATAGTCACACACAGAGGTGCATTCCGAGTGCACCGCTTGCATTTTGGGGTAAGCGTAGCACCAGGGTTGTTCCAAAGTATTATGGAATGAACACTGAAGAACATTCCTAGCATATGCCCATACTTTGATGATGTTCTGATCATGGGGGACTCAGCGGCAGTCCTGGCGGAACATCTCCGTGCAGTGCTCCAATGTTTCCATGAGGCAGGCCTAAAACTCAAGAAGGAAAAATGCCAGATCTGTATGGAATCCATAGAATTTCTGGGTTTCTGCATTGACACTGCTGGAATCAACCCATTTGAAGCAAAAAGGCAATTCAGCAAGCCCCCACACCAAAATCCAAGGGGGAACTTTAAGCATTCCTGGGCTTGCTCAATTTTTATCACTCCTTCTTACCACATAAGGCTGCCCTGGTAGAACCGTTACACCACCTATTGGTCAAACAAGCACCTTGGGACTGGTTGAACACTCAAGACAAAGCATTCAAGGCGGTAAAATCATTGCTATCCTCAGACTCCGTCTTAGCTCATTTCAACAAAACCCTACTAGTAATAACAGCCTGTGATGCTTCGCCATATGGTATTGGGGCAGTACTAAGCCACAGGATGCCAGATGGTAGAGATGCCCCCATCACATACTATTCTAAAACATTATCATCAGCTATGCCCAGATAGGCAAGGAAGCCTTCGCCATAGTGGCTGGCATTGAGAAGTTTCATTACTTCTTATATTGACGAACCTTCATCATCTCTACAGACCAGAAACCTATGCTTGGTTTCTTCACAGTTGACAAACAGACACCGCAGATCCTGTCACTGCAAATGCTACAATGGTCCATTTTCATAGCTGCATACTCGTACCAGCTAGTCCACAAGCCAGGCAAGGAAATGGACCATGCTGACGCTCTCAGCCAACTGCCTCTACCACAGACTGACCCAAATCCAGTCCAGCTTATCATATTCTGGTGATCTAGGACCTGCCTGAAGCACCCCTACATGCAGGGGACATTGCAACTGAAACCACCACAGACAGAATGCTTAGCTGCATTCTTAACTAGGTGTTAAGGAGATGGCCAGAGGCCCGGCCAAGCCCTGAGTTCCAGCACTACACTTCTCAAAAAAAATGAACTGTTGGCAAGAGATATGTGTTGTGGAGTAGCAGGGTAATCATTACATCCAGTCTTTGCTCCAAGGTGCTGGATTCCCTACACGAGGGGCACCCAGGAATTATTTAGATGAAGCTCTACTTGTGTGGCCAGGCCTGGTCAAAGATATTGAGAATCAAGTAAGGAATTGCCAGGCTTGCCAAGAAACCTGACCGGAGATGCCACAAGCACCAGTGCACCGTTGGGAGACTATGCATGTCCCATGGTATCGCATGCACATTGATTTTGTGGGCCCTTTCCAGGGGCAAGTGTTCCTGATAGTAGTGGACAGTTATTCCAAGTGGTTGGAAGTGGCACCAGTCTCATCGATGATAACAACCAGGGTCATCCAAGAGTTGCACCAGCTGTTCGCCACACATAGTCTGCTAGATGTAATCATGTCCGACAACAGGGCACAATTCACGGCAGAAGAGTTTCAGTTATTCCTCAATGCCAACATGATTTGGTCCATTCCACCCCATGACCAACTGTCAGGCTGAACAAATGGTCAGGACCACAAAGGAGGTGCTCAAGTCAGAGGTGGTATTCAGCTGGTTGTTACCTACTCGGGAGAACCGGTAGCGATAATTTGGCGTGGGTTGCTGAACAGGTAGTGACTTCTGGCTGGCCATGCCCCCGAACTGATTCCCGGTCACAGCTTGCTTACTTGCCCCGCCCTACACTCACCCCACCCAGTCACCCCTCACTCCATACTGGGTCCTCATGGCTTAACCTGCTTTCCCACATGAAGCCTGGTCCTACGTTCCAACTGAGCAGCTCTGATCTTCCTGCTGAAAGGTAAGCCTGGGAGTCATTCTAGCCCCCCCCCCAGCATCCCCGGAGCTTGCCTTCCCCTTCCCTACTGTCCCCTTAGCTTGCCAAGGGCTCCCCCACTGTTCCTGGGCTCGCTTGACTCGCTTGGTTGCTGGTGCAGCCTAGCTAGCATGTGTGTGTACGCACGTGTGTGTATGTGTGTGCGTGCAAGAGAGGGGTGGAGTGGAGTGGAGTGGGGGGGTGCCACCCATTTCTTCCTTTTTCCCCACCGCTGCTGACTGGAGATTGTCCCAGACCAGCCAGGTGTGTGTGCGTGTGTGTAACAATGCTATCATGTTTCCCCCTAGTTCTTCTTCCCTCTGCTGGTAGATGCTTCTTTTCTTCTTTTGGGGAAAAAATATTATGGTTCCTTTCCCTACAAACTATGGAAATTGGATGGTAAAAAAAAAATCAGGATGATGGCTTTATCTTTGTGAGTGCGTTTATATTTCTGCATTTGTATGCATGCAAAAGAAATTCCCCCTCGCATCCTTTCCACCGCTCCTTTCGTCGCCTCAGTCTGTCCCTGATAAACAAGCTGGCTGATTAGAGCATTCCTCCCCCTCTCTTCAGATTAAACTCCCTTCTAAACTATTCAGTCTCTAAATTACTTGGTGACATTGATGACGTTTTTCTTTTGACGCGGCTATCTCTTCTCTCGTCTGCAATCACGCTGCTGTCGGGCAAGGATTCCATGGAGCCCAACAGTTTCATTATTTATCATGTGGTAATATTTTACACTGTCCCTACACTACATCTAGAGTGATTTTACTGCTTTTCTTTTGCCCAGGGCTACCACATATTTTTCAGGTGTTTACATCAATGTCTAGTCCAGAGCATAAATATGTGTGTGTTTATTTTGTACATCAAGTTGCATAAGTCCAGCTTAATATGCTATTCCTCGTATGTAATATTTTGTATATATACAGAGAAAGAAGCACTCTTATGATCTTTGACTTAGGCTTGCTGTCAAACATCAGCCATAATAATTACTGTTTTGAACAATATGCAGGTTGTATTACATGAATGACTATTTTATATGTGAAATTATGAAATAAATTTGAGTAGAGATCCTGGGAAAGTGTCAGAATAACAGAATAACACTTAGAGGGACCTTGGGGGAACCCTATACCATTTCAGAGAAATGGCTGTCCAGTGTTTTCTGAAAAACTTCCAGTGATTGAGCACCCAGAACTTCTGGAGACAAGCAGGCCCACTGGTTAATTGTTCTCACTGTCAGGAAGTTTCTCCTTAGTTTTAGGTTGTTTCTCTCTTTGTTCAGTTTACATCCATTGCTTCTTGTTTGCGTTGTGCTTCTTTGGAAAATATATTGCCCCCATTTCTTTGTGGCAGCCCTTAAAAGCCTGTTGCCTATCGTACTTTTGGGCAAAGCATGTGAGCCATTTCCTCCTTTCAATGATCCATGAAAATACATCTATAGTATGTAGATAATAAAGTCAAAAAAGGTGAACAACATTTTTAAAGAACTATAGATAAGTTGGGTCTGGGTGACAAGGAATGGCTGGGAGGGAGGGGCCAGTTGAGGCACCCCTTGATGTGAGTGACATTGAGTTGGCCACACTCACCCAGTCACATAATTACCAAGCACACCCACCCAGTCACATGACCACCAAGCCATGCCCACCAAATAAGCCACGCCCACAGAACCGGTAGTAAAAAATTTTGAATTCCACCACTGGCTCAAGCAGATGATGAATGGGGACTGGAATCACTGCCTGGCGAACTTCCTCCTGACTCAACATACAACTCCCAGTATAGCAACAGGTCGCAACACAGCGGAGCTGAGGTGGGGCTGCTGGCTTACAATGAAGCTCGACCAACTTCACTCAGACAGAGTAGCGGCGGATATAGCTCACACCCCGCCCCCCAGGAACTTACAGCTGGGTGAATTGGTCTGGGCCAGGAACTATGGGAGTGGAGCACTTGGGGTGGCAGCTAGAGTAACCAAAGTAACGGGCCCCTTGTCATATGAGGTTACTCTGGGGAATGATCATACAATCAGATGACACATTGATCCCAAGGCTTTATTTGCCTACACCACCCATGACCGCCTCCAGGGGCCATAGAGCTACCACCATTCATGAGTGACCAAAACGGCCATCAAGATTGTGTCCAATTGGAGATGGACAATACTCCACTTGAATAGGACTCTCCAGTAACATTGCAGCAGTTCACCGGGATCCATGTGCCCCCAGCCTATCTCAAAGACTATGAATATTGAACAGACTTAGAGGTAAGAACTATCCTAGGGGGGAGGGTGTTATGCTTGAATATATATATATATATAGTTTTGTCAAGTTCTGCTAAAGTGAAACTAACGTTTAGATGACCCTAACTGTTAACTCCAACTGTTTTGGAGGGAAACTTAGAACATTCATATTTGGGTGAGCTTTTTCAAGTATTATGATTGGTTAAGGTCCTGTGGGCCCAGAGTATAAACTATTGTGATTTGCCTGCTATTTCTCAGTTCTAGTTTTAAATCAATGAATGCTGTTGTAGCTATTCTGTTCTGTTTCTTGCCTACTGAAGCTCACTACACAATACTATCCACCTAACATATAAAGGTAATCCTTGCATAATAACCACCGTTTAGACTGGGAATGTCATCACAAAATAATCCAGTTGTTAAATAAGACATTGTCTGCCCATGATTTGCAATTTTACTGCCATCTCCGCCATTGACTCTGCTTGTAGGAAGCCAGATGTGAAGTGTGCAAAAGTCAATCAGGTGACCATGGGAATTCTGTGATGGTCATAAATGTCCAATGGCTGCAAATCACCCAGATCTCACTCAGTGACTATGGGGATGCCACAATGGTCATTAGTGCAAGGACTGGTTATAAAGTTACTTTTTCAGCACCATTATAACTCTGAATGATTGCTAAACAGAGCAGTCCTTAAGCAAGATCTACCTGCATCTGTTGATATTTGCGGGGGGGGGGGGGGGGGGGGGGGGTCATACTGCAGCCAAAATAAGTTACATGCTTTCACTTTAGGCACCTAAAATATGAAAGTGATTTAAGTTTTAAAGGTTTCGATAGCAGCACTTGATCCATTTGTGGCACTTCTAAATGATTGTCCACCTTTGAGATAACCAGAAAATAGATATCACAAGTATACAAGAACTTTACTTTATTGATATAAGCTATGATAAAAGAGAGTTGCAAACCAGAATGAGTTATTTTATACACAAGAGTCAGAGTGGGCTAATCTTGAGATTCTCCTCATCCCCTCTTGACTTTTAGGGTTAAGCTGACATTATTGTATAGGCTGCTATTTATGTTCTTCAAACTAATTTCTGTATTCCTGTGAAGAACCTAAATAGCAAGAAGAGATAAAATTGCACAGCCTTTGTGGGATCTTGCACAGCATTGGGGAAGCCTCATGAATGTGTGTAGCCTCATTGAAGGGCCATCAGCTGCCTCAGCTGGAGGTACCTCACCAGCAGCCAAAGGAAGAAGATGACGAAGGGTAGTGGGAACACTAGGGTAGGCACCGGGAGCAGAGTCAGAGTCATGGTCAGAGTTTCACAAGCAAGTTTCACTTCTACATCAGAGACCAACAGAGTAAACATAGATCAGGGCTTCCTCTTAAATCAGGCTGTAGCCAGTTGCCTTTAATCAAGAGACTTGCCTGGCAAGAAGTCTCATTGAGTGTCTTTGCTCTGTTCTTTGCTCTAGTCTCCGAGTATGAAGACTTAAAGACTGTATATCGGTGATGGTGAGCCTATGGCACACCCCACTTACCTACACTGTGCATTTGTGCACGCCTCCCAGCTGATTTTCGGCCCATTTGAGGCCATATTCGCCCTCCTGGAGGCTCAAGGTAAGCCTCTGCAGCCTTGGGAGGCTGAAAAACAGGACTTCCAGAAATACTGGAAGTGCTGAAACGGGCCTGTTTTTAGCCTTCAGAGGCTTCCCTCAAGCCTCTGGGAGGGCAAAAACGGCCTTAAACAGGCCGAAAATCAGCTGGGAGGCATGCGTATGTGCAGTGCAAGTAAGGGGGTGGGGCGTTGCACGTGCATGCGCAGGAGGGGTGAAGTACATTGCATTGTGGGTGCTAGTGTACGCACGCGTGCTTTCAGCACACCACAGCAAAAAGGTTCGCCATCCTCTGACCACTCCAGCTATTCTGATGGTGCCTGTGTTTGCTCAATCTCAGGTAAGCTTGGAGACTCATGAGACTCACATTCCACCAATTCACCTGGAGCAGTTTCTTCAGAGTCAGAGTCTGAGTCCTAGGCCGCGGCAGTGGTGTTGTAGGAAGAAACTCTAAGGCATTCAGGTATACCAGAGGTGTCAAACTCACAGCCTGGGGACCGGATGCGTCAAGTGCTGGCTCTGCCCCCACCCGGTTAAGTGGAAGGGGAAAAAGTTCCAATACGTCATGTGATGCTGTGAGTTTGACCCTCCTGATGTATACAAATGATGAGGGAACAATGCCTAAAAAGTAAAGGCAGGCACTGATAGATCTGTCCAATGAGATTTTTCTTCCTTGCATAAATAGGAAGGATAAGATGTACGGGATTGACCAATCAGGTTTTACAAGCTATAATCTGAACAAAGCACTAGCCCAGTTCCATTGCCATCCTACAAACCCAGACAGAAATTTCAACGGTTGCTTAAGAAACAGCCAGGAACAGCATGGGAAACAAGCAGCTTAAATGGCAGTATCCTCACTAAGGTCTCTTCAGCTCTATAGTTATCTTCTTCCACGTTAAAATAGCTGTATTGTAACTTTTTTTATTAAAAAATGAACTAAAAGTTTGATTTTGTTTATCTCCTTTGACAGTTTTTTAATTTGCAATTGGAGTGAAGAGAGGCTGAATCCTCTAGTCACCACACCTCTGCACCACATAGGGAATAGCAGCATAAAATTTATTTCAACTTTTGCATTTTGACTTTTTAATTGCTAAAAAGTCAGTGCACTGTGAGAATCATATGTCTTTTACAAGAGGAGATGGACATCAGGTGAATGCCTTCTGGAAAATCACTAGTGACAACAGAAACTCCAAAGTTGCTACCTCAATGCAGGCTTACCCTGAAAAAAAAAGTATCATGTGTGTACCTACTGAAGCAGCTTATGTGCATGAACAAGTGTATGTTTGTGGAAGCACACCTCTGTTCTTTGCATAGTAATCAAAGAAGCATTTCCAGACTCTGATTTTTCTCTGCATCTTGCATTGCAACAGTGCTTTCACCAATTGTATTTCTGCATCAATGTGCATTCTTCCAATCCTTGGTAAGTATATTTTTATGATGGCTGAACATTTGATTTGCCTTGGTAACAAGACCTACAAATTGTCCTGAACATATAGTTATTTATTTGTTTAATTTGTATAGATGGTGATCTCACATAGGTGACTCTGTGGCAGCCTCCAGTAAAAACACAAACACCAAAACAATAACAACAATGACCATTAAACTCATTAAAACAATTAAAAACCATAATCTGAGAGAGTGCAAGCCAGTTTACAAACAGTGTAATTGTTTTCCAGGTTTTACACTACTATCACCTGATTCCCAGGCACAAAGGCAAAGCCACATCTTCAGGGTCTTCTTCGAAATCCAATCTAATTTTAGAGGATAAAAAGTTTGTTTACTACAGGACAATTAAAGGCTGCAAGTGAGAATTTATTTATTTGTTCATTCATTTATTCAAATAATTCAAGGCGGCCAACATATTCAACACACTTCCTTTTATTTTCCTCACAACAATAACCTTGTGAGGTGGGTTGGGCTGAGAAAAAGTATCAGCCCAAAGTCACCCAACTGGCTTTCATGGCTAAGGTAGGACTTGAACTCATGCTCGAATACTTGCTGGTCTGGTGCCTTAACCATTAGACTAAACTGGCTTAATCAAAGTCTGATTCCCCCGTTCCCCTTCTCAACCAGTATCAGCCAGGAGTGGGATTCAGTTTTTTTAACAACCGGTTCTGTGGCTTAGTTGGTGGGTGTAGCTTGGTGGTCATGTGACTGGGTGGGCATGGCCAACTCGACATCACTCATGTCAAGGGACGCTTCTCCTCACCTGGCCTCTCATGACAATGGGAATGCTGCAACGGCCATAAGTGTGAAAAATGGTCATAAGTCACTTTTTTCAGTGCCATTGTAACTTTGAATGGTCACTAAAAGGACTACCTGTGCAAAAATACAAAAAGCTTCTTTGCTTGCAAAAGGCTGCCCTAAATACTAATCATTAGATTAAAAATACCTGCAAGCCAGAGTTACAAATCAGGCAGGGTGCCAGAGCACCTTGAAGAATGAAAATAGTTAAAATGCAGTGATAACTGTCAAGCAGCCAACTCTTGCTCATAAAGTGAAACCCTTTAGCAGAGAGGTCTTCTAAGCTCTCCAGAAAAAGCACACCCAGGAAAAGCAATCCTTAGATCTATTTGCACCACTTAAAGCTGGTCTCACTCACCTCACAAGATATCCTAAGGAAATCATCTAGATTTAAGGAAAGGTCATATGCCCCCCCAGAAAGGCAATAAAAAATCAGTGCCAAGCTTGCATCCTGCCTCTTGGATGTATACCCCAAAAGGACAGTGCCAGTACTAAAGCAGTGAGGAAGTCTGATGGATTCTAAACTTTTACTTTTCTGTCTGTCACCTGGGCTGGAAGGGCAGTATACTTGCCAATTGGACCCAGGTCCTAGATTTCCCCAAGTGCTGCAAGGGAATGCAGAGTGGTTAAAGAGTGGTTGCAATTCAGAGCTTTTTTCCCCAAAGGGAGGGTACAAAACAGGTATGAGTGTAATCCCTATAACACTGCCTACTTCCAAAGTCATAAACACAGCCATGCAAAGCGTATTATCAGCAGAAGCAGGATAAAATCTTTCATACACTCACTTGGAGTAGAACCAGCAACAGATCCCTTTATCATATTAACTGGGTTTTTTTTTTCAAAGGCAACCGAATGCACATTGAATAGTATGTCTAATGGTCTTCCAGAAAACCAGCATCACCAGGGTATAATAGATGGACTGCCCACGTCATGCCTGAGTAGCCCTTTGCAAAGAGCAAACCAGGCATTGCTTTGGCAGGTGACTTCATAGAACCTAGTCTATGGTTTGAATCGGAGGAGGGGGAAGCTACACAGAAATGATTTTTTACATATTTTTTTCCACTTCCCAATCCAATTATTCTGAGGAAGATAATAGGATAATTCTGTCACCCTCTCCCCTTTCTTCCTTCCGAAATGTTTTTTTTAAATATGCAGAAGTTTATTGGCAGGACCCCATTAGATATAGCGAAGGCTTTTTTTTTTTTTTTTGGAGTGTCAGCAGTTTATATTTGCTCCAGGAACTCCGGAATGACTTTCATAACTTTAAAAATAATCTGGAAATGTTATTATTATTATTGTTGTTGTTGCTGCTGCTGTTATTACTACTGGTCACTTACCAATTGTTAGAAGACATGATGGGCCTCAAAAAAGCTACTTACAATGCAGATCCGAAGCTCTGACATCCGTCCCTTCCCCTGCAGTCACATGACTTCATTTTAGGCACTTGGCAATCAGCCCATTTGCAGCATCTCACCGTCACATGACTGTAATTTATGACCTTTTTGCTGGAAATGCATTTACTTCCGGTTTATCACCCTATAGTGAACAATGGCTTTGCTTAATGACTATGGCATTTTCTTCCTTCACTTTACGACTGTGGCATTCACTTAATGACTGCCACAGTTGCTTAAATAACTACTGTAAAAAGGTCACAAAATCAGGTGTGTTCACATGGCGACTTGCTTTATGACCAACTCAACATACAAGTCAAACTGTAGGCTCAATTACAGTAATAAGTCGAGGACCATCTGTACTGTTGCAACCCTGCTGAATCATCCATGAATGTATGTTCATTAAATTGGAACAATGTTTCTGTCTCGGTGATTTTCATTGACTGCCATCTTCCTGTCCTAGGAGGCCCCAGTGGCAGCCACCGGAGAGGCCTGCTAACAGACTGACGTGGGCCGGACCAGGAATACTTTCGTCCTATGGAAGTGATCAGCCTCGTCCAGGAGAGCCAACATGTAGTGGACCATTCTGTCACCTCCGTCCCTTCCCCACCTTTCCACTTCTGCCTTTCTGTCTCCCTACCTCTTTTTTCTCCCCATCCTCTCTGGTTCCTTCCTTTCCTGCCTTTTGGCAGGAGCACTTTCATCTCCTCCTTCGGGGATTTCAGATGTCACTGCAGGAAATGCTTGCCTGCCTCTCAGGCAGCAGCAGAGCCCTGTGGCTTTGACAAACCTCATTTAATTGGGAGGAAGCCAGGAGGTTTGGGAAGAACTGAAACAGCCATGAAACTCCTTTTATCAGGCATAATTTGAACTCTGCATGGAAAAAAACCTGTATGTATAAAGAAAAGCCAACTTCTTCCCTGCTGCGGGTCCTCCCCTCCGCCTCCTCCTTAGCGTCCCCATCTGCTGGCAAAGGCAGCGCCAGTAGATTCCCTTGCTTCAGTTTTCTGAAAGTGGGAAAGTACATTCGTATTCTATAGGAGGCAGGGTAGAAAAGAAGGCGGGTCTCTCTTCTCCTACATGCCTATATACTCCCCCCTATACCACACACACACACACACACACACACACACATATACAAAAACTATGTGTACACCTGGAAGACTGCATCAAATAGTGGGTACTAGCATATCCATGGGTTTAAAAACCCACAGTTATGTCCTCTGAGAGGGCCTTGGGAGTCTCTTACGTAGAAAATCGGACTTTGGGGAGAGAAAATGTGCTGAACCCTCTTCTGCTATTTCTTATGTGCTCCTGCCCACCACAGGGAAGCCCACTTCCCTGCAGTGGGCTAGGAGGATAGGTGTACCTGGGCAACAAATGGTGAAGAACTATACGTAGGGACTAGGGCATCACTTTGTCCCCATCTGCCTTGGAATGGTCAAACTGGACCCTTTGCTTCCTTTTCATATTTTGCTCTGCAGTTAATATACAGAGAAATCCAACTGTCATCTATAATTTGACAGGGAACTAATGTTTCCAGGTAAAAGGCATAGGCTGTCTTTCCTCTTAACAGAGGTGCAGGTACTTGCTCATGACCAGTCTCTTTTTCAGAGAGATTTTTTTTTGCCTCCCCTTTTAACGTATTCTTGAGGTTGTGCCTGTTATGGGTTGAGATGTGGGACAGGAGGAGAGAAAAATGGAACCATGGGAACATCTGTTTTGATATTTATAAATCTTATGCCTGCAGAAGACCAACGAACCAACAACCTTTCTCGACCTCTACCAGTCAGGATTCGGACTTGGATTTGGAACAGAAACGGCATTTTGGATTATCTCTGGCAGGGGTTGGGTGGGGGTAGTGCATCCATCCTTCCTCTACTTGACCTCTCAGTGACTTTCGATACCATTGACCATGGGATTCTCCTGGGGCAGCTTCAGGGGAATGGGAGTAGGAGTCCTTGTGCTGTCCTAGTTCATTTCCTTCCTCTGCGGCCACTCTCAGTGTTGATAGGAGGGGAAATATCCAGCCCTTGCCCACTGCTTATGGTACTGTCGGGTTCGGTACTGCCTCCGCTCCTGTTCAACATTTATATGAAGCTGCTGGGTGAGATCATCCGTCACCATGGAATGAGGTATCACCAATATGCTGATGATACTCAGCTGTATGTCTTGGCCCGTGGTGAGTTAAGTGACGCCGTATCCTCCCTTTCGCAGTGCCTGGAGGCTGTTAGGGGCTGGATGGGGAGCAACAGGTTGAAACTAAACCTTTGCAAGATTGAGTGGCTCTGGGTTTGGGGTTCATTGGCTCAGGAAGAATTGCCACCTTTGGATGGGGTGGCACTACCCAAACAGATCCTGTGTATAACTAGGGGTTTTCCTGAACTTATGACTCCTGCTCAAAGAGCAGGTGGCAGTCATGGCCAGGAAGGCCTTCGCGCAACTGCAGGTTGTGTACCAGTTATGCCCTTTCCTGGACCAACGGTCCCCACTCACAGTCATTCATGCCCTAGTCACTTACTGTCTTGATTATTGCAGTGTGCTCTACATGGGGCTGCCCTTGAAAAACATCCAGAAGCTCCAATTGGTGCAAAATGCAGCGGTTCGCATGGTTTTGTGCAGACCCCGGTGTGCACATGTTTCACCTCTCCTGTGGGAGCTGCATTGGTTGCCGATTTGCTTCCGGGTGCAATTCAAGGTGCGGTTTGTCACCTTTAAAGCCCTTCATGGCTTGGGACCAGGTCATCTGAGGGAACGTCTCTTGCCAGTCACATCTACCCAACCCATCAGAGCAGAGAGGCAGGGGATGTTGTGAGTCTCATCCCTGATGGAGACACACCTGGTGAGACCCAGAAGAGAGGCCTTCTCCAGGGAGAGGGAGTGGCTCCCTCTCTCTAGAATATAATTCCCCCAAAGATTAGAATAGCCTCCTCACTAATACTCTTCCAGAAGGCACTGAAGATCTGGTTCTGCCAGTGGGCCTGGGGAACCCAGAGCAGGATAGAGTCCATCAAATGGCTTGTGTGATCTGCTGTCGTTGGGGTGGGGAGTGGGAGTTGGCAGGTTATTTATTTTTAATTTATTTTTTTCCAGATTTTGTTCTATTGCACTTTATTAATTTATTTGATTCTTTTTGTTAGTTTTTATTGTTTTTTATTTTAAATATGTTTTTACATTCTGTAAGCCGCCTTAAGTTGCCATGAATAGACGGCAATATAAATTCAATAAACAAACAAACAAACTTTTGCTGCTATTTTTGACCCTTAAATGGTCCCAGTCAATTAATTTGATGTTATTGTCCAGTAATTGAGCATACTGTCCTGTCCACTGGCTTAAGTTGAAACATAGATCCCTTCATTCTTCACAAAAGAAAAAAGAATATGTAGACAATGTTTTTCCATGCTTCTCTGTTTTATATTGCTCCAAACATCTCTTGTCTCTTTAACTCATCATGCTTATGAGTGAAGAACCCTCTCCTGTTAAAGCACAAGTGCTTCTTTCACCATAAGATTTGTTTTTCTCCCAAACATCATCATTTACCATCTTGAAATTCCATATCCCATCCATATATATGTCTCCCACCACTGCCAAAATTCCTTGCAGTGGCAAAGCCCCTGTTACAAAATATAGATTAAGTTTATTTTGCCTTACTACTGCATCTGGACTTTCACCTGGACAGCTAAGAAGACTGAAGACCTGATGGGCGTAATTTGTAAGTTAAAGGCAATATTGCATGAATTTGCCTCTTGGATAAAATTCTATATGGCAGTCAGAGCAATTGCAATTGTTTGTTAACATGCTTAATAAAAAAAAATCTCAATTAAGATTCGCATGCCAGGTGGCAAGGAGATCTGGTAGAAAAAAACTTCCAAAGTTCCAAAAGAATCTGATTTCCTGTGTAAGACTATCATATCTTTGTTTGAAGTACTGGGCTTCAATTTATCTTAAAAAATGTCTCATTTATTTTTTAGACCTGTATCTCACCTTTCATTCAGGGGTTCAAGGTAACACCTGCATTGTTCCTTCCATCTAATTTTCTTCAGAACAAAGTCATCCAATGAACTTCTATTGTTGAGAGGGGACTTGAACCTGATGTCCTTATCCAGTATCTTACTCTGAGTGGTTCTAATACTTATAATTAAGGATAGTTTTAAAATAGAGAGGTGTCTGAGTGCCTTAGAAGCTTGTCACTGTTTTCCTAATAAATTTCTGTATAAAAATATTTAACATCTGGACACTTCCTAAACAAGCCTCTATCGATGTTATACTAAGTGATACAGTGTGTTCCTTCTTACCTATACATCTAAATGGGATCCTATTTTTATAATTATTCCAAAACTGTAATTGGAAAAACTTCATTATAATAAAAATACTACAAGGGTTAAAGAAATGGATGGAAATTATCTGCATGTCAACATTTAATGGCTGAACTGTGCAACTTTTTGAAGCTTGTGTAGATGCTTCCTACCAAGAATTATTCCACTAATATAGTGAGAACCCTGTGTTATTGTGTCTTAATGACAAATAACTTGAAATGAATTCACTTGCTCATTCTGATATGCTTTAGGTGGATAATTGAAGAAAAGAGATGGTACAATTAGGAGAGTAAAGAGGGAGAAAATGATGAAAGTCTTTCTTCTCAAATTGTTCTAAAGTGAAATGTTGAAACAAATGATGTTGTGATATTGCTTTGAGAAGGAACATAGCTTAGCTTCCCTAACATATATCTCTTTGTCAAGATGACTGTTTGGACAACTGAAATTTCCTTTCAGTGAGGTCCTGAAAAACAAATCTTAAGAGTTATGAGGTTTGGGAACCCAGACAATACATCAAAACAGAGCCCTGACCTGGGTCCTAACTTGCCAGATCAGGATAGTGTTTAATGAGATATGCACTCTTTGGGATGACTGAGCTGATGTTGTCTTAGTGGTTACAGATTTTGACCCACATTCTTAGAAATCATTTTGGGCATCTCTCAGTGTTCTATTGACATATCAGAAGATTAGTCCACTACACTGTAGGACAGCCTGGATTTTTCAGTTTCCTGTTGAAATAGCCAGCTAATGAAGAGCTTAAACAGAGATACAGAGAATGCAATTTTTCTCAGGAGAACATCAACTTGGAATAAAAATCTAGAAAAACAAATCTCTCAGGCTAGTCTTGAATGAAATATTGTAGATATCAGTACTTCAGTAGCAATCAGTAGAATACCAAAATACATTTCTGCTGGAACAGTAGAAGGTACCAAGTCCATTCCTTGGAGATGTTTTTCTACAGTTTAAAACTCTATCAAACTATTAAGCAATATTTAAATGATAATTATATTTCATACATGAGAATTGTTTTGTGGGAAGCACAGAGAAACAGTTTGTATTTCCAACAGTCTACATTTCCACTAAGTGGAAAAATGTCCAATGATAAAACATTCAATAGTGGAACCCAGCGATCAAGGATGGTGGTAAGCCTCCCCTATTGGATGTAAATGAATAGCCACCCATCATGAATTCTTTTAACTACAGGTTGTCCCAAAGGAAAAGGGTTCAATTTGATGGACTAAATAACCATTCACCCTAATGATTAAATATGGGCGAGTATGACATATGACTGTGAACTTGAATAGCTAAGTAGGAAGCTCATATGGTTGATTAAAAAGGCCAAGCAACGAAGTTTGAAAAAATAGGGGGTGACCAGTTTCCTTGATAATCTCCACAACTTCTGTTTATTGCCATCTAAATTGTAATATAGTGGATGTTATTTATTTTTAATGTGGCATGTCAGGACTTCTGCTACGAAACATATGTTTTAAGTAAGCTAGACAAGCTAGCAAACTAGCTGGACGATTAACCTTCATTATAAAAAACAGCAAGCTGAGGGACATCTTGCCTAGTATTGATCACTTGTGAAATGATTAATTTGTAGTTATTCAAGCTGCTGATACAAATTGTCCCAAGGCTAATGATAAACTTGTAAGTGCAAAATGCCTTTCTTGGAATCTGCTACTTCCATTTTTGTGTTGATCCATTTAAAAATTGCTAGCGCTTCTGTTCTAATTCCACCATTCTGGAATTGTGTTATTTAGACAAAGCAAAAGAAACTTGAAAAATCTGTGCCTAAAAATAAACGAAGTTTTATAAGTATTTGATAATGATCTCATAAGTAGTTTATCTGGCACAAATCATTTGGAATTTCCAAAGTTGGATAGCAAAGGATCCCACCAGAAAATTCAACTGCAAACACCTCATCAAACATAAGCCAAGATGTCATATCCTAAGTGACACATTTGGTGTTTCCATTCCTTTGATTGGATCTGATAGCATTTCTAAAGACACATGTAAGACTGCTGTAAGTATTAAGACTAGTCCAAAATGATTTTACAAAACCTTTTAGCCCTTTGCAGCATAACAGCAGCAATCAAAACTCAGCAGTAAGGGATATTTCCAGATATATGGCTTCTAGCATTATCAGTCAAAAGAGATTATGTGGAATTTTTATCCCAAATGAATTTTTTTTTGTGAAAAGAAGAAAAGGAAGAAATCAAAAAAGCAATCAGTTTGATGGTTAGAATTCCATGAACGAAGGAGATTAGTCACATAATAAATTAATCTCACCCCCACCCCCCACTCCCCAATTCTATATCTGAAGTAAATTACGCCATCTTTATGCTTTGGGGCACATGTGTGTGCATGCGTGTGGGGCTGCAAAGCCATCTATGTGTATGTCTGTGTTGATTATTAAAAAAGCAAATGTTGCAGCTTATAAAATAGTGCAGCTCAGACAGGAAGACTTACTAGGAATCATAAGACTAGCTAATTCCACACAGAGCCACAAATACACACCATCTACTGCCCTGGGTTCTCTCGTCACATGTGGAAATCTGTCCATTTTTTAGGAAGTCTTCAAGAACTGATGAAAGATGTACAACTTTTACCATTGGTCTGCATGGAGGATTTAAAATGTTTCTCAGCCTTTGGTCTTTCTCCCTTGACAAAATTTGGATCTTCTTCTTCATCCTTCTTTTGGCATTTTGGCATTAAGCCTCTGATTTCATTATTCTAATGCTTGAGGGAGACCAGATGGCATCTGGTCTAAGGGCATGCTAAAGGGAAAATGAACTAGATTTACACAATTGAATGTTTCAACTTTGGAGATAGTAGTTGGAGGGCAGATTATGTGCTACAGCTTAGGAATACAGTTTGCTCTGGCTTCCAATACTTCCCACAAATATAAGCACCCACACAAAGTACATCCACCCAAATTAGGTAATAATCTACTCAATGGTATAATTGGCCTTATAGCCCAACATTTTTCCTACTCTAGCAAAGAGACCTGCAGAATCCAATACTTTGGTTAAATGCTAAAGCAGCAGCATCTTGTTGCATTGCAAGCCCCTTTGCCTCTTACGTCAATGTGGGCCAGAGCTTGCATTATTACTTTTGTTATTTTCCCACCTCCTGTGGATGTCCCCAAACTTGAATTTTTCACTAGTAATTCTAATATACTAGTAATTTCACTAGTATATTCATGATTGTCAGCCTGTCAGTTTTTGTTTTTCACTGTAATTTCAGTTTACGTCAAATCATTGATATTGAATGTAAGTATCAATAATACAAACCTATGGAATGAAAAGTCTCCTTCAAGTCAAGCTTGAGCCCCAGTGACTTCACAATCATATTGTCTTTTTGGCAACAGCATGGGAGCAGTTGCCACTGTTTCCTTCTGGGAATTATTTTCTCACTTTCCAGACTAACCTCCCTTAGAGGTTTCCATCCAAATGCATCAGACCCACTCTGCTTCTGAGGCCAGATGAGGTTGGCTGGTGCTGACACACACAGATCTACTAGCAGAAACACTTATGTTTCCATACAGGAGAAGACAAGGTAACAGCTGCTCCTCCTGCTGTTTTTATTCTAATGACTGCAACATTTCCTGGGAGATCTCTCCAGTAACTGGAGTCATGCTTTCCCAACTGCCAGAGTGCAAGACAATCTGGCTGCTGATTTGAGATAAGGCTAGAGAAAGGAGTGCCCAGACTGGGTGGATGAGCTGAATTAATTGTACAGATTTTAAATTCTTTGTGTGTGAAAAGCACATTATACCTCTGGCATTTGTAAATAATAACTGAAGTAAGGTGGAGTCTGTAGTCTGTGTATGTGTGCATTTGTACGTGAGCGTGGGAGGGAGAGAGAGAGAAAGGGTATATTGGGGCAGACCTACAGGCAGACATCTGTAGGACGCAGATCCAGTCATTATTATCCATGATCTGGGTTGGTTTCTATCTTTTATAAGCAATAAATAAACTGTAAGAGAGAGAGATAAGACAAGAGGAGTTTAAACATTTCACTGCATTTTTAAATACATGTTTTCCATCTATTAAAATGCTTTTGATTTGGATTTTAACAAGCTAATGGAGCCGTCCTGTTCTATTCTAAAAATAAATTGGTAAGGGAAAAAACCTGTTCATAGCATTAATAATCCCATTAGCATTGTGTCTGAGAAGTTAATCACATGTATACTCCAATATGGTGTCTTTAAATATCAGTGTATTTATGGATATCGTCAATGGTACCTTGCCAGTCTCATTGGCTCATCTCTATTTTTGTTAGATTAGTTTAATTAAAATAATTATAATAATTGCAGAAGGTAGCTGGTACATTGCCAAGCAAAGGATTAGCTTCTAGAGCATCATCTTTATTTATAAGAATAAATATATATTTAGACTGCTATAGATTGAACGGAGTCTTCAAAATAAAATTGATTAGAATTAGTAGCTCAGACTTTTGCTTAGAAAAGTGCTCACTTTCCTAGCAAGCAAAGATAATTTATGGTAGTGTTGAAAGAAATATCCTTCTGGGTTCAGTTCCAAGAGGGGAAAAAGACACTGGAAACTTGGAGGCTGCTTGGGAGGTTTAATGATGAACAGGACAACATGACCTGGAGCTCCAGAGAAGGATGTTCACATACTTCAAGGTGAGAAGGTCAAGAAGAAAGGGCTGAGGTACTGAGAGTGCTGGGTTTTATACCCTCTGTTGGGATTTGAATTGGAGCTTGTATTCTAATTGGTTGTCAGACTCCCAGGGGCAACTCTGTAGGCTGTTCTACAAGGCTTGGTCTAGCCTTGCTGGGTGATTATGCCCTTAAAAGGGCTTTTGGCAATTTCTATAGCTTTACCTGGAGTTCCTTCTTATGTAAAGTATTCTGGCCCAGGCCTTAATGGCCCACCCATTAACAAAGGTGGGGGTGAGTTTCTGCTCCTGAGGTGAATTTCTGTTTCTTGAGTTTCTACTCTTTTTAGGGGAAATATTCTGCCTTTTTAATATTTCCTAGGCTATTTCAATTTTCTAGGAGAGGGGGGTGCTAACTTCCTACAGTAGTATGGAACACCTTTAGTAGGTGGGTTTTTTAATTATTGGCCCTATCCATCATAGAAGCTGTTTGGTGAATAAACAAGATTCCTCTCCAATGGCTGCCATTTTGTGAGAGCATCCACAACAGCCTTAAAAGGCATGCTGATTAACCCCCAACCCCAAACCTTGTGTGCTCTTTGCATAATTAGTACTACTAGAGCCTGGAGTCCAGCATGGTTGAACTCCTCAAGTTTCACGGAAGGCAATTGGACAGCTGTCTCTATGCTATAGAGCAGCCCAGGTCCAAATGGTCATAGTAAGAAGTGACCAATCCCAGGAGTGGCTAAAAGGGGCTGGGATCACTGATCTCATCATCTTTTGCTAGATTGGATCCATGGGGGAAAATTGTGTACCCCTTTAAAACTGGAACAGCTAAAGACAGCTTTAATTCTTTTCCCACTATAAGCTGGGGAGATGCTGTGAAGGCAATGTCAGGAAGGCACAGGACAAAAAAGCAATTAGTGGAGCATGCTTAAGCTTATGCTAGGGTTGCAAGGAATACGAAGAAAAGTCCAGGGACTCTTTTTAACTTGAAACATCAACATTGAAAGGGATAATAAAACAGCAAAAATGTATCCCATTCAAAAATTTACTAAATTTCTTTAGTGTATAATATAAACTCTTACTTATTGCTTCTTGCTTCCATCTGCTGGAAAAAAGTGAAACAACAAGGGATTCTTTAAAAAGAGGTTTAGTACTGACAGAAAGGAAGTTTATCAAAACTAGGGATGCAAAATAAAAAATAACTTTGAGTTGAGGAAAAGTTTGGGGAATAAAAAAACCCTTACTGTATCAGAATGGTGCCACCTGGTGGCCAAGATTCTCTGCTCAGAACTCTCCTAGGAAAATGTTCCATTTCTAGGGCGCATTTGAGGAGAAGGGAAGAAGCTTCTCCTAATCAGGCTATTATTTCCTTTTAGTAGAACATCTAGAAAATTTTTCCTGAGATATTTGTCCTTCTTGGCTTTGGATTCTCTTCTTGGCAATTTCCACTATTTGTTCTGACGCTCTTTTTGCTTTGTTTCTTTATTCTTAGAGTCTTGTTTCACATTCACCCTTAACAACTTCTTTAAGTTCATTCCACAATTCCTCTGGTTCTCTATTGACCCTGAGCACTTCAAGGTGATTCCTGAGGTTCTCCTTAAAAATAATGGATATATGTTCAAGTTTGTTTTGTGGGGACTGATTGGCTGTCTTCTTTAGCTTGTACATGAACAGTTCATGAGCAGTTCCAGTCAGCATGTACCCGGTCATGTTTTGATGGTTTAGCAGACCTTCCTTTTAACAATAATATAAGTCACTTTGATTTTTGTATATTCTATCTGGCCATATCTATGTATTGAGGCATCAATTTAGTTATTCAAGGACAGTGTTAGCAATAAAGAAATAATTGGATTGGCAGAAATGCATAAGCCATTTCAATTTCCTAAACTGTATAATCCAAATACATTTAGGTCAGAAGCTTCTTGGATAAGAAGTGAAATGTCTTCAAAGAAAATCCAGAAAGCCCAGTTGCCTCTTGAAAAAGCACCTTTGGGACAACCATGACCTGGATGATGGAGAATCTCCAAAGACCAAACAATTTACTACCTTAATGTTTTCAACTTTGGCATTCCAGTCTCCACTCACAAGCAGCACATCTTGTTTGCATGATCTGTTGACTTCAAATTGAATTTGATTATAAAACCTCCTTTTCAATTGTTCGTTAGTGGCTGGAGCATAACCATCATATTAAAGGGCTTATCCATGAAGTCTAATTGATATTATTCAGTCATTGCTTGAACTGTATCCCAAAACTGTTCTTGCTTTTCATTATTATTTGACACAAAAAACAACAGTGTACAGAGCAAACAAGATAACTATGCTGGATTTTGCTTTTCATTATTATTGTTATTGTTATTTTTACATTTATTTGCTGTCCATCTTGCTTCAAAGCAACTCTGGGAGGCTTACAGCACGAAAATGTTAAAATCATCAGAAATAAATAAACCCAATAAAATGACAATACAATCAAAATAAAATCATGGTCACAAGGAGGAAAAGGAGGGGGCCAGCTATGCCCAGGAAGGGGGAGGTGGGATTGTCTCTTAATCACCCCCAGTGTGATATTCCCCCATTGGAGCCCTTTGGCCATTTGGCAGAACCAAGTTTTAACATTCTTGTGGAAAATCAGAAGGGTGGGAGTCACTCTCACCTCAGGGGGTATGATATTCCAAGGGGCAGGTGCTATAATAGAGAAGGCTCATCTCCTGGATCCCACCAGCCAAAATTCATTGATTGATGGGATCCCCAGTATGCCCCCTCTGTTAATTTGGGTGGGTGTGCTGGGCCAGTTCCATCAGGGTAAGACGATTCCTCTACTAGTCGGGATCCATGCCTTGCAGCGTTTTAAAAGTAATAACCAATACCTTGAATTGCACTTGGAAGCAAAATAGCTTGTGGAGCAATGGTATGGCTTTACCCTTCCTAAACTATAAAAATGTCATTCTTTCATTATTTTTCATGACCAGTAATAAACATTATGATGTCCTAATCTGAATAATAAACACTCTGATTGTCCATTTCAATTTTCTGATGCCTAGCATGTTAAATTGCAGTCATTTCATTTAATCTTTCACTAATAAAGATTAATAACAAAGATGTCAAATTTTAAAATTATTGGAGATAGGCACTGAGTGCCATTATAATTATCCTTTCTTAAGCATAATAAAGCCAAAGTGATGAAATGTGCACTGTTTTCACCTTTTCACACTTCCATCATTACACTGTGTACAAGTTCAAAAGGAGCCAGATGTGTGCTGCAGTGTATGTTGTATGCTGTTATGTTATGCTGTTCACACACAACACTGAAACTCATAGATGCTATATTCTTGATTGCCATGTAATATGCCCAGTCTTACTTTCTTGGTTATTATTCCTTGTTTCTTATTATGTGCTAGTGGCAGTGAGATGATGAAATTCCCCCCAGAGCTGTATATAAAACATATTTACTGCATTTTTAGACCATAAGTCCAGAAATAGTCACAGACTTAAATCTTCGGATGCTTGCTGTCTGTGGGTAAATTGACTAAAAATGAATCAGCTTTAAATATCTAGCCCATCTGTGTATTGGCACAAACAAGACATCCAGATTAGCCTTTAATTAATTTTTGAACAGAAGAAGCAGACCAGATGAAACCCATATAATATAATGCTAATGCCTGAAAAGCCTCGCTTTTTGTAGTATGCTTATCCAGATATTTCAAGAGAATTAAGATAGAAAAGATTTATTGAAAGTAGAAACCCACATATAGAACTAAATATAATGATAAAAAACATCACACAGTGTCTCTGGGACTCCATTTCCCATCTGTTGTTTTCTGTTTTGTTACCATGACATTTTGTGAATGTGCAAGTTCTCCCTCATGGCCATTATGGTGCCTAGAAATTCCAGATGTTGTCATGACCAAAATTGTCAGGATAAAATACCAATAATTCAGACTGTCACATGAAACAAAAGTAAATATATCTGCTGTACTATCCAAAAGTAAAATGGTACATTTTCATGAAAGCTTTATTGGAAAAACAATAAATATATCATTAATTGGTAGATGAACCTATATCTATTCATAGGATTTGAGACAAGAAATATACACAGATTAACACTAATAGATTGAATAAAGCAGAAATTGAATGTAAAGATCAAATACTGGCATATTCCAGGTCTGTCTGGTATGGGCTGCAGAAACCTGGTTGACCATCAGTTGCTACATCAAAACAAGGTTGGATGGGACACAAACTCTATAGTCTGAAGAGGAAGCTGACACATTCTCACATTAATCACACCACTGTGATTAATGAGCTTGGGCTAATTTGAGCTTCCCCATCTTTACAAAACAAGCCTGAATTCCTGTTTAGCGATCACAACCAGCACATGAAAAGGAGGGATTTTTTTTCCATGCAGGGGGGGAGGCAGAGTTCATTCGAGCGGCACCCTCCTCTTTGAAGAGACATTACTATGCTCTGCCAGGCCTAAAAATCTTGGACTAAAGTGTTCCCTCACTTGACTTCCTATGAACAGACCTTGCTCCTTCTCCTAGTTTGAAAGATGCCAAGGAAGGGCTTGTGTCTTCACTTTTCTTTCATTTGCCCATGCATTGGTTTTGATCACTGCTTCCCCACCCCACAACACTTGGATAATGCTGTTCTGAAAGACATCTGATGAGAAAAAAAAATAAAAAGAAGGGAAAGGAAGGTTCATTTAAAAAAAAGCCCATATCCCGCTGAGAGACAGGTGGCCTCTTGAAGTACAAGAACAAAGTTCTCACCAGAATGGATAGGAAGGAAAGGCCTGTCCTTCTCTAGTCCCTTTCTTCCCACTGATTCTGGGCAGAATTGTGGGAAGGGAATGGGGGAGCAAAAAGACTCTGGCAGTTGTCAGAATGGCCAGTCAAAGTTCTCTTACATAAATTAAGATTGCATCTCTACAAGAGAAGGCATTCAGATGCTACAGACTGTCAGGATGAGAGAGATCCCACTGCTCTGAGGTGAAAGGGAAAAGGCAGTAAGCAGATCTTCTGACAGGTGTTCAGAAACCTAATTTCACAACATTATTTGACACCTGATTGGAAGGCTGGAATGCACTTTAGGACCTATTCCTCAAGTAAACAAATCCATGCCAGTCAAGATGAGGTACCCCAAAGCGAACATTTGGACTAAATTCAGAAAGCAAACTATGTTCTCCCTTGTACTGGTGACTTTTAAAATTGCAGCTGGTGTAGATTGGTGGGGTTTTTAAAGAAAATATTCACAAAGCTGAATAAAATTAATTTAATTATGATATATTCAAACATGTTATTTTGAGTCAAGCATGTTTCTAAACTGAAAACATATAAATAAGTACAGGGATTCTTCTGTTGAATTTATTATGTATAATTCTTAGTAAATTGAAAAGCCCGAAGAGCTGCCCAATTCAAATGGGTTCAAAAATCAAGATTCAAACCAGCTGTGAAATTCTACTCAGTATATGCAAATTCCAGTTGATAATGAGTATGGATCAAGTCCTCCTCAGAAATGATTACTGGTTTCAGAAAACATACTGTTATATGCTCATTTACTGGCTTTTATCAATTTGCAGGTCATGTTACATAAAGGATATCGATATATCTTATTATGGGGGGCCATGGGGGCTCACATAGTAAGATGCTGGGCCTGCACACCACTGAGGTCAACAGCTCAGCAGCTCAATTCCCATGGGCAAATAAACCACGGAGGGATAAGAAAGGAGTCTCCCCCAATTGCCTACTAGCATTCAGGTGTCCTGTGGATAAAGATAACACCACCCGAAAAAAATCCTTTCACAGAGGCAGCCAGCCACCTTGGTGATCCCTGGCTAACTAGTGCTAAACGCTAAATAAATATCTTATTATACATAATTTTCCAATTTTTAGCTACAACAAATTCACAGCAGATGCCAATCCAGCAGAAGCTGGTAGAATTTCATATTTTTCAATATGAATAGACTGCAGTAAAATTGTTTTAGTTAAATTTTTAATCCCTAAAATCAAACAGCAGCAGAAAATGCTCAATTAAGATATATCAGGGTACCTTCTACCTGAATAATTTTTAAAGTGAAGCATACTGTTTATCCCAGGCAGACATGTTTCTTAAACTATTCTACCAGGAATCTCCTTTTGAATATTTTATTGATGTTGGATGCAGCCAGATCATTTTCAACACATTCATTTTGTCAAATAATTGTGTATTGATTATTGACATTGTGCTGCAAGTTGCTTTGGACAAACTTTGTCGGAACAGCAGTACCTATATGAAGAGAACAATTGCAACAGGAAAGTCAAAATATGACAGAAGAGAATGGAGGAGAAAACATTTTTCTCTTCATTGTATGCATTTTTTTCTTTTGATGATTCTTCCACCCCTACTTCTTCATTGGAACTCAGTCATTTCACAACTACAAGGAGTTTGAATCCTGTGGATTCAAAACCTTCATAATCCCTTTTTCTGAGTATGTACACTTGGTATCTGTAATGATTCTGGACTTCTGACTTTGAAGGCCTGATATTAGCAGTATCACCTGGAGTTGGGAAAGGACCACGAATATCAGATTTCATCCTTCGTGTGCTTTTTCCCCATTTGCACCAAACCATGGCACAAACACGTGCCTGGCCATTTCTATTATGTTCCATGATCTTGCCTTCTTCATCTTTTCACTGTTCCATAATTGAGACAGTCTAAAATTGTCCTTAGTTGATATTAACTGAACTAGGCAATAAGTAACCTTTTGGGTGAATGTTTCCTTACCTAAACAAAGAAACAGAATAGGCAAGAATGGGCAAAAAAGCAGTGGAAGCAGGAACTATTTCTGATCTTCTGCCAACTTGACATGGCTGACTGCCCTTCAGAAACCAATGGTGGGACTAATCTATTTGGCCTCTGGAGGTCTAGGGCAGGATGAATTTTAATTTTCTATCCACTTAGTAGTGGGGAGTGGAGCTCTCAATCTTTAGAATTCCATTCATTAGAATTAAAGAATGGATTTCTTTGTGCTCTTTTGATAGTTCACTGGACTGGAACTTAATTAAAAATAAAGAATTGAACAAGATAGTAAAGTGAAATCAAAGATTTTTTTTAAAAAAGAAAGTCACTTTTGTGGATTTCTTTCTGTTATCAGCTTAATTGGCTTAAAAGTTTTGATGAAATAAGCCAAGCATCAAAGGGAATTCCTGATAATTTTATTTTAGTATTTGTGGGATAATTATCAGATATATATTAATGTGCAAAATATAATTTTAAATTTAACACACTGGAATTCAATATTAAAGTATTTCTTTTAAACAGAAATGCTCTATTTTGCTACACTCAGGAGAGAGTGAGAAAAAGAAACATGCAAAGCTAATTGTTTTTTTCTACATATTTTCTCAGATGAAGCTTTATACTCACACCCAAAACTCAGTCATCCAAATGATTGTTTCAAAGGTGCTTTTTTCAAATGGCAACTGGACTATGTTTTTTCCTTGAGAAGCAAAATGCCTTCCTCAAGGAAAATGCAGTTCAATTGCCTTTTGAAAAAGCATCTTTGATACTTCCAGAGAATGAGAGATTTTTACAAAATTCTGTTTACTTATAAACCTTAATACTCTTATGTAGCATTACATGAAAGCATATACACTACTGATACTGCTACAGTATTGTTAATTCATAGTGTTCCTACGGTCAAAAGGAGTGTCTTAATGTCATCATGTATAAATTATAGCATGTCATCCTAGGATCTGACCACTTTGATAAGGGAATATTTAAAATTTCTGGTAAAAATAGGTATTGTATTCACATGGAACAACATTCACAGGGAATCCAGATGTATATAGAAATAAAACTTTCTATAGAAGAATACTAGCACCATGTATATTTTATATGCCATGCCACTTTCTGATTCCTCAGCATTGGAACAGATGATCTCCTCCCCATCCTCCTCTTCCCTCCCTCTCCATCAAGGAACTTTTTTTTTTTTTGCATTTATATGCCGCCCTTCTCCGGAGACTCAGGGCAGCTTACAGTCTATGGAGCACCATGCTAAGTGCTCAGCAATAGCCTTCATTCCATTGTATATGCCTGCTTATTACTAGGGCTTTTGGCCCCCCCAAGCAGCATTTTTATTGCCCCCAACTATCTTGGGTCCTCAATTTACCTACCCAGAGAGGATGGAAGGCTGAGTCAACCTTGAGCCTGGTGGGATTCGAACCTGCACTAATTGCAGGCAATTGAGCTAAGTACTAGATGATTAACAGCCTGCACCACCAAGGCCCATGGTTGTATTTTCTAGCTTTGATTCAAAAGTGTTGTCTTGATCTCCAGCATCTCATTCCATCCTAGCAGATGCTTGCAGAGTAGTGCTTTTCATGTCCTTTCCTTCCAGTGGCTGCTAGTTTGGTATGTATTCTATTGGTTGTTTTTTAAAGTGTAATGTTGCAGTTTATCCAACAATGGCCCACTAACTCAATCCTAGAAACTCATACTCAGTTCAGCCCTTACTTCTCCAGTGGGCACCTTTTCAATTTCTGCCCAGCCTGAATGAAGCATTCTTTTCCAATCTTTCCAAACTTCTCTTCTTTCATCATCATCATTTTGTTTTTATGAAGCTGAGCCATCAGTTCTTCCTTGTTACAAGTTTCCATGAATCTACAAAGGAATGCAGGAATGAAAGAACAGCCTATTTGCTGTTGTTTGAACTAAAGCAGCATCAGAGCAACAATGATTACTATAAGTGGAAAGTAGAAAAAGAAATGGTCTGCTTTAGGGTCATAGAAAATCTGTGGGAAAGTGGTGGGGGAGTGAAGGCATCTATGTATGCATACATCCAAGAAAGCAATAGAAAGACATAGAGACTAAAGGGAATAATTCTCGAGTCAGTTAAACTCCTGACGACTGCCTGGACAAGTGCCTACAGTTTTCTTGGCAAGGTTATTTGGAAGTGATCTTCTTCCAAGGGCTAAGACAGAGCAAGCCTGGCCCAAAGTCATCCAGCTGGCTTTATGCATAAGGTGGAACTAGAACACATAGACTTCCAGTTTCTGGCTTGATGTCTTAACCACTGTGGCAAACTGCCTTTATTAAAAGATAAAACAACTTCAAACTGATAAGCATAGCATATCACTTATGATATAAACAGAACATCTCCCAAAACATTGGCCATGTTGCCTGAAAGCTTTCTCCATCCAGATTCGTACATTCATTCTTTTAGCAAGGCCCATGTTCCAAAAACCAGAAAGTCTTGATAATATTCCAAATACTAGGATATTGCCAATAAGAAAAGTTATGCCTTTAACATGTTGTGGATGACTCAGAAATCTTTTCATAGTCCTGCTACTGTCAGTCCCAAATTCCAGCATTTTAATACACTGGATGTCCACTATATAAAACAGTACTTAATTATTCTATAATCTAAAGGCTAGCCCCATAGCTCATCATTGGTAATGTTTCTATGATTATATTACTTTTGCAATAATATTCCTTTTTTTGTCAAGTTTTTTATTTTATATTACATATACATATCAATGCATGAACAGTGTGATACCTGGATATCATACATTTTAGTACAAATAAACATAATATTATTACTCATAGTTATTACATTTCACTTTCATTGTTTCATATTGTTTAAACATAACTAATGCTACCACCATTCAATTTCTAAACCTCCCTCTTTTTATTATATATTGTTATATTAAAATACGTACATTGTTGTTCCCCTTATTTCTATTCTAACTTTTATTCATGTCACCGTACTATTCAAAGACGTTTCTTTTCTGTCTTCCATCTTTCACCTGCATTATTATTCATATTTCCCTTATTTAACTCTTCACATCTGTATATATTAAAGTTTCATTCTTCATACTTTCATTGCTCAGTGTTTCAATTTACCATTCTTATAACAATTACAATATCATTTAAACATAGGATAGATCTTTTCATATTTCTTCCATTCATGCAATCCATTATATTATTTCGGTATGTTAATAATACCATCATTCATTGTCTAATTTTCCAATTAATGCTTAGTTCTTATTCATAATTCCCATATTTCACTCTTCATACCTATTTGTATTAAAATATTATCCTAGTGCCTATCACAGTATATACAAAATAATTATGCAGTCTATATAATTCTATATGATATATAAGTCTATATAATATATAATGTTTTTGCTTAAGTATGTTCTTAAATAATCTCTCCCCCCCCCTCTTTTTTCTATCCATTGTCTCTTGGCCTCATCAATACTTAGTCTTATCCTTTTTTTAACTTGCCTTCCAAATTCTTCTCTTGGATCCTTAACTCTATCTATATCTGCATCCTGACTATTCAATCCAACTTTTTCTCCCCTCCCTACCCTTTTCCACTAATTTTAAAGCTCTCTGTTCTAACCCCTATCATTTCCCAAAATATCTTCCTGTTTCTCCCATTCTCTTTTTAAGTCTTTTAAATTATTTTCCTCCTGTTTAAATTCCTTAATCATTATTAGTTTTTATATTTAATATTTCTGATGGTTCATTCATAGTTCTCAATCTGCACAATAAAAATATAATATCAATGATGTGCCTCAAATGATTCAGATTTCCAAAGGTATAACTCCCCTCCACCACTGCATTGCATACAAAGGCTGGTGCCTTATGACATCCATTTCTGGATGAGAGATGTATATTGGAATACCAAGAGAGAGTCGGGAACAGGTTCCAGACAATCAACAGTGAAGAACCAGATAGAAAGTGAGATATTGTACAACAAAGCTAGAGTTCTAAGAAGCCCATGCCATTCATCTCATCTATCTTTCTGAATATCTGTTATCTTTGAATAGGTAAGGTTTCTTTTGGGCTTGAAATTCTGTCCCAAACAATTAAATCAACCCCAAATATGCTATTGCTCTTCAACAAATGCCATCTTATGAAAGCGATAGAAAATTTTTGGAGGACTTTAAACACATAGGAAGTCATTCAGTAGTACGAATTAGCCAGAGTTTAAAATTAATGCATCTGCAATAAAACATGGCCTGAGACAGAGACAAAAGTGGGAAAATATTAGGTATCAGAGGATTGTACATCTTTAACAGTATCCCATTCTATTTCTCTAGTATCCAAAGCACTATAAACAATACATTTTAAAGATTAACAGCAATTTATGTCAGCTGATACTAATAGTCTGTAAAATAGAATGTGTAACTACAATTATGATTAAAACCTTATCTTCTGTGCTTTTTCTCTTTAATTTATATACAATACTAAATGTTGGCACAAAAATCCAGAAGGGACTACAACTCTTTCTGTTCATTTCTTCTATTTGTGGGCTGTCAAAATACAAACATTTGTTAAGGATGAATTGCAAGCTCCTGGGGAAAACAATACAGTTTCTGTAAACTAAAACTGTTGCAGATTTTAGAACAGGGTAGAAAATCTCTTGCCAGAAGATTTAGATGATATTAATCTTCTTAATCTTGTATCAACAAATCTGTGGCCAAAAGAGATAAATGCATCAACTAATTTTATTTGAGCTAGGAAATGGTTGGGAAAAAAAGCCATGGAAGCTGATGCTATTGTTATAATCACTGTCATGGCTTTATTTATCGTCACAGAGACCAAAAAAAAAAAAAAGGAAATCAATACTGTAATATATAATTTTTTAAAGGCTGCCCCTCAGAAAGGAGGTTCATAAAAGAAACAGAATGCCAAATTCAAATAAGTATTTTTTGAAAAATATTGCAACTGAAAAGAATGTTGACTACTTTCAAAGTGATGTTCCTCAAACATCTGTGACCTCATGCCTTCCATTATGACAGCTATTCCAGCAACTGAACGCTTCCAACACTTGTTTTAGAAAGAAAGAGGGAAACATGTAAGTAAATTTTTTCAGTGATTTCAGCATTTAACAATACTCATTTTTATCTCTCTAAACTACTGCTTTCAATTAACAGAAATACTTCAGCAGGAATCTGTGGAACTCTCGATACAGCTTTGTAATAGCAAAGGAAGAATATATAATTACTTTTATATTCTCTGGTTCATTGTGAAATTTAATGTTCAGAAATTTTCCCAGTAATTGTTGCACTAAATATTTTACATAAACAATATCATAAAAATGTCTTCAGGTCTTCAACATATAGGTTACTGAAAACTGTATTTTAATCTTAATCTTTTAATCACATATTTCTGTAGGCTGTCAAACCTGCGGAAATTGTTGTTGAAAAGGCATTTCAAAGTGGGACCATGGGAAGAAAGAAGCAGCAAGGAAAAGAAAGATTCTACATCTTATCCAAAGATTTGCCAGTTAGCAATCCTTGGCAAGAAGACTAACACCTACCCAGGAGAAGAAAACAGTGCTCTGTGTCTTCCTATTTGCATTGGGAAGAATGATATCTTAGTATTGGATGGATCTGTCCCTCCAGAGAGCAAATATCGCAAATAATTGAGTAGGTGTTAGATTGTAGTTGAGGGAAATACATAGAGCTACTGAAGTAATGTCTTAGAAGTGGGAAAGAGATCTCTCTTCATACTACAGTCTTTGAGAGAGAAATGCATTGCCTTTGTAGCTAAACCTACATGATAATTCTGTTGGGAGGTAAGCAAAAATTTTATTAATGTTAAGAAATTGTATTAATGTTAAGATCCTTCAGAGGACTACACCCTAAAACAGGAGTCCCAAATCATTACAGTATTGAAGAACAATGTAAACCTGGATGGAGAGCAAGAATGGAACAGAACAGCTGGACTTCTAAATGTCTTGTGGCAATGCATCGTGAAAGATCAATGTATCACCTTTGAATGCAAATTTTGGAGACAAATGTCTACATGTTTAAGCAAAAAAAGTCAATATTAATTGCTGCTAATTTCAGAGACAGAGTGTACTTTTGGAAATGAAATAAGGTATCCCACAAATTAGGTAACCATTTTCATTTGTTGGAAAATTCTTTACAAATGTACAACTTTCAAAATTAATGTTTTTTTTTAAAAAAAAGATACAGGCCAGCTCAAACTGAGTAAGTTCTATATCCACAGATGGGAAGCAGTGTTGAATATTCGTTTCAGTTAGAAAATAAAGGGAATTAAAATTATTAAAGAGTAGGTATAGCCAGTTCCACTTGCAATTAATATTACTTAAATTTTGCATGTTCAGACCAATTCACAACAAAACTCAAGTATTGTTTGACATAAACATTTTTTTTAAAAAAATCTTCCATTTCTCCAATTAAATATGCACAAACATTTATAATAGGGAAGGGTGTATACAATTGCTTATACTAATGAAAATAATATATAAAACTGTATACTGTTTGTGAAAAACATATTGCAAAAATGTGTGACAAAATTGTAAACAATATGGTTATGATTATATTAAAGAGAAATATGTATGATTTTTTAAAACTTATCAAATTAATATGAAAATGTGGTGAATCAAACTTAACACTGGACAAGTGGAAACTGTAATGTTTGAACTCCCCAATTTGTGTCTGAAAGGATTAAATGTATTGCTGCAATAGGTGTGAATTAATATAATATTTTCTTTCTGGCCCACAAAAATGAAAAAAGTTTATGCCTCAGGCTTTTTTTAAAAAAACACCATGCGCTTATGGAACATACCAAATGAATCTAGGAGTCAAGATATTTAGTTGCATGGCTTCCACAAATATCTCCTATGAAATTGGATAACATCACTTGAACCTTAAATATTACAATAATCTTCAGCCTTCAAATACTACTGAATCAAATTACCCCAGAAACTCCCTCTTTGCTTTCCAAGAATTGGTGAGCACAGTCGTGGAAATATAATATGTGAGTCATGTTTGGGTGCCTGGAAAAATATTTCCCTCTACAAAGATAAAACAGCACCTGCATAAGGCTAGGTTACTACTGAATCTTCTGCTATTGATGCTATGGGGTGGTAAGGTAGGAATTATGGGACTAACCTGTAGACAGAAGATACATAAATGAGGCAATTTGGAAGCAGAGAATTCAGCTAAATGTTAAACCAATTACCCACAATGCATATTTTAAAAGGTTTTATTAAAGCAGAACCTGTAAACTAGAATAACTCCATTAACAATGGCAGAAGGTCAGCGTAGGAAGTAGTTCTGGACAATTAGAGTCAAACTGATGAAAATAAAACAGATACTGTAAAAGTTTGGTAATGTTAAGAGTTGCATTTCCTCCTGGAACTGCAGAAATAGAAGTTCTGGTTTTGTATTATATCTACATCTCTTCCGCTGCCACCCATTGCTAATCCAATCACTGGGCATATAACTTGAAATCCAGGATTCGTAAAATATATATATAGTTTATTCCCCTTTGTCTTAGCTAGTGATAATAAACAATATGGTTTTATTTCTTTGCCTCTTTTCTCTCTTGAAAAAAAAAGTCCATCATACATTTATGTATGTATGTATGTATGTATGTATGTATGTATGTATGTATGTATGTATTTATTTATTTATTTATTTATTGTACTTATATACCGCCCTATTTCCCTGACAGGACTCAGGGCGGTGCACAGCCAAATTAAAATACAGAGGACAATACAAAATTAAGAACATTCTTGTTTGAGCATCATTGCAGGTACTGAGAAGATCGACTTTGCTATGAAGAAAGAAAAACAAAAACGAAGGTAAAGTATACACTGCTGCCTTGGAAGACAAGTGTTCCTGTCCAATACTCTGCCTTTTGGTAGGGAAGAATTTCTTAGTGAGTGCCTTGCCTGTTGCTTGAACAACCTCCAGTAAATGCCACCATCATTTCCTCAAGACTTATTGGCTCAATAGTTTCTCAGGTAATATCACAAGAGGTGATTATGGTCTTATCCATTTGCCTTCTGGGAAGTGAATGCTTTATATCTGATTGCAAAATGGTCTAAACATTCCAGAACTACCCAGGCCCTCAAAATATTGTCTATTCTTGATTTAATGGCTGAATGTGGTTTTTACAGCCTTGCCTGGTTTCTTTCACTGGAGTTTTCTGGCGTATGTTCTTAGTAAACAAGGCATGCCCAAACTGTATGTGCTTGTTTGTGGTTTATCTATTTTGATGCTTTTTTTCTTTTTAAAATCTGTTTTATTTGCTGGCTACAAGCTGTAATAAAGTTAACCACATTTATGCATGACTGTGTTTATGTTCCACCAAAAAGTATTGAAATAAATACAATCATTCTGATATCCTGAGAGTGGATAGGGAACAGGGATTGACATACCATCAGAAAGCTGGCTCAATTGAGAGGGCAGGGGTTGAAGAACCGATGAAAAAGTGCCTGTTATGCAGAAATCCTATTTTGTGGATGTACTTTTAGCATTCTTCCTGCCAAGTCTTCAGCTTCAGGCACCTTGGTCAGCCTAAAAGACAAAAACAGAGGAAAACCAAATTCTAGGAATTCAAACTCTGTTATTAGCTTTAAAAAAATATTAATTTAATATATAAGCCAGAATCAGAAGAATGCAAAGAAAAAGATAGGACAGGAAAGAGAGAAAGAAAAAGAAAGTTTATCCTTACATTTAATATTCAATTAAATATATGCAGATCAAGTAATTTCTAAATTATTTTAAATTGAGAAGTAATTATATTTAAAGGTTGGAGACATATGTATATGTTCTCTCAGTGGAATTTATTTTCAAGATCATTAGTCTGGAAAAGAAATCATTATTTGTAAAACAAGACTAAAAGCAAAGTAATATAATCCATATTGCTGTTTCATTTAAAGTTTGCATGGTTGAATGAAATTAGTTTGACTTATCTGTTTTTTTTAAAAAAATGAGTTAATAAAATGTTCAGTTTTATGCAAAGAAATGTATACAGGTGATTAAATAGCTTGGATAAGACTGAATTGATGGTTTGGGGATTTATTGATTTTAAAAGGTATGCTTATGAGACACAGAAATCATGATATGTTATTTCGGAGAGTGCAGATTGTAATTACTATGTTTGTAACTGCTGCAAAGAAAATTGGAAATCTCTTCCTTAAATTTTTTTTCTCTTTATTTCTCTTTTTCTCAACTTCCATTTTTTTCTTTTTTTCTTTCACATCTCCTTACTTCTACTTTTCCTTTTATGTTTCTGTAGTTTTTTATTCTTATGTAAAAGCTCATTTTAATAAAAATTGTATATAAAAATGGCAGAGTTGGCACATCCCTCCAAATTCATCACAAAAAGGTAAGACCAAAATCTTCACTGCACCATTAAAATAAAAAACTCAAGTTTTTAAGTCACTATGCTTTTATTGCTATACTATGCTATAATATGCTATAATATGCTATAATATAATATACTATGCTATAATATGCTATAATATACTATGCTATAATATAATATAATATGCTATAATATGCTATAATATACTATAATATGCTATAATATGCTATAATATAATATAATATAATATAATATAATATAATATAATATAATATAATATGCTATACTATTAAGTCACATTGTTAATAATGAAGAATGTTCTCCAGAAGTTCACTCAACCAGTAATTACAATGTCTCATTTTGTAAGCATCCCTGCACAGAATATCTTGTCCTTTTAGTAGCCATTAGAAAAGGTTGTAGTTATTTATTGATTCAAACAGTTCCCAGATTCCTTTAAGATTCAAGGTTTTTAAGGATATAAATAGATATGTGTATCTATATGTGGCAAAGTCTACAAAGTGAACCAGAAGGAAGGGAGGAAGCAAGGAAACAAAACATTTGTATTTTATAATTTTTAATGAGTTTCTTTCTTTCTTCAAAGAATCAAGTGGCTCATGGGAACTCAGCCAGCAGGATTTCTCCTCAACACATTCCAGCAGGTATTTCACTTTGAAACAGCATCACCCCACCTGGATCGGCTCCCTCTTTTTCTCTCACTCCCCTCCCAACAAAAACATACATATGGCCCTAACTGCATTTGAAGTCTGTGATTGTTTTTTTTCACAAGAGAGGAAATAATCAAAAGAGTAGCATATTCAAAACTGAGAGCAGAATTCAAACTGTGTCTCAATTGCAATGGAAGAGTTAAGAATATACGTGACACTCATATACTTTAATATTAGCTCAACCCAAAGGAAAGTGAGGCAACTTCAGTGACTGAGAAATAAAACAGGACAGAATTGGGATAGGAACAGCACATCTCATGCCAGTATATTTTACTGCCAATAAATGGAGAGCTTGATGGCTCTTTCTCCAGTTCAGACCTTGAGATTGTCATTTGTAGTGTCAAGAATAATGGGTAAAATATTTACTCTTATACTTGATACAATCAAGGACAACTTAAGCTGATATGCAAAAGAAAGGAAACACCATGTGATTACATTGGCAAGAAAGCTATTGCCAGGACATACTTAATTATGTGGTTAGGTGCAAGCTGGGACATAGCCTAAATTTCAGTTATGAAAAAAGGCCTCAATACAATATGGAATATTTTGAATGATGTGTATCTGGAATTTGTGCCTTATGTAGTTCCAAATCCACAATATTTATCTTTATTCATCTGAGTTTGTTTGTCAAGGTCAAAATCAATGGTGATCTGAATCCTAGAACCATATATGGGGAATTTGTGTATGAGTATTTGTTTTAGTGGCGGTGCTCAAATCTGACAGAAGGAAGTGTATAGTCAAAGCATTAAAGCACCAACAGTCTAACTAGCAGGTTTTTCATTTTTAGCTGCCTTCTGACTAGCAGAAGTCTCTTAGGGACTCTTAACAGACTTCTCAAAGGAAAGATAGGCAGTGGGATCTAGGAAGAGAAGAAGTTCTGTTTAGCTTAGGAAGTCTTGCCAGAAAGGTCCTAGAGGAAGCAAGGACTCAAAAGAGAGAGAAAGAGAGAGGGAGAATTCCCAAGAAGTTGTACAAAGCCTAAAAAAGTCTCACAAGAACTAGAACCAGGATGTAAATCTACCAGGGAACATTTGTTTAGTGAAGAGAGGGGTCATATTTGTTTTCAAGAGCCACATTTGATTGAATATACTCCTTGTTTGATCATTGTTTACATATTATTATGCTAGCTTTGGTCTGCATTTTCACCCTCAGGTAACATGAAATTAGTCTCTCATATCCTCACTTTATTGCTTTGTTATTGATTACTACTATTATTTTGGATTTATCTTAGACTAAGCACAAAGAATAGACTGACTTTAAGGGGGTATTTGATGATTGTAGATAGCATACCTGTTGCAGATCATCTGGAGCCCATGAGGCCAACTGCCAAGGAATCTGTCTGGAAAATTAATATGCAATCACAGGGTTTAAACACAACCAATTCAAATCATATATACTTGGAGTTCCTATTCTTGTCCTTATATTTATCACAGCTGTACTATAGATCTGTTAGTCTGTTTGGTAGAAAATGCTGGGACAAAAGTTTGAATCTGATTTTAACAGAGCAAACATACTGCAATCAGATAGATGAGTGCCTCCAGACAGAAGGTTCCTAGCAAAGTTAATCACCAGACATTATGCAGTCTGTTTTTTCGTAACAAAGGTGTCTGCCTAAAGAAAAAGGAAGAAATGGTGGGAAAACATGGGAGGGTAACAAGTGAAGAATGAGGATGTTTGGAAACCAATTGCCTCTTCCCATAAATTTTCATTACGGAGTCAGGGCAGTCCCCTAATTAAAAAAGTCCAGTTTGAAAGACTTTCAAATTCTACAAGGCAAATAAAGTCTTTGCCCAAGGGTCCCCTCCCACCTTCCCAGGGTCTTCAAGGCAAAAATTTCCAAGATCAGCAATTCCAAATATTGGACCACTCCCCAAAGGGTGCAGGAAGCAGAGGCTGGGGATCGGGAGGGCATGTGAAAATCACGGTCGCCCATGGTGACTCAAGCTGGCTTACAGAATATAAAACCACATTTAAAACAATAAAAACTAACAAGAAGAATCAAATAAATCAATATAGTACAATATAACAAAATCACCCCCCAACTCCCACCCCCTGCCCCGGCGACAGTAGATCACACAAGCCATTTAATGGGCTCCATCCCGCTCTGGGTTCCCCAGACCTGCTGGCAGAACCAGGTTTTAGTGCCTTCCGGAAGAGTATATAGAGTGGGACATTCTAGTCTCTGGGAGAATGATGTTCCAAAGAGGAGAGTCACCACAGAGAAGACCCTTCTTCTGGATCCCGCCAGGTATATCTCCCTCAGGGATGGGACTCACAACATCCCCTGCCTCTCCGCTCTGATGGGTTGGGTAGACGTGACTGACAAGAGACGTTCCCTCAGATGACCTGGTCCCAAGCCATGAAGGGCTTTAAAGGTGACAACCAGCACCTTGAATTGCACCCGGAAACAAATCGGCAACCAATGAAGCTCCCACAGAAGAGGTGATACATGTGCACACTGGGGTCTGTACAAAACCATGCGGGCCACTGCATTTTGCGTCAACTGGAGCTTCCGGACGCTCTTCAAGGGCAGCCCCATGCAGAGGGCATTGCAATAGTCAAGACAGGACGTGACTAGGGCATGAGTGATTGTGAGTAGGGACTGATGGTCCAGGAAAGGGCAAAACTGGTGCACAACCTGCAGCTATGCAAAGGCCCTCCTGGCCACAACCGCTATCTGGTCTTTGAGCAGGTGTCGTGAGTCCAGGAAAACCTCTAGTTATGCACAGAATCTGTTTGGGGTAGTGTCATCCCATCCAAGACCAAAGGTGGCAATTCTCCCTAAGCCAATGAACTCCAAACCCAGAGCCACTCGGTCTTGCAAGGGTTTAGTTTCGACCCGTTGCTCCCCATCCAGCCCCTAACAGCCTTCAGGCACTGCGAAAGGGAGGATATGGCATCACTTAACTCACCACGGGCCAAGACATACAGTTGAGTATCATCACCATATTGGTGATACTTCAGTCCATGGTGATAGATGATCTCACCCAGCGGCTTCATATAAATGTTGAAAAGGAGTGGAGAGAATACCGAGCCCTGCGGAACCCCAGAAAGTAATGGGCAAGGGCTGGGTCTCTCCCCTCCTATCAACACTGAGAGTGGCCCCAGTGGAAGGAGGTGAACCAGGACAGCACAAGGCCTCCGACTCCTATCCCCCAAAGCCGCCCCAGGAGAATACCATGGTTGATGGTATCAAAAGCCGCTGAGAGGTCAAGTACAACAAGGATGGATGCACTACCCTATCCCGGTCCTGCCAGAGATCATCCAAAAGTATGACCAATGAAGTTTCTCTCCCAAATCCAGGCCTGAATCCTTACTGGTAGGGGTCGAGACAATCCATTTCATCCAGAAATGTCTGCAGCTACTGCACAACCACCTTCTCAACAACCTTCCCCAAAAAGGGAAGATTGGAGACAGGTCGGAAATTATCCAACCGGATGGAGTCCAGCGACGTCTTCTTCAGAAGAGGCAGACCACAGCCTCTATAAAGTACTAGGGCACTGCCCCTTCCTGTAGGGAAGCATTAATCACTGCCAGAGTCCACCTGCCTGTCACCTCCTGGGAAGTTTTCACAAACCAGGAGGGACATGGGTCTAAAACACAGGTGCTTGTGTGCATACTCCCTAGGATCCTGTCCTAGGGAGCAAAAGGGTGAAACTTGCTTCAGGGGCTTCCATCAGATCAACAACTACCTAGCATCTAAGTGGGAATGAAGTCAAGCAATTTTGTCTTCCAGAAAATCTGCAAATTTCTCAGCACGCCTCTTCAGGTGGACCTCATTCTCCTCCTTCCCCAGGAGGAGAAGGCTCACCTTAAAGAGGGTCACTGGACAATTATTCCTATAATCCTGATTGTGGTGAATCCAAGCAAATGGATACTTACACCAATTTAGTATTTATTACGTGAAATCCTCTTCCAATTGGAAGAGCTGCTAAAACCTTTGCATGTCCTAAAATGCAACAAGATTTCTGGTCCTATTGAAAAAGTGAGATGAATTTTATATAGCTTGACTGACTCCTGGAATAAGGGAGGAAGTGCTACTTTAATAGCAATAAAGCTAAAAAAGATTTAACTTTGTTTCAGGGATTGGGGATTTTATTTATTGATTTGATTTGTATGACAACAAACCAGTGGTGGGATTCAAATATTTAACAACCAGTTTTCTGTTCTAATGACTGGTTGGGTAGGTGTGGCTGGGTAGGCATGTAACTGGGTGGGCATGGCTGGGATGGGTGTGGTCAGGGTCGGTGTGACACAGGACTCGTGTGGTGCTTAGGCAAGACTTCTCTGAGACCCTCACGCACTCTCATTATTTAGGTAATCCTCCAGTTATAAATGTAATAGAGCTTGCCAATTACATTTGTAACTTGGGGATTTGTTTAAATAAACATGATCACTCCGTGCTTTCCTTAATGCATTTGTTAATCGAATGCACAGGTTATTAAGTGCACATAAGGTATTTCAGGCTGGAGAACAACATGTGAGGCCTAGTGCTGGAGCAGGCCATCCAAGGCCTCCCCCAATCCACTGAGATATCTCATGCTCTCCAGGGATCCCCTCAATTGCTTTCCCCCCATTTTGCCCCACTGGGTCTCCACAGACTGGGCCTGCTTTGCTAGCATCCCAGATTTCACTTCCTCCTCCCCACCCCATTTCCCATGGATTACTCACTTTTTGAAAATCTCCAGAGATCCAGAAGAGGCTGACCCATGGCAGAGAAGTGTTTTATTCAGCTGATGGAAAAGCTGTAAGTACATGAAATCTAAGGAAAACATTTTCACCAGCTTCTGAGTAAAAGGCTTAGGGGCCATGTGGCCAGCTAGCCACATGGCCCCTTTGTAGCTTCAGGGATTGAGGTAGCAACAGCAGCCAATCAATGAGGAGCTTGCTTGCTTTATCTCATTGGGCTGAACTGCAAGCCCCTTGTTGATTGGCTGACACACCCCAATCATTGAAGCTGCTCATTTGAAGTAGCCAGTCAGAAGCAAGCAGGAGGCTGCTCAATGACGGCCAACTGGGCCCAAACTAAGCCTGCAGGTCCTCATGGCAGAGAAGCCAGCCTTTTATTCAGATGGGACAAGCAGTTTTCCTTACATCTCACATTCTTACAATTTCACCAGCTTCTGAATAAAAGACTTTGGCTTCTCTGCCATGTGGGTCAGCCTCTTTGAAAACTAAGTACAGTAAAGCCATGGGAAATGGGGTGGGGAGGAATAAGTGGGTCCATGGAGGCTCCATTTCAGACTATAACAGGCCAGGGGAGGCCTCCAGAGGCCCAAATGGGGCCTAGGAGGGCCAGATCAAGTCCACAGAGGCTCCATTTCAGCCTGTAACCGGTCGGGGGAGGCCTCCAGAGGCCCGAACAGGGTGAGGTTTCAGCCGGTTCGGTGAACTGAGCAAATAGTTAACTGGTTCTAGTGAACCAGTGAGAACCAGCTGAATCCCACCACTCACCAATCTCACCCAAGTGACACTGGGCTCATGACAAAAACAATCCAATAAAAACAAGTTAAAAACTAAGATATAAACATAGTAAAGCATCAATGACAACTTTTAAAAAACCCATGGCAAAACCAGTCTTGTGTCAAACAACACAATCATGTAGAGGCAAGATAAAGGTCAGGTCATGGGGTCATAGAGGACAATACAGAAATACATGCTTGTACTCCAGTCAAATGCAAATGCCTTAGCCAAATCTCCTAGTTTGCTTTGTTACTTTGGAAGACTTAAAATAACTGTTCTGTTTTGTGAAAAGTGACATCTGAAATTGTTTACCTATAGAGACTGTAAGTTTTGAGTCTCTGGAGGTTTTTCATAAGAGGCCAGAGGTCACCATCTCACAAATATTTAATTGGTTTTCCTGTATATTTCAGAGAGTTGATGATCCTTTCAATTCTACTATTCTATGATTGTTTCAGTGTTTTATTCCTCCAATCAAAGATTACATGGTCAACATTACAATAGTTTAGTTTACTTTATTGTCATTGCACCTCTTACAACAAAATCAAACACCATCTTCAGTGCACATCATGACCATGACCATGAAAATAAACACAAACACACATCCTTCACCCTTTACACATTGAACTGGAAACCCCCGACACCACACCAACACTGCACTAGGCAGCAGAACTCAAAAGAGCTACTGCCCTGGGATAGAAGCTGTTTTTCAGCCTATTTGTCCTTGTTTTTATTATTCTGCACTGTCTGCCAGATGGTAATAGTTCAAAAAAAGGGTTCCCAGGATGAGATGGATCTTTGAGAATGTTTTGAACTTTCTTAAGGCAACGGGAGCTATAAAGCTCTTCCAAAGAGGGGAGCGGGCAACTAATGATCTTCTGGGCAATGACATTAATCCTCTGGAGTGCTTTCCTATTTGCCACTGTGCAATTGGCAAACCATACAGAGGTGTAGTATGTTAAAATGCTCTTTATAGTGCAGCGGTAGAAAGTCACTAGCAGTTTTTCATTCACGTTGTTTTCTGAGAAGTCTCAGGTAGTATAATCTCTGCTGGGATTAAAATCAAGATATTAATATGCTAATATTTTAAAGAGAAATTTGTTATATTCACTTGCAATATTTGTCATAAAGGCAGTTCTAATTAGGCAGTCTTTCTACAGAGCTCTGTGTATATACAGTACATATGTGAAAATGATATTTCTTGTTGCAATTCATCTCGCTGAGGGTAAAGTTGAATCTGTTGTCATATCCAATCAAATAAAAGAAATAATTCTTACAGTTGGGAAGATCATGCAGCTATAATGCATTATTGACTGTAGCATTAATGTATTGTAAATTTTAAAGCAAAGAAACTGAAAAGCCTAATCATAGCAAGAATGTATTTTAATTTGTTTGGTGCAACAAAACAGGCTGTTATCCCTAATGTCTTCCTGTCTGTGACCTCAGGTATCTGAATTCCAACTTATCAAATGTTAACATGTCTAGTAAAAGATCAAGTCATTGGCTTCTTTGAGAATAAAGGAATTTCTCTGGAGATGAGCTGCTTTGCACATTGCAAAACTAAGATTGCCACAAATTAATGAAATAATGGAAATAGTTTTAATTAAAGATGCTTTAAAACAGAGGATCACAATCGACTTCCGGTGACGAGGTATGGACAAACGTAGGAGCTGAAGCTCGCTCTGGGTTTCAAGTTACCTTTTCTTGTTGTTGGAGAGACACTTAGGGGTGTACATAACCTGTAGAGAAACGTGCCAGTGTGGGGAGACTCGAGTTGCGATGCGGAGAAGGCGATCCTCATCGTGACACAGAGAGACCCTGTAGAGACCGACATCAAGAGACCGCCAGTAATGGCGGTCCCGAAGTCCGGATCGTTACATACAAGAGGAAGCGAGTGAATGATAGACTGTGGTGAATGAGGAGTGTGAGTGAAGGAATTTGCGATTTTGATTGAGCATCGAGCACTGGAGAAAATTAGCCCGAAAGCAGCGGCCAAAACAGATACGAGTGGCGGTGAAAGTGAAAGGGCTTGTGAGACGGAAGAGGGTAAGAACGCGAGCGATCGAATAGAGAAGACAAGAAAAGCGGAGAGATCTAGGTGATTGACAATAACTGGGGGGGGGGGGAGAAGAAGAATAACGACCTCATTACCTGGGAAGTGGGAGAGTTTTGATTTGGGGATTTGGGGAAGATTGGAACCTATTGACTTTTTTTTTGGACTATTGACTTGGAGCCGTAATAAGTGGAAGAGATTTACCAAATAAAGAGACTATATGAAATTTAGAAATTGACTTGCAGGACTCTTAAACGAAAGGTGGAACAGTGATAACGGAAAGTACGGTGAGACTGTAAAACCAGAGACATTACTCAGCAAGACTGTGCTTCTGGTGTGTTTGGTGAAAGAACTTTCTGATTCAGAGGAAGAACTGAACAGCTATACTAACAGACTTTGTGCCTATAACTTCTGCTGATTGTAATTATCCCCTGACACCAACTCAACTGATTTTCGAATGTGGTAAATGGAATTTATATATGATTTAATTGATACATTAGTAAATATCGAAATTTACATCTGGTTTTAATACATAGAAAAAAAGGAGGTGATAATTAATTAACTATTTAAGTATTGATTTTTGATTATAGGCATTGATTATAGTAGACTAAATAATTGTAATTAATTGTGATTATTATAGATTAAATAACCAATTGTTGTATAGCAAGTTTAATATACCTTTAATTAGATTTGTAAACATTTGAAATACTATTTTATAATGAGAATCTCACAGCATTTATAGATATATAGTTCAGTAATATTTAAAACTTAAACAGAGAAATCTGAGATAATATTAAGAATTATAAATCCAGGTATTTGATTTAGAAATTAAGTTAAAAGCTGTGCTGGGGAATATTTATATTAATAGGAGTGATTAATTTATTAACATACGAAATTAACTAGAATAGTGGCTACTATTATTGGATACTTTTCAGTCAAGAATGCTAATTTGGGATAACGTATTTAATATAATACAAAAACAGAAACAAATTTTACAAGAGATGACTTCTACAGCTAATACACTTAAATTTGGGAAGATTACCTCAGCACAAACAACTGCGTCAGCATCGCCCTCAGTGATGGCACAAAAGATAATTGAGGAAACACTATCTGGAAAGAAATAACCTTCCATCACGAATGCTAATATCCAATCGACTCTTCTTACCTTACAAAGAATCTATGTCGAAACTTCAGGAAATAATGACAAAAAACCATACTGAGTCAAGAGCTGACACAAATGAATTAAAAACAGAGATGGGGAATTTAAAAGCAGAAATGAAATTAGATATCTCAAAGCTGGATCAAAAAATTGGAATAATACAGCAAGCACTCGAGAGAAATGAATCAACAATAAAGAAGGTTGAGAAAAGGACCGAACAAACTGAGAAGAAGCTGGAAATGGTTGGTGAACAACTAAGAAATGTGAGTAAAGAAATGGACGATTCCCTGGTCTACCTAGAAATGGACAAGAACGCAGCATATTTGAGATTCCAGAATATATTGGAATCTAAAGAAGAGGATTTGGAACAAGTAATGGCAGGAATATTAGCAGAACTGTTGGAAAAAAATAAGGATGATATCCTGAAAGAGCTGGACGAAGTTTACAGAGTGAGCACAAACTATGCAAGATGCCATAAATATCCAAAAGAGGTCCATGTAAGATTTGCCAGAAGAAAGGTTCGGGATGTTATATATAAAATATCTAGAGAAGAGACAATTATATATAAAGGAAAAGAAGTTTTGGTGCTTAAACAAATCCCAAGAAGAGTGAGAGAGCAAAGGAGAGACTATAAATTTTTGGCGAATCGATTAAACCGAAAAGGCATTATATTTAGATGGTTAATCCCAGAGGGGATGTTAATTTCATGGGAAGAAAGGAAAGTCAGAGTAGACTCCGTGGAAAAAGCTCAAGAATTCTATGAACGATTGGTAGGTCCGGAAGAATCGAGTAGTAAGGATGAATTAGAATCAAATTCGCAAGACGATCAAGATTACCAAAAGAATAGAGATAGGAAACAAGAGAGAGAAGAACTGAAAACACAAAATCAGCTACAAAGAGAGACAGGAGTAACTACAAGACAAAGAGCAAGAATTAGTTAGGTAATGGATGAGGAAAAGAAAATATTATCAATTAATATAAATGGTCTGAACTCTAGGATAAAAGGGAAAAGAATACTAAGCTAATTAAACAAAATGCAGATATAATATGTTTACAAGAAACTCATATAAGGAAGGAAGATGAAAAGTATCTAAAATGCCCCAAGATAGGGAATTTGTATACGTTGCCAGCAGACTTTGGGAAAAAGAAAGGGATAGCAGTATACGTGAAAGAAGATATGAAAGCAGAGTTAATTTGGACAGATTCTAATGGAAGAATTCTGGTGTTACAAATTTGGATTAAATTAATTCCAATTTTACTAGTAGTAATTTATGCTCCTAACGATAATCAAAAAGAATTTTTTAAACAATTACATGGATAAATAGTGGAATTAGAAAACAGGAATATTTGTATCTTGGGGGACTTTAATGCCATTGCAGAACACCAGAAAGATCACAGTAGTGGGGGGGAAAGAGAAAAAAGAGAGAATTACCGAAAACATGTGGGGAAATGATGATCAAATTAAATTTGATAGATATGTGAAATTAAATCCGGAGAAAAAGCAATTTACATTTTATTCTAATCCACATCAGTCATGAACACGAATTGATATGGTGTGGATGAATGGTGAGCTAGCAAATGAGCTAAAAGAGATCGAAATTTTACCTAACAAATGGGCAGATCATAATCCGATTCATATAGTGTGGAAAGGTAGGAAAAAACCAAGGAAAAGGTAGACTCTAAATACACAGCTAATTACAGAGGAAGAATTTATGAATAGACTTAAGGAGGAATTAGACTATTATTTTCTTAAATGAAAATAATAATGAGACAACAACGAAACAGAATATTTGGGACACAATGAAGACTATAATAAGAGGCACAATGATATCATACACTGCTAGGAGAAACAAAGAAAAATACGCCCAACAAAACTAATTAAAACAAAGAATTAAAGAATTAGAAACTCAATTGCAAAACACCCCAAAAGACTCTAAACTGCAAAACCAGTTGATAATACCTAAAACACAAATTAAATTTAATTGAACAGGAAGGAATGGTTACAAAGTTGAATATAGCTAGACAAATATTTTTTGAACAGGCTAATAAACCAAGAAGTTGGTTGTCCTAAAGACTCAAAAAAGAAAAACAGAAAAGATTGATTTACCAATTAATAAACGAAAATGGAGATGCCCAGCAGGGAATAAAACAGAAAAAAGAAATTGCATGTAAATTCTTTGAAAACCTTTATAAAAAGAAAGAGGTAAATGAAGATACGATAAGAAACTATTTAGGTGCAACAAAAGATAAAATAATTGGGGATGAGATGAAAGAAATGTTAATTAGAGATATTACATGGTCCGAGCTAAAAACAGCAATAGAAAATCAAAAGAACAATAAAACTCCAGGACCTGATGGGATCCCAGGGGAACTTTATGAGAAAATAGGAGAAGAAATAGGGCCTCTCATGGTGGAAGTATACAATGAGGTCCTATTGGCAGCTGGAATGCTGGATTCATGGAAGGAGACACTAATTTCGTTGATCCCGAAAGAAGATTCAGATTCAAGATTTATACAAAATTATAGACCAATTTCTCTGTTAAATACTGATTACAAAATATTTACTACAATTATAGCAAATAGACTAAAAAAAATACTGAATGAATATATACATAAAGATCAAAACGGATTCCTTCCTAATAGACAAATCAGGAACAATTTAAGAATAGTGTTAAATGTTTTGGAGTACTACGAAGTCCACCCGGAAAAACAAATAGCCCTTGTTTTTTGGATGCATAGAAGGCCTTTGACAACTTAAATTGGCAATTCCTAATTCAACAAATCTACAACATGAATTTAGGCACTAAATTTGAAAACATCTGACTACAATTTATGACTTACAAAAGGCAAATATTATAATTAACGGAGAATATACGCGCTCAATAAAAATAGAGAAAGGAGTTAGGCAAGGGTGTCCATTATCTCCTCTGCTCTTCATATTATCTTTGGAAACATTGCTTACATGAATTAGACAAAACCCAGGAATAAAGGGGTTAAAAATTAAGAAAGAAAAATACAAACTGCAGTCATTCGCGGATGATATGGTCTTTTTTATAAAGGAACCAATTGAAACAGGTCAAGAATTAAAAAAAAAAGAAGAAAGAGTTAGAGCAATTTGGGAAAGTTGCAGGACTTAAAATTAATAGGGAAAAGATGAAATTAATAACTAAAATTCTAATAGAAAAACAGAAATTAAAATTGGAAAAGACAATGGGACTACAAGTGGTAAAAAAACCTAAGTACTTAGGAATTTGGCTGACGGCCCATTGTAAAACTCTAATGGAAAATAACTATAGTAAATTGTTACAACAAATAAAAAAAGACTTAGAGTTATGGGTCAAATTGCAAATCTCCCTATTAGGGAGGATTGCTACTATTAAAATGAACATTCTTCCTAAATTTATTTATTTATTCCAAACAATACCAATAAAAATACATAAAAATTACTTTGTGGAACTTAATAGAATAACCACTAAATTTATTTGGCAAGGGAAAAAACTGAGGATAAAATTAAAGGCGATGCAAGGTATGAAGAGCAGGGGGGGTATGGCACTCCCAAATTGGGAAATATATCATAGCGCAACCTCCTTACTTTGGCTAAAAGAGTGGGTAAACTTGTCAAATAAAAGAATCCTATCCCTAGAAGGCCATGATTTACAGAGGGAGTGGCACACATGCTTATGGGATATCGGAAAAACTAAACAGAATTATTTCCACAGACATATAATTAGAGACTCTTTATTGCCTAATTGGAATAAAATAAGAAAAAAACATTATCTAAAAATCCCAATTTGGATATCAACGATGGAGGCGATGATGCATCCAAATAATTTGGATCTTAATAGGATGATAAAATACAAGGACCTCCTAGATGCACAAGGAACTTTAAAATCATGGCAAGATCTCCAAGAACAAGGGCTAATAGTAGACTGGTGGGCTTACCTGCAAATTCAAAATAGATAGACAAGATAAGAAAAACTTCGGAATTTACGGTAAGCTACAACAACTAGATAAAATCCTATTAGGTTCAGATAAAAAAAATATAGCCAAATTTTATAATTATCTCTTAGAGATAGAATTAGAAGAGGAAGTAGTCAAAGGTAACATGATAGCTTAGAGTAGAAACATGGGATGTAGCATTACATTATTAGAATGGGAAAGGGTCTAGATCAGGAATAATAAAATCACAAAATCAGCAACATATAAAGAAAATGCCTATAAAATGTTTTATAGATGGCATCTCTCCCCTTCGAGAATAGCAAAGATGTCTCCTAACATGAATCTGAACTGCTGGAAATGTAAAAAGAAATACAGAACATTCTTTCACATGTGGTGGTCCTGCACTGAAGCCCAAAGATATTGGCGTAGAATTAAAAAATGGTTAGAGGAAATAACAATGGAGCAAATTGAATTAAGACCAGAATTCTTTCTATTAGGGATTTTTAATAGACAATTTTCTAAAAAAGCCAAATATATAATATTACATATTCTTACTGCAGCTAGATTAACCTTTGCACAGTGTTGGAAACAAGCCGATATTCCAACAGAGGAAATGATTATTCAGAAAATAGTAGCCTGTGCAAAGATGGATAAATTAACTTTAGCTCTCAAGGATAAAGAATCATCAGAATATTATAAGAGCTGGGAATGCTGATACGACTGGATAGAACAAAAATAGAAAATATATTAGTAAATATTGTTAAACTTGAAAATGAGGTAGTAATTACATATTCGCAATAAGATGTATTTGAAAATATGACACCAATAATGATAACAAATAAGAAACCACAGACTGTTGATAATGGAATTGTTTGCTTTTATTTGTTTTCTTTTTTCTTCCTTTTTTCTTTATGTTGTGTATGTGCTTGTCTGTTATTTTAGTTGTATAATCAATAAAGTTTGTTCTTTAAAAAAAAAAACATAGGTCCACAATCAGTGGGCCGTGGTCCAGTGGTGGAATTCAATTTTTTTTACTACTGGTTCTGTGGGCGTGGCTTGTTTGGTGGGCGTGGCTTGGTGGTCATGTGACTGGGTGGGTGTAGCTTAGTGGTCATGTGACTGGGTGGGCGTACTTGGTGGGCATGTGACTGGGTGGGCATGGGTGGTGGTCATGTGACTGGGTGGGCATGGCCAATTAAATGTCACACACATCAAGGGGTGCCTCACCTGGCCCCTCCCCTCCCAGCCATTCCTTGTCACCCAGCCTCAACTTATCCATAGTTCTGTAAAAATGTTGTTCACCTTTTTTGACTTTATTATCTGCATACTATAGATGTACTTTCATGGACCACTGAGAGTAGGAAATGGCTCACATGCTTTACTCAAGAGTGTGATATAGGCAACAGGCTTTTAAGGGGCTGCCACAAATAAAGTGGGGGGATGTATTTTCCAAAGCACCAGGAGGCAAACAAGAAGCAATGGATGGAAACTGAACAAAGAAAGAAGCAACCTAAAACTAAGGAGAAACTTTCTGACAGTGAAAACAATTAACCAATGGACCTGCTTGTCCCCAGGTGATCAATCACTGGACATTTTTAAAGACTGGACAGCCATTTCTCTGAAATGGTATAGGGTTCCCCTAAAAGTCCCTTCTAAGACACCTTTCCCAGGACCTCTACTTTGGCATCCTCAGTTTTCCTGCCTGAGCAGGGGCTTGGACTAGAAAACCTCCAAACTCCCTTTCAACTCTGTTAAACACACATGTATTTATGCTCTGGACTATAGGCATTGAATGCATGTAAAGCCTGAAAAATATGTGGTAGCCCTGGGAAAAAGAAAGGCAGTAGAATCATTCTAGATGTAGTAGGGACAGTGTAAAATATTAACACATGATAAATAATGCAACAATTAAAAATAATAGCATAGAATTTTCTCTCTCTCTCTCCCTCTCCCTTCCTATTTCTTTTTCTTTCTTTCTCTTTCTTTGTCTCTTTCTGTCTTTCTCTCCCTTCCTTTTTCTCTCTCTCTCACACACACACCACACTCTCTATCCCTATTTCTTTCTTTCTTTCTTTTCTTTCTTTCTTCCTTTCTTTCTCTTTTCTTTTCTTTTCTTCCTTTCTTCCTCTCCCTTCCTCTTTCTTTCTTTCTTTCTTTCTTTCTTTCTTTCTTTCTTTCTTTCTCTTTCTTTTCTTTCTTTTGTTCTTTTTCTTTCTTTCTTTCTCACATACATACACACACCCGTCAGCCTTCATTTCCTCTTGCTCCAGCACTTTACTCACAAGGGGAAGTGAATCCAACATTAGAGAAATTCTGCAGATAAACGGACTTGCATTTGAAGCTCCTGCAAACTTCCCCATGGCTGGATTTTCTCCCCCCCCCCCGCATCCCCCAGCATTCTTTCCCTCTGGCTCCAGCACTTTACTCACAAGGGGAAGCGATACTTCTAGTGTCCATGAAGAATCCAGCCTTGGAACAGTTTTGTAGGTTAACGGACTGCTGCTCCACCCACAGTGATGTTTTTTCAAGTGGCTGCTTGAAAATGCATAGCTAGGGCAGGGGAGCAGTCCTCCTTTAAACTGGGGCAGCGAGCATCGGGTGGGCAGGGCAAGCGAATAAGCAGAAACTGGGCAACCGGGTTGGGGGCATGGCCAGCTAGATGTCGCTACTGGTTCGGCGACCCATGCCAAATTTTTGCTACTGGTTCGCTTGAGTAGGTGAGAACCGGCAAATAGCACCTCTGCCGTGGTCCACTAGTGGGTCATGAGGGGATTGCAACTGGGCCGCAGAAACAGCTGGCAAGTGCATGCGCATTCTCAATTGCATGAGCAGCGGGCGAGTGTATGTGGGCATACTCCATTTGTGTGTGTGGCAGGCAAACACGCACACGCCTTGTGGAAATAGGGCTGCATGTATGAGCATGGCTTTGATGGCTGCTTGCATGAAACCATCCCCTTTCCCCCCCACCTGCTGTCTGCAAAGCCAGAAATATTGGGGAACTCTGCTTTAAAAGACAATTGTCTAAAAAATCTACAATAAGTAAATATATTCCTATGTGACTTTGCAGTAATTCCTAGTATGATAATTTATTATTTATTCCTTGTTGTATATTTAATCTATTTTTAAACAGGTTAGATACTAATCATCACCTTGAACTTCAGTTTCTTTTCTCCTCCTTCCCATGATTAACTGAATAATAAATTATAAAGCCTTTATTTTTAGTAGATGCACACTGTGAATATGTAATAGGAAGCAGACACAGAATATAAGCAAACTTTCAAAGGAGCAGCAACAAGACCAAAAGAGAAAAACAATGGCCTTGGCAACACCAAGGGAAAAACTCACAAAGCAAGACAACATCCCTTGACAACAATCCAGGATTCATAATGCCAACAGTAAATGTTATGCTGGCATTGTTTTGTAGTGACTCAAGGATGAGCAGACAGCACTTTAACTGAGTAATGGAGAAAAGACCTTGCTATCAATTTTTTCCTATATCAATTTGACCATAATCATAAGACAGCAAGAGGACCTTCTAGAAATACAGAATGACAGAGTTGGAAGGGACCTTAGAAGTTTTCTATTCCAACCCTCTATTCGAGCATGAGATCCTATACAATTCTAAACAAATGGTTGTCCTATTTCTTCTTTAAAAACCTCCAACACTGAAGCACCCACAACTTCTCAAGGCAAGCCATTCCACTGTTTATTTGTTCTCATTGTCAGGAAGTTTCTCCTTAAGACTAGGTTGGATTTTTTTTTATAAGTTTCCATCCATTACTTCTTGTATTGCTCTCAAGTGATCTGGAGAATAGGTTGTCCCTCTCTTCTTTGTGACAGTATTGGAAGACTACTATCGTGTTACCTCTACTCCTTTTTGTTGGATTGAACATACCCAGTTGTTGCTGCAACCATTCTTCCACGTATTTCAGCATCCAGCCTCCAAAAGCAGATTGTCTTTAAAAATGGATTGTCAATTTGTGCAATGTAAGATCCAGAGATCTTCCACCAGAATTATGTTATTGCCTTTCCATAATGATCCAAATCATATTTTTAATCTGGCATTATAATATTTTAAATTGCTTTGTTTTATTGTTGCTTCAGTGCTAAGTTACAATTTAACAGTACAAATTTACTCCCAACACTGTGAAAAATACATTTCAAACAATGGGTATCTATTGACTAGCACAAGTGATTATAATCAATTCCAGACGAAGCACGTTCTCAGTTAGAATTCACAAAATGTTTTGTGGGCTTTGGGAGTCCAACCAATGTCTTTCATTTATAATGCTACTTTGATTTTCTTCACTGTTTAATTAGAAGCAATATTAAGAAGGAAAGGACAGAAGTTAATAAATGCCTTGAACTGGTAGCTTTCAGGGTACCATTTAAAAACATCAAAAGTAACAAATAGCAACTAAATTGCATTACAAACCTACAATATTTTGTTAAGTTATAAAAAAACAGTTGTTAATTAACTAGTATTTCCTCTACTTAAAAAAAAGCATAAGAGGACAACTTTTTATTAGCATGTCACTGCTTCATTATTGTCCTTCCCACAGCAAGGATTTCTCTGGGGTTGTGATGTTTTTCCTTTCAAAAGCAGCAGGGAATTGAGTGGTTTGAGGCTTTGCCCTCCCCTTGCCCTTCTCTCTCTCCCCAGGAAATCTCATTCAAAGCAGTCAACCTAATTCCCCAACCTGCAATTACTATGTTAGGGAAGGCAGGATGGGGCACAAACTCTAGTCTGCTGAGGAAGCCAGCACGTTCCCATTTCATGCCACTATGATTAATGAATCTTGGCTAATGGTGTGAAAGTTTTCCCACCATTACAAAACCAGCCAGCATGTGAAAATGCGGGATGTTTAGTTTTCAAGCAGGGGAGGGAAACTAGGGCCTCTGAAGCTCATCTGAACAACATCCTCCTCTTTGAAGAGACATTACTATGCATCCTCCTCTTTGAAGAGACATTATTAGGCCTGAAAGACTGAAAGTGCTTCTCCCAGTCGCCCTCCTGGTTTTCACACAGATTCTGTCCTTTCTCCCTTGATGCATAGGAGAGCGTTCATGTTTCAGGGTTTTTATATTTCACATTTCTTTGCATTGGTGTTGATCACTGCTGCTCTATATCACAACACTTGGGTTATGCTGTTCTGAAAGATGTCTTAAGAGAAAACATTAAATAGAAGGGAAAGGAAGGCTCCTTTTTTAAAAAAATGCCCATATCCAACTAAGAGAAACTGGCCCTTTGAAGTTCTGGTGATAAAGTTTCCCACATGATGGATGGGAAGGAAAGGTCTATTCCTCTCTGCTTCCTTTCTTCTCACCGATTCTGGGTAGAATTACAGGCAGGGAATGGGGAAGACTCTCAAAACTGAAGGCAAATATACGTATCCCAGGATAATGTTGCAGGAGCCAATCTGGGTGGTTTATCCATTCTGGTGGAGAGAAATTCCCTGAGGATGGGCCCCAAATGAGCCCCAAAACTCGGGAGACTAAACTTCTGGTCCTGGTGACCAACCCAGATTAGATCTTGCAAGAAGAGACTCTCCCCACTATCCCCAGCAACTATTTTGCAGACTATTGCATTCCTCATGGAGAAAGACAGCCATTGTCAGCATGTTCATTGCACATGGAAATGGAAAAATTGGTCAAATGATAATGAACTTTCACAGCAGCAGCACATCCATGCATCAGCAAATAGGCTGAAGATATATAACATTCTTATATACAAGTATGAAATCATACCTGGTTTATAGTGGCAAAGTTTGGAAACTTCTGGCCACGTTTCTTCAATTGGGATCCCCAATACCTTTCAAATGAGAAACAAAACTGAATATATTTTCTAACTTATCTTGATCCTGATTTTCAGTGTCCCTACAAAAGAAAGCATTCAGAAGCTGCAGATTATCAGGATGAGAAAAATCCTACTGCTTTGAGGTGAAAGGGAAAAGGCAGTAAGCAGATCTTCTGACAGGTGTTCAAAACTTCATTTCACAGCATTGTTTGAGGACATTGTGGGCCTTAGAATCACTGAAACTTAATTTGAAGGCTCAAGTCCTAGGACTCATTCCTCAAGCAAATAAATCCATGCCAATTAAGATAAAATACCTCAAAGCAAGCATTTAGCTATGGATTGAATTAAGAACCCAAACTGAATTATCCTGTGTAATGGTGGTGTTTAAAATTTCAGTATATCTGTTTTTTTTTACATGCTTGGAAAACTGAATACAATGAATTTATTTATTATGTATCAAAGGCATATCCTTTTAGCGTTTGTTTTTGAAGATCAAACACACAAAAACTGAAACTCCTTTTTTCCTCCTTTGTTGAATTTCTTATATTCATTTTATAACAAATTCACAAGGCAAAGGGAGAAACAGAAAGATACTTCTGAGCATCTAACAACGCTACACATTCATATCTGTATTGATAAGTTAACACTTTGAAGTGCTGATGATTTTACTATGAATTTCTCAGATATACTATTATACTCACTATCCAGATTTTCTCTAATTGGTCAAAGATATTGCTAACATCTGGAAACAATTGTTGATCATGAAGCATCTCCACAAATATGCAGCCAGCACTTCTGGAGAAAAATAATATTAAGTCATTTATGTTAGAGTTTGCAGCAAAAATTCAAGTCCAGAAAACACACAGATGAACTGATTCAACAGGATCACTAACTTCTTTATAAACATAATAATATGATTAAAGTTTACAATACCATTTGTAGATTCTTTCAATGTAACATAAGCAAAAACACAAGCAGCAGCAGCTCAGAGCAGATATCAGTTTCAGTTTCATTTCTCAGCAAAGCACACAGAGCCAAACCATACCCAGGCTGTTAGCTCTCTTGGCTGGTCCATTACCATGCTTACTCACTTGCTGACTTTGTTAACCATGTGTCTGCATGTTAATGAATATACTCTGACAATTTAGCTATCCAGTGCTGTTTTTATACATGTTACAAATAAGTCTAATCTAAATCAAAATATAAGAATATAAAGTATAATTTTCATCATGCTTTCTACTAGCAACATATTTTTTCAAAATACTTTAATTTTTCATGACAAAATTTACATAATGTAGCAGATACTTGAAATATTGATTCAAAAAAGAAAAATATTTGGGAATTTGTGTAAGAGACAATATAAACTAGAATCAAACATATTTTAAAGCATAAATTAAGGCAGTTGCATTAAAGCATATAATAGAGAAAACTAGATACAAAATTCTGCATATTAAAGTAAATTGTATACAATTTAATATGGACTTTCCAGAAGGTTCAACTTTCTCTACTAAAAGAAAGAAAGAATCCATGAGAAACCGGTGAAACTGGTTTGGATTTACACTGAATCCAACATTTCTAACTAAATGAGCAACATTTAATCTAAATACATATGCTCATACACTTGAAAATGTATATGGCTAATCTAGCATGTTTGAGGTTATATGTATGATAAATAGCTAATATCTAGATCAAGAATTTAATGGAGGAGAACTTCTGCAGTCCATCAGATTGTTTCCTTAATTCCTTCAATTATGTGATGGCTCTTAAGCACATCTTGCAGTTCATCTCCTAGGCTCCATTCTTGATATAACACACAAAAGCTCCGGTAGCACACTATTGTCACAACAGATTTCTTTACTACTACAATATGAGAAACACTAGATCTGAACTGCATATCATACTGCATAAATATCAAAATCTCTGATAAAAGAAGAGAAACCAAGTTGAGGAGGAAGAAGGAAGTAAACCTTGCAGTTTTAGCTTTTATTAGGAATAGGCAAAATTATACCTTTCAAACGGGTGGGATTCTACCAGTTCGTACTGGTTCTATAGAACCGGTTGTTATCATTATGTGCAGTTTGGAGAACCGGTAAATTGCGCCACTGGGTGGCCCCTCCCCACCCACTCCGGTCCTCCTTATATTGTCCATGCACCATCACTGCCTGCAGTCTGCCTTCACCCACCCACCAGCCATCGCAGCCTGCCTTCCACTCCGGCCCTGCCTGATCTGATCTGTGATCCCTGGGTGAGTGAGGCTCTGCAAGCCCCAGTGGCCTACCTGCTGCTGCTGCCACCAGCCCCAGTTGAGTCCCAACGCCTGGGCCAGCCTAGGCTGCCACTGTTGCACCACCACCACCACCACACTCACCCTCGCCACCACTGCCACAAGCCCCGGTCGACTCCTGATTCCAGTCACAGGCCAGCCTAGGCTGCCACCACGCCACCGCTGCCACCTTTGTCCTTGCCACTGACACAAACCCCGGTTGAGTTCCGACTCCTGGACAGCCTAGGTCACCACTGCCATGCTGCCACCCTCAGTGCTCGCAGCCTAACTAGCTGTCTCCCCATGGTCCCTGCCTGGCTTGCTTTGCCATCAGCATCATGGCTCCATCCCACGCAGCATTTGTGGCCTATCTAGCTCCCCACCCTCCATTGTCCCCAGCCTCCAGCTTGTCTGGATTGCTGGTTGCAGAGAGGAAGGTGAGCCAGGGCTGACCCATTGCTGTTTGGGTTCCCACCAGCCTGCATCTCACTCCCTGCCTGGATTCTCCATAGCTGCTGGGTCTTGCCAGCTGGGGGCAGGGTGGGGAGAGTGAACAGGGAGCACAACACTATGCCACCGGCATTGCCCCTTTGCCTGATGCCCCTTCCCTCTTCTGCCAGCTGGCCCACACATTTTAACAGAGTGCAGGCCGCCACTGTGAGAATGGTGCAAGTCAAGCCTCACCAAAGCGGATCTTCCTTCCCCGCCGTCAATTTTACCTTCCAGCCCATGGAGGTCACACCGTTCTCAGTGGGACACATAGCCCATGCTTCCTGGTTGCCTCCCGCATCCCCTGGTAGCCACAAGCCCCAGCAGCTGCTTAGAATTTGGACAGGGGATGAGATGTAGGTTGGCAGGGAGCCGAGTGGTGATAGCTCTGCCCTGACTGGCTCTTTTCCCTCTGTCACCAGCTGCGGGAGGAAGGTAAGGTTGCAGGTAGTCGGGAAAGCCAAACCACTGTCTAGCTCAGAGCTGCCATTGGGGTGGGCAAGCTGCAATACACCTCGCTTGAAGTTTCCAGCCCTTTCCCCAAAAGAGGGAGGGGAGGAAGTCCCACCCACAGCCCCTTGCCTGCTGGCCTTTCCAGGCAACACGGGACCAGGAGTGATCGTCTATTCACGCCCAGTCCCTTGCACTCTGGGAAACTGGCCGGGAAGAACCCTCATCATGAATGACATTGCTAGGCGCTTGGATAGTACTTTATTGGAAGTGTGTGTACATTGTAGGTGTGTGTGTTTGTTTCAGGTGGGTCTCCTAGCTTTAGAAGGAGGGAGGGAAGGAGGAAGGGAAGGGATAGAAAGAGAGAGAGAGAGAAAGAGAGGGAAAGAGAGAAAAAGACAGAGAGAGAAAGAGAGAGAGGGAAAGAGAGAGGGGGGAAAGAGAGAGCGAAAGAGAGAGAGAGAGAAGGAAGAGACAAGAAAGAAAAGAAAAAGGGAAAGAAAGAAAAAGGGAGAGAGCAAGAAAAGAAAAAGGAAGAAAAGGGATAAACAAAGAAAAGGAAGAAAAGGAATAGACAAAGAAAGAGAGGGTGATGGAAGGGACCGAAAGAAAGAGAAAGAAAGAGAGAGAGGGAGGAGAAAGTGAATGAAATATATGGATGGATGGATGAATGAATGGATACACGGAGGGAGGGAGAAAAAGGGAGAGGAAGGAAGGACACAAACCCTGGCTTCAGAAGACTCTTTGAAACAGCACAGCAACCTAGGGCTAAAAGGGATCTTGGAGGTCATCTTCTAGAATAGCAGGATTAGAAGGGAGTGTGTGTGTGTGTGTGTGTGTGTGTGTGTGTGTGCATGCATGGTTGTCAAAACTCAAAAAACAGGTCAAGTAGCTCTGGGGAGGTCTGTCGTAAATTAGAACATTTGCTAAGCAACCGGCCTTTTTAAGCAAGGATCCAAGTATTTGGTTTGCCAGTGATATGGCCACCTGGCCACGCCCAGCCAGTCATGTGACCAACAAGCCACACCCATAAATTAAGCCACATCCACAGAACCAATTGTTTAAAAAATTGAATCCCATCCCTGAATTGAGACCTTTGAAGACTCCTGCGAGTCCCTTGGTCTGCAAGTCGGTCAAACCAATCAGTCCTAGAGGAGATCAACCCTGACTGCTCTTTAGAAGGCCAGATCCTGAAGATGAAACTTAAATACTTTGGCCACCTAATGAGAAGGAAGGACTCACTGGAGAAGAGCCCAATGCTGGGAAAGATTGAGGGCAATAGAAGAAGGGGACGACAAAGAATGAGGTGGCTGGATGGAGTCACTGAAGCAGTAAGTGTGAGCTTAAATGGACTCCAGAAGATGGTAGAGGACAGGAAGGCCTGGAGGAATCTTGTCCATGGGGTCGCAATGGGTCGGACACAACTTCGCAACTAACATGGAAAAGATTGGATGACTAGAATCAAATCTTTGGATTTAGTTTCATTTTTCTCCTAAGATGCTCTAGTTACCACTTGGCAAGCAGTCTATTATGGACTAGTCAAATTAAAACATGTCATTTCATTTGGGGGCACAATCGGTATTAAATATTTAAATCTTTAAGCAATTGAGGGTTCAGACGAAAAAAATAAAATAGATTTAACTTCCAACTCAAGCCCATGTAATTTTTGATAATCAGAGCATTATTTCATATTTTAAAATTCTCTTGTTGTGTCTTCCATCTTTCCCTAAGAAGGGAAAGGATGAGTGTGTTGAGCTTCATTTCCTTCCTCTTAATGGTCCAAACCTCTTCTCACCAAATATCCACATCTGCTGAATAATCAGTGGCTCCAAGCAGAACATCAGGAGGGCGATAGCCAAGTGTCACCACCTCAGCAGAGTATGTTTGATTGGGGAGAGATTTAGCATGAGCAAGACCTGTCAAGACAGAAGGGAAAAAAAGTCATTATTTTTAAATCAGTCGAATGGTCATTTTGACCCATTGTCTATACATTAAATTGCAGAACACAAATCACAGAGATTATGTATTTATTTATTTATTTATTTATTCATTCATTCAAATTTGTATACCACGCCCTCTCCCTAAGGATTCGGGGTGGTTCACAGCGGGACAAAAACATATAAATACAAATATAATAAATTTTTAAAATAAATTAAAAAGATTAAATAGATAGGCTTTAAGAGATTAAGAGTGGGGAATTAGAAAAGTTAAAAACCATTTAAAAGCCGAATTTATAACCATTTTATATAACTCTAGGCCAGACCGGCTAGATGGAATAGGTGGGTTTTTAGTGCGCGCCAGAAGGTCAACATGTCGGGGATGGTCTTTATCTCCAGGGGCAATTCGTTCCAGAGGGAGGGGGCTCTCAGAGAGAAGGTCCGAACCCTCAGGGCCATCAGCTGTCCAGCCGGTGGTACCCCAAGGAGGCCCGCTCTATGAGAGCGCACTGGTCAGCGAGAGACTGATGGTGGCAGCAGGCGGTCCCATAAGTATCCCGGTCCCAAGCCATGGAGCGCTTTAAAGGTGGTCACTAACACCTTGAATCGCACCCGGAAGGCCACTGGGAGCCAATGCAGCTCGCGCAAAAGTGGTGTAACAGAGGAGCCCCCAAGACCACCCGCGCGGCTGTATTTTGCACCAGCTGGAGCCTCCAGGTGCTCTTCAAGGGGAGCCCCATGTAGAGTGCATTGGCATAATCCAGCCGGGAGATGATGAGGGCGGATGTGACCGTGTGAAGTGCGTCCCGATCCAGAAAGGGTCGCAACTGGTAGATCCTACGGACCTGACAAAAAGACCCCCTGGTGACAGCTGCTATATGATCTTCTAACGACAGCCGTATATCCAGGAGGACACCTAAATTGCGTGCCCTTTCCGTAGGGAACGGCCAGCGAAGGAGTAAGCTGGCTGTATCGGGGCACTGGAAAGCACAGCCACTCGATCTTGGCTGGGTTGAGCTGAAGTCTGTTTCACCCCATCCAACCTCGTACAGCCTCCAGGCACCGGGTCATCACTTCCACGGCTTCGTTAGGGTGGCCCGGGGTAAAAAAGTACAACTGAGTATCATCAGCATACTGATGAAATTCTATCCCAAAGCCACGGATGATCTCACTCAGTGGCTTCGCATAAATGTTGAACAGGAGACCCCTGAGGTACCCCACAAATCAGGGGCCTCGAGGTTGATCTCTGCCCCCCTGCCAACACAAATTGCGAGCGGTCGGAGAGGAAGGAGGAGAACCACCGTAACACGGTACCTCCCACTCCCAACCCCCCCAGTCGCCGCAATAAGATACTGTGGTCGACAGTATCAAAAGCCGCTGAGAGATCTAATAGGACTAGGACAGAGGAAAATCCCGTCACAGGCCCTCCAGAGATCAACTAACGCGACCAATGCCATTTCCGTGCTATGTCCGGGCCTGAAGCCTGATTGGCATGGATCCAAATAGGATGATTCCTCCAGGTGCCGGGGGAGCTGTCGTGCCACCACACTCTCAACAGCCTTCGCCATAAAGCGAAGGTTGGAGACCGGATGATAGTTAGATAATAAGGTCGGATCCAGGGATGGTTTCTTGAGGAGGGGTCTCACCATCGCCTCTTTCAAGGCATGAGGTAAGAACCCCTCACTCAAGGAAGCATTTATAATGCCCTGGAACCAACCGCGTGACACCTCCCGGGCGGCTAAAACCAGCCAGGAGGGACACGGGTCCAATAAACATGTGGTAGCATTAAGCCCACCTAGCATCCTGTCCACATCCTCAAGGGTCACAGGATCAAACTCCCCCCAGATAACCTCACCAAACTCCATCCCTGTCCCCTCGTCCAGAGTTGCCCAGTCAGAGTCCAACCCATCCCGGATCTGAGTGATTTTGTCCTGGAGAAAATTCGAAAAATCCTCAGCCTGCCCTTGTAGAGGTTCATCCCATGTTCCCACTTCTAGGAAGGAGTGGGTCACCCTAAAAAGGGCAGCTGGGCGATTCCCCGCGGATGCAATAAGGGCAGAGAAGTGAGAGCGCTTCGCCGCCTCCATCGCCACTAAATAGGTCTTAATATAGGACCTCAATAGTGTTCAGTCAGATCCGGAGCGGGTGGTCCTCCAACGACTCTCTAGGTGTCTTTTCCGACACTTCATCTCCCTCAGCTCCTGGAAAACCAGGGAGCCAATTGGGATCGCATCGGTCAGAGGCCGCATGGGCACGACCCGATCAAGGGCACCAGCCGCCGCCCTATGCCAGGCGACCAGATCCTCAACCAGGTCGTGTGTCCGAGCGCCAGGAAATGGCTCAAGCTCCGTCAGGAACCTATCCGGGTCCATCAGGCGCCTGGGGCGGAACCATCATATTGGCTCCGCCTCACTGCAACGAGGGGGTGCAGTATGGAAGTCGAGTGTAAGGAGTGAATGATCAGACCGTGACAGGGGCTCAACAACTATGTCCCCTACACCTAGATCATCCTGCCACTGTCCAGAGACAAAAACCAAGTCCAAGATGTGATCCCCAATGTGAGTGGGATCCATAATTAACTGGGTCAGGCCCAAGGCTGTCATGGAAGCCAAGAACTCCTGGGCTATCCCCGAGGTATCGCCAGCTGAAGGCAAGTTGAAATCCCCCATGACCATGAGCCTGGGGGTCTCAACCGCCAAGCCAGCAATGACCTCGAGGAGCTCAGGCAGGGCCGATGTCACATAGCAGGGAGCCAGGTATGTGATCAATAGGCCCATCTGAACCCTGGAACCACATTTCACAAAAAGGGATTCACATCCGGTCGTCTGAGGAACAGTGGACTCCCTAGGACATAGATCTTCCTTGATAATTATTGCAACCCCCCCCACCCCTCCCCTGGGCCCTCAGCTGATGGAAAACCTGAAACCCAGCTGGGCACATCTCTACCAGGGGAACACCCTCTTCACAGCCCAGCAACGTCTCAGTAACACCCACTAGGTCCGCCCCCCCATCAGTGATCAAATCGGAGATAAGGGGGGCTTTATTAACAACGGACCTGGCGTTACAGACCATCAGCCGAAGGCCCGGGACCGGATCGTTCGGACAACCTAGAGAACGGGAGATGACCTGGGGGTCGGAGCGCGCCACCATACATAAATAACGGGGGCGGGCTCCCATAACATAATACGGCCCCCTGTCAACACCATACCTGCCTCTCCCACTAACCGTGCTAATAGCCATCCCCTTCTCCCCCTGAAAAGAAGCCCCTATCCTCGATCCAACCAACTCCGCTCCCAGGACCTCCCGGTCGCACCCAACCCCCGGTCTGGCCCTTGTCTCAGCCAGGTTATCCCCTAAACCCAGTCTGGTTTCCCTCCCTAACCCCATTAAAAATTTAGAAATAAAAGAATATAAGGAGGAATAACTTCTTGCGCTCTTCCCTTGACTGTGCCACCTCTCGGGATCCCAGTGGGATCCGTCATCAAGGAATGCCATCGAAAGGCCGGAGGGCCATCTCAGGGATAGGGGAACTCCCCTGAGGGCCCATAATTCTGCTGAAGTGTAAACAATTCGTCCTGTCCTCTGATGACCAGCTAGTCGTGGTCTCGGCATCTCAGATCGGAAATAGGGATGGGAAGGCCTAGATAATTGGGGCCAGCTCATCCAGGCCCCATTATCTAACGATGGTACTTGTAGTCTCTGTCCTCATCAACGCCGGCATCGTCGGTATGTATTATGTATTATAATTATTTTGCATCTTTTTGTTGTGATTGATGAAGGATATGGCACTTATGGATGTAAGCCAACCCTCTCAGAAGCTGGAACATGAAAAGCTGGAAACAATAGGCAAAAACAGAGCCATGGTAGTGTAAGATAGTGTCTTAAACTTCCAGGGGAAAGGACGGGAGTGAAAAAATGAAATGAGTCTTCCTTATAAGTTGGTTACATGCTTAAAACCCACAACACACGTTCCTAGTAACTCTTCTGTTAACTATTCTCTTGCTGATAGAAGCTGTGTTGGATGAATTGATTTATTTGCTTCTCGTTTTATTTTCCTCCATAGTCAAACAGAAGCCAGGATTCCCCAAGAGAAGAGTCATAAGAGCAACTTAGGGGTGCGGGGAAGAACAGAATATTGAGGAAAAACAACCTGGAATAGGATGGGGAGCATGGATAAATGTCAGAATGTTGGGATAAAGCTTTTCGAAAAATGTGAAAAGTTAAAATGCAAAAAGAAATTGTAACATTAATTAGCTCAACCTTGGGGGGGGGACTATTATGGAATGTTTTATAGAGCTAAACAAAGGTGATGTAAGTTACAATAAATCAACAAAATAGAATACTTTATTGGCCAAGTGTGATTGGACACACAAGGAATTTGTCTTGGTGTAAATACTCTCAGTATACATAAAGAAGGAACATTCGTTAAGAATAGCTTAACTTCAGGGTGTTTGGTGGAGCGATATTAGAAGTGGAAGCAGTTTGCTTAGCAGAGGTCTCTCATTTCTATTTTCACCCTTATACCCCAAAAGCCTCAATTGCGGAAAAACAATTCAGAGACATCTTTCTCAATGATGGCAAACATCAGTAGATGCTCCAGATGCTAGATAGAATAATGTGAGGCTTGCTAAAATCATAGAAAGAATTTAAAAAGCTAGATAAGATAGCTGGGAACCATTTCATCAGTTTCCCTCTTGGTAAAGGGATTAGATTATGGTTGGTTATGGCTACTTTGGAACTTGTTTCAAGATGTAGGACTCCTATATGGAAAATGGCAAAATGCATCCATTTGTAAGCATTCTTTTCATGGTTTAAAAATCCCACACTCTTTCAAAAGATTTGGCTCTATTCTTTTGTCTGTTTGGTAACTGAATGATGTATTCGTTTCTTCTATTTCTATATTGAACTCCAAGATAATTTGGGTTGCTAATTACTTGACTGCCACAAAATAAAACCAAACAGTACTTTCCTGATATTAATTCAAGCTATTGAAAGCAAAATTCTGCAGGACTTAAATATGTAGATTTTTGTAAAAAAAATAATAGGTGAGGGATAGAAGAGAAATGTAAAAAGGGGGATTCTAATGAATGTCAGATGCTAAAGCATCCATGCCAAACTACAGGACATATCACATGAATAAAATATTTCACAAATATTGTAACTGTTATAAAATAGGAATTATGAAGATCTGATAACAAGGAGAAGAGAGTTAAAAAAACTTTCTCTTTATGAATTGAATTTTCATCCCAATTAAATCTCATGTGGGTTCTGTTTAAGAACAACTAAAGAAGCATATTAAAAGTGATATGAAGGGCTTATATTCTTATAATACTTTGTTTTATAAGCATATTAGGAAGCCTGGGGATTTTTCTAAATAAATACAAAAGGGAAAAAATGTCTGAGAAATCTGATGCAAAAGAAAAAGCAGTGAGAATAGTTGTCCATTATTCCTGTGGTGGCATAAGGTTAGACAGTTTCTACTTAGGGAAACTCCCTAAGTAGAAACTGTCTAACCTTATGCCACCACAGTTCACCTGACTGATTAGAAACAATGCATTAGATAAGTTTGTAAGAGACTGAAAACCACTGTGGACGTTCTACATGTTAAATACAATAACAGATGGTTAATGGAGGGATTTGAAGATTAGTTTTACCTTTGGGGTTACCTGTTGACTGTTTGAGGGAGGGAGAGAAGTGGAGGGAGGGAGGGAGAATAGAGTTTGGGTTAATCCAATTGTTAGATAGATTTTCACATCAGGGATATCTTTTTATGTAATGTAGTATTTTTGTGAAATATAGAAAAGTGCAATTATTTGTAGACCTTTTCAATATATTTGTAAGCATTCAGCAGGAATGGATTCTTTTTAATGTTTAATGTTAGTTGTCAATAATGTATTTGATATTTGATACTTGGGGGGGATGGCTTTTTTGTTTTTTGTTTCTTGTTGGTATTGTTAGTTTTCTTTTTCTTTGCTTTGTATTTTATCCTTGAAGCTAGAGAATAATAAATAATAGAATAAGAAAAGGATGTTCTCTCACCTGCCATGAAACTTCACCATTATTTTGTCAGTTCAACCGAAATCATCTGTGTTTTTACTTAGTAAAAAAGAAACATGTAAACATGGAGGGTATGGAAAAGGCATATATTATTTGAGATGTTTGTAGACTTCCTTGTTAGTCAACTGGAGAGGGTGCAGGTGGACTGATGAGGAATTATTTGAGCAGTGGTGAGGACATGAGTGGCTCCAGAATGTCCCTGATGGTTTGAGGGTGAAAATGATGTTTGTATCAAAGTGCTCTATCGAAATTACTTCATGCAATCTAGTGTAAGGCCCTGGAGGACTTAAAATCCCCCTTTTCTGGTAACAGAGCCTCCAAAGAATCTTTGTACATGAGATGCAACAACTAACATCACAAAGGAAAAAAAATCCAGCCTCTTAACATACAAACTATAGGTGCTTTATACAGCTTGAGTTTTTTATAAACTGGATAAAATGTGTTTTCTTTTGAAAACAGATATTGATTTACTTCCTTCTTGAAAATAAAGCAACAACAACAATGCAACCAGTTAAGCAGAACTTCAGTTGTTTGGTTATAATTTAAATGTAGGGATGCATTAGTGACCAAATAATGAACCAAAAACCATCAGAATACAGGTAGACCTTGACTTACAAGAGTTCATTTAGTTTGAAGATATAATGGGACTGAAAAAAGTGACATATGACCATTGCAGCATCCCCATAATCATATGATCAAAAATCAACCGCTTGGCAACTGACTCATGTTTATGATGGTTGCAGTGTCCCAGACTCATGTGATCACCTTTTGCGCTCCTCTAATATACAAAGTTAATGGGAAAGCCAGATTCACTCAAGAACCTTGTTAACAACTGCAGTGATTCATTTAACAACTGTGCTAAGAAAGGTCATAAAAACTCATTTAAGAAATGTCTTGGTTAGCAACAGAAATTTTGGGCTCAACATGGTCATAAGTTGAGGATCTGTATCTTGGTGGAAATTTATTTTGTAAATTTTCATGGTAAAGGATCTTTATATTAATAAGAGTGCACATTTTTTCTTGATTTTGGATTCTGGGGTCATAAATGAATGGACAGCAATATGTATAACTTTGTTTGGTGAGGACTTAAGGAAGGTTAAAAGTGTAATATAGGAGCATTACACTTCACAAACATTTCATGCAATCATTTGACATCCTTGGGGGCAGGAAGCAGATAATATAATCTAGCTAGAGAATCAGTGGCTAAGGCTATAATATGAAGGGTGAAAGGCTGTATGCATATGACAGGTTATCCATCCTCCATATTATGAAGGCATTCTGAAGATTAATACAGTCTTTCCTGCTTGCATATTACTGCAGAAGCACACTTTGGCAACAGGTTTGTTCTGCCATATCCTCATCACATTTCCTTAATCTTGTCTGAAACCATAAAGAAAGCAGATTCCCACACCATCCAAAAGCAGCCTCAAGGTTTTTAAATCTGTGAGGCTTTGTCATCCATTCTTTGGAGTGAAATCAGGTGATGCAGAATAGGGATCAACAATGGGGACAGTTGCAGTTTTCTGCTGACTGACTCAAGAAAGAGCACTTCAATTCAGCAACAAGGACATATAATAAATCTTGTTTCTGTTTCATACTTGTTAATATAACATAATCACACAGTTAGACCTAGATGCAAGAAAGAGAAAATATATATTTAAAATAAATAGGTGAATCCTAATATGCTAAACATATTAATAATGTTTGTTCATAATACATACTTTTAATATACATATTTCTTCAAAAACATACCATAACATTATGAGGATGAAGGCCCCCAGGATGCTGAGACATGTACTGGGCCAAGTCTGTGTGCTAAATAGATGCAGAAGAAATAAGAGTTATTTATCAAGACCAGATATTTTCTGCAGGTTCTTTATCAAAGTATAACTTAACTACATTTGAAAAAAAAAATCACTGAATAGAAAGTAATCTCTTCTTAATCAACCCCATGAAACCTTCTGCTGGGAAACCAGGTGAAGAAAACCTCTATCAGCTTCCTTTATTGTTCATTTCTGGATTAAATCTTTATATAATATTCTCCCAAGAGCACCATATGATCTACATGTAATGGGTAGGGACTGAGAAATATTTAAAAATGTTTTTTTTTAAAAAAAATTAAGATAGTGGCACATAAAAAGATAAGGGTGAATGGTAAAATCCTGAGAAGAGAGGGAAAGGCAGTAAACTGAACTTAGGAAACAAATCTTTGAAAACAGCACCTTGCATGCATTGATTGTAATTGCAAAAACAATCAGCTCCTACTGCTTCAGGTCACATAAAGCAGAACTTAAAATATAAACAGGACCTGGCCAATCTCAAGCATAAGGGTCAGAAGCATGCAAAAAGCAACATTCACTGTGATGGATCCATTCCATACTGCTGTAAAATCCTGTGAAAAATGAAGGGGGTAGCTTTCTTCAATAAGCAAATGAATAAATCTGATGAAAAGCCACTCACCATGTACTCAAAGACTAAAGTCAGGCTCTCTTTGGTCTGGAAGATGCCATGAAGGAGCACAATATTGGCATGTTTCAGGCTTTTGAGGGAGAGAAACTAGGACCACAGATACAACGATCAGACTGATGCAGGGACAAAGAAAACAGCTGAACAACCTAGATGACACCAAGGCAGTTTTGAGTGGCTGGAACATTTCCTTTTTCCCCACTAAGTTTTAAAACATTTACATCTTTAAAAAAGATGTGCATTCCAATAATTAAAATTGTTTAAACAAAAAATGGCACTTGATTGAAATGCATTTTATATGTCACTGGACCCTGGTACAGTTTTGTGTACTTACTCATCTTGTTATTAGATTATTCCCTCGTAGAATCTTCTTTGAAGAAACATGCAAGCTTTTGTGCTGCCGAACCAGAAGGTGGACAGGCAGATGGAAAGGAAAGTGCCTTCATTCAGCATTAATAGTTTGCTCTGTTATTTTTGGTGTGTGTGTGTGTGAAAGAGGCAGTATCATCACTTAAACTATCCAACCCTTTGCATCCTACAAAGTTAAAGCAGCTAAAAGAAGTAAAATGAGAAGATGCTTGCGGAATGTACAGTGCATAATTTAGAAGGGACCATTTCATTACAATTCATTTGATTGCTTCAATTGCTCAGTTGTTTCTTCTGAACACAATGAGCTTTTCTCTTGCATTCCTATCTTCTTCAACTTGTCAAATTTCTCAATCTCAGCATATCTGATTTGTTAGACATAGTCTGATTGATCAATGAAACTGTCCCAACCTTCTAGCAATCATTCTGAACTGTATATCCCTGGGATGTTTCCACCCATAGAATTTGGAACAAGAGATTATCAAATTGGGTCATTCTAATTATAGAATGAATGCTCCAGAATGGTTTAAATGATCATTTCACCCCATAGCCTTGCTGGCTTTTCTCATTGGTAGAACAAAGAGTAAGGTAGCGGTTTTTAACACATATCAATTTAGCCATCTGATAGTGAGCTACATCTTATGAAAGTTTAAGCCTTTTCATAAAGTTGGTTAGCTAGAAATAGTGCTACCAGACTCTCACGATTTTTCTGCCATGACAAGCTAACATGGTTTTCTTCCTACAGCAAACACACTCTTGGAAAAGTGCTGCTATTCTGTTGCTGAAATACATTCTTGTTAAATTAAAATTGCTTAAAATTGGGGGGGAGGTTTGTTAAATGAAATTTAAGTTTCTTAAAACCTTATCTTGTTTAAATAAACTTTCAACAGGCAGTTATGCCACGACAGAGGTCATGATCAGTGGACTTTCAGAAGCTCCTTCCTTTTTGCACTGAAAAAGGGTTTGTTGGATGTCTAAAGCTATGTTTCAGCAATCAAAGGAAGAACACAAGTTTATTTATTTTAACTTGCTTCCCCTTTGCCTGTGGAAGCTTACAGATGGTTAAAACCTCAACTGCCACCCCTTTGCAGGTCTGTAGAGCCTTTTTTCGGTGGGGGGAGAGGGATGCTTGTAAATTATTTGGATTGCTTAGGCTGCAGCACAGGAATAATCAGAAAGAATCATACTGGAATAATCACAATGAAATTACTATGTATGGTTGGCTTACTTCTCAGGTTTTTCTTCAGATCAGATGTCTAGCTTTTATCCTACACAATCCCTCACAACAGGAACAAACTTCTTCCCCTGTCTCAACCTCCTTCCCTGCTTTTGCCATCCAGAATTAAACAGTGGTTTCAGAACCTATTTACTAAAGATTGTCTAGATAAACTTTTGACTAAGTATTGTGGTCTTTGTTTGAAGCAGGAAGTACCAGAATTCATTGTAGAATGTCTCCTGCCACTTTTTAGCCATCAGCTATGGTCTTCAGGACCAAGAAGCCAGAATTATGTTGTAGTTATCTCATCCTTCTAGCATTTGTAAACAGAGAAGGAAAGAAAGAGTGATTGCAAAACAGGGGTTATGTAGAACACATACACTCTATAAGTAACTATTCATGTAAGATACATAGTGATTGGGCTATTCCACTGTTTGTTTCTTTGTTTGCTTTTAATTTCAATGTTAAAATTTTAAAAAGGAAATATTTAAGCTGCACCATCCTTGCATAGGTGGGTGGGACACCGGCCAAGGTTTTGTTTATTCCTTAGCAGGAGTTTGCCTCAGTTTGTAATGATGACTGGCATTAGATCAAATGAGTTCACCTACAGCTGGCACAAAGCTTGGCTGAATATATCATATAAACATGCCTTTAGAAGCCTTCCTTTCAACACAGCAAAAATAAGTATGTCTCTACCACTGAGTTACAGGCTCTTTACCAATTCTTGAATCAGCCAAAAACAAAAAAACCTAAAAGTAGCATTTTCATTAACTGCAATCATTTTACTGACTTCCTTCCAATGCTAGGGATAACAAAATCTAGCAGATTTTGCACATTTTGGGGCTGTCCTTGGATAGTGTAAAAATTAATTAGTGTGTGTATGAGAGGGGCACAGGGAATATTTTGATCTTAACACAACTAAGGACAACTACAAGCTGTTTCCTTGATGGGCTGGAATGTGATGAAGGTAACATCATGGGAACATGCAAGAAAAAAAGAAGCTACCTGGGCAGATTTGTTAGGTGCAAGTAGGGACATGTAGCCTAGAGCAGTGGTAGGGAACCTTGGCTCTTTTATCACTTATGGACTTCAACTCCCAGAATTCCTGAAAGAGCTATAAAAAGTTCCCCATCCCTGGCCTACTGGTTTTTCAGTTGTGAGGGAAATCAATTTTTGATTTGAATGGGATTGTTCAATATACAAATGTCCTAATTTTTGACTTGAATGATCAATATTCTTTATATGTCCTACATCTGTATATTAAACAGTCCCATTCAAGTCAAAAATTGATTTCCCTCACAACTGAAAAACCACTAGGCCAGGAAACTTTTATGGCTCACTCAGGAATTCTGGGAGTTGAAGTCCATCAGTGATAAAAGAGCCAAGGTTCCCTACCGCTGGCCTAGAGCATCTGCAGGTACTTTATAGCAGTAGCATAAACTTCTACTCGAGGGTAATAAACACCATATAAATATTTCTCGTTCACATATACACACGCAGCCCTATTAGCATCTGATTGTAAGTCTAGGATGGGAAGAGCAAAATATTCAGAAATGTAGACAACTGATTCTGTTTGAATCCCAATATAGCCTCCTATTGCTTCTAATAAATTCAGCCCAATGCAAAAGGGACCCAGTTTTGTTAAGATAGCAGGTTAGAAACTAGGGGACCATGAGTTCTAGTCTCACCTTAGGTACAAAACCAGCTAGGTGACCTTGGACCAGTCTCGTAGCCCCAGGAAAAGGCAATGGCAAACCATTTCTGAAATCTTGCCATGAGAACCGCAGGGATTCATCCGGGCTACCAGGAGTCACCACTGAGTCAAAGGCTCAAAATAATGATTCAATACTGTAATAATAATACTTAGTTCAACTTAACTGGTCACAATATTCAGGTCATATAGCATTATTCAGGTCATATAGCATTCACAGACTGAATGCTATATTTATATTTCTTATCTTCTCTTATGGCTGTAAAAGGGATTCCCTCCTCAGTATTTAGGCTGATGACTTTCAAAGCTACCAGCTGATTGTATATTCTATTGGGACAGAATATAATATTTGTCTCTTCACTATACCTAATAATTGAATTCACAAATCAAATCTATAAATCTACCACAATTGAAGTAATTCAGTATCGTAAAAATGCACAAGCTAGAATGGCTTATTCATATATGTAATAATAGTGTTGTTTATGCAGTCAAACAATCTACCAAATATGTGAAGACAGGAGGCATGTCTCCAAATGGTGCCTTCAAGGATAAAACATGCTAATATTTGCTTTCTTCAAACAACAAAAACAAAGTCTTCCTGCCCCTTTCTGCAGTGAAACATGGCATGGCATATAATCTAGAAACCTACTTTGATTGAAGATTAAATTCTTATTTCTGCAATCATGCGGATACGGAGTCAAAACTTCTGAGAGGCATTTATATGAAGATCCATTTGAATTAAATAGTTGTTAGATACTGCATCACCTGTGAAACTGTATTTTTTTCACATAGTAGTATAACAACTTTCCAGATAATATTTTTGGATTTGCAATAAGTGCAAATAATGCTATAATTTTAACAAAGTTACTTTTTATAGCTGGGATGATCATATTGTACCTTAGTAATTAGCTTTTCAAATGTTTCATTCCAGAATGCTTCCTATAAAGCTTTTTATTTGTTGCAGAACACCCACCTGCTGATTCCTTGGCACACCACCGCATGAGGGCCTTCACTCAGTGTCTCAAGAGTCAAGTAGGATGAGGCGTACCCAAATGGGAGACTTTTTCTTGGCTTAAATATCAATGGGAGAGAGATAGAGAACATATGCATTCAGTTTTAAGATTTCTTAAACGTTTTTGACCTAACAGTTCACTATCTATCAATCAATTAATGTAGGAATATTATACTTTATGATGATTGTAAGAAGTATCCCCTTTACATATTTTCCAAGTCTGAGTCCAAGCTCAAAACCAGGTCTCAGATGACATTTCCTGTCTCATTTGAACCTGTGATTGCAGGTTACAATTGCTCACTTATGTGATCTGTTATTGTTACTTCTGAGACATGTCTGCACTGATTATGCTTTCCTAATAGTGGAATAGTGGAATGTTCAATGTGCCAGAAGAAATATCCTCCCTGGTAGGGCCAGCAAGATGATTCAGCAGAAAAATTAAGATTAATAAGCCTTTCATGAGGTAAGAAGGTTAAAATAGGTTAAGCTCAGGTTATGCTTATTTATTTATTTAAATTTGTATACCGCCCCCTTTCCCAGAGGGACTCGGGGCGGTGTACAGCCAGATAAAATATACATATAAAAATACACATACAATACTTAAAATGAGTTAAAAGAATTAAATAGATTGGCCATTATCAAAACATTAAAAAATTAGGAGATTAAGAAAGCTAAAACCGAATTAAAAACTCTAAAAAAACCCTAGGCCAGATCGGCTTGCTGAAATAAATAGGTTTTCAACACGCACCGGAAGGTCAGAAGATAGGGATGGTCCTTATCTCCGGGGGTAATTTGTTCCAGAGGGAGGGTGCCCCCAACAAGAAGGCCCGCACCCTCGGGGTCGCCAGCCATCCAGCCGGTGGCACCCCAAGGAGGCCGACTCTATGGGAGCGTATTGGTCGACGGGAGGCCGATAATGGCAGGAGGCGGTCCCGCAAATATCCTGGTTCCAAGTCATGGAGTGCTTTAAAGATGGTCACTAAGACCTTGAAGCGCACCCGGAGGACCATCGGGAGCCAATGCAGCTCACGCAACAACGGCGTAAAATGGGAGCCCCAAGGAGCACCCAACACCACCTGCGCGGCCACATTCTGCACCAGCTGGAGCCTCCGGGTGCTCTTCAAGGGAAGCCCCATGTAGAGAGCATTGGCATAGTCTAGGCGGGAGATTATGAGGGCGGAAGTGACCGTGCGAAGTGCATCCCGATCCAGAAAGGGCCGCAACTGGTAGATCCTACGGACCTGACCAAAAGCCCCCCTGGCGACGGCCGCCACATGGTCCTCCAATGACAGCCACACATCTAGGAGGACATCCAGATTGCGAGCCATCTCTGTAGGGGTAAGAATTCCACCCCCCATAGCCAGCGATGGAACCAGCTGGCTGTATCAGGGTGCCGGGAAGCACAGCCACTCAGTCTTAGATGGGTTGAGCTGAAGCCTGTTCTGCCCCATCCAACACCGCACGGCCTCCAGGCACCGGGCCATCACTTCAACGGCTTCATCAGGGTGGCCTGGGGTAGAAATGTACAGCTGAGTATCGTCAGCGTACTGATGGAATTCTACTCCAAAGCCACGGATGATCTCACCCAGTGGCTTCATATAGATGTTGAACAGAAGGGGCAAGAGCACCGACCCGAGGCACCCCGCAAACCAGGGGCCTCAGGGCCGATCTCTGCCCCCCCACCAACACAAATTGCGAACGGCCAGAGAGGAAGGAGAACCACCGCATAACAGTGCCCCCCATCCCCAACCCCTCCAGCTGTTGCAATAAGATACTGTGCTCGACAGTATCAAAAGCCACTGAGAGATCTAGTAGGACCAGGACAGAGGAATGACCTCTGTCATGGGCCCTCCAGAGATCATCTACCAATGCGACCAATGCCGCCTCCGTGCTGTGCCCGGGCCTGAAGCCCAATTGGCGTGGATCCAAATAGACAGCTTCATCAAGGTGCTGGGGGAGCTGTCGTGCCACCACACTCTCAACAACCTTCGCCACAAAGCGAAGGTTGGAGATGGGACGATAATTAGATAACAAAGTTGGGTCCAGGGACGGTTACTTGAGGAGGGGTCTCACCACCGCCTCTTTCAAGGCAGCGGGCAGATATCCCTCACACACTAAATAATTTTACTACCGGTTCTGTGGGCGTGACTTGGTGGGTGTGGCCATGTGACTGGGTGGGTGTGGCTTTTCTTTTTTGCAGTCCCCACCCATTTTTGGGAGCTTCTTAGCCACAAAGGAGCCTCGGGAGGGGGGCATTTTTGCTTCCCTAAGGCTCCTCTGGGGCTCAGGAAGGAAAAAAACAGAGCATGGGAAGGGCAGGCAGCACTCCTCCAAGCTCTGTTTTGGGAACTTCCTAGCTTCAGAGAAGCCTCGGGGGGGGGGGGGGGGCGTTTTTGCTTCCCTAAGGCTCCTCTGGGGCTCTGGAAGGCAAAAAATGGAGAGGGGGGGCTGAGCTCCTCCTCCATTTTTTGCCTTTCTGGGCCTCAGCAAGGGGAATCCCAGCACAGCTTGATCTTATCTACAGCTGATTATCGGGAGGGAAAAAAAAAGAAATACCTTAGGCGAATGTCAGGCAGGTGGGCAGGTGAGCAAGCACCGGGCGGGAGGGTGACCAGGTGGGGAGGCATGGCCAGGCAGAACTTACTATCGGTTCGGCGACCCACGTCGAATTCTTGCTACCGGTTTGCCCGATCCGTTGCGAACCGGCTGAATACCACCACTGGTTAAGCTGCATATTCAAACACAGATTTGATGAACGTCTTCTACACTTCCTTTCATGTAAAGCATGACATTCTTTCCCACAAGAATTCATCACTAAAATTCATGTTCCGGATGAAAAAGAATTGATAGGCTCTTCCAGTTTTGGTTTCTGGAAAGTATGGAATGATGGTAGATGCAACGCATTCCTTCACTATTGCATCCTTCTTAGAGCTCTAAACTGACTGGGTGAATTAGTAACATTTCAATAATAGAAATGTGCTTATTGATCAGATCTTCACATATTTTTGTGGTTTTTTAGCTGATTCATGATAGAATTATATTACAGTATGAGAATACAGTAGTTTATACTTGGATATAGTAAAAATCCAGATGAATTTTGTTATCACCTTATTTTCTCTGTTTTTTTATTTTGTGAAGCTAACATGCAGCCCAATCAAGAAATTTCCTTTACTTCATGAGATTTAACCCATGCCTCTCCCTGTCATAGGTAAGAAACTGCTTACTTTCAGTTCTCCTTTTGGTGGTGTGTTGTCTTGCTGTGATGAATCTTTCTCTTCACAATGGTAGCATAGGCACCTAGGGCTGGAAAAATTTCCACATAAAATGTTGCCCATTTTCTTCTGCCCTCAAACTGCTTGATTTTTTTGTCTCATATCCTTTTTTGTTTATCAAAGATTGGAAATGTATAAATGTTCATATGACTTGCACGAGGTCTCTTGTGATTCATAAGAACTCCCTTTCTTCTACAGTTTTAGGCCAACATTTCAAATTTATTTTTTGTGTAACTCTTTCAGTTTACCAAATGTTATTCTGGATAATGTGCATATTTCCAAATGAACAACTTAATCATCAACCTGAACACAAAATAAAACATCTAGGCTCAAGTCTATATTATCTTAACTCCTAGCACAAATTATCAATGGGAAAAGTATGAATATATAGGAGAATGTATGTTTCGCAGTTTGTGGGCTTCCTTTTCACAGCTGATACTTATGGAACAAACTAACTTTGCTGCTCCAGAACTTACCATGTATCCAGCCAGGGGCAACCCTTCTTTTGCATTATTCGAATTTAAATGAGAGCTGCACAAACCATTTGCCTAGTGACCAGTGGGGACAAGGCAATAATGAAAAGTCAGGGTATTGGGGATTGTCTTGAAGGGAGTTGGTGGGAAGTGTTTAAAATGTATGTTGAACTATTTGGGAGCTTATGGTAAAATAACAAGGTCTGAAACGATGGCATAATTTTTTTGCCTATTGATGTACAGATTGAGATACCATTAGGTTGAGATACTGGGCTAAAACTGGGATAGTGTGAATTCTAGTTCTGCTTTAGGCATGAAGTCAACTCGGTGACTTTGGATCAGTCACACTTTCTCAGTCTTGGGAAGCAGCCAGAGACTTAGTGAGGTAATCACAGGAATCAACACTGACTTGAAGGCGCATATACACATATTACAGTATTATTTTCTCATGTTTTTGTTCTTGCTTGAAGTGTTACAGCATGCAACTTCTGTGGTTTATTTCAAAAAAACCTGAGATACCCCATTCCTCCAGTTGGTAAATCTTGATTAAATGCAGACTGGTTCGTGCCTGCTGGTCTCATTTTACTGTTTACTTCCCCTAACACAGCAAGTTATAATTATGTGTGCTTATGATTTACACAGCTGGCAGCACAGCTTGAGGGAGTGTAGACAGATATTAAGGATTTATTCTGTGTCCCCTCTTCGTCTATCACAGTTCCTGCTTTGTTTTATGTACAAGACGATTAATCTCAGGTCAGTTTTGCTTTTCTTCCCAGCTTCACCTGCTTTGATTCTGATTCTCCTTCTGATAAATGTATAGATCTAGGTCAGGGGTAGGGAACCTTGGCTCTTTTATCACTTATGGACTTCAACTCCCAGAATTCCTGAGTGAGCCATAAAAGGTTCCCCATCCCTGGCCTACTGGTTTTTCAGTTGTGGGGGAAATCAATTTTTGACTGGAATGGGATTGTTTGATATACAAATGTAGGACATATAAAGAATATATAAAGAATATGTCCTACATTTGTATATCAAACAGTCCCATTCCAGTCAAAAATTGATCATCCTATAATGTATTTCTTGTAACTACAGAAGGCTCACAGAATCTACAAAATGCTTCCACTTCCAACATTATGAAAGCAAAGAAAACTAAAACTGTAAATTCACTGGGCTTCTGAATGTACTGGATTGAACTGGCATTCCTGAACAGTGCAAAGCTGAATTTACATTTTTTTAAAACAAGCCTTCTATCTTTTAGGTAACATTGACTGTGCTACACACAGCTTGTCACATATCCTCAGGTTTTAAGCACAACTTAGCACCCTGGCACCTTTCCAACTTCTTGCCAATTCCTGTTGCAATTATAATTTCAGCATTGATAACAGTACTAAATAAAGCATGCACAATGGAGTCTATTCATTAACTCCTGCCTACATTGATGGTATTTTGAAAACAAACACAAGCTTCGGTCCGATCTTAGTACATAAAATTACCTACTGCAATGTCCTACCTGTCAATGAATACTTCAGCTTCAACCACAACAATACAAGAGCACACAATAGATACAAACTCAAGGTAAACCACACCAAACTTGATTGCAGTAAATACGATTTTAGCAAGAGTGGTCAATGTCTGGAATACTCTACCTGACTTTGTGGTTTCTTCCCCAAACCCCGAAAACTTTAACCGAGGTCTGTAGAGGGCGTGCATAAGTGCATCAACATGCTTACCATTCCTGTCCTATTGTTTCTTTTTTCATTCGTATCCATTTCATGTATTCATAACCATGTTTATACTTATACCTGTTATCTAGTACTTGCTTGACAAATAAAATAAATAAAAGAGGCACCAACACTGAGCAGAATCTACTAAAAAGCGACATTACGGACAGAGAGCAGCAACGAGGTAGAATTGTCTGTATTCTCTTTGATGCCCACTAGAGGTCGCACAGTTTCCCAAGCCAGACTTGGTCGCTTTACTCGTGTTCTCTGAAATAGAAAGGGGCAAAAAAGAAGTGTATGCGATTCTAAGATGCGGTCATTTCTTCAGATCATACGAAAATTGTTCCTTTATTCATTTCTTTTCTTTCCAACCCCTAGCGTCTAGCCACTTTCAGCCGTATAAATACCCCTTTCTAGTCATAGTTTAGCTTACGCTTCTGCGTTAGTTTGTCCCATTCAAGATCCCGTCCCCATCTTCTGTTCCTGTAGCTTTCCCACCTAATTCTCCAGGTCAGCTCCGCCCCTTCGGCCCAGCAAAGCCCGCCTCTTTACGTGAATCAGCTGGTTCCAGCGTGCCTGGGAAGCCGCCGGTCATTTGGCAATTAAAGCGTGGCTGCGAGACTTCAGGTGAGAGGCGCGGGGGGAGGGGGTGCCGCTCGGTATGGGAGAAGGCGGGGGTGGAGCGCGCGGGTCGTTAGCGCGTGAGAATCCCGTCGCTTCCCCCTTCCTGAAACCTTCGGAACAGAGAGAGCGAGGCGGCGCGCTAGGTTTCCGTCCGGCTGGACTGTAAAAACTTGAGTCGCGTGCTAGGAAGCGGATGGGAGGAGCGTCCTGAGACCCTTCTCAGTTGTGCGGCCTCGCCTGCCTGTTGCTCACACGAAGCCCCGGCTTTCTACCCCTTTAGCTTGGCACCGAAGCCAGTTTCCTCGCTCCCGATAAAGGATAATTTTTGTAGTTCAGGATTGACGTGCTTGGTGCTCTCTGAGCTTGCTTCTTTTCTTGCAGACGTTTCATTATCCAAACTAGGTAACGTTGTCAGTACTATCTAGTTTGGGTGGTGAAACGTCTGTAAGAAAGCCACTAAGCTTAGAGCGCGCCAAATCTCCTTTTTGTTTGTTTCCTTTCCTGAACTGGTACTGGGAAGCGCAGGAGGGTAGTTTGACTTCCTAGCGTATGATTCAGCCCTTTCCCAATCCTAAGGAAAACATTCCCATGAGATTTTTGGGGAAAATACGATACCTATTTGATACTGCTCTCTATTCTCTCCCATATATGTTAAAAATCTATAAGCTGCTCTTGACATTGTCTGGAAAATGTCAGGCCATAGAGTTAAGAGGGGGAAATGGATTGTAAATGCCACAGGTAAATTGGAGGAAGGTGTTGTAAATGTGATGCCATGAGCCCTTATAAAAAAATAAAGGTGGGATTTAAAATCCTGCCTCCTGTTTTCCCAACAACCACCTTGGGAAGTGGATTGGGCTGAAGAGAGAGGGAGTGGCCCAAAATCACCCAGACGGTTTATTTTTTCCTGAGTATGACTTCTTACATAGCCAAAATGGCACCATCCACCCACATGAGAGTTACTGCCTGAGTTGAGGAATTTCAGGTTCTCTCTTTGGAGAAAAGAACCCTAAGAAGTCCTAAACTCTTTGAAATAGTCCAGAAGATTTGGCTTTTGATTGAATATCTATGGAAAATTGGATTATGTTTTTCCAAGGTGCTTGAATGAAGTATTTGGAACACAGGTGCAGCTGTTTAGAACCACAAAGAAGAGTGATCTGCACTGCATTACTTACGAAAAGCCAGCTACTTTAAGAATCCCCTGTTGTCTGACTAGCAGTTAAATGCTGACAAGATGGTGTGGCCATTAAGTTGGATAAATAACTGGTTGAAGAGCCGTGTTCCAAGAGTGCTCATCAATTATTCCTTATCAAGCTTGAGGGTAGCCTCACATGGGATGAGATAAGTTTCAGCCCTAGGCACTAAATATGGGTTTCTCAGTCCTGACAATTTTAAGATGTGTGGATTTTAAGATCCAGAACTCTGGGACTAAATTAACTTTATTTTGAAAACTGCATTTACTAAAAAAACAGAGTTTCATGTAAATGGACAGGTTCTGAGAATAATAGTAAGAATAATTAAGAACTTAGAAATTAAGTCCTATGAAAAGAGATGGAAGGAATCGAGTTTTAGGATTCTTACAGAAAAATATGTGGCAGGCAAAGCCAAAACCAGCATGTAACAATTCAGCCAGAATTCAGTTCTTTATTTGCTTACACTTGCCAGATTAAATCCTTATTACTTTCACCTTAGTGTACTGACAGATTTTAGGCAGTTGCTATCCTTACTCTCTTTCTCTGTTTCCTATTCATCTCTGGGTTGGGCTGTCTAAACCCCCTTTCTGGAATGTTATCCCTCCTTCCTGGAAAACAACTGCTTCACAGTAAAGTGAATCCCATCACACCATCTCCCCCTCCAAGGGCACCAGCTCTTACAAAAAGATAAAATTATTCTAAACTAAATACATAGTAGTGACATTCTGATTTATATATGTGTAGGATATCTGTCATTTTAAAAATAGGTTGCTATGAAATTGAAGTTAGGCTACTATTTATAATCCCTAATCTTTAAAGAAAGGGGCATTTCCTTTGGTTTCATGCAGAAAATAATATTTTTGGGTTTTAGTAACTGGGAGTGGCTACAATTGTAATTTGAATGCTTTTTTTAAAAAAAATTGTCAGTTATTTCTGTGACATAGTCTTGGCACAAGATGAGACTTATCTTGGTAAAGTGTAGAGAGTGCCTGCATTCACTCATTGCAATATACTGTGATTTGAGATTCATGTTTTTACATTCAATTATAGCTTTCTTTTATTATATAATTGAATTGAATTATTTATTGTCATTGTACGTATATATACAGTATACATACAGTGAGATTCACATAACACCCAGAGACTAGACTCAACGTGCACACACACATGACAATCCCCGAACACCTCCCCATCCGCCAAAATTCCCTGCCTCCTAAAAACACACAAGCATCCACACAATAGACCAAGTAATACTGTCCAACAGCTCACTGATGGTGGTCCTTAAGTTCATTGTTAAGTGCAATTATAGCTCTGGGATAAAAACTATTCAGAAAACATGTGATCCGAGTTTTAATTGTTTTGTATTTTCTGCCAGAAGGCAACAGTTCATAAAGATTGTAAGCAATATGGGAAGAGTCTCTGAGAATGTTGTGCAACTTCCTCAAACAGCGAGATGCGAAGATGTCATCCAAGGCTGGTAGCTGGAGCCCAATGATATTCTGGGCAATTTTAATGATTCTCTGTAGAGCTTTTTTGTCCGTTACAGAGCTGTTCCTATACCATACAAGAATGCTGTATGTCAGGACACTCTCAATGGTGCTCGGTAGTAGGATAGAAGTAGATACTGAGATAGATTTATCTTCCTGAGCATTCTCGAGAAGTACAGCCTCTTCTGTGCCTTCTTTGCAAGCATGTTAGCATTCATAGTCCATGAGAGGTCCTCCGAGATATAAGTGTTCAGAAATTTAAAACTACCAACCCTCTCTACCTCCTCACCATTTATGTACAATGGTAAATGTACATCTCTCTTAGTTATCTGCGTAGATTTTGTAGAGAAAATATAATCAGATATGATTCAAAGAATGAATGATCAGTGTGGAATGTGCATGAGGGTTGCAATAAATTATCTAGGATGCAATAATTGTGTATTAAATATTTTTATATTACAGATGCTAATTATTATGCAGGTAGTCCTCAACTTACAACCATTTGTTTAATAACAGTTTGGAGTTACAACAATGCTTTCAAAACTAGCTTGCAATCTGTCTTTAAAATTACAACATAACTAAGCAATCACATGATCACATTTGGCTGCTTGGCAACCAGCTCTCATTTATGGTTGCAGATTCCTATAACCATGTGATCATGATTCGAGACCTTCCCAGCCAGCTTCTGACAAGTAAAGTCAATATGGGAAGCCAAATTTGTTTAATGGCTGTTGTGATTCACTTAATGATCAAAGTAAAATGGTCATAAAGTAAGGTTTGGTCACATATGATTCACTTAATTGTCACTTAACGACCAAAGTTCTGGTCCCAATTGACTACTTATACTACAAAGCCTTTCAGCCACCTACTGTTGGTTTTGTCATTGCTTTTATAATGTGATACTGGCTTTAAGGGAATGTAGCATAGAGTAATAGGATGTTTTGGGTTCTTATTTGGCATTCCTTGTTTTCCTAGCAGTCTATTTTTACCAAAGCTCATATCAAAACTATATCATGATAATAGCTAAGTTACTAAGAAATTGTCAGCCATCATCCCTCTCTTTCTTATAGTAGAATAGAATAGAATTCTTTATTGGCCAAGTGTGGTTGGACACACAAGGAATTTGTCTTTGGTGCATATGCTTTCAGTGTGCATAAGAAAAAATAAAATGCATTCATCAAGAATCATAAGATACAATACTATGATAGTCATAGGTTACTAATAGGCATCAAATCATACTAGGAAACAAAACAATATAAATTGTAAAGATACAAACAACATGGTTATAGTCATAAGTGAGAAGAGATAGGTAATAGGAAGGATGAGATGAATAATAGTAATATAGTTTTACTAAGTAGTTTGACAGTGTTGTGGGAATTAGTTGTTTAGCAGAGTGATGGCATTTGGGAAAAAAACTCCTTGTGTCTAATTGTTCTGGTTTGCAGTGCCCTACAGCGTCGTTTTGAGGGTAGAAGTTGAAACAATTTATGTCCAGGATGTGAGGGGTCTGTAGATACTTTCACAGCCCTCTTTTTGACTCGTACTGTATACAGGTCCTCAATGGAAGGCAGGTTGGTAGCAATTGTTTTTTCTGCAGTTCTAATTATCCGTTGAAGTCTGTGTCTGTCTTGTTTGGTTGCAGAGCCAAACCAGATTATTATAGAGGAGCAGATGACAGACTCAATAATTCCTCTGTAGAACTGAATCAGCAACTCTTTGGGCAGTTTGAGCTTTCTGAGTTGGCGCAGAAAAAATATTCTTTGTTGTGCTTGTTTGATGATGTTTTTGATGTTAGATGTCCATTTTAAGTCTTGAGATATGATAGAACCTAGAAACTTGAAGGTCTCTATTGTTGATACTGTGTTGTCTAGCATTGTAAGAGGTGGTAGTATAGGAAGGTTTCTCCTAAAATTAACCACCATTTCTACGGTTTTGAGTGTATTTAGTTCAAGATTGTTCTGGTTTCACCACAAGGCTAGTTGTTCAACCTCCCGTCTGTATGCAGGTTAATCGTTGTCTCGAATGAGACCAATCACTGTTGTATCATCTGCAAACATCAGTACTTTAACAGAGGGATGTTTTGAGATGTAGTCATTGGTATATAGTGAGAAGAGAAGTGGAGAGAGCACACAGCACTGGGGAGGCTATTGTTCTAATTTTACAGGTATCTGATGTGATTTTGTCTAACTTCACCTGCTGCTTCCTGCCTGTTAGGAAGCTTATGAACCATTTACAAGTGTGGTTAGGTACAGTTAGCTGAGTTAGTTTAGTTAGAAGAATATCTGGAATGATGGTATTGAATGCTGAGCTAAAGTCTACAAAGAGGACCCTTGCATAGGTCTTTGGAGATTCAAGATGTTGTAGGATGTAGTGCAGAGTCATACTAACAGCATCCATCATCTGTCGATCTATTTGCTCGGTAGGCAAATTGCAAGGAATCTAACAGCGGATTCGTGATGGTTTTTAGGTGGCCCAGCATTAGCCTTTCAAAGGTCTTCATAACTACAGATGTTAGAGCAACCGATCTGAGTCATTCAGTTCCTTGATGGAAGGTTTCTTCGGCACTGAAATAATAGCAGAACATTTGAGGCAAAAAGGAACATAGCACATCTCTAGTGATTTATTAAAGATGCAGGTGAAGATGGGGGCCAGTTGATCAGCACAAGCTTTTAAGCAAGAAGGAGTTATCTTGTCTGGGCTTGGTGCTTTTCCTGGCTTATGTCTGTGAAAAAGACCTTGCACCTCATTCTCTGTAATCACCAGAGGTGGTGGGCCCAGTGGGACGGGATAGGTTGTAGGAGGCTTGGCTGTTGGTATGTCTGAGATGGGGATTGTGGAGTTGGGTAGCAGTAATTTCCTGTCAAATCTACAGTAAAACATATTCAGGTCATCTGCCAGGTGTTGATTTCCTTCAGCATAGGAAGAAGGTTTGCTGTAACCAGTGATATTTTTAAGAGTTTTCCACATGTTTGCTGGTTCATTTGTTGAGAACTGATTCCTTAACTTTTCAGAGTAGCTTCTTTTTGCTGCTCTGATCTCCCTTGTTAATACATTTCTGGCCTGATTGTACAGCATTCTATCACCTTTTCTTTAGGCTTCCTCTAAAGTTCCTCTCAAGTTTAGCTCTGAACCAAGGTTTATTGTTACTGTATATTGTCAGGTTTCTCTTCAGCATGCATAGGTCTTCACAAAAAGTGACATATGATGTATCCATGAGTTCATCCAAGTCTGTAGAGGTATCTCCGAACACATTCCAATCAGTGCAGTCAAGGCAAGCCTGTAGCTTTACTCCTCAGTCCAAATCTTCACTGATTTAATTGTTGGTTTGATGGTGTTAAGTCTTTGTCTGTAAGCAGGTACAAGATGAATCAATGATCAGAGTGTCCCACAGCTGCTTGTGGAAAAGACCAATAAGCATTTTTTAATGTTGTGTTAGCAATGGTCTAAAGCATTCTTGCCTCTAGTGAGACAATTGACATGCTGAAAATATTTTGGTAGCTCTTTCCTTAAGTTTGCTTTATTAAAATCTCCTAAAATAATTTGAAATGAATCTTGGATATTAACTTCAGCCCACATAATCTGGTCAGCTAGAGTTCGTAATGCATTGTTTACACAAGCTTGTGGAGAAATATACACAGCAATTAGGAGAAATGAGGAGAACTCTCGTGGAGAATAAAATGGTTTGCAATTGATAATTAATGTCTCTAAGTCCACATCACATCACAGAATTTCTTTAGTATAGTTATATCTCTGGACCAGTGGCAGTTAATAAAATACCTACCATAACGTCCTCCCTTCTTTTTACCAGATATTTCTGTAATTTTGTCTGCTCTATGTATCCGAAATCCTGGGATGTGCAGTCTACTATCATCAATTGACTCATTTAGCCACGTTTCGGTGAAGCAGAGAGCTGCCGAGTTGTAAAAATCAGAATTGTATCTATTTAAAAGAAGTATTTAATCCATCTTATTAGCGGGCCAACATAAATTAGTCAGAAAGAGTGAAGGGAGAGGGGTTTTTATCCCACTTTTCCTTAATCTATTCAAAAATATTTGTTGTGTCAGGGGAAATTGACATTGTAGTTATTCAGTTTGAGTATTAAATCTCAGGACCTTAATACTATAACTAAATAATGAAATGGGGAAGATCTCTGCTTCAGCAATGGCAAACAGAAAAACAACATGCAATACAAAAGCCGTAGACTCCCTGGGAAAAATGCTAGCAAGATGGCTCATACATTCCTTGTGCCAACCTCCAACGTGCCAAGGAATTGCTAAGTTGGATCCAGCTGCTTTTTTGCCAGCAGGAGAATCTCCTCAGTGACATTTAGCTCAGCACTGCAGCCTGTGGAAAGTGGAATGAATGCTAATGTGCATAGATCTTTATAGTTCTTAGTAGCACTTCCCTCAGTGTTCCTGGGCAGATTTAGAGGAGTGGGGGGAGGTTGTCTTGGAAACTAGAGGAGAAATGGACAAATATCATATTGTCTTTTGCTCCTGTGGAATTTTGCATGAAATCAGAAGCTCTCAGCCTACTGAGTCTGATCCATCCTCTTGAGTGAATTCTCTGACTTGGATGGGGAGTGAGGCTGATGTTTAAATAGGCCTTGGAGAATTGAAAAAGCATAAACATGACGTTATGGTAGGTATTTTATATGTACTAAAAGTGAGTCTGTACTTAATTGTTAAAATATACTATATGTTTCATGTGTCACTGATTGGTGATATGTTAGTAAATACTTAAAAGAATTGTATGCGTCTATCTACATTTTTTTTACACCTAGCTATTATTACATCTTGCATAATATCTGTAAGTATTAAGCTTGTAATTAAGAAGACCTGCATCCTGAATTGTTGGGAAGTCATGTTACTTCTGATATGCTAGCCAATTGGAGCTTCTATATATAAATACGAGTATATAGTGAGGAATATCAGTATATATGTTAATTGAAATAAAATATGACAATTTCATACTTTCATAAATGCCATGATGTAAATTTGATTCTCTGAGGGTTTCCTTCACTTCACCTGTTTTAAATTTTTAGTCCATGGAAATGTAAATAAGTTGTTGCTGCCATTGTATTTAGGGATTGATTCTTTTCTGAATGCTTACAAATTTACTGTTTAATCATCTGTTGTAGCAGGCCAAATATATATTTTTAATACCTCCTAGCAGTGCTAGCAGGTTTGGCTGAAGTTGTCAGCTGCCTTGAAGCATTTCTTCAAAGTAGATGGGGTAACTATCGATATAATGAACCTTTATTTGTAAATTGCTCTTTTAACAGAATGTCATAGAATGGATATTTTTATCATTACACTTTTTTGTAGTTCTTTACTGACTATATTAGACTTTGTGGTATGTAGCTCCATTCTGCCTGAATTTCACCTGAGCTTGTTTTGTTTTTTAACAATTTACCACACAGGCCCTTTATTATTTCAAAGGAGAATAATTTGGTGATGGAGCATTCTCAGTGACTGATGGATTCAAAAGAAGAAAGGTAATTCTACATTTCACATATAAAAGTCTCATAATTCATAATATGAGCCATGGTAGTGCAGTGGTTAGAATGCAATACAGGCTACTCCTACTGACTCCTGGCTGCCAGCAGTTCGAATCTCACCAGCTCAAGGTTGACTCAGCCTTCTATCCTTTCGAGGTCGGTAAAATGACCCAGATTATTGGAGCCAATATGCTGACTCTGTAAACTGTTTAGACAGGGCTGTAAAGCACTGTGAAGCGGTATATAAGTCTAAGTGCTATTGCTATAGCTATAACTACCATTGGAATTATATTCTGTAATGTATTAATTCTGCACCCCAACTACATGGGGTGCAGAACTGAGATTTTTTAAAATTGTTCCTTATCTGTTTATATATGTATGTGTTTGGCTGTATGAATACTGAAATAGCATTTTGCTGAGTAATAAATTTAAATTTTGTTGCATAATAAAACTAATATTAGTAAATATATGTACTTTTTAAAATTATATAGAATTTCAGATCAAATGACAAGGAAGATTATTGTTAGAATTGGCAACATTATATATAATAGAGAAATATAAGCTATAGAAGTTAAATGAATGAATAAATAAATACATTAAAACCAACCAGGAAGGAGAACAGTAGGATTATCTAGTTCAGAGGATTTTTTAAAAAATAGAAAACTTTATTTATTTTTACTTGTGCTCTGTTTCATCAAATTTATTTTCAAAATAATCTTGTTAGCTTATTGATAAGTTATCTCTAGGCAAGATATACAACAAATCTTATAAATAAGTTGAGGATATAGAAAATGGCTTGCCTGGTATCATAGGGATCTTTAGGGCTGAGTAGGGATTTGAGCCTGAAATTCCTGACCTATATCCCCAATATTAAACGTGCCTTGTGGGACAGCTACCCCCACAAGTTTTCATATTCTGTCTGTACAAGTGGCAGAGACTTTAGGAACAAGTATTCTAGATATCTTAAATTTTTGTAAGATTTTATAAATGTGTCCTTAGATTTTCTTAAACTTCTTTCCAATATCAGAACATTGAGAACCCAACTGCTTTTTTGGGTAGATTTGCATCCAAGTCATGGGTGTCAAATTCACCGCGTCACATTGACGTCACCTGACATATCACAACTTTTTCCCCCCTTCTCGGAGCTGGTGTGGGTGTGGCCTGTGCATGATGCATCCGGCCCGCGGGCTACCAATTTGACACTCCTGATCTAAGTAAAGAAATTCAAAACACTTATGACATGTGCAATACATCGCTTGTATCAGTTCTGATATGCCCGGATTTTAAATAGTCACTGTTTTCTATTTATGCTAGCTTAGCAGCCCAAGAAGGAGCAAGAGAGAGAGGCCTGGTCTATGTGTGGCAAGCTGGTTCCTATTGTCCTACCCCTGAAAGACTTCCCGGTTGGACTGGAAAAAGAGTGTTGCAGGCAGCACTTGGAGAAAACCACGGTGTACTTTTGTCTGATGGTATGGATGTTGGATTTTAAAGAAACATTTGTTTTTAGAGGAAAATAGCCAGTTTTAAAATTCTACCAAGATAAATTTTCAACTTAGTACATTTGAAAAAGTTTTAATTTGATATTCAAAATATTAGTTCATTTAGCCAAGGTTCTAATGTCGGCACTTGTATCTCTATTCTTAGTTGACAAGAGCAAGTCAGAAATACATTAATACCTTCTTTTTTAAAAAAATAAAGTTTAAGTTTTATACTGCAATGCTCGCACGGATTCCTTGTGGTATAAAATGTATAATATAAGTGTTGGAATGTGACAAAATGTGTTACCACTTAATTCTTTTTTTCTCTTCCAACTATATAGTATCATATACTGTATGTAATGAAACTTGAAGTTAATGTGAATAACTTTCTTTTCTTTCAGATGGCAGAGTCTACAGTTTTGGAAAACTTTCTTGGAGACTTGGGCTAGAAGAGTCTCTTATTAATTGTCCCACACTGGAAAAAACTTTGAGTGGACAACATGTTGTTATAGTGGCAGCTGGCAGCTTTCACAGTGGAGCAGTAACTGAAGGAGGAGTGGTATATATGTGGGGGGAGAATTCTGCCGGTCAGTGTGCTGTGGCCAATAAGACTACTGTGCCAGAACCCACCCCCATCAGCATTTCTGATGGCGAAGCTGGACCTTTCTTGCCAATTCAGATTTTGCAATTGTCATGTGGAGAGGAGCACACACTGGCACTTTCACAAAGTAGAGAGATATGGGCATGGGGAAGTGGCTGTCAACTAGGCCTTATAACCAATACTTTTCCAGTGACCAAGCCTCAAAAAGTTGAATACCTGGCAGGGCGTGTGGTGCTTCAGATTGCTTGTGGGACCTATCACAGCTTGGCCCTGGTACAGTGCCTCCCCATTCAAGACTTAAAACCTCTCCCAGAGAGATGCAATCACTGCAGCCAACTTCTCATTACCATGACTGATAAAGAAGACCACGTCATCATCTCTGATAGCCACTGCTGCCCACTGGGTGTTGTACTGACTGAGTCTCAGTCAGAGAATCGCATGTCTTGTTCATCACTAGAAACTTTGGAAAGAAAGAGTTTAACAAGCAGCCAAGGTGAGGATTGTCAAAAAACTCTTTCAGAAGATCAGATGTTGCCTGGGGCAGACTATGATGTAGCAAGTATATTTTCGAACAATGATGGACAGGAAGATAGTGGCATTTCTAGTCCAGGAAAGCCTTTGATCACTGACAAAACAGCAGTAAAGCAACACTTGATGAGCCTTTCAGATAATTCATTAAATGCAAGCAGAGAACAGCAAATCAGCTCTCAACCTGAACAGGTATCCATCTGCATTTATTTGGCCATACTTTTTTTCCTTTCTATGTTGTGTTATGTGCATGCAAAAATCTTAAAACTTCTCATAAAAGCTCAAGGTCAAAATGGCCATAAGAAAAGAATTTCACATAGGGGTCCTTGGTGCTCTCTGAGTTTGGTTGTTTTATTGCAGAAGTTTCATTACCCAATCTAGTAACATCAGGGAGGGGTTTCCCATGGAATATCACATGGCCTCTAAAAACAAATTTCAAGTGAGCTCTGTTGGATAGCACATTTATAATCACCATGCTTCCCCAGCTTTGGGTAAAACCTTATCAGAAAGTTCCTAGCCATATTTGAGTAGGTTATTGGAATAATGTCAACACTTTCTTTATGATTCTTTTATTACAATCTAAGTATGTACAATTAACAAGAAAGTTTCATGGATTTATATTACCGTAGTTTGCTATAGTTTTGTTGTAAAACATCGACAGGGCTGTTAAATAGCTTAGTTTAAGCTTTCTGTTATAAGCAAAACCTAGTTTTAGTACTGTAGATGGAATCTTCCCTATAATTTTTATGCTTCAGATTTTGAAAACTGCTGAACTCTAATCAATGCCAAGCAATGCCTACAACTGAACTGTGATCTTAGCTTATCAGGAACTAACAATATTGAATGCGTGCTTTTTGCTATTAGCCAAGTTCTCTTCAGATGGATGGTTTATGCAGAGACATGCTTGTTACAGATATTTCACTTTTCTCTTAAAATTACCAAAACCGTTAGCAGTGCAGTAGAAAAATGAATAAAGGACTTCAGATTTTCCCTCCAGTTTTTGTAACCTTTTTTAGACTTTCTGATCAACATTGTAATTCTCTGTTCCTTCATCGTTATGATAGAAGCATTTAGTGGCAATAGGCTATGGAGAGGATTATATAAATGTAAAATGGTCCATATCATATGCTTGCTCATCTGAATTCATTGTCCTTTTTGTAAGGTTGGTACTGCTTGATAACTGCCCTCGATTGTCAGGGTAAGTCAGAATTATTTAGACATTGGAATGAACAGTGTGTTTGGTGCATTTGCATCAACTATTCTTTCACATGGGAGCTTCTGAAGTTCAGGATGGTTCTCTTCATGACTTGTTTAGCTTTATGCAGGCAGGAAATTGTTTTTTTCCACATCCAGCAAAACTTCTTATTGAACAAACATTAAGTAAAATAACTTATTTACTCACATCTGCTAATAGAAGCCAGGTGTTGTGTATGAGTAAGCTACCCATTCACCGTAAAACCAACATTCTAAAAGAACTAGATTTCTGAAAGAATTCTAACTGCAATGTATAGATGCAGCCACTAGAACAGTATTTTAATGTGATTAGTACTTAATTTATATTTTATGATGAATTCAAAAATCAAAAACTTCAGTACTGTTTGAAGAAACTTTTATTGTTGCTAAACTTTACAATTAGGAACTAAGTTAATGTTGGGGAGGTTTTTTTCTGTAATTAACAGTCTAGCTTGACAGCATAGCAGGGAGAACGCTTGCCTATAAAATCGATGAGTCAGACACGACTAAATGATTAAAACAATAACAAAAGCATTCAATTACAGTGTACACTTATGTTAATAATATTCATCAACTAATCCATATAATCGAAGTGATTCTTCCAATGATAATGTGTTCAGAACTGCACCGTTTTATGAAAGATACCCTGTTTATTGCTTTATCTTTTAAAAACTTGATTTTTTTTTCTAGCAGGAGCTGTGTGTGTACAATTAGACAATGTAGGGGAAAGTGGGCAGGACAAACCATGATTGGAATTGGCTAAGGAAAACACTGAAATAAAAGTATGCAGATCTAAATTTTAAAATGGCAGTTTTATTTGCATATACTTTATCATAGATGTTGTATGGTTTATTGTTTGGGTAAAGAGAAAGGTGCAGTGCTTTTGATGGAAAGCAGCATGTGCTGGTTACTTAATAAGTGACCATTTTATTACTGAAATAAACTGAAATAAACAGAAATAGAAAGCAGTTAATTGGGAGGATGGCCACTTTAGGCTATTTATTCAGACTTTGATCTTTGATCAAGTCTGACATATAGACTTAGAGTGACACTTACGGAAATATAACAAGCTTTTCATACAGAAGGCAACAAGTGTTTCAATGCCCTTGGACAATTTTTTTGAATATGAATGAACAGAATTTTCTGCTATCTCTTAAAAAAATCTGGTTATAGGTCACTTTTCTTAAACAAAGCTAAGAAGCTTAAATAAATCTTCAGTATCAGTTGTATATATTTGTAATAAAGCAAGGTGTCTTGAACTATCTATAAAGTTGGCATATGTGCTGTAATAGATTCTTGGATTTGCTTACTGTATTTCTAGCAGTCTCAAGAAGAGGATCATCTCGTTTGTCTCCCCGGCCCACCTCTCCCAGGTACATCTGCCCTTAATAGCCTAGTGGTTTCTTGTGCATCTGCAGTTGGTGTAAGAGTAGCTGCTACTTATGAAGCCGGAGCCTCATCTCTGAAGAAGGTAATGAACTTCTATGGCCCAGTTCCAGGTTGCACAGCATCTCCACCTAGTGGAAGTTCTCCTGTCCTTGATGGAATGAAAGACAGCCGGGAAGAGCAAGTCAAGCTGGAATCAATGCAAGGCAAAAAAAGTTCCAGCTTGATAGATATTAGAGAAGAGGAATCTGAAGGAATCTGTCGAAGACTTTCCTTGCCTGGTTTGCTCTCCCAAGGTGAGATGCTCAGTCGATTTCCAGGATTTTCATTCCTGGATGTTATCCAATTTCACCAAAGTGTAAAGAATGTACAGGCTTCTAATGGCAGATTGTATTAAATGTCAGCCCTTCAGTATAACATCTTGTTTTAGAAGCAGATCCTAAGATTAGAAGATTTGGAAAACTGTAAAAGATGCCGTTACCTTTGTGTATGTGATTTTGAAGATAAGTACTGTTAATAAAAATAATTCTTTTTGGACCTTTTATTTTGTAAATGTTTTTGAAGCTCACATGTAGCAAAAATGTTATTCTTCAGCGGAATAAATATTTTCAGACTGTTTAAGTTTATATTTTAAAAAATCAGTTTCTCAAATTACTTTCTCTATTGCTTATATGTATATGCTTACCTATCTGCAGGGACCCATCCCATTTAAAAATAAGATCTGTCTTAAATCTCTTTTTAATTCATCAGTTGTACAATCCATGTCTCCAAAAACACAACTGTGTCCTTTTGAGTCAAAGAGAACATGAACGATTTTTAACATTCAACATGGTAACCCTGCCACTTTATAGTTGCCTGTTATGTAATGCTAGAATGCTTGATTGTGACTTCTAGAAAAGTATTATTTGCCCTGGTGACTGTTTTTTCTGGAAATTGATGTACTATAGTCCTAGGGCAGAGAGGCAAACAATCTCTTATTATGTTTGTACAGTATTTTTCACTTGTAAAGATATTAAAAATATGTGCCCAACTATGTTTTAACTAAAAATTGGTCAGGTCCAGATTCAATTAAGTAACATTTCTGAACATGAATATTCTGATACTCACACCAAGATATTTTTGATAAAATACGTTTATTGTGAGTTTACTACATTCCGTAATGTTTTCCATTCTCAAGTATATAAGCGGGGACCTTCTGTTACAATTTAGTAAGCATGGGCAAACATTTTAATGAATCATTCAACTAATAATTTTACTACTTGGCACAGGTTTCCTTTCTGTTCGCAAAAAGAGGCTTTCAAAAACAAGCTATCATTAGGCAAATTGTCCAGTAGATAACAATGTGCATATAGGCATCATCTATTAGATGGTAACCATATTATATTCTATATTGTAAATAGGTATAAATATTATTTTAATTAAAAGAATCAGAGAAAATTGGCATGGCTGTATCTTAACCTCCAGCATCATTTTTATTTCAAAAATAGTTGGGCGTCTAAAAAAATTAAAATGGATTGCTGTAGCTGCTTTTGTAGGATTGTGTACAGCTGCACTAAAAGAATAGATGTACCTTGAAGTGATAGAGAGAATTTAGAGGGCTAGAACAAATGTTAAGGAACTAACTCATCAGTTTGTCATCTGGTAAATAGATGTCTTGTGACTGGCCACTCCCACCAGTGAATGGGCAAACGCCTCCCAGTTATACTACACATTCCAAAATACTGCCTGTATGGAAATAAAGCTGTTGATACAGTTTGTCTTTCAGCAGCTACCAGGTCTTAGCTGCAAAGTTCTAGAGAGCAAGAAAGAATTTTCTGTATCTTTTTGCTGCCACCTAGTCATTTTTATGCAGCTCAAATTTCATAGCCCTAAACTTGTATATAGACATCTAATGAAAACATCCACCATTCCTTTTTTGGTGGGTGGAGGGGGGAGTTATTTTTGTTTTTAGACTAGCTAACTGGATTCCAGTTTAGGGTCAAATAGGTATAAGTTGCAGACTAATTGCAAAATTTTCTCTTTATGAATGCTTTTTAAAAAGGAATATGGTGTCTTCTTTGAGATAAGAATTTTGTTCTTCAAAAAAGCGTTAGTAATTTTATAGAAAATAGCTACCTTATGTACTCTGAATGATGGCTTGCACTACAAATTTTAATAATTTTTGATAATGGGTAGAATTAATTAACATCATAAAAGTACATCATTTCTCTTTTATTTCAAAGTCCGATTGAAAAGATACATTGTGCTTATAACAAATTACCTAGGTGACATTCTCAGTTTAATACTTAGCATTTAGATCTGCTAAAAAGACCGTGTGAATTTGCTTTTTAAGGATCAGCAAATAAGATATTTAATTGAACAAAAGATATAGATAATCACTATGCTCTAACAGTTTATCCTTGCTTCTCTTACTAAAGTTTCTCCGAGGCTTTTGAGGAAGGTAGGACGAGCCAAAATGAGGACAGTTGCACTGACACCTACATACAGTGGTGAAGCTGATGCGCTTCTTCCATCTCTGCGAACTGAGGTGTGGAGCTGGGGGAAAGGAAAAGATGGGCAACTGGGACATGGTGATATCTTGCCAAGGTAAGATATACAGAGGAAGCTTTCCTTTGTTAGAAAACAGTAATTCCCTCTTCTAGTTCTTTGTTCCTCTGTGATGGAGTATGATGTGTGGGGCTTATTGGAGATGCCACAGGGAGAAAGCAGGAGAAATCTCTCTCTATCCATTGCTTAATGTTTGCTCACACAATGCTAACTATAACCTAACTGGAATTATCTCCATATGTTTTCACTCTGTAACAACTGGTTCAATATATGTGTGACATCTTGATCATAACAAAACGATTTGCCTTCCGTATTGGCATTGTAAAAATTGATCATTGCTATGTATGAGTACTATGTACTATGTAGTACTATGAAAAGTACTCTGCAGATTTCATCTGTAAGTTGAGGATCTTGATTTCATTTTGTGGGTTTGCAGGCTCCAACCATTGTGTGTAAAAAGTCTTGATGGCAAGGAAGTAATTCATTTGTCTGCTGGTGGCCATCATTCCTTGGCACTCACAGCTAAATCGCAGGTAGGAAAATAAATGCTGCTTGCTTATCTCACATCTGGAGCTTCACTCATTAGATCAAACTCTGTGTTTTCTGTGTCTCACTCCATATTCGGATTTCCTTCAACATTATGTTTTTAGTATTGATACCTTTTATATAGATATATTTATAAATGTTTATGTGAACTGAGACTGAAAGCACATCTATTGATTACCAGAATCTGAATGAACAGGTGCTTCTCATTCTAGTTTGTCCTTTCCAACTGTATGAGAAGTACCTGTTCCTTCAGATTCTGGCCTGGGTCGGTTAGGGTTTAATTCTTGTCTGGATGATTAAGCATTGATAGGGACTATAAGAGTGAAATTATGTGTTTATTTCTGTATTTATATCCTTCCTTTTATTCAGGAGCACAAAGTAGCATACGAAAGACCCTTCTTTTATTTTTTGCCACAATAATATGAGAGAGCCTTAGGCTGAGAGAGGGACTTTATTTATAAAGTTTTGAATAATACTTTAAAACAGATTAATCTGTCTCTTAATTCCCCAAAGGGACAGGTCATCCTGAACAGAATCATGGCAGCATTGCAAGGACACAAGACTGATAGAAAGATAGTAATGGTTAATTGGCCTTATAATGCTATAGGTTGAACATGAACTTATTCATGTCCAGTCAAAATTATTCATTTCCCTCTTTTTTGACCATTATTGTGCTGGGCAGTTCTTCTGCCATTTCCTGACCCAGAATAAATCAAAGAGCATTTCTAGATTAGTTAGTAGGGAGTGACAATTCTGGGATAATCATATCCAGCAATTTTGTTACTCAGGATTTCAATATTCAATCAAATTTGTCTGATGGGTAATTCCTCAAACATATCAGATTTATCAGGAATCTGGGCCTACCACCTTGAGGAAATTAGAGATGCTCATGCCTCAGTGACCAAAAAGTGATCATATTTTAACAAAGGACTTCTAGAAATGTTCTCCATCTTCAGATAAGGACCAACCAGGTTAAGGCACCAAGCTAGAAAGCAGGAGAACTTGAGTTCAAGTCCTGCCTTTGCGATGAAAGACAGCTGGGTGACTTTGGGCCAGTTATTCTCTCTCAGTTCCATTCACTTCACAGGGTTGTGGTGGTTGTTTTGGGAAAAATAGGAGGAAAGTATGTTGGATGTGTTCTCCGCCTTGAGTTATTTGTAAAAATAATTAAGGTGGGATATAAGTAAATAATAAATTATGAGAGTAATGTAGATCCAATTAACGGCCACCATTTTGTAAGTTAGACTGCCAATAGTTATGGCATGGGAAAAGTCTATGCTAATCTTGAATTGTTGGGCTATTGCCAGCCACACCACAAGGACATGGAGGTTGAAATCCCCCCTCCCCTCCTGAGCAGAAACTATAAGGAATCAACCAAAATCCCAGATATGGGATTGAGAAACCCAGAGAGGGACATTGTAATACAACACATCTGAAAGTTGCCACTGTGGAAGGCTATTTTAGATGGACTTTTTCTTACTACACTCTTATTTTATTTCACCCTGGCATAGATAAACTGGCTTTTATCTCTTTTTCTGCAGGTATATGCATGGGGCAGTAATATTTATGGACAGCTAAGTCATTTGAATTCTCCAACCACTATCCCTCGTCTGGCAAAGGTAATTTTGATTGTCATGAACTTCTTTTCAGAATAATTATTTGTATTTTGCAACTTACATCACCACATTTGCTTTTTAAAAAATTGCCAATACCTTGATTCAAAAGAAGACAATTGTGAAGACATTTCAGCTGGGCTTTTCATGGTTTCAAAGATCCTGCTGTTTCCCCAAATATAGAAATCTTGACTTAAGAGAATCTTTCTGGTATCTTGATAGTATGTCTCCCAGTTTGGAAATCCAAAGCCACCCCTTTCTCTTTTGTCCTGCAACAATTTCATTTTAATTCTAGATTTTTCCCTGGCCCAAACAAATTTAGCTGTTATTTTATTTAATTCCACCCAAAATGTTTTGTCTAATTTCACTGGTACAGTTTGGAATAGATATAATATTTTTGGTAGTACAGTCATTTTAACTGTTGCAATTCTTCCCATTAATTATATTTGGAGTTTCCTCCATGTTTCCAATTCTTTTTTTATCTGCATTATTAATCTATTATAATTATTTTCTTTAATTGAGGAACATCTTGATGTTAGCCAAATACCAAGATATTTTACTTTTTTGATTACCTGCATTCCCAAATTTTCCTCTAATTCCTTTTTTTGTTTATCCGTCACATTTTTGGTTAATATCTTTGGTGTTTTTTTATTTAAAGTCCTACTACTTCACCAAATTCTTTAATTTCTGTTATTAAAGCAGTCCCAGTTTCATCTGGTTCCTCTAGAAAAAATATTATATCATTGGCAAATGCTTGTATTTTATACTCTTCTGATTGTAACCCCTTTAATTTCTTTATTTCTTCCAATGTTTGTTAATAACATTTCTAAAGAGAGGTTAAGAGTAGGGGTGACAGTGGACATCCTTGTCTCATTCCTTTGTTTATACTGATTATTTCTGTTCGATCCCCATTAAATAGCACACTGGCTGTCTGAGTTGAGCAGATTGCTGATATCATCCTAATAAAATTGTCCCAGAAATCCATGACTTTTAGTTGATTTGTAAAAAAATTGCCAATTTATGTTATCAAACGCTTTTTGTGTGTCCAAGAGCACCAGTGGTGCTTGTTTTCCAGAGTGAGTCTCATAATATTCTAGGACATCTATTACTGTTCTGGTATTATTTTTTATTGTCTGTTTGGTAGAAATCCATTTTGATCAGTATGTATAATTTTGTTCAATATTCTCTTGAGTCTGCAATTATAGTCGTAAGTATTTTGTAATCAGCATTCAGCAATTAGATGGGCCTATAATTTTGAAATCGCTGATGGTCTGTCTCTTCTTTTGGGATTAATGTAATGTAAGTTTCCTCCCATGATTTTGGTAGTTTTGCTATCGCTAGGGCTTCGTTGTATACTTCTAACATTTGTGTTTCTAATATTTCTTGTAGTGTTTTATATAACTCCCCCTGGAGCCCGTCTGGTCCTGGCAACTTGTTATTTTTCTGTTTCTGGATTGCCTTCTATAATTCCGTTAGTGTTATTTCCTTGTTCATCATTTCTTTGTTTTCTTCCGAAATTGTAGCTAATCCTTTCCTTTTAAAATATTGTTGGATGTTTTCTTCTATTATATCTTCCCGCCTATATAACTCCTCAAAAAAAGTTTTAACAATATTTTTTTTCTTTTCCATCTGGTGTTGTAGTATGCCATTAACATCTTTCAATTGCTGTATTGCTCTCCTCTCTTTCTCTTTCTTTAACTTGTATGATAACCATCTTCCCGGCTTGTTTCCATGCTCAAAATAATTTTGTTTCACCCTTTTCATATTTTGTGCCCATTCTTCCTGCATCAGCATGTTCGATTTATGTCTGAACATAGCTCTTTCTTAATTTATTTTCTTATTTTGTGATTCTTTGTAATGCTATTTCCAGATTTGTAAGTGTATTTAGCAACCTAGTTTGTTTTCCTTTTTTTCCTTTGTTTCTTTGTGCTGTATATGATATTATTAAGCCTCTTATATATGCCTTTGTAGTGTCATATAGGTTCTGAACTGATGTAATTCTTTTTTCATCATTTAGGCATATTCTTTTTCTTTCAGGATTCCTTGGTTTAACATCCATCTCTTTTTACTTTTTGTCCTTTCCAACTTATTTTAATAGGGTTATGATCTGCCCATGTGCTTATCATAATTTCTGCTTCCTTTATGTTTTATGCTAATTCCACATTCATCCAGATCATATCTATTCTTGACCATGACTTTTGTGGTGCCAAGTAAAATGTAAATTGCTTTTTATCTGGGTTCATTTCCCTCCAGAGATATCTCAATCCTAATTCATTTGTCATTTCATAAAATACCTTTGATAATGTTTTCCTTTTTTTCTTGTCTACACTATATTACTCACATATTTTTTTGGGGGGTTCACTACTGCGCTAAAATTGCCTACCAGACATATATTTGTATATTCCATCTCTATCAATTTCCTTTATAGTTTACAATAAAATTCCTTCTGTTTTTCATTTGGTGCATATATAAAAGTAAGAAGTACTTTTTTATAATGTATTATTATTTCAAGCATTACAATTCTGCCATCATCTGCAAAGATTTGTTTGGATTGTAACTGTTTTCTAACATATACCGCTATCACTCTCTTTTTTTGTTGGGCCAAAGATAAATATAAATTTCCCAATTTTACTGATTCTAAAATTTTGCCATAATGTTTTTGTATATGTGTTTCCTGAAGGCATATGATATCTATATTTTGTTTCTGTAGTTTACCTAGTATTTTCCTCATTTTTGCTGGTGAATTTAATCTATTGACATTTATGGAAATTAGTTTAATTTCTTCTGCCATACTATTTTTAGTATGTTACCTATTGACTTCTGTTTCCCTTACTTCTCTCTGATGTCTTGTTTTACACCCTCTCTTTTGTGCCGTTCAATTTCCTCTTGTTCTCTTTTTTCTTGTTCTATTTCTCTCTCTCCTGACTGTTGTTCTTCCTGACTTCTACTCTCAATTTCTTTGCTCCCTTGATCTTCCTCTGATGTTATATAAAGGTCAAAGAATTCCCGTGCTTTCCCTATATTGTCTATTTTAAATTTCTTATCCTGCCACAATATCAATATCCCTTCTGGAATGAGCCATCTAAAGAAGACGTTATGTTTATTCAATTGTGACATCAAGAAATGATAGTTCTTTCTTTGCTTTCTAATTCTTCTTGGGATTTGCTTCAATATCACAATTTCTTTCCCCTTAAAGACCAATGGCTAGTCTCTTGTTATTTTGAATATTTCATCCCTTATTGTTTTCTTCAAGAATCTTATGTGGACCTCTTGTGGCAACTTATAGCGTCTCACATAATTGGTGTGTATTCTGTACACCTCATCAATTTCTCTCCAAATCTCTTGTCCATTTCTTTACTATCAAGCAGCAGCTATGGTATGGATAAGAGATTGGATCAACCTAGAGAATAAAAGGATTACTACTAATAGAAGGACACTACCTGCAAAGAGGGTGGCATAGTTTTCTGTGGGAAGGGAAAAATAAACAACACACCTACTTTCAAAGGCATCAGATCAGGAATGCACATATTCAAGTATGGGATAAAATCAAGAAAGACCACTATACCAAAATATCAAGTTAGATGTCAATGATGGAGGCATTAATATACCAAAATGCAATGGATCTGGCTAAAACAAGGAAATATAAAGATTTGCTTGATAAACAGGGAAGATTAAAAACATTACAGGAATTAAAAACAGCAAAATATAGACATTGACTAGTGGCCCTATATGCAGATACAGGCAAGGTACAAAAAAGATAGGAAGAATACAGATTTTACATAGACCAACAACAATTAGATAAAATTATTCAAGGAACAGAGAAAAAGATGATATCTAAATTATATAATTTTCTCTTGAGCTTCAAAATGGAAGAAGAGGTAGTCAAAGAAACAATGATAGCCTGGACAAAAAATGTGGGACACAATAGATAATTGGAATATTGGGAAAAATGTGGAAGAAGAATTATAGATTAACGTTATCTGCAACATACCGTGTTTCTCCAACAATACAGGGCCCCCCAATAGGAAGACCCAGCATGTTGTCTAGGCATAAAATGAAATTAAGCTCCTCCCCCCAAATTTAGACCTATTTTAAAACATGCAAAATAGGGTGGGGAGGGTAAGGGGGAACTTGCTATTAGGAGCGCCCCACGGGCAGCCATGCCTCGCAACCAGCCGCTCTTAACGGCCGATCATGGCAGAATGCGGAGGGCTCCCTACCCCCGCCAAGCACCTTTGCTGCAGACCCGATACTGGTTGCAGGTTGGGTTGGCTGGCGGCTGGCCAGCAGCATCATGGATGTTGGCCTCGGCAAGGCACTTTACATTGTGAGATCTTCGGTGTCTGCCGCTGCTGCTTCCTCTGCCTCTGATGCTTTTCCTTCTACCCATGCCACTGTCGTGTTTGGAGTGCTGCAAATTCCTCCACCGGCAGCGTTTCAGCCACTTCTCAGGGGGAGCCGCTTCTGTAGCTTCCACGGTTCCCGCAAGCACTGGCGCCTCTCTCACCACTCTTCTCCAACAACCATGTCAGTGCGGCAGGAACCGTGGAAGCGTTTCAGCTGCTTCTCAGGCGGGGGAGCCTTCTCTGTAGCTTCCACAGTTCCCACCGGCGCTGGCATTGTTGAAGGTGGTGCTGGCGAGAGGCGCCAGCACTGGCGGGAACCGTGGAAGCTATGGAGGCAGCTCCCCCACAAAGATGCCAAAGGGAAGCTCCTCAAAATCGAATGGTGAAGAGAGCATGCTAGGCATGTCGCTCTCTCACCACTCTGTCTCCAACAACCATGTCAGTGCGGCAGGAACCGTGGAAGCATTTCAGCCGCTTCTCGGGGGGAGCCGCCTCTAGCTTTCACGGTTCCCGCCGGCGCTGGCGCCTCTCTCACCACTCTTCTCCAACAACCATGTCAGTGCGGCAGGAACCGTGGAAGCGTTTCAGCTGCTTCTCAGGCGGGGGAGCCTTCTCTGTAGCTTCCACAGTTCCCACCGGCGCTGGCATTGTTGAAGGTGGTGCTGGCGAGAGGCGCCAGCACTGGCGGGAACCGTGGAAGCTATGGAGGCAGCTCCCCCACAAAGATGCCAAAGGGAAGCTCCTCAAAATCGAATGGTGAAGAGAGCATGCTAGGCACCCGCTTTCTTTGCCTTGAAGCTCTCTACAAAGTAGGCACAGAAGGAAGACGTCACTACTTTCCAATGGGAAGAGAGGGCTGGTAGTCAAAACTTGCTCCGTGGTTCTTGGATGTGAGGAAGAGAGGTAGGTGAGGCCACCCCTTAGTGACTCCCTCCGTGTCGGGAGGCAAAGAGAGCTGGCCTGCTCCAACTCCACATCCTTCCCCGTGACGGCTGGAGGAGAAGCAACAACTGCAGCAGCAACTGGCCACTCGCACATGCAGCAGCTTTGGTGCTGCCTCCTCACCAGGTCCTCCAGCAGGTACCTGCTGCTGGCGCTGCTCTCCGCTCCCTTTCACATCCCGCTAATTTCCCTGTTTAGTGTCTTGGAAAGTGCTGTGGTGGGTGATTCCCTCTGTCCCGGGGAGCCATCCATCCAGATCAAAGGTACATCGCTGAGTTCAGGAGGTTTGCTCCTAAGACTTTGCCTGGCATTTCCTTGCTAGGCTTTGTCGCGGTTTCACCAAAACAAAATCCGTGCGGGAACCGTGGAAGTGTTTCATACCTTCGTGAGCCTGCCCACCATTTGAAATAAGTACAAAGTGACTGAAATCGGCTAAGCCGTTATCCTTTCTGATAAACTGGGGGGAGAGACAGAGAAATAGGACAAGGCTGTAGGGCATGACCGACTCTCATCTTTGTCGGAAAGGTTTCACTTTTTGCACACCTCCATTTCAAGGAAAGGGCAGAAGTGCAAGGCAAGGCGACTGTGTGTACCACAGAACTATCCTCCGAAAGGGGCTGGGATCGAGTAATACTTGCACAGCTGACCCACCTCAGGAGGCAACCTGGAGTGCTCGGGAAGGTTCCAGAGAGGTGGGGAGTAAGATAGCGACTGCAAGTCAGATGGGGCACAGACTCTGGACGGCTGGCTCCCCGGGGCAGAGGGGATCACCCACCGGCAGCACTGCTAGGGAGCGTGCTAGGCGCCCACTTTCTTTGCCTCGAGGCTCCTCAGAAAGTAGGCACAGAAGGGAGATGTCTCTGCTTTCCAATGGAAGAGAGGGTTGGTAGTCACGACGACGACACCCGCCTGCTGACCTGGCCTGCAACCAGCACCATATCCGGGTCTGCAACAAAGGCACTTGGCGAGGGTAGAGAGCCCTCTGCGCTCCGCCATGATCGCCCATTAGGAGCGGCTGGTTGCGAGGCAGGGCTGCTCGCGGGGGGACTCTAGGTAAGGGTGGGGGAGGAAATTAATTCACCCCCAAAAAGACGTCCTAGCCGTTTTTTCAGGGCTCAAAAGAAAATAAGGCCTGGCCTTATTTTATGAGAAACACTGTATAAAGAAAATATGTATAAAATGTTTTATAGGTGGCATTTGCCCCCCGCCAGATTGGCAAAGATGTTTGCAACCCAAAACCCAGAATGTTGGAAATGTAAGAGCAAAGAGGGTACATACTTTCATATGTGGTGGACCTGCTCAGAAGCAAAAAATATTGGAGTAAGATCCAAAAATGGTTAGAGGAAATAACAAAGCAAAAAATTGAATTTCAGCCAGAACTGTTCCTATTAGGTATAATTAAGGGAACATATAGTAAGACAGTATATTATTTTACATATACAGTAACAACTGCTGCTAGGATTATATACGCAGCATTGGAAACAGGGAGATATACCACAAGAGGGAACAATGATAAGGAAAATCCTAGACTGCACAGAAATGGACAGACTGACTCTAGAGTTAAAGGATAGAGAGGAATCGATGATTCAGTCTGGGACGCCTGGTATAAATGGTTTGATAATAGAAAGAAAAGTAATACTGTAACTAATTAAAGAATATGATGTACTGAATGTAGAATTAACAGAAAATGTATTATGCAACAAGTAGTATAAGTAAGAAGTAAGGAATAGAGAATTAATAAGAAAATTAATATGTAATAACTATAATGTAATAGAAATTAAGTATAGGAATATGATTAGGAAATGTTAATGATGTCTTCAACGTTGTAGTAATTGTTTTTTATATGATTTTAAACTGTTGGAAAAACTGAATAAAGTTTATTATAGAGAGAGAGAGAGAGAGAGAGAGAATCTTCCTAGTATCTTAGGTTTCTCTTAACATGGCACAAGGTGAAAACAGTCCAAAGCTATACTTCCCATCTGCAGCTGAGGAATGGTGATATTCGATTTACCTTGTAATTTGATCATACAGAACCAGAGTGATCAGGAATACAAACATGTTGTAGGAGAAAAAGACAAAATGATTGCAACTCTGGCTTAAAAAATGATTGAAGGGCTATGACTGAAGTATGCAAAATCTAAAATGGGAATCATCCAGTGAAACAGATTGGAAGGAGAACTAGATGAAAGAAGGCACTTGTTCATTCTAAGCATAATTCTACTTTATTTATTATTTATTATTTATTTTATTATTTCAATTTATATACCCCCCTTCTCCTGAGGGACTCAGGGCGGTGCACAGCCCGTCTAAAACCCCACAAACAATACAAAAGTTAAAAAATATTAAATTTAAGGTTGGCTGGTTAATAAAAGTAAAAGAGCCCCTCCCCCCCCCCTTAAAACCCCAATTAAAATTTATAATAAATATGGAGACCAATTAAAACCATCTCAGCCCAGGCCGGCCTGCTCGAAGAGCCAGGTCTTCAACTACTTTGTGTTCATTACCTCAGTATGTGGCAATGGCAATTAATTTGAATGGGTTTAAAGAGAAAATTGGATATTAGGTTGAGAGTGGCATTTTTCCACATGCCAGTTGTAGGGATGAAACTAGCAGTTAAACAGTTTAATGCAAGAGACCTGGATCTTGTAGATTAAAAGTGGTCCTGCCCTGATTTAGCAAAGCTGTTCTTAAGTTCTTAAGTTTTGTTTTTAATTCTTACTAGATATGTGATGACAACAGAATTTGGAATATAGCAGCAGGTCCAGATTATTCCCTATTTCTAGCAGATGGAGAAGATTTTCAGCCTTCATTATATTATAGTGGCCGGGAAGAAAAAGAAGAGGATGTTTCATCTGAAAACAACTGCCTAAAGAGTCCAACATTGCTACTAAACTGTAGTAAGGTATGTATTACCTTCTGATTTCCTAAAAAGCTTTAGAACATGTATGTGATATGTAGTCTCAGGAATATGATGTGTAATCTCTCATTCCATTAACCATGGAAAATTATTTCCAGTGAAACTCAACTCCCAGCAAAAATCAGACGTACTGTAATTACAAAATAATTCTCTGTGCCACAGCTGCATCCTTATACTTCATGTTCAGGTTTTGTCAGCTAGAAGAAACATCACATTTTCTATTATTGTTTTCAACTGAGATGCTATAGTATTGAGAAATACTGTCAGTAGTATATAACGTTAACAGTGAAGTCACTGTTACTATGAACTCTTTTCTGTGACCCTTCATTTTCTCATCCTAATTTTTAAAAAATGAAATATATTCTAACAAAAAGCCAATATACGTTCATGTTTTATAAGGCATTCTGTTTTCATTTACTGGTGTACTATATAAAGAACAAGCCAGTAAATTAAATTTGTAGTTTCAAGTCATTACTACAGATAGTCCTCCGATTATGTCCATTCATTTAGTGACTGTTCAGAGTTATAGCAGTGATAAAAAATAGGTGTATAACTGGCCCCCACTGCCATCTAATTCAACCCCCCCCACCCAAGCAGAAGACCCTACATCATTTCTGACAGATGGCAGTCCAGTTTCTTATATATAAAAATTTTATTTGGGTTTTCACAAAACATAATACAAGTAAAGTTTCTTTTTTTGAGAATATTATGGTCCTGGGTTATCCATATGTGTCTCCATACAGACACAAATTCAATTTCATATTCATCTTTGTGTTCTATTCCATATCTTATTACTATTTTAACATTTTCTTAATAATTTTTCCCTTCCCTTAGTTTTCTCAATCTTACTTTTAATTATCTCATTCCTTTCTAAATTCGATTATATATATCTTTTTCTAAGTTTCAATATCTTTCTAGTCATTATATTTATACTTTTTGTCTGTCCTGTTTCAATTTCATATTTTCTTTTCTCATTAAACAGAATTTTTCCCTATAGTTACTAATTGGAGAATGACACTTTGTATCTTTTAATTTTTATCCATTCAACTCTTATTTAAACTTCAATTTATGCCTTTTCAATTATAACATTCAATATAACCCATAACTTCCAGTCGAATTCTGCTTGGTACATTCTTAAAGAGAATATGTATGTATGTATGTATGTATGTATGTATGTATGTATGTATGTATATAATAAATAAAATACTTATTCTATTCCAATTCAGCTCTATCATTAATGTTAGTTATAATCTTTGACATCTTTAACATTTCTTTTCAATAGGGTATCATATTTCTAGGAACACTTATAATATTTCCATAATTTTTTCATGTTTCTTTCATATTCCTCTTCACTTAAATTTTTATAACACATTTATAATAATTAAAATGTTCCCCCCTTTCCTCATTTCATTCTCTCATTCTCTTTATTTCATTTATTTATTAAACATTACATTACATTACAATGAGTATTTTATCTATTATTTTAATCACACTTGTTTCATATTTTCAAAATTCATTTCTATTTCTAATATAACAATACTATCTTATGTACCCTTGCAGAATCCCCCTTTCAATTAAGTTTTCACCCATTATCTCTGTGTCTTCTAAATTGGCTTATACCCTTAATCCTTGTACGTTTTCCCTGTTTCTCTATGTCCTGTTTCTATCCTTTATAATTTCTTTTCCTTTCCCTCTTCCCCTTCATCTTCTCCCTTCCCTTTTTGACCCCTTCTCTCTCTGATTCTCTCTTCTGTAATCCTCTCTTCTGTTTCTTCCTAATGTTGTTATTACTTTTCAAACTATCCTTTTTTGGGGTTGTTTTTTCAAATCTTAAATTTTTCACTCTCTTTCCCCCCTTTCCTTTCTTTTGCCCATATAGAAATACTTGGTCATTGAAGATGGCTTCTTCTTTGTCCCGCCCTTCTTGTTCTACAGGCATTTCTTGTTGTTTCTCATAGTTCAGGATCTCCATTTCTAAAAATTGAAATACGAAGCCAAAAGAACCTCTTCCTTCTTGTGCATCTTCTTTCTGTTTTTTAAGTCCCATTCTCAATTCTTCCAAGAGTGATACCATTTTAAAAACTTTTAAACACCACCCAATTAATTTTAGTCCTTTAGATCCAATAGCCAAAAATCCAAAAATCACGAAGTAATCCAAATAATCCAAAGCTGTTTCTTCTTGCTTCTTTTTTTACACTTTCTTTCCTGAGGTTCTCTTATCTTGTTACGTTTCAGTTAAAATATATCTTTTAAAATCTTGTTAAAGTTTCATTGTTAATTCCTTTCAGTTCCAGCTGGTCTCCTCCATTTTTCAGATCCCACCCTTTTGTTTTTTTCCTTCTTTTAAAAGTTTTTGAGAATCCAGAAATCTTTATTATTCCTTTGACATTTTATTTTCAGCTTAAATAACTGTTAATGTCAAAGTGGATTTTTGCTGATTTCTTGCTTAAATCTCTTAGTTGTCAATATAGGGAAGAAAAGACAAAAAACCAAATCCTTTCCCTTCCCTCTCTCATTCGCCGCTTCAAAGTCTTCTTTGGGAACAACGTTTTTCTTTATAATTCAAATTCCAGGGTACCTTATATTGTTGCTTTTTCAGTTCGACCCAGTCAGCCAAAATTTTCTCTTCTTATCTTCCTCCTGCACATTCTTTCCCAGTTGAGTTCTTTGAGGTGGCCATTTCTGACCACCGCTGCAACCGCCTTCGGGAAAGGGAATAATGACTAGCTGGGGAGAAGAGATGCGACTCTCTTTGACCCTGCTGGCAATCTCCCCCCTCTTCATCACCTCTATGGGGTGCCTTAGCCCCGAAACCAGTCAGCTCGGGGGGCTCCAGCGGCGAGCACAGATCGAAACTGCGCAGATTTCGGTCTGTCGCCGAAGAAGCTCAAACCGAAACTCCGGCAATCCAGTCTCTTCTTGAAAGCTTCCAGTGATGAAGCTCCCACAACTTCTGAATGCAAGATGTCCATTGGTTGATTGTTCTTGCTGTCAGAAAATTTCTCCTTATTACCAGATTGAAAATCTCTTTGATCAGTTTCCATCCATTGTCTGGCTTTCAGGTGTTTTGGAAAAAAGAGCCCCTCAAATATTGAAAGACTGCTATCATGTCTCCCCTGGTCCTTCTCTTCACTATGTAGACTAGCCATGCCCAGTTCCTGCAACCAGTCCCCTAATCATCTTTGTTGCTCTTCTCTGCACTCTTTCTAGAGTCTCAACATCTTTTTTATAGTGTGGGGACCAAAACTGGATGTAGTATTCTAGGTGTGGTCTTACTAAGGCTTTATAGAGTGTTATTAGTACCTCATGTGATCTTGATTTAATCCCTCTGTTAATGCAATTTAGGATTGCATTGGCTTTTTTGGCTGCTACTGCACACTCTTGGTTCATATTTAATTGGTTGTCCACTAAGATTCCAAGATCCTTTTCACAGTTACTGGTATTAAGCCTGGTTTCACCAAGTCTGTATGTGTACTTTTCATTTTTTTGCCTAAGTGTAAGTCTTTACTTTTCTCTACATTGAATTTCATTTTGTTAGTTAAGGCCCAGTGTTCAAATCTGTCAGGATCCACCTGGCTCTTGAGCCTATCATCTAGGTGTTGGCTATTCCTGCCAATATTCATACTCATATTCATGAACATCACTGGAATCTGATTTTACAAGACACACTATCTATGCCAAACCTGGGTATTTAAGAATATGATCAAAGAAAAAGAATGCAGATGCAGTTTATTGGATCTAAAACTATTATTGCTGAATCTGATCAATATTAATATTGCATATGATAAACATACCATGATTTAGAAACAAGGCTACATATAGTAAGTCATGTTAATGTGATGTGTGCACTTTCAAGAGTTGATTTCACTAGGTTAAGTGGTAAAATAGAAGAGGAAATTGTCTATCAGAACATCAAGTAGGGCTAACCTTGAGTCTTGTCTTGAGAGATTTTATCAAAATAATGTATTTCCTTCCAGCTAGGGTATATTAGCCATATGACAACAGGTGGAAATAAGTGTTTGGCTGTAGTGGACAAGAACATTATGGGATATATTGCAAGTCTTCATGAGTTGGCTTCGACAGAGAGACAGTTCTACTCTAAACTGAGTTCTATAAAATCTCAGGTTCTTCGACCACTCTTGGGATTTGGTAAGAGGTGTTTTTATTCCACTGTCTTCAGTTTCTGGTTTCTAAAAATCACTAGATGTAATTTTTTGTTTTTGTTTCTTTAATTGGACAGGAGTGCCATTGTGTTTTTGTCTTCTGTTTTGCTCTGTATTTAGACCACACACCTCAGTTGTATATTGTGCTAGATGAAAGACTGTCTGCCTCTGAGCAAGAAACAAACAGTGCAGAGAATACAGGAATGCTACATTATTGTTGCAGGGTATAAATAACTGAAACTTGAAAGCTTGCCTCAGTTTCCCCTTACACAAAGCAGAAGTGAGACAGGGATTTTTTTGAGTGTCCTTCTCACATTTTTCTCTTTCCCAGCTGATGGAAAATTTGGAGGGTTCATGATAGAGTCCCATGTACAACATTTTTGAATGCTAAAGTCCCATAATTCCTCACAGTCTCTCCTTCCTCATTTTCCATCACACAACCTGACCAATGTTTCTATTTTCCAAATTAATATAATAAACTATGGAAAGTATACCCAGTGAAGGGTGCATTCCCTCAGAGTCTCATCTTGCATCTGTGGGACTAAAGAGTAGCATATCCACCACTGATACACACAAATATGCAAGGCAGCTATCTCCCGCAGAGGCATTCTTGACCACATCTTCTCAAGGACCATGTGATGGTAATCTCCAGAGGCATCTCTCAACCACCCAGGTTCAGTCAAGCTGCAGGGTATTCTGTACACCTCCTGCGTACACTCACATGGGAGGAATGTCCTTGGATAATACTTCTTGCTACTGGGGTCTTCTGGTATAGCATCCAAAATATCTGCACAAACCTACCAGAAAAGGGTAAACAATCTTGTCAGTTAAACAAGCTCCTCAATGTGTGGTATTTGGTCTTCGCTGCAAAAGCCCAAATCTAGTTTCTTTATATGTGGAGTATCTTGGTTCTTTTGCCAATTTGTAGCAGTATTTTATGCCGATATTTCCTTTGTTGGTACTAGAGATTAAAACACATTACACTGAAAGTATACATTGGTTTATTCACAGTACAAGAGACAAATAATATGTATTAAATTTATTTATCATCCAGTTCTCAGTGACCCAACAAGATAAGTCTAAAGAGGGGTGAGGTTACAATTTAGGCAAATTAAAATATGATTTGATTGGATGGAGCAGCCAGAAATGTTATTGATTATAGCACATTATGTGCCTAGTGAATTCAGTAAGACTATTAGGATGTCTATGACAATGAGGCAGGACTGCAAAGACAATGAGGTTTTGAAATTACCAAAGGTGTAGTGTCCATTAACATAATTTCCTTCTGGGGAATTCCTTCTTGTTTTCTTTCCCAGAGCCCTGTTTTCCTTTCAGAATCTTTTCTCGGCCTATTATAATGGATTAGGCTTTCTAAATGTCCTTGTAGCTGAGCTTACGTTTTTAGATAACTTGAAAAAGTGTTTTTGTAGTATGGATAGGTGCTCATTTTGGCATGAAACAACTGAACCAATGCTTCCTTTTCCATAGGAAAATGTATTGGGTTAGGGGCTTTTTAGTCTTCATAGGTCAAAATTGTTATTTCTCTTCCCTTAACAGTTCCTGCCTACCTTCATCAAAGTTACCCCTACATTCATCTCCATAGAAAAGGAAAACAGCCTGAATTTTCCATTGCAGTAAATAAGTCGTACTCTATGAATTATTTAAAATGTTCAGTTCTTTCAGATGAGCTTTATTGTCCAGCTGACATTCTTATTTTTCCCCTCACTCCATAACTAGCTTCAATACTCAGATTCTTGCGTCCCCATTCATGGCCAATCGTACAAAATGCTCCTTCCAAATTTTGCTTAGTGGTCATGTTATTGGCTGGGCGTGGCCAACTCAACATGACTCACATCGAGGCATGCATCTCCTCACCTGGCCTCTCATGATTATGGGGATGCTGCAACAGTTGTAAGTGTGAAAAATGGTCATAAGTCACTTTTTTCAGTGCCATTGTAACTTTGAATGGTCACTGCACACAAGCAAAGTACCAGCAAAGGAGAAAAAAAAAAACCCAGAGAAGTTCCTCAGACAGGAAGTCTAGTCCTGCCAAGAACGTAATAAGAGTTAACGGAGAGGCAGTTTCTGTAAGCAACACCAGAATGTTTCCTTTCTACCTTCCTTACAGGATTAGGCCAGTAATTTCTTCTAACAACTGGTTCTCTGAACTGCTTAGAATGTTAACAACCGGTTCTAGAGAATAGGTGCGAACCTATAGAATCCCACCCCTTGTCCTGACTTGTATGTATGACGAGCTAAATTCCTGTGGTGTGTTGTAAAAGACCCTTGATGATTAAGAGCTCATAAAACTAATTAAAGATGGATTTACATTGACTAGTTCATGAGAATCTTTGAAAACAGTTTTAAATGTATAGTTTTGAGAGCTTAGATTAATTCTTCTTTCTGATATACTGAATTGGCAATGTTTCCACCATGCATTTCAACTATATCAACTATATGCACTTGTTGGATTACAGATAATTTAGGTACAGCATCTACCATCCAATTGCTGCAGGAAATGGCAAGCACATTCAGCAAACTGTGTTACCTGATTGGTCAGCATGGAGCCTCTTTGACCAATTTTCTTCAAGGATTAAAAGAAGCAAAGAATCTGGTGATCCTGAAGCATTCAAATCTGTTTTTGGAAAGTTATACTGAGTAAGGAGTTTTTTTTTAATTTTAGTTTTAATTTGTGGGTCTTTATTACACTGGGTAAAACTGCATCTGAATGAATTCTAAAGAAAAACTGACATACAGAAAGAGTTTTCAAACATTATGCTTACTGTTTTCTGAACGGTTGACTTGCATTATAAGATTAAGTTGAAGAATGATTGGAAAAAACACCAGCTACTCCTTTAGATTGGGAGGCAAGAAGCAGAATACTTGAAACTATCCTTAATTGACTACTTTCATGACAGTATTAGAATAGAATAGAATAGAATAGAATAGAATAGAATACCTTGTCATTGCATTTAAAATACAATGAAATTTGAAAGCTACTCCAGCACAGTGCCCCAAATACCACTTCACAATCACACTACATAATATTTAAAAAGTAAAATAATTAAAGTAATAATAATAATAATTAAAAACCTAGTCTAAAACCTATTTAAAACATATATTAAATTAGATAATTTAAAAATGCCACTTTATATATAGAACTAAATCACAAATGTACTGTTTGATTCAAGACAATTATTGCCTTGGAAAAGAAACTGTTTCTCAGTCTATTAGTCCTCATTTTAAGACTCTATAACGTCTCCCTGATGGAAACAATTTGAAATATGAACGACCAGGATGAGAACGGTCTGTGGAGATTTTTTGTGCTCTAAAGAGGAGTCTGTTCCTCACAATCTCTTCCAAAGAAGAAAGAGAGCAACCAATGATTTTTTGTGCTGTGTTTATAATTCTCTGGAGCATCACCTTATCCACTACAGAGCATCCAACATACCACACCATTACACAGTATGCCAAAATGCTCTTGATGGTAGAACGGTAAAAAGTAACCAGCAACTTCTCACCCTGACCACTCTTTTTCAACAGCTTCAGAAAGTGCAGGCACTGTTGGGCCTTCTTTGCAGTGGCCATAGTGTGGACCGACCAAGTAAGATTGTTGGAAATATGAGTTCCTAGAAACTTAAAACTATGAACTCTTTCCACACAATCTCCATTGATATGTAGTGGGAATGGCTCTGCTTTGCATTGTCTGAAGTCTATAATCAATTCTTTGGTCTTTTTGATGTTCAGGGCGAGGTTATGAGTCTTGCACCACAAGACCAGTCTAAGAATTTCTGACCTATAGGCCGTTTCGTCTTCTTCTGATATGAGTCCCACCAATGTGGTGTCGTCTGCAAATTTTATTATAGAATTAGTGGGACAAGAGGGAGTGCAGTCATAGGTGTAGAGTGAATACAAAAGGGGGCTCAGCACACAACCCTGTGGAGAGCCAGTGCTGAGAGCAAGAGTGGAGGAAAAATAGCTGTCAATCCTAACAGTTTGGGGTCTGTTAGTAAGAAAGTCCATTACTTATTAACACTGAAATACAAGTATTGGGGCATTTTCAATGATCAAATGTAAGGTATACTATGCTGTAAATACAGGCAAATATTAAATATTCGTAAATAACCTTTACGAATACAGTTCATAGATTCATGCTATCACATGAAAGATATGTTTCATTTTAATGTGACATATAAAAGTCTACTATGCTATCCTATTGATGTATACCTCAGACAGAATAACTACCAGGAAAAATACATCCTTATTACCTATCCCATTACTTTGGGTATTTTCATATAAATGTTGTATGGCAGGAATCAATGCTGCTTTGCTTCCTAATCTGCACAGTGCTTGTAATGTGGGATACTCCAGGCCAGATGGGAGAGTTTGAATTTTAATAGTAATGTTGTACTGCTGTACTGGCAGGGATGGGGGGAGAATGACATGTAGTGGTATCGTTTTGCTTGTTAAAGCAAAATGAGAGGAAACTCTACTACCAGAGTCTAGTGATATAAATGTATTGAAATGCTAAAAGTTGGGCGGTTGGGTATTAGGCAGGAAGCGTTTCACTTCTTACATTTTATATTAGACAGATTCATGATGATATTTTAAATCCACAAGAATATTCACTTTTTTTCCAATGTTCTATTTTAGATACTGTGCTTCCTTGACAAACTTTTTGGTAATGGGAGGATTTTCAGTACTCTCCAAGCCAGCAGCGTAAGTGTACATTTTCATGCGCAGAGTTGTTTGATTTATTGTTGCACTAATGAATGATTAAAATCATAGTAAAGATCAAGCTTGTATATTGTAGGGTATTTTTTTGATTACTCAGATGATGCCATACTTATGTGTATTTTGTGTTAATAGGAAACTAGTTAAATAAAATACACATCTTTTATCTTTCTGCTTAAAATATTCCTAAACAACTTAGAAATAAAAATACCATTTTAAAAAGTTAAGAAAACTAATAAGTACATATTTAACTTTCACTTATCAGTATGGATAAAATCAGTATATCCTTCAGGAAGCTTAGTGGCTGCAATTAGTTGAACATTATCCTAATTCAGAAAATCAGGAAATGTCAAGGAAGAATCAGGATTGCCTCACCTTGACTTTCTTGAGTATAAAAGGGAAGGAGAGAGAGAAAATCTGTCAGGCTTTCAAGATTCTATAATATTTTATAAAAATAGAAAGCTGGCCATTCTTGTGATGTCTTTCCTATATTTTTGATGAATACTATATAAACACATATCTCATTCCTTTGAATTAATTCATTTTAAAAATGTCACTCAAAATTTAATAGTCTTTTTCCATTTATAGGGAATGGGGAGGTTTGATCATATGGATCCTCTCTTGAAAAAATATTTCTTAAAATAATAAAATATATGCATTTTTATATTAATTGACAATGTAATTTGAAATTAAAAAGCAGTTAAACTCTGCATTTCATTTCTAATATAATTGAGCTAACTAAATTTGGTCTGAAGTATATGGAAATCATTTCTTTATTGCAAATGCAAGCTTTTCTTTATCCTTTAAAAATTATTTCAGTGAAATGCTACATGGACATTAAACTTCTATGTATCTTATTTTTTTATAAATACGTTTGCAATGGTATTTCTAAACATTTTTTAAAAAAGTTATTTCCCTATATAATCAATTTCATTTATTTTCTTTAAATACTGAGTACTGTTGAGACATAATACATATTTACCTTTACCTGTAGGGATTTCTTAGGCAAAAACCAAGCATTACTTCAAGATCTATCAGAGACAAACAAGATTTATCCATTAATGGAGATGCTAAATGATCTGTTTTTCTTGCCAATCAGACGACTTCATAATTATTCTAGAGTTTTATTAAAACTTGCTACCTGTTTTGAAGTGGTAAGTTGTTTAGTGTAAAAGTTTTTTTTTAAATAGGTTATAATTTACTATTTGTTTTTAATTCTATAATCTGGTAATTGAAGTATTAAAAATGTATTAAATTTAGGATTAGGATCAAATCCAGTAAAAATTAAGTTTAGCAGACCACAGTTAGTGGACTTATGATAAAGTAGACAAATTCTTATGTGGATAAATTCTGAATGAATTTACCTGTTGTTTGGGAAAGGGATCCAAACAGCGTTTACTATTTCCTCTAAAAAGTGGATAAGTTTCTTCACGTGTATTAAATTCATGTTTGAGTTTCTCATAAAAGGAAGGGACAGGAAAACAAGGCACAGGGAAGATGAAAGGAAGATGTTGCAAAGACTGATCAGAGTAATGGAATATGCACTGGTGCTATAAGCCACATTTATTTTCACCTACTGGTTCCTAACCCCCAACAAATCTTTTCAATCAAATTGTCCTTTGACTGAACAATTCAGCATCCTAATACCTAATACTAATAGTACTAATAGAATCCCTGAGAAATCTGCCTTCCTCAATGCATTTGATTCGCAAAAGAAATGTTTCTCTTTGTGGTGGATTTCCTGGAGGAGAGGAAACGTTTGGAATTTTAGCAGAATTACAGGTTTCACTGGCACTCTACAGGTTGCATATGGATTTGCTACCTGGAACTTGAAACAAGGGCTGCAATGTTTAGGTTACCCCTAAGCCTCTTTAGAAAATAGGGTTGATCTTCTTAGGTGGCAGTTTAAAAATTACTTTAGTATGAATCATGCTGACACCAGCAGACTTTATGAACCCCAAGGCTGTTTCCAGAATATTATAAATGGTAATTATAAAATTTCTGTAAAGCTCAGGTCAACCCCAAGTGATTTCACAGACATATTATGTCGTTTTCTTGGCAGCAGTAAAAAAAAATGACTTGCCACCGCCTACCCTCCCCCTCTCCCCCCCCCCCCAATTGTAGACTTGTTTACATCCCTAGGATTCCTGGAAATCTCCCTTCCAAGTACTAATTGGCTGCTCTGCTGTTTTCTTCTGATTCTAGACAAGACTGCTGGCTGCTGCCACCTGCTAGGGCAAAAATTGTGTAGTGTATAAATTTTTAAAATATAAATACTGCTAACATCCTGGTTTTAGTACAGCGGTCGCCAACCTTTTAGACCTCAGGGACCACCAAACTCATAATTTTAAATCCTGAGGACCACTAATATAAAAAAAGATAATATATTTAATATAAAATTTTTATTTTTTATATTAAATATACATTTAATATTACAAATTAATTTTAATATATAAATGTATATGAATATAATAAATGTATGTGTGTGTATGTATATATATATATGTGTGTGTGTGTGTGGATCTTTGGTTCTTCGGGTTTTCTCCCGCGTTTTCTTCCTCCTACCAAAGATCCACATAGAAATACCCGCGAAAACCTCTGAAATCAATATATATATATGTATATATAATTTTTAATATAAAAATGGCCTGGTGGTCATATAGGAGGGTGGGCGTGGCGAAGCCAACATCACTTCTTTGCCCTTGTTGTTCTCTCTCTGTCATTTCTCTCTTTCTCTTTTCTTTCTCTCTCTCTCTCTCAGTCCCCGGTAGTGGTGGGGGGGAAGGTGGTGAGAATCTGATATGGTTGGTCGTCTTGACTTTGCTGCGGAAGGTAAGATGAAAGAACTAAATAAGGCAGGAAAAGCTCCAGGTTGTTTTGAGCGCCTCCTCAGCTGTCTGGGGAGTAAAGGAGGAGAGGGGGAAATTCCTAAGGAACTGGCCCCGTGGGGCAAGCTTCATTGATTCCGCCAGCAATTGCAGAAGTAGCCACTCGTACTGCAGAGTTGCGGAAGGGAGAAACTCTTGGAGGAAAGTTCGTCAAGAGTTGCAGGCCTTCACATGCACCCCTCACCCCCCTCCCCAAATCCTGAAGATCGCCAGGTTAGAGAAGGGCTGCCAGGGAAAAGGGCGATGAGAGGCTTTTCTCTCCTGGATTGCGGCCTTTGACACATCGGGGTGTCAACTTTGCAGGGATTTTTGCTTTGTTCTCTCTCTCTCTTTGTCCTGCCGCCGGTACCACCCCTGTTGCCGACATGGGTGCGACTGAGCAGGCATGGGCTGAGCCAACCAGGGGTGATTGTTCAGTTTGGTGAACTGAACCGTCCCTATCACCTGGTGCAAGGCAGTCGAATTTCACCACTGCTTCAGAGGCTTCAAACGAGGGAGTGAAGAAGAGGGAGGCTTAAAGTCATGGTTTTGATTATAAGCATCCCCATTCCCCTCATTTGAATGCTGCCCCACGCCAGCTGGGAACCAATTTGGAGGCCAGTGAGCCCCACCCCCCCTCTTGCCTTGGATAAGTTCTCTCCCAGCCTTTGAAATTGGTTCCAAAGGCAGTGAGGAAGCCGCAGGGGGCTGCTGCCAGCCACGTTTAAATGTTGCTCCTCTAACTTGGAGATTGGAGAACAAATGTTACTCGCATTTGCAAGGCTTTAGCGAAGGGATGGGGGTGAGTGGAAAGGATCCACACATCGAGGAGGTTGAGTAGCTGCCAGCAATGCCCTCAAGGGAAGATGTTGCAAGAGGGAGGCTCGACTCCCCCAGAAGCTTCTCTTCCTCCTCAACAGAAGCACTCAAGTGCAAAGCGCTCACTGCCCCTCTGGGCCCCGACAAGCCGCCTCCTTCCCACTGAGCGTGTGAGCACTTCTGGTGATGAGGAAGAGAAGCTCCTGAGGGTTGGGGCGTGAGAGATCGTGGCATTGGAGCTCTTCCAGGTGTTTCCTGGCCTGCGAGGGGAGGGCGCAATCTCCTGTGCCCCCCCCCAGGAGCTTCTTTTCCTCCTCACCAGAAGCGCTCACACGCAAAGTGCCCATTGCCCCTCTGTCCCCCGACAAGCCGCCTCCTTCCCACTGAGCGTGTGAGCGCTTTTGGCGAAGAAGCGGGGGTCAAGACTCCCCGTCATAACATCTTCACCTGAGGGCAGCTGCTTCCTGCAGCTCAGGAGGTCTGCACTCTTCCCGCTGCTGCTCGGCCTCCTCAATGCTCTGAGGCAGGAGGTAGCAGCCACGACACGGGAGACTGCAGGATTACCTCGCCTCAGCATGCTGCGGCCCACCAAAACTTTCTCGGGGCCCACCTGTTGGCGACCGCTACTTTAGTAGATTGAAAGCCTTTCATTAATTTATATAATATGTACTGTAACTATTGCTCCAGTACTATGGAAGGTAAATTTACTTATCCAGCTATTCTAATTTCATTGATATATTAAATATGGTGATTTATATCAAAATATTGGGATGGTCTTGTGGAACATTAGTCGGTCTCCATTCTTTCTCTTTCTCTGTAGACATCTCCAGAATATCAAAGCCTTCAGGATTCCAGCTCTTCTTATGAATCTCTGGCTGTTCATCTCAGTAGGAAAAGAAAAGACGCTGAATATACACTGGGTTTCTGGAAAACATTTCCTGGGAAAATGACAGTACGTGTGTGTGTGTGTGTGTGTGTGTGTGTGTGTGTGTGTGTGTTAGGAGCTGATATTATTTACTATCACAAATTGTAATACTTTCTGTTTCTACTTTAATGAAGATAATTCTTCTAGTCAGGGGTGGGATCCGAAAGGATTAACTACCAGTTCAGTGATTTACGAGGTTCGGTTATTTATGATGTGCTTCCCTGCCTGCGGCGCACCTGTAAATCGTCATCAGCACTCTGCGTGCAGAGAAGCAGCCTTCAAAAGGACTTTTTTCCTGCTTTTTAAATTGCAGCTGTGTCTCACATGGCAGCTGAAGTTGCAAAATCAGGAAATAAAGGTCAGGTAAGAGCCCAGGCAGGCAGGTGGGCAAAAACATCAGCAGATATAGAACCGGTTCTATGTCTGCTGCTCTTCAGAGCTACCGGTTTTACAGAGGTGGACAGAACCGGTAGAAACCCACCCCTGCTTTTAGTTTTAGAAAATGGTATCTTGTTAATTATGATTTATCATTCTATTCTATTTTGTTCCATTACATTATATTAGATCACATTACATTACATTATATTAATGTTTAAATGCAAATAAATTCAAACTCCACCGACACTGCATTGCAAATTCCTAGCATGAATTGCTTTATCTGTTGTTAAATTGCCTTGTATTTCTTTTCAATGATAGGATTCCTTGAGGAAACCTGAGCGACGACTAATCTGTGAAAGCAGCAATCGAGGATTGTCGTTGCAACATGCTGGGAGATTTTCAGTGAATTGGTTTATCCTCTTCAATGATGCCTTAGTCCATGCTCAGGTCCGTACTTGAAGGATGGGGCAGTCATCTCTTCCTAGGACAAGGAAGCCTTAAGATTAAAAGCATGCTTATTTATATACTTATTTCATCTATACTTATAGCTACTCATCTTGCTTATTTGACTCTGGGCAGTGCACATAGTTATAATAATAAAAAAATCAACGATCAAAATTAAAATAACAAAACTATTAAAATACAATTAAAACAATTAAGACTATAATAAAACAAAAAACACAGAAGATTGCATTTCAAAACTTTCACATCCTCTGGCCTGATATCACAACCAGGTTTTAAGGGCTTCCAGAAGGTCAGTAAGGTCAGGGCCAATTTCACCTTGTTCCATGGGAACATAGCAGGAAAGATTCTCTTAGTGCGAGATGAAGCTGCTTAGCAGATGAGACCCACAACATGCTCCTCCTGGCAAACTAAATGTATCTGTATCCCCAATAGAGAAATATTGTAGAAGAATATATAGGAAAGTAATTGGGCAGTCAGTCTTCTATGTAGGAAAGTAATTGGGCAGTTTTCTATTTTCTGAAATAATATAAAATGAATATAGGCTAATTCAATAGTTTATAGATTTCCAAACGCAGTTCAAAAATAGATTTTATTTTCCTTCCCTCCCTCTCTTGCCTTTGAATTCTTTTTTATTATCATCCAGTCCAGTTATTCGGATCTTCTAAATTGTGAGTAATTTATCACAAACGAGAAACCAAATGCTGCTACTGCTTCTTTTTTCAGTCTTTGTCAATTGCTGCTAATCAGGCATGTTAAGAATAGAGGACACCACTGAATTATGGATCAGGGTTTTTCTTTGTACAGATATGGTAATGCATAGGTTGCAATGCAACTTGAATGTCGCAGTCATACTAGAGTTTGTTTGTTTAATATGGCTGTCCCTCTCACCTGAGGAATTCTGGGCAACAAACAGAATTTAAAATTAAACCAACAATTAAAAAATATTTCAGAAACAATCCCCCAAATAATCTTAAAATAGGAAAAGACAGCTGAGAATAAAACCTCAAAGCAGTTACTAACCAATCGATGCCTGAGCAATGAACCAGGTCTTGACTGCTTTCCAAAAGGCCAGTAGTGAGGGGATGGTCTAATCTTAGGGAGGAAGGTGCCATTTTTTGGATCCAATAAGATGGCATTTTTTAATCAAAGGGACCCAGAGCATACTCTCCTATGCACGTAGGAGGGCTGGTAGAGAGAAGCAGGCCTTCAGACATATGGATCCCATACCACAAAGGATTTTATAGGTAGTAACAACCAGTGCCTTGAATTGTACCCAGAAGCTTTTTGAAAGCTAGGGCCCAAGCAAAGACCATGAACTGAGCCTTACATTATGGACATAATCATAATCTGAAGATTGACCTTTTCCTTTTTTCTCTTATAGTTCTCAACTCACCATATTTTTTCCTTGTCTACCCTGTGGGTAGAACCTGTTTCAGAAGAGTTTGGTAATATGTAAGTATTTTTCAACTGCCTTATATTAAATTTTGACTAGTTAACAAATTATTGGTTCTTTTACAACTTATTTTGCAACCCATTCATGTTTGCCATTGAACCTGTTTTCCTACTCATAATACAATTCTTTTGGTTGTGGATCTGGCCCTTTTTAGGCTTGTATCAACTGACACACAACTGTTAATATGGGTTTTTAAGTGTAAACATGCTGAATCTATGAAACAGTCTAATGTACGCTTAGATGATTTATACAGTCTATAGATGGGCCTCGACTTACAGTCGTTCATTTAGTGACCGTTCAAAATTACAATGGCACTGAAAAAATGATTTATGACCATTTTTCACACTTACGACCATTGCAGCATCCCCATGGTTACATGATCAAAATTCAGGTGTTTCGCAACTCACATGTATGGTGGTTGCAGTGTCCTGGAGTCATGTGATCTCCTTTTGCAACCTTCTGACAAGCAAAGTCAATGGGAAAGATAGATTAATTTAACACCTATGTTACTAACTTAACAATACAGTGATTCACTTAACTGTGGTAAAAGGTCATAAAAGGGAGCAAAACTCATTTAACAACTGTCTTGCTTAGAAACAGAAATGTTTGGCTTTATTGGGTCGTAAGTCAAGGGCTACCTGTATTTGCAGACTCTATACTTCATTGCTCATGTAACTGTTTAAGAAAAAATATTTATTTACTGCATCTTGTTTTTCAGGATGCAAATCCTGTCAATCAAAATAAACAATCAAGTAGACAGTACATTTTTAATGACCATAGTAAAAGTCATAGATCATAGTAGAAGTCACACATGTTGATAGCCCTGTCGAGCAGGTGTGGGATGGAGAGGAAAGAGTCTAGCTGTAGCAGCTTTGCCTTCCTTCCTCTAGGACAGGATTGTCAAACTGCCAGCCCTCTGGCCGGATGTGTCACATGCTGGCCATGCCCACACCCAGTTTAGTGGAGGAGGGGAAAGACCCATTATGTCATGTGACCCTCCCGTGATGACATGAATTTGACACCCCTGCTCTAGGAATTCTGAAATGGAATGGAATAGGGTTGGCTATATCATTCATCACTGTTGCAGAATTATTCTCCATCTTGTGTCCTCCTGAAATAAAAATTCCATAGTAAAACCAGAAGTCTGGATTGCTATATTTAGTCAATACTGGAGGGAAGATGACAAAGTTTGTTCCTTAGATAATTTAATATGCATTTATTATTATAAAGAAGAAAGGGAAAACAAACGAGTCTTGTTTTTTTTTTACAGTTATACTCATAAGTTTACATACTCTGGCAGAATTTATGATTTCTTGGCCATTTTTCAGAGACTATGAATGATAACACAAAACTTTTCTTTCACTCATGGTTAGTGATTGGCTGAAGCCATTTATTATCAATCAACGGTGTTTACCCTTTTTAAATCATAATGACAGCAGAAACTGCCCAAATTACCCTGATCAAAAGTTTACATACCCTAGTTCTTAATACGGTGTATTGCCCCCTTTAATATCAATGACAGCTTGAAGTCTTTTGTGGTATGTGTGGATGAGGCTCTTTATCTTCTCAGATGGTAATGCTGCCCTTTCTTCCTGGCAAAAAGCCTCCAGTTCCTGTAAATTCTTGGGCTGTCTTGCATGAACTGTACGTTTGAGATCTCCCCAGAGTAGCTCAATGATATTAAGGTCAGGAGACTCCAGAACCTTCACTTTATTCTGCTGTGGACAATGACAGATCGACTTGGCCTTGTGTTTAGCATCATTGTCATGTCCAAGTACATCCCATGTGCAGCTTCCGGGCTGATGAATGCAAATTTTCCTCCAGTATCTTTTGATAACATACTGCATTCATCTTGTCATCAATTCTGACCAAATTTCCTGTCCCTTTGTAGCTCACACATCCCCAAAACATCAAGCAATCCACCTCCGTGTGTCACAGTAGGAATGGTGTACTTTTCATCATAGGCCTTGTTGACTCCTGTCCAAATGTAGCATTTATGGTTGTAGCCAAAAAGCTCAATTTTGGTCTCATCACTCCAAATGACTTTGTACCAGAAGTTTGAGGCTTGTCTCTGTGCTGTTTGGCGTATTGTAAGCGGGATACTTTGTGGCATTTGCATAGAAATAGCTTTTTTCTGGCGACTCAACCATGCAGCCCACCTTTCTTCCAGTGCTTCCTTATTGTGCATCTTGAAACAGCCACACCCCATGTTTTCAGAGAGTCCTCTATTTCACCTGAAGTTATTTGTGGGTTTTTCTTTGCATCCCGAACAATTTTCCTGGTAGTTGTGGCTGAAATTTTAGTTGGTCTACCTGACCGTGGTTTGGTTTCAACAGAACCCCTCATTTTCAACTTCTTGAATAGTGTTGGAACACTGCTGATTGGCATTCTCAATTCCTCGGATATCTTTTTATATCCCTTTCCTGTTTTATACAGTTCAATTACCTTTTCCTGCAGATCCTTTGACAATTCTTTTGCTTTCCCCATGACTCAGAAGCAAGAAACGTCAGTGCAGCACTGGATGAAAGATGCAAGGGTCTGTCAGGAGTCCAGGAACTCACTGACCTTTTATACACACACACTAATTACAGGCAAATAGATCACAGGTGAGGATGGTTACCTTTAATAGCCATTCAAACCCCTTTGTGCCAACCTGTATGCATGTTATCAGGACAAAATCACCAGGGTATGTAAACTTTTGATCAGGGTCATTTGGGTAGTTTCTGTTGCCTTTATGATTTAAAAAGAGTAAACACCAGTGGTGGAATTCAAAAATTTTTACTACCGGTTCTGTGGGCATGGCCTATTTTGTGGGTGTGGCCTAAGGGGTCATGTGACTGTGGGTGTGGTTTATTTGGTGGGCATGGCTTGGCAGTCATGTGACTGGCTGGGCATGGCCTGGTGGTCATGTGACTGGCTGGGCGAGGCTTGGCAATCATGTGACTGGCTGGGCGTGGCCTTGTGGCCATGTGACTGGGAGGGATCTCTTTTTTCACCCAGCAACAATGTACAGTCTTATCAGCATGGGGTCCAACAAACAAGAAAGATACAGTTTTCCATTGTTGGAAGTTAAAACCCATCCCTCTCCTAGGAAAATGAAATATTTTAGGATATATTAAAAAGGCAGAATATTTCCCCTAAAAAGAAAAGTAAAAACTCAAGAGAGGCAGAAACTCATCCCCCCCAACCTTTGCTAATGGGCCATTACTCTGGCCTAGGCCAGTCTATTTTACATAACAAAGATCTACTCTAGGAAGAGCTATATTAGGAATTGCCCAAAGCCCTTTCATTCATCATCCAGCAAGACAACCAAAACTGGGACTCAGGACAGCCTACAGAATTGCCCCTGCATGGCCCCATGGGAGTCTGACAACCAATCAGAATACAAGCTCAAATTCAAATCCCAACAGAAGACATTCTGGATTTAAAACCAGAAATATTTTGTTGGATTCATTTAATTTTGCACATACAACAGCTGCTGCTAGAATTGTGTTTGCACAACAATGGAAAAACAAAGATATGAAAATGAATTAAAATATTAGAATGTGCAGAAATGAATAAATTAACAATTATAAATTTACAATCAAGGAGAAGGCTTAGAATACTTTTTAACATGGGATTTCTCTTATCAATGGCTAACTAACAGAAACAGAAGTTAGAAATGTAAAAATATAAAAGAAAACACCAAGTATATAAGGAAACTTCAATAAAAAGGATAAGCAAATATTAGTGTTTGATCATTGTTAATGAGTAGATAACTTTGAAAGCATACACCCCACCCCAAAAATACTGCAGATAAAAACCAGTTTTTTATTTAATCCCCAGACAAAGCCACTGCAATAAAAACCCTGGATTGTCCCCCCAAGGACCCAAAACCTCACACCAGAAATCTCAGCCCTTCTGCCTTTAAGAAACCCCCAGGCAAACAAGCAAGGCAACAAAAAGCACCACTAAAATAAAGCCATTATTATGATAACTCACTTGGAGGTTCCCTTTTTCTGATAACTGGCAGAATTAACCACCATGATAGGAAAGACAAAAGACCCAGGGAAGAACAAAAGCAGGGCAATCATGAGCACTCAAAACCCATCAAGCAGGCTCAGCTCCAGAAATCTCAACATGTTAAAACCAGCTTTAATAAGGACGAAGTGTAATACCCCAAAACAAGTTACTAATTTTCTCAGAAAGCAGCTGGACTTCATGTAAAATGTCACCTGGCCTGCATGCTGCAAGCATTAACATCAAAAATGCTAGATCAGATAACATGACTGGATTGGCAGCAGACCCACAAAACTACACAACTGAAAACACACTCCCTACACAACTGAAAACCACACACACACTCACAAAGCAGATACAACTGGAAAAATCTAAAAATATAGCTTTAATTTATAGGCACATAACATTTCACACAATTTAAAAGAACTTCCATACATACACAATGACAACCTCACAAAGCAGCTTGCTTTCTAAAAATAGAAAAGCAGCTAAAATTTCCCAAATTTTATATGACTATTTTTTTAGGAAAAAAATTAACACGCTTACTGTTTTTTTCAAATCAGGGGTCTTCAAACTTGGCAGCTTTAAGACTTGTAAACTTCAACTCCCAGAATTTCTCCTCCAAGTTTGAAGACCCTTGTTTTAAATCAGGGGATTTCAAACTTGATAGCTTTAAGACTTGTGGATTTCAACTCCCAGAAGCCCTCCTCCAGTCATGGTAGCTCAGGAATTCTGGGAATTGAAGTCCACAAGCCTTAAAACTTGCCAAGCTTCAAGACTCCTGCCCTGATTTAAATAATAAAAAAAGCCACTTACTTACCCAATTGAAGAAAGCAGGCAGTCAGAATGAGTTGCTCACCTAAGAGCTGGATGCAACACAAGCAAGGCAGAAGACAAGTTTACAGCAGCAGTTTGGAAATTGGGAGAAGGCATCTGAAGGAGGTGGGTGCTTGCTGGAGGCTGGAGGTGGGAGGGAAGTGGGTTCTTTTAACAAGGCTGGTTAGGCTGGAGCCTATGGGCTCTAGCCTGGCCAGCAAGGACCTCCGAGGGCTTTTAGAAGCCCTTGGGTTGGGGGGGGTGGCTGCAACAGGCAGCAGCACTTCACAAGCGATCATCGCAGTTTGGCTGGCTGTGCAAGGCCCGGGCTTTATGCCAAGGCCGCAGGAGGCTCCAGAAAGGTCCGGACGAAGCCGGGCGATGAGGAAGTGTGGCGGGGGCTTTGGCAGCGCGGCGCAAGCCATCACGGAGGCTTGGCCAGCTATGGGAGACCCCGGGCTGGAGGCCATGGCCTCCGGAGGGCCCCGGAAGCCCAAGGTGAGGCCGGGTAGTGAGAAGAAGTGCTGGGGGCTTTTGGAAGCCTGGCAGTGGGGGTCGGCAGCCGCAAACCTAGCAGTTGGCCCACAAGGGAGCCGCTGCGGCTTGGGGAGCTACACCAGGCCGCGGATTGAAGCCATGGCCAGCGGAGGCTGCCTGAAGCTGGGGCGAGGCCGGGTGGCGGGAAGGAACACCAGGTTCAATCCGGGGCTGGGCGCTGAGGGCTAGCGAGTCAGTGCTTACCTGGTCCTGTAGGCAGGTCCTGTAGGAGATCCGTTGGGGAAAAGTGGATCAGTCTCAAATCAGCTTAGACAGGCAGCCGCAGGTAAGACCACGTGGCGATGCGTTTTTATAGGGTGGGTTTGGGATGGGTGGGCTGAGCGTATGTGGGGGGGCAAGTGAGCGGTGAAAGGGCGAGTGGGGTAAGCAAGCGAGCGGTAACTGCTCGGCAATTGGGAACCAGTTCGGGCCATGGCCAGCCAGATGTTGCTACCGTTTCCGTGACCCATGCCAAATTCTTGCTATTGGGTCGCTAGAACCGCCGTAAACCGGCTGAATACCATCTCTGGTAGACACAGTTGATTGATAATAAATGGCTTCAGCCATACACTCACCATGAGTGAAAGAAAAGTTTTTGTGTTATCATTCATATTCTCTGAAAAATGGCCAAGAAATCATAAATTCTGCCAGGGTATGTAAACTTATGAGCACAACTGTATATGAAAACAATGTAGTCATTTCTCTGAATTAACATTTACAACACTCTTTATTTTCTTTGCGCTAGGAATGGTTTGAGAATCACAACACCTGAAGAACAGTTTATTCTCATTTCATCAAGTCCACAAGAAAAGGTAGGACTTTTTTGCCCCTTCCCTCTATTCAGTTTATCAGATGCATAAATGACTTTTCCATTTTCTAGAGTGGCTTGCTTTCTAGAATCTATCCAATATTTTTTCTGTTCCATTCTTTGAAATTGGTATAAAGCTCGTGTTTATGATCTATGCATATTTCAGATTAACCTACAGTAACAAAAATCATTACATTGTATAGATTTCCTCTAGAATCAATGTACAGTCTAAATGGCCAACATTCCATTGTTGGTAAATAGTTGATAAGCCCAGGAGAGGTAACTGCTTGGCATACAGGGATCTCACCTTTTCAACATTTTTTTGAGGTGGGATTTGATAGAGATGAAATTACATTTTCAGAGGGTCCTCATAACTTATTTTTAGTGGTGGTTAAAGACTAAACAACTGTGTTAAGCCTGTTGCATATTAAACATGTCCATTTTATCCTTTAATTTTTAAAGCAAGGAGACAGAAAGTATATTGTTGAACATTGACAATTTTAGAAGTGTGAATCTGTGTACTTTCAGAACTGCTAACATTAAATAATATGTTGCCTATCTTTCAGCATTTATTTTAAAATAATAATCCACAGCTCATAGCTGGACTGAGCTCTGTATCATATAGGCCAGGAACAAATTACATTACAGTTTGTTAATGGCTATACTTTAACTAATTTATTTAGGAAGAAATGTCTGTGATACCATTGTATATTGGACCTATTTAACTGGTAATGTCAAAATTCAATTCTGATTTTTAAAAGGAATCAAAGTACTGGAATGTTTATACAGTATTGTACAACCCACCATTGTTATTATGTATGAATTCCATGACATCAGTAGATGTGTCATATCAGTTCCAAGGAATTCCTGCAAGAGATGTAGAATGAGATAAGGAAGAGGAATGGTAGGCAGCAGAAAGCCTTTGACTGTTTTTCACTCTGTTTCAGACTAAGTGGCTGAAATCTATAAGCCAAGCTATAGACCAGGCCTTAAAAGGGACATCTGATTTGCCTCCCTATGGTGGTAGTGGAAGCCTTCAGAGGCAGGAGCCCCCTATTTCAAGGAATGCAAGATATACCTTCTATAAAGACTCTCGGCTTAAGGATGCTATTTACAATGGTCGATGGCTTTCTGGAAAGCCACATGGCAGGTGAAACTGAATTTTTCCCCAACTATATCAGAAGCCATTTACCTAAATGTTTATAGTAGATCACAAGTGAAGAGATTGATGTAAAAAGCTGTATTTATAATGAAATAAATGTAGTAATATATATTGAAAGCCCCTTAGCCTACATTGTCATAACTCTGAGAATTAAAACTTAATCTGGCATAGCCCAGTTGCTTTTGGAAGTTGTAAAAATTCTGCATAAACTGTATTGTGATGATTTAAATATAGAACTGATATAATTAAAGTATTCCATATATTTCAGAGGAGTCTTGAAGTGGGCAGATGGAAAGATGTATTCCGGCATGTTCAGAAATGGCATGGAGGATGGGTAGGTATAATGGACTAAGCTGAGGGAGGGGGAAAACCTGCTGTTCACAAATAATCATTTTTAAAAAGTACTGCTAAATTAGGATTACTAGGGCTGGGCAGGCTTAAACATTATTTGGAAGCAGTGGGTTGGGCTCTGTAAGCACAGCAATTCTTCTCTACTTGGTAGAGAAGCTCAACTTTTTAGACTTTCAGGACTTCTAGCTAACATCGTGGCGAGATCGGACACGTGGAGCGGGTCTCCGTGTTACTGTGCCGAGTTCTCCCCGTTGGGAGAAAAGCCCCCGCGTAGCAAAGAGGACTCCTGTGAGGTCACAGAGAGCCACATCTCTCCAGCCTGAGCCAGGGCTTTCTTTCCCTCTCAGCGAAGAGAAGAGGCAACCCAAAGATGGCTGCCATGAAGTCAGGACAAATTTGTGCTGGAGCAGATTTCGGTGAACAGTGTGGAACTGGGTGAAAGGATTCTTCGTTATTAAAACTCAACCCCAAGAGAAAGTTTAGGGGAACTATTTACTCAGAATTATCTGTTAAAGCAGCGAGTAAGCACCTTGAGAAAATTATCAAACCGGAAGGAAAAGAATTAGAGAGAGAAAAAACTTCTTTCTTTTTCAAAAATACAGGAAATTGAACTCTCAAAATGAGAAGACGTGGTATTGAGAAAGCATTTTAAAATGCTAGAATTTTGGATTTAAAAAATTAACACTGCTTTTATACTTGAACTACAACTCAAAATAATTAAAATCAGATATACTGCAACAATAAGAGAGCAACATCTGCTAATGAGAGGAAAATATACAAACCTGGGAACATTTATTTAAAGGACTATGAAAATACTTACTGGGTTACATTCACCTACCCTAAAACCACTGGAGATTTAAATATGAGAACAAGGAAGTTTATTAATTAAAATGACCCCTGAATGTTATGTTATATGATTGAACTTATAAAAGTGACTTAAGGAGGCTTGGATAACTTCCTGGACTATTTAAATGGAACTGACTGATTATCTGTGGGACATAAAGAACTGTGACTAGTGTGCATTCTGAAGAGTAACCTCTGCTTTGAATAAAGGGTTCTTGGGCTATTGGCCAAAAGGGGGGTTTACTATGCAATGTAAGGAAGGAAGGAGTGGAAATTTAAACAAGATGGAGCTGATCTTTCAAAGCATACAGAAAGAACACAGGCAACTATGGAATTAATAGATGATAGACCAATAACTGGAAAATATCGTACAAGGGATAATGAGTAAAGACCAAGATTCTCAGGAAAAGAAGGAGCCAGCAGAAGAAATGGAGGGAAAAACAGAACCTGAAAATCAGTGAAAAAAAGACAACAAGTAGGAGGTACCAATAACATTAACAATGATTGATGAATCTAACCAGGAGGAAAACACTTCAAGAGATTTAAAAGGAGAATTGGAGAAGCAGGAAGATGCTTTGGGAATGAACATAGGGGTCAGAGCACATAGTTACAAAGTTACACAGTGGAAGAGGGTAGGGATGGGAGAAATATTTAGATTGAACAGTCAGGATGTCGACGTAGATGTACATAGAGACAAAGGTCCAAGAGAAGAATATGGGAGGCAAGTCAAAAAAAGAATGACTTAAAATATTGATGTGGACAAGAGATGATGGATAGGAAAAGAAAGAGAGAGAGAGAAAAGAGATCCTTCTTTAAGAACATATTTTAACACAAACATGTGTATTAACATTAGAATTATATAGACTGGATGAAAACAAAGAATATGAATAGAATTATTTTGTATGTATTGTGATAGGTACTAGAATAGTATATTTATAGATTTATACAATAACAGTTGGAAGAGACCTGAGAATCATCTAGTCCAATCCCCTGCTATTGAAATGTTGAACAATGAAATAATAATGATGAAATAATGAAGGATATTTTAATACAGGTAGATGTAAAGAGTGGAATATGGGACATATGAATAAGAATTAATTATTAAGAATGGGAAAATAAGAGATTGAACGATGGTACTATTAAATATGCTTAAATAATATAATTAGCAGTGAAATAAAGTCAAATAGTGAGCAGAATGAAAGAATGAAATAATATATTTTAATATAAATAGGTGTATTAATAGAATCATATAGACTGGATGAATGTATAGAATATGAATAGAATTATTCCATATGTTTAAATAATATTGTGATTTGTATCAGAATTGGATATTGAAACATTGAACAATGAAATAATAAAGGATGAAATTTTAATAGAAATAGATGTGAAGAGTTAAATAAGGGAAATATAGAATAGAATAGAATTCTTTATTGGCCAAGTATGATTGGACAAACAAGGAATTTGTCTTTGGTGCATATGCTCTTAGTGTACATAAAAAGAAAGGATACATTTGTCAAGAATCATAAGGTACAACACTTAATGATAGTCATAGGCTACAAGTAAGCAATCAAATCATACTAGGAAACAATATAAATCATAAGGACAAAAGCAACAAAATTACAGTCATACAGTCATAAGTGGGAGGAGATGGGTGATAAGAATGATGAGAAGATTAATAGTAATAGTAATGCAGACTTAGTAAATAGTTTGACAATGTTGAGGGAATTATTTGTTTAGCAGAGTGATGGTGTTCAGGGAAAAACTGTTCTTGTGTCTAGTTGTTCTGGTGTGCAGTGCTCTATAGTCGTTTTGAGGGTAGGAGTTGAATGAATATGAATTAAAGTATTAAAGCAGATGAGAGATGAAAGATAGAAAGGAAACTTTTATAATGGTGACATGAGTAAAAGTTAGAATAGAGACACAAAGAAAAGGGGAATAACAATATGCACATTTTTATATCACAAGATGAATGTAATAAGAGGGAGGCTTAGAAATTGAATGGCGGTAGTATCAGGTATGTTCAAACAATATGAAATAATGAAAGATTATAATGTACTATAAATAAGTATTATCATTAGAAATATATAAGCTGGATAAATGTAATAATCATGAGTAATAATATTTTTATTTGTATCAAAATGTATGGCACTTAGGTGTCATACTGTTCACGCATTGATATGTATGTTATATAAAATTAAAAAACTTGATCAAAAGAAAACTTTTCAGACTTTCACAAAAGCAGAAATGTTTTAGGAGAACACCTTAAAGCAGTGGAATCTTGTTTAAGCTCATGAGAAACTTCAATTGCCTGTTGAATAGAAGAAAAATACCATGCTTACATAAAATCCAAAGTATGTCTCCCAAACCATTCTTGAAGCATGCATGGTTTTGCAAATTAATGTTTAGATGTATTTTAAATTGGTGTGGTTTTTTTATATTGGCAGATATGGTGAATATAAAGTACCAAATAAAACAATGAAGAAGAGTGACCATTATATTGGATTTTGGAAGGAAAGCAAAATGTGTGGACATGGTATCTACAGGTAATAGAGAATGACAGAGAGCATATAGATTTTTTTTTTTTGGGGGGGGGGGGGAGAGAAAGAGAGAGGCTGTGAGTTCAATCCTAGGTAGAGGCTAATATTTGGAATAGACTCTCCTGCTCAAGCAACAGTTGGACATAGATGTTATTCTATGATTCTATACGTGTGGTTATGTTTTGGACTAAAAAAAGGAAGATCCAGGTTTTAAACCAGCTCTTTATAATCTACCTGCCAGTCCCACATTGTTTTAGATAGGTGAGCAGGGTGTACCCAGACTTTCACACTGTTTTGATATACAAAGTAACAAAAACAGACCAGATTTCTGGTAAGTGCCACAACAGTGGGAACATCCATTGCCAGAAATATTTTCCTTAATCTCATAATCTGTTTCCACATTCCTATCAAAATGGTATTGTCCACATAATAATCATTCATCTCTCTTGATTAGAGAGAAAAAAAAACACATTATGATGGTAAAATATCTTGGAGAAAAATCCTCAGCTTCTTCGTAGTAAGGTGGACTTATTTTTCCTTCTAGGTATGCAACTGGGGAGGTTTACGAAGGAAGCTTCCAGGATAATATGCGTCATGGCCATGGCCTTCTACGCAGTGGGAAACTGACTTCTTCTTCACCTAGCATGTTCATTGGCCAATGGGTGATGGATAAGAAGGCTGGGTATGGAGTATTTGATGACATTACAAGGTAAATAGATCTGAACATTTGAATTATTATATTAATAATATAGTACTACTACATTGTAACAGGAAAAAGAATTGCTAAGAAATGTTTATTCTTAAGCAGAGAACCTAAATAATCCTCAAAATGAGATATAATACTAGTTCTAATTCATTGAAATAAAATTTCAGTTGCGTGATGACATTTAGTGTCCATTTAGACACCTAATAACCAGTCTTGTATTTAAAGAATGAAAAATTCATAAAAGTCTGTGCCTCCTACTACAAGTTTTTAAATCTGAAAGGAAGGTAATATATGTGATCTTAGTAGTTGAAACAATTGCTCAACTATAATAAGCTATTACTTAAATTAGAATGTACCTAATCCAATTGATCTCATTTCTAATTTTTCAGATTTTAAAGACAGTAATGTGTTTCTGTATCTTTAGGGGAGAAAAATACATGGGTATGTGGCAAGATGATTTTTGCCAAGGCAATGGTGTTGTGGTCACACAGTTTGGATTGTATTATGAAGGAGCCTTTAACAACAATAAAATGATGGTGAGTTTCATATAAATAAATGTTGTATAATGGGGAAACACTTTTACCTATGGCCAATTTTGCTTTGCCCTTTAAAAGACAATATATGTATATTTGATAATATTATTGCACTTATTTTTTAAAGATAGTTTGGAGTCATATTTCTAATCAACAGTATTCTATTCCCAAATAGTTCTACTTTAGAGTAAGAAATTGTTTCCATATACTGCAGTGAAACTTTTGTTTTTCAAATGACCAAGGTTATGTATAGGTGGAAGATTTTATGTGTTTATTTGAATTTATAAGTTCTACCAGATAAAAAGAAAAATATGGGAAACTTTATTCTTTCCCCATCCCAGTTGTTTTTCTGGAGTTTTCAGTGCTATTAAGTGGCTCTTTTCTCTGCAGAAAGTTAATTGAATGCATTGATTTATTTTTGGAACTTTATAAAATGCCATCTGTAATAATAATAGCCATTGTTTTTCATTCAGAGAATTTGAAGTGAAGTATATTAAGATGTGATTAAAACTGTTCATATTAAATGGAATCTAGTGATAATAAATAACATACCTAACATACCATTTAACATTTTTTAAAAAATGCTTTTATCTAAAATATCTGAAAAAATAAGATGTAAATTTTAAATAATGGACAATGATAATATGAGAATCATTCCAAACATGTCCTGCAGTGATTGCAATACTATATTCTCCACAGGGGACTGGTGTATTGCTTTCTGAAGATGACACGGTATACGAAGGAGAATTTTCAGATAATTGGACTCTTAATGGAAAGGTAATTTAAAACACCTGCTTTCCATAAGCAGAACAGCTCATTGAAAATAAGTTCATTATATATTTTTTTCCTCTTTCCGCTTTTTCTTCTAAGGGAACACTGACTTTGCCAAATGGAGACACTATTGAAGGCACTTTCAGTGGTGAATGGGGATCTGGAATAAAGATTACAGGAACCTACTTCAAACCCACTTTATATGATCATGAGAAGGATCGGCCTAAAACACTGTGAGTGGATGGGAGCTAACTTCTCACCAAATGGTTCTATTGTTGTAGATAATTAACTATTGTAATTGAATACTAGCATTAACTCGGATGCCAAGTGCTTTTCCAATCAATCTAGTTTACTTAATTAACTAAGATGATTGGACCAGAGAATGAGGTGGACAATTTGGGAGAAGTATCTGTATCTAATATGACTTTTAAAATCAGATCTAGGACTGAAGGAGACTTTTATTAGCTCTATATGATCTGTTATTCCAATTTCCTGTGTGCTTAAAATTTCCAAGATTGTTTGCTGCAAGGCTCTTCACTGAAATGTCTCCTTAAAGACATTTCAAACTTTTAAATTCCAATAAAAAATCTCCTGTAACTGTGCCATGGTAATATCATGTAGGGCACACTGCTGGAGAAACTGCATTGATTAGCATCTGATATAGTATTTGTGGTTATTGCAATTTAGCAGTAGCATAAAGACATAAGCAGCCTGGGATCTTTATTTATTTTAGAGAACCCCTTTGTGGATGTAAGGCTGCCTATCTATTTCATGATTCTGAGGAAGCTTCTATTCCTATGGCCTCAGTTTGGTTGCAGCACCAGCAGAATCAAGGCTACTGTCTTCTCTTTGTGCAGGAATGTTAATTCAATTAATTTTTTAAAAATGCAGCTATCTGTAATACTCTTGAATCAGATGATTATTTGAAATATTTAGGAAGCCCGTTTACAGCAGTGTGAAAAAGTCCTGCACACTCTCAGTTTTAAGCTGTATTTACATGTTTAATCAAGTTTTCACTCATAGAAACCATGCAAAATTAGTACTTTGATGAAAATTTCTCTAGTCGAATTGAGATGCATAATTTTTATTAACATAACCAAAATCTTTTTAAGGTTTTGAGTGAGTTTATGTGCTAAAACAAACACAACTTGCATTTTCAGGAATGTTAGGATTGAAAGTAGCCAATCAGTATTGTCATTCTCTCTGACTATAAATAGGCATGAAAAGTATCGAGAAATTTAATTTAGCTCTGGCTGCAGGCAGAGTATTGAGCAGCGGCATCGCATCATTGTGCTTCATGAAGAGGGTTACTCCTGTACAGAAATAGCCAAGAGAGTGAAATGCCATCGCACCACAGTGAGCAGAGTGGTTGAAAAATACCAAATAATTGGTTCAGTTGATGACAGACTCCGTTTTGGAAGACCAAGAAAGTCGATAAAATGGCAAGATCGGGCTCTGCAATGAATTTCGATGGCTGACAGGAAGCTATTACAAAAATTTGGGTGAAACATGATGTAAAATTGTGCACAAGCACAGCACATCGCAGACTGTTTGCCAAAGGCTGCAGGACTCTAAACCTTTGCTCATAGACGCTCACCGCTCTCGTTGACGTGTGTGGGTCAAGAAGTATGCCAAGTGGACCAACGAACAGTGGGCCAAGGTCATCTTCAGTGATGAGAGCAATTTCTACTTGACTGGAATCAGTGCAATAAGTACGTCAGAAGATTTCCAGCTGAAGAATTTAGGCCGTACTGCCTGAATCTATTTGTGAAGCATCCATTGCACGTGATGATCTGGGGCTGCATCGTTGCTTCTGGTATTGGTCGGATACAAATCGTGCAGGGAATCATGAATTCCAAGCAGTATGTTGAAGTCCTGGAAAAGACAATGCTTCCTTTAGCTCAGCAACTTGTAGGGAAGGACTTTTTCTTCCAGGATGACAACGCTCCTTGTCATCGAGCCAAGTCTGTCCAGCAGTGGATGAAGAAGCATGGTGTTCGACTCCTGGATTGGCCAGCCTGGATTTGAACCCAATTGAGAACTTGTGGGCCAAGATTGGTTACAAAACAAGCAAGAAGCATCCGAAGACCAAGCAGGAGCTGATTGAATCCATTGTTGCAGCCTGCACCACATTGTCACCAAAGATCACATGCAAAGGCTATGCCGAAGCGATGCTGCCTGGTGATAAAGCAATAAGGGCTTGCCAATTTCATATTAGTAACCATGTTTGGTTACCTAAATGCTCCTTTTCAGGGTCACAAACAATAAAACCGTTAACAAAACACTAGCATCGGCCTTAGTAATTGCAACACGTATGCCACTGGGTATGCATCAGTTAATCTATTTTCATAGTCATTGTAAGCATGCATTGTAAGTATGCAAGAAAATTCACAATCCCATCCGAACAGCACCGGATTGCAAAAAGCTTATGCTTTTCACTTAAAAACCACCAGTATTTATTTAAATATAACAATATTTGCACAGCAGTTAGCATAAAATATCATAAAATCAATGGCTTATCCAAAAAATGTCATAAACTAAAGCATGCAGGACTTTGTCACACAGCTGTACATTATGGTTGACAGGTTTTCAGTAATAATAAATACTACTGAAATGGATCCACAAAAACTTATATAACAATATGCTTTTTTTGCTAGTCTTCTGCTATTCTTCTGACTACTCTTCTTGAAATGGTGAATTAAATTGTTATGATTCTTAATACAAACTGCATATAGAAAGAGCTTAAATATTTTCATTAGTACCTCAGAACTAGTCAAGCCTCAAAAGCTGGGATTGGGGAAGAAGGGATTGGAGTGAGGAAGACTGTCTTGCCGGGTGCAAAATTAGATATGCTGATTCATTCTTTTTTTCTGTGCAAATGTGTTTAAAGGTTTTTAGTGTAGATTGAGAGTTACTTTCGTTCATGATATCAAAAAGTCTGCTTTGGGGAGGAAATTTTCAGAAGTGGAATCTCATTTTGTTTGGTTTGGTTAAATCTGTAGTTACTGTTGTTTAATGTTGTCAAATGTAGGCAGAAGTTAGGAAACCTTTCTGTCCCAGCGAACGAGAAGTGGAGAGCAGTGTTTGAGGACTGCTGGCACCAGCTCGGCTGTGAACAGCCAGGCCAAGGGGATAGGTGGAAAGCTTGGGATAACATTGCTGTTGCCCTGACAACCAATCGAAGGCAACACAAAGAGAGGTTAGTAGGTGCGGCAGATGTATTTTTAGTTCAATACAACAGTTCTAATGCAAAGATCAGTTGCCATTTGTTTTCTTGTAAAGATGAAAACGCTCTAAAGTGCTAAAAGAAAAGTTAATCTGTAAATATCTTGGAATATAAGCAATTTGTTTTATGGATAAGTGATATGAAAAGTGTTTCTTAATCCCTTTTTTAATCCTTAATACAACATTCTTCAGTCTGGCATGCTCTAAATTCTTTTGGTATTGACAGAGTACATATGTCATGCACTGTAAAGTCTATGTGTCTATTAGTGAGAGGCTCTATAGTGGAACTATTTTTCACATATTTGTTGTTTTCTATTTATAATTACTTACCTATTAAAGAGTTTTGGGTAAAAAAAACTCCTGCAAATGATACAGGAAAGAAATATAACTTGTGCATCTAAAATGGGATTTTAAAAATAATCATCCATTTGAGGATGTGAAAGTGGGTTGAAACGTGACAAATCTCATTCATGTTGTGAAATTATAAGACAGTAGAACCAAAATGTTTAACATTAACAGTTGTTTATGCTGATGTGTTTCTGGTTTTCCACTACATTTTTAGCTTCATAGTTAATTTGTGGAGAGAAAAAAATATTGGTTGTGAAAGAAAAACAGTTTTTAATAGTACCAGATTTTACTAGATGAAAAATCGTGTTTATTAGCTCTCAACCCTTTTCTGTATAGGTTCTAACCATAGCCATCTATTCTTGCAGTCCAGAACTCTTGAGCAGATCACATGCACAAACCCTGGAAAGCTTGGAGTTCATTCCACAACATGTCGGTGCCTTCTCATTGGAAAAATATGACAACATTAAGAAATATCTCATAAAGGTATATGCAAGCCAATATCTATATAATAAGCATTTACAGCTTGCTGATGTTCACTAATCTCTGAAGCAGAGTAAAATAAGGACTGCTATCTTTAATGATATCTATAATATTCTTTTCTAATTAATAAATACATAGAAAAAGTTCCCATGATTATTTGGGTTTCATTGGAAAAGAAGTTTGGTTGCACAGGGACAACAACATATGGGGGGTGGCAGTTGGGAGAATGACAATGTAAAGTGGATGGGATTTGGGATTTTCTTGGGATTTTAGAGTTTTGAGTTTGTACATCATCATCAGCAACCAAGTTAAGGCCACATTTTATCAGCAATTCTAGCCAGAAGAATTCTAGTGACTACAGAAAAAAATATTAAGGTCCCATCTCTAAGACAAGATACATACAAAATAGTAACATTGAGAATCATAGCTTACTAAAAACGTGAATTTCAGTTAAGTAAAGGTTTTCTAAGAAAACTGTTTCTTCCCTAACTCTGTCTACAAGTATTTCATATGAATTTTGGGTAATATGCACAAATATTAATCTTAAACTTAGGACCTATATGTGTGAGATACACAGGTCATACATTTTTAGATTTTAATTTATTTATACTTGTATTGTTTAAAAGACCTTGCATTTGAGCTCTTTAGTTCTGCTGTTTTTTGTATCTTTCTGGTTTTCTCATCTCCATTTTTTTAAGGCATGTGATACTCCTTTGCATCCTTTGGGAAAACTTGTTGAAACCCTGGTAGCTGTATACCGCATGACGTATGTGGGAGTGGGAGCCAATCGACGACTTTTAAAGGAGGCAGTGAAAGAGATTAAATCCTATTTGAAACGCATCTTCCAGTTGATTAGGTAAGAAGTTGCTACTAGGCAACTTTGGAATTGTTGATTCGTTTTGCAGAAAGAGTAGCTGAAGAAAATTTTGTTTCAAAATGTATGGGTACTTTTCAATTAGACTACACATTTTAATGGTAATGCTTTTATATTGCTTTTAAGATTCCTGTTCCCTGATCTTCCTGAAGAGGGCAGTGTAATTCCCTCGCAGATGACTGAGGTGAAAGGAACCAGATCTTTCTGTACTGGAAAAAGGGACTCCGAACCTGACTCTCCAGAGCCAGGGTAATTTGATCACAAGGAAGCACTAAGGTTTTTGGAAATAAATCTAGGAAACAAGACCTAGAATTAAATCTGATTTTTTAAAAAGCTTCAGGCTTCCTTTTCTTTTCCTTTTGATTGGAATATAGATGATGTCATTTAGCATACTATACCTTTTTAAAAAAATCCTACATGTATTCCCGAACGAAAAGCTAACTACAAATGCATAAAGCTAAAACATTGTTATAGATTTAATTCTGTGAATTTCAGCTATTTAATCTTTATGTTTGAGTGGGTTCTATATGGAGAAGTTCTGATTCAGTAGATTTTTCCAATATTTAGCCTTTTCGATAACATGCCAGGTTACCTAACTAATGAATAGACTGAGATTGATTTGCCTCTGTTACTCTTTCTTACACTGCTTCAAGGAATATTAACCACAGAAGTATCATCTTTTTCATTTCTACAGAGGAGCCCTTTTGTTGTACCATTGTTTAGCAATAGCACTTAAACTTATATACCGCTTTATAGTGCTTTACAGCCCTCTGTAAGCGGTTTACAGAGTCAGCATATTGACCCCAACAATCATTTTACCCACCTTGGAAGGATGGAAGGCTGAGTCAACTTTGAACCTGGTGGGATTCGATTTGCCAAATTGCAGGCAGTCGGCTGTCAGCAGAAGTAGTCTGCAGTACTGCACCACGGAGGCTCTTAATAGCATACATCATGTCCTCCATGCATAGAAATCTTCATACTTCTTGTTCTGTGTGGAATGTCTTACAGTGTGTGCAAATAGTCAAACTTTTCGGGAATAGCTGAGAAAAGGGACTTAAGGAATAATTTTTCTTAGTTGAAAGATAATTGAAGTAGGTAGGAGGAAGTGAAATTCAGTTCTTCCATTTCTTTTTGCTTCTTCAATATGTTTTATTGATTAAGAATAGTTGGTCTGAATCAAATCAATTCTGCTAATGTTCATAGAATACCAATTCCTCAAAATAATACCCCAAATGTTTTGTTTTCCTGTTTCTTATGTGTTTAAGCTATGTGGTTACAAGCTCTGGCTTATTACTTCCTGTGCTGCTCCCACGACTTTACCCTCCTCTATTTATGCTATATGCCTTGGACAATGAACGAGAGGAAGATGTTTACTGGGAATGTGTTCTCCGTTTGAACAAACAACCAGACAAAGCACTATTGAGCTTTTTGGGAGTGCAAACGTAAGCATGCTTCCACATGTTGAAAAAAATGTTAAAAGCTAGTTTTTCTTGTGAGGTATATATTTTAATTATTGCTTTAAGAAGGAAAAAAAAGATTTAATTCCTTTTTTGTATCTTCCATATAGATAAAAGTTTTACTTTGACCTTCAATCCTCAAAGGATTCCTAGTAGGAAACAAATAATTATGATCTTAAGAAGTTCCTATATGTCATATTAATTATTTGAATTTCTTGGCATTCAAATAGGCTTACTTTGAGTACCAAAAGAAACTTTGAAAGACTACCTCATATCTAGATAATATAAGTAGTCTAACCTAGAAGTGCTTAAAATTTTATAGGTAAGGTAAATCCACTGTTTTTTCTCTTTCATTGGTTACTCTTTATATTGAGAAGAACATTTATGTAAATTGGACCTCGGTGATAATTAGGGCTTTATTGATCTGGGAGATCTTTGTATCTGTAAATAATACAGATGCTTCTGATGCCTCTAAAATTTTAGGCCTGCATCTTTTACACTAGGGGTTTGGACTCATTTTCTAAATGACTTACTCTATATTTAAGAATCTTTCTTCTATGGCATATTTATTTTATGCTACTACTTATAGGAAATTTTGGCCAACAACAGCATCTGCCCTTGGTGAAAATAAAAAGGTATGTTTTATTTACAGGAAATTTAATTGTACAATTTGTGTTCGTTGTTCCTCTGAATTTTTATCCTGGTTGAAAGAGAATTGGAGAATATGCTGTCAATATCTTTCAGTTAATATTTAAAAGTATCAAATCATATATCTTTTTTACACTTAATGGTTCATCTACAACATTTAAGTCTCCCAGGAACAATTCATATTTCCTGCTGCAACAACATTGTAATATTTTCAGGAAACATTTCTCACATATTTTCTATCATTATTAAATAATTTCTAGATTTTTGGTTTCTTAGAATATTTAATTATTTTGGCAGACAGCTTACTATTCCCAAGATGTTCAGATTTTCTATTGGTTGAAGGATGTTTTCTTTTAGAAACTGCATTTTGTGATTTTTATAAAGTACAAATATCCTATGAATGATGCGATAGTGAGATGTCACTTTCACGTCATTAAGCCTTGTAACGGTTATGCTAAACCAGCAGCTAAATAATATTTAGATCAATCATATGCTTTTTATGAAAGGAATATATTAAAAGTATAGGTGTTGAGGTCCTTGGTGCTTTTTGAGCTTGGTTGTTTTCTTGTAGACATTTCATTACCCAAATTAGGTAACATTGTCAGTGCTAGTAAGGAGTGGAGCTTGCTCTCAATTTATATTTTAGTGGCTTGCCCTGTCAATATTGATGAGGGGTGGTCTTAGAGGTTCTTTGGTTGGGCTGCTTACTGTTGGCTTTGGCAGTTCTTCGATTGGTATATTGTTTCCTTGTTTGTTGGTCTGATGCAGTACCTCTATTGTGGAAATCATTGTGTTGCTTTGTTTCTACTTGGAAACCACCATATTTTTTTGCTTGAAACTGAAAGAAATGAAATTTTCACTTGGGTTTGATGCTTAGACTTATTTATAATGATAGAAGTACTACAGGTGAAACTAAAAAAAATAGAATATCGTGCAAAAGTTCATTTATTTCAGTAATGCAACTTAAAAGGTGAATCTAATATATGAGATAGACTCATTACATGCAAAGCAAGATAGTTCAAGCCATGATGTGCCATAATTGAGATAATTATGGCTTACAACTCATGAAAACCCCAAATCCACAATCTCAGAAAATTAGAATATATGCAATCAATAAAACAAGGATTGTACATAGAACAATATCGGACCTCTGAAAAGTATAAGCATGCATATGTACTCAGTACTTGGTTTGGGTCCCTTTTGCAGCAATTACTGCCTCAATGCAGCGTGGCATGGAAGCTATCAGCCTGTGGCACTGCTGAGGTATTATGGAAGACCAGGATGCTTCAATAGCGGCCTTCAGCTCTTCTGCATTGTTCGGTCTCATGTCTCTCATCTTTCTCTTGGCAATGCCCCATAGATTCTCTACGGGGTTCAGGTCAGGTGAGTTTGCATAGTAATCCCACGGTCATTGAACTAGGTTTTGGTGCTTTTGGCAGTGCGGGCAGGTGCCAGGTCCTGCTGGAAAATGAAGTCAGCATCCCCATAAAGCTTGTCTGCAGAAGGAAGCATGAAGTGCTCTAAAATCTCCTGGTAAACGGTTGCATTCACCCTGGACTTAATAAAGCACAGTGGACCAACACCAGCAGATGACATGGCTCCCCAAATCAACACAGACTGTGGAAACTTCACACTGGACTTCAAGCATCTTGCAGTGTATGCCTCTCCATTCTTCCTCCAGACTCTAGGTACTTTGTTTCCAAATGAGATGCAAAAGTTGCTCTCATCAGAAAAGAGGACTTTGGACCACTGAGCAACAGACCAGTTCTGTTTTTCTTTAGCCCTGGTAAGGCACTTCTGACATTCTTTATTCAGGAGTGGCTTGACAAGAGGAATACGACATTTGAAGCCCATGCCCAGGATCCATCTGTGTGTGGTGGCTCTTAATGCACTGATTCCAGCCTCAGTCCACTCCTTATGAAAGTCCCCAACACTTTTGAATGGCCTTTTCCTGACAATCCTATCCAGGCTGCGGTCATCCCTGCTGCTTATGCACCTTTTTCTTCCACACTTTTCCCTTCTACATAACTTTCTATTCATGTGCTTTGATACGGCACTTTGGGAACATCCAACTTCTTTTGCAATTACCTTTTGAGGCCTTCCCTCCTTATGGAGGGTGTCAATGATGGTTTTCTGTACAACTGTCAGGTCAGCAGTCTTCCCCATGATTGTGATTCCTACTGAACCAGACTGAGAGACCATTTAAAGGCTCAGGAACCCTTTGCAGGTGTTACGTCTTAATTAGCTGATTAGAGTAGGAGACTTTGGGCCTAGAATATTGAACCTTTTCACAATATTCTAATTTTCTGTAGATTGTGGATTTGGGGTTTTCATAAGCTGTAAGCCATAATTATTTCAATTATGACATATCATGGCTTGAACTATCTTGCTTTGCATGTAATGAGTCTATCTCATATATTAGGTTCACCGTTTAAGTTGCATTACTGAAATAAATGAACTTTGGCACGATATTCTAATTTTTTTGAGTTTCACCTGTATTTGCTGCAGTTTATTCTAATTCAAAGGGTCATTAACTTTAGGCTTTTTATCTGTACCAAAAAAAGTTGGAAGTTACTTTTTTCTATTGTTTTTTTCCATTTTGGTTTGCATTTCCTAGTTTTACTTTTTCCCACACCCATCCCTCCTTTTTTAAACACTTTTTTTCTTTGCTTTTTTGCATTTCATATTTTTCTGATACTTAATAAAGTTTTTTTGGGGGGAATCAATATGCAAAAATCATTTATTCCAGTCCAGTTTAATTCTTAAGACTAAAACTAGCCATAATTATAATTTTTATTCTTATGCCTAGGTATTACCAAATACAAAAGAAGTCTGTTTTGCTTCTGCTGTGGAATGCCTACAACAGATCAGGTAATTTCAAAATTAGCATACTCACCTTCCCACCTTTCAATGGGAGATAGGTTGACCTGTGATTAGTGATTTTGCGTCATATACTCAAGCTGTCTCATTCACAGTTTTAATAAATTTAGCTCACACTTTCATCACTTATACATTTTAGTTTTGATATCTGTTATCAATTCTAAATAAGGATTTGAGAGAAGTTGGGTTAATTGTTTAATACAGAAAAAAGAAAATATAGGCTAAACAGAGATTGCCACATTTTCTTTTAAAAAATAATAATTTTATGATTGATAGATAGATAGATAGATAGATAGATAGATAGATAGATAGATAGATAGATAGATAGATCTAGCCTTCATCACAATAAGAATAAACAATTTTAGTAACTTTTCACCTCTTAATTTACAACAAATGATCTCTTCATCCTATGTCTTATCTCTTGTCTATAAATCAGTCCATAAAACATCATCATTCTCATACACGCTGCTAAGAGAGTCAGGAATGGGATATGACTCCTCCTACTGATGTCATAGAGCTGGGTCTGCCACTATAAAAACCATCAGCCTTGGCTGCTCACCATCTTTTTGACTCAGCTCAAAGCTTTGTCTCTGGAAGATTGTCTGAGCTTAAAACGAGTTGGAAAGAATTTTAAAGAGATTTTTTTTAAAAACTTTATTAATTTTACAATTAAAATAAACAAACAACATATACACAAATGTGGAAAAGGAAACAGAGTGGAGAAGTAAAAGAGAGAAAAAGAGAAAAAAGTAAAAGAAAAGTCAAAAAGTGATTAAAAAACAATTTCATCCTTGACAGTTTGTGGGTCATTATTTCTATCCTTATTTTCTACCGTATTTACAAATAATCCTTAATGCGAATATATAATTACCACTACAATTATAACTTATCCTCTTTTAAAATGTTATGTAGCCATCTTTGATCTAACCATTCATACCAGCAAATTCCAGCTCTCATAGTACATTGATGTTTCTTTATCTTTTAGTGCTAAAGTTAATTTATCTATTTCTGCACAACTTGATATTTTTTGAAGAATCATTTTCTCTGATGGAGTATCAGGTTGTTTCCAACATTGTGCAAAAGCCAATCTATCCGCCATCAATATATGTAATATTGTATACTTCACTTTTTTTTGGAATTTTTTTTATTAAAGATCCCTAATAGGAAGAACTCTGGTTTGACTTCAATCTGTTCTGTCATCATTTCCTCCAGCCATGTTTTAATTCTCTGCCAGTATCTTTGTGCTTCTGTATAGGACCACCACATTTGGAAGTATGTTCCCTCCTTTTTTTTGTATTTCCAGCAGTTCGGACTCATATTGGGGTACATCTTCACTAATCTCGAGGCGGGGAGGTGCCATCTATAAAATATTTTGTAAGCATTTTCCTTGTACGATGCCGATTTTGTGATTTTATTATTTCTATTCCAGACCCTCTCCCATTCTGTTAGAGTGATACTACATCCTATATTCCTACTCTAGGCTATCATATTTCCTTTAACTATTTCTCCCTCTAATTTTGTCTCTAATAGGTAATTATAAAATGTTATTTTTTTTGGCCTGGGCCTAAGAATTTTGTCCAATTGCTGAGGTTTATTATAAATTCCAAATTCTTTCTTATCCTGTCTATATCTGTTTTGAACTTGGAGATATGCCCAACAGTCTGTTTGTAGTCCCTGATCTTGGAGATCCTGCCATGATTTCAAATTTCTTGCAGATCCAATGAATCCTTATATTTAATCATCTTGGTAATATCCCAGTTATTAGGGTGTATCATCGCCAAGTTTTAAATAGTTTTAAAAGTACTTGCAGAAGTGTTTCCTTTGCTTTTGTGGCTTGCTACTGCTCCAGGGGATCCGGTTTGAGCACAGCTTCAGGAGGGCAGGGAACCACCCTCCAATAGCATCGAGGCTTCGGCGTTGCCTCGTTGAGGGGCTGGGGCTACAGAGAGTGTTCCATTGAGCCTCCCACGCAGCCCGAAAGCTGATCTTCCCTGCTTCACAGCTGAGGGCGGGGATCATTATCACCGCTTTGCAGCTGTTTTGGCAAGAACAAGATAGCTCGAGGTCTGCAAGGACCTATTGAGCTGGGAAGGCTCCGAGGCTGTTTCTAGGCTACCACACATTTTGGAAGACCAGGCGGCCATTTTGTCTCATGTGGAGTGTTGATCGGGCCTCACAGCCCTAAGGTTCATTTGGCCCTCGCTACAGAATGCACTTAACATGGGGAAGCTCACAGTGCCTCTTGTGCCTGCCCTGTTGGCATGATGGAAAAGGAAGTAGCACAGAGAGGCTCTAAAGGGAAAGAAGAACCTCAAGCCCCTGCTAAGAAAAAGAGTAAGAAAAAGGGGCATTCGACCAACAGAAATGGCTGCTAAGCTTAAAGCCAAAGCCCTAGCTCCAAAAAAGACTTCCAAATCAGAGCTAAGGGCTGAGAAGAAAAGGCATGCTGCTTTAGAAAAGCAATTTGAGAAGAGCACAGCTGAGAAATCAAATGCAACAAGCCTCCAAACCTGGGGAACTACAAGTTGACTCTGATATGTCTACAAGAGGGGAGGAAGTAGCTTTCACCTCTGCTAGTCACCTTTTAGCTTGGTCCCCTGAGAGGGTGGAGGAGGAGCTTATGCCACAGGATTTGAGTAGGACGGGCTCTTCCTCCAGACAGGCAGCCTGGAGCCCAGGTTCATCTTTTCTCATAGGTCACTTGGCCCATGGGGATCACAGACCTAGGCCTGAAGTTCATATACTTCATATACGCTTCGCCCACCAGACCCCCCCCCCCCTCAGGGCACAGGCCGGATGACAGGAGGGATATGGTGGCTGTTACCATCAGATAGGGCACAGCTGAGGGGTTTCGTCAACTCCTGTGACCCCAAGGGGGGCAGTTCTTGCTTTCTTCCTTATCCCAGGGGGTCTCTTCATCTTATGGAAGCTACCCTAATCAGCGGCCAGCTTACTCAGATTGGGGGGAAGAGGAAGAAGGAGATTATGCTAACCCTTCGATCACAACCGTTCCTCTCACTCTGAGGAGAAGGAGGGGGAAATAGTGGATCACAATATGTCTGAGGAGGAAGAGTTTAGAGCTGATCAACTTTCCTCTTCTGGGCTCTTCAAACCTTCTCTCTTCAAACCTCTCTTGCACAAAGCCTTGGTTACGGCACAATTGATACCTGAGGAAGTGGCCTCAGAACCTCAGATGGCCCCTACAGGCCACAGTGATTCTCTGTTCACCAAACCAGTAGTTCATACTGAGATTCTCCCTTCTCCCACTATATTCCTTGATTTAGTTAAGGAACAGGGAGCCTCCCCTGGGTCTGGCCCTCAGCCTTCTTCGGATGATAGGAGTTTTTACAATGTGGGCCTGGCCTTAGCCAATGCCCTGATTTTCCCTTCAGTAGATGCCCCAGTGGTTGCCTCCTTCTCCTCATCAGGCACGCCCACTGAACCTGAGGATGTGCTGAAGGCAGAAGATAGAAGATCTGAGCAAACCCTCAGGTGCATCCACCAGGCTGTGGCTTGGGCTATCAGGGCATCTACAGCAGTCTCATTTTTCACAAGATCCTCACTCTGCTGGCTCCGGCAGCTACAAGAGAGATTCCTGGCCACTGATTTCAGGATGTATCAGGATCTTAACAAGATAATTGCTGCTGCGGAATTTACAGCAGATGCGACCTTGAATTCTGGCAAGTTCACCTCCAGGGCCATGGCTTCCTTTGTGGCGGCCAGATGGCTCCTTTGGCTGTGGAATTGGCAGTCAGATGCGTGTCATAAATGAAAGTTGGCGTCGGCCCCTTGCTCTAGAGAAAAGCTGTTCGGCGACGCTCTGGAGCCTTACTTGGTCAAAACCAAGGACAAACACAAGATTCTATCTACAGCAGGGAAGAGATCAGATTATCGTTCCAGTCCGTACTACCGCCCCCCTTCCTTCAGGTCTGAATCTGCATCACGATTCTCCAGAGGCCAGAGATCTTTCCCACATCGCCAAGAACAACATCCTGAGGCTTCAGGCAGGCAGCAACAGGTCCCTGGTAAACGGCCCTTTCGAAGGGGAGGAGGTCGTTCATTCCGACTCTCAAAGTAAAGAACCAGTTGGACCTCCCCATCGGAGGCTTTCTTCGCCTCTAGATGGGAGGAGTCAACATCAGACGCCTGGGTACTTAAAACAGTGAGATTTGGCCTGCAGCTTGAGTTTGTGTCTCCACCCCTGCAATTTTTTGTTCGATGTCCTACATCGAGGGACAGCTCTAAATGGGCCTTCATGGAATCAGCCATTCAACATCTGGTCGATATTCGGGCCATTGAGCAGGTTCCAATGGAGCAACGAGGGCTGGGTTTCTACTCTCATCATTTCATGATCCTGAAGGCCTCGGGGGTGGAGGGCCTACTCAATCTGAAACTCCTAAACAAATTTATTCCGTACAGGCGTTTTAAAATGCAAAGTCTGCATTCCATTTTAGAGAGCGTTTGAGAGAATGACCTCCTTTCCTCCATTGATCTCATGGAGGCTTACCTCCATATTCCTATCTGGCCTTATCACCGTCAGTTTTGCCGTTTCTGTTACCAGAATGTCCATTTCTTCCTTTTGGTCTTTCATCGGCACCCAGGGTCTTCACAAAGATAATGGCAGCTCTGGCGGCTTCGCTGAGATCTATTCCGATAAGGGTCCAGTGTTATTTGGGTGTCATCCTGATCCAGTCGCAGTCAGTCAGATCTGCTCATCGAGACCTTCGCATCACACTACAGTGCCTGCAAGACCATGGCTTCTCGATCAACCTAAAGAAAAGCCATTTCTCACCTACAACCAGGCTGTTGCATCTCAGGGCGATCATCGATACTTCCCGCTGCTAAGTTTTTCTCTCTCCAGACCGCAGGCAGAGCCTCAACACCCTTGTCATCCAGATCTGACGCCAGCTCACCGTTCCCCTGTCTCTCCTGTCTCAGCTCCTGGGGAAGATGATCTCTTGCATTAGCATTGTCCTGTGGGCCCGTCTTCATGCCCATGCACTCCAGTGGTTTCTGCTGCGATTCCAATGGGCAGGCACCAGCCACTCATCCATCAAAGTGCAGATTCCACTGCAAGTCCTTCATTCCTTCAAGTGGTGGCAATTTCAGGCAGTATGGTGGAGCCTCCCCTTCAAGGAGTCGGACAGGGTCCTACTCACTACGGATGCCAGTCTTCAAGGCTGGGGAGCCTATCTAGAGGCCCAGATTGCTCAAGGATGCTGGTCTCAGGGAGACAGAGCTTGCCCTATAAATTGGCTTGAACTCAGGGCCATTTTCTTGGCCCTGAAATATTTCCGGCACAGGGTTGTCATGTTCTAGACAATATGGCTGCAAAGGCCCATGTCAACAGACGGGGGCGACCAGGTCCAGGGCCCTCATGAGGGAGACAGAACACTTGGGGAAATGGGCAGAGAGACATCTTCTGTCAATTAAGGCAGATCACATATTGGGGGTCGACAATGTCCAGGCCGACTGGTTGAGTCGGTCCCAGGTCAATCATGCAGAATGGAGTCTCCATCCCTCATTATTTCTGGATTTGTCCCACAGGTACAGTATCCTGGCAGTGGATCTCTTCACCACTCCTCAACACTCAGGTAAGCAGATTCTTCACCAGGTTTCCAACCCAGGGAGCAGAGGTGACTAATGTGCTTCGGAGTCACTCCAGGTCTCCTTTACTCCTTTCCCCCTCTTCCGATAATTCCGGCTGTAATCCGGAAGTTGTTGGAGAAGGTGGAGCTGATTCTCCTGGCCCCCCATTGGCCCAGGAGACCCTGGTTTGCAGATTTGGTGAATCTGTCTGTAGACCAGCCATGGAGGATCCCGGACGACAGGATCTCCCTGCAGCAGGGGGTCTTGATTCACCCGGATCTCCAGTGGTTCCCGTTAGCCTCTTGGCGCTTGAGCGGCAATCTATGAGGGAGGCCAATATTTCTGTTAGGGTTGTTGAGGTAATTCCCCATTAAGAGAACGAGTGCACACAGGGAGATGTCGTGAGAGTAACGTTGAATGACACTTACACAGTACACAGATACACTGTATAGTAAAATGTAGGTTTTACTTCCAGTAACACGGTAAAGCAAAGTCCAAATAAACAGTCCAAGGCATACACGGTTTTCAGTCCAGGGATATTCCAATAACAAACAAAGTCCAGTATCAAATACAGTTCAATAATAGACTCAGATCAATCCAAGAATAACGACGATCAGTTAACAGTCAATACAGGAACCAAAAACAGAGAACATTTCTTCCTCCTTCTCCTACTCTTGCCTAGGAAACCAGGTTTCTGGCTCCATCTTATGGCCGGTTAAAGAACCACACCCAATTACAATTTTAGCATTCTCTTAAAGAGACAGTATTAAAATGTCTATCCTGGTTTATATATTTCCAACCCAACTGTTAGGTGACTTACATTCCTAACAAGGGTGATAGACACCATTCAGGCCTTCCGCATGCCGTCCACCTCACGCATCTACGATACTACCTGGAAGGTCTTCTGTTCGTGGGCTGTTAAGTCGGAAATTGTACCTTCCTCAGCTTTTGTGGCGGAGATGTTAATGTTCCTTCAGGATGGGCTTGATAAAGGCCTCGCCTCTAATACTCTTCACCACCAAGTTGCGGCTCTTTTTTCTGTTTTGTCCTGGAATGGTTTTGATTCTTTACCTCATCATCCCTCTGTACGCAGTTTTCTATGGAGGGCTGCTAACCTTCACCCTCCCGTGGTTCACAGATTTCCCATGTGGGATCTTCCTAAAATTCTACAGGCTCTCACAGGTGCTCCCTTTGAACCTCTTAGATCAGTGTCTCTACAACTCATGACCTTTAAGGTGGCATTTTTGGTGGCCATCACTTTGGCCAGAAAGGTGTCGGAGTTGGCAGCCCTGTCCTTTAGACAGGACCTTTGTATGTTCCATGAGGATAGGATGATTTTGAGGTTAGATCCCTCATTTGTTCCTAAGATAAACTTCTGGTTTCACCAAGCGCAAGAAGTTGTTTTGCCAAATTTCTTCCCAGGACCACAACATGAGTTAGAGCACAGATGGCATAAGTTGGACGTAAGGTAAGCCCTCAAGATCTACATCAAGAGACTGCTGAATTTAGGAGATCAGAGGCTATGTTTGTGTCATTTCATCCCACCTTGGGGACCAAGGTGGCTCCTTCTATGATTGGGAGGTGGATTCGGACTTGCATCTCCAAGGCCTACCAAGCTTTGTCCCAGCCAGTTGCTACGAACATCACAGCTCATTCCACTAGGAGTGCGGCTACTTCAGCTGCCTGGTCTTCTCAGGCTTCGCTGGAGGAGATTTGCAGGACTGCTACCTGGGCGTCTCCATTGCCATTTAAACAACATTATAGGTTGGACTCCTTTGCTTCGGTGGATGCCTCATTCGGAAGGAGGGCGCTTCAACAGGTGGTACCACAGTCGGAGTGACCTATCCAGACGTTGACCCTTCGATGGGCATATGAGCTTTGGGATGTCCCATTCCCAGACTCTCTTAGCAACGTGTATGAGAAAGGGCATTGGTAGAATTACCTGAAAACGCCCTTTCTATATACACTGCAAGAGAGTCCAGCCCCACCCTAATTCATCTGGGAGGGGGTATTTTGTTATGTTTACTTGTTTACCTTCCAGAAACACGTTATGTCTGTCAAGAATCTTCGCCTAAAAGATGGTGAGCAGCCAAGGCTGATGGTTTTTATAGTGGCAGACCCAGCCCTATGACGTCAGTAGGAGGAGTCATATCCCATTCCTGGACTCTCTTGCAGTGTATATAGAAAGGGCGTTCTCAGGTAATTCTACTAATGCCCATTTCAATCCTGGTCTCAGCAAAAGTCCATTAAGGATGCCAGAAATAACATATCTATTTTAATCTTGATGAAATAAATAAGTTTCTTCTTCTTTTTACTTGTAATAATATTAACTTTTAATCCATTCAAATAATGTCATAGAACTTTATTTCTTTTCATCTCTTTTTTGCTCTTTCTCGTAAGATTCATCCAAGTGTCAGGATTCTGGCAGTTACTCCAATTAAATCATGACCCTCGAGCCATATTCCCAAAACTAAAAGGGATTTATTAGAAGTTAACATTCCAGCATTAGTCTGAGCGTAGCCAACTCTGAGATATGTAATTCGCTGTCACCCTTGATCCTACTTTCCCACCCATCCCTCTGGGTGTATCATCCAACGAAACACGTCCATAGCCAAGAGTCATCAATCATGCTCTCCAATTAGATTTTTGTGCAGCAGAAGTTTCAGTCATCTAATCAGTCTCTGAAGAAGATATGAATGGAATGTACTTTCAATTCCACACTGCTGCCTGCTCTTTGAAAGTCCCCCCCTTCTTTCTGTTGACAACTATAAAAAGTGTATACAAAATGTTTTATGAGTTGACACCAAGCTTTGACAAACCTCTCTTGTCAATCCAGTATAAAAGAATTATCCAGGCCATTCTCTTGGTTTATTATTTGTAATTCCTGTTTGATTTTAAAGCATTAACCAGTTACTTTTGTATGTCCAATGAATCATCTTCTTTCCTTGTCATTGCTATAGCTGTCCTTTATAAATCTACTTTTAATGTCAACTATGTTTCTGTCTTGTCAGTTAAAACTTATTCATCTTCTGCCGTTTTTTCCAAAACAACTTGTGGCATTCTCTATCCATAGAACAACAACAACAAAAAATTATTATAGTTTACAATTAACAAAGGTAAAAAACTAATACAAACTAAGAAAAATATATAAATTAAAGTAGATGCAAAAAAAGAGAAAAAACAATAAAGAAAAGAGATGTATAAATAAATTATTTATCCCTTCATCAAGACATCGACAATAATTTTAACAATTTATCTTCTTCATTCTGTATCTTATTCCGTATCTATAAATAAGTGTTAACATCTTTTCATTCAATCCTAACTAGCAGAAGTCCATTAAGAATTGCTAGAAACAGCAACATATATATATATATATATATATATATATATATATATATATATATATATATATATATATATATATATATATATATATATATTTAACCTCGATAAATAAGCTAACTTTATATTCCTTCCTTTTGCTCTTAAGAATCTTGCTCTTTAATCTTTTTAGTGTCCCAAAAGTTATTTCTTTTCATTTTCTCTTTATTTATTCTCACAAACTACTTCATAAATATAACGTGTTTCTTTTATAAATCTGAAATAAAAAAATTATCCAATCCACTCCTCTGATTTGTTATTTGTTATGTCCCTTTTAATTATTAAGATAACAGCCACTTCGTTTGAAAATCCAATGTTACATCTTTTTCCATATTGTTTTTGTAATTTGTCATTTTTAATTCCACATTCACAGCAGCCTCAATATCTGCGTTGTCCTCTTCTATCACCTCTTATAAATCCATTTTTAAGATAGCAGTAAGTCTGATAAGTAATTTCTGTATGCCTTGTTCCCAAATATCCTGCATTTTTCCAGTTAGAATATTTTAATGATAGCAGACCATCTTAAATTCTATCCTAAATATCCTTCAATTCTTCCAAAGTTAGACTATTCTATATTTGTGGGTCTCTTCTTCTTTAATTACTATCATTAACTGGCTATAGAGATTCTCAGTCATCCAGGTCATAGTTGTCCCAAAGGTGCTTTTACAAGAGGCAACTGGACTTCCTTGTTTTTCTTTGAAGACATTTTGCTACTCATCCAAGAAATTTCTTCAGCTCTGACTGGATGGTGGGGAATGAATGAACTTCTTGCAGACAGTGATCATTTGCATTCTTTTGTATTACTATAGTTATTACTATAGTTATTTCTGCTTCCCTGTAATGTCCAACTTTCTTTTTTTCTTTCTTTTTTATTGAACAAACACAAAAAGGAAAGAAAAGAACATTAAAAACAATGGCTATGGTGCAATCATCCTAACCCACAGAGTTGTCTTATATCGCTAAGTCATATAAAAATAGTACATTATTTACATTCTATATACATAATAAATACATATAATCATTTATTTTCTTGATCCTTCCTTTTTTCTAACCAGCAATAAAACTTATCCCATACTTTGTAATAATCCGATTCATCCTTATTTCCTGTAGTGTCCAACTTTCAATGTTCCCTGTCATCATGTTTCTTTTTCTAATATTTTTCCATAAAAAGATTTCTGACATTAAGTTTTAAAATAAAAAAGATATATTGTCTTAGACTGATTCTTACTTCAAATCCATCTGGCCGCTTAGTCCATTTATAACTTTCTAAAACCCAAAGTATTCTAATCATTCTTTTGCTATTTATTCCAAAATAAGAATGTTTTAAGTCCAAAAATGTCTTTCAAGAAGAAGGAAACTCACCCAGTACAAATGAAACTTTCCATTCTGAAGGCCTCTATGTCTAGAACTTTGGATCTGTTCTTGAATTTCATTTGATATTGTCCCTCATGTATCTGAAATAATCAGAGGAGAAGTTCAATTTAATATTGAGAGATTGAACAAAATTCTCATTTTTTCGCTCAATATAAAAAAATAATCTTCCTAACAGCACAACATTTACGCCTACTGACAAGCTGAAAGTGATCCAGCAGACATTTGAGGAGATCTCGCAGAGCGTTCTTGAGTCTCTTCATGAAGATTTCCTTTGGTCCATGGATGATTTGTTTCCTGTTTTTCTGTATGTAGTGCTACGAGCCCGGTAGGTAAAATTCTGAGCTAAATCTTTTAATTATAGCTATAATTATTCCATCACTAACTGATACAAGTCATGGGACCCAATTGTGCTTTATTAATTAACTCTGATGCTGTTAGAATTCTAGCATAACATACTTTAATTGATCCTCTTCTGAATGGGCTAGTTTGAAAATATAATTCTTATTTAAATAAGGTAATTGCATTTTCTAAAAAAGAAGTCATAGACCTCTCTAGCACTGAAATTGTGCAATGAAACTTAAAGCTGTATCTTTTCTTTTGAGAAGGAATGTGATGCTTTTCCCATATATAGAATAAAACATAGTAATTATTGGACACCTGTGATAATCTTCCAGCAGAAAGTCAATTTCAGTGAAAGACACTTAGGCTAAAAAATGCAATTATTGTAAAATCCATTAGGAAGAAATACAGTCACAGTAAATATGTGATTATAATATTGAGGTTTAAGTATTTATAGTTTAGGAGTTATTCCTGAAAATTTGTTTTGTGATTGATTCCATAAGAAATGTACAATAATATATTTGCATAAAAAGAAAGGAATAACATGTGCAATGGTGTGCAAATATTTTGAATTTGAAGCATTTTGGGTTAAAATGGCTCCTTTTATATTCCAAGCATCCCATTTTGAGCTGAGAACTGTTCCAAATTTACTGGAGGCTCAAAACAGCATTCTGGAATAGGCAAAACAGTGTTGGAAAATTGCCTATAAAATCAGTATAACATATTTCAAACTCAAAACATCCTTTTTCAGCTCATTTTTTTAGGGAGGAGTCACACTCATAGTAATGCATCTGCTGATTGATAAATGTCGATTAGTGTGATTATTTTTCTTTTTTGTGGCAGGATAAGAAATTTGGGGTCTGAAGTGCACTTGATTGAGGACCTCATGGATCCCTATCTTCAACATGGGGAGCAAGGCATTATGTTCACTACTCTGAAGGCATGTCTTAGTTTTGTTGTTTATTCAAAGTCATCTTGTAATGGCTTCTGTGTCATTTTCTTTTGGTACTATAAGAATTGTAGACTTGATTTAGTTGGTACTAAATTCACCTAATTTGACCTGGATCAGATATAGAGAAAATAATGTATTTTATATGTCCAATTATTCTTTGCCTCTCTTGGCTCATTGCAACTAACAAGGAAGGAATAGCTGATTATAATCATTATTATTGTTATTTTAAAGAGAGGCCTCTTTGAAACAGCAGTAATTAGGTTAATCCTAACTGAATGTAACCTGAACAATTACCCTGATGAAGAAATATTACTAGAGCTAGTAATATTTACTTCCTGATAAAGATGGATCTGGATAAAGTTTACTCTCTAAATCTACTTCAATATGGCTTTATTTTTGTTTAAGAAATGGCCATGGCAATAAGCTTTGCCTAAGAAGATAGCAGAAAGTGCAGTCATTTGGCAGTCTTACAGTGCACTGGCTAAATTGTAGATTATGCCTTATGCAGAGCCCTTATCAGGGGATTTCTTTGAGGAGGGTATTATTTTATCCTCTTTTATTAACATCTGCCTGAAACAATTTAAAAGGTGAGGGTTGAGCTGCTATCACTCCTCTTCCCTTCTCCTTTTCATTTAGCTCATTTGAAGGAAGTATATATTCTGAATAAGTACTTGAGCATTATAATGAATTAGATAAAGGCCAAGAAGGAATTTAGTTCAGATTAGGCATCTGCTGGTTCATAGGAAGATCATCTATGATGTGTTCAATCTCTTTTGGAGAGGGTTAGATCAGGCTCATAATTGAATGGTGCTCCTGAACTCATTATTGTCACTGGAGTCATCAATGATCTTTCTGATACCTTTTTATCAGTTTGGTTGGTATTTCACCTGAAATCCAGTGTACAGGAATAGTTCTGCAGATAAACACACACATACATATACACACATGTACACATACTGCTTTGGTGATACCATAGTTAGATTACTGCAGTGTATTGGATATGAAGTGGTCTTTGAAGACAACTTCAAAATGTCAGTCAATCCAAAATAGAATATATTAATTAGAAGTTAAATTATTAATTAGGACAATTTTATAATGCTAGTATTTTATCAATTATGCTGGGTTGCATGTGATACTATTTTTTAAGTCTTGGACAGCATAAGGCTTGAATATCTGCATTTTAGGAAGTTTGTTTGTTTGTTTGTTTATTTATTTATTTATAAATAAGAACAAATGTATTCTGCTAAAGGACCTTTTCTGAATACTTTGCATGGACGTTAGAGGGTAAATAAAAAGTAGAGCCCCCCATTTTAATTGTTGGACTTCTCTGAGTCCTTTCTTTATGGCATGCATGACTGCTACTCTGTACTCATTTTAATAGTAATTTTATATCCTCTTACTATTAGCAAATTAAGTATGTTTAATGAATCATGTATTTGCTTATTATTTTTCAAAACTTTATTTTTAGGCATGCTATTACCAGATTCAGCATGAAAAGCTTACCTAACACATTTGCCTTATGTAGAAGATTCATCTGAATTTTTACTCATCCTCCCTGAAATACTTAAAATAAAAACAGAGACTTTAATCTGTGGATGTAATGTCTAAAGCTTTAAGGCCAGAAAAAAAGCAAGGATGTCAGATCAAAGAAAAAGATAAGATGCATGAAGCGATTATTTTAAAATGTTAGAATCACATGGATCTCAAGAAAGAAAAAGATCATCCAGGAACGTGCTGCTTTTGACACAGAAGAAGTTGGAAATTTGTGATGTTGTAATTCTGAAGGACTGAAATGCACTAGGGAACTACTGTATTATTTTTAAATGAAGCTGCCTAGGTTTGTGTGTCATTGGGGGAAAAAAGTTGACATAAATAACTTTCTTACTAAAAAAAATAGTTTGTGAAAAAAAATCCTCTCTATAAAGTTATAAATAGAAGTACAAGTGTTCGCATAAAATCAAGATCTGTTGGCTTTATTAATTCCAAAATATTAAATATGTGGGAGGTGTTAAAGGGAATTTAGTATTTAATATCAAGGAACATTGATCATTGTAAATGTCAGCACTGAGTTTAATATTAAAAATGTTTACAGAACTCTTATTTCTTCTAAGCCTTGATGAACAAACTTTATAAGCTATAGTTGGAATGGTTTACTTAACAATGGTGGACTTCATGTTACAGAATAATAAAACTGCAATCTTATTAAAGATGTGCTCTTAGGATTGAAATATTATCATTATCCGATTTTGAACTGCTATATCTGCAATGTCATTTGACAGAAGGATATCTTGTTACCAGCAACTCTATGTCATTGTTCTTGTTACTTTTTCTTTGCCTTGTATGGGTAGCTCTCATTCTGGATAAAACAGGTGCTGTTCTTTACTATATCAGAAATACTTCCCTGGTTAATATTCAATACAAATAACCTCTGGACATCAGAATCATGCTTGTGTGTTAACTTGTTTTATTAAAAATACATTTTCATCAAACTGTAATTATAAATGAAGCAATTTTCATAATAAAAATACTAATTCTGTCATTCTTTTGTAATATGTAAATTGCTTTTTGGAAATGTTTTATAATAATTTCAATGTGAGTTTTCTGCATTAACAGCATAATTTGCTATCCAATCACTAAAGTAAATAAAATTGATCCTAAAGGATTGTTTTCCATTTTGAGGCTCTTTGGGGTATAAGGCTTCTTTTTTCAGGAGCAGTGGGATACCCACAAAGGAACACAACCCATGTTGGTTCATCCCCATCATAGGATCTTCTAAAGCCTCAAAAAGTGTCTACCAGCTGCCTGTTACGTTATCGCACTACCAGATATACTGTGAACTTTAAGAATCAATATATGTAGCCACTGACCATTAAATTTTTGAGCCATTTTAGGGCATGGACTCACAAAAATTTAGAACCATATGCAATTAACCTAGCTATTATTTGTAACATGTTTTGATTATGAGCAAGCACATTGTCAAGAGTTCTGCCCTAAGTGCTAATATTTGTGCTTCGGTATTTTTTTTAACTGTATTTATTTATATGTCACCTTTATTCTTCTAAATCTCAAGTTTGTGAATATACCTAATGCTCCTCCCTCCTTATTTTCCCTGCAACAACTCCATAAAGCAAGGGTCCCCAAATTTGGCAACTTTAAGACTTGTGGACTTTAACTCCCAGAATTCTCCAGCCAGATATGTTGGCTAGAGAATTCTGGGAGTTGAAGTCCACAAGTCTTAAAGTTGCCAAGTTTGGAGACCTGCCATAAAGTGAGTTGGACAGAGAGGGACTGCCCAAGGATGGGATGCTACCAGTTCTGCCCGGCTCTATAGAACCAGTAGCTCTGAAGAGCAGCAGACACTGAAACGGTTCTGTGTTTGCTGCTGTTTGGCCCACCCACCTACCCAGGCTCTTACCTGTCCTTTATTTCCTGCTTTTTCAACCTCAGCTGCTTTGCGCGGCACAGCAGGTTGGAAAAAGCAGGAAAGAAGTGGCTTTTCAAATGCTGCACACCTGAGCGCAGCACTTTTCAGCTGTCTGAGTGGCACAGCTTAATGCTTTGCACATGTGCACAGCATGCGTCTGGCGTGCGTGCGCAAGAAGAAAACATCAGCAAAACAGTAGTAACACCAGTTGAATGCCACCCCTGGACTGGCCCAAAGGCACCCGGCTTGCTTTTCATGTCTAAAGTGGGATTAGGTATGCGGGGAGGGGGGGTGGTATTGAGTTTTGGGGCTTTAATCCAGTGAATTTTATTAAAAGCTGTAAATATGTGAATTCTGTCAGTAAATCTATTTTTGGAAGTGCAGAATCCTGTAGTTGTATATAATAATTATTATTATGTGTTATGTTAGCTGTTACGTACATATGAATCAGTCTCTCCAATGCAGATTTTCAGCCTGAATATATGAAAATTTAGTGAGCAGGGAAATGTTTGAATGTTAACAGAGTTTGTATATAGAACAGGGATGGGTAATTTGAGAGGCTTGTTTATACTGAACAACGTGTATACTGTATACATAGTTGACTGCATTGATCTCACCATGTATGGTACATAATACTATTAAACTGAATTCCGATACCAGCCAGTTTTGCTGATATAATCTTACAGGAAGGAAGTATTTTAAAGTGCAAATAGAAATCCGCCAGACTTCATGTTTCTAGGGACTGATGGGAGTTCATCTAACATCAGAAGTGCCACCTTTCCTACTGAAGTTTGTACTGTACAGTTAGACTGTATCTAACTGATACATCTAAAAATCTATGCCTTTCTCACTTGTTGGGAAAAATATCTTTTTACTTGAAAAACTCCTCTCCCTTCCTGTATTCTTTAGGGAAGCAAGGAGCTGAGCGCTAATAATCTGAGTTACATAATTTCTATACTTAAATCCTTGCACTTCCTTTCACCTTCAAGCATTCAAATTGCTAGTCTGTCTCTGTCAGATGGTCACCTTCACTGATCTTTCAGTAGTGATTTGTCATCTTATGGTATTAGCTCTTAGACACTGAACAGCTAATCTTAATCAGGCACTCTTAGTGCATTTCCTCCACTCTATTTTTCTCAGCTACCTTTTCCGTGGTAGCATCCAATTCAACAAGGAAAAAAGGAAGAATGTTCTAAATAAAGATTCAAAAAGGGACAGTAAAAATGATCATACTTCCATTCTTGTAAGAAGATTAATATATATCCTGCTGTACTAAAGTTTTCCATCAGCAGAACGGTCCAGGGAAAAGGGCTGCTACCTTGATTTGGAAAATCTGAAGGCATGGGACAACGTATTTTATTCCAGGTTGGCATTATTTTTGCTGATTGGGTACTGTTTTCTGGAGTTTTCTAGCACAGTTGAATATCTTTCCTACTGTTGGCTGATTAGTTAGAATGATATCTTGTTTACATCACAATTAATTTATGCAGCAACAGTTTTGTGTTGGATGAAAGGGTTTTAGACCAGAGGCTTATTTAATTGCTAGCAGCTTCTAATTAGAAACAAACCCATTTTAGCAAACTGAGCACCAAGAAATCAGCTAAACTTTTCTCCAGAGACTATGATTCATATACACACACAAAAATCAGTTTTGATACCATTATATGATGAATGAAGAATCCCATCAGTTTTTTATTTTGTTCTGTATGAATTTTGATTTGTAGGATTTGCAAACTGAATCTCAAATGTTTTTACAACTTTCCATATTTAATATTTAAATAGGGAGATTTTACATATATAGCACAGAGATATTCAAAAGAAATATCTGGAATTTAAAGAAAAAAAATAGAAAAAATGTGGCTGAGATTTTCTATGTGCAAAATGTTACGTCATACCTTTTGAGGTAATATTGATGTAGCCTATTGTTTGCTGCTCTTTATTTTGAAATAATAAACAAACATGGACTCATATACACATTTTATTCAGAAATGTTGAGGTGCAGAAATTTTTTTTCTAAATATCTAGACAATGTAAGCTCTATGTGACTAAAACAGGAAATCCTATTTTCTTTTTTAATGTAATTGCTGAGCTGTTGGTTTCTATGCTTGCAGAAGATTCCAGAAGGCAGAGATTGTGTTCAAGTCATGTTTACGTTATGCCAGGATTGAAAACATCAGCTTTTTTTCTTTTGAAAATGCAAATCCTTCTTTTGATACTATCTGTCATAATTTTTGATTTGTAATTTTGCTGTAATTTTACTTTGAAAATTATGCTTCTATTGCATAATATATGAAACTTCACTATTGTAAATTGACACAGTTGTTCATTTGATTGGTACATCTGCCATTTTCTGGCATAATTAAAAAGAAAGCTTTCTTCTTATGGCAAAGGCATGCAAGATTAAGGTTAATACTAATATAACACAAGGGATTTCAGGTGAACTCACCTTAAGATTTTTAAGAATTCTTATTAAATGCAAAATTGTCTAACATAGAAAGGCATAACAACCATTTTTAATCAAGGTTATTAAATATAAAGAGATCTCTGAAAAATTGCATATGCTATATATAAGCTATATACTGAACTTCAGTTAAAATATTAAATTATTAAATACTTAAAATATAAAAGATTAAGAATTATTTTAGGTTATTAGGTAGCCTTTAGTTCTCTTCAAATTACAGTTTAGGAACATTAAATGTTCACTAATTATAATCAGAAGAGAATTAAAGGCTATCTAATAATCTAAAATATTTCTCCATCTTTTATATCGTATATACTGTATTATACAAAAGAGCCTTCACCTTGCCAAGAAAAAATATATTTACTTTTATCTTTGAGCTAAGCAGACCAAAAAGCTGCTCTGATTTTGAGCTGTAGGAAATATTGCTGATATGCTTAGTTCCCTTTGTGTATTTGACCAAATTGTTCAGTCAGGGAAGTTGACTTCACTCCTGCCAGATTTGTTGGGATGGGTAGAGGTAATTGGGAAGAGGCAGTTCCACAAATAACCTGATCCCAGGCCATTTAGTACTATAAAGGACAAAATCTGCACCTCATATTGGACCCAGAAGCAAACTGGCAGCCAATGCAGGTTACAAATTAGAGGTGTGTTACTCTATGGGCATGCATAACTGTATTCACTGCAGCATTTAGCACCAGTTGAAACCTTTGAATACTCTTCAGGGGCAGCCCCATAAAGACCACATTACAGCAGTCCATTTGGGAGGTGACCAAGTTGGAAAGCCTGAGAGCAGAGCCTTCCAATCCAGGAATGGGTGCAACTGGGGCACAACTGCCACCTGTACCATGTAGGGTAGTAGAATGAAGTGACAATTTGCATAGCTGAGAAACCTGTTTATCACACAGTTAAGTCTGTTTTAATTTTGGCTAGGCTTGTAAATAAATATAAAACTAAGGCGGGGGAAAGGGATTTACAAGATATTATAGTCACCCAATTCTGGTTTTGACCTGAAAAAAATTGCACGCTTCACATACACATATAGGATACATATATCTTTGAATCAAATCATAAATTATACAAATAAATAACAATAAATAAGATAATAAATAATTATAAATAAATTTTATAGGAACGAGGAATTCTCTGTCATGCTATAATTTTTAATTTACCTTTTGTCCAAAAAATAAAAGATGTATAAAATACCTGTATTTAGAGGAGTGCAACAATGAGCCATATCACTGATGTGTTTTTTGGGGCTAGGTTTATGACACATTTTGTCTTTGATCCAGCATGAAATGAGCTTTTTTGACAAGAAGGATATTGATGATGTATTATATGAACTGCTCAGATCTCCATGGCTGCAGGCTCTCCTAAAGGTAAAATATCTTCCAATAAGCAGCAACTGCAAATTTTGTGCCTCCCTTGGTTATGCACAAAAACAAGCTTCTTTGCATTTAAGAAATTTTAACTATTTAATCATTGAATGGGCTGAGACAAATGATAGGCTTATTCTATTCTTCAGAAACTAATAATTATTACAATTCCATACTACAAACCCATTTTAATTTTTCCTTAACTCAAATTTTAAAATATGTATGGATGGTTTGGTAATAAACCAGGCAGAAATGATTTTTTTTTTTTTTGCATTTCTTAAATCAATGTGTTTCCATGGTTTTACATGGAGCAATATTAAAATAAGACAACCTAATTCTCAGATTTTCACTTCCTTTCCAACCTTGTGCATTTATAAGGTTTGGTATCATAAATGTTTCTTAGTGGTATTGTTCCTATCATAATTTTAAAAAACTTTCTACTTTGCTTTACAACTGATGCATGAAGCATACTATGGTAACAGTTTAGGACAGAGAAACAGAATTCATTGAAGTCACTTCAGTGCTCAGTGCCAGTATATGTCAAAGAAGCACATTGTCAACTTTATGAGGTAGTCCAGATAAGAGGCACATCCAGAATAACTCTGGCTTTATTATAAGGTTACATTAACAGAAAATTGCAACTCTGAAAGTACATTTTTCGCTCCCCTGCAACCTTAACAATCCAATAATAGAAATTAGCAGTAGCACTTAGACTTATATACCGCTTCACAGTGCAGCCCGCTCTAAGTGGTTTACAGAGTCATCATATTGCGCCCAACAGCCTGGGTCCTCATTTTACTGACCTTGGAAGGATGGAAGGATAGGTCAATCTTGAGCCTCATGAGATGTGATCTGCCAAATTGCAGGCAGCAAAAGTAGCCTGCAATATTGCATTCTAACCACTTGTGCCACCGCAGCTCCTAAATGAGGAAAGGTTCCTTCTTAGACATTTACTGTATCCCATTACTTCTGCAGACTAAGCTTTTTTTATCTGACCATTGTCTAGTCTGTGTTTCTTTCTCCAAAAGGTCAATCTCATATATCATTACACATATAAATCTTGTAGAATTTGTACTGAAGAAAATTGGGCTTGATTCCTGGACCATTCATGTTGCTTTGTATGAGGAGAGAGCCAGGCTTTTGCATTATGTACCAAGTTTGTAATATTGTGACATTGCATAGTGGCAGCAACATCTTAACTTCATCTGTTTCCAGGTATATGAATGCCTTCATCAGTATATCAAGAGAAGGCCAGTTTCATTCATATCCCAGGCTCAAGAATTGATGCATGAGGTGAGATTGTTGGAGTTGAGGTTAAATGCAATTTCCCTAGTTTTTGCTTTCAATATTACAAGTTCCACTGAAATAAAATCTCTTTGAGTCGATTTTGATTCCTTCTAACTGCTTGGACTACTCCTTGCAGTTTTCTTGGCAAAATTCTTTTTCAGAAATGGATTGCCCTTTCCTACTTCTTAGGATTAAAAAAAAGTTTACTAACCTGAGGTTTTGTGTCTAAGGCAGAACTAGAACTCGTGGTCTTCTGGTTTCTACCTGATGCCTTAACCACTGTACCAAATTGTCCTTTATGTTTTACATAATTGTATTTTATAAACATCAATGTGCTATTTAAACAATAGGTTAAGTTATATATTTTCAAAATGAAGTGTGCTTCTCTTGTTCATAGGTAGTTGAGTTGCTGCATAGAGGTCAACAATCTCCAGAAATTAAAGAACTAAGACAACTTCTACAAGGTCCTCACTTCAAGGTGTGTATTGGCCCCTGAAATTCTTCAGCATGGAAGAGAAAGGTCTCCAGTAGAAGATCCTTTATTATTAAGATGCATTGTTGAACTCTAAGTATTGGCATAGACCAATGATTTTATCACTTTGAGATACATTAGGGATGCTGGGCGCCATGTTTCTCTCCATTCCTGAAAAATATTTTAGCAAAGTAGAATCCAAACTGGTTCCTTTTATTGGTCAGGGAAAAAACAGTTGCAGAAAGGCATATTTGTCCTTCCTTTGCAAAAGGAACCCTGGATTATTACTGACTTTTCCCATGGATCTGGGGAGCTGAATTGCAACACACTCTGCTCTTGTCTTCTATGGAAACACTAGCCCCATCCATCAACCAAAAGAAGCAGAGCCATAAATTGAGAGACTGATATAATCCAAAAGCCATTTTTCAAAACAATCAACAGGTGAAATCAGTCCTTCCCTCAGAAAAGAAACAAGTTTTCTGTCTTTTATATAGAAAGCATGCAAGAAAGAGAAGCAAAATCTTCTGTCCCTAATTTGTGTAGTTGTAGGTTTTATATCTGGAAGTTACAGTAGCTGCCAGAACTCTTGTATTATTGCTTTAGAATAGCATATCAGTGCTGGGTTATTGCTCAGCAGCTTCTTCTGGTTTTGACAAAGAAATCTCTGTTCTCCCCCCAACACTTGTGTGTCTTTATTTTAACTTACAAATTCTGTCTCCCTTTTCAACTAAAAAAAAGGTTAAATCATAGATTAGAATCATTTCAGGTACAAGAAGGGAAAACATCTAGAATTTTAAATAGTATATATTATCCTTCACCTGCATTTAAGTGTATACTGCATATTCAAAGATACAAAGATCATCCACAAAGCTTTTGAAAGAAAAAAGTTCAGCTTGCCTTCCTCTTGCCAATCTACTTTTTTCTATGTAAGAAGCTTTCAGAAAGGAGAATCCATATTTTTTCTATCTGCCCTTTAAAATTATACAGTTCTATGCTTTCTAGTATTTTTTTAAAAAGCTTTTTCAAGCTGTGTATGTTGCAGAAGTTGATTTAGAAGTGGCTATGAAGATCCAGCATTCCCTGTTATCAGTGGTGGTATTCAGCAGGTTCTGACCAGTTCTGGAGAACCGGCAGCAGAAATTTTGAGTAGTTCGGAGAACCGATAGTGGAAATTTTGTGTAGTTTGGAATACCACCTCTGATTGGCACCACCACCATCTATTCTCTGCCTCTCGAGTCCCAGCTGATCGGCTGGGTCTTCTTTTGTTGCCCTACAAAGGAGAATGGAGCTGGAAAGCAGGTTAGTGGGGTGAGGAGAGAATGGGGATTTTACAGTATCCTTCCCCTGTCATGCCCACCAGGCCACACCCACCAAGCCACACCACGCCCACTAAGCCACGCCCACAGAACCGGTAGTAAAGAAATTTGAATTCCACCACTGCCTATTATAAAATGTGAGGGCCTCTTTTGAGGCTACCAAAATCTTTTAGTACATTTTTTTCTAACACAAATCCATCATATTGACATTTGAAAGAGGAAATAATACAATAAAGCTGGGAGATCTGGCTTCATATTCCAATTCAAGTGGTCTAATATTTTGTGATGATTGTATGCTAGACCAAAAAAAAAATCTAATTTTTGGGGGGTTAAATGGACATACACACAGAAATAAAAATCAAAACTGATTGTTAGGCTGAGTTTATCTTGTAACTTACACCCAAGCATCCTCATTAAAAATGACCTAGCATTTATTTACCCCATATCTGTGTTTAATCTTTCTCTTAGGCGTTGTTATTAGCTCATGATACTGTGGCCCAGAAGGATTTTGAACCTATGCTTCCACCTCTGACAGAAAATCTTCCTGAAAATGAAGAGGCCATGAGGATTGTCTGTCTGGTGAAAAACAATCAACCTCTTGTAAATGTTCAATTTCACTTTAGTTTTAATTATATTCATTCAATTTGTTATCTGTGTTTCCCTTTGTATCATATTTTCCTACTCCTTCAGAGCAACTGGCTGCCTTAGATAGAGTAGGGCAAGTTTACCACTCCACAGAGCTCACAGGGCATTCCTCCCATCTTAGAATTTTTATTTTACTCATTTATGTTTGTTTTAAAATATGAAAAACTGTAGGACACAAACACGATGCATTATTGAATTCACAAGAAGAAAACATTTAAAAAGCAGTCTGCCCTGTTTGATGTTTAGTGTAATTCTTTTTTTGAGGAAAAGATAATTATGGCTAGCATTTTGTTATCTGAGACTAAGGCCATAGGTCCAAACACACCTAAGCAGACTTGCATAATAAACTAATTAGTCAGATTATATAATTTGCTTATGTCTTTGCTTTGCTTAATGACCTGTCTCTTAGTAACTGTTCAAAATTACAACAGATCCTTCAAAAGCTACTGATGATCCAGTTCCAGAGTTCCAACAGCTGCATATAATTGGGTAGCCACATGACTGCATTTCAGGCACTTGGCCACTGGCTCACCCTTATGGCCAGTTTGAATGTTCCATGGTTATGTGACCATGATTTATAACAATTTTTTGCCAGCTTCTGATCTTTTGGGATTGTTTCTTGCAAAAATACACATAGAATCTGTGGATTCATTTAACAAACACAGAGTTTGCTTAAGGGCTATCACATTTACATAACCATGGCGATTGCTTAACAATTGCCACAAAAAAGAGTGTAAAATCAGATCTAGTCATGTGGGTGCTTCAACTTACAATCTACAAGAATAACTTACAAGAAGTTATCACAAAAATTCTGGGCTCAGTTACAGTTATAAGTCAAGAACTACCTGTACTAAAATTGATATTGATGGTCTACTAAGTTCCAGAGTCAAGTTTAACTTTATGGGACATGAATGCAGGGAGGTACATGAAGTGGAAGATATAATTTTAATATCTCTAGCAGGCTGTAGACTTCCTGCAAACCACTACTCACCAAGTGTGCACCTTCTTCCCTTTTTATTCATTTGCTCAGTAGGAAGCAACTCTTCCTTTTCTTCCTCTTCTTCAGGGTGCCACCATTAAATGCCATGAGCTGACAGGTGATATTACAATAGCAAGAGTAATCCATGGAGGTCTGGCAGATAAAAGTGGTAAGGTGAATTTAATGCATCTAAAAGTTAAGAAATCACTGGGGAAGGGCAGGGAATAATTTTCAATACATTGGAAAACTTTGGAAAGTTCTGTACAGGTTCTTGAATGTTCTGAACATGTTTCTTAGTAAATCTAAGTGAAGGTATTCTAAATTGTTTTATTATGATCAACTTCCTTCTGCTTATCCCATATTTGCTTTTAGGAGGCAGGGGTTGGGAGATAGTATAAAAGGCTTGGAAGCACTTCTATTGGAGATCTTGTTCCACAGACAGGCAGATGCATTGATTAGGCCAACTGTAGCAGTCAGTTCGTTGTGCTCATCACATTCAGGAGAAATCCAAAATATCACATGGTCTCCCGTCAGCTGCCCCTATGAGGCCAAAATGCAGAGGGAAGCTATTGAGCTAAAATCTGCTCTTCCTCCTTAAGATAACCTTGGCTGAAATGAGATTAGGATAATCAGATGCACAACTGGCTGTAATGAATCGCTTTAAATTTGAGAGGGGGAATAAACTCTAGGTGTTCTTTAGAAATCCAGACTATTTTTCTTCTCCAGTTCTCTGATTAATTACATTTTTTTTGGTAGGGTTGTTATATGCTGGAGACAAACTTGTAGAAGTAAATGGAATCCCAGTGGAGGGCCTGGAACCAGAGCAAGTCATACACATTTTGGTAATCACAATCAGCCTTCTACTCTTTAAATACCACTTAATGATAACATGTGATCAATGTAAAAGTGCATGCTTGGAACATAAAGTCATCCTCCAAAGTTATGATTGGAATGGCCTGAAGAAAAAAGCTTATAAAGAGAGGCTGAGCATTTTCTACCATTTTTCATAGACCCTCTCACTCCATGCAACATAGCGCCCACAGGTTTGTCAGTCCTATTTTCCTTCCTGCAGATTTTTGTTTCAACTGTACCAAAGAGCAAGGAGGCAAATATTCTGTGGCAAGAAAGATCATAAAATGGGGCAAAGCTCACTTAACAACTGTTTTATTTAGCAACAGAAATTTTAGGTTCAATTATGGTCATATCAAGGCCTATCTGTACACCAAAAACAATATCATTGTGGATTTTATCCTTCCTGTCAAAAGAGATATCTACTCATAGAACTATAAATGTATTGATGATCAAATTAAGTTTCCAACAAAAGTAGGCAAAGTGCCTTAGATACTGTTTTCTGAATTCTTGCAGGCTCTATCACAAAGCACCATCATGTTCAAGTTGATTCCAGGTTCTGATCGAATCATCAGCAATCAAACAACAGTAAGATGCAAAGCATGGATACATTTCCTTTGCTTCAAATGGTTAATACAAGAATCCCTCAGAGTTAGTGTTTAGTTAGCATTAAGTTTCTTCATAAGGAAAGAGTTTTTTGACTTTAATCATTCTCTTATACCTGTTGGATCAAATCAAAGATCCATTTTATTTCCATAGTGATCAGTAAGATGATACAAGCAAGATGTTAGGGCCCCTATTTTACAATAGCTAGTAATAATTGACAAGTAAGGATTAATAAGATTCCAATAAAGGAGAATATTTGTAGCTCAGGGTTGAAATGAGGGGTCCTTGGTGCTCTCTGAGCTTGGCTGTGTTTTTTTTTTTCTTATAGATGTTTCATTACCCAAACTAGGTAACATCATCAGGGCTAGTGCTAGGATCAATTTGGACCACTCCACTAAATTGTTGAGATATATCTATCAAGTCTCTAATTTTCTGGCTGAATATAGAAACAGGCAGTTCAACACTACAAAGGCTTCTATACAAAGTTACTTTATTGGATTATATCAGGCATCCTCAATGTATAACTCACAGTTATACTGAGATTCATCTAATGTCCAATCTTTGCATTGTCGTCTTCATAGTGTGAAAAGATAGAAATAATACAGCAAGGGAAGACTCTAGCACGATGCTGGGGTCAAGGTAAGAATGACCAAAACTCCCCCAGCCCAACCAGAGGTCAATTCAGTGACCAATCAGGATTACAGATGTGACCACATGACATGAACTACATCTCCCATGAGGCATTAACTACATTTCCCATGAGGCATTCCCTTAAGGGGACAGTTCCCATTCCCAAACTAACTATGCTGTTTAACCAGCACACTATATACTGTCTAATCAGCACACTCCTCGCCTGGAATTATAAATTCCACTATCAACTATCAACTAAAGTAAACAATAGATAGTAACATAGCATCAAACAATGCAACAATGAGGTAGACAGAAAGCATGCAAAGCTTGAGGTTCAATCTTCGAGTTCAGCCTTTCTCCACAACAACACCAGGTCGGTGACTAGTCTGGTGTAGAGTTTCTTGGTGAAAGTCTGTGGGTCACAGGAAGAATCTTGCGACCTCATTATCTGGACCTCGACTTGGCGGACTAGTCCATCAAAACTGGGTAGGACTTGATGCACAAGTCCCATGGGCCATGAGTTCCAATGCACATCCTTGTCTTTTAGCAGGACAAGGTCCCCTTCTTCAAGGTTCGGTTCTTTGGTCTTCCATTTACAGCGGTCTTGTAGGGTAGACAGGTACTCTTGTTTCCAACAGTTCCAGGTGTTGGCAAGCCGTTGGAATGGATGTTGTGAAGACATTTGCCTGGGTTGGGGCCTGCGGCCAATCGACACAGACTATTCCTGATATTCCCCATCCTAGTTCTGTCTTGAAGGCAGATGGGGAGCCTATCAGGCCTTTGACTACTTCATTGTAAACTAAAATGTCAGGCACTCCCAGCAAGAGCAGAATCTCGGCTTCAGGATCTAGAGTAGGAAGGTGATGAACCATGTGCTTCAGGTGAGGTATGTTACTTGCTACCTCTAGTATTGCAATCTGTCTGCAGTCATTTGGTATCCCATCCCATGATGAGCCATGTGCTTCAGGTGAGATATGTTACTTGCTACCTCTGGTGTTGCAATCTGGCTGCGGTCATCTGGTATCCCATCCCATTCTAACAAAGGCGGCAGTGGGAACTGTGAACTCCCATCTAATGACATTATATAGAGTCCAGTAGTTTTCCTCCACATCATGCGTTGTGGTACAGTGCATGTTGATATTGTGAAGTGCACTTCTTCCTTCTGAACATCAAAGAAGTTGAAGGATGTGGACTTGGCTAGCGAGTGATTGCTCTGAGGATCCAGTATTACATACTTCTTCACGGCTTCTTCTGGGTGTCCATCGGGATAGATATTGGCTAAACAGATCTGATGACATGAGTGAGGGGATAGTATGTTACCACATACTGTCATGCAGTTGACACTCGTTGCTGGCTCCGGGTGTGCTTTGGTAGCACGCTGAAACTCCTTGGTCAAGGGAGGGTTAGGAGTTGTCTGCTGTGGTGGCTCAGAGTCTGGATGCAGAGTGCCTGGGTGCTCGTTGCTGTTGCATAAGTAACATCACACCTTAGCTGTGCAGTCTTTGGGCATGTGTTCCATAGACTTTGAGATTGTCTAATGTCCAATCTTTGCATTGTTGTCTTCATAGTGTGAAAAGATAGTTATCTTCATCCCATAACAATACAGCAAGGGAAGACTCCAGCACGATGCTGGGTCCAGGTAAGAATGACCAAAACTTCCACAGCCCAACCAGAGGTCAATTCAGTGACCAATTGTGACCACATGACATGAACTACATCTCCCATGAGGCATTAACTACACTTCCCATGAGGCATTCCCTTAAGGGGACAGTTCCCATTCCCAAATTAACTATGCTGTCTAACAAGCACACTATCTACTGTCTAACCAGCACAATATCAGACAGGAATAAGAAGAGAAAAAATAGTCTTCTATCACTGCCTAGCTAGCCAAAACTCTCCTCAGAAATAATTGTTTTTCCCTGCAGATTTATTTCTTTTTGCTGTGCAGCTTCTTGCTTACCTAGCCCACTGTTCTTTAATGCTCTTATTACTGTTTATGAATTGCCATTACCTATTGCCATGTTTTGACTGCAGTTGTATCTTGGCTTTTTAAAGCTGACTTTTTATTGTTTGCAATTATTAAACTTTTACAAATGCATTTCCTTGTCTCTGGAATGTAACTTCTGTGATTAAAAATAAATTTTCAATGTTGTCCTTCCAGCTCTATGTGCGTGCAATGTGGGATTACTGCCCTCATCAGGACCCACTCATTCCATGTGTTGATGCAGGACTGCCATTTAAAAAAGGAGAGATTCTTCAGATTGTAGACCAAAAGGACATTCTGTGGTGGCAGGCAAGGAAAGTCTCCAACCTCAAAGCTTGTGCTGGACTCATCCCTTCCAATCATCTTATGAAGAGGTATGGAAAATGGGGATGGGGTGGTGGTGATGGTGATGGTGATGGTGATGATGTAAAAAGGGAGACATATAAACAGTCAAATTTTAGAAGAGACAGTCTTTTTTTCTCCAGGAAAGAATTTCTCTTCTAAGGTTTGTGCCCTAGTTAAGAATGTACATGTAATGGAAATTTGGTTTTGAATTCCTCTCCAGTCATGAAATTCATCATGACCATAGGAATTCCAAATTCTGCTGAAATCTTTTTCTAATTCTGTAATTTTAGAAAATGTTTCCTTCCTCTGTCTAGGAAACAGCGAGAATTCTGGTGGACTCATCCCTTCCATCCCCACTCTTGCCTCAAATCAACAATCTGTGAGTATAATAATTCCTGATGATGAGGTGTACATGGAACTATTTCTGTAATTAATATTATGTTTTTACTCAATTATTTATATAGAATACAAATTCTACATAGATTTTGGAACAAAAATACTTGTAGTTTGAATTTCAAACCTACTAGCAATCCTGTCAATCTAGAAACAGGATTACCTAAGACAATTTAGTAACAAAAGGGAGAATTGTTGGAAAATATTGTACTATGCTTTAGTATACAAAGGTATAAAGGTTATCAGAATGGTAATCTCTGTTTCATTTACTTAGAATTATTCATTTGTGTCCCTGATTATGTGTATATATTCTTTTTTTTTAAATGAATTTCCCATGATAGTGAATATTGCGGAAGAAGGTCAGTAATGCTAACTGGATTCCATAAACGTGTGTGTGTGTGTGTGTGTGTGTGTGTGTGTATCACATTAGCCAATGTCTCCAAACTAATCCTATCTAAGATTGTTAATCTCTTTCTGAGATATACTACTCAGAATCCTATAAAAATGTTGGGAAAGAATTTATCTCATAATGGAATGGCCTCTGTTTAAGTATAGGTAGTCTTCAACTTATGTCCACAATTAAGCCCAAAACTTCTGTTGCTAAGCAACATAGTTGTTATGTGAGTTTTGCCAAATTTTAGGACCTTTCTTGCCACAGCTGTTAAGTGAATCACTGCAGTTAAATTAATAAGACAGTCCTTAAGTGAATCTGGCTTTCTCATTGAGCTTGCAAGTCAACAAAAAGACAAAAGCATGGCCCCAGGACATAGCAACCATCATAAAAACATGATGGTTGCCAATCATCTGAATTTTGATTAACTGACCACAGGGATGCTGCAATGGTCATAAGTGTGAAAAATGTTATAAGTTTTTATGCTGTTGTAACTTTGAACAGTCACTAAATGAACTGTTATAAGTTGAGGGCTACCTGTATACTACTTAGTGGAATATTCTATACATTCTTTGCTGTCTAAATGGTATACATACAGTAGCAACCATATGATTTCAAAAGAATGAAGCACAATTAAAAAAGAAAAGAATTGTTCTTTTTGCATCATTTCCATGACTTCTATGACAGATATTTTTTAAAGATATTATATTAAGATATTTCTTAAAAAACTTTCGACAGCTGGTATGGAGAGATTTCAGACTAACAGATTTCACTTTGACTTTGAATAGAGACTTAGAATACGTTAACTTAGAAGGTGTTGCTTATGCCTTTTAATAAAATGTGTTAGTCAGAAAAGATGCTGCCAGACTCTTCTGATTTTTTTGTAACTTACACTAACACAGTTTTCTTCCTACAATGTCCTGGGTTTACCAGTTGATCCCAATCTATTTTCTGCTAAACCTTTGTGTGCTATATACTAATCATCATCTCCCTGTTTATAATCTATTTTAATGTAGGGGATCTATGTGTCTGTGTGTCTGTGTATGAATTACTGAACGTTTATTTTATTAATATATTCACAAAATAAGTAACCTTGTTCTCTGTGCATTGCCTGTTCCATAGTGTCTTAACACCTCTGAAACTGAGCAGAATGCAAATTCAAACCCAAAACGTTGATTTCAATAATAATTTTACAGACACATGACATAATTTCATAACAGTTCGCAAACACACATCCACCATGAAATTAAATGCTTCATCAAGCAGCTTTTGAAATACTAAGTACAAAAAAATGTATGAATGTATTATCTTCGCTAGCTTTTTCAAGAGCAAATGGATTCATCCTCCATATGCAGGTAGTCGTTGCTTAATGACTACTCTGTTTAGTAACTATTCAAAGTTATGCCAGAGCTGAAAAACTAACTTTATAACTGGTTCATGCACCTATGACTAATCATAGCATCCTGTGGTCTGAGGTCACCATTTGCACACCTCATAGCCACCTTCCATCAAGCAGATCCAATGAAGAAGCCAACAGTAAAATTGCATGGTGCAGTCATGTAAAACATCATAGAACAACTGTGAATAAATCACTTAACCATAGTGGAAGTGAGGTTGTATGGTCTCAGGATATCTCACTGAACAATTGTGTTGCTTAGCAATGGAGTTGCTGGTCCCAATTGTGGTTGTTAAACCAGTACTACCTTTTTCCCATAAAAAAAGAGCTCTTGGACAATATTGTCTGTGAAATGAAACAACCAAGCAGACCAAGCCATCGTTATGTTTTTTTCCTCAGTAGTTTATTTATTCACCCATAAGATTGCATTTAGCAATACTAAGTTGGAAGTCTTCTTGAATAACAAGATTCCCTCTTGCTATCTTTCACCTGCACCATTCTGTCCACCCATCTGCTCTGACGCTTCCACTGAAAGAGATCAAGTGAAGAGACGGCAAGATAACTCCCTTTTTTAGAAATGGAGAAACTGAGAGTGACTTATAATTATAGAGATTGAAAGAGGTTTTATAATCACTTCAGGGAAAACAGACTCCATTGTAGCACTGCAAGGAGGTATCAATTATCTTCTTTAATCATGAGGCTACTATAATCACATCCAAGCTCATTTAATCAATAAACTGTTCCGGTTCTTTTTTCAACATCTTGGTGAAAATGCAAAAAATGCAAGGAGGGCAAATTAGTTAATAAGTTCTGCTCCTTTCAGTGTTGGAGTTTTCAAATGGGCATTCCAATAATCTTCATTCTGTTGTTGGTCTTTTCCATGAAAGAGTTCTTCCACTTATTTAGAATTTTTTATTTGATTTGTCAATCGCTTACAAGATAATAGGTATAAGTATATACATAGTTATGAATACATGAAATGGGTATATATAAGAAGAATAAAAGAAACAATAGGACGGTAGGCACGTTGGTGCGCTTATGCACGCCCCCTACAGACCTCTTAGGAAAGGGGTGAGGTCAATAGTAGACAGTCTAAGGTTAAAGTTTTTGGGGTTTGGAGAAGAAGCCACAGAGTCAGATAGAGTATTCCAGACATTGAGTACTCTGTTGCTGAAGTCGTATTTCCTGCAATCAAGTTTGGTGCGGTTAACTTTGAATTTGTATCTATTGTGTGCTCTTGTGTTGTTATGGTTGAAGCTGAAGTATTCATTGACAGGTAAGTCATTGCAATGTATGATTTTATATACCATACTTAGATCAGACTGAAGATGGTGTAATTCAAGGTTTTCTAGGTCTAGAATTTCAAGTCTGGTGGCATAAGGTATTCCACAATGAGTAGAGGAGTGGAGAACTATTCTTGTGAAATATTCCTGGACTTTCTTAACTGTATTAATTTCAGATATATAACGCGGGTTCCAGACTGATCAGCTGTAGTTAGTAGTGTGATATTACCAGAGAAAAAGCTACGTAGGATTAGGTTAACAACTCTTAATGCCTTTTTGGCTATGTAGTTACAGTGGGCTCTAGCACTTAGATCATTAGAAATGAGTATTCCAAGGTCCTTTACAGAGCTTAGATCATCAACAAAGTCTTGACTATTCAGCTTGTATTTTATTTTCTGATTTTTTTTGCCAATATGTAAGACAGAGCATTTATTTGTTGAGATTTGAAGTTGCCATTTGTTTGACCATTCTGATACATAGTCAAGATCTTTTTGAAGGGTAGCAGTATTGTCTGTGGTATTGAACAGCTTTACATCATCAGTGAAGAGAACACAGTTGCTCTTAATATGATCACAGACGTCATTTATGTAGAGTATATTATATATTCCAACTGACTACAGTGTACAGTAATCTTTGCTTTAATAAAAAGAAAATGATTATAGAATGTTGTACATCATGGTACTCTATGGAATAGTAGATAAAATATAATTTTAAAAGTCATGGGGTAGATAAGTTATTGTTTCTAGCTTTATATGAGTTCTCTGAAAATTATGAAAGGCTGACATATATTTCCTTTTCCTTGTCTACAACATACTAGAAGATGACATGCAGATTGATGAGAAGTGTGTAGAAACAGGTAATCACTTCTAGTTTGGATGCATGGAAATTATGTATTTCATTACTGCAGTTTAAATTGGTCAAAATCCCAATATTTGTAACCCATTTGTAAGAAACATTGAACAAAATGACTTCTAGTAACAAGAAAAAACGTTAAAAGTATGTGTATGTTGAGAGAGCTATAATCAGAGCCACAAGTCCAGTCGTATCAACTGTTGGTTCAGCTACAGAGAATCATCAGTGTAGAAATCTGCATTTGTATAGCCTAGATATGCAGTTCCTTCTTTAGACACATTTGATGCTAAATTTAAAGAGCTCACTATTTGTCATATTTTGACCTAATTTATGAGGCCATGTCTTGCAGCTTTTCTTCTGGTTTTTTTGATCATGATTTATGGTTTTTACTTTCATAATTTTGAACAATTTTATTGCTTGTAATTAGGATTTTATAATGGAAAGGCTACAATAAGATATAAATAAAAACATTTAAAATCTAGTATTGTGATGTGATACTTTTGTTGCACAAAGTATACTCTTGAGCTAATAATAAAGCCAATTTTGTAAATACAATCCTATTTTTCATGTTGCAATAAAAATCTGAAATAAGAAATGTGGAGGAAGTGAATTACGTCTCCCCTTGTATCAGGTACCTCTCCCATCATCCACTTTGGAACTTATTCCATAGTACAAATGCTTTTAAATAAAAACCAAAACTAATCATGGATTTGCCCCATGGATGCGTAATTTGATTTCACAAAAGATTACAAGAGGATCTCACTGTACTTTCCTATTGCTGCCACAATGGGAAATTGTTTCTGGTATGTTGGGTTGTGATTATGTTTTACAAAATAAAATTTATTTGCTATTTATGCTGCCTGGATGACCTTAAAAGATGAGGAGACTTTTGAGTCTGGTAAGTTCCTGCAATGTCATTTGCTAATGAGAAGAATATCAGAATTATGTAACACAGGGATTAAATAAATACTCCATTTTTGTGTCTATATGATTGGTGTGTGTTTATGATAGATATTTTCTCAGCCTGTCTGGGTATTTTTATAATCAGGTCTAGAAAATGTGAAACAAATTGGCTTCTTTTTCCCAAATAATCATTCAAATTTGAATTACAATAAAAATTGTAGTGCTATGCAAGAGATAGAGATGACATCTGGCAGCTTATGAGGTTACATTGCATAAGTGTAATTGAGCAGCTAATCTACTTTATTATTCTTGATGATGAAGGAATATGCATGTTGATGCTTCCTTACCAAGATATTTTTGTAGGTTAAAATCCGAAATAGTACAGACCAGAAGCATATCTGTCTGCACACTGAGAAATTAGCCTTAAAATGGTTTGAAATATCAGCGATAATTACCTTTTCTAATACATTCTTTAAAAAGCAACTGTCTTTCTGTTGTGAAGCATCTCTTGAAGGTTTTTTTCCCCCTTCACATTGTGCAGGTAGATTGAAGTGATGTATTTCAGTCATTCTTGTGGGTTTCCAGAGTTTGTGTACAAAAACCTTCAAAGGGCTAGCACAAAGGAAAATCTAAATTTCGTACCAGCTTTGAAATGCCAGAAGATTAAAATTGCTGTAGCTAGCCTGGGAAATGATTAACCTGTTCCAATTTGAAAGGACTTGTGAGGAAAGTTAAGATAAAAAGTCTGACTTTTGGTAATGAAGTTGTTTTTTAAATGAGCAGACCATGAGCAAAGAATGAAGTGAAATCTGGAACCAAAAGGCCTGCATCTGACAGGATGTAAGTTGAGAAAGTCTGCTTGGGCTTATGCTGAAGCTAAGTTGAAGTCATAGGGAAACCAAAGATGGACGCATGCACTACTTTTGCAGGCACTTATAAACATGTGTTGAAAGTTCTACTGAAAATATTGCAAGCTTTTGAGTTTCAGAAACCCTTCATCAAATTGATTAGAAAAAGAAATAGGGAAAAGTTTTTTTGAGTGATTGATTGTAGAGCCATGTCTGCAATAGACTGATGTGACAGAGACCTTCAAACTTGTAAATGGGGGCCTTGGCAAGGATTGCATGTGTGAAAATATTCTATTCTTAGAAGTAACACATTAACTCTACAGTATAATAGACATGGCTGCTGCATAATTAGAGATTTCCCCTCTTGGGCTCTCTCTTTTCCTCTGCAACTCAAAACCTGACACTGATTTTGTGCAATTTTCCCAATAAGGGTTTTATCTGTATAGATTTTATGTTCTCATGCCTCTTGCTGCTGCTAGTTATTTGTGTGTGCTTTTTGTACAAATTGCCAATGTTATGCTGGTCTGATCATACTGAATAATCTGCATGCTTTTCTGCTTTATATCATGAGTTGGACTGAACTCTTGTAATTTGACGTTTCCTATTGTTTCATTTTACGCAACATAACAGAGGAACTTAAAGAAGGTAGTTTAATTTTTTATTTTATAGACTTTAAATTAGAGGCAACCGATCACTTCATGAAAAAGTGATATCCTTAATTATCACATCCTGCTAAAAATATTCAGGGCTTGTATACGTTGATGGATTAATATGCTCCTCCAAGCAAAGAATATATGCAAATAACTTAGACTATAGGGTGGACATTAAGGCATGTTTGCAAATGAAACCCTATTTGATCATTTATAAATAATTCTATTTTATTTATAAACTGAATGTAATATTCTTCATATATGCTGAGATGCTGCCCTTCTTTTGATATATCAGAAAGATTTCTTGCTTTGTCCATTAATTACAGAGTGAGGACTGTACTTACGCTCTTATTTCAGCTTTTGTTTTACACACCTGCAAAGATAATCAATAAAATATTGATTACCTTTGAAGGTCTGTAAAACAAAGGAAAACTGAAGTAAAATCGTAAGCAGAGTAGCAGTTCCAATCGTGGTCATTAAACAGGAATTATACGTAATAGATTAAATCTCTACCCTGCCCAGAAAAGCTTTAATCATATGATTAATTGACTTTCTTGACATACCTGCTTTCCTCCAAGTCATTTCTAGCTTTCATTCAGGCCAAGCTATGGAGTTTGAGTCCCTATAGGGAAAATATTAATAAACAAAGCTCTATATAATAACAAATTACACAGGCTGAAAATTAGTGAACCACCAGGCAGTGTTAACCCTTATGGAACTGGCACATTTATGGCTTTGGAAGTCAGTCTCATTCAAGAAGCTTCTTCAGTTCAATTCTTGGATGAGAAGCTAAATATTTTCTAGGAAAAAAATCCCAACAAAGTCCAGTTGCCTTTTGGAAAAGCACCTTTAGGACAACCATGACCTGATGATTGAGGATGTCTATAGACATGCTTACTGCAAATGGATCCTATATATTGTGTTTCATATATGTTGATCTATGCTTTAGAAAACTATTGTTCACTATGAATAACAAACCTAAAGAAAAATAAAAAGGGTGTTATCTTAATTTGATATCACTGAATAATTTGATATTTTAAAAATCAAATGCTTAAGTTTTATAATTGAGGGACTTCTGTTGTTTTCACCTTTTTTTAAAGGCCTGTTTTGAACACAGAGTTCATAAATTAGTCTTTTCCTTTTGCTGGTAATATTACAAATTAAAATTATAATTCTTGTATATGAAAGTCTTAAGGATATTGTTCCATTTCTTATTCTTTATTTTGTATCTCTATCTCTCATTTCAGAAGAAGAAGAATTCATTGGATTTGGTCAGCCAGTGTTCATTAGTATGTAGCCAGTTCTGCAATTGGAGAATTGTGTTCAGGGACATCAATCTACTAAATAATTTATATCTAATGCATTGTATTGGTGCTTCCTTCTTGACTACTGTATTTTTTTACTTACTTTTGCTTTGTTATTGTTATGTAGGCTTCAAAAAAGCCAAATGAAGTACTGTTTTGAAGTCCTACATATCCACTAAAACATTTGTGACTTAACAGTTTAGTTAGAAAGAGTTCATATGAGTTCAAGGGAAGCCACTGATAAATCAAGAGAATTTTATTACTGGTTGGTTTCTAAAATAAAAACAATGAACATGTGAAAACTGTCAAGTTAGAGCTGTTGCAAAATACATTAGCTGAATTGCTAGATCTTAGTTACGGTAGATAAATTTAATGAAGGCCGGGGACTCTGAAAAACCATAAGAATCAGACAAATACATTCTTTATCTCATTTTAAAACTTCAGTCTTTTAGTTAGTATCAAATGGTCCAAAAATAAGTCATTCCTTGTGAAATGAAGTGGTTGGTAATAGCTATGGACAGATGTAACAAAATCCCTTGCTTGTGTTGTATATTTCTGTTGTTCCAAAACAAAAGGAAGAAAGGACAGCTTTAGCAGTGAAAAAAAATTGGGCAATAGACAGAATGTCCAAATGAATGATTGAGAATGAGGGATAGATTTGCTAAATGTAATGGTTTAGACAGACTTACAGACAATTGTTTAAACTATGGCCTTGACCTCACTGAAATGGTAATCTTTTGCTGCTCTTTCCCCATAGGGGATTTCCTAAACTGAGTCACTTGGTGCTAACACAGAACTAAAATTAGGCTTCTGCACATGAGGTTTTTTTATCTGGATCAACTGTGCTTACTAAAAGCCAATTTGTTAATGATAGGTAATTTTTATGATGTTGGGATTCTGTATTTTCATAGCAGTATAATTCCATTACGCTTGTTGAAATAATCAATAAAATCCAAAAACATCCATTCACAACATAGCAAGTGGAAACTTCCATGACTGAATGATCGTGCATAAACCTTCCCCCACAGAAATGTTTATTAGTTCAGAAAAACCCAATCAATTGCAAAATACAACTCACAAGTATATCTGACTTCTTTCCAACAATAAAAATATTTAAGATATAACGTTTTGCAACCCATTCATAGCATCAAAAAGCTGCTGCCTTAATCTGCCACCAACTTATTCTACTTAATACGCCCAAATAGCAAACATGGTACTTGTGTTCCTTATCTCCTCCAGAAATCTGTTTTTTTGCTGTTAACCAAGTAGACAGAATAAGGGAATTTTGGGGTTTTAGGGAGGATTAGAATTCCAAAAATTTGGAATGAACTCTGAAAGGGAACATCTGAAATGCCCCAAACACTGCAGGCTAGCCATATAGTTCAGTGATCAGTTTCTAAAGATCTGTATCTGTCTCCATTTTTCAGCTGGGTTCCGAAGAAGTATGCGTCTGTGCCGTAGGAAATGCAACTACAGTCACCTGGCATGTCACACACATTGTCTCAACAGTTGCTACGGTGCTGTAGCAGCACCTTATGAAGAGGTGGTGAGATATCAAAGGCAACCAGGTGATAGAAACAGATTAATTGTACTAATAGGTAAGTAGCAACAATTAAACTGTTCCTTGTTTAAAAAGTGATTACTGTGGCCAAAAAGACTGCATAAAAGAGAGAAAACTTGCATTAGTTCAAGGAAAAATAATCTCATCATAGTACAGTTATTTTTTTTAAATGCAAGTGTATCGCATCTTCGTAGAACTGGGTCATAATTCAGTGATTTTGATTTGTAATCTTTGTCTAAGTTTCTTCTATGGAAAATGTCATTATTCTATTGTATGTAATTGTAGTATAGAATTTTTATTCAGTGCATTTTTATTCAATCATTTCTTTCATACTTAGGTCCTTCAGGTGTTGGAGTGAATGAACTACGGAGACAACTTATTGGTATAAATCCTCACCTGTTTCAAAATGCAGTGCCACGTATGTGATATTTTAAATCTTAAAGCATATATGGAAGGAAATGGAATTTCACTAATTGTGGTCTTTGTATTAGCCTTTCATTATTTATAGTTACCAGACTTTTTCACAAATTAAGAGAGGATTGAGAAGGGTGTATCTCTCACTTTAAGACAAATTTGGAAACTTAAGGACACTTTCACATCCTTCTCAGTATCCCAACCAGTTTAAATCAGTATAAGATTTTTGTGTAAAAGAAGTTTTTTAATACACCCTAAAGTCAAAATCTTTCTCATTATGAGATTAGACAGTTATGATTGCTACCTAAATAAAAAGGAAACTAATGTTCTTACATTTTTCCCTACCAGTACTACTAATTCTACAATAGCATGATGTAATTACTTATTACACTTTCAGAATTGGAAGCAAATAAGCAAGTACATCTTTAAGAATTGCTTGGGTGGAATCAGTTACAAGCACAACATGTTCACTGTCTTACACTTAAAACAGGACAAATGTGAACATTGATCTGTCATAAAGTTATAATTTAATAAATAAGTTAGCTTAAAAGGAGGCTTCATTATTTTTTTCCTTGGTGGTCATATTTAGAATAATTTCTGGAAATTCTGATTCTGGGGGACAGCTTTCTCAGATATGCACATCAGGATTCATGGATTTGGATTTTACAAAAAGAGGACCCTCTGGAAAGGAATGTTTTTTATCTATGCATATACCAAATAAACAGCCCAATGTAACGTTAAGTACTTAGCTTTACACTAAAAGTATGTTCCAGTAACTATTTAAAGGTATTGCAATAACCATAATGTATCCTTTTTAAAAACAGATACAACCCGTGCTCAAAAGAGCTATGAGGAGAATGGTCGAGAATATCATTATGTACCAAAGGAAACATTTGAAAATATGGTGTATAATTACAGGTAATTTGTATTTAGATTCACATTTTTTGTTCTTTCATCAAATTTCAAAATTCTGTGCCCAGATAGCAGGATAGCCAGTCAGCAGAATTCAAAATTTATTTCTGCCACTGTTTTCTTATTTTACAAATAAAAGTGTCCTTTTACACATGAAATATTATTTATTTAATTAATGCACTAGCATTCACTGTGCTAAATATGTAGTGAGAAAGACAATGTTGAACAGTGAACATGCTAGGAATTTGAAAACAGAATATCAAATAATAGAGTTGGAAGGTACTTCAGAGGTCTTCTAATCCAACCCTCTGCTCCAGCAGAAGACCCTGTGCCATTTTAGACAAATGGTTGTCCAGTCTCTTTTTGAAAGCTTGGATGGAGCACCCACAACTTCTGAAGGCAAGCTATTCCACTGGTTGACTGCTCTCGCTGTTAGGAAATTTCTCCTTAGTTCTAGGTTGCTTCTCTCCTTGGCTAGTTTCCACCCATTGTTTCTTGTCTTGCCCTACAGTGCTTTGGAAAATAGCTTGACCCCTCATCTTTGTAGGAGCCCCTCAAATATTGAAACAATGCTAAAATAATCTTCCAGCTTGGAGTTGAAACTCTCATTATTGCTAGAACTTAAATAATCTGAGGATTGTCTGTTTCTTCCCTAAACAAATAAATCACTTCCCCTTCTATATATATTTAGTGTTTCACAATAGAAACCCAGGAATTTGGTACAAGGTTCATTGGAAAGGAGTTGACTCTGTATCTCACCTTGTTGAAAACACAGCAATTTGCATATTCATAATCTCCTTCAGTCATTAAATAAACATTCAATCTGCATTAAAAAGCAAGCAAAAATAGTGTATTATTTATTAATTATTAATAGTGCAGTAGACAGAGCTGTTATCTTACATCTATCCCACATACATATATGCACAGATGTTGCTGCAACAAGAGAGGTAGAAAAAAAGTGACAGCACTGATTCCAAGTAAGAGCATGGCAGGACTTTTCTTATCTCCCTAAGACTGCTGCCTCTTCATATTCTGCTTGAATTGAGATGCATGGTTTCTCTTGGGATTATTAGAAAGATATTCATTATGCAGTCTCTTTTAGTATTCCTTGCTTTGAAATATGCTCATCTCCCTCTCTACTTACCACATTTGCAGAATGTTAGAGTATGGAGAGTACAAGGGACACCTCTATGGGACAAGTATTGATGCAGTACATGCGGTGCTTGATGAAGGGAAGATCTGCATAGTGGATTTAGAGCCTTACGTGAGTCACAGAAAACCCCTAATGTTGAAGGTTTAAGCAATCTATCTTGAGTCTATCCTAAAAAACAGTTTTTTTCTTTTTTCTTTTTTTCTGGCAATTGTTTGTTTGCTTGATAGTTTTTCTAAATACATTTATTTACATGGTTAGATAAATAAATGTATACTGTCAATATGTCAGGAATAGAAATAATTTATTTAAATATTTTAATGTATACAATATTTCTAACATAATTAGAAAAGTTTCCGAACAAAATATGAGCTAAAAATTTTTAGTGATACCATCTTATCCCATTTTATTCTGGAATTATTATAAATTCTAAAACTAGCCCTACTAAGTTGATATACTAAGCTATTTCTGAATTATAGATGTTACCTTTTAATCATTTTTTATTTCTGATGCAAAAACAGGGCAGAATAAATATAATTTGTATGATTGTTTTTATTTTATCTTGCAGAGTATTCAGTTTGTTCGTACTCATGACCTGAAACCCTACATGATATTTATTAAACCCCCAAGTGTGAGCTGCATGAAGCAGACTCGGAAAAATGCTAGGATAATCACTGACTATTATGTGAACATGAAATTTAAGGTAAATTTGAGAGGAGGGAATTAGCAGTGAGATTTACATGACTTTAGGTTAGCTATACTCACTACTTTGATTTCTTCATATTTCTGGGAGAAAATACTGTCATTTCATTGTTATGAAGGGAAAGTAATTGCAACATTAAATTATTACTTTAATAAGCATGGATTCAGAATAATGCATTAATTTTAAGAGCTAATTTTGACCTGATTTAGTTGTATAACATATCAAAATCAGCCTATGAGCCCTTCTCTTTTGCATCTAACTGCAGCACAACTATTACTTGTAACTATTTTCTCTGCTATGTAATCCTGATATTCCAAAATGCATTCATGTTTTCTCTTAGCGACAATTTTGTATCAATCTGACTTGCTTCACCAACCATTGGTCCAGTAAGTTGACTCTTAGGAAATTAGATTACCAGTGCTTAAAGGTACTCCTTTCTTTACATTGGTATTTAAGACCAGCAATTCCTTTGCTAAGTAATGGGGTCATAAAGGGTAACATATGACTGGACCAATTTACAGTGGTAGCTGAAGCAATATCAGTTGCCACTTTTAGGTGAATCCCGGAGTCATAGAGGCCCACGGTCATGTGATCACCATTGTGATCACTGCCAGCTTTCCCATAGACTTCACTTGTTGGAAGCCAACAGTGAAGGTCACAAATGTTAATCGTGTAAACAAGGATGCTGTGACTGTTTTAATAGCAAGCCAATTGCCAAGTACCTGAATTGTGATCCATGATAATGATTGGGACATTACAGTGGCTGCAACAATGAGGATCTGTCAAAGGTCTCCTTCATTCAGCACTGTTTTAACTTCAGATAGTTGCTGAACGGCTGTTCAATGAAGCCTACCTTTATTGGCTACTTTAGGTGGTGCAGCCATATTACCTCCCCTCCAGTCTTTGAGAACCATCCAGGCAGAAGTGGTATTCAGCAGGTTCTGACCAGTTCTGGAGAACCGGTAGCAGAAAAGTTGAGTAGTTCAGAGAACCAACAAATACCACCTGACTGGAGATTTTACAATATCCTTCCCCTGCCACGCCCACTAAGTTACGCCCACAGAACTGGTAGTAAAAAAAATTGAACCCCACCACTGCATCCAGGGCTATTTAGCTTCAAGTAGCAAAATAGTCTACTTTTACTACTTCTTGCATGTGCCACATCTCTGGATTAATCTGCAGCTTGAAATCTGGATTAGCCTGAACAGCATCCAACTACGGATTATAGGATGGAAGCTACATGGAGCTACCTCCTACCTGACTGCTTCACTGCTTAACTTTCTTCATACCCATCAGTTGTCAAGGCTGCTTTTCAACAAAAGTTTAGCACTCCCCCACAATAGCATAAAATCCAGGTCCCAAAGAAACTCAATCAGTTGATAATTAGGCTCTTTTCGAACATATTGACATTTCTGCAAAACCAGAGTAATTTTAACAGCCTGCCAGTAAAAGTATCTGTTAATGCTTGTCTCCTGCCCCAAACACCAGCCCCCATTTAGGGGAATGATTGGTAAATGTTTTTTTACTAGCTGGTAACTTTCAGTAGAATGGAAGGGGGGAAAATATAGGATCCACCAATCCCTACCCTTAACATGATCTGTTTCCTATATATGCATTCCAAATAATTAAATGACAGCATTATTTACCAGTATTGTGTCTGTAAAAGGATTGGTATTATCAATGAGATATTTTTCTGTTCCCTCATGAGCTTGCAGTAGTCTTTTAACTAACCATGAGGAAGAAACCTATATCTCTTTGAGTATGAATTGAGAATTCATCTCTAAAGTCAAAGAACAACAAATCTTTGTTATTAAGTATAAATAATCCTTTTCTTCATCCACTTAAGAGTATTTTGATTCCAATTCCATTGATGGTTTTCAAGTCTTTCATTCTCTTTGATGGGAGTCAAAATCAGGAATTAGCAGTTATCTAGGTAGTGCTCAACAATAAATTAATTATGACTTCTTTAATAGCTGCAGAGCATGGCTTATCAAAAAAAAGCAGCAGCAAACTGGAGTTCTTTCATGTGTAAACAAACTGGTTCAAATTGTCTTCTTTCATGCCTTCATACAAGATGGAGAAATGAAGCAGTAGGTACAATTATGCAAGCTCATTATTTATTGTGATATCCCTCCAGGAAGAAGATCTGCAGGAAATGGAAGAGTCAGCTAAAAAAATGGAAACTCAGTTTGGACAATTCTTTGATCAATTGATTGTGAATGACAATTTACAGGAAGCTCGTGTGCAGCTAGTCTCTGTGGTGCACCAAGCCCAGAATGAGCCACAGTGGGTTCCAGCCACATGGATATGCTCAGACTCTCAGGACTAGCCTGTTTCATGGGGTGATAGCAGGGTAATTGCGTGCAAAATCCAGCATTCTGGGGAAGATCCTGCTTTTCTTCCAGAGGGATCAATCCAGCCATCCTAGGGGTGGACACTACTTTTCTGGCAATAAATATTTTGGAACTTTCATTGGGTTTTAAGGCTGAGTTGCTGAAGATATCAATAGAAGATTAACAAAAACTATTACAAGGTGCAAGTATATTGGTTGCATTTGCCTGTCACTTAAGCTAGGGCATAGGCTATATTATTTTTTAAAGAATTTTATGGGGGTACCCAATTCTGGAAGTAGGCCAGATATTAAAATGGTAAGATCATTTCTTTCCCTTTTTTCCATCTAAGATAGACACTCCAGGGAACGTTACAATATCCTTAACATAAACTTGCCTGCAGAAAACTTTAAAAAGCTAAAAATAGGTCTCCCCTGAATTAAGCTCTGAACAGTTGTTTAATAAATCACAGAGCACATATTTTAATTCCTTCCTAATTCATGTGAGCAAATAAACCAGGACTATGATTCGTATGATCCCGAAGAGCCAGGATTTATGAACCAGCATTAATTCTTGGTTAATATTAATTTGTTAAATCATAATACACAGTTTACTGTGTCATAAATGCAGCCACACTAATGTGATATTTTTCACTATTATTTATTAAGTAATTCTAGATCAAAAATATCATTCTGATGGTATAATCGGCAATGAAATTTTGGATATTTTTTCCTTCTTAAGCACACTGGTGTTGAGGGAATTATGGCAGTTTTTGACCAACTTCTTGATTTATAACACATTCCTCCAACAAGAATGAAATCTGGAGAAAAGAATTCTTTTTATCTTCCACTGAATTTTCCAATTAGCAAACAGCACACCTTTAGCAGCAATCATATCATAATTACTGTGATATTATTTAAAAATTTATCCAGCATTCTCTATCTTTGACAGCAAAAGGCACCATTTAAAAAAGATTTGAAAGTGCACCTTGTCCTTTAAATGTCAGGAAAAGTGTACTTGTTCAAAATGACTAAGACAGAACTGTTTAAAATTAATATAATTAACTTTATATTATGAAAGATGAAGATTTTGGGAATATATCACTTCTCAAATTCAGTCTATAATTAGGGCTTCAAACTTGATTTATTATACCATTAAGTGTTTTTATACAGAGGTTGTCAGTAAACCAATGACCCTTAGTGACAAAACATTAAACTATTAGCTATATTTAATTTCTTATAAAATTTTAATGGATTGTTAATATTGTTTTGGTAATTTGTTTCATTTTGTTATTAGTTTTAAGTAAACCTCCAAAGCTAAAAACTGTATACATAAAACTTGAACAAAAAATATTGATCAGGAAGTTTAAATCATCTTGAAACTGTTAAAATATGACTTTTCAACAAGTCTTGGGGATTAATATTCACTTTGCTTGCCATTTTAGATTTTATAGTTTATAATGAGTGCTTTGATGTTTTTACTGATTTTTGTAGGTTTGTGAACTCCTAGAAATGTCAACCCATTACTAGTAATGGAAGATAAATAAAAAGTAAGCAAGTGTTTGTCTGCTCAGTGGTGCACCCAGCCTATAAGCTTTTTAGAATTTTCTTTTCAGAAAAAAATTATTGTATTGTAATTACATTGGTTTGAATTATATTGCTTATCAGCCACCTTGGAAAGACTCCATTTGGAAGTCAGATTATCTATTATTTTCATAAACATATATGATTGTGTCAAATAGTCCACATTTAAATATCCTGTCATTCTCTTAAATTGGGATAATTGCTATATAGACTCAGAATTTATAGTACAATTCTATCTCCATCTAGAATGCAGTTTCACTACATTCAGCGAGTCCGCTTCTCAGCTGTACAAAGAATTGTGGTCTCCATACTTAGAGGTGTCCTGAACTCATGAGGAAATAGACTTGCATTAATCACCAAAGTTTAATTTGTTTTAGAAATTACTGCTTATAAGCTTGTGCATAAACTGCTGTTAGGTCAAGATGAGAAAGGCACATAAACAATAAAATTTACAAGAGATAGCATCCATATAAAACTGATTTAACATTCCATTTTTGTACAGATGTGTAAAGGAAATAAAGAAATATGTAACTTCAAATTTCTTTGTCCACTGTACATTCTGCCAGGAGAGTGCCTCCCATCCAGTTTGCAAATATTTCACTTAACAAAATATTTGTATTCTTCTTAATGAAGCCTACTCACAATGGTCTTCCAGTGGCTGACATTCTAAATATAAGACACCAGCAAATCCAAAGTTCTGCAAGATTAGTTAAAACCAATACTTTTTTAAAAAAAATAAGCTTATTGCGTGTAAACATTGAAATTCGATATATTATCGCACATAGACACAGCTAGTCAGGTTCACTATGTGGTCTACAACAGCTTTATTTTGTCAAAGGGAACAGTTTGCACAAAATCAGGTAATCTTCTAAGATGCAAGGTAAGGACTGGGATCATCTGTTCGATACAGTATATAAATCCTAGTGAAAAGAAAACAATTAATTTTCCTCGCAGCCTACTATATAGCTCATTAACCACCGCAATGCTCTGAAGAGTATCAGAAAGCCGGGAACACGCAGAGGTCAGCAGCGGGAACGAGAAGACAAACGTAGCCTCTCCACCGGAAATGGCGCCGCCGGCTCCCCTCCTCTTCCGTGGGCGTTTGCAGCAGGAGCCTCTGGGAGCAGGGCGCGCTTTCGGTTGCTGTGAGGAGGTTACCCTGGACGCCTAGGCTGCGGGAGAGGATGGAAGGGGTCCGCCCGGTGAGGGAGGGAAGGGAGATTCTTTGCGTCGGAGTCCCGCGCGTTATAGCGATCGTGCTGTTCGCGGTGTAGTTCGTGAAGATTTTAACCCTGTTAAAATCGGGCTTGGCAGAAAGTGTGATTTTAGCATCGCTCAGATTTGTGATTTTCTTAATTGGCAGTTTCATGGCACCCTACCCTTTAAGTTGTTGCGGGGGATTGGTAGTGGTCACAATAGTCCCTGTTTAGGTCCTCTTCGAAATAAATGCACGGCAGCGTTTCTTTCGTAAAGTTTTTGGTATTATTTGGAAACGTTTTGTTTGCTTTGTTTGCCAAGCTGGCCGCCTGTTCTCGACTGGGAATTATTTTCCGCAATGTAGGATTCGTTTTGAAACGTTCGTTGTTCGATGAAGAAATCCACCCTGGATAATCCGCACATGGCTGTTAAAGGTTCATATTTGTAATCCCCCAATAGCCCATTTTACGGTTTTTTACTTACATTTTACTTCGGATTTGTTATAAGGGAGCCGGGAGGGAAAAATTGCGCACACCTTAAAGCATCCTTTGTTCTCCTTCAGTTTCTTTAATCACCCTATCTTGAGTTTCCCCTTTGGGCCTCCAGCAATCCAATTCTGTGCCTATTTAATCCGAAAATACACCCTGAATTCAGGGTGCATCTCACATTGCAGCCATTTAGTGTAATATCACCATTGGAAGGAGAAAGCTTCCATCATTCTCCAGAAGCTAGAAGTATTTAGAACTGGGGTGTGATACATTATCTCATCAAGAAATTTGGAATCCTGAGTTTTTAGGATTCTTCTAAATCTTACTAAAGTAGAAAGCAGCTTGCTTTAGAAGGCATCCTTAAAATTGCTGTTCTAAAGCAGTGGTCAACAACCAGTGGGCCAGGGACCACTGGTGGTCCACAAGAAAATTTTGGTGGTCCTCAGAAATGTCACCCCCAAAGCAATTAATCCAGGCTGCGCGGGAACACAAGGCTGCGCTGCCCACATGGCCCGCGGGAGCACAAGGCTTGCATCACTTGCATTGCGAACAACACGAGGTAGTGAGGGGAGGGGGGAAAGGGTGGAGTGGGGGGAACTCGCTCCACATGCCGGGCCTGGCCACCGGGGCTGCTTCTTTCCGCTTCTGCTTTTGGCTGCATGCAAGGAAAGCAGCAAAAGTCTTTCTTTCTCTCCCACAAACTCTGCCAGAAATGAGTCTTTGGGACACCGCAAGGCATTCTGTTCCAAGGGGCTGCACCGGCAAAGACTCGTTTCTGGCGGAATTTGGAGGAAAGACAGACTTCTGTTGCTTCTGCAGCTTTCTTTGCATGAAGCCAAAAGTCTCTCTCCCCGCCCCCTGAGAACGGAGCTGGAGACAGTATCCTGCAATCCCAGATAAAGAATGATCAATTGGTAGAAAAATGGGATGGGGAATTTTTCTGCAGACTTTCTGGGGGTTTTCCCAGGGTCTCTGGTCTGCGGGATTTAAATTATGAATTTGGTGGTCCCTGAGGTCCAAAAGGTTGGGGACCCTTGTTCTAAAGAGTGATGATGAGGGATGCTAAGACCAGTGGCAGATTTTATTCTCGTGCTTTCTCCTTTCTTTATCTTGAACAAGGTTGTCCCATAGGAGTTTTAGTACTCATCCGCTTTAGGCTTTAATTTCTCTCCCGGTCTTAGAATTACCGGTACTACTTAAGGGGAATTGCTAAGTACCTTTGGCTATCAGATAATTCAACAGATCATATATAAATCTGATAGCAAGTTCAATGTAGTGTACAGAATTCCATTTTAGTACAAACTAACCCTCATGAAACTTCATTTCAGAATTAATACTTTTTTTACCAAAAGACATCTGAAGACATTATTCCCTATCTTTCACTAAGAATAGAATAACAGATCCTTTACTTTTCAGAGAATGATAGGTTTGTGTAGCAAGTGCCATTGGTTTTAAACAACTTCTGTTCTGTAGGGCAATCTATAATAAAATAATGGTTTTTAATGAGTGCACCCTCCAGCTTTAAACTAGGTGGGGCAAAAGTTCATTTCGAGTTATTCCTGGGTACTGGAAGTTTATTTTTAGCACAGTACAGAATTAACAGGAGTCATTATAGGTATATGTCCTGGTTGCCTTAGTTCATATGTAACCTCATTAAGGGATATGGGGAAGAAGCAAGTGGTGAGTCCTGTTTTGAATGGTCATACATTTTTTTTCTTTTTAAAAGAAATTAAGATAAAAACTATATCTGAGTCTCTAGCTTCATTTTTGGTTCATTCATCTTTTGATTTCATTTACACCATGAAAGATCTGATTTCAGAATTGGCTCATTGTTTTCATGAGTAGAGAACACAGTTCATTTAACAATAGGAAAAGGAATGAATTTTTCTTTTTAAAATGTATGCATCTTGTGAGATATCTAGTTACACATTGATTCAATTGTATTGCTTATTTTAGTGGAGCGAAGAAAATTACTGTGATTAGGTAGGCTTTTCTAAAAGACTACTTTAGTTATGAATAGTGCTACTGCTCTAAAATTGATGTTTGTAGTGTTTTTTTAATTACTTGCTGGTTTTGGTTACTATGCCTTATATACTTCGCTAGAATAGTTGCAGAAAGTTAAAAGTAATCATTTTGGTATTCTTCTAGTAATATAATTAAATCTATACATCAGTTTAAATAAATGTTTAGTGACTCACTTTAAACAAGGTTTATAGTCTTATATACATCTGCCAATATTCGAAAATTATATATATATTTGCATATTTTTATATATTGCAGCGTCCACCCCGGATTCTTCCTCCAGTACCAAGGTAAAATTACGATTTTCTGCAAAAATACAATGGGCAGATTAAGAAATTTCAAGGAAGCTTTTAGTTCTTAACTTTTTTTTGTAGCTGTTACTATTATGCGAGTGGATTTTATTATGTTTTCCAAATTTAGTATTATGTATTGGATTATATATTTCAATATTAATATCAATTTTATTTTATATTTCTAATTTCACGTAACCTTGATTTGGAAAATATTAATCCAAAGTGGAGAACAAGGTGAGTACTATTCATTTTCCCCATTTTTTTAATTTATTCATTGATTAGTTTGCTGTTATAATTTGACATGAGATGGGCAACTATAAGACTTTAATCAAATTAAGTCATCCAATATAGTTGGTTTTCAGTGACTAAAAGTAGTATAGTTTTCAAACAAAAATGGTTGTCTTTATTATTACAACTTGATCGTACTTTTAAAATAGACTTTTAGATGTATGGACAAAATTTATTATTATTTATACTTGTAGAGTATTTGTTTGTAGAGTCTTTAAGCACTCTTTATTTGCTTTTCATATTTTCATTAACTATGTAAACTATCATCAGTGCTAGTGAGTGTGAGGTATACCCCTTGATTATATACAGTAACTTGCCCTGCCAGTGTTGGTGGGAGAATGTTTTTTTCCTTAATAGTGCTTTGATTAAGGCATTATTTTCTGCTTGATTGTTTATCTGTTGTTAATCCCTGCTTATCAGGACGTTGGCTGCTGAAGAGGATGTGTTCTGGTCTTTTTGTTTACTTTCTGTCAGACCCAAACTACCAAGAACAACACAAGGAGTTATTTATCAGTACAGGTAGTCTTCAACTTACAACAGTTTATTTAGTAACTATTTGAAGTTACAACAAAGCTGAAAAAAGTGACTTATGACAGTTTTTCACACTTAAGACCATTGCAGCATCCCCATGATCACGTGATTAGAATTCAGACACTTGGCAACTGACTCATATTTATGGCAGTTGCAGTATCCTGGGGTCATGTGATCCCCTTTTGTGACCTTCTTACAAGCAAAGTCAATGGGGAAGCCAGATTCACTTAACCTTGTTACTAATTTAACAACTGCAGTTATTCACTTAACAAATGTGAAAAGAAAGGTCATAAAATGGGGCAAAACTCACATAACAACTGTCTCATTTAGCAACAAAAATTTGGGACTCAATTGTGGTCGTAAGTCAAGAACTTTGTTTTCCCTTATTGTTACTTGCCTACAAACAGAATCTTGCCAGACTCAAACAATTATAGGTAATAATATAAATATACTGCATAAATTGCTAGGGAGGCTCCAACCTTGCTGTTTTCCTGCCCAGACATTCCAAGTTCCACTGCTTCATTAGCTTCTGTGAAGAAGAGCCTCCTGCTCCTACAACTACAGACTACATTCCATCACACCTTCTTAGCTTTCTTATTGTCTCTTTTGAATGGTGTGTAAATATGGTTAATCTTTATATATATATTGGATATATTATCTGAATGTCAAGCTTCCAGGAATACTCCATTGTTTTTACCAAAGAGTGTCTTGACCACTCAACCCACTATAGCACAATCAACACAAGCTATGAAAAGGATAACACTGACATACACTAAAACCATCTCAGAAACAATCAACAGACTGTGACAACCACATGGCATCACTCTAGCACACAAATAAAAGCCTCTAAAACATCTTAAGAAAACCAAAGTCCCAGTAGCCCAAGTAGAAAGTGTGAGAACTGTAAGTTACTATGTAGGATCAGTAAGCAGAAGACTAGCATAGTGCATTCATGAATACCAATTGAATGAAAATTTACTCTCAGAAAAATTGAGAGACTCATTCAAACATAGTTTCAACTAGGAAACTATTAGCATCCTAGGCAAAGCTGAATTCAGAAACACTAAGGAATTCCTGGAAGCTTGGCATTGAGACAAAACAGCAATCAGTAGGCATATACAGGTGAACTATATTTATACACCATTCAAAAAGGACAGTAAAAAAGCTAAGAAGAAACAAAAAGACCAGAACACATTGTCTACAGCAGCCTACACCCAGATGTAATGATAAGTATCAGACAATCAACCAGAAAGCAATACCTATTCAAGGAACTACCAAGAGAAAACCATACCTCACCAACCCTGGCAGGGAAAGCTACTATATATAAACAGGGAACAAACCTCGCCCTCACTAGCTGTACAGGTAAGTCCTAGATTTACAACCATTCATGTAATAACCATTCAAAGTTACAACAGTGCTGAAAAAAGTGATAATCAGCCATCACATACTTCAGAAACTAGGCAATTAACAGGTATTTATGATAGTTGCACCATCCTGGGATCATGGGATCATCATTTATGACCCAGCCAGAGTCGAAGATTTGCTTAATGACCATATGATTCAATTAATGACCACAACAAAACAGTAATAAAATTGGATGTCACTCACTTAACAACTGCTTTGGATGTCCTGGTCCCAATTGTGAGGGCTACCTATAACAGTGTTACCTATACCTATAATGGTGTTACCTAGTCAGCTAATGAAGCATCTGCAAGCACAGATAGCACCAAGGACTCTACAGTTCAACCCTAAATCTGGAATAAAGATGAGGTAACAGAATAAGAGTAATATAACTAGTGACATTCCACAAGGGACTGCATTGGGACTTAATGCTTTTAACTTATTTATAAATAATTTAGAGTTCAAAATAGTGAGTTAGCCAAGATTATAAAATATTTAGGTGGTTGAAATGAAAAGAGGCAGCATGGAATTCCCAAATCGTATCTCCAAACTGGGAGTGAGCATTAAGGTGATTGGACTGTTGTAAATATTCAACTAGATAATGCACATGAAATAGTTTGAATAATGTACTTAAATCATTTATACATATAATAAAAATATATGCTTACTATTATGGGACCAACTAATTCTTGGCTTTTGATTTTACAGATGAAATTCCTCTTAGTCGTCCCAAGAAGAAAAAAATCAAGAAAAATTCATTAGGTAAGAAAAGTTCAAATAAAAGTTACTAACCATGCAGACAGGTTTAGATGAAGAGATCATAGAGAATGTAAAGGTGTAATTTGTGAATGGCATTATACCTGTTGGCTTCGTAATTCTGGATTATAGCTATTACTTGAGCTCCAAGTACTCTATGAAAGATGCTTCACATCTTCAAATATTGTTTCATAAATAATAGTAATTTTATGTTTACTGAGACAGTTTATATTACAGCAATAGCAATAGCACTTAGAAATATACTGCCCTCTTTATAGCACTCTCTGGGCACTTTACAATGTACAAGTATTGTTTGCATATTGCCCCCAACAATCTGGGTCCTTATTTTACTAACCTCGGAAGGATGGAAAACTAAATCAATTTTGGGGCCTGTCAGGATCCACTGTAGGTAGTTAGCCTGCAATACTGCATTCTAACCACTGCATTACCAGCAATATACATACAATCAGCTAAAGGTAGTACATCCTAGTGACTACTGGATCACATGATTGTGATTTCTGACATTCCCAGCAAGCTTCCAACAAAGTCAATGGATAGATTGGCAAGAGGTCCCAAGTTGTGGTTTCTTAACAACCTGCATGTTCCTTGCTTAATGACTTAGGAAAGCAGTTGTGTTATGTCATACTTTACAACCATGTCACTTAGCAATAGCAGTTGCAGTCCCAATTACCATCATAACCGTAGAACTACCCTGCAATTGACAACAGCCTAACTTTAAATACAGTTTGTACTTGCTGGTAAATACTTTGTGAAATATAAAATGTTCCAATAAAAGCAAGAGCTAACTAGGATCAAAGATTTTTCGTGCAGGTCTTCAAAGGCTCTTGGAAGCATCTTATGATGCACCAAAACTATATTTCAGCAGTGCTTCTTAGATAACTTCTGTCTGACTTTATGGTAACTACCAGTCAACACTGACTTGATGGCACATAATCCACTTTAGATGGCATGGGTCAAGTTGCTGTGTCTGAAAGCAATGAGCCTCTGACTTCTGAAGTACAGGATGTTCCACCTCAGAAGAAGCGTAGGAAAAAGAAGGTGCCTCTAGGTAAGTAAAGAATTTTGAACAATAATTTCAGCAGAGAATACAAGCCAATGCGTATTTGTTATTAATTAGGCTGCATATGCTGCTAGTTAAAAATGTTTTTCAATGGTTTATAATAAAAATGAAATTTCAGTCTAAGAATATTAAAATGTGGTCTTTTCAAAGAGATACTTTTAGATTTAGAAAACTAAAAGTCATAGAAGGCTTGAAAGGTAATAACCAACACTTTATAAAACATCTGGAAATGAAATAGCAGCCAATAAAACTTTCCACATAGATACAATATGATCTAAGTTTTATGTCCTTGACTTCTATATTAACTGAAGTATCCAGAGCTTGTCCATAGTTAAGACTGAACAATATCAATGTCTGCAATACCTTCTTACATAAATTTTCCCTAAGTAAAATTAAAATTGAAGGATCAGCCAAAGTTGATAAAATACACTCCAGATTCAGAAGCACTCTGACAAAAGATCATCTCCTAGAAATGTGAAGCACATCTAAAATCATAAACTGTGACTCATTTATACTGAGGAATTCTGGTTATCCTGTTTCAGTTTGTTATCCTTTACAGCAGAGATGTCAAACTTGCGTCGTCATGGCGGCGTCACATCACGTGACATATTGGGACTTTCTTCCCCTTCACTAAACTGGGTGGAGCCAACATGTGACACATCTGGCCAGCGGGCTGTGAGTTTTATACCCCTGCCTTACAGCCTATTATTGACTGTAGGCAATCATTCAGGTGTGTTCCACCCTTAGCTGAAGATGTTGCAATGAAATAAATTGGATATACTGATCTAAAATGCCTAATGATCTTTCAATGTGTAGACACTGAAAGCACTGGAGATAATATGAAACCCAAGGAACATCATAAATTCTAGTTTTCATGGTGCAACTATGTCCAAAGCAACATTGTTTTAAGCGCATGTTAGACAGATAGGAATGAAATCATAGAAAATTATTTGAATAAATAATACCTTTAAAGTAATTTTGAAGGAAGTCATGGTTGATGGTAGTGAAAGTTGATGAGAAGTCAAGGATAGTAAATTTAGGGCTCTCTTCCCCAACCAATCATTTTGTTTACCAAGGCAGACTTAAACTTGCAGCTTCCCCTGAAACCAGTCAAAATAATCTGCTTAAACTAGGGCTCCTTGCAGCAGTTGAGAAATTGAGAAACTACTGTTCTTCTGATCATCTTTCAGACTCATATGAGATACAAACCAGCCTGTAATTGGTCATGTCCATTAGAGTGCAGTGATTAAAAGAACAGATTTAATTTAACAGTGACTTCTCTGCTGAGGCGTAATATAATCAGGCTCTCTTGGCTTAAAGAATTATAAAGCTGAATGTTCTGACTACTAGAAGAGAAGCACATGATGGTGATTGCAGCTCATTGCTGATGAGATGTCCATGCTTAAATAATGTTATTAGTTTCCATTGAATGGAAACGGAAAGGCAACCAGCAAAACAGGTACAACTATATGGTTCCCTTACCAATTTTTGCATGACCTGGTTCTGGAAGTACTCACAATACTTTATGGTTTCTCATAGTGTCTTACAATACTGTATCTCATAGTAAAAAATAATAAAATCAGCAATAATACATTTTTAGTTGCTGAGCACTCTTGAAGTACCTGATCTTATGATAATGAAAAAGATCCTGATTACAGCAAAATTGTTTTATGATTTTTATTATAAAATGCACTACAGCTGTAGTGTTTTGGAAATATTTTTTAATACAGCAAGAATGTCATTGTGTTTTCCCAGTTGAGTTATGACTAGGAAGATACCTCTCCAATCCAAATTCACTCATAAAACATACTGTTTTGTAAACGACTTTGTTTATCATTACTTCTTAGCACAATCTACCTTACAGAGTTATTTATATTATATCTCACATTTCATTTGGAACTCAAGGTGATACATGTGGGGTTCCTGCCAGATTTACTCATGACAAAATTTCTTCAGGAAGAGATGCATGTACTGCTCCTTAATAGAAAAGTAGGAAATAAATATACCAAATACTTTTTATGTGGTTTCTAGAATTCCAGACACATGTTTAGTATATTTATTTCCTGCCTTTGATTTAAGGACTCTATATGTATATCTTCTTTACATGGTTACTCTTTTGAAGAAGAAAAGGAGCTCCATTTATATAAAACCTTATGGGTAAAGGAAGTGCTTGCTCTCTTAGCCATCTCTTCTGTAAGTAAGGGTACAAATAATATATTTATTCAGCACAAATTTCCTGATTTTCCATTTGAAATTTTCAGAATCTGAAATATCGTTTACTGAACAGAATGGAAATGACATGGATCCTTCACCAGTGGAAGAAACAGTAACTCGTAAACAATGGAAAAGAGTAAAGTGAGACATTCCGTTATGACTTCTATATTACTTCTGAAGTAACAAGCTTGCAATTTATGTTGTTTAACAGTAAGATGGTGATCTTTTATCTCAGTTATCTGGGGGGAATCTGACAGATTTATTCAAAGCATGCCAACTCTGCAAGATGAAATTGGCTAGGTAGATGCTAAGACAGGCAGTTGCTCAAGTAACGAAGCCCTGTATTGTTAACTATAATTTTTCATTCTTTCTTTTACGGTGCCAGGGTGAAATGCAATATGCCATACTTAACAATGTAAACAATGTTAAGCAGAATCCTATAAGTTTCTGATCTGGGAGCATATACTTTGGATCAACTTCTAATTCACTGTAGTTGCCAGGCCCAAAACCAAGAATGTCACATGATTCTTCCAAGCTTTCTTTATTGTTTCTTGCCAGATTAAGCACTCTATTACTTGCATCTATAAAGTGAACCTTCTTCCTCTCATACCAATCTCATCTAAGTTGCTTTTTACTTCTCTGGAATGCGCTCTCTTCCATTCTATGAGATCCACCTTCTTACTCTATTCCATTACAGTAGAAGAGCACAGATTATCCTTTGAGAAACATAATAGCTCTATGGATTTGAAGGGGGAAAGATTATTTGAAGGATCAACAGTTCCTTAAAACTACTGCATCTTTTTCTGAATCAGCAGTTTGCAAATTTCACCTGTTTAAATCAAGTGCATCTTTTCCTAAATTTGCAAACTGCCACTTTGAATACAGATTGTGGCACAATCCTAGCAAATACATGGCACAGAAATACTCTGAGACACTAACATTAAAAAAGAAAATGACTATCCTTTTTCTTTGCTACTATAATGCTAGAAAAGCCCGGCCTGCAGAAAGTTCTGGTGAATTGTGTGTGGAGGATGAAGATATAATTGAGGATGAGCAAGTAAAAGGCACAGAACAACGTTCTGTGTTTTCTGTTCCAACTGGGGTTAGCCAACCTATTAGCAAAGTGTTCGTTGAAAAAAATCGTAAGTAATTTGTTTTACAGCAAAATGTTTGTATATTTGAACAAATAAATGATGACGACGACTCCCATCTAACCTTGTAGGAATTACTTACTTTATCCAGATTATATCTGTTTATTTATTTAATCAATTTCAAGGCCACTTAGTAACTCTGGCATCTTATAATTTTAAAAAATATATATAAAAGCCAACCAGAAGAATAAAACTAAGCAATGCTTAGTGATTTTTAGTAATTTCTAAAACATCATATGGGGATTACATGAATTACATTCTTTAAATTGAATTTATAGTACTTCAAAATGTGCAAGCACATCATACTTAAGAATCACTGTTTTGAAACTCATGTCACTTCACTATGTTTTATCTCATTGTATTTTATTGTGGCTGACGCTCATGCTTTGATATGGTCAACTGGCTGATCAAAAAATATATCGTATTTAAACTCATACAAAGCTTACATGAAGTATCTGTGCCATCAGACGATCCTCAGCATCACTTGATTTTAAAAAGTGCAGGAACTCATTCTAAAAGTCATTGTGGAAAGAAAGTTTAAAAATCTGATTTAAAAAATGTACTTTTGTGCCATTTCATTTTCTTTTGAAGAAATTTGCAGAATTCTTGAGGCATATCCTTTTCCATCTAATGCATTATAATGTTGCTGCTCTTAGAAATAGTATAGTCTGACATGAAGCTCTAAGAAAAATTGAATACATTGTTTTTGTAAACCAATCAGAGCTACTAATTTTTATTTATATAGAGAAATAATATCTCATATTTAGGATTCTTTCATAAATGAGATGGATGGTGTAGAAATGTAATATAATAAGTAAAAATAATCATATAGAGCTGCTAATTAAAAGCTTTCTAACATTTCTTGATATTCTTTGTGCCTTAACCAAAGAATCCTAATTTTCTCAAATGGGGGAAACGTGTTTGAACTTCCATTTGTCTCAGAAGTTGATACAGTAATTTTCATAATCCATTCAGATCTATTTGGCTGACATTAGAAGAACCAATGTGTTAAAAATTTGGCTATTAGGCTGAAAAGGGGGTTCTGGTGACTAGCAAAACTCTACCATTAAATAGTCATCTTGTAAATAGTCATGTTTCACTGAAATCAGTGGGGTTTGCTTTCAGATGACATTCCTGATATACAGTAAGAGCAGCAATGAGTTTGTAATAGAAAAATATTCATATGTAATATTACGTATGCAGTCTCAACTTACACCCTCACCAAAAATTATCATGATTTTTTATGAACAAGTATTAATAGAAAGCCGAAACAATATTTTTCTTACAAGCATTTACATTTGTATTTTTCCCTAAGGGCGTTTTCAGGCTGCTGACCGCAAGGATTTGATTAAAACTACTGAACATGTTCAAATGTTTATGGATGTAAAGGCTTCCTGGACTACTAAGGATGTGGCACTTTCAGTCCATCGTGGTTTTAGGTATGAAATTATTTCCACTAATGACATTAAAAATGAACAAGTGTTTAAAATGAATAAAATGTCCATTGATGCCTACTCCTGACTTTGGAATCAGATTCTCTTCCTTTCCACCATCTCACTCTCTGTCTTGGGTCTCATGCATATGTGAAATGTTGGTTCAACTAAGAAGCAATTGTTTACCAAACTCCATAAGATTTCACTCCATAATGCTTAGCAATCAATTAACCTTGCTTTAGAGCTGTGTGGAGAAAATAGATTTCCTCTTAAGGTCCCCCTCTCTCATTATAGCCCAAGGTAAGATGCTGCAGACAGTTTTTAGTTTAAGTTTATTGTTTTGACTTGGTAATAAAAGCTCTCTTCTAAGGTTTAAAACACAGATGTACATGAAGTTTGCAACTCAGCACTTCACCACATGGCTTTTTTTATTCATACTGTTTCAAACTATTATGGTGAACATGCCTGCTGACCTTTGGCCAATATAGCCTTTAATGAGCTGGAGTATCTAATAAATTTAAGATTATTTATAAGAAGTTCTGTTTCAGGATATATTAATAGAATCCCTCCATAAGAAGCACACTTTCATTGCATCTTAATTATTCCCATTTGTCCATCTTGGGATATTTGTCTGAAAGTTTTAATGTGTGATGCTTGCATAATCACTGTAATATTCTGTACAGTGAGTTCAGTCACATCAAATAAATGGTCTTCCTCGACAATTAACTTCCTGGTAATTCTTTCAGAGAATGACAGTAATTGCTATGATGATTGGCCTTCACTTTTAATTAGAAATATAACATTCTTATAAATATTATTTGCCACCCACAAAAAATATTTGAATAAAGATTATTAACAAAAATCTTTTGATTTTGAGCATTCCCCTCTATTACTTGAATAACTTGAATACAGATTAATAACTAGGAACCTGAATTCAAAAGTCCCTATTGCATAGATAACTACTGACCTACTGACGTGGCAAATTCAGAAGCTAGAATTTGAATTTAATTCACTAAATTCTGAATTTAGGGAATTCTGACTTTCTGATTAAGTAGAAACTGAATTTAAGATGGTGGACATAAAAGTTCCTGTAAATCTGACATTCTGAACATTTAATTCTGTAAGATTTGTACAAGTTTCATTTTTTATGAATATGCTTTCTTTTATTAGGGTAATTGGATTTTTTACTCATGGCTTTCTCGCTGGCTATGCTGTGTGGAACATCATAGTGATTTATGTTCTGGCAGGAAATCAGTTTTCAACCCTTTCAAACTTACTACAACAGTACAAGACTTTGGCATATCCTGCTCAATGCCTCCTTTATTTTCTACTTACAATTAGTACCATTTCAGCTTTTGACAGGTATAAGTATTTGTGCATTCCACTGCTTTGGTGACAATGCTATGATTCATTGTGAAGTTATTCTACTAATTGGAAAAAATGATTAATAGCTTAAAGTCTTGATATTTATAATTGTAACAATGCAGTTTAAGTTGGCCCATCAGATGTTTTTCTGATGAATTTTAAGATGGTAAGTATGAAAACTACTCTCAAGCCAGAAAGATTTGCATTGTGTTCTGTTAGTTACTTATATTTCTTACTTTTGAAATTCTTTATTCTTTTATTATAAACTTTTATTATCAATATTTCTGAACTGGAGACATTCGCTTAACCAATGATACCAATGCAGGTTAATTAATCTGATGAAATAATTGGCCCACTAGATCAAGGTTTTAAAGGACATCTTATTTCCTTAACATCAGTGCATAATTTCTAACTAGATATAACAGAACAAAGTCAACCATTTATTGGCTACTTTTAATTAAATCTATTTCATATTCATTGTTCAGAATCGATTTGGCTAAAGCAGCAGTGGCAGTACGCAGTTTTCTTACATTGGACCCAGCAGCAATTGCCTCTTTCAGTGAGTAAGCAGCATTAGCTGACCAATAAGCATTAGCTAATTACTCAAGTTTATGTCTTAATTATATTTTCATTCATGATCTTACGGCCTTGTTCTTTGGTTTTCATATAACTGTTCTTATTGTGTAATGTAAAAAGGCAACTGTTTTCCATTAAAGACTACCATAATAAATAGAAGAAATGCTAGGAGGCTCTAAGCTGGTTATATAGGTAATTTATCAATAATTTGATAAGTGATAAACTAATTCTGCAGATTTGTATCTCACACTTCTCTTCTGTATCTGTGCTCTGAAGAGACTAAATAGCAGCAAGCTTATTTTCTGACATATACAGAAAAAACCAGACTGAATGCTATCAAAATGTTTTGCTTTTTTGGAATTCCTGAAAGGGAAAATCTAGGCAGTGAATTTGGGAGGTTGTGACAATAATGTAATTGTTTTTAAAGTTTTGAAAAACTTGGTTCGTTTAGCAATGCTAACTTGTGTGGATTTATTTTATTTATTTATTTATTTATTTGTTTGTTTGTTTTATATACCGCCCCTCTCCCCACAGGGACTCGGGCGGTGTACAGCCAAAGTTAAAACACAGTGCAAATACAATATTTAAAAACAATTAAAGAAGATTAAGTAAGGTGGCTAAAAAGGTAAAAACTCAATTGAGAATATAAAAATTAAAACCAATTAAAAACCCTATAAAAACCCTAGGCCAGACTGGCTTGATGAAATAGGTATGTTTTCAATGCGCGCCGGAAGGTAAAAAGATCAGGGATGGTCCTCATTTACTGCTTCTTCTGCCTGAATATTTAAAGAACTGGCTGGAATATTTTCTGTGCTGGAAAAGTAATGAATTTGAAGCAATATTAATGTAAATTAATGATATGTAATTATCTATTACTATAGGTAGACAGTTCATTTAATGACTGTTAAAAGTTACAATGGCACTGAAAAAAGTTACTTATGACCATTTTTCACATTTATAATTTTTGTAGCATTTCAATGATCATCTGATCAAAATTCAGATGCTTGGCACTCATACATATGACCATTACTGTGTCCCAAGGTCATGTGGATTATCTGTTTATAATAATAATAATAATAATAATAATAATAATAATAATAATAATAATAATAATTTATTTATTTATATACCGCTCCTCTCCCGAAGGACTCGGAGCGGTGCACAGCCATACAATTAAAACATTAAATATATAAAAGTTAAAACTAAATTAAACTAAAGGCCCTGGCTGAAAACAATTAAAATCCCTCCCTAAAACCCTAAAATTTAATATAAAAATTAAAATACCCAAGCAAAGTCAATGGGAAGCCAGATTCACTTAACAACCATGTTACTAACTTATCAACTGCAGTGATTCACTTAAACAATTGTGACAAGAAAGGAAAATGGAGCAAAACTCAACAAATGTCTCACTTAACAACATAAATGAGCTCAATTGTGGTTGTAAGTTGAGGACTACCTGTTCTCTGATGAATCAGATTCATGGAAGAAACATAAGGATCAGACAGGTTAATGTGTTGTTAACTCTATTCCCAAAATCTGGAATATCTCAGTAATAAACATTATTGGTTTCTTCCAGTGTATTTTGCTGCTCTTATCTTGTCTCTGAGCCAACAAATGACAAGTGACAGGATCAACTTGTACATATCACCTTTAGAAAATGGTAGCCTTTGGTAAGAATTATGGACTTTTTTCTTTTTAAAAGAATATTTAAGATTTAAGCATATCTTTACTATATATGTTCATAACTAACGAATACATATGATTCTTCTCTCTCCCACTACCCATCCCACCCAGGGTTTCAGATGAAGAAAAACAGATTCTTCAGCCTTGGATTGTGGTTAATCTTGTGATAGCTATTCTTGTTGGGATCTCCTGGTTCTTTTTGTCATACCGGCCACAATTGGATCATAGTGAAGGTATAGACCGAAGTAGATGCCCGTATTCTAATGGAATACAATCAATCCACTATGACAAATTACTGATTCTTTCATAAACAATTTTAGATCAAGGAAGTTAGTAAAGAAAGGAAGATAGTATGGCTGTAATTTCAATAATTAGTCACACAGAAATGAACAGCAGATAACAGTGTTAGAGAAGAATAAGGGAATATATTTGAAGAGACAGCAATATTTTAAAATGACTAGAGAAATTAAGGGATTGTCCAGCAATAAATATTCAATATCTCAGCATGACTATTCCGATAAAGGTATTTAACAAGTACATACTTTAATCTTGTATTTTATATTTTAAATTTTATGTTGTATAGTATGCTTATTTTAATTATGATGCTTCTGACACTTAAAACATTTAACGTGTCATTCCCTTGTTAATAGTATGGCAGATATATTGAGAGTAAGATGTTAATAATTTTAAGGAACCTTAGAATGCTGAGTGATATCTTTTTCAGCTTGCAGAAGAAAATTTTATATGTCAATAATCTGAAAGAGTTACATATAGGGAATCCTGATGCTAAGGGTTTCTTTCCTGCTTCCCACAAGCTTGCAACTTATTCTCCAGCTGTAATACTTTCAGAAGACCATTTATTTATTATTTATTTTTATTTATAAAATTTTTATACCGCCCTTCTCCCTAGGGACTCAGGGCGGTGTACAGCCAATCCAAAACCCCGACAATGATACAAAAGTTAAAAAGAGATTAAATTGAATATTTGGCCGAATATAAAAGCCCACCCCACCCCCTTAAAGCCCCCAAATTAAAATTACTAAAAAGCAATGGAGACAAATTAAAACCCTCTCTCAGCCCAGGCCGGCCTGCTCGAAAAGCCAGGTCTTCTACCATGTAGATAGTCCTCCACTTACGACAATAGAGCCCAACATTTCTGATGCTAAGTGAATTTATGATTTCCTTGTCACAGTTGTTAAGTGAATCATTGCAGCTGTTAAGTTAGTAATATGGTTATTAAGTGAATCTGCCCTCCCCGTTGACTTTGCTTGTCAGAAAGTTGCAAAAGGTGATCACGTGACCCAGGACACTGCTACCATCATAAATATGAGTCAGTTGCCAAGCATCTGAATTTTGATCATGTGACCCTAGGGATGCTGCAATGGTTATAAGGTTGGCGTAACTTTGAACTGTCACTAAATGAACAGTTGTAAGTCAAGGACTCCTTGTATCCGGGTGGAAGGAAGAAATGGAGGAATTATTTTTATGGACTTTATTGTAAATATATTTTCATATTTTAATATCCTGTGATACTTTGTTTTTTTCTTGTAGAGCTGATGTTTAACGGTGAAGTGGAAGAATATCCCCTACCGGACAAAGAAGCTAAAGTGTCATCTTAGTATAGGCAACTTCTTCTATTTTATAAGATGCTTCAGTCATTTATACTTGCATGTAATATTTTTTACACTTTTTAAACATTTAATTTGAATGAATTTTGTAATTGTGCTATTTATATGTTACAATAATACAATACAAAATAATTTTTCTCTATCATCAAGTTATTTTCTATGAATTTTATGCAACTTTCAGTGAAGAAGATAAAAAGAAAAAAACATTGTATTTTTTCATTCCTGGTTGTCTATATTTTGATATTCAAAAGTAATTGAATGCTGTGGATACTTGTCAGAGGCTGATTTCTCTGAATAATTAAATTCAAGTTTTTTTAAAAAAATAAACTGCTAAAAGTTTTTATAGAAACATCTAATTAAACTTTGTAAAATTTAGTTCTATAAATTTATCATTTTTTGCTGTTTCATTGTGTCATATTAAGGTTTCATGTATTCACAAATTCAAATAGTACCGGTATTTAAACTCACGTAGTATGTATGTAATGGTGCACTTATATCCACTGTTACAAAAATGGGTTTGTCCAACAAGAATTTATCCTTTTATTTGTCTAGTATCATTTTCTTCCCTGTCTTTGAAGAAATATCCTTGAATCCTTTGTAATAGACATGCAGAGATTACATCAAGGGGATATTTTGATTCATTAGCTATCTTGTTCTTTTGCTAGGACGACAGTCTGGTGTACCATGTAATACATAGTAAAAGGCTTTTATGTATGAGAATGCTTGTTATGTAGGTTTTTTGGGATATAACGTGTCTATGTAAAACTTTTATTGGAAACTAGACAACCTATGACCCATTGGCTCATCCTTTCAGAAATATTTCTTCACCATATTCCTCAGTAACTTCAACAGTGAATAATTGTTAATGTACTGCCTTCACTGGAAAAGTTGGAATATATTCAGAAATGTATGTTCCTTGATGAACATAGTACAAACATCAACACAGAAAATGTTTTATGACATTTTGTCCTATGTCATAAACTGTTTTATGTTAATTTTTATTTCATAAAATATTTTATAACATTTGCCAAATTTCAATTCTACAGAAGTCATGGATTTCCCTAAGCTAGTTGATTTGAGATATCTGATTCAAAAAGTGTACCCTGTGATGCACATTTCACCCAGTTAAAGGTTACAGGAACAAGAGTAGTACAGACTAGATTACATCAGAGGCATAAAAACATGGATATTTTATAAGAAGTCTTATGCTTTCAATATTGTGCAGGTTAGACTGTGAAATTATTTTAAAAATTGAAATTCATTTCAAAGTATGAATTTTAAAAATTTTCTAGATTTTTAAAAAGCAGTTTTCCGTAATATCCCCATTTTTTAAAGGATATGTGTGAACTGCATATATATAGTATTAATTTTAGGATTTGGATTGCTTTTCTTCAATTATCAACAGACAATATTAACTTTAAATATTAAAACCAACTTTTCAGAAAGCATGCTAAAATATAGTTCATTTTACCTCCTAAAATAGGAATAAACAATCTAGTGTTAAAAAAAGGAGTTAATATGGGACATAATGCAAAATAGCCTGGATTGTGCTATATACCCAGCTTAGGCTAGGATTTTATATTTTTGCTCAGACTATAGATTTTTGTAAAATGTTTGAAACATTTTGCAGGATTATTATATTACCGTTTCCATTGAATTTCCACTTTGGAATAGTATGAAACTGCTTTTGGTTTTTGGCAGGTAAATTAGCTTCAAGTGCCACAAAAAGAAAATTCAGGTTGAAGGTTGAAGATTTAATAAACAATTTTTGCACATTTCACTAATTTAAGGACAGTCCATTCATTACACATGATCTCCATATAGAAACTTCTGAAAAATATTTCCACAGATGTTCTAAATTATGAAAGTTTGTGAACCTATCCCCCCAAAATGGAATGACTTCTAAAGAGTAATTTTCTGCTAGGATTTGTTCTGATGTGAACCTATCAGATTTGGATAATTTATGTGCATACATGAAAGTGCTCTGTAAATTATACAGAGTGTTAAAAACATCAAATTAAAAATGTTGGGTTTTTTTATGTTTTATCTATTTAAGGATTAAAAGCTAAACAAAGTTCATATCTTTGTTTAATAATTTAAATACTGTGTTAAATCAGCTTTTGCTTTATTTAAGGAAGAATGCAATGTTTGGGGTTTTTTTTACAGGAAACTACACAAATGTCTTAATATACTTTTATGATATACTTTTATAAACTAAATAACATAGTAGTATTTGGTATTCAATGTATAAAATTCATGAATTGCATTGGAACAATTTTTTTAATTATTGAAGGAGGTACATGAATCTGAGGTAACAAGAGGAAGGCTTAGCTAAGTGACAAAGTAAAATGCAAAAATATTCTTAATATACTAAATTGTATAAACAATTGGAATAGACATGTTGGTAGATTGGCTTGCATTGGAACCTATTTTTTATTATGGAAGGTACTTGAATACGGGGTAATTAAATGAATCCAAAGTAACATATAAAAATATTTTTAATATACTGAAGTGTACATTATCCATAGGATCATCATAGTGCAATTCTTACAATATAGGACAATATACTTGACAAATAAGGAAATGCTTCATGACACCATGCTTCACTATGATAAGTGGGTCTTAACTCTTTCTGCTTGAGTCTTAATGTGGTTAGTGTGGTTGATTTTGGTTTAATATGCTATGTGAATGAGGCCAGCCCCGTAGATTGAGGAGATGAACTCAAAATTTTTTAAAAGGCATTTGATAGAACGATGGATCTATCAGTAAATAGCTTATTAGCAATGAACTTCAAATGAGCATCGAGTCTACTCCAACTTGCAAAAAGGCAACTTAAGGAAGGTTCCGATTTGAGTGTCTTGGTTATCTAGTTAGCCACTATGATTTTTCTGAGTGGAACACCACATTTTCAGTAAAAACTTCTTACCAAGTTGCGTCTATGTCACTTTCGAACACCGTCGGACGTCGGTCTGCAGAGGAGACGACAGACGCGAAAGATCCGCATCTCCAGGCTGAGCAGAGATGTGGGTTTTAATAATAACTTCGGGTAGCCGCCACCCGTCGCCACCAGGGATCCAAATTGTGACGATACCTGAGCGGGAAAGGGGAGGGCAAGAAAGCCGAGAGGGAGGAGCAGGCGGCTCGCCAGAAATTCTCCGCCTCTCGTAGGAAGGCTCCCGGTGAGGCGGGAGATGTGAAAAGGACGAGCTCGGAAGCCTCCCGAACAGCCGACGCCTGAGCCTGAGCCCCCGCAGTCGTAGCTGCAACTCCAGCCGCCTTCGCCATGGCCATGCCTGGACGCCGCAAGATGAGTACCGCCGTGGAGCTGCCGCCGCTGCGGCCCAACGCCCAGTTGCCGCAGCTGCTGGACTCGACGGACGAGGGTGCCACTTCCACCACTTCCTCACGCGCCCGCAGCGTCAGCTCCACCAGCACAACCACCCGTGGCTCGAATGAAGGAGACTCGGGCATCTCGCAATTTTCGGTGTCGACTATCCTTGGTCTGCGGGGCCTCACCTCCTCCTCCACCCTCAACGTCCCTGCCGCCACGACGCACAAACTCAAAGGGGAAAAGGCCCGCTCCCTCCTCAAGGTGCAGTATTCGATGCGAGGCTTCCCGGATCGGGGCTCAAGCTGGAGACTTGTCTCTTTTTGGCACCAGGTTTTACCTTCGGTCACCCTCTGAACACAAGAGTTCACCTTTTCAAAATAATTTTATTGAAAGTTTTAAAAAGGGAATTTAAAATTCAATGCAAACTACTATAAAGTAAGAAAGAATCAGGAAAAAAAACCTGAAAGCGCAACAAAAGAAAAAAGAGGAAAGAGGGTTTCCAACCTCTTCGTTATAACAGTTATAACTACAATTATAAATTAATCTTTTTCTCTAAAGTTGAAACTTCATTCTACAGGTAATCCTCAATTTACAACCACAGCTGAGCCCAAACTTTCTTTGCTAAATTAATGATGGGCCCCACGAGCATAAGGGCCCCATACTAATATATGTTTAACCCTTCAATGCACCTTGTATCATATAAATAGAGCAACTATATGGCTTAGTTGTTGTGGGGGCCCTGGTATACTGCTTTGCCCAGGGCCCATAATGTTGTTAGATGGCCCTGTGCTAAGTGAAACATTTGTTAAATTAATTTTGCCCCCTTTTATAACTTTGTTTGCCACAGTTGTTAAGTGAATCACTGTAGTTAAGTTAGTAACAAGTGAATCTGGCTTCCCCATTGACTTTGCTTGTAAGAAGGTTACAAAAAGTGATCACATGACCCCGGGATACTGCAACTGTCATAAATATGAGTCAGCTGCCAAAAGCGTCTGAATTTTGATCATGTGACCATAGGGATGCTGCAATGGTTGTAAGTGGTGAAAAACAGTCAAAATCACTTTTTTAGTGCCTTTGTAACTTTGGTCATTAAATGAACTGTTATAAATCGAGGACTACCTGTATAATCTACTCTGTCTAATCATCAAATCCATAAACTATAGGTTCATTTTTTCTGTTTTCTGCAAAATGTCCATTAGGCATTTCCAGACAACAATAGACATAGATATTATCTTTTCTCTAATCAGAAAAATCAAAGTTCCAATACTATTTTTCAGCTGTTTGTCCATCAGTCCCAAAAGAAAGATCACTGGTCCTAATTTTATATTAATTTTTAAAATCTTCTACATCACGGGTGTCATGTTGCTGTCGTGTGACGTTTCGTGATGTTTTTTTCCTTTGTGGAGATGGGGTGGACGTGGTGTACACATGACACATCTGGCTTGCGGGCCGCCAGTTTGACTCCCCTGCTGTACATCAATAAATGTATGTATTTGTCCAAAGTTTTCTAGCTTTTCACATGCCCACCAAGCATGATAAAATGCCCCTTCTTTGTTCACATTTACAGCATGAATTGGAAGTGCATGTATACATTCTAGACAATTTCTCTAGAACACATCCAAGGCTTCGATAGCCAGTTTTGCCTTAGGAACTGGACACATCCAAATAAGAGATCATGGTACATTAAATGCCAACAAGTCTTAGGGCACCACATACCTGTCAATCTTCTGAAAGACACACACATCAGGGAATATAGGTAGTCCTTGACTTACAATCACAATTGATCCCAAAATTTCCATTGCTAACAAGACAGTTCTTAAAGTTGGTTGATGATCTCTGGAGGGCTCGTGACAGAGGGTTCTCCTCTGTCCTGGTCCTATTAGACCTCTCGGCGGCTTTCGATACTATCGACCATAGTATCTTGTTGCGACGGTTGGAGGGGCTGGGGATTGGAGGAACCGTCCTTCGATGGTTCTCCTCCTTCCTCTCCGACCGTTCGCAATTCGTGTTGGCGGGAGGGGAGAGGTCCACCTCTAGGCCCCTGGTTTGTGGGGTGCCTCAGGGGTCGGTCCTCTCTCCCCTCCTGTTCAACATTTATATGAAGCCGCTGGGTGAGATCATCCGTGGTCTTGGAGTGAGGTGTCATCTATATGCGGATGACACCCAGTTGTACATCTCCACTCCGGACCACCCCAACGATGCTGTGGGGGCTATGTCTAGGTGCCTGGAGGCCGTGCGGGATTGGATGGGCGGGAACAGGCTTCGGCTCAACCCATCCAAGACCGAGTGGCTGTGGTTCCCGGCGCCCCGATATAGCCAGCTGACACCTTCGCTGGCTATTGGGGGGGAAATTTTGCCCCCCACAGAGAGGGTCCGCAACCTGGGAGTCCTCCTGGATGTACGGCTGTTGCTTGAACATCACGTTGCGGCCGTCTCCAGGGGGGCATTTCATCAGATCCGTCGGATCTACCGGTTGCGGCCCTTTCTGGACGCCTTGCGCACGGTCACTCAGGCCCTTGTCACCTCTCGCCTGGACTATTGTAATGCCCTCTACATGGGGCTCCCTGCGGGGAGCACCCGGAGACTCCAGCTGGTGCAAAATGCAGCCGTGTGGGTGATCATGGGGGCGTCGCGTAGTGCCCGTGTGACGCCTCTCCTGCGCGAGCTGCATTGGTTGCCAGTGGCTTTCCGGGTTCGCTTTAAGGTTCTAGTTTTGACCTTTAGGGCGACCCATGGCATGGGACCAGGTTACCTGCAGGACCGCATTCTACCAGTGATCTCCAGCAGGCCGGTGCGTTCACATAGAGAGGGTCTGCTCCGGGTGCCGTCGGCCGCTATGTGTCGTCTGGCGGCACCGAGGAGTAGGGCCTTCTCTGTGGGGGCCCCCGCCCTCTGGAATACTCTGCCACCGGAGCTTCGTACCGGCACGGACCTGAGGGCCTTCAGGCGTGCGTTGAAGACCTGGCTCTTTGAGCAGGCCGGCCTGGGCTGAGATGGTTTTAATTGGTCTCCATATTATTCTTAATTTTAAATTGGGGTTTTAAGGGCGGGGGTGGGGCCTTTTTACTTTTATTAACCAGCCAATATCAAATTTAATACTTTTTTAACTTTTGTATTGTTCGTGGGGTTTTAGACGGGCTGTGCACCACCCTGAGTCCCTCGGGAGAAGGGCGGTATATAAATTGAAATAATAAATAAATAAATAATAAAGTGAATTTTGCCCCATTTTAAGACCTTTTTTGTTAACAGTTAAGTTAGAAACATGGTTGTTAATAAATCTGGCTACCGTTGACTTTGCTTGTCAAAAGGTCGCAAAAGGTGATCGATCAAAGGACCCCAAGATACTGCAAACATTATAAATACATGCCAGTTGCCAAGCATCCAAATTTTGATCACATGAACATGATAGGGATGCTGCAACAGTTTTAAGTATGAAAAACAGTCATAAGTAATTTTTTTCAATGCCATTGTGATTTTGAATGGTCACTAAATGAATAGTTCTAAGTCAAGGACTACCTATAGTTGAATCTTCCCCTACTGGAGAGCTGATGAATGGGTGAGAATATAACTCCCAGAATTCCAGGTCAGAGAACACTGGAATTCTGGGAGCTGTAGTAAGCATTGTTTCATAGTTTTTTGTGAGATGCCTGGCTATGCATTGTTTCCTCGTGCCTTTTTAGAGTAAATATAGTCTAGTGCCAATTCAATAAGTAGATGACGAAATGAATTTCTAATTATGATCTTCCCAAAATTTCACATTCCATTCTAAACCATGTCTAGTAATTCTATTCTGGATTAATTTTTCTAGTACCTGAAATGTAGACTCTACAAGCATAGATGAATACTCTTGGATAGTAAAGAGAATCCCCTTTCTCAGATCCTAATACAATTTAAAAGTACATCAACATGCTTTTGCCTATGGTAGGTAAGTTCAGTGAATTCTGGGTTACTTGCTCACATATCCTTTATAAGATAAAATAAATAAAAAATGAGCAGGTATGAATCTATTCTAATTGCTTCATCAAGATGTATATATCAATAGAGAAACTGTCCTATTCAAGGGGAGTGGAGGGCTGCCAATGTACAGCATTCCCATTATACAGTTGTTATTTCCCACGCTCCAGTTAAGGACTAACTGAAGGACACAAACCTGCTCCCTTCTTGCATTCAGCCAACATGCTTAAGAAGGTGAGATTAGGGCTGTGTTAAATGGAAGCAGAATTTCCACAGTCCAGCATTCCATACTACCTGAGACTTGGTTTTCCCTCAGCTAGAATGCTGGCTTCTATTATGAGGTAACCTTTCCTCTCTAGGATTTGACTGGTAGGCACAAAATATCTAATTCCCAGCTTTTCCAATTATAACTGTACCTTGAATTACAAATGTGCCAAGTTCCAAGTTAGGGGATGACCTAGAAGTACCTTTTTTATTCATCCATCCATTCAATTAGTATCCTTCCAGAAGCTCAAGGCAACACATGTAGTACCCATTATTCCAGTTATTATACTCGCTGTTCTATGAGGTAGATTAAATTAATAGATGGTATCTACCCCAATTTCATCCTGTGAGTTTCCATGACTACAGGTAGAGATGAATCTGGATTTCCTGGTACTGCACCATGATGACTATATTTCATCATGTCCCTATTTCTGGAAAAAGATTAATAAATCTAATTTCCATTACATTTTAAATCCAGTTGAGCGCCAGTTTATGGTGTGAACTGTTGTTATCTAACTCTATGTGCTTTGTAAGTACAGTACTGTTTTTCTGAGATTACATTTAATATTCTGCTGTTCTCAGTACAAATGCCAAAACTGATTCTGTGCTACTGAATGAACATTTACTTATTCATGGTCAGATTATCTTCTGCTTTTTTTATTTGTAAGTGATTTTGTTGTGTGAATCTGTTGCTTTAGATGTATTCATCCCTAGAATTAGGAGTTCCAATTTAATTTATATTAAAGTCACTCATTTCTATAGATTTAGCCTAAAGGTTAATGAGGAGAATTTATTCTTTTTATGTGTTATTATGATAGATTTTGTGGGGAGGAAAGTGTCCTTTATTTGGTTCATTTAAATTAATCTTTATTCCTTCTCAGAGTACTTCCTGAGGCCATTTAATTCATCTGATTGACCAATGTAATTTATTTCTTTAAAACCATTATTAAATAGCTTTTATAATATATTGCAAGTGCAAATTGCCAATAAAATCTGGCTTAGCATACAGGTTGAACATTTTAATAACATATGCAAATTGCTCAGCACAACATATTACCAATCATATACTTGCTTCTCTCATGTAGTAGTTTTCTCTATTAATAATACCCTATAGTTAAAGTACAAACATGTCAGACCGTAAAGCTGCAGTTCTATTTAAAATGCACTTTAGTTTGGATCTTGGAGAAATTATGATGAAAATAGTAAAATCAGCTTCTGCATTTGGGCAGTTTACAATCTGGAAATAAGCCATGTTCCTTATGGCTCTCATTTAAAACTCAACTAATTGAAAAATATGGCAAGCATTGATTCCAGTTTTTCACCATTGCAGAAAGCATTAAAATTGGAATAGATACTGAAAATCTCTCCCTCTCTCCCTCCATATGTGTGTGTGTGTCTGTGTGTGTGTCTGTGTGTGTACATGTGAAGATGAGTCATCTAAGGCAGGGCTGTTAAACCCACGCCTAGTTTAGCGAAGGGGGAAAAAGTCTTGATACATCACATGACGCTGCCATGACGCTGCGAATTTGACACCCCTGATCTAAGGGAAACTAGATTATACAGAGAATATATATTCATTGGATATTCATTCATTCTAATAAGTATGATTCTATTATTTACTGGGTTTAGCTAGCCATATATTCAGCTGTGCCCTTTGAGATATCATTATATTCCCTTTTTTTTATGGTCTCATGCCTGAATCATATATTCCAATTTAAGCATGTAATTACATGGTCCAGCCTAATCTGCTTAATTTGTTCATTCCTAAAACATTCCATTTAATGTACTTCTTTTCCTATTTTCCTAATGCACTTTGACAAGTTGAAGTTTTTCTTAGTTCATACTTCTTACATTCCATGTTCTGATTGTACATCTTTTTTAAATTCTTTTTAAAGTATAATAATTAAAAAGTTTCCAGTATTAGAACTGTGATTATTCCATATATTTTGTAGAAAATTGTGGATTAGTAGTTTTTGAGGAGGGCTACTTCCTCGTGGTTCTAAACATGAAATTGATCTTTCTTTTTTCCTGCAGTATACTTGGCTGATATTTTTATTGAATTATCTACCAGATGATTGTAGATGACTTCGATTCATCTCAAACAAGAGATATGTACCATGGATCTCATCTGATTCTTTTTATGAAAGCAAATAGGAAATGTGATTGGCCTCTATGAAGCAAATTATTCCCAGCAGAACAAAATCCAGAGATGTTATTCAAAGTGCTTCTGAATTTTGTTCTGCTGAGAAGGCAATGAAGAATTTTTATGCTTTGATGGAATTATTAAGGAATCTCTTAATAGTGAATAATGTACTATTCCTGTACTGTAGCTTTCACAGTTTGGTGGCAGGAAGGACAAAGACACTGCACATTTATAAAACGTTTCATCAAAGCAAATTGCATTGTCTTTTTCTTTCGAGAATCACATTCAGCATGAAAATTCAGATGCATAATGACACACAAGCTGCAAAGAGTTTCCTTACAAGTCATGGCTTTTCAGCCTGATATTTAGCACTTTTTCTTTTTATGTTTTGTTTTCAGGTTCTAGTAGCTATGATTTGTCCATCTTACAGAGCCTAATTTACCCTTTTTCATAGATGTTAATGAGAAATCAGAAGGTAAATGAAGATTCAACACTTCACATGTCTGCTGACATCCATAATTTAATTCCTTGTGGTGATGTGGTATGTAATTAAATATTTATTCTTTGTCATGCATTGCATTTTATTGCTAATCAGATGCTTTAAGATTGCAAATATATTTTGATGATAAATGGTGGGAGATGTCCTTGTGAAACATCACATCTGCTGTATGAACCTATTCTTTCTTAAAATTTTAAAACTTATTTTGTGCTAGAATTGATTACAAACATTGGGGGCCTGTGCATTGGATCTCAGCAACTGGCAGCACTCAGCTAACTTTATTTGGGTTCCAAAAAGCCAGTTTGGTTAAGGTACCAGGCTAGAAACCAGGAGACTATGAGTTCTATAAAATGTTCTGCACAGTCAGGTCTCCTAAATATGGGAATATCACAGTTGGATGCCAGAGTGTGAAGTCTAAAACAGATCCCTAAAGGTGGCAGTGGCCAACCACTTCTGCAAAGTTGCCAAGAAAACTACACGATATGTTCAAAATCCCCAGGTGTTAAGCCAATCCAAACAAAGTTGTATTGTTCGGTATACTAGCTTAGCATATCTGCCTATGCTGGAAATATTACTGTATGTACTGCAATCTTAGTATTCCATTATGATCTGTGCTTTCCAGTACAGCAAGTCTGGAAATAAGGAGGGGTTTTCTAGCTACAAGAACTATTAAGGAATGAATAGCTGAAGCTGTGAGGTTTTCGAGAAAACATTGGACAGCTATCTGTCTGGGATGTTATGAGGATTCTTGCCCCCACAGAGGGTTAGACAAGGAAATGTCCAATCCTATGATTCTAAGTCAAAATATTCTAATGTATGCTAAATAGGTTCAAAACCTATGCTGATATTTTATTAGTACAGTACTAACTACAGTAGCAATTTCCTAACTCAAAGTGTTGACAGCTAAATTCACTTTTCAGACTTGTATGTGATTTTATAATGAAATGAATATATTTCCTATTTCAACAGGCAGGCTTGCTGGCAATTAATGTGAAACAGTGCAAAGATTTTACCTCTAAATGTATCTTTTTACCCCTGGTGCTTGTATAGTAGTTGATTAACAACTACATTTTCTTAGAATAGAATAAGATATGATGTTCATAAGATATAAGTTCATGAATTTGGTATCAATGTTGCTGCAGTTCTAGACAAATATGGTGCAATAGAGGCAGCAGGATACTTGAAAGGCAGTCAAGATTAGACTATAAATTATACATATCATTGTTGACAAGCTCACAGCATTGTGGTGAATATAGAATATCCGTGAGGCATTTTAAAAAGCAGCTTTGATAAACACACATGCAAATACTATATTTTCCTGCACAATTCACATTTTTTTCCTGTCTTCGTAAGATACTACATAGCCTTATTGTTTAATGTACTGTGAGAAATTTTATATAAAATATATTTTATACTTTACACAGTTTCCATCTTCTCTTGAAACATGACAAAATTCACAATGGACTAAGAATCAATGTTTCCAATAGATAATTCATAGTCTGAAACTAAATTAAGTAAATAGGGGGAAATCTTTTGCTCAGACTTCCTCAAATCCCAAAATAGGTTATGCAGATCTAATCCACATATCAAATGATAAGGTCTAAAAACAGGAATAGAGTTAATTAAATTAGGACTCCCCGGGAATTGCATTTTCACAAGAATAAGCATCATAGATGACACGTACCTACATACCATGCACCGTAAGGGTCACCCTAGAATCAGCACACAAATACTTCCACATCCAGGACAAGCTCCCCTGTTTAACTATGTCGCTGTACCCCATTTCTCTGCAGCTGCCCCAAAGGCATTTTTTTTTGCTTTTTAGGAATAAATATTTTTTTCTTCACAACTATCTGGATCTAATTTTTATTCTTGAGCAACTCTGTCTCGAGTTGGAACCCCAAATTATTTTTCTGACAGTATTTAAAAATGTCAGTACTTTCAAACATTAGTAATTTAATTGCTGAAAATACATTAATAAGTAACCATGGTTTAGTTTTAAAACTACGTTTGTTGCTCATTAATCACAACTGTGGCTGATTCTGACTGTGGTTTCTGTGGTTTCCTGGATTATTTAGCATGTTGTCAAAACTTCTTGTTAATCCAAAATGTGCAATGCAGCAAAACCAGGAATTTACTTCATTCAGCTTTCTTATGTGAGAATACTGACAATAGTTTGTTTAAGGCAGCAGACAATCAAGGCAGACAACCATTAGATGGCAGCAAAATACTAAAGTTTCCTATTTCTCTTTTCTGCCAAGATAGATTTTATCTGGATTTTTACAACCCAGATACATGACAGTCCTAAGTTTCCCACTTGTCCAGTAAATCATGGCTTAGTATGATCTGTGAATACAGCTATTGTTTCAACCAAATTTGGGATTACTCCTTACATGCTGCGCCACATAACACTAGAAATCTCTTGTTTTCTTTTTACACTGTATTTTACATTCCTGTAAGTCAGAATTGAATGTATAGAAATCTAAGTAGGTTTTATAGCATGCTCTGAAATCTTCTAAAACTCTTATGCAGTCAACTTGCTTTATTGTAATTTTCTGACCAGAAAGATCTAGGCTTCCTTAACATAGAACTCTCACAGTCAATGTTAAACGTGACACCTACTTATTGATTCGTATTAGTATTGATAAAATCATGAAATGCACAAATCCCCAATTGTACAGAGCACACTTCAGGACCAGAAAGATGAATTCAATCTATTTTGGAGATGTGAGATATTTTTCTGTAAAGGTATGTTTGTTTGTTCTTTTCTTTTATATTTGTATGTTTATTCTTTTCTTATACAATTATCTTTTCTATCATGGCTATAAAATATATGAAAATCTAAATACTTCTACATTTACTTTGGTAGCAATCTGGTGATGTGCATTTTTTTTTCATAGCAAATGTAATTGTTTGAATTAACCCATTAATTATTATTTGAACAGATATTTTTCAATTGCTCCACTACAAATTTATGTTCCTGTAAGTGAAGTTATTGTTTCTTGTTTCCTGTTTTCTTTCTTTTTAACAGGAACAGGAACCCTCATGCCCTGCATATGGACTTTACTAATTGCAATAATAATAATAATAATAATAATAATAATAATAATAATAATAATAATAATAATAATAATAATAATAATAATAATAATAATAATATAATGAAATTGCAGCATGATGATAAGATGCCAAATTGACTCTTTCATATTTGCAGTCCAGTATCATGCACAAGCTTATCAGTCATAGATATTACTTTGTGGCATCATAATATCTATTTGTCACTTATTATCTTCTCCCCCTTATATAAACTGGATTTTAATTTGAACTAGTTTTGGCCAGTTTAGCTAATGGTAAGAGCCTGGGGACTATTGCAGAAATATCTAGTGGATATGAGACTGCCCAGTGATGTAGTGAAATTTCATTATAGAAATAAAGGAGAGGAGTTGGTGAGCAAGTGAGTCTGTTCACACTTGGTCTGGATAATCTGTTCATCTAATACTTCTTCTATGAATCCATACTTATCATGAATCAATGAAATGCCCTCAACTGCAGGAAAGAAATAATTAATATTGCTAGGCAGTTTATTAAATTGGATTTATATTGAATGATTACAGGAGGATCTTGTTGACTAGTATAATGCTCTATTAAATGCCTATATGAAAAAAATAATTTTGCCTTTAGCTGTTTTTTGACCATGAAAATAGTAAAGAAGTAATATCTGAACTATAGTAATATAATGTGCTAGAAAAATATATGAGTGGCATATAACTTTGCAATAATATTGCCATTTTGACTGTATTTATTACTATTTAAGTCTTCCACAATTGTATTCCGCATTTTTTTTTCCTGGTAGTTTTGCAAGAATCATGAGATTGTCATTCATTCTTCATCTTTGGAGACAAACCTAAAATTTTGGGGTTCAGAAGCACAGCCCTATCTTATTCTTTAGCTCCTTCCTGGACAAAGTTGAACTGACTTCTTGAGAACAATCAGCAATAGTTCTCTACACCTGATAAATCAGGACTTACTAGACTTGTGGACAACAGAAATTCTCCAAAATGCTGCATACCCTTACTTTTTCTCCTTTTCATGGAGAATGGGTTAGAGAGAAAACAGTTCCCTGAAGTGTCACAGCACATTGCTTTCCTGATCCAAAACCAGCTACCTATAACTAGAGAAATGACACCAGGGGTTAATAAATTAATATATTTTAAGCAGAGCCCAAAGAGAGCTCCAAGAACAAGTGGTTGTCAATCAAATTAATGAACTGATATCTATTGCATTTCAACTGCTGCCAGTTGGCAATATTGATGGATGTTTTCTTTTTTTTCATAGTAAATATGTTTGCTACATATTTTGATTTTCAGGTTCCAAAACAGAAAAGTGATCCTAGGAACAGGATCGTTTTAGAGTTGGTGGGCTTTGAAGGTCCAAAAGACTTTCCAAGGCTGTTTGGGAATGTAACTATGCACCTTTATGAAGTTATTCAGGTAGGTTTAATATAAAAGCTGTTCTATATAATTATGCTGCAAGACAAAGAGTTGTAAAGCATATATCATAATAAGTGGCTTTGGAGAAATTAACTTGCAATTGATGATAATAAGTTGGGGTAGTGGTAAATTGGGTCACCATGTGCCCAGAGCCAGTTTTATGATTATTTGTATGATTGTCATGAGTCACTGCGGTTGTTAGACAAATCATACTCATTAAACAATCCACATGGTTGTTAAGCAAATCCATCTTCCTCAATGGACAATTTTTACCAGAAACTGACAAAAAAACATAGCAAATCACAATCACGTGACTGCATGACACTCCATCTAATCAATGTGAGCCAGTTGCACCCAAATTGTGATCATATTTATTTATTTAAATTTCTATACCGCCCCCTCTCCCAAAAAGGGACTCGGGGCGGTATACAGCCTACTAAAAATGGAATATATAAATTTAAAAACAGATTAAATACAAGAATCCGGCCGAATCCCTTCAGTTATAGAATTACAAAATTTAAAATTCCAGGATTAAATTAAAATGTTAAAATTTAAAAATTTAAAAACCGAATTAAATTAAAACCCCATAAACTATTTACTGGGCCAGGCCGGCCTGTTGGAAGAATAAGGTCTTGACTGCGCGCCGGAAGGCCGGATGTCAGTAATGGCCCGTATCTCCGGGGGGAGATCATTCCACAGGGAGGGGGCCCCCACAGAGAAAGCCCGCACCCTTGGGGCCGCCAGCCGGCAACGATCAGGCGGCGGCACCCCAAGGAGGGCAACCCTGTGTGAGCGTACTGGGCGGCGGGAGGCTGTTGATGGCAGCAGGCGGTCCTGTAAGTACCCAGGTCCCGAGCCATGGAGCACTTTAAGTCAGTACCACCTTGAATCGGATCCGGAAGGCCACAGGAAGCCAGTGCAGCCTGCGGAGAAGTGATGTTACATGGGAGCTCCAAGGGGCTCCCAAGATCACCCGCGCGGCCGCATTCTGAACCAACTGCAGCCTCCGGACACTCTTCAAGGGGAGCCCCATGTAGAGAGCATTGCAATAGTCCAAGCGGGAGATGACGAGGGCGGAGGTGACTGTGCGAAGTGCGCCCAGATCCAGAAAGGGCCGCACCTGGTAGATCAGACGAATCTGACAAAAGGCCCCCCTGGCGACGGCTGTAATATGATCTTCTAAAGACAGCCGTACATCCAGGAGGACACCCAGATTGCACGCCCTTTCCACGGGGGTCAGAACCTCTCCCCCCACGGCCAGCGAAGGAACAAGCTGGCTGTATCTGGGCGCAGGAAATCACAGCCACTCGGTTTTGGTCGGGTTGAGACGAAGCCTGTTACGACCCATCCAACTCCGCATGGCCTCCAGGCACTGGGTCATCACTTCAACGGCTTCGTTGGGGTGGCCCAGGGTAGAGATGTACAGCTGAGTATCATCAGCGTACTGATGGAACTCTACCCCAAAGCCACGGATGATCTCACCCAGCGGCTTCACATAAATGTTGAACAGCAGGGGTGAGAGCACCGACCCCTGAGGCACCCCACACAGTAGGGGCCTCGGGGTCGACCTCTGCCCCCCTGTCAACACAAATTGCGAACGGTCAGAGAGGAAGGAGGAGAACCACCGTAAAACAGTGCCTCCCACCCCCAACGCCCCCAATCGCCGCAATAAGATACTGTGGTCGACAGTATCAAAAGCCGCTGAGAGATCTAACAGGACCAAGACAGAGGAACAACCCCTGTCCCGGGCCCTCCAGAGATCATCTACCAACGCAACCAACGCCGTCTCCGTGCTGTGCCCGGGCCTGAAACCCGATTGGAGGGGGTCTAGATATATCGCTTCATCCAGGTACTGAGGGAGCTGACATGTCACCACGCTCTCAACAACCTTCGCAACAAAGCGAAGGTTGGAGACTGGACGATAATTTGATAATAATGCTGGATCCAGGGACGGTTTCTTGAGGAGGGGCCGCACCACCGCCTCTTTCAAGGCGGCGGGTAAAAGCCCCTCTCTCAAGGAAGCATTTATAATTCCCTGGAACCAGCCTCGTGTCACCTCCCGAGTGGCCAAGACCAGCCAGGAGGGGCACGGGTCCAACAAACAAGTGGTGGCATTGAGCCCCCCCAGTATCCTGTCCACGTCTCATATGACTAGAGCGATGGTGCAGTGGTTTGTGACAGTTGAGAACTACCTATAAAAGGAACACACATAGAGCAGAATCAAGAGACAGGTCAGAGGTCCAATAGTAAACAGTCCCAAGGAATATGGCTGTTTCTTCCAGCCCACAAACATTACATTGTTTCATTTCTGACGCAGAGAAATCCACATTCAAGACAACATCTTTTCCCAATAATTTATCATGCAAGGGAGCTTGAAAATGGGAGTTGGCCTTACCTAAAACTTTCTGAACATTTTTTATGGACTGTTAAAGCAAGAAAGCATCTGCCAAAGTTCAGCTTTACTCATATTAGTGAAGCATAAAGATCAATCATATAGTATCAGGTTGAATATATTATTTTTCTAATTTCACTCAAATTCTGTCTTTCTGTAAACCAAGTAATGTGCCCACAGAAATTTTCCACAAAATTATCTCCAGCTATTTATTGTAAACTTTCTAACAGTTCTCCTAATTATACCTTTACAGTACGTATATTGTGGAACATAACTAGTCAGTGTTTGCTTAAGTGCACCATTATACACCCATAAATTCAGCTGTCTTTCATAGATCCAAAGTTCTGTTTTTTGCTTTTTATAGGCTTAAGATAAATTGCCAATAGTAACTCTATTACCACAAGTGTTCAGAAAATTATTGTGTAAGTCTGTTCACCTTGAAAGTCTCAAACAAACACTTTGCCTTTTTAAAGTTTGCTTGCTTCATAAGTAAGTAAATGTATTATTTCTCACATTGGGATTTTTGGAGAAAAAATTATATGAATGTTTATGCTATTAAGGAAAACAAGCAACTTCTTTGTTAAACTTTTTAGTAATTTCTTATTACTATCTTATACTGTAACTCATACCCCCTGTAGGATAATAATATAGTAAACTCATTTCCTACATATCAATGAAGGCGATTCAATCCATCTGTAAATAAAGGAAGATAAGTTATTAAATATTAAAGACCTGGCCAGGTTTTTGGAAGGTTTATGAGCACAGGTGGGATTCAGCCATTTCTCATTGGTTCACCCGAACCATTAGTTAATTGCTTATGCATTTCGGAGAACCAGTTAAAAATAAAGTGCAAGAGAAGTTTTTTCCCTCTCTCTAGCTTCAGTTAACCAGTTAATAACTCCAGGCAGATAGCCAAAAACCACTTAGCAGTTGTAGCTGGGATGCAGCTGATACACACTGAATCAAGTCAATAAACAACAGAAACTGACAGCATTAGGGCAGGGAAGCCACCCAAGAATGGGATTAACCTCTTCCCTTTAGGAAGAAGGACATGATTACAAACATTTTCATTATAAAGAGTATTAAGTAACACTTCTGTAATCAGCTGATACTCCCTGGAGTTTCCCAAGAGCTTTTATAGCTGCTGCAGTGTTGGCTACTTTTTGTTTCTTCCTGGGGGAAAAGATACAGGAGGGGACAATGTATGGCCAGCTAGCTGTATTGTTTCTGCTGTGAAGCACTCTATTTTGAACATAGAGAACATAGAATAATAGAGTTGGAAGGGTTAATGACTTTTGGCAGCATGCCCAGGCTTTCAATTAGCCTGAGAAGCTGTTCTTAGTTTTCCTCTCAGCTGCTGCCTTTGCTTTGGGGTTGACTTTTTTTTAAAAAAAGGGAATGGCTGTTTTTAAGTTTTCTGCATTGTTTTAGTGGTTCCTTGCACTGTCCTTTTGGGGTGTACTTCCCTCACTCTTTTTGAAAGCCTCTACTGATAGAGCACCCACAACTTCTGAAAGCAAGCTATTCCATTGGTTGATTGGTCTCATCCTTAGGAAATTTCTCCTTAGTCCTAAGTTACTTCTCTCTTTGGTTAGTTTCCATCCATTGTTTCTTGTTGTGCCTTTTGGTGCTTTGGAAAATAGGTTGACTCCCTCATTTTGTAGGAGTCCCTCAAATTTCCTGACAGAACAATTAATCAGTGGAACAACTTGCCTCCAGAAGTTGTAAATGTTCCAACACTGGAAGTTTTTAATAAGAGATTGGATAATCATTTGTCTGAAGTGGTATAGGGTTTCCTGCATAAGCAGGAGATTGGACTAGAAGACTTCCAAGGTCTGTTCCAACTCTGCTATTCTATTCTAAATATTGGAACAGTGCTATTTTATTGTGAGTTGGATTAAGGATAAATTTCCTAAGTGTGAGACCAATCAAGTTGGTCATGCCTATTCAGTCGCATGACCCATTTCCCACAGAAAACACCGGAAGCCACAAAACCTGGAGAGGTATGGCTGGGGGGATGTCATGTGACTGGATAGGAGTGACATTGAGTTGACCATGCCCACCCACTCACATGACCACCAAGCCACACCCACAGAACTGGTAGTAAAAATAATTTGAATCCCACCACTGCTTGTGAGGCTGTAAAACTCTGCTGCTCCTTATTTAGCTTTAGTAGCTTCAGTTTTATTGTTCACTTCAGCAAACTGTTTTAATTTCAACTCCTCCATGCGTGATTGGCTATCTTCCTCCACTATTTACTGATGTTGGGCTGAGCTTTTATAGTATGGATAGTGGAGGTCCCTTTCAAGGCCAATCATCAATTGCTAAAGAAGTTAGGATTAGTGTTGATAAGAACAAAAAAATCTTAGTCCTGGAATAATAACAAACCAAATTAACTACAGGAAGGATCCATTACCATCCTCAAGGCTTCAAAGCCTTTCTGTAACTCATACTAATTCATAATCAACAAAAGTTAAGGATCAAAATCAAATCTGGTGTTTACTTATATCAGATGGGTTAAAATTTCCCATTTAGCTGCAAGAGGGTTTGATTTTTTATTTAATGTGGTGGATGAATCAAATTTATTGTTGTAATTTCATGCATTTTCTAAACTCTTTGAAATCTTTGTGTTGGACTAAAGCTTTTATTGCTTTTATGAAGTAAACACAGAAAAGCAACTTAAATTTTTGTTTTGGCCCCCATGTTTAGAAGCAGTCCTTCATTGAAACATGTCCTATGAGGATTAGAAACATGGTAAGACGTTTTTTTTAAAAAAAATTTAAATAATATTAAATTTATATGTAAACAGTACTTTTTATTGTCATTGCATACATCTAAATTTTGTAAGCTCCATTGTGTTGTTGGCATAAAAAAGGATAGTTTATGAACTATAGTTTATAAATACAGTAAATTCCAATACATTCAGGAATATATCAACTGAAGATAAAAATGATCATATTCTTGTCAAGAAATCTAGTTTATTTCAATCCTAAGGAAATATTCACTTTTCTTTCTTTTTTCTACAAATGAAATCGGTATAGAATAACAGATTTAGTAATGAATTCTTATGCTTTCTTTAGTAAGATGTGTAGATAGTAACAAGGACCCAGTGGAAGAGATTTTTCAATAAATAAATAAAGACTGATATCACACCCATATATATTTAGAGGGTTTTTTCTTGTAAATTGTTCAATCATATGGTAGTTTCCAGTACCAAATGACCACCTCACAAACTTTTTGGTTCTAGTGTAAAACATTTCTAAGATTGATCAGTCTGATTTATTTATTTATTTAAGCAACCCTGGACAGCTTACAATTAAACGATCAATAACAATAATAGAAAAAACAGTGGCTCCGTAGCCACACTGCTTTAATGCACCCACATTCTCACCCAACTCTGACCTTACATTATCTCAATGTTGGGGGAAGACTCAAGATTTAAGTGCTGTCCATTGTTAAAACCCAATAAAACTTTATTAAAAAAAAAGATTTAAGTGCTGTCCAGAAGGATAGACAGAGGGGCCTATTGATTACCAAGGGCCACTATTGCTGAGCATCAACCACCCTCCCAACAATCTTTTCTAAGAAAGGCAGATTGGAGTCTGGACAAAAGTTGTCAAGAATTGTTGGGTCCAGTGACCTCTTGAGAAGGGGGTACACCACTGCCTGCTTCAAGGCATATGGTATACTCCTTCCTTCAAAAAGGCATTAACCACAGCTTGAACTGCCATCTTCCAAAACTGTTACTTCCTTGAAATACCACCTCCAAGGAATCCTTAACCAAGAGGGGCATGAGTCCAGAACACAGATGCTGAAATCACAGCCACAAAGACCCTATCTAGTTCCTTAGACCAATCGACTCAAACTCCTCCCAAATAATAGAGCTCAGATATCTCTCATTTGCTTCCAATGGAGTTGCCCAGCCAGTCCAGTTCTGAGTCAAATCAAGCAACTTTGTTTATCAGATGTTGAGAACAATTTTCACAGCAGTCCTGTAGAAGAAACCCTGGCTCCTTCTGGTCATCTGAAATAGGGCCACTGGGCAGTTATCTGTCATGTAATAAAGAAATGAGAACAGTTCACCAGCCTTATCATGGCAAGGTATAGAATACAGAATAACGGAGTTGGAAGGGACCTGAAGGCCTTCTAGTTCAACTTTCTGCTCAAACAGGAGACCCTATACTTTCCCAGACAAATGGCTACCCAACCTCTTCTTTAAAATGTCCAGTGAAGGAACACCTACAACTTCTAAGGCAAGCCATCCCATAGTTTAATCTTACTGACAGGAAATTTCTCCTCAATTCTAGGTTGAATCTCTCTTTGTTAAGCTCCCATCCATTACTTCTTGCTTGCCCTCAAGTGCTTTGGAGAATAGATTAATTCCCTCTTCTCTGTGACAGCACCTCAGATATTGGAAAACTGCTGTCATATCATCTCTAGTCCCCTTGGTAAATTTTAGTAAACATTTGTATCTGCTTGGTTGACTTCACTCTTTGTCTTTCTCCAGCAGTGCTTAAGGTGTCTCATGTCATTTCATCTCACAGAGCTGCTTGGTAATCCATATTGTTCTACAAGCACAGAGAGTTGCACAGGTGCAATTTGCTCCAGTGTCCCCATCATCTGCTCATTCCAAACTGCAATGAGGGCCATTGACTGAACCATATGCCCGTGCTTCGGGAAAACAACAGCAACAAGCTCTTCTGAAGCTGCCCTGGGTCAATCAGGCATCTGTCTTATCATGTTCAGATTTATTCAGATAATGGGATATCAGTTCAATTCAATTTATTTCTTTTAGGCATCACTTGAACTGTTCACTATAAAAAAACAGAATAAAAAAAGACAATAAAAATAAGAAGACAAAATGGTGAATTTAACCGGCAACAAACTCACACGTGCATTATTGAATGCAATAGTCACCCTTTAACTCTCACAACATCATAAGAACATGATTAGGAACTTGCAAAAAAGATAGATACTAGCCAATAAGTACTTTTCTTTTCTAAGCACTAACTGTATACAAAGGATTATTAGTCCCATCAGGATTTGGTTGCAGGCCTACCTTCATTTAAGAAATCTCATGAGTATGCTTTCTTCTGTCATGTAAATGTTTTCTTTGGAAGCCAGTTATGAAATGCAGAAGTTCTTTATTATTGTTTAGGTAGCCTTTTTTATTTATACATCATACATATACTCAGACTTATGGTAAAACCAGAAAAATTGTTGCATCTCATACTTAAAAGGATTTTATTAGATTTTTAGAAAATATAATATACATTGCAAATTAAAAGCAGTATGTTTACACTTTTCAGATTTTCTGCACAGCAGAGGTGCAATTTATGTTCTGTTATGGATGTCTTGGATATGGATATTCACATCAGGTTGCTATCTCCTTCTTACAGTAGATTATTTAAATTTTAATCAGATATTGAAGGGAGAGATGATTCACACTCACTATGTAATGAATTGTTAAAGGAGGATGAATGGACCAGTTTAAGGCAGGGTTTTTGCTAAATCTGTCACCCACATATATAATAGAACAGCCTTCCATAAACCAAAGCAGGAAATAAAGTAGTTTTTCCTACTAACTAACTGGGGTTTTGGGATAAAGATGAAACATGCAGACATAAACAACAGGAGAAATTGCAATCCAGTGAAGCGTGTGCTGAGCTACAGTATGTTAGTTAGTTTACTTTATTGTCATTGCACCTCGTACAACGAAATCAAACACCATTTTCAGTGCACCTCATGACCATGAAAATAAACACACACACATCCTTCACGCTCCACACATTGAATTGAAAACCCCACATCACACCAATACTGCACTATACAGTAGAATTCAGTAGAGCTACTGTCCTGGGATAGAAGCTGTTTTTCAGCCTATTTGTGCTTGTTTTTATTATTCTGTACCATCTGCCAGATGGTAATAATTAAAAAAAAAAGGTGTCCAGGATGAGATGGATGTTTAAGAATGTTTTGAACTTTCTTAAGGCAGTGGGAGCTATAAAGCTCTTCCAAAGAGGGGAGAGAGCAACCAGTGACATTAACTCTGTGGCCTTACTATGCATTATAGTACGTGGTTTCCTCTGCAGAGAAATAAAAGCAACTTGCACTGAGACAAGTCCTCCAGTCAATATATTCAGACCAAGGAAAATGAACATGAAAATGAACCAAACTGAATCTGGTTTTATATATTCTTGAATAATATCAAAATTTCCTCCCAGAACCTTGTAAAATCTAAAATGATTTTGTAGAAAAAGCAGAAAAGGACAAAAGTCTCTTTCTCAACTCTCCCTTTATCCCAAGAAATATTCAGAAAGGGGACATCTGAAAACAGGTATCAATATTATTTACTGTCATGAGCAGAAGAAATGAAAACAGGTGCAAATATGTGTGATAGAGGACAAGAAAGATCTGTCACACTGACAGGACAAGGAATAGGAAAGTGAAAATATTATAAAATAGTTTAGCAAAACCTAAATGGATTGTTCTAATCAAGACATACGTAGATATCCAAATGAATAATCCATGAAGATTCTATAGGTTTATAAGTCAATCCATAAAATAGAAGAGTCAGCTAAGTACATAATACCACAACAATTTAGTTGTTTTGAGCTACAATTCATATCTTCCAATTAGGCAATGATAGATCTGGAAAGTATTTTAGTAGAAGTAGCCGGATCATATCCAAATAATTCCAGATTGGAAATAGAAATAGAATTAGAGATAGTATTTGGAGTAAGAAAAACAAATACAGTAATACCTTAACAGTTTGCTCTCCCATGGATGCTGTAGTAAAAGACTAATAAGATTGTGGTACATAATCTCTAAAACTTCAGCTAGTTTGGGGCTTTATTCTTTATGCTATTTTATAAAATGTATATTAATAAACTAAAATTATATTGTTATTTATTTTATAACATGGTGGTTTTTTTGCAGTTGAAACTGCCAGGAGCAGATCCTGCCCAGGCTGTGGCATATTCCATGTTTCTGCGGGTTCCACCACCAGAAGATAGAAAAGATTATTCAAGGCACTTATACCAGACATTAAATTGTTCTGATAATTTAATTAATAGCATACATACAGTATGTCATGTAGTTTTAGAAATAAATTATTTTTAAATGAATTAGAACTGTAGAGATTAAAATGAAAACATTTATCTGAAAATATAAATTAACTCTCATCCATGAGTGCCTCTTGCCTAGGAAATAAAATTTTATTCCAGATACGAATATATTCTCTGTCTTTTCCTATCCTTGGGAAAAGATATATGAAGAATTGGGAGAGAATGATTTTGACTCTCATTCCAGTATTAGATAACCCAGTATTAACATATTCTGTGTCCTAAGAATTCAAAATCTTTTTTAAAAAAAATTATCAGAAATTGGCATTAAAACAGGTTTTGCAAATCTTGGATTTGTCAATTCAAAGTTTGAGACTATTATTTAGGCACCTAGGCTCTAATTTTTACTAAAAAATATTACAGAACCTGATTTATACAAAGGCTTTTCTTGGACTGTGGATATATACACTTGTACTTTGAGTGTATGAGTGTGTGTGTGTGTATGTGTGAGAGAGAGAGAGTGAAATTGTATATTTATAGATGCATAATTATATCAAAAATTGTCTTGTATAAACTTCAATTATTAGAACACATGTAAACCTTTCCTCAAATTGAAGATCCTAATTTTTGGCAATATAAAATCTTCCCTAAAATCTATTTTTATTTCAGTTATTAGTCAGCAATGCATGAATGAAATTCAGAAGGGGTGTTGGTCTTACCTGATATGCTTCTTCTCGGTGTGCTGAGAGAGAATCCAAATAATGGGTTAACTCTGCTCTTCTGCTCTGAGATTGAGTCCTGTCAAACTTCTGTAGCCACGCCTCTCTTGACTGTGTCCCAGTTTTGATGAAGGTGTAGCAATTGACTTGACATACTTCTGTTCTGATATGTCCACTCCTGGACTCTGGACCAGACAGTCGCCAGGGTGGGATTGGATTCTCTCTCAGCACACCTAGAAGAAATGTATCGGGTAAGACAAACACCTCTTCTCCAGTGTGCTGAGGAGAATCCAAGAATGGGACATACCAAAGCCAGCTTGTCCTAAGGGTAGGCAGTGGTCTGGTCCCAAATCCCCTAGTCCATGTGCACTCTCTGGAAAATTCACCTGACAAAGGCCACTTCAGCCAAAGCGAAGGTGTCCAGTTTGTAGTGTCTTATGAATGGGGATGGAGAGGACCATGTTGCTGCCCTACAAATTTCATCGATAGAGGCCTGTGATGCCCACGCAGCCATCGTGGCTGCGTTTCTGCTGGAGTGAGCTGTCACTTGCCAAGGCAACGGGAGAGCATGAAGCTCATAGGCTTTGGTGATGCATGCCCGTATCCACTGGCCTACGGTTGATGCTGTAACCTTGTTACCCAGCGTAGAGAGCTGGAAAGATAGAAACAGAGACTCTGTCTTCCTAAGAGAAGCTGTTCTCTTGATGTAGATGTGGAGGGCCCTCCTAATGTCCAAGTGCCACTTCTTTTCTAGGGCATGGGTCTGGCAAGATTATCTCCTGTGTTCTATGGAACAAGGAATTAACCTTGGGAAGAAAGGAGGGATCCAAGCGCAGAATTACCCTGTTTGAATGAAATATGCACAGGTCCTCCCTTATGGAGAGGACCGCCAGTTCAGATAGTTGTCTGGCTGAGGTAATGGCCACAAGGAAGGCTACCTTGCAGGTGAGGAAGTGCAGGCTCTCTGACCATAATGGCTCAAAGAGCATAGAGGAGAAAGCTTGCAGGACTTTGGGCAGGTCCCAGGTGGGATATCTGTGTACCACCGGAGGCTTTAAGTTAGTTGTGCCTCTAATGAAACTGTACAATAGGGTGTTAAGCAAGGGACTCCAGATCCCTGCATGATAACACTGAGGACAAAGATGCCACTTGTCCAGCCCTTTCTGAAGGAATTCCAGGATCTGGACCACCAATACAGAGATGGAATCAATGTGACCTTTGGAGCACCAGCCACAAAAAGCTTTCCAAGTTGAATCATAAATTCTGTTAGTAGATGGCCGCCTGGAGGCCTGGATTGTCTGTATTAGTTTGTTGAAAATTTGCCCTATCTCAGAACTCTCCGCTCAAATGCCAGACGGTCAGTTGGAACCACTATGGTTCTGGATGGACTAGGGCCCCGTGACTGAGGAAGATTCTATCTTGAGGAATCCTCCAGGGCCTGGATATCAACAGGCTGACCAGATCTGCGAACCATAGCCATCTGGGCCAGTGGGGAGGCAGGAGTAGGACCTCTGCCCTCTCCACCAGCACCTTCCTGATTACCCTTAGAATCGGGAAGAGGAGGAAAGACATAGTAGCCCTTGGGGCCATGGACTGCAGAGTGCATTGACCCCTTCTGCCCCCGATGCTGCAAACCTGGAGTAAAACCTGGGTAGCTGGCAGTCTTCCCCATTCACTTCTTTCACGTTGCGGTTCCCTGATGCCACGGAATCCTCCATTTTGAATTTCTTGGTCTTTTTGACAGGCAGGCTCATGCTGAATCAGAACACTGCTGCCGTGGCTTTTTCTGTTTTGCCACAACAGAGTATGCACCTGGAGTTAACAGGGCAGTGACTCCAGTCCCCTCCACTGGTTGTGGATAGATGCCAGAGACCTTGACTCTGTCTGGATGAGCTGTATCATGGCAGCTATGCCAGATGGACCAGGGAGCCAGCTTTATTGAGGTGCTATGCCGGATGGACCGGGGAGCCAACAAATTGTTCTCTTTCCTTGTAAACAGTTACTCAAGTCCAAACGTCCTTACTGTAAAGAAGAGTGAGGATCCAAGAAATGAATTCACTCTGTTTGCTCTAAGGTCTGAATCTCTGAGGAGCTGTCTTCCAAACATTTCTCTTGAGCCAAGACTGAGTCAAAACTGGGACCCAGTCAAGAGAGGTGTGGCTACAGAAGTTGGACAGGACTCAGTCTCAGAGCAGAAAGGCAGAGTTAACCCATTCTTGGATTCTCCTCAGCATACTGGAGAATTGTATTTTCTTTTTAATATGAAAGTTTACCATTTTTCTCTTTTGCAATTTCCAATTTAATTAAATGGAACAAAGAAAAAAGAAAAGTTACAGATACTTAGATAGGGGCACACACATATATCAGTGTACATCAATGTAAGATATCTCATGCATGTATAAGTGTAAAGAAGTTCAAGAAAATATGGCAATATTTTGTTATAATGTGTGTAAGTAAGCTGTAAATAACATCAAATCTTTAGTCTGTTGAGTAACTCACCCATAAATTTATTTTTCTAATACTAATTTAATTTATTTAGTAGAATTAGTGCAATCTTGCTGCATTTATCAGAATAATGAAATTGATATATCTTTGGAAGCTCTGTCCTTTTTAAATGGGTGGATATAGAAAAGGGTTAGAGCTTGAGTTATGAGATCATGATATTTTTGTCAGTTTGACCCTCCTTATATCCCACAGATGTCATTGGTTGAAGAACAAATTTCTTAGTGACTAGACAGATACCAAGAATCCATTTCTGTTGTCCAAATTTCATTTTCCATGTGGTAGCTGTGTAATTCAGAACAATATCAGCAAAATCTGTCTCAGAATTATATTATAATGTTGTTCTATCTTCCCAGAACATAGTGATTTTAGAAGGTAGCATTCATATGAAGCGTTCTCATATGCCCTCATATTTAACAAATTAAATTCCTCAAATATTTTTATTAGTTATGCTACAAAAATACAAGCTCAGCTGTTATTCCATGTAGATAAGGTGTAACTATTCAGCCAATTACAGAAGACCATAAATACTTAATTAAAAGTAGATACTTAATGTAATCTGCAATGAGTTACAAAAAATAAAAAAAAATGTCAAATACACTAGCAAGCATTTCACTGCGGCTATCAATGGCACCATCTTGATGATCAAAGGTAGATAGTTTTATTAGTTGCTTCTGTTCAAAGAATGCATTAAAGACAGTTTTTACCCTTGAATTTTGCTTGGACATTTCTGTATGAAGACATGATTTATTTCTTAAATATCTAATGTAACGATAGCCTGCATGGATATTGGATCTCTTAAATTGGATTAAATCAAAACCTTTTTACCAGCAAATTTTCTGTTCTTCAGGGTGAATGTATGAGTTCTGAGTATATACAGAATTCTTTCTAGGCTAATTTGTTTATTATTTCCAGCTTTCATTAATGGTTGTTTATGGTTCTTGTGGAGTCCAATGTATGAGTTCTGAGTATATACAGAATTCTTTCTAGGCTAAATAGGTTCAAAATTATGGTATTGTGATTTCATGGTCACAGTGGCTGAAGTATTCTGGAACTAGCTGAAGATTAGAAGATACAGATTAGTGATGGCTGAGCTAGAATTTTGGTGTGCATGCCATCCTCCATACTGATATATTAATGTTCAGCTTCAGTTTGTAAAGAAGTAAACAGTAGGGAGTATCAAATTTCAGATGTCAAATTTCACAACAGAGTTCCATTTCTTTCCAGTTAAAACTTATTGGGAAATGAACAGTGGGAGAGCAAATTTCATTGTCTGGACAATTTAACATGAAATATTTTTGACCTAATTTATACAAATGTGTGAGAAACTTTTATGTATCTGGCTGATAGAAGTACAAGCAGCATCTATATAATACCGATCTAGAATGTCTAAACATTGCTGCAAACATTTTTAGGCAAACTCTTGTAAACTGGCTCATTGCCATGGCTGCTAGATTATCAGGATATTTATACCTGCAAAACTCACTATAACTGATGTCTCTAGTTTCCCTGAACATTTAAATGTAATCTTTATAAGGTACTTACTTTAGCTGAGAAAGCATGATCATGTTGGTTGGTTTTTTAAAACTGAAATTATCTGTTTAAGTATAGTGAGTCCTTGTGCTTAAATTAATTTTATTTTAAACATTATTTGCTTCTGAAAGTATTTTTTCATTGAAGATGTATAGACTGCTTTCCCTTGATTAAAAAATGGTATCCAATAGAGAAGGATAATAGAGAAGGGAAGGATTCTTTTGTGATTACTTCTACCAGGAACAAACTTTGAAGGCAGTGCTTTTGTTTGTTTATTTTGCAGCAATGTCATCAAACCACGACACATGGATTACCCCGCTTTCTTATCTCCAGATCTGAAGGTCACAGTTGGAAGCTCTGAATTGGAAATTCCTAGAGAAAGTGCAGAACAGTACAAAACTCTTCAGAAAGCTTTGAAAGAGCCAGCCCGAGCAAGGTAAGAAAACTTATGAAAACACATTTTTCTTTTATGCTCTTCTTATGTTCTCTAAATTCAGTCATGCATTCAATATAGACTTCCTTTTTTGTTTATAAAAAAAATCAGCTGATTGTGAGGAAACAGGTTGAATTTGAAACTGTCCTTTTTTGTGGGACTGGCTTGGGCTTTGAAAATTTGTATGTGGCAATATCCAGTCAAGGTTATCTGCCTTTTCCTTCTCAGAATAAAAGACATCCCTTCCATCTGATGTTTTTTTTCCATCCATCTTTGAATCAGCATAAAACTATACTGGCATTAAATTCCCTGTCCTATTGTTGCTCCCTAGCTTCTCTCTGTATCAAGATTGTTGCCTGATTTTCTCCTGGATGCAGTAATTAATGGGTGACAAAGCCTAACACTTTGAGGCTGCCCTTAGGGGCCCAGTGAGAAAGCAAATGCTTCTTTAATACTGGTATAGCTTAGGATGACCTAAACCTATCTTTTATGAGCTGGCGATGATGAAAGCTATGACATGGAAACATGGCAAGAAAACAACTGTTGCTAGGACATCTGATACTAGGGTTGGGCACAGAGGATGAAGAGCCTGCAGAAGGGATTGCAGGCTTGATCCTGTGTGGTAAGTTTGGATTCCAAGTGTTATTTGGTAAAATAAATCACCCATCAACAAACCTAGAACAATATGGGAACATAGAAACTTTCCAAGGCTTTAACATGTTTTGTGATGCTAAGGAATGGTTGATTATATCATTTTAACATCATTTATTCTCAAGACTGTTCTTAATTTCTTTTTTTAGCATCAAAAGGATATTCTAGTACCATAACTATTTGATATTAAGAAAAAAGAGAACCTTATGCCAATTACATGCAAAATGAAATGCGCTATGAACTATCCATTCTACTTCATTTTAGACTACATGTTATAAAATTCATTTTTTCACACAGTTAATTCATGATCTAATGTCTATGTAGCAGGGGAGAATCAGCAGATGTATACCAGCTTCCAAGAGGCACCCAGTATTCACGTATTTCCTAGTATAAATGAAAAGCTAGGCATCTTTTTGAATCTTAAGAGATTGCTATCTCAGTATGATACCAATCTTTACAATTAAGCTATATCTCTATGCTAATTGGAAGCATACATGGGGTTTTATGTATTCTTATCTGATTGTTATTCTTCTGATTGTTTTTTTTTATTTTTATCTGATTCTCTCTATACCAATGGGTGTATCTCAAAAGATCTCTCTGTTAAAGTATGGAACTTTGTAGATAAATAGTCATTGATCTCATTCGAGATAGTGATGAATCTGCATAGATAGGAGGTTGAATAACTGGTCCCATGGTGCAGCCAGAACAATCTAGAACTGAACGCACTTAAGTAGATTTTAGGAGGAGTTCTCTTGTTCTACCACTCTTATAATATTAGATACATATTATCAATAGTAGAGACCTTCAAGTTTCTGGGTGTCCATAATCTCCTAGAGCTTGAAATAGACACTCAATATTAGAACTGTCATTAAATAGTAACAACAAATTTTTTTCTTCTTGCGCCAAATCAGCACGCTCAGACTGCCCAAGGAGTTGCTGATATGGTGCTACAGAGAAATTATTGGGTCTGTCATCTATACTTCTAATAACTGTCTGGTTTGGCACTGCAACTAAACAGGACAGGTACAGACTTCAACTGATAGGACTGCAGGAAAAACAATTGCAACAACCATTGAGAATCTGTATACTGCATAGATTAGAAAGAGGGCTGAGAAAATATCTGCAGACCACTCACATCATGGATATAAATTGTTTCATCTCCTCCCCATGGGAGGCCACTGTAGGGCATTGCATATCAAAACAACTAGACACAAAGATAGTTCCCCCCCATGCCATCACTCTGCTGAATACCTAATTCCAACAGCACTGTCTTATGCCTAAAGTTATCTAAGCATGTAGTAGGGCTGTATTGCTGTTATCCTCATCGATCCTATTCCTATTGGTATCTTACTAATACACTTTGTTGCTTGTATGTACACTGACAGCTTAGGCACCAGAAGCAAATTCCTTGACCAACAAAAAAGAATATATGATTCCAATTAAGAATATTCTATTGCTCATCATATAAAGGCCATTAAGACCACTTACTAATTTAATATTAAATGTAATTTAAGCAATTCAGTAAATGAACAGAAAAAAATAGAGAAATTAGGAATCAGCTCTAATATGAAGTTTCCCACTGTGGTGGTCTTGGGTGGTTGTTAATTCTGTTTGCTTCAGAAAAACTAATTTAGCTAATAACAATTGCAGATTGGACTTATAAAATTTTGAGTTGATCCCTGATATTGTAGCCTAATATTATCTTTGACTGAATCGGAATTCAACCTTGTCTTTCTCTATCTGATAGCAAAAAATATAAATCCTATTTGTATATATGTATGTATGTTGCTTTTTAGATTGGAAAAAATGAAAAAAGAATACCGGACCTTAAGAACATGGCGTGAAAAGGCTGAGTATTTGGACCAGCTGATTTTAAAAAGAGGACCAAAATCAAAACCTCTAACAAAGGTAATTTTATATTATAAAATAGGCAAATAGTGTGCAATTGATTAAAGGCCAAATTACCTGTGAATGACAATTCTTCTTTGATCTCTGATATTTACAAAAAGTGAAAAAAGGCAGCTGAAAACTGAACATGCAAGATCAGTTACTCCTTTCCCTCCCATTATTTGTCTTCTCAGAATCCAAGAGTTTTTTTCATCTTTCTCTTCCAAATACCATATACAGATAACAGGACTGGGACACTCCTTTGCATCCTGGTTGTATGATGGCTCAGAAGATATGAAATATCTCTTGTAGCAAGATTTTTAAATGCATCAGTTTATTTATGTCTAGTGGTGTTCATGGAAAAGATGCTTTCATGATCTGATAAACATACTTAAATTCAAGAAGAAATGCCCAATCATCTAACCCTACCGAGATCAGAATTTGTTGGATATGGAATGTGTTTAAATTAGAGTTCCTAAATCTACAACCAGAAAGGAGCTGTAAATAATGTAGGACATAATCTTTGCATTAAGTAGAATCTACTTCTGAGTAAGCTCTTAACTGCCAAGGGACAATGTTTATATCTTGATATAGAACCTTAATAACCTGTATTCCTTGGAGACAGAGATGGTATTCAGCAGGTTCTGACCAGTTCTGGAGAACCGGTAGCGGAAATTTTGAGTAGTTTGGAGAACTGGCAAATGCCACCTCTGACTGGAGATTTTACAATATCCTTCCCCTGCCACGCCCACAGAACCGGTAGTAAAGAAATTTGAATTCCATCACTGTTTGAGGGTGTTTCTTTGGCCTTGTCTTTTAATTCATACTAGGAACCTGAGGCCCATGGAGATTCTGATCAACATCTTGTGAGGGTTCAGGTTTCCCAGTATTCAAGGCTTTCTGGACTTAGATTCTGTCCAAAGATATTAAAGTTTAGACTCCTGTGCTTGTCTTTCAGTGAAAAAGCCTCAGCAGAGATGTGACAGGTTATAATTGGAGAAATAAACACAGAACCATTCAAGAGTTAATACATTAGCTACGACATCATCCTCATAAAATATGGGATAAACGCAGAGAATAAAGTGTTAAAATAAGGTTGCTATCACTTTATTCTATCCAATAAGCATTCATCTTGATCTTGAGAGTCTGATCTTGTCCCAGTCATGATCTGTTTACAATTTTGTAATATGTTCTACAGACTAAAATTGTATAGAGATGGTAGAGCTTTTTTCAGTATTAGAGAAATTATTTTTATAGATAATTTAACTATGAGATATACAGATAATCTTCACTGATGGCAGTTGGAACTTCATTGCTAAATGATATAGTTGTAATGTGACCATACCAACTTATATGGGCAGTTATAATAAAAAATAAATACAAATAAAGTTGCACAATTGAATATAAGGAAATAAACTAAGTTTCAGGTTATTTGAAAATAGAATATATATGCTGATTCATCTATCCACAAATATAGGTTTAGAAAATACAGATAATCTTCGAGTTATGACCTTAATGAAGCCTGCCCATTAGAATCAGAAGTTGGGACAGCATTAAATGGCATAACTTCAAGTAATGACCAACTATCCCTTCTCTTCCCCAGTGCATTCGTTAAACAAATGCATGGGTTATTAAGTGGAACATGAGTGGGAGAGATCCTGGGAGGCTAGTGCAGGCACAAACCCACCTACTTCAAGTTTCTCAAGGCCTCCCCTACCCCAAGATATCCCATGCTTGCTTCCTCTCACCCTCTATGCTACCGCATCGCTAGAGACGGGGAGTGGAGTCTGGGGCCAATGAAGCCGTGATCTACCTCAACCGGGAGTTTCAGAAGGTTCCAAGAATTTGCCAGTAATCCTGAGAGAGAGCGTAGAGAGAGAGTGGAGAGGCCAGGACACCATCCTGATGGAAGAGTCCAGGACTCCATTCCGTAGGACGCCATTCCGAACGGGTGAGACTTGTAAAGAACCAGGACTGGTGAATAGTGAATAGTGCAGATAGTGCAAAGAGCATGCAGAGAGCAGAGAGAGGATAGTGCAAAGAGCTGGGACGAGCTGGGATTAGATGACAGTGTGATTCTGACACTTACAGAGAGAGTGATTCTGAGAGTGAGCCATTCTGAGCGGCATAGAATGAGCTGTGACTGGTGGAGAGTATAATTCTGAACTGCAGTGAAAGAGACGAAACTGAGGATGATCCTAAACATCCAAAAAAGAGCCGGGACTGGAGAAGAGCAGGAGAGTGTGATTCTGAACGGCCGAAAATTGCAGAGATCTGAGGAGACTCACGGAGAATCGATATATCCTACCTGAGAGGAATAATCTCCTAAACAGTCACCATTTAAATCACTCAGCTGATTAGTCAGCCTCCATTTAATCCTCAATCAGCCGATTGGACAACCTCCACTTAATCCCCACCCAAATCTCATCCATTCCAAACTCCCAAGTAGATGATTGGAGAGTTCATTCAAATCTTCTCCATTCAAATCTATCAAGCAGCTGATTGGAAGATCTATGATCTAATAATACGTGTAACTGATAAAAGAACACTAACTGCCACGGAACACTAACAAAGCTCCCTCAAGCAACGCTTCCTCTTTAAAAACAAAAACAAAACAAAGTGGCTTTAAGGAAAAACAAAGGAATTTTTCACTACCAACCTCCAATACTTCACTACCTCCACTATTTCATTACCTCAAGACCAATTATTGATAGATAATGCTTTGTCTAAAATAATTGATTTATAATAATTAATTGTTAAATGACCACTAATTTGCTGATTTATTGATTGATAGTGATTTAATACTGTATCATTGATTATCTAGTTGATTGATTGATTGATTGATTTTTTAGTAATAAGTAACCTTACTTTTGATTTATTCTCTAACTTATCAATTAACATTAATTAATTACCAATATTCATTAAGTAATACCTATTACATTAATTAGCTATTGTAATTGTTTAGTGTACTATTGTCATTGACCATGCCAGCCAAAAATTCCAAACCCTCCACTACCAAACACCAACAAAAGAATATCTCTACCAAAGACCTCCCAGACTCCTGCACATGCTTCAAATGACTTGAAACCATCAATGAAAGCTAAAATAACATTAAATGCCACCTATGTGACAATCAAGCCTACCTTGCCTGCTTAAACTTAATCAAAAACCTAGCTGATTTCCTACAAACATCAGATACATTTTCTTATCTATATCCATCATGTTTACCTAAGCTAAACAAACTAAGTACCCTGTCTGATAGAGTTGAAAGCATAGAATCATTCATTCACTCAATGGAAGAATGCTTAGTAACATGCTTTGAAACAACTATACAAGCAAGCCTTATCTCTCTTGAAAAAAAAATACAGCACAGATAAGCAAATGTTTTACAGCTCAAAATCAAATCCCAATTCAACAACCACTACCACAACTACAATCACAACTACAACCAAAAATAACCACCAAAAAACCACAGCCACAAATAATCACTATCCCATCAAATAGTACCAACAAATGATATCCTCCTACTCATCAGAGACATCATGGAACGTGATCAGAAACGTCCAATGCCATCTTATTTGGTCTTGAAGATACCAACGAATCTGATGATATCACCAAAGTTCGCAATATCATAAGCAACTCCAATACAACAAACATATCTCCTGAAGATATCATTGAAATAACCAGAGATGGCCCCGAGTTTAAATACAATGGTGGCTCAGCGGCCCCAAGATTCTCTAGAGATGTTTGCAAAAATGAGTCCAGCAAACGGATATTCAATCATACAATAAACGCCATTGCTAAAACCAATCCCAACCATAACAAACTTTGCTCACAACCAGACTTATCCATACTGCAAAGAATCCGCTCCTGTGAACTCCCCACAGAACTCAAAAAACATCTAGACAATGGAGAGAAGGACCTATACATTGAGTACTGTGCTTATTGTATCAAAAGTAACGTGCTGATTGTATCACACAACCTGGGTAGGATTTGATGCACAAGTCCCATAGGCCACAAGTTCCAATGCACATCCTTGTCTTTTAGCAAGACAAGGTCTCCTTCGAGGTTCAGTTCTTTGGTCTTCCATTTACAGCGGTCTTGTAGGGTAGACAGGTACTCTTGCTTCCAACGGTTCCAAAAGGTATTGGCAAGCTGTTGAACTTGTCTCTATTGTTGTTTGTACAAGTCCTTAGAATCAAAGTTCCCTAACGGTGTGGGCCAATCACCCGTCTTCTGAGTTAGCAAGATAGCTAGAGTGAGAATACTCGGATTCTCAGGATCAGAGGAAACCGGAACTAAAGGGCGACCATTGATGGTGGCTGCTACTTCTGCCATGAGGGTGGATAGAGTCTCATGTATCAGCGTAGGTGTCTTCATCAACATGGAATCCAGGATCCTGCAAGCTATTCCGTTCATGCATTCCCACACTCCTCCCATATGGGATGCATGGGGAGAGTTAAATATCCATACACAATTGTTAGCTTTAAGGCAGCCATCAATTGGCGAGGTAGGGCGAATGCCTTCCTCAATCTGTAATTCTTTACAAGCTCCTACAAAGTTCGTTCCATGGTCAGATCTGAATACCTTGACTGGGCCTCTGCAGGCTTGAAACCTTCTTAGGGCATTGATGGAGCAAAAGGAGTCCATAGATTCGATGACTTTGATATGGACAGCTTGGATGCTGAGACATGTGAAGAGCACTGCCCATTGTTTGCTGTTAGCTTGACCGCCCCTGGTCCGCCGGGCAGACACTGACCAAGGGCCGAATACATCTAAGCCTACATTGGTAAAAGTGGCTCAGGACTCAGATGCTCGGGTGGTAGGTCAGCCATCTTCTGGTGTAGAGTCGCACCCCATTGTTTGTGACAATGTAAGCATCTCTGCAGAACAGTCATAATGCATCTTTTGGCGCCTATGATCCATAGTCCATTTGCTCTGATGGCACTTTCTGTGAAGTGGCGGCCTTGATTTTGGACTGCTTCGTGGTGTCGTACTAACAGGCTCGTTACAAATTGGCGAGCAGGAAGGATGATGGGTATTTGCTGTGTAAGGCCATTTCAGCTTTGTTTAGGCGTCCATCTACTTGAAGTAACTCTTGGCTGTCGAGGTATGGGTTCAACCTCAGAAGTGGGCTTGATTGTAGTATGGGCTTCCCTGCTTTCAGGCATCCGAATTCCAATGGATATGCATCTTGTGCACTTCTCAGTATTTGTTTATCTGCCTGGATATAGCTGTCTGGGAAAGTTGACTGGAAACTTTTCTGGTGACTTTGGAAATAGATGATCGCGCGGACGATCATAGTCATACCCAGTACAAGAGGTTTCCATCGGGAGAAGCGCTCAAAGTGAGCAGGTTCTAAGGGGCCTTCTTTCTTGTGTTTGACCATTGTTGCCATGCAAACGGCCTGTTCATTCACCTTCTTCACTAGAGGTCGAATGTCGGCATCCTGGTCTGGATCTAAGAGCTCGTAAAGTTCAGGTACCCCAGGCTCCAGGGTATCTGTACACAACAAGAACTCAGAGCCTTTGAGCCAGGTAGATTCTGCTAAATGGGATGTAGGAATAGATCTTGTAGCATGGTCTGCAGGGTTCTGGTCTGTTGGTACACACTGCCACTGCTCGGGTTTGGAAGATCTCCTGATTCGCTTTACTCTGTTCCTCACGTAGACATAGAAGTGCCTGCTCTCGTTGTGGATGTAACCCAGTACCACCTTGCTGTCTGTATAGAAGGTGGTGGGTTCTAACTCAAGGTCTATCACCGTATCGATGAACCTATGGCATGCATACCGTAAGTGCCATGCAGAACCATTTCCCCTGGCATGTGAGAGGTCGCCGGAAGAGATCCACTGTGCATGCACGCACACCGCCACCGTCTGACAGCTGACTGTCGGGTATCTGGCACGCATGCACGGAGGGGCAGGGGGCGCGGGAGACAAGTATGCATGCGCAGAGACACACTATGCACTGGGGATCACGGGCACATGCACAGAGACACATGGAGCACAGTGGGGGAATTATGCATGCATGCACAGACATGCGGCATGTGGCAAGGGGATCGTGCGCACATGCACAGGAGATGTGGGGGTGGGGCACAGAACACATTGCCTTCTGGGTATTGGCATGCAAGCGCACGAGCATGCGTGCAATTATCGGCACAGAAGCCGAAAAAGGTTTACCACCACTGGTCTGTCATCTTCGTTATTGTGTCTGCTAGTTCCACAGCCAGTGCAGCTCTGCAAAGTTCCAGCTGTGGTATGGTATGACCTTGTTGCGGTGCTAGTTTTGCCTTTCCCATAACGAATCCAACATAAACGTTGCTGTCCCTGCCATAGACCCTGAGGTATGCCACGGCTGCAACTGCCTTTGTTGACACATCTGAAAAAACATGGAGTTCCTTTCTTTGTGCCATGGCAGGCGAGATAAAAACATACGTGCGTGTAGGTGAACGTCTTGGAGACAGCATAGAGAGTTGCACCATGTCTCCCATTCTTGCTTCTGTTTTGGTGGGAGTGGTTCATCTCAATCTTTGGTGTTTTGGGAGAGCGTACGCAGTAGGATTCTACCTTGAATGGTGAATAGTGATCTTTTCATCCCATAATGAAGGAGCAAGGGGATGAGGCACCAGCATGCTACTGTGTCCAGGCAAGAGTGAAAGAACCTCCCCCAACCCAACCAAGGGTCAATTCAGTGACCAATCAGGATTACAGATGTGGCCACAGATGTGACTATGTTTCCCAGGATGCATTAACTACATTTACCATGAGGCATTCCCTTAAGAGGACAGATCCCAATTCTAACTTAACTATCTCAATTCCCATTACCTATATACTGTCTGGACACCACAGAGACAAACAATCTACTCTCTAACAAACAATTTAGTTTCAGAAAAAAACTATCCTGTAATTTGCAACTCTTACACTGCAAAAACATATGGACTACACAACTCAATCAGGGCAAAGCAATAGACACAATTTACATAGACTTCTGTAAAGCCTTTGATTCAGTGGTACACGACAAACTACTTCTAAAACAAAAATCTTATGGTATCTATGGATAGAAGCTTTCCTGTCAAACAGACAACAAATGGTCAAAATTGGGAGCATCCTATCAAATCCTGTACCTGTCAACAGTGGTGTCCCCCAGGGACCAACTCTCTTCATACTCTACATAAATGACCTCTGTGATCATATTAAGAGCAACTGCGTTCTCTTTGCTGATGATGTAAAGCTATTCAACACCACAAAAAATACTGCTACCCTTCAAAAAGACCTCGACTATGTATCAGAATGGTCAAACAAATGGCAATTTCAAATCTCAACAAATAAATGCTCTGTCTTAACATATTGGAAAAAAAAATCAGAAAATAAAATACAAGCTGAATAGTCAAGACCTTGTTGATGATCCAAACTCTGTCAAGGACCTTGGTGTACTCATCTCTAATGATCTAAGTGCTAGAGCCCACTGTAACTACATAGCCAAAAAGGCATTAAGAGTTGTTAACCTAATCCTTGCGTAGCTTTTTTTCTGGTAATATCACACTACTAACTAGAGCATCAAAACATTTGCTAGACCAATACTTGAATACAGCTCATTAGTCTGAAATCCGCATTACATATCTGATATTAATACAGTTGAGAAAGTCCAGAAATACTTCACAAGAAGAGTTATCCACTCCTCTACTTGTTGCAGAATACCTTATGCCACCAGACTCGAAATTTTAGACCTAGACAACCTAGAACTACGCTGCCTTCGGTCCGATCTAAGTATAGTACATAAAATTATATATTGCAATGTTCTGCCTGTCAATGAATACTTCAGCTTCAACCATAACAATACAAGAATACACAATAGATACAAACTCAAAGTTAACCGCACCAAACTTTATTGCAGGAAATACGACTTCAGCAACAGAGTGGTCAATGTCTGGAATACTCTACCTGACTTTGTGGTTTCTTCCCCAAACCCCAAAAGTTTTAACCTTAAACTGTCTACTATTGACTTCTCCCCTTTCCTAAGAGGTCTGTAGGGGGCATGCATAAGCGCAGCAATGTGCCTCCCTGTCCTATTATGTTTTTTTTCTTATACATATCCATTTCATGTATTCATAACCATGTTTATACTTATACCTATTATCTAATAATCACTTGACAAAATAAATAAATAAAACATTAGGTGCCAAAACTTCACATCTGCTCCTCAATCTCTATCCCTTAAAAAACAACAATCTTACTTTGACTCCAGGCTGAAGAGCCAATGGAGGGAAGCAAGAAGGAAAGAACATTTTTCTTCAGTTTTTTCCCCTTGAATTGCAGAAAAAAAATTATGCCCAAAATTAGCTGACTTGTGCAGCAAAATGGAGGATGTTGAGTCTTTGCAAGCTTTAGCTGTTTGTCTAACTGCCTGTAGAGGTAGTCTACTGTCTAGTGCCTTTAAGTCCTAGCTGGGCTCTACAGGTAGTTAGTCAGACAGCTAAAGCTTGCAAAGACGCAACGTCCTCCATTCTGTTGTACAAGCCTCTAGTTGGCTAACTTTTGGAGATGATTTTTATTTTCTTTAGTTCAGGAGAAAAGGCTGAAGCCGAAGCCCAGCAAGAGACAGGAGAGCTTTGCAACCTGCTAGTGGACAACTGATTAGTCAGAAAGGTGTGAAAATAGCTGCCATTTTTATGAGGAATTGCAAGACCTTGAAAATGATAGCTGCTTCCAAGAGGCATGAGGAGCAGGCTCAAGTATTTATTGATTTATTTATTTTATTTGTTTGTCAAACATGTACAGGATAACAAGTGTAGGTATGAACATATATATGAACAAAGGAAGTAAATACAGGTAAATGGGGGCAGTAAGAGAGGGATGGTAGGCATGCTGATGCACTTATGCACGCCCCCTTTAAGGACCTCTTAAGAATGGGGTGAGGTCCATGTTAGTCTGAGGTTGAAGCTGTGAAGGTTTGAGGCTGTAACAATGGAGTCGGGTAGAGCATTCCAGGTGTTGACCACTCTGTTGCTGAAGTCGTATTTTCTGCAATAAAGTTTGGAGCGGTTTACCTTGAGTTTGTATCGGTTGTTTGCCTGTGTATTATTTTGGTTGAAGCTGAAGAAGTCATTGACAGGCAAGACATTGTAGCAGACAATTTTGTGTACTATGCTTAGATCGGACTGCAGTCAGTGCAGTTCGAAATTGTTCAAGCCCAAAATTTCAAGCCTGGAGGCATAGGGAATTCTATTGTGAGTAGAGAAATACCTCTGAACCCACTCAATTGTGTTAATGTCCAATATACAGTGAGGATGTATTGTGATCCCTTCTGGAGGGGATGGGGAGGGGAAAAGGCAGGGGCACTGCAGCATCTACATGGTCTATTGTAAAGAGGAATGACAGCTGTTATGAGTTTGAAAGAGTGTCATATGTAGTTTTGGGTGTCGGTCATAACTTTGAACTGTTATTAAATGGTCTGTCATTTCTCGAGGACTACCTGTATGTTTCTAAATTGCAAAGCACTGGCATAGATTATTATTGTTGTTGTTAGTTACGAAGTCATGTCCAATCCATCGTGACCGCATGGACAACGTTCCTCCAGGCCTTCCTGTCCATCTTCCTGGAGTCCATTTAAGCTCACGCCAACTGCTGCAGTGACTCCAGCCAGCCATCTTCTCTGTCATCCCCTTCTTTCCTCAATCTTTCCCAGCGTTAGGCTCTTCTCCAGTGAGTCCTTCCTTCTCATTAGGTGGCCAAAGTATTTGAGTTTCATCTTCAGGATCTGGCCTTCTAAAGAGCAGTCAGGGTTGATCTCCTCTAGGACTGATTGGTTTGATCGCCTTGCAGTTCAAGGAAGTGTAGTGCAGGAGTCTTCTCCAGCACCATAGGCCTCAATTCTTTGGTGCTCAGCCTTCCTTATGGTCCAACTTTAACAGCCATACATTGTAACTGGGAAAACCGTAGCCTTGACTATGCACACTTTTGTTGGCAGGGTGACTTTTAAGTATGCTGTCTAGATTTGCCATAGCTTTCCTCCCCAGGAGCAAGTGTCTTTTAATTTCTTGGCTGCAGTTCCTATCTGCAGTGATCTTGGAGCCAAGAAAAATAAAATTGATCACTACCTCCATTTCTTCCCCATCTATCTGCCAGGAATTGAGAGGGCTGGATGCCATGATCTTAGTTTTCTTAATGTTGAGTTTCAAGCCAACTTTTGTACTCGCCTTCATCCGCATTAAGAGGCTCTTTAGTTCCTCTTCACATTCTGCCATTAGAGTGGTATCATCTGCATATCTGAGGTTGTTGATATTTCTCCTGGCAATCTTAATTCCAACTTTGGATTCATCTAGCCCTTTCTTTCTCACGATGTGCTCTGCATATAAGTTAAATAGGCAGGGCAACAGTATACAGCTTTGCCGATCTCCTTTCCCAATTTTGAACCAATCATTGGTTCTGTGTTCAGTTCTCACTTTGTTTCTTGATCCGCATATAAGTTTCTCAAGAAACAAATAAGATGGTCTAGTACTCCCATCTCTTTAAGAACTTGCCACAATTTATTGTGATCCACATAATCAGAGGCTTTAGCATAGTCAATGAAGCAGAAATAGATGTTTTTCTGGAACTCTCTAGCTTTCTCTATGATCCAGCAGATGTTGACAATTTGACCTCTTGTTCCTTTGCCTCTTCGAAATCCTGCCTGTACTTCTGGTAGTTCTCGATCCACATACTGCTGGAGCTTAGCTTGTAGGATTTTAAGCATAACTTTACTAGCATGTGAAATGAGTGGAATGGTACGATAATTTTGAATTTGAATTTGAACATTCTTTGGCATTGCCTTTCTTTAGAGTTGGAATATAAACTGACCTTTTCCAATCCTATGGCTACTATTGAGTTTTCCAAATTTGCTGGCAAATTGAGTGTAGCACTTTTATTGCATCGTCTTTTAAGATTTTGAATAGCTCAGCTGGAATACTGTCTCCTGCACTAGCTTTGTTGCTGCTCAGATTTTCTAAGGCCCATCTCACTTCACATTCTAGGATGTCTGGCTCAAGGTCAATGACCACCTCATAGTGGTTATCAGGGATGTTAAGCTCCTTGTATAGTTCTTCTTTGTAATTTTGCCACCTCTTCTTAATCTCTTCTGCCTCTGTTAGGTCCCTGTCATTTATCATGCCCATCTTTCCATGAAACGTTCCACCCTTCATATCTCCAATTTTCTTGAAGAGATCTCTGGTTCTCCCTATTCTATTGTTTTCTTCTGTTTCTTTGATCTGTTCATTTAAGAAGGCATTATCTCTTCTAGCTATTCTCTGGAATTCTGCATTCAATTGGGTATTTTTCTCTTTTTCCCTTACCTTTCGTTTCCCTTCTTTCCTCAGGTATTTCCAAAGCTTCCTCAGACAGCCATTTTGCTTTCTTGAATTTATTTTTCTTTGGAATGGTTTTAATTGCTACCTCTTGTACAATGTTGCAAACCTGTATCCATAGTTCTTCTGGCACTCTGCCTATCAGATCTAATACCTATTTGTCACCTCTATGGTATATTCGTCAGGGATATGATTTAGTTCATACCTGAGTGGCCTAGTGCTTTTCCCTACTTTCTTCAATTTAAGTCTAAATTTTGCAACAAGAAGCTCATGATCACAGTCAGTTTCTGGTCTTGTTTTTACTGACTTCATGGAGCTTATCCACATTTGGCTGCAGAGCACATAGTCAATCTGATTTCTGTGTTGACCGTCTGTTGATGTCCATGTGTAGAGTGGTCTCTTGGTTTGTTGGAAAAGAGTGTTTGCTATGATCATCATATTTTTTGGTGTTAATTCTATAAGATGCTGTAGGGCTTCATAGAATCAGTCAATTTCATCCTCTTCAGCACCAGTGTTTGGGGCATAGACATGTGATATTGAGTGGTTTGCCTTGGATTCGAACTGAGATCATTCTGTCATTTTGGGGATTGTATCCCAGTATTCATTTTCCTACTCTTTTATTGTCTATGAAGGCTACTCCATTTCTTCTGAGGGATTCTTGCCCGCAGTAGTATACCTGATGGTCATCTGAATTAAATTCACCCATTCCTGTCCATTTTAGTTCGCTGATTCCTAAGATGTCAATGTTCAGTCTTGTCATCTCTTGTTTGATCACGTCCAACTTGCCTTGATTCATGGATCTTACATTCCAAGTTCCTATGGAGAATAGATCTTTATTGCATCGGACTTTCCTTTCACCACCAGATGTCTCCACAGCTGAGTGTTCTTTTAGCTTTGGCCCAGTTGCTTCACTCTTTCTGGAGCTACTAGTCTGGGGAAGTATCATATTGGACACCTTCCGACCTCAGGGGTTCATCTTACAGTGTCATATCTTTTTGCCTTTTGGTACTGTCCATGGAGTTTTCTTGGCAAAGGTACTGGAGTGGGTTGCTATTTCCTTCTCCAGTGGATCACATTTTGTCAGAACTCTCTACTATGACCTGTCCGTCTTGGCCCTGCACAGCATAGCTCATAGCTACCTTATTTGTATTTATCATTCTTTTCCAACTGTGCAACTGCCTATGAGACTTAGATTTATTACTATCAAAACCAGGGATTTGATAATGTGACATCTGCACTAATGCCTATGTATAAAGAATAAATATTACTATTAGTATTAATATTGATCCTCTCATCCTTTCTTTTACCCTTTCCCCCCACTTATGACTGTATGACTGTAACCTTGTTGCTTGTATCTTAACAATTTTTATTGACTGTTTCCTAGTATGATTTGATTGCTTATTGTTCCCTGTGACTATTATTAAATGTTGTACCTTATGATTCTTGACTCTTGACAAATGTATCTTTTTTTTTATGTACACTGAGAGCATATGCACCAAGACAAATTCCTTGTGTGTCCAATCACACTTGGCCAATAAAGAATTCTATTCTATTCATATTCTTTTTTTATTTTGTTTCAGTTGTATAATATAAAATCCATTGGCTACTATACACATTGTTAGTTAGCAGAATAATGGAATAAACAACTTTATATTTGTAGAAGTAAAAGTAAACATGTAATGAGAAATTAGTCTCCACTCTCCTTTTGCACACTTGGAGCAATGCTTTCAGTCCTTTTGAGTTACCCTAGTTATCAGACATGAGACGTTTCATTCTATCTAATCATTAAAAACTATAACAATTCCCAGAAAAAGAAGAAAACATTTAGTATGCAATTCCAATACAAATTATTATTAACGCAAGTTATTCTTGCAAATACTATGAATCAAAATTAATTGTAATTGCTTTTTCCTCCCAAGCTCTCTCGCTTCAAAGAAATTGTTGGGAAGATTCACACCCCTGTTCCTCAAGAAGCCCCTATCCCTCAAGAACCAGCATTTTACCTTCCTTCAGGTTTAGTAAATATTTTTATTTTTGTATTAATTTCTTAAGTAGAGATTAGAGTCCACATATATAGTATAGCTGCATATAGCAATAGTGCTTAGACTTATATACCACTTCACAGTGCTTTACAGCCCTCTAAGCAGTTTTACAGAGTCAGCATATTGCCCCCAACAATCTGGGTCCTCATTTTATTGACCTCAGAAGGATGTAGGCCTGAATCAACTGAGCCTGTTGAGATTCGAACTGCCCAATTGCAATCAGTCAGAGGTCAGCAGAAGTAGCCTGAAGTATTGCATTCTAACCACTATGCCATCGTGGCTCTTGGCAAATACCATATGCTGATATTTGCACCATTAAAATCAAATATTATTTTGAATGAAAGCAGGAAGAGAAATTGGCCTAAGTAAAATGACAATATGTTTTGTTTGTTTGCAGTTTCCAGTTGCAGCATGGAAGTTTACAGCTTAAATTGTTCAGTTAATTGACAAGATGTTAGCTACTCTATCAAAAGTACTGCTTGTTTTAAACAATTTATCAAATGAAAGGAGGTTATCCCAATCTTTCTGGCGTATAATTGTCTTAATCTTCACTGCAAAGTTCCTATCATGTAATCCTATTCTAATACATTCCTTTTTTAACAACTTAAATACAACACAATTGACTGTCTTTTCCTTAGTGCCAAAGGAAGTATTTTGCTGGATATAATACAATAGTATTCCTATTTTTTAGAAGGAAAGCTGAAAGAAGCCAAGACAAACAACTTTTTAAGAAAGTTATCCAAGGTGCCTGGACCCAATTTTGCTTTGCCCTTAACAGAAGCAACTTTGAGGCTTTGTTCTAATGTGTGTGATGTATAAGTTCAGTCTTTGAAAATAGATTAATATTCACATCTCTATAAAAATGTAAGTGTATTTTATCAAAAACCGGCTTTTCAATAGAAAATTCTAACATTGAGGATACATTTTGTTCTTCAACCTAAAGAATTCTCTATGCATCACATCCACAACTACATGAAACTCAAACTGAGTTTCCTGTTGGTTGCTAATCACTGCAGATACTGCATAGCACATTATTATTCTATCTCACTTCTCTATTTTTTTCGTTTTCCTTTATTATTTTCTCTTTCCTACCAGTTGAGTTGTAAGTGTTTCACCCTTTCTCTCTTTGTCTTCCAGCCTTGTTCATAGCATTTTAAAGGGTTCTTTCTGCAAGTGTCCCTCTTGTGAAATCAAAATTTACAATTTAACAAGTGATATAATTTTCAAATTCAGGTATCCTGAACAGTTTTTATGAATTCACAAGACTGCAACATCTCAAATTATTTTTTTAATTTAAAGCAAGGGTCCACAAGTGCCATTTTATGATGCAGTGGATAGGAGAGATGTACCGGTGGATGTCCTATCTCTTGATTGAGGTTTTGGAGTTTAATCATACTTCAACATCTGTAAAAGTGCTATGTCTGTTATGTTAAAATGTTAAAGCAGAGGGTATAGAATACTATAAAGTTAATTACAAACTAATTTATTTACTCTTTATCATTTAAGGTAACTGACTGTTTCAAAATTTCAAACTGATTAATTGTTCATAATTTCAATGGTTTTTTTGTAAAAAAAATATCCACAATGCAATCAACAGGAATGTGATTTAAACATATGTATCATCAAAATCAGAAGTAAAATTATATAGCGTTGTAAATTTGGTGACCAGGATTTTTTCCCTGATGTGTCAAAATTAACCACCATTTTCCCCCCTGTTTCTGTAGAACAAGAAGTTAAGGCAGTAAAACAAGTATCTGATTTTCAGGTATGAGGTTCATAGTTAAATCATGATAAAATGAAATTGCAACCACAACAACAACAACAATAATAATAATAAAAAACAACTAGATAACCCATGACCCATTGGGCCATCCTTTCAGAGATATTTCCTTTCCAGATTCATGAATGCCTTCCACAGTGACAGAGCTTCCAATATACTATTGTCACCGGAAAAGTTCAGATAAATCCAGATACAGTATATAATTGCCTTGAAAATAGCCCATGTTCCAAAGAATAATACAGTCAAAACAACAGCACAGGAAATCTTTTATGACATGATGTATTATGTCATAAATGGTTTTATGATAAGCTTATGTCATAAAATGTTTTATAAAATTTGCCAACTTTCAATTCCACAGGAGTCAAAGGTCCTGGACTTTGGATGCATTCTGTATGTTAGCCCATTTGAGCTACTTGGTTCAAAAATTGTTGCCTTAAGACATAATGTTTTGCCCAATTAAAGGCTACAGAAATGAGAGTGTTAGTAGTATATAGATAATAATAAGCAATTATTATTATCCCAGTTCAGTGTTGGCTAATAAGGAAAACCTGTGCATTCATGGAACTACATTTTTCTAATCCAGGCTTGGAAGAGAAAAACTAGTCCCTGTCCTTAAAGTTATCCACATTACTTTCTATAAGGGCAGCTCAACTACAACAGCAGCCTCAAACCTGAGACTTGGTAAAAGATAGCCTAAGAGAATAATGGGCTTTCAGTTGATCTTCCCTCCTCACAAAGGAAGAACTTGCATTAACCTACCTGTGTAGGCAAACTTTTAGTGAGGAACAAAGCAGATTAACTCTTCTGATTCCTCTAATACAAAAATTAAACTACTGTCAATCTCCATTAAACTCAGTGAGGTTTTTATTACTGCATAGTGGTGGGGTTTTTTTCCATAATGTGTAGTATTTTCTAACTTGGTCCTCTTTTGAGGTTAAACAAACCTATGCAACAGCAGATACTTCCAGAGAAGCTTCCTATCTCAAAGGGAAATAAGAGATTTCAATCTTAATTGTCTCAATGCTAATTTATTAAGGCATTCTGTATTCCACTTCCTGATATTATGCTTTTCTACATGCAAGTAAGTAAAAATAAATTTTCTGAAGAATTTAACCAGATTTGATAGGTAGATGAATTCTGAATTACTATGACCATTTTCAGGCTGTTTTTCTAAATTCTTCAAAGATAAAAATTACTGGGTTTATTATGAAATGAAAGAATGCATAGGCAAGGCTATTCATTTGCCAAACAATGCATATATTTCATTAAATAAATTGCAGTTTTTCTGATGATTATCATAATGAGGATGATTATAGACTGATGAATATCATGATGATTTATTACTGAAATTATTTATTTTAGAAATTTCCAGGTATTCCACCTGACTTATCTAATATGCATTTACAAATTCCTGCACCTGTACCATCTCGTGTGGGAAGTGACTCAGAAGAATCGGAGAAAAGTGAAATTTATACACCTGTTGAACAAACTGAACTTCCAGCACTGACAATAGTATCTAGCAGGCCCCATTCATCAGGATCTTCATCTGACAGAGAGAATCTGGAACAGAAGATTACAAGACGACAAATTTCTCATGTGTCTGAAACATCTCTATCTAGTTCTGGAGGAATCGTAGCCGAGTTTTCAGAGAGTGGTGATTCTGAACCCCCTCCTTTTCTTGGTCCTAGAAGCAAAATACTGCTTAAAGAAAGATCTGTAGCAGAAGCACCTGCCTTAGACTATTTACCAAAACCAATAGAGGTAGTTGTTGCTAACATGTAATTATGATGTACACTCTCTCGTCTTCATCCCTTTCATAGGAGTTTTATATTCCTGTCTTTTCTGTTTTGAAATTCATGTATTATTCATACAACATGTCTATATTATGAACTTAAACTAGTTCCCAGTCACGTCACTGGGAACATGCAAGTGTCCTTCCATAAGGAATTAAAAAGCAAGAATAAATATATATTTTAAAACAGCTGTACCAGCATTGCTTTAACCAGTCTCTACTATTACTGTCGTGTTGGAAGCACAAAAGTGCTTCCATGGTGAAAGGATTTGCCAGTGATATCACCATTGCTTGGGGGGAATATTCAGTTATGGACTCCTTTTGTGTTCCCATGAAATTGCTCACTGAAGTAATACCCATTTATCTACTCATGGTCACCCATTTTCAAACTGCTGGGTCAGCAGGAGCTGGAGCCTGTGACAAGAGCTCAACCTGCCCTGCAACAGCAATAGGTCTCAAACACAAGCCTGCCAATTGTCAGCCAGCGTTCTAACCTTGTGAGTACCGTGCTCCTATTAACCAGTTTTTGATCAGCATTGACATCATCTGATCACTGATCATTTTCTTGTATACAGTGGGATCAGACCACAGGACTTTTTTCTATTCTAGATGTGCAGGTTAGGAAAATCAAGCTTCATGTAGCATTATCCCAAACACTGCTTACTATTGGCTGTGTCTGTTACTGGCACTTATTATCTCAGGAAAAACTCAGGCAAGACTTGGGTTGGCTTTGGTGAGTTTCACTGGAGTCCATAACTGAACATTCCCCCCAAGCAACGGTGATATCACCGGCAAATCCTTTCACCGTGGAAGCACTTTTATGCTTCCAACACAATAGTAATAGTAGAAACTGGTTAAAGCAAGGTATAGCAAATGTAGTGCCAGGAATGCAGTTTTCCAGAATGGGTCAGTGGGGTCAGACCTCATCCAGAGTAATCCTCAGTATGGATAGAGGTTTAATGCAATAGCTGAGAAAATGTAGTTTTCTCTTTGCAGAAAGTGAAAAGACACATCCTTGTATGTGACAACTCTAGTTTTATGTAGACAAATCACTTGCAAATTGGATCTGTGAAAAGAAAAACTTCACTAGATATATTTCTCCCTTTGGTATATTTTGCATACTGATTTTCTTGTATACATTTATATAGTATATTATTAAAATATGAAAGTAACTATTCCTTTCTTCTTGATAAGTTGCCTTCTAAGACTTCAAAGGAATCATTTTCTGTTTCTGAAATTCCTGTGAGAATCTCAGGTAAGGCTATGATACCTAAATTCTTAATGAAACAAATATATGTATAACAATCGTGTCTTTCCAAGCAGATCACAATATGTTCAGTATTCCAGAAAAATTTACGTAGAACTTTTTTTTTTTTAACTGATAGCAATGGTCCTTGGAATTTTTTTAAAAAACAGGAAAGATGTAATCAGTATGATGCTGTTATTTTTTCCCTACCAGATTATCTGGATAGAGTTAAAAAATAGACCCAAGTTTTAATCCGCCCTTCGGGTTATATCAAAGTATTATGAAATGTGGCCTCCAGACAAAGAATGAACAGGGTGGCAGCCCCAGGCCCAAAAAAGTTGTTCAGACATTTTACTGGGGCAGTAATTTTAATCCTGAAACCATAATGTGGAAAGGAGAATAGAGGAGGTAATGAATCTCTTGGTATAGGTGTCAGGGTAATGATTTAACATCTGACCAGCTGCTACAATGATGTAATGCTGGGAATGAGTCAGCAAGGTTTTTGGTATGATATCATTTTAAGACACTGCAATAAGAAGAGGCCCTGTTGGGGCAAATTTCTCCCTCCGTGTGTGTGCTTCCATGTTGTAATAGTTGAGTGCTGTTTGTTTGAGGTCTGACTAAAAGTACGTACATGTATATTTTGTAGATAAAATTACTATTTAAATACAAACCTCTGTTTACTGTATTTGCTCCTGGGTTGTCTCACACAGTCACATTGTGCGCACTCCAGACCAGAGAGAAGGCCAGAGTAATTAGAGAGACCAGAGAAGAGAAACTCAGTAAGAGCTTGCACCAGAGCCAGAGGAGTTGTGCATCGTGGTTTGTTAGTAATTAGTGCTTATAATTGAAACATGCAACATGGCTTCCATCAGGGTAATGGGAGGAGGTTTCGTGGTGTCTCAGCTAAATAAGACAAACTACCTCTTGTGGAGTGTAAAGATGGAGATGTACCTGTGAAGGGTGGAGTTGTGGACAATAGTTACTAATCCACCAGCATTCCTGCATGATGGGGACCGGAGAAGAAATGAAAAGGCATTAGCCAACGTAATTCTTGCTTTAGAGGGCCGTCAGCGGATATACATTAGGGGTCTCTAGTCTGTGAAAGAGTGCTGGGAGGCATTGCACAGTGTGTATGTTAGAGAGAATGCAGGCAGTAAAGCACAACTGAAGCCGGAGGAGAGCATGTCTAAATATCTGCAGTCTATGAGAAAGACATTCCTGGAGTTAGAGGAAAGAGGAATTACATTTACTGAGGCACACAAGGTATATGTGGTGCTCAGTTCATTAGACACTTCATGGGACATTTTCGTGACTAGCCTAGAGTCTATGCAAGAGAGGGACTTAACTATGGTATGTTTGAATGGCCAATTGTTGGAGGAAGAACAGAAATGGCTTGAAAGGCAACTAGAAAAGGAAGGAAACAATGCTCAGCATAGGCCAACATGTGCAACATCCCAAGATGCAAGCAGAGCAACTGAGACTGTTTATATAGTGAAACGTTGCTTCACATGTGGTTCTACAGAGCATCTCCAGAGACACTGCCCTGAGAGGAGAAACAGGACCAGCGAGACAAGGGCGTAGGGCTACTCAACAACGAGGAGTGGTTCTTCATTGTCATCTTTTTCCCTGGCAGCAACAACATCTGAAAACACTAGAAACACCTGGTTGTTGAACAGTGGGGCGAGTCAGCATATTACAAATGATTGATAAATGTTTTCTGGCTTGAGACCAGCTAAGCAAAGATTAGTTAGTTTGGCTAATGGACAATAGTCTGCTGTTAAAGGGGAAGGTAAAATCTATGTACCTGAGATAGGGGAAACATTAGACAATGTATTGTATGTACCTGAATTAGATCATAATCTGTTGAGTATTTCCAGTTTAGATAGCCATGGGTATAAAATACTGTTTGCTAAAGGACAATATACCATAAGGAAAGGTGGAAGAATTCGTGCACGAGGTGTTAAGCAGGATAATCTATACATATTAGGAAAGCAAGAGAATGATTGTGCATGAACATCGGTGTTGGCCCCGACCATCCATGCCATTGCCACTGCGAACCCAGCCCCCAAAACCAGGGCCCAGGCCGCAGGGCCGGTCGAGGTCGGATCCAGGCCTCCAAATCGCCATCAAATCGCTCCCAATCTCCAGAGCCTTGAACGCCAGCGCTGGGAACGCCAGAGCCTTGAACGCCAGTGTTGGGGACACCGACCCCACCCAGCCATGCAGCAGCCTTGTCTGCGCTATCGGCAGTGCCGAAGTGCCAGCTGGAACACCAGCCCAAGCCATCTTCCTTCAAACAACTGAGGCGTGGCGAGGAAGGATAGAACAGGCCAGCAGGAATAGACCGACATGAGGCCAGCCCGAATATGAAACAAACAGCGGCAGGAACACGACACCGATAAGCGAAGCGTAACGGGCGCGGCAAAAGAAGTTAGAATGCCGACAATCCTGTCCGCCGCCTGGGCCGCCCACTCGGCTGCCCGGCCCACCCCGCCGACCGCTCTCGCACTCCTACAGCCGTGCCAACCTCCCCCCCCCCCCCGGGCCACCAACACCTACCCCAAAAGGCCCTGGGGGGAGAGCAGGCCCCGACCTGGAGTGCAGAGCGGCTGGCAGAGCTCGCAATTAGTGTCCGACCGCCATCTTGGTAAGTTACATATATTAATAAAGTAATAAAGGTATACCTCATGATCGGTTCACTGCAAGTAGGATTAGAGTATATAGTGTTCAGTATGAACTCCGTAATTACCAAGAGATGTTATTGCCTAAGGCAGAACAGGACAAATGTAAAGGAAGCAGTACCAGTATTTGAAGACAAATGTTGCATGTATAAAGATAGCAACAGGAGAACGCATCGGAAGCAGGAGCAAACATGTAGACATCAAATATTGTAATGTTAGGGAGGCTGTAGAGGATAGATTTATAAGATTACAGCAATGTTCCATTGACCATAATATAGCTGATATATTAATGAAGCCTGTAAATGTAGACAAACATTCGGAATATGTTAAGGCATTTGGATTAACAGCTGTTTAGCTTTAAATGAGAGGAGTGTCGGGGTAATGATTTAACAGCTAACTTGCTACTACACTGATGTAATGCTGGGAATAAGTCAGCGAGGTGTTTGGGCTGATATCACTTTTAGAGCCTGTAATAAGAAGAGGCCCTTTTGGGATATATCTCTCTCTCAGTGTGTGTTTCTGTCCTGTAACAGCTGAGTGCTGTTTGTTTGAGGTCTGACTAAAAGTATGTGTATGTACAGTATATATTCTTTGCAATAAGAAATGTTCTGAATATGCAGCTCTGCCATCCCTTAAGGAACTTCACTGCCATTACAAGGCTGAAGTTACATCCTAAGAATAGGATGTAAAGGCTCAAACAGAGAGCAACTGAGAGGGTGACTTTTAATTTCCTTTTTGAAGGAGCATCTACAACATACTCCCAAAATTCCAAATATTTCCTCTAACCCAAAACCATTTGCTATGTGCCTTCTGTAGGTTTGGGGACAAGGGGTTGCACAAGACTATATTACTCTGAATAACTCTGGAATACATATACTACTATATTCATTTCCCCTATCACACAAATGTTACTCACAAATACACTCATGCATGCATGCCATCTCCAAACTTAACTTAGTGGAGCAGCTAATTCAAGACACCTTCAGAACTTTAACTAATACGTCCACATTAAGCCAGTTTTTGTGGCTTAAATTTGACAAAGCCAGTCTCGATTCCATTTCTTAGGGGTGTAGTTTTCTGATAAGCCACTTCCTTTTCTATGTGAGTTAATTTCACAGACATTGAATAGAACCTTATACTGTAGCTATTAAAATGCATATTTAATTGCGCTTATATTTTAAATATTCTAATTAATCATTTCCAGATTCAGTTGTTGAACCAGAACAACAATGGCCATGGAAAGAGGTTACGGTAAGAAATAGTTTTGCAGTATTAAAACTGAGTAATAAAGTAAAATAAAAGACTAAAAATACATACTAAAGAATACATAAAGTTCACTTAGAAGGTATCTTATGACTGCATTATTATTAACACATACCATTAAAGAAACCATAGAACTACAAAACTTTTCAGTTTTTCTGGTCATCCTACATAAGATGCACCTTTATCATGGATCTCTGGGTACTTGTACATGAAGGAAGTTTTTAAGTGGAAAGTACAGTAGTCTTTGGCTTCATTTCTACCCTGTTCTTATGATTCTTATAATGATTCTTCATACTTTATGGAAATCTCAAAATAAGTTTGCATTAAAAAATATTCTTTCTAGAGGAGAGTAGTTTGGTTGCTAAATCTGGACTAGCAATCCTAGTAGGATTTTATGCCTATAAACTGGCAGGCTTTATTTCCCATATATTTGGATTATAAGAGCAAGTTATTGCCAACATATGACCACTGCCTTTATTTCATATGTCTCGCTTTCGAATCTGGCTTCACTGTCAAAAGTTAACAAAATAGGCCTGTAGTTAATGTTTTTGACACTAACCAAATGGACAAGTAGCATTATTTGAAAGGTTCCATTGCCCAAAAAATAGAAGAAGAGTTCAAACACTCCTTCTTCCAATTATTTCCTAGAAGGATCAGAATGTTTTAGTGCAAGTTGGAACTTGCATCATCCATCTACCTTCCATTTCCTCTGTTCAGCCTTCTTGTCATGAACTAGCCAGTTATTGATATCACCAATTTTGCCAGCCCTGAGAAATACTGATCTACCTAGCACTTAGTTGTTAAAGGTGTGTGTATGTGTAAGAGAGGGAGAAGGAATTAGATAGTACACCTTTCTGACATTCTTTAGGCTAGCTGCTTAGCACCCAGTAAGCTCACATCTTGTCTCTGCCAGGACGTTAGCAGAATCTTTACAATTTCTCTTCCAATAAAGTTTCTTGCTATTGTTGCCCTCCTTGACATCTACCTTGGTACTGGGAATTTTTTCTTCAGCACTTATTCAATATCAAAGTCTTTGTGTTACCCATTATGCCTGATTAGGAAGGACCCACTTACATATTTACGAGCTTATTAATACATCTCTTTTTTTTTTACTGTTGCTTTCCCACCAGATGCCATCCTCAAATACCTCAGATGTGCCTTCCATATCAGCATGTCCTCATGCAGTACCATTAACTGCTATCTTGACTACAACAGGATTTACATTTGCTTCATTTCCTGTGGTTTTCCTAATTTCTGTGGAAGTCTTAATGTCCTCCTAGCAAGACTACGTTGAAATATAGTCTGGCATTAGTTCCTTGCAATTGGTAGTTCTGATCTCCAAGACAATGAGGATTTTTACTTGAATTCAGCATCATTACATTGTAAACATCAATCTCTTTCCTCAGCACTAAATTTTTACCATTCCTGATACTTTGAATATCATCGGTTTCTGTAAATCAGTTTCTGTAAATCACTGTTCTGTGTCACTGAATATATCCTCAAAAAAAGAAAAATATTGTTCAACCGTGGTTCTTGCAAGGAAACTGGGTATAATTAAGTTTTCCTGTTTCCATAAAAAGCAACTAATATGCATTCCTCCTTTTTTAAAAAATTTAAAAAAAAATCATTTAACATTTAGTGCAGAATTGTGATCCGTGACCATAAATGAAATTTTGATTGTTGAGGAATTCCTCTTTCTCTAGACCCAGCAGGGATAACCAGTTCACCATCCTGTCAGAGAAAATAGACTGTATGCTGAGCAGCTCTTACACATGACTGGTGTCTTAGGCCTTGAAGCTCACCAGTCTTATCCTACAGAAGATGAGCAATTTTTCAAAATATTTGCTTTAATAACTCCTGATGTAATATCCATTCTTTCAACCATTTTGAGCTCTGTGAAAATGATGCTTGGAAAGATTCACTGCCATCTTTAGGCAGCTGGCAAAGAGTCTGACAATCTTGAGAATAGGAAATGTATTCTCGGATTTCAAACCAACATAATCCTGCAGAGAATGATTCCAGAGATCCAGCTGCCTACTTTTACTTCAGTGCCATTCTCTTTCTCCCACTTATGCTATTTGGTCCACTTTCAGTTTACTTATTTCTCCATGATTACAGATACATGGCTATTTTCACTTATCAGGAAGGGCAACCTACATTAAATTTTGAACTAATCATCACTGAACAAATTATGGAACAACTATTCGGTGGAGGATATGTATGTAGCTTGATAAAGGAGAAACAGAACCTATTCCACTTCAGGAAGTCTCTCTCTCTCTCTCCTCTCTCTCCCTCTCTCTGTGTAAAATCTTTCTCAGTTTCATATAGCAAAATGCTGCTGTTCAATTGTTGTTGCACAAAGGGCTTGGTTTCCTCAGTTGATTTACCTAACATCATTCATGGTCTTCTTCAGAGATTCACAGGCTTGGAGTATTTTTATAATACTTCTCAAAGTGGACTGTGGCCACTATAAGATAAGCCAAGTGGACTGTGGCCACTATAAGATTGCTTTGATTTTTAAAGCAACACTTCTGCTTCCCATCTAAACATATCCTACCATCATGATATCCGACCACACTGTTTTCTTTCAGCATATCCAATTACCACAACTTGTAGAGGAGCTACATGGTCATATTCTCCTCTTTCATTCAACACTTTGTTGGACCTTCATGTCCAGAGGGATGTAGTATTTGAGAGATCGGTTCTTTCCTCTATCAGTGTATGGATCACAAAAATCTTGATGAAGACAAGATTTACCTGGACCTGTGATTCTTCAAATGGTGGTCTATGAATACAGAACCCACTCTCATTTTCTGGTTCAGTACACTGAGATATCACATATACTATACACTGAGATATCACACATATATTAATCACAGTCCATCTTGAACATAGCAGAAAAAGGGATATTGAGAGTTAAGGCTGATACTATATGGTACAAAGTTATTTGTAAATGTATTTTAAATTATGGCATAGAAGAATATTTTATATATCCCATTATTTATAATCAACATTTCAAAACATCTTAGTTCTACCATTCTGTCTTTAAATTGCAGTTCCAAGATGCATTTTTTAGTAGAAACAAGTTTGAACCCTTCTTGAGACGTGTTTGTAAAGTACAGCCACCAGAGCTTCGTAAAGGCACAATAGACTATTCCGTTCTTTTAGAAAAAGCATACACAACTGTTGATTTCAAAGAACAAGAAGACCAAGATCCACCTCCAGGTCTGCCTTTGACAAAATTAGATAATGGCTTAGATCCCAAATTAATCAGAAGTGGTGAGCAATTGTCAATATTAAGACTCCTTGAAAAAAAAATTGATTTGCAACAGGAAGATAAAAAAATTGCGGTGGAAACTGAAAGAGAAACAAAGCCATCAATTATAACTTCTGAATCAAAGCCACAAGGAGATAAACTAACAGAAGCAGAAATAAAACAAGTTAATGTTTACTTCAAAAACTCTCTCGAAACTTTTCTTGTTGATAAAGTTGTAAAAGTGGTAGCACTTAAATCACTTTTGAGCAAAAACATTGAAAACCTGGTTGCAGAGAGATTTTCAGGACCAGAGTTACCCCAAGAATTAGAAGACAGCAGCCAATTAGATGACAGAGAGAAATGTTCTCTGAAGGAAATAACAACTAGTACTACAGATGCATTTTCAGAACCGGACATTAGTGAACTGAAAGATGTTGTAAGTCAACATTTGCAGGCTCAACTTATTGGAAAATTGTCTGAAAAAGGGATAATTCCAGATATGGTGATAGCAGAGACTCAGGTATCTCTCCAGAGTTCTAGTGATTTGCTCAGGAAAGCTTTATCAAAAGAAGTAACTTCACAAACTGAAATAATAACCATAAAACCATTAAGTGAGAGTGATATAAGAGAACTTTCCAAATCTGAATCCTTATATAATAAAGAAAAACACAAAAGCAAGCCAGTATCTACAGAAGCAGATTTATATGAAAGCAGAAAAGATGATCATGAGCCTATTTTATTTCCTCTTGAAAGTCAAACTAATTCAGAGAATGAACCAAAATTTGATTTAAAAAACATACCCTCAAATACATCATTAGAAATCATTAGAGTAAAGTTACCGTTCAGCATCGAAACAGCTAATATAAAAAAACATGTTTCCCTCCATGATACCCTCCTTCAAAAGATTTTAAAAGCAGAAATAAAAAGTTTAAAATCATTTTTAAGCAAAAGTATTCAGGACCACCTTAAGGATAAACTTTCAGAAACTGGATTAAGCAAAGAAGACCTGGAAACTGTGTGTCAGAAGTTATCCTTGAACTTGAAGGAAAAATCTAATGAGGACTTTGATGACAGTGTGTTAAGCAAAAGTATTCAAAATCTTTTTGAGGCCCTTTCAGAGAATGAAATTTCCAATTTAAAGTCTGCATTGAACAGGAAAATCCAAAACCATCTCTCAGAAAGAATTTCAGAAATTGGACTGATCACACAGGAAGAGTTAAAAAAAATACTCGAAATGGTATTTCCAGTTGTAGCCAAAGAAACAGCACTCAGGGCAGAGAAAGGACCAGATTTAGCTAAAGAAGAACAAAGTGTACAGCAAGTATCTCATATAACTCATACTCTACAAGATAGGTTTTCTGAAGAAGAATTGCAAAATTTAAAATCTCTCTGCAGCAGACTCTTGAAAGAAGGCCAAAGAGAACAGCTTTCGGAACTAGAAGTAAAAGGTTTAGCATCTGTTTTGCAAAAAAGCTTTGAAGAGCTTCCCGTACCAATCAGTCCCAAAACTCTGAGTGGCAAAGAAATAGATAAGAATATGGATCATGATGCATCTGTTTCAAGTATTGAAAGCATTTCAAAAGTTAGTGTTGTAGATTTATCCGACAAAGCAAAACATCCTTCATATGAAAACCTTCCTCATACATCAACTGCAAGTGAAAAATGTAAAAAGGAAAATCTAGGTGGTCTTATAAACAGTATTTTCGAAGTACAAACAAAAAACCAAGAAACCCAGACATCTGGTTGCAAAAAAGTGAAACACACTTGTAAAAAAGAACGTTACAGATTGCCAGGTTACCCTGATAATCTAGAGATATCGGATTTGAAGAGACAGTCCTATGAAGAAATATCACAAAATAAGCCCCAGAAAGAATCATTGAGGAAAATATCTGAACCATTTGCCTTTTCCTCTTTTTTGAGTGCACATGACATTGGAGCCCAAACTGAAATTAAAAATTATCTTTCCAAATCTCCTAATTATCCTTCCAAGCCTCCCTTTCCAGTGAACCCTCAGACGTTTCTCTTTTTACACCCAGAGTCTGAAGAAGAAGCAAAGCCAACTTGCAAGTATCATCACAAAACCAAAACCAAGAAGACTGACAGAAAGAAGGATGCTACATTGCATCACTCACAGCAAGGAGGGATGAACCCTTCAGCCAAAAAGGAAAAAGCACATCGCCGATCATCTAAAGATGTTTTAAAAGAAAAACATGGAAAAAAACATGGTGAGTTGTCTTCTAAAAAATTGAGCACGACAGAAACCAGGAAGGATTCAAAAACGCTATTATCTGGGGGTGGTATAAAAAAGGAAAGCATGAAACTGAAGCCTGAGAAGAAACGTGATAATGACATTAAGCAAAAAAAGTCATTTAGCAAGACAGCTGCCTTATCTGATTCACAACTATCAAAAACTGTTCAAGAAAAATCTACAATTAAATTTCCTACTACTGGACATACAAAAGCAAATTCATTGGTAAGAACATAATCAATTTTGTTCTTGAAGATGATTAATTATATTCTTTAATGCATTGTATAAGATTATAAGATTATACATTGTATAAGACATTGTATCAGGCCTGCAGGCCACCATTTAAAAACAAAATTTGAACAGAACTTCTGGCTTGTGGGATCAGAATTCTTGTTCTCAAAAAATAACAACTGATCATTTCTAGTGTTCTAGAATATCTCCATAATATTGGGGTTTTAACTTTTAAAACACACTTGGTCCTGCTAGTTGTGTTAGAACTACTATAATTTAAGGATCCTTGATAGAAATTCTGGGAATTCTTTCAATACAAGTTGGGAAGCACTTCCTTATACAAGGAAAACTTGTATAAGGTTTTCTCAGGCAAACTGATACTATGTTTTCTTATAAAATGGGTGTTTTTTATAATCGTTCTAGTCAAAACAATTCTGTTTATTAAATTTATAATCTGAAGAACTGCAAAATCTAAATCTCTCTGTAGCAGACTTTTGAAAGAATGCCACAGAGACAAACTTTCAGAATTAGAAATTGTTGGACTAGAAATTGTACTGACACAGATAGGATGCAAGATTATGCTTTTCCTAGCTAATCTAAGGCAAATATTTAGGATATGATAAATTTGATAATGGTACATGAAAAGGCAAAAATAGCACAATTTGGTGATACAATAAAAATACTTCCTAGTTTATGTAAAGACCTTTGTATGATTTATCATCATGATGATACATGTATACATTTTTTTATTTCAATGTTTAGAATTCCATTGCCATTGAAGATTTAGATTTGGAAGCTTATAAGCATCTTGAAAAAGCAATTGAAAGAGCACTTGTTGATTTACAAGGTGTTGAGGAAGGGAGCTGCAGCCAAGCAAGATCAAATTCTGCTCCAAACGTTGCTGGTCTCGTGTCTAAAGATGCACTTCGACCATTTCCTTCTGCGCCGGAGACTCCAAGAAATCAAGCAGGCATGATATTTGATATGCTCAACAACCAGGATCAAATCTTAAAAATGACACCTGAGCAGTTGGAAGTTGTTCTTAAGATTCTCCACAAAATATTGAGGCAGAACTCCAGACCCCCAAATAATGGATGAATCTTAGCCTTCTGATCCTGAACCAGCTATGAGTGTGCTTTTGGGTTATTATTTTCCCCTGGTCATAATAAAAATAAAACGCTCTTAGTACATTTTAGTTCAGAAAGCTTGAAAACTTATTTGAATTATTATTAAAGCAACCTTGTTTTTATTCTTTTTTTTAATAAAAAGGCCATTCTTTTTTGTCCCAGCCTGATGCCTTTGAAACTTATTGGACTACAATACTCATACTAATCAACGACTGGACTGAAACATGATTTCTTCCCAGAGACTGCTTGCTCTGCTGAATGCAGTTAAAATGAACAGTCCAGAGTTTAGTGAAAGAGTAACTTTTATGAATCTTCATTGATTCAGGATGCTAAGATATTTTTGTTTAAGATTCCAACATGGAACTCCTGTATTATGATCTTTAATCAAATTTTATTTGCTCAGTTATTGTTTGAATCAAGATAATACGCTTTTAGTTCTGCAATTGTTGCTGGCACTAAGGAAATTACATAAGCACCGTCTATAAATGTGTCTATATGGCACATCAGATGGATGTATGCATCAATCTCCTTGGCCACATTCACACCTACTGTCTGAGTAGAAACTGCAAGTTTGCACTATGAGATAGCTTAGTATGCGAAAGCATAACCTCCTGATGGCCAGAATCAAAGATGGAATATTCTTAGAATTGGATGTCTTCCAAAACAAAATTAGTTCAAAACCATCTGACTAGGATTACCATCTAAACTTATTCCTCCTCATTCAGATTCTAAAAACCTCCAGGACTTTCACATCACCTATTCAGCCCAAGTTGTAGAATGTTTAATGTTAAAATACTGATTATATCTGACTGCATGGTAATGAATACTCTCCTCTCCCTTGCTTTTATAATCAAAGTGGTGAACATACCCAATATTCCTTCCTCCTTTTCCCCCAGAAGAATCCTGTGAGGAATTGTTGTGGGGGAAAAGAAGAGGGAGGAGTATTAGGTATATTTGTTTCCTTGAGTTATTTATAAAATAATGAAAGCAGGATAAAAATCTAATAAATAAAAATATGTGAACTAAAAGAGATACCTTTCTATGAGTGGCAATTCTTAAATTTTATCTCCAGCAGCTAAATTTGCTGTTGTCCTCTTAAGTCCGATGCACAGAAACTATAAAAAATTAGAAGCTGCTTATTTACTTATTTGCTGGAGCATATTTGCCATTCTAGAGTTTATTTCATATAATGGTTAAAAGCATTGGGACAGACACTACCAGTAGAAGACTGTTCTAGTCCTGGCTTAAATAAAAAACCAAGTGGATGACGTGGTCAGTCACTCTCAGCCCTGGAAGGAAGGCAAGGCAAGGCAAACCAGTTGTGCAAAATATTGCCGAGAAAATTGTATATACTTGTCTACATATTCACCAGTAATCAAGACTGATTGGAAAGCATCATATAATATATGCCACTCCCAATCACACAGGACAGCACACATATGATCTGATTCTTCAGATGACTTTTGTTGTGCATTACTTCTTTCTGCCATTACTTCTTTCTGCCACAACACCTCACTACTCTTAATGAGTCACAATGTGGCCTGGGAATCAGTAGGAACATGCTATGGTTACGCAGTGGTTAGAATGTAATGTTGCAAGCTACTCAGCCCACTGCCAGGAGTTTAATCCTGATGAGGCATGAGGTTGACTCAGCCTTCCATTGTTCCGAGATTAAAATGAGAACCCAGATTGTCAGTATACTGACATTGTAAACTGCTTAGAGCTGTATAGCACCAATAAACAATATATAAGTTCTATTGCTATTGCTATGCCTGAATAGAAAGGTGGGGAGGGAGCTCACCAAAATTTTTGAAGGTTAATCTATAAACTCAATATGTGCTGAATCTTTGAATGACTACTCAGTTACAGATTAACCAGTTGTTAATGTTCACCGAAATGACTTTTCCTGTGTGGTTCTATATAATTGTCAGAGTTTCTTTATTGCATGTAATTTCTTGCTGACTCCACTTTCCTGTATTTTCTCTTCCCTCATCTTGATTAAATTGTATGCATATTCTTTAAAGATCTATAATGAAATGGAATTTAATCCATAACAGTTCACACCATTAAAAAGACTTTAAACTACATAAAAGAATTAAAATGACCTATAAGTCAATAGTCATTAAAAACTAAATGTCACAAAAAAAGAAACTGTCGGAAAAGGTTTTAGACACTCTTTATGTCCCAAAATTGAACACAAATTTGTTTCCTATTCTGCAAAGGGGTCATAAAAAAAATATCAATTTAGTTACTCCTGATAAAACAGCTGCTTGTGACTGAAAATTAACAAAGAAAAAACAAAAGTGATAACAAAAAACTATACAAATGAACAAAAGGAAGAACTAACAAAGAGATTAGGGATACAGGTGGTAAATAAAGTAAAATATTTGGGGATATGGCTGACTGCTAGATGCTTGTCAATTAAAAAATAATTATGATAAATGAATAATTCAAATATTTAAAGACTTAGATAATTGGGCTAAATTACAAATATCTCTATTAGGTCGTATTGCAATAATAAAAATGAATATTTTGCCAAAATCGTTCTTATTTCAGACGGTGCCAGTCAAGTTGGAAAAAGCCTTTTTGAAGAACTAAATAAACATATATCCAAATTTATATGGCAGGGGAAAAAACCCAGAATAAAATATAAATTGTTACAGGATGATAGAAAGGAGGCTTTGGTTTTCCAGATTTTGAAACATACTACTATGCTGCGATAGTAACCTGGCTCAAAGATTGGGTTAATTTGATAAATAAAAGGATCTTAACATTAGAGGGCTTTGATCTCCCAACTTGGATGGCATGCATTTATGTGGGATGGAAAAAGTAAACACCACTTGTACTTTCAAAGGCATTACATAAGGAGTGTGTTATTAACTATTTGGGAAAAGATTAAAAAAATACATTACTGTAAGGTCCCACTCTGGTTATCTACAATGGAGGCAGTTACACATCCAAACGTTTTAGATTTTGATAATATTGTAAGATATAAAGATCTATTACATGAAACTGGAGAGTTAAAGGGAAGGAATCAAATACAAATTCAAGAAAAAGTGATAGCATGGTGGCCCTATGCGCAGATGCAAACGCATTACAAAAAAGATAAAGAACAATTTGGTTTTGATATGACCTACCAAGAATTAGATAAGATTTGGCATGGAGAGGAAAGGAAATTAATTAGTAAAATATATAAATATCTTTTGGATTACAAATTAAAAGAAGAAATAGTCAAGAAGTGTATGATAATTTGGGCAAAAAATGTGGGCCACAGTATTGAATTAGACAAGTGGGAACACATTTGGGAAATAAATTACAAATTGACTATGTCAGCCTCGTACAAAGAGACTCTGTATAAAATGGTGTATCATTGGCACTTGCGACCCATGAGACTGGTAAGATGTTTCCGAACCTCCCCCCAAATTGTTGGAAGTATAACTGCATCCAGGGAACATACTTTCATATGTGGTGGACATGTCCATATGCCCAGAAGTTTTGGGAAAATATCAAAAATTGGATTCTAAATATAACTAAACAAGATGTAAAACCTGAACCCGAAACCTTTTTGCTGGGTATGATAGATTCAAAAATAGAAAAAAAAAATTAATTTTGCACATTATAACGGCAGCCAGACTAAGCTACGCACAAAACTGGAAACTGTTTATTGTCCCTTCAGAGGAGATGGTCATTAAAAAAACATCACGAGCGTGCAGAGATGAATAGCCTAACCAAATTACTAAAAAACAACAAAGATAGTGAATAATATAAAGTTTGGAATTGTTGGTATGAATGGTTAAAGAAAAAGTAACATTTGACAACTGAAAAAGTTATGAAACTATGAAGGATGTGCATTTAATCATATTCTGTGAAATTAAAACATTAAAAGAACGAGGAAGGTATTGTAACAAGGTAGATCACGTCAATGTTATGGAGTAAAGTGTAACCAATGTTAAAGAAGAAAAGTGTAACCAATGTTCAATACCTGCTGCAAAATGTATATATGTACATATATTTGTTTATATGTTTGTTTGTTTCTTTTTAAATGTTTTAAATATATAAAACTTAAATGAACGTTATTTTTAAAATTAAAAAAAATATGAGAACCCAGATTGTCAGTATACTTACATTGTAAACCACTTAGGGCTGTATAGCACCAAGAAACAATATATAAGTGCTATTGCTATGCCTAAATAGAAAGGTGGGGGGGGGAGCTCACCAGAGTTTTTGAAGATTAATCTATAAACTCAAAGCATATGTGCTGAACGTTTTAATGACTACTCAATTACAGATTAACCAGTTGTTAATGTTCACTGAAATGACTTTTCCTTTGTGGTTCTATATAACTGGCAGAGTTTCTTTTTGCATGTAATTTCTCGCTGACTCTATTTTCCTGTATTTTCTCTTCCCTCATCTTGATTAAATTGTATGCATATTCTTTAAAGATCTATAATGAAATGGAATTTAATCCATAACAGTTCACGCCATTAAAAAGACTTTAAACTACATAAAAGAATTAAAATGGCCTATAAGTCCATAGTCATGAAAACTAAATGTCACAAGAAAAGAAACTATCAGGAAAGGTTTTAGACACTTTATGTCCCAAAATTGAACACAAATTTGTTTCCTATTCTGCAAAGGGGTCATCAAAAAATATCAATTTAGTTACTCCTGATAAAACAGCTGCTTGTGACTGAAATATATGGTTAGATTTAGAACAAAAACTAGTTTTCAGTTATTTATGACTTCAAGGAGGAATTTGTGTATCATGTTGAAGTGATAAATGAAAATAGTGACTTTTATGATGTATTTACAAATTGACAAGATAGTGTACCTTTAGGAGCAAACCTGTTCTTTTTCACAAAAAAGTTTATTTTAATACGAAGTATTGAACGTAGGGGGAAAATTGTGAAAAATGCTGATTGATCCAGATTGATCATGAATGAAGAAATAAGAAAATAATGTGCTAATTCCAATTTTGAAGTTGAAAACAGATTTAAGCTTTTTGCTGTAAGCTCATTTAATTAAATGTAACCATTTAAGACAAAAATATATACTCAATTTATAAGCATAACAGTGTAGAATTGTAAAATTGTAGTTGTAAGTTGAAACAATTGATTTTTCAGCATTTTCTTTAGCAATTGTTAAGCAAATACTACAACTGTAAACCCTGCTTTTGAAGCCTTATTTTTTTCCCTAGTGGGCTTTTTTGCTGGAATTTGAAATAAACACTGGAAATTGGCAAAAACCACCAAAAATCCTAGTCGTATGACAGCAAGATACTGTCAGTAATGGCAGTAAAGATGAACCAATTGCTAAGCATTCAAAATGCTATCACATGACACTGGATAAATGGGTGTGTGTGAATTGTACCACCATAATTTCAAAATTGGATTATAAGCAGCTTTGCAGGCATTCTTGTAACTTTACTAAGTGACTAGTCATAAATCAAGGACCACCCATACAAAATACATGATTTAGCATAAAGTTCAAAGTTTCAAAGTATCCTTATGGTACAAATCATCATGATTATTCTTCACAAAGATAAACATTTCTTTTTTTTATAAATAAACTTTGATTTTACAATTAAAATAGCCAAACAACACATACATAAATGTGTGAGAGAAAAAGAAAATAAAGAAAAAGGGATAGAAAGAAAAAGAAAACAAAAATACTTTCATCCTCAACAGTATGTGGGACCTCCTTTTTATCCTTATTTTATGCCATATATACAATTAATCCTTACATATATATGTATGTATTTCACTACTACGATTCTATCATATCTTCTTTTGTCTTTTGGTGTGTAATCTAACTTTGGTCTATCCATTTGTACCAGCAGTTCCAGCTATCGTAATAGATTGAAGTGTCTTTATCTTTTAATGCCAAAATTAATTTGTCCATTTCTGCACAACTTGAAATTTTTTGAATGATCATTTCCTCTGATGGAACATGAGGCTGTTTCCAACATTGTGCAAAAGCCAATCTGGCCACAAAATATGTATTATATATTTCACTTTTTTTGGGAGTTGTTTATCAAAGATCCCTAATAGAATGGACTCTGGTTTAAATTCGATCTATTCTCTTGTCATTCCTCCAGCCAATTTCTAATTTTCTGCCAATATTTTTGAGCTTCTGTACAAGACTATCATGTACGGAAGAAAGTTCCCTCCTTTTTTTTTTTTGCATTTCCAGCAGTTCGGACTCATGTTGGGGTGCATCCTCGCTAATCTCGAAGGAGGAAGGTGCCACCTGTAAAACATTTTATAGGCATTTTCTTTGTACGCTGCCTATTTTGTGATTTTATTATTTCTACCCCAGATTTTTTCCCATTCTCTTAAGGTGATACTATGTCCTATATTCCTACTCCAGGCTATCATGTTCCCTTTAACATTTTCTTCCTCTAATTCTGCCTCTCATAAATAATTATAAATTTTTGTTATATTTTTTTCCCTGATCCTAATAAAATTTTATCTAATTGCTGAAGTTTATTATTGATTCCAAATTCTTTCTTGTCCTGTTTGTATCTGCTTTGAATTTGAAGATATGCGCACCAATCAATTTTTAATCCCTGACCTTGAAGATCTTGCCACAATTTCAAATTTCCTTGCGCATCCAATAGGTCCTTATATTTAATCATTTTAGTAATATCCAAATAATTTGGGTGGATCATCACCTCCATTGTTGAGATCCAGATCGGTATCTTTAAATAGTGTTTTTTCCGTATTTTCTTCCAATTGGTCAATAATGAATTTCTAATTAGGTGTCTGTGAAAATATTTCTGGCTAGTTTTCCCGATATCCCATAAAAAAGCATGCCACCCCCTCTGTAAATCGTGACCTTCTAAGAGTAGTATTCTCTTATTAGTTAAGTTCACCCATTCCTTCAACCATACTAAAGAGGCTGTACAACTCCCAATTTGGGAGTGCCAGCCCTTCCCTGCTCTTCATTTCTTGCATTGCCTTTAAATTTATTCTGGTTTTTTTCCCTTGCCGGATGAATTTTGCGGTTATCTTGTTGAGTTCTTCAAAAAACTTTTTGTGTATTTTAATTGGTATCGCCTGAAATATATAGAGGAATTTTGGAAGAATATTCATTTTAATAGTAGCAATCCTACCTAATAGTGAAAGTTGCAGTTTGCCCCGTGTTTCTAAGTCCTTCTTTACCTGTTGCATTGATTTGTCATAATTGTTTTTCTTTAGTGTCTTACAATGTGCTGTCAACCATATCCCTAAATGTTTAACTTTCTTTATCACTTGTAGTCCCATAGCTTTTTCTAGTTCTAACTTCTGTTTTTCTGTTAAATTTTTAGTCATTAATTTCATTTTCTTCCTATTAATTTTTAGTCCTGCGACTACTCCAAATTGTTCTAGCTCATTCATCCATTTTTGTCCTCTTTCTACTAGTTCTTCAATGAAAAAAAGTCATATCATCCGCAAACGCTTGCAACTTATATTCTTCTTTCATAACTTTTAATCCTTTTATGTCTGGGTTCTGTCTAATTCGCGTTAATGCTTCCAGCGATAATATGAAGAGTAGGGATGAAAGTGGGCAGCCCTGTCTGACTCCTTTTTCTATTTTTATTGGGTGGGTATATTCCCCATTTATTGTAATATTCGCCTGTTGTGTATCATAAATGGTTGTTATAATATTTTCAAATTTGGTGCCTAAATTCATATTATAATTTTTTTGGATTAAAAATTGCCAATTTAAGTTATCAAATGTCTTCTGTGCATCTAGAAACATAAGTGCTATTTGTTTTTCGGGGTGGGTTTCGTAAAATTCCAAAACATCTAATACTATTCTTAAATTATTCCTGATTTGTCTGGTCGGGAGAAATCCATTTTGGTCTTCATATATATGCTCATTTAAAATTCTTTTTAGTCTGCTTGCTATAATGGAAGTAAATATTTTGTAGTCAGTATTTAGCAAAGAAATTGGCCTATAATTTTGTATATATCGGGGTCTAAATCCTCCTTCAGGATCAGCTAAATCAATGCCTCCCTCCATGAATCCAGCATCCTGGCTGCCAATAAGATGTCATTAAAAACTTCCACCATAAGAGGTCCTATTTCTTCTGCTGTTGCCTTGTACAGCTCCCCTGGGATCCCCTGGTCCCAGGGATTCGTTATTTTTCTGGTTCTCTATTACTGATTTCAATTCGGACCAAGTAATGTCTTTGTTTAATAGTTCTTCCATTTCTTCCCCAATTGCTTTATCCTTCATTTTATCTAAATAGTTTCTTATCCTATCTTCATTAACCTCTTCCTTTTTATATAACTCTTCAAAATACTTATGGGCAATTTCTTTTTTTCTGTTCTATCCCTTGTTGTATATCCCCCTTTCCATCTATTAGCTGATAAAACAATCTTTTTTCTTTCCCTTTTTAAAGTCTATATGATAGCCATCTCCCTGGCTTGTTGGCATGCTCAAAATAAGTTTGTCTAGTTGCATTCAGATTTATAATCATTCTCTTGTTCAATTAAATTCAATTTATGTTTAGTTCTTGTCATCTAATTTTGCAATCTTGAATCCTTTGGGGTACTTTGTAATTGGGTTTCTAATTCCTTAATTTTTTGTTGTAATTTGTTTTGCTGAGCATATTTTTCTTTGTTCCTCTTGGCGTTATAAGAGATTGTTATACCTCTTATTACTGCCTTCATTGTATCCCAAATATTTTGTTTTGTAGTTGCTCCATTCTTATTTTCCTTTAAAAAATGGTTTAGTTCCTCCTTAAGTTTGTTAGTATATTCTTTTTCTCTTATTGAGTATTTAACATCCATCTTTTCTTTGGTTTTTTCCTACCCTTCCATATTATCTGAATTGGATTGTGATCTGCCCATTCATTGGGTAGGATTTCAATTCCTTTTATTTCATTTGCTATTTCCCCATTCATCCATGCCATATCGATTCGTGTCCATATTTGATGAGGGTTTGAATAGAATGTAAATTGTTTTTTCTCAGGATTTAATCTTCTCCATATATCAATCAAATTTAACTCCGTCATCATTTTCATGCATATTTTGGGAAGCTCTCTCTTTTTCTCTTTGTTCCTTCCCCCATTACTGTGGTCTTTTTGATAATCAGCAATGGCATTAAAGTCCCCTATAATACAAGTATTTCTTTTTTCCAATTCTATTATTTTTCCATAAAGATGCTTAAAAAACTCTTTTTGATCTCCATTCGGGGTGTAGATTACCACTAAAAGAATTGGGGATAGCATTCATCCAGATCTGCAAGACCAGAGTTCTTCCCTCAGGATCCAACCGTATTAAATCTACTTTCATATCCTCTTTAACATACACTGCAATCCCTTTCTTTTTCCCCACATCTGCCGGTGCGGTGAATAGCTTCCCTAATTTCAGGCATTCTAAATATTTTTCAACTGATTTCCTTATATGAGTTTCTGTAGACATACTATATCAGCATTTTGTTTGATTAATTTGGCTATTATCCTTTTCCTTTTTATCGTCGAGTTTAATCCATTTATGTTAATTGATAGTAATTTCTTTTCTTCTTCCATTGTTTTAGTTCTGTTTCGCTCTTTGTCTTGTGACTGCTCCCGTTTCTCTTTGTGCCTGAAGATGTGTCCTACTTTCTTCTCTCTCCTGTTGTAATTGAGCATTTTCTTGATTTCCTAAAGTTCCATCTCTGTTCTCATGTTGGTCTTGATCTTCTTGAGAGTTCGTTTCCAGTTCATCCTTACTGCTCTGATCTTCCAGGCCTACCAACCGTTCATAAAATTCCTGGGCCTTTTCCATGGAGTCTATTTTGATTTTCCTCTCCTCCCACGAGACTAACATCCCCTCTGGGATTAGCCATTTAAATACAATTCTTTTCTGATTTAGGTAAGCCGCTAGAAATTTATAATCTCATCTTTGTTCTCTTATTCTTCTTAGTATTACTTCTTTGCCTTTATACGTGATTGATTCATCTCTTGACATCCTATATATGATGTCTCGGACACTCCTTCTCGCAAATCATATGACTTCTCTTGGGCATTTGTGGCGTCTTGCATAATTAGTGCTAACTCTGTAAACTTCATCAAAGTCCCTCAAAATGTCATCTTTATCCTTTTCCAATAGTCCCGCCAATATTTCTGCCGTTAGTTGTTCCAGATCTTCTTCTCTTGATTCCACTATATTCTGGAATCTCAAGTATGTAGCAGCCTTGTCCAACTTTAGGTAGACCAGTGAGTCCTCCATTTCTTTACTCACATTCTTTAATTGTTCGTCTACCCTTTCTAATTTCCTTTCAGTTCGTTCTGTCCTTTTCTCTACCTCTTTTATTGTTGCTTCATTTTGCTCCAAAGCCTGCTGTATTAATCCAACTTTGTCCTCTACTTTGGAGATATCCGCTTTCATTTCTGCTTTTAGCTTCCCCATCTCCTCTTTTAGTTCATTTATGTCTGCTCTTGTCTCATTATGATTTTTCATCAGTTTCTTGCAGCTTCATCATCGATTCCTTAGTGTAAGCAGGATTGATTGGATATTGGCATTTGAGGTGTTAACTTGTTTCTTCATTGGTAATGTTTCTTCAATTGTCTTTTGTGCCATGGGCGAATCTGTTGCCGACATGGTTGTTAATGTTGCGGTGGCCTTTCTACCAGTTTTCAGAGTTGTAGTTGTTGTGGAAGTCATTTCTTTTAAGGTTTGTTTCTGTTGTTGTAATATATTAATTATATTATCCCAAATTAACATTCAATAATAAGTTATCTATATTAGGATTGACCGGTATCTAATTACTTAATCTATCTGCTGGATATCTGTACTCTTTACCAATTTACTAGAGTAGAGTTTCTTGTAAATAAAAACATTATCACAGTATTATTTCAAATCCAAATTCTAAATCACATATATAATTTTGTAAGGCCTCAATGCTCAACCTCTATACATGACTTCAGCATAGTGAAAAAAAAATATAAATATTGTACCCAAATCCAACTATATATAAATATTATAAAATATTGTACCTATGAAGTGCTTTATCTAGATATATGTATTATAACCTTATTTTAAATATTCTTAAAGACAAGCAATATTACATTCGTCTCCAAGTGGATTGATTAAATATTTAGAGTAATCACACAATGAATTCCAATATTAATATATAAAACTCATTAGTTATTAATTAAATGATGCTTAATGTTCTTAATATTTTTCCTGCATATCTAATCAGGGTATAATTATCATTATTAATAACCAGTGGACCTGCCCCCCCCCCTTGGCCCCCATCCATTGAGGGATGTAATTGGCAGGGGCAACAACAGGATTGGCTGGCTCGAAGGACGCCGGTGATCTCGGTGGTGGTCCCTGATCCGACGACGGCGAGGGCTAGAAGAACATACTCCTCGGCGGAATTGCGGGCCCTCGGGAGGGTCCCCCACTCCCTGGAGTGGCCCTCCGGTCTATCGATGGCCTACCTCAAGGACGGTTCCTGGGATCCGGAGAGGTGGCATGGCCATCAAAAAAGGATTTTTAGAGGGGGTTTTAAACTTTTTAGATTTTTATTCGGGGTTTTATCGAGGTTAGGGAGGGCGACGAAGAGAGGGTTGGGGGATGGAAATTTATTGGGGTTAGGGAGGGTACCCGGTCCGGGTTTGGGGGATAGCCCGGGGGGATTTGGAGTCAGCCAGGCTGGAGTGCACGTCTGGGGGAACCCAGAGGGTCATGAGTCGTGGGGGCAAACACAGGGGGTGGGTTTCATTGGCACCATAAGTGGGAGGGGCAGATATGACGGGGGTAGAGGGCCATATCAAGTTAGGGGATCGCGTGCCCGCTGTCTCCAAGCGGTGGCGCGCTCCGACCCTCCCGACCCGTCTGGCAGGCCTGGTTGTGCAGAGTCTCAGGCCCTGAGTACCCGGCTGATGTTATGTAATGCCAGGTCCGTCGTTAACAAGGCCCCCCTGATTTGCGATCTCATTCAGGAGGAGGGTGCGGACCTGGCAGGGGTTACCGAAACCTGGTTGGGCCCAGAGGGCGGTGTCCCTCTGGTAGAGATTTGCCCACCAGGTTTCCAAGCATTCCATCGACCGAGATCTCAGGGAAGGGGTGGTGGGGTGGCGGCGATTATTAGAGAAGTCCTTTGTCCTAGGGAGGCCACTGTTCCTCAGACGGCTGGTTGTGAGTCTCTCTTTGTGAAGTGGGGTCGGGGGGTTCAGATGGGCCTGTTGATAACGTACCTGGCTCCCTGCCACGTGTCATCGGCCCTGCCCGGGCTCCTCGAGGTGATAGCCGGGCTGGCGGTTGAAACCCCCAGGCTTTTAGTCATGGGTGATTTCAACCTGCCTTCGCTCGGGGAAACCTCTGGGGTGGCCCGGGAGTTCCTGGCTTCCATGACGGCCATGGATCTGACCCAATTAGTTTCTGACCCCACTCACACGGGGGGACACACACTGGACCTGATTTTCGCCTCTGGTCAGTGGTTGAATGATCGTGTTGGAGATCTAGTCATAAAACCCTTGTCATGGTCCGATCATTCTCTTCTTAGACTGGACTTCGGTGCCGCCACCCCCCATCGCAGGGAGGCAGAGCCGAGGAGATGGTTCCGCCCCAGGCGCCTGATGGATCCGGAACGGTTCCAGATGGAGCTTGGGCCATTTCCTGAAACTCTGGCTCATAACTCGGCCACAGACTTGGTGGCCACCTGGGATAGGTTGGCCGCGGAGGCTCTGGACCGAGTTGTGCCTTTGCGACCTCTGACTCGGCATAGATCCCACCTGGCTCCGTGGTTTACGGGGGAGCTGAGGGGGATGAAATGCCGGAAAAGACGTCTGGAGGGTATCTGGAGGGCCAGTCGTGCTGAGTCTGATCGGACACAGGTGAGGTCCTATATTAGGACCTACCTAGTGGCGATAAGGGCGGCGAGGCGTTCACACTTCTCCGCCCTTATTGCGTCTGCAGAAAATCGGCCTGCTGCCCTGTTTAGAGTGACCCGCTCCCTGCTTGAGCCGAGAGCGCGGGAGGACCTCTTGCAGGGTAAAGCAGAAGAGTTTTCCCGATTTCTGCATGATAAAATCGCCCAGATTCGGGATGGGCTGGACTCCAGTTGGGTGGTCCCGGGGGAGGTGTCCGGGGCAGGTCTTGAGACGGTTATCTGGGAAGAGTTCGATCCTGTGACCGCCGAGGGTGTGGACAGACTTCTGGGGAGGCTGAATGCCACCACATGTTTATTGGACCCGTGCCCTTCCTGGTTGGTTTCTACCTCCAGAGAGGTGACACGAGGCTGGCTCCAGGGGATTGTCAACGCTTCGTTGACGGAGGGGGCGCTTCCGACCGCCCTGAAAATGGCGGTGGTGCGGCCCCTCCTCAAGAAGCCTTCCCTGGACCCGGCTCTTTTGAATAACTATCGTCCTGTCTCCAACCTTCCCTTTGTGGCGAAGGTTGTTGAGAGTGTGGTGGCGCGTCAGCTCCCTCAGTATCTGGAGGAAGCATCCTATTTAGATCCGTTCCAATCGGGCTTCAGGCCCGGGCACAGTACTGAAACAGCATTGGTCACGTTGGTAGATGATCTCTGGAGGGCCCGTGACAGAGGTTATTCCTCTGTCCTGGTCCTCCTAGATCTGTCGGCGGCTTTTGATACTAACGACCATAGTATCCTATTGCGGCGGTTGGAGGGGTTGGGAATTGGGGGCACCGTTTTGCGGTGGTTCTCGTCCTTCCTCTCGGACCGCTCGCAATTGGTGTTGACGGGGGGGGAGAGGTCCACCCCTAGGCCCCTCATGTGTGGGGTGCCTCAGGGGTCGGTCCTCTCCCCTCTTCTGTTCAACATCTATGTGAAGCCGCTGGGAGAGATCATCCGTGGTTTTGGGGTGAGATGCCATCTGTATGCTGATGACACTCAGCTATACATCTCCACCCCAAACCACCCCAACGATGCTGTGGAGGTTATGGCCCGTTGCCTGGAGGCTGTGCGGAACTGGATGGGCGAGAACAGGCTTCGACTCAACCCCTCCAAGACCGAGTGGCTGTGGTTTCCGGCGGCCCGATATAGTCAGCTGACTCCATCGCTGGCTATTGGGGATGAGATCTTGACCCCCACAGAAGGGGCACGCAATCTTGGTGTCCTCCTGGATGTACGGCTGTCTTTGGAAGATCATATTACGGCCGTCTCCAGGGGGGCTTTTTATCAGGTTCGCCTGATACGCCAGATGCGGCCCTTTCTTGATCGGGACGCCTTACGCACAGTCACTCATGCCCTGGTAACCTCCCGTCTGGACTACTGTAATGCCCTCTACATGGGGCTCCCTGCGGGGAGCACTCGGAGGCTTCAACTGGTACAGAATGCAGCCGCGCGGGTGGTTATGGGGGCGTCGAGATACTCCCACGTGACGCCCCTCCTGCGCGAGCTGCATTGGTTGCCAGTGGCCTTCCGGGTTCGCTTTAAAGTACTGGTTTTGGTCTTTAAAGCGCTCCATGGCATCGGACCAGGATACTTACAAGACCGCATTCTGCCAGTAGTCTCCCACCGACCGGTGCGCTCCCACAGAGAGGGTCTCCTCCGGGTCCCGACGCCTTCTATGTGTCGTCTGGTGACCCCGAGGAATAGGGCCTTCTCTGTGGGGGCACCCGCCCTTTGGAATGGGATGCCCCCTGGATTACGAACGACTAGTGACCTGAGGGCCTTCAGACGTGACCTGAAGACCTGGCTCTTCGAGCAGGCCGGCCTGAGCTGACTCAAATGGGATTTTAAATGGGGTTTTTGGATTGGTTGGGATGGGTGTACAAAGTTTTAATTTATTTTAATTGGGGTTTTTAGATTTTTATAGGGACAGCCTAGGGTTTAATTCTTTTTTAACTATTTATATTTGTATACATGTATTTTAGTTGGCTGTTCACCGCCCTGAGTCCTTCGGGAGAAGGGCGGTATATAAAACCTAGAATAAATAAATAAAATAAAATAAATAAATAAATCAATTAGATCAGTTAATTCAATCATTTAACAGTCAATTACAACAATCAATTTTCCTTTCCCCATGTATACGTATTTATGAACACTATAAAGAGAGATTGAAGGAGGGGAGATAGCTCAACATAGTATCGGAGGGTGGGAGAGGAAAGAGAAAGGAGCAGGTGTATACAGAAAAGAGGGAGGAAAAAAAGTTTTAAAGTAAGTTTTTAGCTTTCCGTCTCTAAGCTTTAAAAGCTTACACTCCAAATGCACCGGAAGTGGGGAGGTAAGAAATGCTTGAGTAGTGGCTGTAATTACACGGTATCTCCATACACTCAGAAGCATCCACTTTTCCTTTTCGTCTTAGCGTTCCTAAGTTCAATTTTCCTGATTTTCTTCAGCAGGAGCCGCCTCCTCAGTTAAATCAATATACTCCCTGAAGAACAGTTATGTGGTTTACAGCAGTTATATTGTTACGATAATTTCAGGGTTTCTAAGTATCGCCTGTGATGCCACGCTATCACTATTCTGCCGGCTCCGATCTTCTTCCCGTCTTCGGTTTAATAAAGTCTTTCAGAATAAGAATCGAATGAAATAGTCTGAATCCCCCACACCTTCCAGCCACCAGATTCCCTTGTTAATATCGGTGTGGTATATTTCCCGACCTCGTAAACTTCCCTATTTACTCGTTATTGTCCTCTTATCTTTCTTCTGTCTGTCAAGCCCTTTCACTTTCACTTGCCTCGCGTCCGCTTCTTGGCCGCTTCTCTAAAGGGCTCCGTTGTGGCAGCCTTATAAAAGTCTATAGCATTCAGATCACCGCTGCTAATTTTCTCTGCCACACTCTTCACCAATGATCCCACAATCTGTCACTCATTCACTTCTTTACATCAGTGGCAGTCCGGACTTTGGAGTGCCATTGTTGAGCTTTCTTGCTTGTTGGGCTATGTAGGGTCCCTCTTCATTGCAGGGGGGTTGCCTTCCCCACATTGCAACTTGAGTCTCCCCTGCACCGGCACAGATCTCTCCGGGACTTGTGCATCCCCAAAGGATCGTACCAACCGCAAGAAGAGGTTAAATGACACCACAGGTGGGCTTCTACACCTCTGTTCATCCTTGCCTTACCAACGGAAGTCCTGTTGCTTGTTCCGATAAATATTTCTTGATAGAGCAAAACATTGGTAATTTTTTTTCACTAAATTCTATATGTATTTTTTGTTTTAGAACTCCCTGACAAATACAGTGCAGTACTAGAAGCACAATAGGGCTTCCAAATTACAATGCTAGGCATTGTATATTCTCTTATTGATGAGAATGAAATAAGGTGCCATTCACTCAAATGATCTTTGTTAAATAATATTTTATTACAATTAAATTTGTCAGAATTAGGTTGACAATACATAATTTTCCTTCAGTAGTTTCCTAGTTAAAAGGTCACCTGCGATGCTAAATAAAGTTGTATACTTAAAACTAATTTCTATTTTTACACGAGTAACTAGAATGTACATTATTGAAAAAACATTAATAAAATAATATTAATCTCCAAAAGTATGCTGTACAGGTAACAAGAATTTAGTTTTACTTTATTCAATTATTCACAGTACTATTCACAGAAAGCAGCCTTTTTCCCCGTTCCTTTATACTGTAATTAGGACTGAACTTCTCCAGAAAAGAAAAGCTATGAAGACAAAATGATGAGTTAGAAGTCACCTTTCCCCCTCCTCAAATGTCTGAGTCTATAAGTCAGTGACAGCTAAGCTTTTCAGTACTGAGTGCCCAAAGCATGCGCAAATCCCCAAAGTGATTTGAGCGCATGCATCTCCCACGCACACTCCCCACCCCGTGAATGTGCACACATTCCCCACACATGCACCCTGCCCCTGTGCCCACCACACTTGCACCCCATGCCACTTGCACTCTGCCCCCGCCCCCACATGCATGGCAGAGACCCAAAGACCAGCTGGCCGGCGGGAGGCTCATGCGCATGCGTAGCTGAGCTGGGGAGACAGCTTGCGTACCTGCAGAGAGGGCTCTGTGTGCCACCTCTAGCACATGTGCCATAGGTTTGCCATCACAGCTGTAAGTAATATTAACCAAACCTCTCTTTCTTTCACTGACCCTGGAACTAAGAACTGGAAAGGAAATGGGCTATGAATCACAATCCATTGATAGATGCTTGTATTTCAGTGGAATGACACCACTGAACACAACTCAAAGCCTTCCACAATATAGTTTGTTGTAGTGTGCTAATAGTCACTTTACCTAAATAATAGAGATCTCTTTTATATTAGTCCTACAAATTTTGGTTCAAATTTTGGCTACAAAGGATGAATATATTTCCTGAACAGCAAACTACAATTAAAGCTATGAAAATTAAGCAATATTCTTAAGTATATAGTCAAGTAATTTCAAGCTTTTATTTGGCAAATTATATTTTTCTTAATTTGATTTCTCAAAGACATATGTTCTAATAAAAACAGCTGGTTTTTTTTCAAGTTACAGTGTTGGCTACTTCAACAACCACAATTATGTAGTAGATATCCAGCGCTCTCAGAGATTTCCACATTGATACTTTTGCAAGTAGGAAAAGACACTATATTTTAAACAAGTTATATAGTTGATACAAACTTGATGATAAAGAGATGATTAATACAATGTATTAAATAAAGAATGGAAACAATATTTCAGATTAATATTGGAAAGGTAGTAATAGCATGTAAGTACTGTAATAGCATATGCCACTGCAAGCAAAGTTTTACTATACAAATGGATACTATTACAGTTCAGATATAAAAAAGATATAAATAATTGTATAGATATTTCTGCAATTCAATTAGTAGAGTCTCATAATACCACTTTGAAATAAATTCTCTATATAACATCATCTGTATAAGCCTTTAGCATTTTCAAGTATACCAAAACAAAAACTTTATTTGAACAAAAGCAGCAGGTAAATCACATTATCTTCCAAAGGAGTCCTTGACTTACAACCACAACAAGGACCAGAATTTTCACTGCTAAGCAAAGCAGTTGTTAAGTCAAATGCCCAATTTAATTACCTTTTTTTGCTATGGTTGTTAAATGAACAACCATAGTTATCTGGCTTCCCCCACTGATTTTGTTTGTCAGAAGCTCATTGGGAAGGTCACAAATGGCAATCACATGACCAGGAGGAGGATGCAACAGTTGCAAGTGCAAGGACCATAAGTTATTTTTTTCAGTTCTGTTGTAATTTTGAATGGTCATTGAATGAATGGTTTTAAATTAAGGACCACCTGTATGGTCTTAGTATTCCTAAAATTCCCAGTATATCTTTTTCTCATTTGGCAACCTACATTCAGATTTATTCCAGATAGCAGCTGAATGCACCATTGGTATTTGTGGCTGACTATGTTGGATGGTAGGAGGCAAGAGTGAAAGTAATGAACCCTTCGTTTCTTCTTTCACCTGAAAATTGAGAAGGCAGTCATTAGAATAATGACTTTACATTACACATCTATTATGGAAATATAATTCAAGTTCTTGTTGGCCAAATGTTAATTACTGCTAATAACTAAGCTCATAGAAACAGTGATTCCTAATATAGACTATGAAAATCAAGGGCTTCTTACAGATAAGTCATTCAATAGGCCTGATTAAAGATGGCAATTTCATTCTAAATTCAAATAAATTCAATTAAAGAATGGCCATTCTTTAATTCAGTGGTTCTTAAACTGGGGGATAATTTGCATATATCCTCAATGAGGAAACTTGTAATTACTTTTTTTGAATCAAGGATGAATCTTGGACTGCCACTGCCAAGATTCTTGTGTAAAACCATGGAGTATGGCATTTTTTGTGGAGGTAATCAGTAATTGGATCAATTAATTTAAGAATTACTGCTTTAGCCAACGTTTATGCTTACCTCCCTTCCCCTGAATGTAAATAATTGCATTTAATGAAAATAGAGGTAAGAGTGTTAGATAGGCTACCTTGAGCCCTGGAGTGAAAGACAGAATATTAATTATAATTCATTTATGCAAAAAAATGCAAAAAATCCATACTGCAGAATATATGCAAGCTATATTGTCCTTAATTGCTAACAAGGTTGAGGTGAAAAGGAAACTTATGTTGAACAAAATGTATGGAGTAACATCCTAACAGTAGATATGTGAATAACCCATACATAAGGGGGATGGGATGGGGACTGGGCAAGAAAAGGAATTTAAATACTGTACTATGTTGCACAATCACAGTTGAGCTCTTGTGATACTAAATATTATCATGGTGCTTGCGTTTTTATAATTAGCAATATAGTAATATTGTGTATGTCCAGAATTAGGCAATAAGTTCTCTTCTTTCTCCTTTCCCAGAATAATATGCATATTTGTAATGAAGAATCATTTTATGATAGTGGAATTCCAATGTAAACACACTTTATAAAATAGGCATACTTGTCATTAATATTTTGTATAATCCCAACCAGGGGTGGGATTCAAAAATCCCAGCAACCAGTTCGCTGCCTGGTTGCTGAATGGGCATGGCCATGGTGGGTGTGGCCTACTGGAACTTCTGGGACGGCCGTTTTTTACTTTCCCCCAGGATCCAGAGGCTTCCCTCGGGCCTCTGGGAGGACGAAAAGGACCTTCCCCGGGGTCCAGAGGCTCTCTGGAAACCAGAAACAGACCCATTTCCGGACTTTCAGGCGGGCCATTTTTCATCTTTCCCAGCTTCCCTCGAACCTCTGGGAGGGTGAAAATGGCTTCCCCCGGGGTCCGGTGACTCTCCGGAAGCTGAAAAAAGGCCTGTTTCTGGAAGGCTAGTTTTTTGCCCTCCCAGAACCTCCGCACGGACCCCACACTTACTTGCATCCAAAACGAGCTGTATGGAGACTCATGGGAGGAGAGGAGTGAGGTAGGCAGGACCAGACGGTCGGTTTAACTATCAGTTTGGTGAACCAGATATAAATTTAACATCTAGTTGGCCCAACCCGATCTGAACCAGCTGAATCCCACCTCTGTCCCCAACTATGGTATGTGTTTCAAAAGAAAGAAGAATTGCTGGCTCTATAGAATAGCTGTGTTTATGCCAACAGCTATCTCAGTTCTGCAGATGGGGCAAGGCAAGCAAATATAAGTATAACTACCATGGATATGATTCTTTAAAATAAAACTAAGACCTGGAACAGATAAGTTGCAGACTCTAAATTGCAATTCTATAACCAATCAAAATCAGAAAGCCAACATCTTAATTTTAAACAGGACTTACAAGTGGACACTGCCTATTACACAAATCACACTTGGCATAATACGTTATTTCACCAGTGTATAAATTTTTATATTAAACTCAAAACTGCTCCAAACCGATATCTCCTGTTCAAGTCAAAAATGTTGCAGCTTCCAACATCCAACTTGTTTTCTAGATCCAAAGCCTTAGTGATTTTATTCAGCTAGCATATCTAACAAAACTCACCTGCTTGAAAAAAGCATGTGACAGAAGGCCTCTTGCAGATGGCCTATATCCCAGAAGGAAAAAACATAGTTTTTTAACTTTTGCAAACAGCTGGTAATTACTTCCCCTCTCTTGCAATTTTTACAAAAGTTGATTGAAAGAAGAATCAGTATTTTCCCCATTTTAATTATTCCATCCACATATCTTTGCTACAATAGATTAATAGTTTAAAAATAAAATACTACAAATATATTTTTTCAAGGTCTTCAAATATGAAGTTTCAAATTTGTAACTAAAAATGAATAGTTTTATCAACACCTTTTAATTGACACAGCAGTACATACTAAATCATAAATATTACTTTCTCAATAAAGATAGTTTAATATAGTTAAGGTGCACATATGTCATGGGTAGAAAAAAATGTTCCTCTCCAAATGTTCATCTATTTTTTTCCACTCTCATTAATTCCTCTCGGCATGGAGAATGAAAGATGTAGGTTAAATCAGGGGTCGCCAACTTTTGGACCTCAGGGACCACCAAACTCATAATTTTACATCCCAGGGACCACTAACTGGTTCTGTGGGCATGGCCTAATTTGTGGGTGTAGCTTGATGGTCATGTGACTGGCTGGGCATGGCTTGTATGTAAATATTATAAATATTTATATATTGAATTTTTTATAAAAAAAGAGCAACTTTTTCCCAAAATCAGGCAAAGCAGGCAGGCAGATTGAGTTGCATACAGAATCACAGATTCATTCAGAAATCTATCTATCTGCCATTGCCTAGCTCAGTCTGCCACATAAAATTTGCTTGCTAGCAAACTCACAAAATTAACTCACCATGTACGTAAATATTGAATTTTTTATTTTAAAAAATCAACTTTTATCCAAAATCAGGCAAAGCAGGAAGATTGAGTTGCTCACAGAATCATTCAGTGATCGATCTATCTACCATCGACTAGCTCAGTCTCTCAAATTTGCTTGCCATGTGTCTGCTTGCAAACAAACCTTCAATCCTAAGGGAGGTTTGGCTGTGCTTAGCTAGAAAGCAAGAAATCCAACCATTTCCTGCTTCCTAGCTAATCTAAATCTCCCGGTGCAGCAGAACAGATAGATGATGGTTGGAAAAAGGAAAAATCGCAACTTAGCAGACAAGTTTGCCGGGTAAGGAGTGAGTGGGCGGGGAGGGTTCCCGCGGGCCATGTGGGCTGAGCAGCCTTGTATTTCTATGCAGCCTGGATTAATTGCTTTGGAGGGGTGCTCGGGATGAGATTTCTCTGCGGCCCACCAAAATTTTCTCATGGTCCACCAGTGGGCTGCGGCCCATCGGTTGGCAACCGCTGGGTTAAATCATCTACTCATATATTTTTTCATATATTATTCCTTAAGGACTCAGCAATCTTAGCATAAAAAACAACCTGAGACTACGTATGTAAAAATGACTTTTAAAATATCTGAACACTTTTACATGGGAATAATAAAATATTTCAAAAATTGATAATTTCATGAAATTTCAGACATTTTAAATTCTTATTTTAAATGTTTTTATTATTATTATTATTATTATTATTATTATTTGGTTGCCATCTGGGGATACTATGGGTCATCTGATAATTATGAATAATCATGGATGTCCTGTTTACAATTATAATTTGGTAATACTGTATGATATTCATATATAAATTAGCCTTTCAAAACAGCTCTAATTTCAGTTTAAAATAATTAAACTCAAATTTGCACATTATTTTAAAGCATTACCTTTGTTCTGGGTCCTGATGCAAACACAATTCTATAAAATTATGGAAAGCAGGAGAGAAAGTTTTAGATGGAGTCTGTAGTCTCTCACTTGTCATTGTACGTGTCATGCTTTCCCCAATTCCAGAATCAATTCCCGACTGAGAATTTTTTATCCTAGATTCTCCACATGAAAAAGTGTTTATAGCCCAAGGACAGTAAGATGGACCTTTAAGTTTTTGCAGCAGCATCTGATAGACAGAGACAGAAAATACTGGAGTTATTTTGCAACAGTGGCAGAGTGACTAAATGAATGCAAAATGTCCAATGTCTTAGTCTACATAAAAATAGTACATTGTGGCTGCATTAAATAATAAGATTTTTCAAAAGTATTTATCAGAAAGTTATAAAACATGCAGTTTTGTCCTTTCCTACAATTTAGTATTTATTGGGAATTAAACTCAATTTCAGTCAGAATAGAAATCGAACCCACTGCTCAAGCAGCAGACCATATACCATTTCAGACAAGTGGCTGCCCAGTCTCTTCTTAGACCTCTAGTCATGAAGCACCCACAACTTCTGACGGAAGGCTGTTCCACTGGTATTTCATTGGTAGGTGACCTACTGCTTTGCTGCTAAGGAAAGGCAATTTAACAAATGCTCAAGAGCAATGCTTAATGGACTGGTCTTTGCATGAACCAAGTAAACAGTCAACTTAAATAAGAAATCATTACAACCAAACCAAATTTACTCAGAATTATACTTCTTAAGAGAACTGAATGTAATTCTTAGAGAATTGAAACTTTAGGTACATTTAATTAAGAGATGCCTTCTGCCTGTAATGGCGAACCTATGGCATTCATGCTAGAAGTGGCACGCAGAGCCCTCTCTGCGGTATGCGAGCTGTTGCCCCAGCTCAGTTCTGTCAGGCATGCGCGTGCGCGTGCGCCTCCCATTGGCCAGGTTGTCTGCCGCACATTCAGGGGATGCAAGTGGGGGAGCACGCATGTGCGGCGGCACGTGTGTAGGGGCAGGTGGAATACGTGGAGATGTGCGCACATGAGGGGCGCATGTGTGGGGGACGCCCGCACATTGCATTTTGGAGGTTTGTGCTCATGTGCTTTGGGCATTCAGTGCTAAAAAAGTTAGTCATCACTGTCTTATGTGCTGTCTTATGTGTGTCTTATATGCTCTTGACAGTAACAGTTATTCAATGGGTTTTTAAGAACCTAATCTAGGGATTTTGTGCTTTACCTGTGTGCGAGGCATTTCCCGAAAAGGTACATGCCCATTAGCTAGTTCACAAGCTGTAATGCCCACACTATAGATGTCAGATTTCACATTATATCCATGCATATCCTATAGAAGAAAACATTTATCAGGCAAATTCAGTTGTTCAAAGGTTGTCAATGCACATTAGGAAATGGATGAGAAATATTTAAACATGTCCTGTACAATTCTATTATTTGTACATATGGAATAAGTTAGTCTAACTTAAATAAAATAGGTTTACCTCTGAAGTATATAATTAGGCTGTACACTATTCAACTATTTTAAATATCAATGACATACAACTTCACAAAAGTTATCTTCGCTGTGTTCAAGAAATTCATGATTTCAGATGTAAACTATATCAGTACCACAATAAATCAAATTATCATTAAAGCCATTTTAATTAAAAATAGTCATGTATTTCTTCTTCTATTTCCATCAAAATATTTGGTATCAATACAGATGGAAAAACACAGCAAGGGCATGTCAAATTTTTCAACATTCAGTTTCCAATCATTAGCAATGCTCAAAAGTTATGGCATGACTTGGGGATTGTAAAGATATTTTGGTTACTTTAAATTAGATGTGCTTCGTAAGTAACTACATAAATATAACTTTTTAACATTTTTTTGGTTTCATTTGGTCTTTCCAAATAATAATCTTTCTCCCAAATCTGGAACAAATGTTGACAATGTGTGTTGGGCTACACACATTGTCAAGGAAAATGAAAATGAAGTATTTCCATAAATAGGAAAACATTTTAAAATATCTCTTAATAATACAATTATATATTGATTGAGAAGTAAAAATATCTATCTATCGATCCATAACTGGACTGATATACTATATTGCAATGTAAAACTTTCAGTGAAGAGGACTTCATCCAGAAGTGAATTGATTCAGGGAGAGTATTTTACATTTATATGTGTGTGTACATGATTGTGCTCATACAGTATATATGGATCTTATATTAGGTATTTAAAATGTATAAATGAATATACACAGATCCTATGGAAAGCACATATTTTAAATGGAAATTTCTTCCATGCATATGATGAAAAGGAAAAAGAAATAATGGAAATATATTTTAAGTCTTTGGATAAAAGAATCTTAATATGATGATGATAGTGCTTAACTATGCTAAGGGCTTTATGACCATCTCAATTACTACAATAATTATTTGTTTTCCAGAATACTGGAAATTAAATTCTGCTTAAAATAAATGCTAAAATATACTTGTCAACAGAAATAGAGGAATTAAAAACAACTATTTTACTATGTACATATAACAATAGGCTTCCTAATTTTCAGCGATACATGGGAATATACGGATTCAGAGATACCATTCTAAACAATATGGAATATATATCTTGGAATCACAATATATTCGTAGTGCATCAAAATTCATAGTGCATACATGGTTTTAGATAAAACATTAAATTCTAATGTTTAAAAAATTATAAAGAATGTAAACAACATAATTAAAATTATTTTTAGGGTGCAGAATTTAAATAATTAATGAATTTCTGAGGCAGGAAATATAGCAGGAAAGCACATTGACAATGCAATCTAATATATACTGACCTGCCTTAGTAGTTCAGGACTCAGCCAAGGAAGCATAGATGTACTGAACTGGGGGAAGTCATACACAGCTTTTAACTGCTGTCCACTGTTGACTAAACTATAGAGGTGATTTAAGCCCGACAAATAAACTAGACCATCCCCTGAAATCAGTATGTGGCTAGCTTTAATACTTCTGAAATGCAAACAAACAAACAAATAAAACCCAATTGTCTTGCTAGAAGACAATATATTAAATATATATTAAGATTCTGATATATCACATACGTTGGTTTGTTTCTTTTCAATAGCTATGTTTTCTATAGCTTAAAGTTTATACTATTCTTTATTGCATCAGAAAGAGAATTGAGACATACTGCTTATGTTCTTGTTATTCTTGAATTTAGTTAAGAATTACTCTTGATTAATAAATAGCAGATTTCAGTCTGTGAAGATGTATCTAGAAAAAATGCTCAGAATATAAAAGATGCCTTGACTTGAAGTGACAATTTCAAATGATCCATTAAATAGGCCTTAGCCAAGAAAGTATCAATTCTTTCTCATTCTACTGAAAGCCTAGGATTATAAAGTGGCTTGGGGGTTCAATTCATCCCACAAAGACTACCTAACTAAACACCCAAAGATTCAGCTTACAGTTACATGCATAGAGAGAAAATGGAAAGAGACTAGATGGCTAGAGTGAAACAGAAAAGGTTCATGAGTTATTGTATGGTAGCCAGCTTATAGCCCTCAATGTTTTTAGGACTGAGGAAGATTTTTAAAAAGCCCACAATGTGAAAATTGTAAGAGTTATCCCTTGATCAGTGCAACATAAGGGAATTGTTCCAATTTAATGTGACCCATTTTTTTCACATTTTTTCCTAATTCTCTTCCCCCCCAGCAATCAGATTTTGAGTCTAAATATTTGATAGCAAAATGAGCTTGGTGATCCTCCCTTTTTTTTAAAAAAATGCAAGTTTAAACAGTATTGCATGTTCTAATTTTAATAAGGCTATAAGAATTGTATTACATGCTTTTTATTTGTACATTTGTTTCCCACAAAACTATACAGGGATCTCGCTTCTCAACATATTCATTTTACACCTGAGGGTATCTACTAGAAGAACTCTATTATGTAAGGTAACGTAAGACCTTATAAAGCAGAAGTTACATATTTTAATACGTCCAAATTACTTCACTGTAAACAACTGTGGTAACAATTCAAAGAGATCATTTAGCTATACCCCGACTCTGTAAATAGCTTAGAGAGGGCTGTAAAGCACTGTGAAGCAGTATATAAAGTCTACGTGCTATGGCTATTGCTCTTACAGACGGCTCAAGTTTTCCTTTTATCCTATCTTTTTTGTACCATTTCTTCACAATATATTTAGAAACTTGAAATATTTCTTAAAATTTAAGAGTTAGCAATTAGAGGCCGAGGGAAGGAACTCTTAATGAGCTCATGCATCTCATCAGAAAATTCCATGGACTAGCAATTAAAGATTCATATTTTAATATACTCAACATGATATATTAAAATAATTGGAATATTTGTGGAGGTTTAATATATATTAAAGCATTTTGGAATTTCCTCTAAGAATGAAAAATGAAAACATAAATTGTTATACTTGGCAACAATATACATCTTAATCAGAGAATTTATTTTTTAAGAAAATAAATAAAATAAAATAATCACATAACTTTTTAAGCTTCAGCTGAAATCATTGGATGGATTCCAATGAAGTTCTTTCATATTACCTGTGAATATAACCATGTTGATGCATATAGTTCAATCCACTAATTGCACCAAAGAGGATATTTCCTATCAAAGCTTCACTCATGCCTTCAGGGAAGTAAGTCCTCAAGAGACAACTGGCTGAATCTAAAAAAAAGAGTCCAAGGTTTAGTAGTAACTCCTCATAATATCCTTATAAATATAGGAAGGTCAGGGCTGGCCCAGATATTTTCTACCATAATCAGAGTAATCAAATTAATTGATCTTTTGCAATGTTTCAAAAAAAGCTCAGGAGCTCCTGGGCAAAAAATTCAGATGTACATAATCAAATTAGCACTGGCCTCTAAAGCCCACAACTGAAGCAATTCTCTGTTTCAAAAAATACTCCCAATAGTCCTCTTTAAGTAATTATCCCACTTGGAAGTATTACTATTCCACAAACTAGGTACCAATAAGCTGAATTGCTCTGAATGGGCAGAAGGAATTTAATAAATAAGTATATATTTTTGTAAACAGAGTTACTTACTGTAAGCCATAAAAGGAGAAATAACCCAAAGCCATCTTCCAGCAGTAAACACTGCCCAAAAAGTCAAGATATGTGGATGTCGGAAAAAGTGGGATAATATCACCTCATTCTAGAGAAATAAATAAATGTTTTAATAAACTAAAGGACGGGAAATACTCCATACTGTTTTAGCCATAGGAGACTATGTGTGTGTGTGCCTTCAAGTCAATTGACTCCTGATGACTGCCTGGACTAGCCTCTGACGTTTTTTGGCAAGGTTTTTTGAAAGTGGTTTAGTCTTGCCTGTTTCCTAGGGCTGAGAGTGACTGGCCCAAGGTCACCCAGTTAGCTTTCTTCTTAGCCTAGCTCATCTGCATGATAAAATCGCTCAGATTCGGGAGGGGCTCGACTCCAATTGGATGGTCCCGGGGGAGGTGTCCAGGGCAGGTCTTGTGAATGTTATCTGGGGGGAGTTCGACCCTGTGACCGCCGAGGGTGTGGACAGGTTGCTGTGGGGTCTGAATGCCACCACCTGTTTATTGGACCCGTGCCCTTCCTGGCTGGTTTCGGCCGCCAGGGAGACGACACGAGGCTGGCTCCAGGGGATTGTCAACGCTTCTTTGAGAGAGGGGGTGCTCCCTACCGCCCTGAAGGCAGCGGTGGTGCGCCCCCTCCTCAAGAAGCCTTCCCTGGACCCAGCTATTTTAAAAAACTATCGTCCAGTCTCCAACCTTCCCTTTGTGGCGAAGGTTGTTGAGAGTGTGGTGGCACGTCAGCTTCCCCAGTACCTGGAGGAAGCTACTTACCTCGATCCGTTCCAATCGGGCTTCAGGCCTGGACATGGCACTGAGACGGCATTGGTCGCTGATCTCTGGAGGGCTCGTGACAGAGGGTTCTCCTCTGTCCTGGTCCTATTAGACCTCTCGGCGGCTTTCGATACTATCGACCATAGTATCTTGTTGCGACGGTTGGAGGGGCTGGGGATTGGAGGAACCGTCCTTCGATGGTTCTCCTCCTTCCTCTCCGACCGTTCGCAATTCGTGTTGGCGGGGGGGGGAGAGGTCCACCTCTAGGCCCCTGGTTTGTGGGGTGCCTCAGGGGTCGGTCCTCTCTCCCCTCTTGTTCAACATTTACATGAAGCCGCTGGGTGAGATCATCCGTGGTCTTGGAGTGAGGTGTCATCTGTATGCAGATGACACCCAGTTGTACATCTCCACTCCAGACCACCCCAACGATGCTGTGGGGGCTATGTCTAGGTGCCTGGAGGCCGTGCGGGATTGGATGGGCGGGAACAGGCTTCGGCTCAACCCATCCAAGACCGAGTGGCTGTGGTTTCCGGCGCCCCGATATAGCCAGCTGACACCTTCGCTGGCTATTGGGGGGGAAGTTCTGCCCCCCACAGAGAGGGCTCGCAACCTGGGAGTCCTCCTGGATGTACGGCTGTCGCTTGAACATCACATCGCGGCCGTCTCCAGGGGGGCGTTTCATCAGATCCGTCGGATCTACCGGTTGCGGCCCTTTCTGGATCGGGACGCCTTGCGCACGGTCACTCAGGCCCTTGTCACCTCTCGCCTGGACTATTGTAATGCCCTCTACATGGGGCTCCCCGCGGGGAGCATCCGGAGACTCCAGCTGGTGCAAAATGCAGCCGCGCGGGTGATCATGGGGGCGTCACGTAGCGCCCATGTGACGCCTCTCCTGCGCGAGCTGCATTGGTTGCCGGTGGCTCTCCGGGTTCGCTTTAAGGTTCTAGTTTTGACCTTTAGGGCGACCCATGGCATGGGACCAGGTTACCTCCAGGACCGCATTCTGCCAGTGATCTCCAACAGGCCGGTGCGTTCCCATAGAGAGGGTCTGCTCCGGGTGCCGTCGGCCGCTATGTGTCGTCTGGCGGCGCCGAGGAGTAGGGCCTTCTCTGTGGGTGCCCCCGCCCTCTGGAATACTCTGCCACCGTAGCTCCGTACCGGCACGGACCTGAGGGCCTTCAGGCGCGCGTTGAAGACCTGGCTCTTTGAGCAGGCCGGCCTGGGCTGAGATGGTTTTAATTCGGTCTCCATCTCATTTAATTTTAAATTGGGGTTTTAAGGGTGGGGGTGGGGTCTTTAGTTTATTAACCAGCCGACATTAATTTAATACTTTTTTAACTTTTGTATTTTCTGTGGGGTTTTAGATGGGCTGTACACCGCCCTGAGTCCCTCGGGAGAAGGGCGGTATATAAATTGAATAAATAAATAAATAAATAAATAAATAAATCATAAGGCACTCATGTTCTGAAAACTATCTCTGAATCAGAAAAAAAATAGATGGCTCATTATAATGTCAGAAATATAAAACTGAAATTACTTGAAAAAGCTATAACTAATTCTGCGGGAGCAGATTTCTTAATTTCTTTGCATATCTAGAATTACTACAAATATGGGGATATTATATATGACCTTACATAGAACTTATATAACCTTGGAAGCATTATATATCAAGTTTAAAATTATGTTTACTTGTAAAGCTTTTAAGAGTTCTTCAGAACATCTTTCCAGATCTGTAATTCTTACAGCCACCAGTGTTCCTGTTGGGATATGACGGGCGAGGTAGATTGAAGTTAAGTTGTTACATCCTTTTCCTACAAAGAAACAGGCATATACCACTTAACATTCTAATTAATTAATAAAATAATCTTTTGGAATGGATGATAAATAAATAAATAAATAAAATATTCTTATGACAATTGTGAAAAAGGACACCTTTCAAAACAAGCATAAATATCTAACTTGAACTAGAAGACAACAATCTGATTCTGAAAGCTATTTCCTAGTTGAAACAATTTTTTTGTTTTAAAAAGAGGATTATAGGTAGTCCTCATTTAATTATCATAATTGGGACTGGCAACTGTTGCTAAGCAATAGTCATTAAGTGAAACATCACATGGATATATAAGACTTACTATGTTAATTCAACTACAATTGTTAAGTGAATCATCCCCAGTAATTAAACACAGTGTCATGTGAATGCAAACTGCAACTTCCTGCTGGCTTTTCCATTGACTCTGCTTCCCAGAAACCAGCTTTGAAGCTCATGGGATATTATAAATGCAAGCCAATTGTGAAGCACCCAAACTGTGATCATGTGACTGTGGGAATACTATGATGGGCATACGTTTGAGGGCCAATCAAAAATCTACTTTTTTCAGCACCATTATAGTTTCAATGGTCACTGAACAAAGCTGTTCTTAACCAAGGACAACCTGTATTATGCTCTGGTGACTATCAAATGATAGACTATCAATTTACAAATTTACAAAGTATTCAGAACAGATCAATGAATATTGGTGTAGCATGTTAAATGTTTAAGTCAATAGTGTACAAAAAATGAAATAAGAATTGAAACTGGTATTTTAATAGGGATTACCAGTTTAAGTTCATTTAAAATAAATCTTAAGCAGCTCATTAGCACAATAAATATCTTCACACCAATTACCAGCATCATGTGCTAGTTACATACAAAGATGCTTGTATAATACCATCATGAACAGACAGTATTCCCATCTTATTCACTGATGTAGGATCTGAGGCAACAGAGAAGAATGCAAACATGTATTTTCTTCTGGTTAAAAAAGAAGTGATAGCTATTGCAGCTGAAAAACAATTATTCATGCACAATTTGATAATATCCTTATACTATGAAGCTACCATAAATTTAAAGAAGACCAATATAAAGACTTACTAAATCAAAGGCAAGACAAGTTAAATGGAAATAGGTTGTAAAATACAAGCAAATATTAATAAAGATAGAACTAATATACTGTATATTTCAGACCTATTGGCAGGATACGGCAAAGGGTAAAATTTCTAGCCCATATCTTTGGTTCAAGTAAAGACTAAAGACCTCTCGCTTAAGACAAAATAGGAACATCTTTCCATCACAAAACAATTACCTATCTCCATCTGGAGATCATAGTGTGATACATCAGAGGACAATGGTATCTGTTCATCTCTTTGAGTTGATTGTCCCCAACATACAGCAAGTTCATCTGTCTGAATAGCAAAAATACCTATTAAGTTTTATTGTTTAAAATGGTGTCATTTCACATAAATTTTGAAAATCTCCCAACATTCCTGTCTATGTTATCATTCCAAAAGCACCAATTAGTTTTTAATTTTGCCTGGTTTTTGATGGCAAGAACTTCTTTAATTGGGCTGTGATTTTTTTTATTGAGTTCAATGTATTTAACTTCTAAAGAACCCTATGTGATTGATCAGATTAAGGTACACCTTTCTCTCCATCAATTAATCCATGAAAAAGCCAGGTATTCATTTTCACTCAAAATATTATATAATGTAAGTGCATTAAAACCAAAATACTAACAAATATATCCTATCTAAAGTGCTACTATATACTCTAGAAGTCAAAAAATGTATTAATTCCAATTCTCTAATATATACAGATAGTTCTCACTTACTGACCACTCATTCAGTGATAGTTTGAAGTTGCAACAGTGCTAAATACGTGGCATTTACAACTGGTTCTCAAAGTTATAGCGGTTTATGATTGAAATCCAGCAACCAGCTTGCACTTGCACTGTTATTGCAGTGCCCAGCAGTCATGAGATCACCATTTATGACCTTCCCTGCTGGCTTCCCACAAGCAAAATCAATGGGAAGTTAGGAGAAAAGATCACAAGTCACTCAAGTAAGTCTTCCCCATCCTGTAACAACCAATCCCAGGCCCCAAATTATTTGAGTATGCTGCTGCTATCACCCATACATCCTCTTCCACCTGGCAACAGCAACTTACATGCCTGCCAGTCTGCTTGCGAATCGCCTTGGACTTGCATCTTCCTGCTGGGTTCCCCAGTGATTTAGATTTTTGAAAGCCAGCAGGAAGTTGCAAGGAGGTCTTTTCATAATGACCTACAATTCTCACTTAAGAACAGCAATGGGGACTGTCAGGATTGCCAAGTGATGTGGTCACATGATGTCATGTTATAAAATTGCTTAGCAATGGAAATTCTGGTCCTGATTACTATTGTTAAACAAGGACCAACTAATCTGTATTCAGCAAAAGGGATGAGAATGAGAGCCTCTGAATTAATTTATACAGCTGCACTGGATAGATGTTTAATGGCTTCACACATTCTTAAAGGATCTGCTCCTTTTTTTACAATAAAATAGGCAATTCCTTGCAAAAATGGAGAAAGTAATATTTTGTCATATACTGCTGAAAGTGAACAGAAAATAGGCAGTATACATTTTATTACAGTGTAAAACTGTGGTTCCCAAACTTTTCACCGTCAGTGGCAGCACCAAGGGGTGGGATTCAAATTTCTTACAACTGGTTCTTTAGGCATGGCTTAGTGGTCATATGACTGGGTGGGCATGGCCAGGTGGCCATGTGACTGGCAAACCAAATATAAGTGGTGCTCGCTTAATGGCCAGTTGCTTAGTAGGTGTTTTAATTTATGACTGATCTCCCCAGAACTACCTGCCCTGTTTCTGGAGTTTTGACAGCCATGCACACGTACACACTCTCCCTTCTAACCCTGCTGGAGCAGGTGGTTGGACTAGATATCTCACTCACTTTCTCCTCCCTCCCTCCCTTTCTTACTTTTTTCTTTCTTTCTTTCTCTTTCTTTCCGTCCCTTCCTTCCATCCGGCCCCGGGCAGGGGGCACATCCTTGGGCGGGACTGCAAACAGGACACCCGGGAGCTGGCAGGGTTTATGAGAGGGGCAAAAGTAGTGGCAGAGGAAGAGTTTTCTTCCCCCTTTGTGGAATCCCCTTCAGGCGCCGCCATTTTCCTTCCAGCGCTGATTGGAAGTTCAGTGCTTCTGAATGGAGCGCTTCTCTGGCTGCCGCTCTTTGGTGACGGGCGCAGGCAAAGTAGCATCATTGGGGCTGCGCTGCTGGAGCAATTCTGGAGCTTCGGGACAAGCCACCTCCCTCTACCCCATGTTAGCGAGGTGCAACAATGTTGTGCTCCCCTTTGCACAGGAATTCGGCCAAGCTATCTGCTAAATCGTCTCTCTTGAGGAGCGCTTTACAGTTTGCAGATATCTTGGCCGCCTGTTAGTGGAGAGAAGCGGCCGGAGTCAGTCTCATCTCTTGAGAGCCCGGCCAAAGTTTCCTACGCCGCTCACGCTTCAGTGCTTTGACTCCGAGGGGCAGGAGTTTGGCCCAGCTAAAATCCCACCCCTGAATTGCGCCCTGCGAGAGTCCACCTCCAGCACGCCCCTGCCACCTCTTAGCGGCCCCCTTGCCTCTTAGCAACCTCCTAAGGCATCCCACCGCCCCCCAAGGGGCAGTACTGTCCACTTTGGGAACCACTGGTGTAAAACATGATTGTGATAGAAAACATAATACTAGTTCTGGTAAGGGAAGGTGACTTTTCTCTTACCAAGTCTTGACTACTGATGCTTTCCAATTGCTTTTCTACTCTAATGGATTCAACTCGTGTCCGTAGAATACAGGAACAGTCCTATAAAGATATTTGAAAGTACAGAAATAAAGCCTTTAAAATGTAACTCACTAATCTATACTCATCTGTTATATGAAACTACAACTCAGTTCATAGTAATAATGAATTAATGTCGATACTGTACACAGTAAGAAATGTGGTCATCTCGGTGGCTTTAAGGACATCTAAGAGTCCATTCTGAAAAATAATGATTAAATTCACTTTTTCAAAACTTAAGTACAGTATAGTTTTCTGAATTCAAAGCTACATAAATAAGACAGATGCTAGACAGTCATCCAAGTAACCCCTTTTTATGACCCTGTAAAAATTGGCTCTTCCAATTCTTAATTTTATCCCTATAATTTTTAATTTGAGATATCAGCTTGCTTGTGGGGCCTGAACCTGAACATTATATTAAGATTTATTATTATAAATTATATTATAAATTTTAATGTATATTAAGATGTAAGAGGAGGCATTAAACCACGATTTTGGGCTATATTTTACAGTTCAAAGAACATTCTATTCAAAAGCTTTCACTCTGGAAAATGAACCAGAATTATAACTCTCTCTCTCTGCAATGCTCCATAAATGGACAAAATAATTTTAATTCTATTTTCAACATGAATATAATGTAATGTAATATAATATAATATAATACAATATAATACAATATAATACAATACAATATATTATAATATAATAAATATAATATAATGAACATAATATAGTATAGTACACTACAGTACAGTACAATGCAATACAATATGTGTGTGTGTTAATACCTACTAGATTTCAAAAATTAAAAGAAATATGTGCTTACCAAACAAGACATGGAACTGTTTTAGTTCATGGAAAATATCATGCTAATCCATTTACTCTGAAATAGAACATTAAGATATTAAATATTACAGTACATTCAACATCCAGGTATCAACCAAAGATGTCTCTTTTCCTCTTCAACCATAAACCTCCACAGAAACCCTCTAACATATAGTGCTCTGGATAAAATTAATAGTCCCTAGCACAACTCATCAAAAATATTTGAAATCATATTCAAGCATTATTAGAGCTATATCAGAAACCTTTTCAGGACATTGACATAAACAAAGAATATTGGGTTTTGATTTCTTTACATGATCTGTATTAAGACTGATCTATCACATGTCTGAAATCAGTCCATGTAACCATGACAGTGACTTAACCACAATTGGTACCCTTAGTTTATAATGTTTACAAAATTTAACCATAGCACCACTTGTCACCACTTGCTAAATTGAGAAAGGTTTCTTTCTTCTGCTACTTTTGAATATGAGACAGAAACTGGAAGTAAGTACATTTTAGGAGTAGGGAAATTAACACCACCAAGAGAGCCGATCACCACCCCCTTCTAAGTCTAGTGCTGATAATGATCTGGCATTACATTTTTTTATTAAAATGTAACACTCTGTCAACCTTAACAAATGAAGTACAATTGGTTGTGATTTGACATACTGAATCAATAATTACTTTATATTCATGATTACATGTCAAATTAACATGTCATGCAAACATATTGAGTAGCAATTTTTAAAAAAATGTATTATTTCTTTCTAGACACATATTTTACAAAACATGTCCAGAAATGAATTCTAGGAAAATCTTCACAGATTATTACACAGTAATATTCTTCTCAAAGAGATTTGTAGATCTTTTAATGGGTTTCCCTTTAAACAAAGAGTATGCTAAGACTTTAAAATTATGAAAGATTTTAAACTCAAAGTTTGCACACATATGCCAAAGTCATCATCTCAAATTCCAAAGATTTTTTGTAACTTATTGTTTTAATATTAGCTAAGATGGGAGTAAATGAATACTGGTAGTTGGAAACCATCAATGTATAAAAAATTGAGAGGGTATTAGAAAGCATGGTTTTTAATCTCAACATGCTTTTTGACTACAACTTATCCATATTGTCCCCTTTGTAAGATCACAGATTCTTTCATTAAAAAAGAGTTGTGTACATATGCCTTGAGAGCCAGCTTGGTAAAATGGTTAAGGCATCAGGCTAGAAATCAGGAGATCTGCCTTAGGTGACTTTGGGCTATCATTTTCACTCAAACCTAGGAAAAGGGCAATGGTAAACTACTTCCAAAAAATCTTGCAAACAAAATTGCAGAGACTAGTTGAAAATCAGACATGATTGAACAGAAGAAAAGAAATATTTATGCCTTAAAATGAAAATGTTAATTTTACAAGTTTTTCTCAATCTGTACTACATCATCCATCTTAGCTAACAAAAACAATAGTCAGGAATTATAGCCATCAAAAGATTCTAACTTTAACAAACACTGATAGATACCCCCCCCAGAAATAAAAAATTCATTACAAATACAAACTACCAGAAAATAGGGAGGAAGGAATGCAGCAGAAGTAAGTTAAGATCAATATTCAAATTGAAAACGTATTAGGAACATGCAGGGTTCCATAACATAAAGATAAACTGTAAGTCCTGTTTGAACTATATGTTGGGTTAAATGCAGCCAGGTGAATTACTGTATAATAAAAAAAATACTTGCAATCAAGCTGCATATAGGATCAAGGATATGTCACGCTAGGCATCTTAACGTTAACAAATACTAGCGCTAACTTTCCAGTAAGGACTATGAACGTAGAATCTTCAAAATCCACTTAAAGCCCTTGAGTATTTGATGCTTGTATAGGCAGCCCTTTCTCTCTTTCACCTGGAGAAGAAGCAACATAAATATTGCGAGAGTCCATCTCCAAAGTTCTGCCGCAACAATTTGAATCGTCCAACTGAGTCGAAACTAATTCAGCCGGAATAATAAGCAACTAGGAAAGTTTTCATCTTTTCCCTCTTACAGCAACTGTGCAGAAACGTGACTTTGGGCGTCCCGCTTTATATTCCACACGTATGCTCGTTTCTTCCTACTTTACACCGACTTTTTTTTCCTCCACACTCGACTTTAACTTGCGTGTTACCTTCCGCAAATTTACCAGGAACTCTGCCCCATCGCGCCTCGCAGGGCTTCCTCCAATTCAGAGCAGAATCAGCCCAGAGGAGATTAGGTTGATCTGGGGCGCGTGTGCCTTGCTTGCCGCTTCCCGGTGAGTAGCGGCGGGAACCGTCGGGGGCGCAGGTGGGGGGGGGGGGGGGCAAAGGCCCCCCAAGTACCGTGAGGCAGACCGAGAGCCGCCCTCCCTCCGCCAGCCCTTTTTTAAAGACACAGCGACCGACGATAGTCCTCAGGCCCCTCAAACTTCAGGCCTCGTCTTCTAGAACAACTGCGAAGAAGTCCAAACCGGCGGAGAACAGCAAGAGCGCCTCCCACCTAAGGGACTACGAGCCCCATAGTGCTCTGCGATTCGTATTCGCATGAGGGGGGGTGGTCCAAAGGGGGGGAGGAGGAATGAAAGGAGCTGTTCCCGCCCCACTGTTGCACGATGGGAATCGTAGTTCCAAAGCCAACGGGTGGCAGAAGCAGTTTGGCGAGCTCCTTACGGATAGTTATCTCGCAAAGCGGGAGGAGGCGGGGCAACTCAACCTCCTTTTGGGGGCCGCCATCTTGTAGTCCAGCGTGACCGCCTCCTCTATCCCTACCCCTCCCGTGTTGCCTCACTCCGTCCGGTGCTCCGAAAGAGGGAGTCGGGGAGACTCTTGCGGTAACAGCGGCCGCTGCAGCGCATAGCTTGAATGAAGTGAGGTGGAAGCGCCCAGGTCGAAAAAAAGTCAAACCCGCGGAAGCGGTAAGGAGCAAGGGACGGGAGCTGAGATCATGGCTCCGCGTTTTCCCTGGTTTTATGCACCCGCCCATTGCTGTCTTCTGTCCTTCTCTTTCGTTTGTACAGTCGGTTCCCTCGTCCCTTTCCCCCAATTCCATGTTAGATAGATATACCTTAAGAAGAAGCACCGACTGGACCAAGAATTTAGTACTGTGATGGGTCTTTCAGCATTTCATCTGGACTCCAAAAGCGACCGCGAGATGCTTTCCCTCCAAGAGATTAGAAAATCTGACCTGTATCCATTATTAGGGCTGGAGGGTGTCGGGCATGACAACGATTGCATTCTCACTCTTCCCTCCCCTTTCTCCAGTATTGCCAGATCCTCGCCTCCTTTTTGCAAAAGGTTCTCTGATTCCCCTCCCCACGCCTCTCCTGCAGGCTATTCCATCTCTTGAAGAAGCTCTTTTTTTTATTGTAGCCGTAACAAAATGTTCAAAGCGAAGGGGGAAGAGGAGTGGTTTTTGTTAAAGAATCAAAAGCGAAGTTGGACAAAGAGGTGGCTGTTCCGTGCGCAACTGCGGTTTGCATATTTTGTATTGAGTGCCTCATATAAATCCATCCCAAGCACGAAGCAGCTGCTGATGTTGATATTTTTTGTCATTGACGTCTTGCCTAGGACAGTCGAGATTAGTCCGTGCCTGTTTCTCCCTCCCACCGTTCTTTAAGGAAATTATAACAATCGGCTCTTTCTCTTTTTCGGGATTAGCTCACTTGAATCAGTTGTCAAGAAATAAAGAGAAATCATTATGAGCTCAGAAGCTGGTACCGTTGCCTGTTGGGATGGGCAATCAAAGAGGGTAGCCATGTCTGTGGATTACTATAATCAGATTGATTTTAAGTATCAGCAAAGCACTTATTAAAAGATATGTACTGAGTGTTTAGTTTTATAACTACTCCTCATTGCAGTCTCTTGGCATTTAATAGTAGACATATTTTGATCAACAATTCAATGAATTACAATACAAATACATATAATTACCATAATATAAACTTAGAAGTATAAAATAAAAGTAAAGATTAAGTGAGTGATATCATCAATTCATCTTTCAAAGACTACAAAAATGAAAGCTAAAATAGGCCAATCTGATTTCTAGTGGGAGTCAATCTACTAACAATAATAAAATATTTTTAAAAAATAGATAAGTAAATAAGAAAACAAAAATGTTGATGGACCACTGGGTGGTCATCACTCGGTTTTTCTGTTGTCAGTTTTCTATGTTTCTAATAACAATCTTCAGTGATAGTTTGTGTCTGGTTTTGCGTAAGGCGACTGTACAATGTGGTTTATTTGTTTTTGAGATAGTATGACATGCAAATCCATCCCAAGAAATAATCCATAGGTTACAAATTATAGAAGTTAATTCATATACTATACAACACCAAAACCAACTGCTTTATGATTTAATATATGTGAATCAAACAATTATAACAAAGCACTAAATTTTAGTTTTAAAATTTGCATTAGATTAGACTGAAGATGGACTTTCTGAAAAGTCTGTTAAAGCATGGATCTCCAACCTTTTGAACCTCAGGGACCACCAAATTCATAATTTTAAATCCCGCGGACTGCTAATATGAATCCAGCATCGTGCTTGCTGAAGTGCCCGGACTCCCACTGATGGGATGGAGTCCTTCAGGCACTTAGCTTAAATACTCAAAGAGTCATTTGGACCCGTTTCCCACAGAAAACAAAACACCGGGGTCTCTCCTCCCTTTCTCTCTCCCTCCCTCCCTTCTCCTTTCTCTCTTTGTATCTTGTCTCTCTCTCTCTCTTTCCCTCTCTCTTCACTGTCTTTCTCTGTGTCTTGTCTCTCTTTTTCCCTCTCTCTATCTCCCTCTTTCTGTCTCTGTGTATGTGTGTGTCTCTCTCTCTTCCCCCCTCCCCTCTGTCCCTGGGGGTGGACAGAAAGGAATTTCTGAACTGGTGCTGGATGATGAGAATCTGATGCTTGGAGGCCAGTGAGCCATGTGCTGAAGACCAGATGGGGCAATCCTGCAGTTTCCCTAGCAAACCCGTGTCATGGCTGCTGCCTCCTGTCTCTGCACATCGAGGAAGCCAAGCAGCAGTGGGAAAAGCACAGACCTCCTGAGCCGCAGGAAGTGGCTGCCAACAATGCCCTCAGGTGAAGATGTTGCGAGGGGGAGGCTCGACCCCTCCCCTCAGGAGCTGCAAAGTGCTCGCTGCTCCTCTGGCACCCGCCAAGCCTCCTTCCCACTGGGTATGCTTCTGGCAAGGAGAAAGAGAAGCACGGTGGGAGGAGGCTTAGCAGCTGCCAGGGGGCGGCAAGCACTTTGCGGCTCCTGAGGGGAGGGTGGCAGGAGATCGCACCCTCCCCTTGCAGGCCAGGAAACACCCGGGAAGGACTCTGATGCCACAATCTCCTGCACACTTGCCTCCCTTTCCGCGCACATCAGTCCATCCACCGTCAGTATCACCCCTGTTGCGGACACAGGTGCGCTGCAGACCGCCAAAATTTTCTCACGGACCACAGTTTGCGACCTCTGAGTTAAAGCAGATGTTACTCAAAGTCATTCAGGTTGAGCAAACTTCTTCCATTGTAAAATTGGTATAAGAAAGCAAATATGGGTAATATCTGTAAGAAGAGTAAGACTGGCAAGGATTTACAGGTACTTCTTAATTTGCAACCACAGTTAGCCCAAAATTTCTGTTGTTAAGCAAGCAAGTTAAGTGAATTTTGCCTCATTTTATTATATTTCTTGCCATAGTTAAGTGAATCACTGCAGTTGTTAAGCTGGTAATGATTGTTAAGTAAATATTGGCTTCCCCATTGACTTTGCTTGTAAGGAGGTCACAAAGTAATCACATGATCCCAGGACATTGCAATCATCATAAATATAAGTTGCCAAGTGTCTGAATTTTGATCACATGATCATGGGGATGCTGCAACAGTTGTAAGGGTGAAAACAAATCATAAGTCACTTTTTAAGTGACATTGTAACTTCAAATAGTTACTAACGAACTGCTGTAAGTCAAGGACTACTTGTATTGCCCTTCTGAAATGCCAGCGTGTAGATGTCTATGGACAAGAAATTCCAGTTGTCTCTTGAAAAAGCACTTTTAGGACATCCTGTCTGTGGAATTAGGGCTACAAAATTCTGGATGACCACTAAACGGCAACAGGGAGGTATAAAAAGTCCTTAACTCTTTACTGCTATTTAGTGGTACTATCCTGAGTGGTGTGTGTCAGGCTCACCACTGCTGAAAAAGTGTCACTGGTTTTCTTGAAGAAACTTATGGTAGAAAGCGTTAGTTTTATATTCTAACATGCTTACATGCCAAATTCTGCTGTTTAACCTTGACTTTCAAGTCCAGTCTTAAAAAAAAAGACGACTGTATCTTTTCTTTTATACTTACTGAGAGCATTTGCACCAAGACAAATTCCTTGTGTGTCCAATCACACTTGGCCAATAAAATAATTCTAAAAAAATTCTGAATACTGATAGCATCAGTTGTTCTCTCTTCCTCTCTATCTCTACACTAAATTTCAAGTCTCTGTTACACTTTGCAATAGTACAGTGTAATACAGTATAGTATAGACAAAAAAAACTTTTGTGCTTAGTGTCTCATTTATCCTTGAAGATTGCTATATTGATGAATAATATCCCTTATGGTATATCTTCCTGTTCTCAAAAATATTAACCATATAGCTTGGGGAAAAGGGTTTTCTTGATTAAGGTCAAGGTGCAAGCCTGAACAAGATGCCTAATATATTGCTAAGCATATTATTCATAATGTAACATTTAAATAGTGTCTAATGTAATAGGACCAGTTACTCCAGAGCTATTTTATATAAATCACTCAGAGTAACCTAAGTGCAAGCAATAAACCATTGTTTCTTTGGGAGAAAAGAATTACATCTGTTGTGAATATACAAACAACTTAAAGCGTAAGACATAATAGTGCTATAATTATGCCACTATTAACAAAATAGTACTAGTGAATATATCCATCTCATGTTGATTCTATAGAAGAGTGCATAAAGAAAGTCAGTCATAGGTTCATCTAAAGTGTATATTTAAGAATGTTTCAAATACAGTTATATGGTGCAAATATCAAAGAGAAAATGCAAATGTTTAATTTTAGTAAGCTTGGTGAATGCTTTTTCTTTAACAGGAAAGTTTTTCATACAACATATATTCCTTCAATTATTATTTGTCTTAGCTGATTAGCATCTTATAGATTAATATGAACTTCGTTTGGTAGAAAGTGTTTATATTCTGGCATGTGGTTTTGAATTTAAATAGTGCTTTTCTTAAACAATGTTTAATGTAGCATCTTTTCTACAGTTCCAGTTATAACCACAAATTGTATAGCCAAACTGCCAGAATTGGGCTATCATATTTTTTTTTCAATTAAAATCCTCCAATTGGCTTCTCACTTTTTTGTTATTTTAAATAAAAACCCATAGAAACTTCCCCAAATACAGAACTGTTCTCTAATCCTCTTCAATAGTATCAACACATCAGTGTTGCAACCTAGCCAAAAAAAATTTGCTGTTTCCTTCTATTTGGTTTGTCCTTGCTGTGTCTTTGCATGGACAGTCAGCATGTTCTGTTATCAAAGTCAGTAAAAAAGAACAATGTGGTATCATATGCACTAACACATACCCCAATTCTACAGAGAAATTATTGAGTCTATCATCTGCAGCTCTGTAACTGTCTGGTTTGGTTCTGCAACCCAACAGGACAGATGCAGACTTCAGAAGATAATTAGGACTGCAGAAAAAACAATTACTACCAACCTGCCTTCCATTGAGGACCTGTATACTGTACGAGTCACAAAGAGGACTGTGAAAATATCCCGGACATAAACTGTTTCAACTCCTTTCCTCAAAATGAAGCTATAGAGCACTGCACAACAGAACAACTAGACACAAGAGCAGTTTTTTCCCAAACGCCATCACTCTGCTAAACAAATAATTCCCTCAGCGTTGTCCAACTATTTACAAAGTCTGCACTACTATAACTATTAATCTTCTCATCACTCCTTATCACCCCTCCCCTCCCACTTGTGACTGTATGACTGTAACTTTGTCATTGGTATCCTTACGATCTATATTGACTGTTTCCTAGTATGATTTGATTGCTTATTGTACCCTATGACTATTATTAAGGGTTGTACCTTATGATTCTTGACTCTTGACAAATGTATCTTTTCTTTTATGTATACTAAGAGCATTTGCACCAAGATAAATTCCTTGTGTGTCCAATCACACTTGGCCAATAAAGAATTCTAATTCTAAAAAAAAAAGTAAGTCATTTTGACTTCTATAAAATGCTATAAAATCCTCTGTAAAACATAATTTTATATTTCAATATTGACAAATTTTTAAATTATAGTACAAAATGGTTTCTTTACTTCCTTAGACTGGTACATACTGAGGAACTCGGGAGTGACTAAAATTGGGCTTTAAAATAACAATGGTGCACAATATTCATCAAGTATTTGGTGAGATACAGTGAAGCATTTACACTCATTATTTGTCAGTGTGTTACATGCGCTTGTTTTACTTTCTGAGGGACTGACCACAAACAGTGAGGGGATCACTAAGTTCGCAGATGATACTATCGTATTGGGTCTCATTATAGGTGGAGATGAAATAGTGTACAGGGGGGAGGTTCAAAAATTATCCTCATGGTGCCTAGAAAACAACCTGCACCTGAACATCAGCAAGACAAAGGAGATGGTGTTAGACTTCCAGAAGAAGAGAAAGAAACCTGCCCCATTTTACATTGAGGGGGGCTGTGTGGAGAGAGTTTCGTCCTTTAAATTCCTGGGAGTCTATATCTCAGTGAAGATCTTACCTGGAAATCAACACAACCCAGGTGGCCAGAAAGGCCCAACAGAGACTCCATTTCCTTAGGGTCTTGCAAAAGAATAAAGTGGAACAATGACTAATGACCTCCTTTTACCAGTCCACAATAGAAAGTGTCCTCTCATATTACATTACGGTATGCTATGCTGGCTTCACAGCCACAGATAGAAAGACATTACAGAGGGTAATGAGCACAGCACAAAACATTGTGGGCTGTTCCCTGATATCACTAGATGACATCACTAGGGCTTGCTGCCTTAGAAGAATGAGGAAAATTCTCAGAGACAACTCACACCCCAGTCAGCATTTCTTCACTCTCCTACCATTGGGTAGGAAATATAGAAGCATAGCCAGCTGCACCAACAGGCTGAAGAACAGTTTCTATCCGTCAGCTGTAAGATGGAAAATAACTTCATGTCAACATAGTATGATAGACTTGCGGGGCCGGCACATTGTGCAACAAGGTCACATAATATAAAAAGATTGAGACTGGGTTAGGAACTTCTGACCTCACTGTGAGTTGTGTTTGGGGGGGGGGGGGGGATGTAGCACGAAGGGAGGCTCAGCCAATCTCATTGTACACATGTACTCTGACAATAAAGGCAATTATAATAACAAATGATGAGAAAAGCTTCTCTATATTTAGTATAATGAAAGTCAAACTAAGTAACCTTGTGAGCTCATTTAAGACAGTAAATATTGCAATTTAAACTGATTGGATTCACCCATTGTGGTACAAGCATTGTGTTTTGTTTGCTTGATGTAGTGTGTTATATGATCCAACCAATTGTGTTTTATTCATTAAAGGTGCTTCAGCAGGTCATGGTTTAACGTGAATTAACCTAAATATTGATCTTAAAGCAAGATATATTTTGGCTGGTATTTTGCCAAATTAGATTATTTTAAATGTCATACAACACGGCTGGGAAACACCTTCTCTAAATGGTGCTACTGTGCAGGCATCTCCCATATGCTCCAGTGGAACTTTTGGAGAGCTCATCCAAAGTGCTGCTGAGCCCTAGGATTCCATATGTTCATTTTGTTTTAAAATGATATTGGAATAGTTTTGTTATGGCTATTTCTTTTTAATATATTTCCAGACAGGCATTCTTTTAACAGAAAGCCAGTTTAGTATGGTGGTTAAGGCATAAGGCTAGAAACCAGAAAACTATAAGTTCTAGTCCTGAGACTATTGAGTGTCACCTTAGGCATGAAAGCTGGTTGAGTGACTTTGGGCTAGTCGTTCTTTCTTAGCCCAACTCACTTCAAAGGGTTGTTGCTATGGAGAAATAGAAGAAATAGGGAAATAGGGCGGTATATAAGTTCAATAAATAAATAAATAAGAAAGAAGGAGTATTAGATATCTTTGTCACTTTGAGTTATTTATAAAATAATAATGATAATATTGGAAGCAGCAGAAGAGAAGAGAAAGAATTATAAAAAAATAACAAAATACAAAGAGCTGCAAAAAGAAGTAGCACAAGAGACCGGGCGGGCGGCAGAGAGAACCGGTTCTCTCTCTGCTGCTCATCGCTGGTACCGGCTCTCCAGAACCGGGCAGAACCGGTCGCATTTCACCTCTGAAAAGAAAGCAAAAATAGTATCAATAATAATGAGGGCCTTGGGTACAGTCCCAAAACATCTGGCAAACAAACTATAAATTAACTATATCAGTCTCGTATAAAGAGAATCTGTACAAAATGGTTTATCTTTGGCATCTACCTCCTGCAAGACTGGCTAAGATGTTTCCTAATCTACCACCAAATTGTTGGAAATGCAGTCACGTACAAGGAACATACTTCCACATGTGGTGGACCTACCCATATGCTCAGAATTTCTGGAAAAACATTAGAAATTGGATTTTAGATATAACAAAACAAAAATTAAAATTTGAACCCAAAATCTTTCTATTAAGCATGATAGATACAAACATGGAGAAAAAATACAAATATTTAATTTTACATATTATAACTACGGCTAGAATAACGTATGCACAAAACTGGAAGACATCCCTCACCCCCTCAGATGAAATGGTAATTAAAAAAATATATGAATGTGCTGAGATGGATAGCTTAACTAAATTGCTGAAAAACAAACAAAATAGTGAATACTATGAAATATGGAATATTTGGTATGAGTGGTTAAGAAAAAGGTAATATCTGATATTTGGATAAACTATTGAAATGATAGTAGACATGCGTTTAATTAAAAAAGATGAAGAGAAAATGTAATATCAAAAGAACGAAGGACTATTTTAACAAGGTAGATCATGACAATGATAATGATAAAAGAGAAACCATTGCTCAATATATGCTGTAAAATTTATATATGTATATGTGTGTGTGTGTGTGTGTGTGTTGATTTGTCTGTTTTAAATGTATGTCATATAAATGTTTATTAAAAATTAATAAAAAAAAGAAGTAGCACAACTGTGTCAAAAGAAACAGGGACGGAATACAAATAAAGTTGCCACTGGTTCGGTGGGTGTGGCTTGGTGGATGCGCTTTGCGCGCATGCACATACTTTGTGTGCACATGCGCACCAAACATGCACTTTGCACAGGCGCAGAGGCATTTGCGTAGGCGCAGAGGCATTTGCACAGACGCAGAGTTGTTCTACCTCTCCTGCAAGCCTGCACGATGCCGGTTGCTGTAGCAACTGCCGCACAGCGCTATTCTGTGCCACGCAAAGCAGCTGCGCTTTGAATTCTGGCCATAAAAGTGAGTATAGGAGACCGGGCGGGCAGCGGAGAGAACCGGTTCTCTCTGCTGCTCTCATCGCCGCTACCGGCTCTTCAGAACCGGGCAGAACCAGTCGCATTTCACCTCTGAAAAGAAAGTAAAAATAGTATCAATAGTAATGAGGGCCTTGGGTACAGTCCCAAAACATGAAGCACCACATGAACATCATTGGCATTGACAAAATCACCAGTCACTTGCAAAAGTTAACTTTACTTGGGACAACTTACATCCTGCAATGATACTTTTAGCATCATCAAATAACAACATTTGCCTATCTTAGGTCCTTGGGAAGAATTCAGTGTTAATAAAAATGATTAATTATTTCTTACTTTCTTACTTTCCAAAATTTGCATTAACACACAGTTCAGTGAAACTCCCCAAATTAAAATATTCAAAATTTCCTAATAGGATGAAATGGCAGGATCATCTGTGATTTCACAAACTATCTGAAAACAAAATTGCTAGAAAAGTAGCATTATTGTACAGTTGTTTTTATAGGCAGTAGATAAAACAAAATTAATTTAATTTTTTTGTTTAATACTGTAATCTTTTAATTTTCCATCATTTAGATTTTCAGAAAGGTTTAATGTTACATGTTTTCAAAATAGTTATATTCAGATAACAATAAACCTATCACTGAATGTCAGTATCTGAATAATGGCACTAGAAAAACCCAGGCAGACAGTTTTTTTTAGGTTAAATGCTGGATATATTCCTAACTAAAAAATCATATAGTTAATTATATTTGTGATTTTGGCAAAGCTTAATTGGGATATAAGTTATTTGGAAATTGTTCAGATTTGTTTCATTCTAAGAAACTGTGTTTAACTAAATCACAGTAATGTTTTTCCAAGTTGGAGAACCTTTTAGTTATGAATAGTTGTTGACTGACATAAAGTATGAGTGTTCTGGTATGCTGATAAACAGAAGCAAAAATAATCAAAGGGTGACCGGAAGCTCCGATCGAGGGGAGCTCCGCCGAGCGCCCGCTTTTGCCGGCTAAGCCGGCCTCCCCCCTTGGCCCCCATGCATGGTGGGGGTATCGAGGGGTTTGGAGGCGTCCGGGGCGTTGGATGAGCCGCCAGGAGGCCGCCCGGGTGGTCTCTTTGGGCGGCGGCGATTTCGCGGAGGCCGAGGCTGCCGCGATGGCGGCCGTGGAGGTGGTGGCTGCCGTGGAGGCGGCCGCCGCGGCCGCCGACGTTGAGGCTGCCCCAGGGTCGGGGGATCTTTGGAGGTCCCTGACTGGGTGCCGGTGGCCTCGAAGATGGTCCACCTGCGGCCGCTGCGGCTGCCGCGGTCGGTAATAGCGGGCGGTACCGCGGCGGCCGCGGGGGGGGCGGAGGCCTCGTCGCTGTCATTTTGCGGCTGGAGGCCCCGCAGCGGCTGGAGGCCCCGCAGCAAACCTGGACCCCACTTTATGTGGCTGCCCCACGGTTGGAGGCTCTTCAGAGGTACCCTGCCTTGATGCCGGCGGCCTGGAGGATGGCCCTGCTGTGGCCGCTGCGGTTACTGCAGACGGTGGCAGCGGGCGGTATCGCGGCGGCCGCGGGGGGGCAGATGCCTCGCCGGGGTCGTTTTGCGGCTGGAGGCCTCACCGCGGCTGGAGGCCCCGCCTCGAACCTGGACCCTTCGTCTGGCTCTGATAGCTCTGCTGCGGCCTCATGCTCTATTTCCACCTGTGCTGTTTCCATCTGCTGCTCCAAGGACTTGGACAATCTGGTTCTGGCCTCCACGGCTGCTGCGGGGGGAGGCCGCCTTGCCGTGGAGGGTGTTGTCCCCCCTAGCGTGGCGGCCCCACCGGCAGCCGTGGAGACAACGTCTGCGTCGACTGGGAGACCGTTGCGATCTCGGAGGCGACGTGGACGACGGAGTGGACGATGGCATCAGGGACGTAAATGCAGGGGCAACAGCGGGACTGGCCGGCCCGAAGGACGCCGGTGATTTTGATGGTGGTCCCCGATCCGGCGATGGCGAGGGTTAAAAGATCGATCAGCTACTCCTCGGCGGAACTACGGGCTCTTGGGAGGGTCCCCCACTCCCTGAAGTGGCCCTCTGGTCTATCGACGGCCTACCTCAAGGACGGTTCCTGGGATCCGGAGAGGTGGCACGGCCATCAAAAAAGGATTTTTAGGGGGGGGGTTTAAACTTTTTAAATTTTTATTCAGGGTTTTATCGAGGTTGGGGAGGGTGACTAGGAGAGGGTTGGGGATGGTAATTTATTGGGGTTAGGGAGGATACCCGGACCGGGTTTGGGGGATAGCCCGGGGGGGTTTGGAGTCAGCCAGGCTGGAGTGCACGTTTGGGAGGGCCCAGAGGGTCGTGAGTTGTGGGGGCGAACACAATTCGGACAACAGGGGGCGGGTTTCATTGGCACCATAAGTGGGAGGGGCAGATATGACGGGGGTAGAGGGCCATATCAGGTTAGGGGATCGCGTGCCCGCTGTCTCCAAGCGGTGGCACGCTCCGATCCTCCCGACCCGTCTGGCAGGCCTGGTTGTGCAGAGTCTCAGGCCCTGAGTACCCGGTTGATGTTATGTAATGCCAGGTCCGTCGTTAACAAGGCCCCCCTGATTTGCGATCTTATTCAGGAGGAGGGCGCGGACCTGGCTGGGGTCACCGAAACCTAGTTGGGCCCAGAGGGTGGTGTCCCTCTGGTAGAGATGTGCCCACCAGGTTTCCAAGCATTCCATCGACCAAGGTCTCAGGGAAGGGGTGGTGGGGTGGCGGCGATTATTAGAGAAGTCCTTTGTCCTAGGGAGGCCACTGTTCCTCAGACGGCTGGTTGTGAGTCTCTCTTTGTGAAGTGGGGTCAGGGGGTTCAAATGGGCCTCTTGATAACGTACCTGGCTCCCTGCCAGGTGTCATCGGCCCTGCCCGGGCTCCTCGAGGTGATAGCCGGGCTGGCGGTTGAAACCCCCAGGCTTTTAGTCATGGGGGATTTCAACCTGCCTTCGCTCGGGGAAACCTCTGGGGTGGCCCGGGAATTCCTGGCTTCCATGACGGCCATGGATCTGACCCAATTAGTTTCTGGCCCCACTCACACGGGGGGACACACACTGGACCTGATTTTTGCCTCTGGTCAGTGGTTGAATGATCATGCTGGGGACCTAGTTATAAAACCCTTGTCATGGTCCGATCATTCTCTTCTTAGACTGGACTTCTGTGCCGCCACCCCCCATCGCAGGGAGGCGGAACCGAGGAGATGGTTCCGCCCCAGACGCCTGATGGATCCTGAACGGTTTCAGATAGAGCTTGAGCCATTTCCTGAAACTCTGGCTCATAACTCGGCCACAGACTAGGTGGCCACCTGGGATAGGTTGGCCGCTGAGGCTCTGGATCGAGTTGTGCCTTTGCGGCCTCTGACTCGGCACAGATCCCATTTGGCTCTGTGGTTCACGGAGGAGCTGAGGGGGATGAAGTGCCGGAAAAGACGTCTGGAGGGCATTTGGAGGGCCAGTCGTGCCGAGTCTGACCGGACACAGGTGAGGTCCTATATTAGGACCTACCTAGTAGCGATAGAGGCGGCGAAGCGTTCACACTTCTCCGCCCTTATTGCGTCGGCAGAAAATCGGCCTGCCACTCTGTTTAGAGTGACCCGCTCTCTGCTTGAGCCGAGAGCGCGGGAGGACCTCTTGCAAGGTAGGGCAGAAGAGTTTTCCTGATTTCTGCATGATAAAATCGCTCAGATTCGGGATGGGCTGGACTCCAGTTGGGTGGTCCCGGGGGAGGTGTCCGGGGCAAGTCTTGAGACGGTTATCTGGGAGGAGTTCGATCCTGTGACCGCCGAGGGTGTGGACAGATTACTGGGGAGGCTGAATGCCACCACATGTTTACTGGACCCGTGCCCTTCCTGGTTGGTTTCTACCTCCAGAGAGGTGACACGAGGCTGGCTCCAGGGGATTGTCAACGCTTCGTTGACAGAGGGGACGCTTCCGACCGCCCTGAAAACAGCGGTGGTGCGGCCCCTCCTCAAGAAGCCTTCCCTGGATCCGGCTCTTTTAAATAACTATCGTCCTGTTTCCAACCTTCCCTTTGTGGCGAAGGTTGTTGAGAGTGTGGTGGCGCATCAGCTCCCTCAGTACCTGGAGGAAGCATTCTATTTAGATCCGTTCCAATCGGGCTTCAGGCCCGGGCACAATACCAAAACAGCATTGGTCGCGTTGGTAGATGATCTCTGGAGGGCCCGTCACAGAGGTTACTCCTCTGTCCTGGTCCTGTTAGATCTTTCAGCGGCTTTTGATACTATCGACCATAGTATCCTATTGCGGCGGTTGGAGGGGTTGGGAATTGGGGGCACCGTTTTGCGGTGGTTCTTGTCCTTCCTCTCGGACCGCTCGCAATTTGTGTTGACGGGGGGGAGAGGTCCACCCCTAGGCCCCTCATTTGTGGGGTGCCTCAGGGGTCGGTCCTCTCCCCTCTTCTGTTCAACATTTATGTGAAGCCGCTGGGAGAGATCATCTGTGGTTTTGGGGTGAAATGTCATCTTTATGCTGACGACACTCAGCTTTACATCTCCACCCCAAACCACCCCAACGATGCTGTGCAGGTTATGGCCCGTTGCCTGGAGGCTGTGCGGAACTGGATGGGCGGGAACAGGCTTCGACCCAACCCTTCCAAGACTGAGTGGCTGTGGTTTCTGGCAGCCCGATATAGTCAGCTGACTCCGTCGCTGGCTATTGGGGATGAGATCTTGACCCCCACAGAAGGGGCTCACAGTCTTGGTGTCCTCCTGGATGTACGGCTGTCTTTGGAAGATCATATCACGGCCGTCTCCAGGGGGGCTTTTTATCAGGTTCGTCTGATACGGCAGATGCGGCTCTTTCTCGATCGGGACGCCTTACGCACGGTCACCCATGCCCTGATCACCTCCCGTCTGGACTACTGTAATGCCCTCTACATGGGGCTCCCTGCGGGGAGCACCCGGAGGCTTCAACTGGTACAAAATGCGGCCGCGCGGGTAGTTATGGGGGCATCGAGATACTCCCACGTGACGCCCCTCCTGCGCGAGCTGCATTGGTTGCCGGTGGCCTTCCGGGTTCGCTTTAAAGTATTGGTTTTGGTCTTTAAAGTGCTCCATGGCATCGGACCAGGATACTTACAAGACCGCATTCTGCCAGTAGTCTCCCACCGACCGGTGCGCTCCCACAGAGAGGGTCTCCTCCGGGTCCCGACACCTTCTATGTGCCGCCTGGTGACCTCGAGGAATAGGGCCTTCTCTGTGGGGGCACCCGCCCTTTGGAACGGGATGCCCCCGGGGCTATGAACGACCACTGACCTGAGGGCGTTCAGACGTGACCTGAAGACCTGGCTCTTTGAGCAGGCCGGCCTGAGCTGACTCAAATGGGATTTTTAAATGGGGTTTTAGATTAGTTGGGGTGGGGTACAAAAGTTTTTAATTTATTTTAATCGGGGGTTTTAGATTTTTATTGGGGCAGCCTATAATTTAATTCTTTTTTAACTATATTTATCTCTGTTTATATGTATTTTAGTTGGCTGTTCACCGCCTTGAGTCCTTCGGGAGTAGGGCGGTATATAAAATTCATGAAATAAATAATAAATAATAAATAAATATTTGGAGAGTTTTAAATAATCCTTACAAAGGTGTATCTGTATTTTTCATATTTTGAACTCTTAACAGTAGAGGAACATAGAAGAACCTCTTTTTGTGAATAATTGATGAATAATTGTTATAAAAATTATAATTTTTATTGTTAATATTTGATAATTTAAAAGTTTTTATTTAAAAATGTTATTTTTTCCTGATTTAAATAATCCTTTGTGAAAGAAGTTTCCCTTCTCCTCTAATGCATCTTGAAGAACTATGTAAGAATTTTATAGAAAGTAGATTAAAATATATCAAGAAATAAGCAATTACAGGTTCAAATAAACATATTCCTGAGGGACACCTAGAGTTTCTAATCAAGAGGTGCTATGGAATCCACTTATGAAAATACTGCCAAAATTTGTTAGGACTTACCCCTGGAGTCAAAGACTAACTTAAACATAAAATAGAAATTGTTATCTTTAGGGTGCTATTGTCTGTAGCTTCAGAAGTTTGGGCATGATTCTTAATCAAGCTAAGTTTTCGTAATTGAAATGTTAAAGAATAGTGTACAATCCTTTACATGTTGACATAATTTATGTCAACATGTAAAGGATTGTACACTATTCTTTAACATTTCAATTACGAAAACTTAGCTTGATTAAGAATCATGCCCAAACTTCTGAAGCTACAGACAATAGCACCCTAAAGATAACAATTTCTATTTCTATAAATACATTTAAGAAAGGAGGCTTCAGTACTTTTAAATTTTAGAGGAAGGGAGAGAGAGAGAGATTTCCTAAATGACTTTGCACTAAGAAAACATTCACTATTGCATACACAAGATAGTTGAAGGCTTTAATTTGTGGAAATTTATTTCTATTTTTAGCCAAGGACTTAGCCAAGGATTCAAAATTATTAATACAGATACAAAATTATATATTGCAATACATTTTATAACATTATATTAGTAATGTTATCTTATTGAAGGAAAGTAATATTTCCCATTTTATTTAATTAAATAAAACAATATAGAGGATGGAAATGAAACCAGAGTATTCAAATTAAGTTTGACATTCTTACAAGTGATATTTAGACTTGTCTATGAGACTTACATTTTAAGCACAAAATGATACTTAGCTTCTCATTATTAATTTTATAAGTCCAAAGCTACCTGTTGTCAGCCTTCAAGATTTTCTTCCTTTCGTTTACATGTTTCTTATTTTGTTTATTTATAATTCATTTTTAAAGAAAAATAATATGTTTGGCATTTGGAACCCTACAATTTACAAACTTATTTAATACAATATATTTTCATGCAATGGGCCCTCCCAAAGGAAAAATGATTTTAATGTTATAACTGGATATATATCAAAAGATAACTTGGCTATATATTAAGATTTCTTTTTCATTCTAGATTTTTATATGCAAGGATAAAGCAAGAAAGAATGGCAGAAAATGAATTAGAAAGCTCCTATTTTGTTTAAGATGGGGAAAGGATACAATTACTCATTTAGAGAATAGTAGTTAAGAGAAGAATTGTTTAACATTAAAGTCTGAAATTGAATTTTAATCCTTATTTTCCTCTTCTTTTTCTTAAGATGGTGAATGAATGAGGCAAGATTGCGATATAAAGATAGCGAACCTGGCAGCTTCAAATGTATCTTCCTTTGGTCTAAATTATCCTCCTGTCTGTCTAGTTGATATGAAATGAATGCCAGCAATCAATTATTGCCAAACAATCATTCAACTCAAATGAGGAGCAAGATATAAAATGGAAGGAGGATGTGGTTTTCAAAGAATTGAAGACTGAAGCAACCCTCATGAATTTCAACCACAGCAATTCAGAGAGCATCACTGGTAAGCTGATGAGTTAATTAAAAGGTGGTGGTAGATGTTTTGAAAATTATAACTGCTTCAAGGCTACTTTATATTGAACTTTAGAACTGTCTCAAATTTACAGTAAAGCAATGACTTTATTATGCCAAACTCAAGGTAGATTAAATGGCATGTAATTTCTTCCAAAATGCTTGAGCAGGCAGATCATATAAAAATTAGAAAAAAAGTTTGGGGAGGGAAAGAAAGAAAAGCATCTAAACCAGCTCCTTTAAAAAGGAATGCTACCTTTTTGAATGAAGGATAAATTAAAATACTAATAAAAGCTGGAGTAAAAGAAATCTGTCTTAAAATCAGTGCAATAGATTAAAAATCATTCCTTTTTTTTAGTTAGTGATAATTAATTTCTAACAGGTAAACATTTAAGACTTGTGCTGTTTCTCATTGTCCTTAGTTCAAATCAGAATGGATAACATTAGTCATTTTGTTTCAGAATGTTGAAAAGCATTTATTTAGCAAAGAAAATTATGGTTTTCTTCCAAAGTTGATATGTTGTCTGCATATATCTTTAGATGATTGCCCTAATGAAGATCTTCCTGAAATGGAACTAGTGAGCATGCTAGAAGAACAGCTGCCTCAGTACAAATTACATGTGGATTCTTTATATCTTCCTGTAAACGATGACTGGATCCAGTCAAGAAGTTCTCACAGTCATGGTCCTGAAATTTCTTCTCCTGTTCTTGCTGAGGAGGCACTCCATTATATGAGTAAGTATCCCAATACAAATATAAGCATTCAAGATTCAGTCAACCTGCAAAAACAACTGAAATACCTCCAGATTTGGAGAATTCTGTTTTCCAAAATTGATACAAAGAATCAAGCTTGAATACGCACACACACACACACACACACACACACACACCTATATACTACTCTCAAGTCTATAACATTTATCTGTGTTAAACAGTCCATCATAGGGCAATATGTTTTGAACCAATACCTCAAATAGGCTAATTTGCAGAAAATAGGAGCCATCACACCCATGGAATTGAAATTTGGCAAATTTTATAAAACATTTTATGACATAAAATTATTATAAAACATTTTTGACATAATACAGAATACCATAAATCATTTTCTGTGGTCTACTGCTATATGGTTCAACATGTATTACTTTCAAGGCAGATATATCTCTTAATATTTCCCTAAATTTTTAAGAACTTTTCCAGCACATTAGAAGTTCTGCCATTGTTGAAGGCATTAAAGAATCTAGTAGGGACCCAAGGGGTTATAGATGTCCTTTTTCTAATAATTTTTTTAAAAATAGTGGAATGTCTTGTTAAATGCACTGTTGAAGAACATGGGAATAAACAGCAGTGAACAGAGTTGTTAAAATGGCACTGATTGCAGATTACACATAAGGCAATAACATCAGCCTATGTCAAGCCCTACAAAAAAGACTGTTAAAAATCTCTTCCTACTATCAAAAACAATGTACCAGTTGGTTAAATATTGGCTTATACAATTTTTTATTACCTGTATTTTTGATCACCTTATATGCAGTGTGGGTGTGTTTCACTTTTTGATCTTTAGGATTGAACTTTCAGTCCACCCAGTAAAGTAAAGTGAAATTCAATATTAACTAAACAAATTAGTGCAGTTTCTTTAAGGAGCTGCTGGCAAATATACACTGTAGCAATTATGCTTCTGCTAGATCCAAAGCACTTTTCCACTTCCTCTAATCTTGTATTATATTAGTGCCCTAATCCTTATAGTAGAAAAATAGATTGGTTAGCAAAGCTGAACTCCTAATATGATTGTGATAATTCACATTATAATTCCAAAACTAGAAAGCTAGTTGACTTCTGTATTCAAAACTGCAATAGCCAATATTGCAGTATAGCTCCTCCTATTTTATGATACTTCTGCTTGGAGAAATGTTTATTTGATAGCTGAGTAAATACTAGGGAGTGTTGTTTGCAGGTTCAGCAGCATATATACTGCAGAACATAAAGGCTAGCCGTGACTTCAGCTTGGATCCAGTTCTAACTATTCCTAGTATATAAGTTGTCTGTTAGATATGGCCCTAAACAAAAAGAATGTGAACCAAAATGAAGAGCTATTCATGGGTTTTACTGTACAAGGTAAGTGTGCACATAAACATTAGAAAGTATGTGTGTGTGTGTGTGTGTACACATACACGCGCGCGCACTATATTTTCCAGGAAATCTGAGAGCTTTATAAAAATGCATTTTTATAAAGTTTATAATTAACGTTTGGATTTTTGATGTTTGTTACCTGATTACAAATCAGAAAGTCTTGAGATTCAACTTCTTCAAAAGCTAAGCAATTTTAATAAGGTCTTTCTGTCTTGGACAAATTGAATACAATCCACAACTGAATACACAGTTGCATAAAGTAAAATACTGTAAACTTCACATAGGCAAAAGATTGTAAGAAAGAGAGTATTTTCACTGATTGCCCATTTTTCTATTATTTGTTTCCATCTATTGTCACTAAAAATCCCTCCCAAAGGTTTGGAGATCATTTGGATCACAGATTGCTGCAATGAGGAAGAATATGTATTAAAATGGCTCCTCCTTTCTTACAGACAGAAGAATGCTTTGTACGTTACTTCTGAAAGTAGAAGGAACCCATGTATTTATATTTGTGCAATTTGATTTTGGATATTTTTGTTAGTAGATTTTTGACATTGTTGTATACTACTTAAGAGAACCTAAGTTATATTTCTTATCTTTGATTTACTGGTTAAGCTGAGCAGGCTTTTGACTTTTCCTTTTAATAAAAATGGGTACTTTGATAACTGGGCCTGTCTTCCTCTAATAAATTATAAATTGTTAGGATATAGATAGTTAAAAGATTTGTCATATATCTGCTTCCTCTTTGGTGATACATTCTGCTGCATAGAATAATAAATTATGTCTCGGCTAATTTTTTTTCTTTCCTACCCAAAGAAGAATAAAAAAAGTGTAGTGAAGAAGTTTGGGATTGTGTCTATCTGCCTGTCTTGACTATTTGCCCTTCAGCTAGATAGCACCAACTTTTAAAGAGAATTCTGTTTAACTAAATTTGGTCTTGTAGGGTTGGAAATTAGCAAAAGACTAATGCCCTATTATTCAGAATTTTCCTGACTTCTCTAATCTATCCTCTCCTCTTCTCCTTAGTCACCTGACTCAAAACAGAACTATTATTAAAAATTGAGAGAAGAAAAATCCAAAAGCCATTCTCTGCATGTTTTTCTTCTCTAAATTTTTAACAATAGTTCTAAGTTAAAAAATAAAAATTTCTGGTGATTACTATACCCCAATCTTGAATTTTTCTTTGAAATAACACAGAAACAGACCTGCCATTGCTATCCATAATAAATATAATACTTCATGACTTGAATGTGCAGACCTTTATATACCAAAATTTATTTTTTCTGTGAAACCTTTTTTCCTTAATTTTCTTTAATTAGCATTTATTCCACAAAAATATAATGCAACAAAGTCTAAATGTCTCTTTTCCTGTTCTTGTTCTTTAATTATTGATCTTCACATTTTTTTTACATTCTCAAGCATGTTATTCTTAGAGTATATTATATTTTCATTTGTTTAAATTGTGCTAAGGAATTGTTTTGTTTTTCAGTTGCTGGCACAGGTAGAGGAGAGCATGTACCAAAAAATTGCAATGATATTGAAGTAATCACTCATCTGTTGGCTGAGGTAAAATTATTGTTTTATAACTAAACCTAGTTTTACAAATTGAAATAAATATTTTAAATTTGAGAAAGAAACAGATAATAGATATTTTAATAGTGCTGATGTTAGGGTGCTCAAATTCCAACACCGCAATCTTTCACTGATTCGTGTGGTTCAAACTTCGCATAAAATATGGTAGAATCTCATACAAAATGTTACTGGTAGAATAAATAGTAAAGACATTGCTGGGCAACAATGTTCTTTTACAGTCCAAATTTCAGTCTAATTTTAAAACTGAAACAATAACCAATGGAGGAGGGTAGGAAGTACCCTAGGAGAATAGGAACTAGTAAGATGAAATCAGAAAAAAAGTATTGCCTGAATGACCAGAATTATTGGGAATGACTTTGAGAGACAGGAGTAAGAGTTCAGACTGGCCAGCAATCAAATACGAGACAGCTGAGTCCACCGAAGGAATGGGGACATGGCAAATGCCTCAGAAAGGATTCCTTCTAGTTTCTTGGACTGTAAAGGCAAGGGAGGAGGGGAGATATACTTTTAGATTTGCAAGATTCTGTAAATGTAATCTTCAAATAAAGATAGAGCTTAATACTCCTGGATGTGTTTGCCTGGATTATTTTGTAAGGGTGACAGTTATCCTTTTCAGAGTTATGTGCTTAGTAGTTTGTGCTTCTATCCTCCATTCCTCCATTGCTTCTTTCTTTGCTGTATTAATGATGGCCAGCATTGGTATGTATATCTGGGCCTTTTGTGACTTGGCATAGTTACCCTATTTTCCAAGACTTTGTTTTCTTGATTACAGTTATTTATTCTTTGATCAAGCTATGTGGTGGCCTAGAGGTGAAGGAACTTGCCTCCCACTTGGAAGGTTGAGAGTTTAATCCTATGTAGCGAAAGACGTTTCTCTTCTAGGGTGAAAAGAAAAATATCTGCTGCAAATTTCGCCTGGCATCAGGAAGGGCATCCAGCCAGTAAATGCTCAGCTCCATCCAATCGCACTGACTCTGCTCCGAATTAAGGGATTACAGGGTCGTAAAAAGGGAGTTTTAAATTATTAATTCTTCAATATTCCAGTGTCAGATTTATATTAGAACCATGGCCACATACTCAAAAATAACTTGGACATTGATTAAAAAAGCCCATTTACAAAAGAAAACTGAAGCTGTTTATTTAAAAGTTTGGTTGTCAGTTTATGCTTGATTCAGATTCTAAATAAAGTGGAGAAGGATGTCTTGCCATTCAGTAACAGGTTGACAGCTTAACTCCATATTTGGGTGGAACTTTATTATTTGGGGAACAGGTATATCCAAGGAACAGAACTCAAAAGAGTTTGGAAGTTGAAGATTAGAGATCTCAAGAAAAGAAATGACTTGTGTTTCTGGTGCAGCTGATTCTAGATTTTTTTCCCCTAAAGGGCTGGTTCAGAGGTTTGATGGATAGTAATGGCTTTTATGTTGCTTTTGATTTCGGTCTGTTTTTCAATGCCAAATATTTGAAAAAGATCCTGGGTTTTCCTGAACGCCGCTACTTTATCAAACTCAAAACTCTGTCTCTTTTCTTCAATTTTATGCACAAATGAAAAAAACGCTAACATTTGAATAACTTCTTGAGGGAAAAAATAATGCAATTTTTAATGGTTTTCTGAGCAGAAAGATCGAGATCTAGAACTAGCAGCACGGATTGGACAAGCCCTTCTTAGACGAAACCATAGCCTAACAGAGCAAAATGACGTTCTGGAAGATCAGTTGAGTCAAGCCTTTGACAAAGTAAGTGAACAAATTTTAGCTTTGGGAATTTTAAGAGGTTAATGTATTGTGTAAGCATCTGGTAAAGTTATATTACTATGAAAGCTGCTTATGGAAATCAGATGGAAACTTTCAATCTATTGATGTTAGAAGCTTTCTTTCCTACAAAGTTTCAAGTTAGTCTTTGTTTAACGAAAAAAGATGCAAGAATTTTGAAGGCTACTTTATTTATTTCAAATGTGGAAGCATATATTATATTATTATGCAGAGCTGAACTCTTGCTTTATGTACTTAAATTTTTGCACTGTTTCAAACTATTCTTTATGCGTGCTGCATCTTTAATAAAGAGTATAAACAGGAATTACATTCCATGTAAAGTACATAAAATTTGAGTCTAATATTTGCTTGTATGTAGAATATATGTACAATATTCCCAATTCTCAGGATTCTTCTATTTTAACCTTTTAAAATAGAAAAAGGTTAAAAAGAACAAAGAATCCCAGAACATATTTGAAACCATTTAATTCAGCAACTTTACTGAAGTCTAGGTCTATATAATGTTTAGACTGCTGGTCATTTAATTTAGGTCCCAGGGAAGAGCACTGAGATATAATTGAAATAAATAAAATTTACCTATGATTGTAATGCATTTTAATCTCACTACATACAGGAAGCAGCTGCACCATGTATAGATATATTATACCATGAATAAAAAACTGCTGTTTGATGAATATAGAAAATAGCTCTTTATTTTCCTAGAATTAAAAAAAACAACACTGAATGATGGACTGATAAATATTTATTTAGCCTTTAGACTGTTGGCTTTAAAAAGGGGGCTTCTGCCAAGGAAAATAATGTATTTTCACATTATTGAATTTTGGATAATGACAGTCTAGAAAAGAAAATATGATAATTGGAACATGGAATGAGCAAAGATTTCTTCCATTAATATTTCTAAGCCTTCTTATAAAAGTGTAATTTGGAGGGAATCCATATTTAATACAATTTTTCAAAGTGGGGGAGATTAGCATATTCTGAAAAAGTGGTAATGGAGATAGCAGTACAATTGTTTTTTAACTTGTCTGTTGATACACTAGCATAAATTGCATTGTTTTGAGTAAATGGTTATGTTTAGTAAACAAAAATGCTGTAAAATCAGATTCATCAGCTACAACATGAACTAACAAAAAAAGATGAACTGCTTCGTGTGGTATCCACTGCCTCTGAAGAAAGTGAGACTGACTCTAGCTGCTCCACACCACTTCGCTTTAATGAGTCCTTCAACTTGTCACAAGGTTTCTTACAGTTGGATATCTTACAAGATAAACTCAGGGAACTGGAAGAGGAAAACCTATTACTTCGAACAAAGGTAACTTACATTCTTATTTCTTTCGAGTATTATTAATTGAATATAAATCCAAGCATTAAAAAAGAATATATTAACATGGATACGATCATGCTTATAGAAGAAGTGATGTAGTATTGTTCAACCAAAAAAGGATGCAAATGACCCAAATACAATTTTAACTTCACATGGATGTTGTGAGATTTGAGATGACAAGTGACTGATCAGAACAGAAATGTAAGCTGATATTGGATGCTTCAGTGAAAAAGTTTCTACAGTGTGACTGCTATAAAAAAGGGTGAACTCTCTTACTTGGATCATTACAATTTGAAAATAAAATTAGCAATATTGTAATTGGATTTAAATGAAACAAGTGTCACAATGAATTATTGTATTTGTAATTCTAACATAGGGCTACATCCAGTGGTGTAGATCCAATGACATCCATCAGTGTAAATATTCTTTCTCTCTCTCAGAATGTTTCTTCAGATCCTTCTGAAGAACCTTCTATTGGAGTTGGATTATAAATACTCCCCTGACATTGAATATATTCCAGAATGAACATTTTGTTATACAGACAATGGGAAAAAAGAATATATTTACAGATAGTGTTCCTCTTAAAATTAATGAAACACTTAAATTTTTGAAGGCATGCCATCTGAAGACTGAAACTATGACATATGAAGATAAGGAGCATCAGCTAGTCACTGACTGTGTTAAAGAAATAAGTGAGTATTCTGATCATGTCTTCCACAGGGAATAGGCCTTTAGATACAAATTCAGTTCATCTTCATTCCTCCAGGTTTGAGCTCTGTACTATTCTTAACTTCGTTTGGTCCTTTAAAAGGCAGTATTTCAGCGTCCGTCCAGCTATAATTGAATTGCAATTTATATCAACCACCCATAATTGGCCATACTTACTTGAGTGCAATGGGCTGTAATTCAAATAATTAGCAGATAATAAATCCCACAAGTTAAACTTTATACATGAATAGAAATGTGTAAACATTTTAATTACATTTTTTCCTATCAAGTTCAATTCCTGTAACCTTTTATTTCTCAATCTTTAAATATGGTTATTAATTGTGAATCCACTAGCCTTCAAATTAAGTATTAAGAAACCTTGCTATTAAGCACGGTGTTAAAATTAGATTGTTGAACTGGCTTTAAAAACTTGATTAATGGAGAATCCTTGTTGTGGAGACCTACGATTCAAGCAGGCACAGTTATTTTGTTTGCAATTTCTTGGATTTTGCTTAAAATAACTATTGTATGAAAGGCTTTAAGAAGTTTTTTTTCAGAAAGGATGATATATTGCTGGTTTCTTAACAAAGCTTGTATCCTGCTGTATATCTTAGAGGAAACAAATGCTCAGATTGCAAGAATGAGTGAAGAACTGATGAGGAAGGATGAAGAGCTGATTCACTACCAGGAGGAAATCTCATCCCTCTTATCTCAGATTGTTGACCTTCAGCATAAGATCAAAGAGGTAGGTGTGTGGAAAGTTCAGAGAAGGGAAATGTTGAAAGTCAAATCATTACCTGTACTTAGAAGTTAGTACTTCTAACAGAGCTCATACAGGATTAAATAACTATATTTTGTATATCCTCAGCATGTAATCGAAAAAGAAGAATTGAAGCTGCATCTGCAAGCTTCTAAAGATGCCCAGAAACAACTGACAGCAGAGGTATTTATGCCACCTACTTTCCAGATTTTGATGTAGAGAACTAATATGGATAAGAATAAAATGTAAACATTTTACATGAGAATATTTATATTTTTCCTGAATGTTGATAGCGAATTTTTGGTGCACCACTTTGATTCGGATTTCATTCACTTTGTTTTGGTTTAACAAATGAAAAAAAACAGAATCTTTAAAAAAGAATCCACATTCATTTTTATTCATTGTTTAAATGTTTCCCTCTGCCAGAATATTATGGCCAAAATATTGGAAAGTGAAAGAAGCCATGAAACATATATCAAATGGTTCATGGTGCAATTCTGTATATGTTTGTGTTGAGGCAGAACACCAGACTTCTGCAAAATTGATGTGTTGCTGCTCCGTTGCTAAAGGGCTCAACATGCCTCTTTTCCTCTCTTCCTGGAAAAGCTTTTGGTTGTCCCTGAAGTATGGCCAGAAGACCTTGAGGGGGTCTTAAGGCAGCATTAAGCCTTCAGGAGACTGTGGCTAAACTGTACTTGACGCCATTAATCTGGCACCTAGATCTAATCTTTACTATAGTAGTTATAGGTTTCTGGCCTTATATATTACATGCAAATAAATTTAAAGCATTACTTAAGAAGTAAGATTGCATCTAATGTTATCATTCCTGGTTTTACCAAAACAGAGAGAAGATTCCTCTTTTCTCTGGCAGCTTCTTATGCTCCACATAAATCTATTCAAGCAGAAAAGAAATGCACTTGAGAAAAGAAAGCCCCTGTGCAATGCTGGGTGTTGGGGAGTGGGTTTGGGAGGGGGAGGGGGTTTCTATAATAATTTGCATAGCATTTATTTTATTAAATTTTTAGCAGCTGTAAACATATTCTAGCAAAATAAGTATTTGATTGTCATTTTGTAATTGTACTTAGCACTTGCACTTAGACTTATATACTGCTATAGACTTATATACTTATATACTGCTATAGACTTATATACTGCTTAGCAATAGCACTTAGACTTGTATACTGCTTTACAGCCCTCTCTAAGTGGTTTACAGAGTCAGCATATTGCCCCCAACAGTCTGGGTCCTCATTTTACCAACCTCAGAAGGATGGAAGGCTGAGTCAACCTTGAGCCAGTGAGATTCGAACTGCCAAACTGCCAGCAGTCAGCAGAAGTAGCCTGCAGTACTGCATTCTAACCGCTGCACTACTATGACTCATTGTAGTTGGCCTGTCTTCTGTTTATTATACAGGTAGTCTTTAACTTAGATCACAATTGACCCCAACATTTCTGTTGTTAAATGGAACACTTGTTAAGTGAATTTTGCCCCATTTTATGACTTTCCTTGCCACAGTTGTTAAATGAATCACTGCAGTTGATTAGTTAGTAACCTGGTTGTTAAGTGAATCTCGCTTCGCCATTGATTTTACTTGTCAGAAAGTCCCAAAGTTGATTGCATGTCCTTGGGACACAGCAGTGGACATAAATATGAACCAGTTGTCAAGCCTCTGAATTTTGAACACATGACCATGGGGTTGCTGTGAAGGTTGTAACAGTGAAAAATGGTTTTACGTCATATTTTTCAATGCCATTGTAACTTTGAACGATCATTAAATGAACTGTTGTAAGTCAAGGACTACCTGTATCAGCAATTGATTAATGTGTGACTTCAGAAAAGTCCCAGTGATAATTTCTTTGGATTACATGTAAATAGCTTCTTCAGTACCTTTTGTTCTCAAGGCTGAGTAAATGATTGACCTTTTATATTCTTTTAAGCTACATGAGGTCCAAGAGCGGAATGTGGAATGTCTGGGGATGTTGCATGAGTCCCAAGAAGAAGTGAAAGGATTGCGCAGTAAAACTAGCCAAGCTGCGTTTCTCTGTCGACCCCAGTTGTGTGGAGCATTTCCTGTGGTAATAATAAGCTTTCTAACTGTAGCAAATTTCATTAGTTAAGCTCTTTCATCCTGCCAATAAAATTTCAAGGGCAAACTCAAACTGATCTTCAGAAGAGAAAATTGGCACCAGTGATCCTTTCTAAATTTAGTTTCTTTATCTACATCCTATTTTATTCGATATTGGCTGAGTAACTTGTTTCATTTGGAGAACAAAGACAACAATATTTAGAACAAGGATTGACACTCTTCTTGGTTGATGCTACTTTCTCTCTTAATTTTATTGTTATGAATTTGTGAGTAGTGGAAGAAACATTATGCTGCATGTGCTAAAGTTGCAACTAAGATTTGTGTCCCATCACCTCTTTCTGACTTTACTCTCTCCTTGGAACAGACCCTTCTAGACCCAATGTTAGCAATTTGTTCTTATATTGTCTAGGGGATGGCTCCTCATACATTATTTCTCAGGTTTCCAAATTTTTTTTAAGAGCTGTAACCATCAGAGGAGAACACTGTAATTCCTCTTAGTCAATTTTTTGGTGACCAATTATTCATGATTAATTTTCCCATGTTCTTCTTTTGTTGTATTTGTGTTTTGGTCTGTGACCGCAAATAAAGTAAAATAAAATACTCTCATTATAACAGACTCTCCTATAACTTTCTCAAGCAATTTTTTTTCTGCTGTGTTTCAGTTTCTGAATGCTGCGGGAAAAGGAAGGAACAGATTCCTTGGACAGATCTTTAATTATCTGCTTGTTAACAATGTCTATAATAGTTGCTGATTTTTCCTCTTATTTTAAGAAAAAAACAATATTGGGAACACACTAGTCTTTGGAAGCTGTGTTTTATTTGAACATATGGTTTGCCATGACATTAGAACATGTAAACTTTGATATAACTCTTTAAAAAAAACAACACAAATTACATTTCCTCATCCTTATAACATTACTTGCAATTTTTCTTTGTAGTTGTCCGCTTGTAATACCTGCTAATTTCTTTTGGCTTAGAATTAAATACTTCAAGCATTTATTTTAAAGAAATATTGCATGAAACATTTTCTTTCTACATAAATAGATTAAACAACAAATTTACTCTTAAGCAGGACAGTCAAAGTAATACCAGTAGCATTGCAGTGGCAAAAGCCCTGCCCCTTTTCTCAGGGTGTTGTGACATTCCACACCTACCTAGCAGGGATAGGCTTATGTCAAGAATGCCATCCTAATGAACAATCAGTTCTTGTGGATACTTAGAATTATCTCTTTCTTTCATTACTGTAGAAAAAAATCTCAGTATGACTGCACTATAGAAATTAAGCAATGAATTGTCAAAATAACTTCTGAATAGTTTTTAATAACTTCTTATTGGTTCCTGTTGTAAGGTCCCAGCAGTTTCCCCGAGTCACTTAAGATGCCAAAAAATAGTGAAACTCGAGACGAGGCTTGCAAAAGAAACAAAGTTTCTATTGTACTTCCATTTTTTAAATATCCCTTTAGAAAATGTTTTTGTTCTGAATTATAATTGTCAATGTCTTTGGCACCCTTTAGATTTTGTTAATATATTTTGCTTGTAACTTTTCAAGGAGTCCTCTAGCAATTTTAGACATGCACCTAGCACACTAATAGGATAAAGGATGAGTAAACTTTTAGATATGAATGTACTGATTTCCTAATTATACCAAATTAGATGTCCTAATTGGAGATTCCTCAAAAGAAGTAATAATTGTTGTAGTTCCTTAATTATTTTGTAAACCGAGCTTAAGAAGCATATTAATTTTCACCCTCTTAAATTTGAAGGAATCTCTGGCAGCAGAAATTGAGGGAACAATGCGGAAAGTGCTAAGTCTGGATGAGGAATCACTGTGTAAACAGAAGTAAGTGCAGTTTTTTCCCCCTTAACCTGTTTTGCGGGTGCTTCTGTAGAGCTTCTTCCCTGCTATCATTATAATATTAAGAGAAATTGATGTAGTTCCCTATGGATAATTTTGTAGACATATTCAAGTATTTTAAAGCTATTACACAATTTATTAATTACACTCTCTAATGTATAACTTGCTGAATGAAAGCTAAAATTAAATCCTTGAAAAACGCTTCAGGGCTTTTATGTTTAATTCATACTAAACTCTGAAAGATTATTCCATAATATTCTAATATAAGAACATATACATTTCCAATAATTACAAGGCTAGTTTTCTTTCCTCAGAAAAGCTACCAGCTACATTTTTATTTTCACAACTTTTTTCAGTCATATAAGCTAATTGCCCTCTATATGAATCCCATTAGAAAATTGTGAAGTCATTTTTGGTATATTTTACTGCATATTAGGAAAACATTTGCAATAATGTTCTTAAGCTTTCTTGGCATTTGGATAGGATAGGATAGGGTAAAATAGAATACTTTATTGGCCAAGTATGATTGGACACACAAGGAATTTGCCTTGGTGTAAATACTCTCAGTATACATAAAAGAAAAGATGCATTCGTCAGGAGTCGAGAATCATAAGGTACGACACTTAATGATAGTCATAGTGTACAATAAGCTATCAATCATACTTAGGAAACAGTCAGTATAAATCGTAAGTATACAAGCGACAAAGTTACAGTCATACAGTCACAAGTGGGAGGGGGATGGGTGGTAAGGAGTGATGACAAGATTAACAGTAATAGTAGTGCAGACTTTGTAATAGTTGAACAGTGTTGAGGGAATTATTTGTTTAGCAGAGTGATGGCTTTCGGGAAAAAACTGTTCTTGTGTCTAGTTATATTACTAGTTATATTATTATATTATATATTACCCAATAACTTCTCAGTTTCACAGGTTAACTTTAAAAAGGTCAAGTGGAAGGAACTCCAACATAAATCCCTTCCACTAGAACCCCTTATCTCTCAGTGCATAAAGTGAACTTGTTTCTGTAACTCCCCTAGTGTAAACAAATGGGTGATATAAAGCCTGCCTATCAAAATGAAACAATGAAAGGAGAAATACATGTATTACTTTGTATGCATTGCTCCTGTTCTGCTTTCAAAAGCATGCAGGATATTTGGCACCACCCAGTCCATCTCTTCTGATATGGGTGTTGTTTCAGCAACTGGGGAGAGGTTTTTATCATGCAGAAGAGGTTTGCAAAACCTTTTTGTATTCATTGTCCCTTTCCCTTTTTTCCTCCTAGGGTTCAACAGAAACGTATATTTGATACTGTCAAACTTGCTAATGATATGCGTGGCCGTTCTGCTTCGTGTCCTGTTTCACTGTCCATTCCAGGATCCAATCGTTCAAGTGTTGTCATGACAGCAAAGCCTTTTCATTCTGGCTTGCAATACGTGGAAGGAAAAGAACCTCAAGTTCTAAAGGCTAGCACAGAGGATGTTTCCAAGTAAGGAAACAGCAGTATTTGAGCCTTAATTGGCTATGTTATATTCTATACAACTGCCTTTCTATGGGGGTGGGGGAATTGACAGCAGTTTTGAAGCCAAATTCTGCTTTTTTCTTGTATGCTTTATTCAACCTATATGTTGAGTAATATCAAGTAGAAAGCTGCATATAACCATTTTTCCTATCAGTATCTTAATGTTACACCTGCCACGGAAAACATTCTTGTATCATTAAAGTAGTATAGTAACATCAGTTTAGAACATGGGCAAGCAATAAAGAAAAGGTAAAGTAAAGCTATACTTCTGTTGTATAGATTTCCTTCATGGAGTTTTCACCCAACTCTGTTCACTGTGGGTAGAGACAACACAAACAATTAGGCGACAACTGTAACAGAATGGAGCTTAGTACAAATCATTTACAGTAACTATCAGAGGAGTACATTGTTGTTGTTTTTGTTTCATGTTCTTGTTACTGCCTTCAGTAACATGTAACATTATAAATAATTCTGAATCATTTACAAAAATAAAAATTGTGCTAAAAATTAGACAATACTAGTATATGTTCTATTGATGCAATATTTAATTCTGTTCTGATAGGGAAATTCAGAAGCTGAGCCATCCAGGTATCTCTTCAGAAGATGATGTAGCCACTGCATTACATAAACTTAATCTCCGTTGTCAAAATTACCTGAGTGAAAAATGGTTTTTCGAAGAAGAATGGAAGCGTAAGATACTTTTGCTGGCTGACCAAAAGGAAGAACTCACTGGCTGCAGCACACCGTTAGAGAAATGTCTTTCATTGAATAGCAGTTCAGAACGTCTTGATTTCTCTGGATCTTCTGGCAGCATGCGGTCTCTTCTCCCAGAGAAATTACAAATCGTCAAACCCCTTGAAGGTAAAGTAATTGAAGTCCTGTTTTCAATTACAGTTCACTGTGAGCCTAATATGGTTGTCTTTCATTGGCTACTTATCATCCTTTTATTTCATTGGCTACTTATCATCCTATTATTATTATCATCCAGTCAATGATCTGGCCTCAGGATCAGTTACCTGATCATTATCTCTCAGATTACTTTCAGATATAAGTTTGTGCTGTCCCACAAAGGGGTGTTTGGTTCTGTTTCTTGTTATTTTGCATCCAAATTATATATTAGAAGAAAACCATTGAATGCAATTGTACACATTTTGGTTTCTCTGCCTGACTTACCTCAGCTGTTAAGCCTTCTTACAGATCTCTGTGTCTCATACCCCAACTCTATATTACTGAAAATAATCCACATCCAAGCAAGTTTTTACAATGGAACAAAAACTGTTAGGAAGCAAATAAATTGCTGCTTTTTTAGTCCATTAATTTTTTTTTCTTTATATGACCCTGTAATCCCCTAATTTGGGATAGAATCAGGGTGATTGAATGGAGTTGAATGTTTACTGGCTGGATGTTCTTCCTGACACCTACATGGAGTTTGCAACAGATATTTTTTCTTTGTGTCTTGAGAGAGAAACATGTGCTGCTACCTAGAATTGAACTTTCAACCTACTGAGTCGGAGGCAAGCGTTTTCACCATACTAGGCTTCTTGTTTAGTCCATGAAAATGTTATCTAAATATTCACTGAAGGAAAATAAATGAGTGAAGGTCGTGCCTTTGTTTAACCCAAATCATAATTTTCTGCTTTCAAAGTAAAACTTATTGGATTAAAATCTGAAGGATCCACAAGTGGAAAGATCATTTCTAAATTTGCTACTATTTTACAAAATCCTATCAATTTGCATTATAGGCATCAGCCTTAAGCTTTCAATTAATACTTCTTTAGTTGGCTGCTAAGTGTTAAGGTGTATGCAGTGTTTGAAGGCCTTTTGTGATTTGTATTTCTCCAGGCTCTCAGACCCTGTTTCATTGGCAACAGCTGGCTCAGCCCAACCTAGGTACCATTCTTGACCCTCGCCCTGGTGTTGTCACAAAAGATTTTGCACCACTGTCTCAGGAGGATGTTTATTATCTTTCTGATTTGGAAGAAGATGAAGAAGAAAGGGATGAAGGTATAACCTTCCAAGCACAGCCCTTTTCACAAGAGGAAAGTAAACAGGCAGTGCCAAAGTCAGTGCCAGGAATTTTCCTCCCACCTGTTAAATTAGTTACAGTTCCTCATACAGGTAAGGATTTGTGGCATGGCCATTACAATTTTTGTTGGATATTCTAAGCACCAACTGTTATAGATCTGCTGAAGATCAATTGTTTACTCATTCTATTATGGTGTGTGATCAGACCTATTAAAGCAGTTCAGTTCTCATAGGAAGCTATATATTCTTGAGAAATGTGTAGAATTCTATCCCACTTGTAAAAGGGTGGCTCTAGAAACATACTTCCCCCTCTCTTAAGATACAGAGAGGGAAGGAGGGAGAGAGAAAATTCAGGGTACACTGTTGTGTGAGGAGAAGCTGGAAGAATTTCTTCCAAATTAGGCAGATACTATCAATGAACAAGCTTATTGTAGTAACTCTCTTTCATTAATATAACAAGGCTTATGTATAATTACAATTGACAGTTTTAAAGTCTGAATCATGTTTTATTCACTATTTTATTGAAAAAGTGATTTTATATATATACTTTTGTAGAAACAGTAAAATATTAAATTATATTCAGTCAAGGACTAATACAGTAAAGTAGATGTTGAAAAAGACATTTTTGAGCTAGTGTTCAAATAATATAATTTTATAGTGTGGGCATGAGATTGGCTACTTCCTCCCTTGATTTCCCTCTACAAGTACGGTAGTTATTCATCATCTTTGAATGACCTCATAATCTCTTGCGGGGTGGAGGCTGGGCAATTGAATGTTTACTGACCAGATGCCCTTCCTGTTGCCAATGCGGAGTTATATTCAGCAGATAAATTCTCATTGTGCCCAGAAAGAGAAATATCTGCCTTTACCTAGAATCGAACTCGCAGCCTCCTGACTGTGAAGTGAGAACTCCACCTCTAGGCCATCGCACTACTCAAGTACAGTAGTTATCGGCTTATAAATATTTGTTTAGGTGACTTACGATCATTTTTCACACTTGCAATCATTAGAGTATCCCTGTGGTTGTGTGATCAAAATTCAAGCACTTGGCAATTGTCTCATATTTATAACTGTTGCAGTGTTCTGGGGTCATGTGACCTTCTTTTGCGATCCTCTGAGAAGCAAAGTCAATGAGAAGTCAGATTCACTTAACAACCATGTTACTTCAGTGATTCACTTAACTAGCAACAAAGGTCATAAAATGGGGTAATACTCACTTAACAACTCTTGCATAGCAACATACATTTTGGGGCTCTACTGTCATAGGCTGAGAACTACCTGTACTTGATTTAATTACAGCTAGGGCTTATCTTGGCATGGTACTTAACCATCATTTAACATTAACAAATAGAATTAATCCAATTCTTGAAATTAATTTGAATATTTATTTTATTTATTTATTTATTTAAATTTATATACCGCCCCCTCTCCCAAAGGGACTCGGGGCGGTGAACAGCCAGAATAAAATACACGTATAAAACACATATACAATATTTAAAAATTACAAGAATTAAATACATTGGTTAAAACCAGATTAAAAAATTTAAAAACCCCTAGGCCAGACCGGCTTGCTGAAATAAATGAGTTTTCAACGCACGGTGGAAGGTCAGGAGATCAGGGATGGTCCTCATCTCCGGGGGTAATTCGTTCCAGAGAGAGGGTGCCCCCAATGAGAAGGCCCGCATCCTCGGGGTCGCCAGCTGTCCAGCCGGCGGCACCCCGAGGAGGCCGACTCTATGGGAGCGTATCGGTCGGCGGGAAGCCGATAATGGCAGGAGGCGGTCTCGCAAATATCCTGGTCCCGAGCCATGGAGCGCTTTAAAGATGATAACTAAGACCTTGAAGCGTACCCGGAGGGCCACCGGGAGCCAATGCAGCTCGCGCAGAAGTGGCGTAACATGGGAGCCCCGAGGAGCCCCCAACACCACCCTCGCGGCCGCATTCTGCACCAGCTGGAGCCTCCGGATGCTCTTCAAAGGCAGCCCCATGTAGCATTGATACTGCATTGGCATAGTCTAGGCGGGAGGTCACCAGGGCGGAAGTGACTGTGCGAAGCGCATCCCGATCCAGAAAGGGCCGCAACTGGTAGATCCTACGGACCTGACCAAAAGCCCCCCTGGCGACAGCCGCCACATGGTCTTCCAATGACAGCCGCACATCCAGGAGGACACCCAGATTGTGGGCCCTCTCTGTGGGGGCAAGAATTTCCCCCCCCCACAGCCAGCGATGGAGTTAGCTGGCTGTACCGGGGTGCCGGGAAGCACAGCCACTCAGTCTTAGATGGGTTGAGCTGAAGCCTGTTCCGCTCCATCCAACACCGCATGGCCTCCAGGCACCGGGTCATCACTTCGACGGCTTCATCGGGGTGGCCCGGGATAGAGATGTACAGCTGAGTATCATCAGCGTACTGATGGAACTCTACCCCAAAGCCACGGATGATCTCACCCAGCAGCTTCATATAAATGTTGAACAGAAGGGGTGAGAGCACTGACCCCTGAGGCACCCCGCAAACCAGGGCCCTCGGGGCCGACCTCTGCCCCCCTGCCAATACGAATTGCGAATGGTCAGAGAGGAAGGAGGAGAACCACTGCATAACAGTGCCTCCCACTCCTAACCTGCCCCCCCAGCCGCCGCAATAAGATACTGTGGTTGACAGTATCAAAAGCCACCGAGAGATCTAATAGGACCAGGACAGAGGAATAACCTCTGTCACGGGCCCTCCAGAGATCATCCACCAATGCGACCAATGCCGTCTCCGTGCTGTGCCCGGGCCTGAAGCCCGATTGGCGTGGATCCAAATAGACAGCTTCATCCAGGTGCTGGGGAAGGTGTCGTGCCACCATACTCTCAACAACCTTCGCCACAAAATGAAGGTTGGAGACGGGACGATAATTAGATAACAAAGTTGGGTCCAGGGACGGTTTCTTGAGGAGGGGTCTCACCACCGCCTCTTTCAAGGTGGTGGGCAGATATCCCTCACTCAAGGAAGTGTTAATAATACCCTGAAACCAACCTTGTGTCACCTTCCGAGTGGCCAACACCAGCTAGGAGGGACACGGGTCCAATAAACATGTGGTAGCATTCAGCCCCCGCAGCAACCTGTCCACGTCTTCGGGGGTCACAGGATCAAACTCCTTCCAAATGACTGCCTCAAATTCCGCCCCCGACCCCCCACCCAGATTTGCCCATTCAGAGTCCAACCCATCCCGCATCCAAGTGATTTTATCCACCAGGAAATTTGAAAAGTCCTCAGCCCATCCCTGTAAGGGGTCCTCCCACGCTCCCCCTTCCAAGAGGGAGCGGGTCACTCTAAACAGGGCAGCCGGGCGGTTTCCTGCAGACGCAATAAGGGTGGAAAAGTAAGAACGCTTTGCCACTCTTATCGCCACTAAATAGGTCTTAATATAAGACCGTAATAGTGTTCGGTCGGGTCCGGAGCGAGTAATCCTCCAAATACTCTCCAGGCGTCTTTTCCGGCGCTTCATCTCCCTCAGCTCCCCGGAAAACCAAGGGGCCGAGTGAGAGCAGCGCCAGGTCAGAGGCCGCAAGGGCACGACCCGGTCCAGGGCCCCAGCCGCCACCCTATCCCAGGTGGCAACCAGGTCCTCAACCGAGTCGTGTGTTTGAATGTCAGACATGGCCCAAGCTCCATCAGGAACCTATCTGGATCTATCAGGTGCCTGGGGCAGTACCAATGTATTTGGTCCGCCCCCCTGCGATGGAAAGGAGCGGCCTGGAAGTCCAGCCTAAGGAGCGAATGATCTGACCATGACAAGGGCTCAACAAAAACATCCCCAACACCAAGATCATCCTGCCACTGTCCAGAGATAAAAACCAGATCCAGGATGTGACCCCCAATGTGAGTGGGTTCCCTAATTAATTGGGTCAGTCCCAAGGCTGTCATGGAAGCCAAGAACTCCTGAGCAATCCCCGAGGCCCCACCAGCCAAAGGCAGGTTGAAATCCCCCATGACCATCAGCCTGGGGGTCTCAACCACTATGCCGGCTATGACCTTGAGGAGCTCAGGCAGAGCCGATGTCACATAGCAGGGAGCCAGGTATGTGATCAATAGGCCCATCTGAACCCCAGAACCACACTTTACAAAAAGGGACTCACATCCGGTCGTCTGAGAAACAGTGGATTCCCTAGGACCCAGATCCTCCCGAATGATTACCGCAACCCCCCCAACCCTCCCCTGGGCCCTCGGCCGATGAAAAACCCGAAACCCGGCTGGGCACATCTCCACCAGAGGGACACTCCCCTCCTGTCCCAGCCAGATCTCGGTAATGCCAGCCAGGTCCACATACCCCTCTGTAACAAGATCGTAAATAAGGGGGGCTTTATTCACTATGGACCTGGCGTTGCATAACATCAGCCAGAGGCCCGGGGCCCGATCATTCAAACAACTCAGGGAGCGAGACATGACCTGGGGGCCGGAGCACACCACCGCTTGTAAACAGCGGGGGCGAGCTCCCATAACTTGATAAGACCCCTTGTCAACACCATACTTGCCTCTCCCACCGATCGTAGAGATGGCCCTTTCCTCCCCCTCCCTAGAAAAAACCCCCATCCTCGATCCGACCATCCCTGGTCCCATAACCCCCCGACCGCGCGTGAACTCCAGTCTAGCCTTTTTTCCAGAAGGGTTGTCCCCCAACCCTGTCTGACCACCTTCCCTAACCCCTTTAAGAATTTGGAAATAAATAACCGTAATTGGGCGCGTTTCCCTTGAATGTGCCACCTCTCTGGATTCCAAGGTCCGTCATCGAGGTGTGCCACAGAAAGGTCGGGGGGCTGCCTCAAGGAAAGGGGGACATTCCTGAGCGCCCTCAAGTCCGCCACTGAGTATACAATCGGGCCGGCCACACGGCGTCCAGCAGATGCAGTTGTTAATAACTGAAGTCGAGGTTGAAGAGGAGAAGAGAATAGAATCCTTAAATACTGTTAATTGCAAAAGTGGACTTTGGACCAAAGAAGAGCTGTAAAATGCTTGAACATGTTCCACATTTTTAACTATGATTAACAAATGAAGAATATTTTCAACTGTTTCCTAGTTGCCATATTCACAGTAGCCCATTCTAAAATGTGCAAAATGTGTTTAAAAGTCATAATTTATCTGCCTTAGGCATTATCTTAGAAAGATGACTTAAAGCAATGTAGATCATGTTTTCTTTCATCGATTTGCATTGAATTACTACCTTAATTACGCATTAATTCAGATTTTCATTAGCCTTCTAGTATGTTTCCCATCCCCTTTTCATCATATATGTTATAATTTGCATTGTAGCTTCCAATCCAGGAAAATGTCTTTCATCTACAAACTCTACATTTACTTTTACTACTTGTAGAATACTTCACCCATCTGATATTACACAAGTTACACCCAGGTAAGGAGGTTTACTATTACTCTTAAAAATTGGTTATATTCAGGCAATATGGAATTGAACATCTACTTGATACCCTTGATATACTAATAAAATTAGCAGTATTCCCATTTCAATTTTTAGAAAGCAATGAAAATAAAGAAAAGGAGCTAAAATAAGAATATGTACAATGTAATGCAGAACTAAAATTGGCATGACAAAAAGGTTCTGATCTTAAATCCTGAATCTCTCCTTCTCTTCTTTCTTTGCACTTACTACAGAAGTTATTAATAACTGTATTTAATGTGTTTTATCTTCTTGCTTTGTTTTCCAGTACTTTGTATTCTCCCTTGTGCTCTGGAAATTGTAGCAGTACAAGCAGTGTAATTACAAGCTCTCCACCCATGTTGTATAAGCTTAGTACTGGAGAATTCCTTACTACCAGAAGAGATTCAACTACCACCTTCAGTAGTACTAGAAGTTTAGCAAAGCTTTTGCAAGAACGAGGCATCTCAGCCACAGTTTACAACAGTCCAGTCCAACTTGAAACACCATTGTTTCATCATTCCAAGATATCTGCTGTACCCTCAACACCTCCAAATTCTCCTTTGCATTCCCCTTGTTCTTCTCCTCACTCTTTTGAGTCTCGAGCATGTATGTCTGAAAATTTCTTGGCCTCTCGACCAGCTGAAACATTATTACATGAGCTGTATGGACAAAAACCCTCAAATCCTTCTGATGCAGGACAGCTGAAGATGAATCTGGTAGAGAGGCTAAAAAAACTGGGGATTGCTAGAGCTGTCAAACAGCCTGAGGCAGTGGGTGATAGAAAGAGTCAGAGGGAAAGTAGCTGTCTCCAAAGACAAGGCTCAGGAGTGTATGTTAGTGCAGGCAGCAATTTGATGGGGGGCTTGAGAAGAAACCATAGTCTTCCGGTCTTGATTGGAGCACTTGCAGGACCAGTCAGCACATCCTCCACAACAATGGGTGTCTTGAAAGAGGATTAAGCTATTTGGCATCAGACACCCTTAGTTAGGAAACAAATGCTTTGAAATGGAAAGATAATAAAAATGGAAGCACTGAATACAAGGTTGTTGAATGATAAAGTATCTGGCTAAATGGGATATGAGAGGCTCAGCATAAGAAATTGTAAAAATTAAGAAAGGAAGAAAATAGAGAAAACAAATTCAGTCTTGAGACAATAGAAAAAAACTTTGTCATTATTAAAAGAAAAAATGCAATCAAAGATGTTTTCTACCATTGATATTAAAAGAACAAGCAAATGTCTATGCAACTTTATTTTAAAATGTTTTATCGGATGTCATCCAAGAGATCTGTATGCATAAATAGACCATCTAAAATTATATATGATTGTAAGGAATTACATTCTTCAAATAACAGGTGCAATCTGTTTATAGAGATGAAATCAGATTTATTCTAATATAGAAAGATCAGGTGAAATATTCTTTTATTTAAGCAATCTTACACATTAGGAGAAATCTAGGAGTGCAAAATTACTATGTACTGTGTTGCACAAACAAAAACCTCAACATTTAAAAAAGGAGTCAAGTTTATGTGCTTTGTGGAAGTTCTATATACATTTGGGAAGGATATATTTGGCAAGCAAGAAAGTATTTGTTATTCTATTTGTAGTTGTATTTGGAAGATGTTTAGCATATTAATGTTGGAATAATCTTGGAGAAAATTCCATATATTTGAAACACAATCAGTAGTTAATAAAAATTATCTCTTTAAAATACATTATAAAACTGACAGTTTTCTGATTCTTGGAAAGCTAAGGGCCAAGCTTTCAGGGAGAAACCTCGTGATATTTACACAATGATAGGCACAAATTGTATTAATTTGAAACAGAATGACAGCTATTGAAGCTGCAGTAGACAAAGACTTGTCATTCATAATAAATCTAAGATAAATTCCAAACTTAATGTTTCTGAAGCAATTTTGGAATGGCAAAATTTTGTGTTTCACAAAATGAGCACAGTGGGATAGCTGTGAATGTGAAGCAGAAACAGGAAGGATAAAAGGCACAAGTGGCTCAGATTTTTCTTTTATATTTGGATAACCCAAGCAAGAGATTCTTAAAATATGCACATTTCATTTGCTCAATTAATTGCTAATAAAAAAATACTTGAAATACTTGCACTAAGCTGCTTGATTTATGGTTATGATGAGCAAATATAGCCTTCTTGCCACAGATCAAGCAGGAGATGATGAAGTTAAAAGCAGAATAGTTTGAAAATTAATCACAGAAAATGATTATATGATTTACCTGTGGGTTTTATAAGGCTATTCTCTATATATTAAAGACATCATATGGTGCATTCAGAAATACTAAATGGACTGGATGTAAACAATTCAGGTAGCTTTATATATTAATGAATCAAAAATAAGGGCTTTCCCCCCTTAAATAGGCATTCTAGGTGAAGATTTGAAAGGATTCCTTTAAACAAATGTTTTCAAGGTTGCAAACAGCCATGCAAATAGCTTATCAATTCAGTCTCAGTATCAATCAATGAGCTTGGCACCATTGGTTGCAGCTACTAAATTGTAAATGGTGCTTGTAAATAGTAAAAATGTATTTATTTTAAGCCTCTATATACGGGTTAATGCTATTTAAATTATAAGTATATTTTAATTTGTTTTTAAGCTTGTAAAATGCATTTCCTTTGTGATGTTTAAAAACTTGCTTCCCTTGGCAAGATAAATAAAAGAGAATATTTAAGTTGGGTTCCAAAACAGCCTACTATACTGTTATATAAACAGAGAAAAATCTGAGTAATGAAACAGAAGCATTCAAAATCATCCGCAGTAACTACAGGGAACCAAGCACAATATTTCAACTACTGTGGATTTGATGCATGTCAGTTTTATATACTATGTAAATTCTTTTTACATTATAGTAATTTTGAATGAGCATTCCTGATTGGATTTCATATCTTTGTCTTCTTAAATTATTTGCATTGGAATGATTTCAAAAGAAAGTCTGATTTAATAAGGTTTTCTTCTGCCACTGATAAGTTTTCTTCTGCCATTGATAAGATCTCGTAAATCAGACTTCTTTCTTTTCAACCATATCCTATAAAATTTTGTAAAACTATTCAGTAAATACAGGTTTATTTGAAAAGTTCTTTTTTATTTTTCCAAGTATGACTTTATCTAAGATGTCATATTCTGATTTTTTTTTACTTGGGGCTGACTTACAATTTTTACCTTCTGTATTAATAATGAGTGTGCAACCAGTAGCAGAAAAATTGAAATCTACTTAGGTCCAATGTTAAAATGCTAATTAAATAGCATGCCTAAAGATCCTCCTGTTAAAAAAAAAATTAGCTGGAAGCTAGAGGAGCAGTACTTTGTGCCAAAGCTCTTTTAAAAAATGAGCCTTGGAAATAGAAAACAGATAAAGAAATAACAATCAGTATAGTTAAAAAAATATATTACAATGGAACATCGCAGATAGCTGCTGTTATAATGAATGACCCATCTTGCAGGATTGGTACAACTAACAATAATAACCCTAAGGATCCTTAGAAGAATTATGATCACTTTCATATGTACAGTACTTTTGATAATATATTTGAGTGCCAATTTTTCATGAAGAAATAGATGTTCTTGATTTAAAACCATATTGTTAAATATTTCATTATTATCTGAATTCTTTATATGTTTCATAACAATATGCTTCAGTCTGCGTGAATGAAAATAATGCTTTTTTAAAAAAACCAAATATATCTATTTTAATATGCAAATATAGATGTCATTTTTTTCTGCAGACAAAACTTGAAACGCATTTCATTTGAGATATTATTTCAACTGTAATTCAACATATAATAAAAGATATTATTTCTTTTTGGCTTTCCCATTAGAATGTGCATTTCTTAAAATTATAATCTGTGACAGGTTGTTTTTGCATATTATAGTCAAATTGAAGCTTGATGATAAACATAATAAAACCCATTTTTTTTACATATTTTGGTGGCATGGTGTTTTCTTGTATGCATAAATATTTATTTAAAAAATGTATGCCTGTTCCTAGAGTGGACTACCAATATTTAAATATATTTAAAGTAATACAGTAAGTAAAATATTGTGACAGTCTTTACTATTCTAAAGAGACCATGGGTGTCAAACTCAATCATATCACATTACATATGGTAACATTTCTTGCCTTTGCAGAGCTGGGGTGGGCATGGACTGTGCGTGATGAATCCGGCCTGCAGGCTGCCAGTTTGACACCGCTGGTCTAGACAAACAATCTTGATCATAACAGATTAATAGTAATTAAAAGCAAGACTATTCAATTTGAACCAAATACTTTCTTGAAGTGCCAGATTAATATATACTGTCTAAATACAATATTAATTATTATTTAGTAGACTATTCTACAAAATGGCAAAAATTACTGAAGAATTAGACTTTATGGGTGACCATCAAACTTCATGGAACTGGGGAATGCAGAGTAAGCACCATGTAGATCAGGGCTGTCAAACTCCAGGCCAGCTGGCCAAATGTGTCACATTCTGGCCATGCCCACGTCTGGTTTCGCGAAGGGGGGGAAAGCCCTGATACATCATGTGACATTGCCATGATGACATGAGTTTGACACCCCTGATGTAGATTGTTAGTAATTTAAGTCACCTAACAGTCGACTTGGAAATATATAAACCAGGATAGACATTTTAATACTGTCTCTTTAAGGGAATGCTAAAATTGTAATTGGGTGTGGTTCCTCAAATGGCCATAAGATGGAGCCAGAAACCTGGTTTCCCAGAGTGTTGCTAGTTGGTCGATGTTCTGATGTTCACTGTTTTCGGTTCCTGCATTTTTCCTATTGACTTGCTGATCGTCGTTCTTGGATTGATGTGAATCTGTTACGGAATTGTTTTTGATACTAGACTTTGTTATTGGGTTATCCCTAGACTGAAAACTGACTGCTATAACTGTCTATGACTTGGACTGTTTGTTGGACTTTGCTTAACTGTTTACTGGAAGTAAAACCTACATTTTACTAAACAGTGTAGCTGTGTGCTTTGTGTGTGTTATTCAAAATTACTCTTACTACATCTCCCTGTGTGTAGTCATTCTCCTAATGGGGAATTACCTCAACACTGGTTATGGGCCCAGGCCATACCAGGCTCAGATAACTGAGAGTTAGTGTAAATACACAGTACTGTAGACAGCTGTTTACTGTTTAATTGTGGGTTACTGTCCTGGTAAAGATGGCACAAGACGCATCAACAAGTCTATCACTGATAACCTGGTTGGATGGAACAAACTATGTTTCCTGGTCTGTGAAGTGCAGTCTACTTCTGCGTAGAGAAGGGTTATGGACTATAATTCAAGATCCACCGGATGTAAATGCTTGGGATCCAGATGATGAGGATGATGCCAAGAAGTTAGCTGACTTTAAACGGAACAACAAACGAGCTCTTTGTATAATTGGACTAACACTTGAGTGATCAGCAGCTAGTCCATATTCGTGAACAGTCTGCAGCTAGGTGTTGGGAGAATTTGAAGAGGATTTATGTTTGTGACAGTGTAGGTGCACACATACATCTTACACGTAAACTGTTTAGAGCACGTCTTCTGAAAGGTGGAAATATGTTAGCTCATTTGAACTTCATGAAAAGAACTTTTCAAGAGCTACATGAAAAGGAACTGATATTTTCAGAGCTGCATCAAGTTTACATCATTCTTTCCTCATTGGATGAAATTTATGATGATTACATATCTTCACTGGAAGTCCTGACCAAAGATGAACTAACATTGACTGACAGAATCGGAAGGTTGCTATAAGAGGCAAGGAGACGACTGGATAGGGACCAACTGAAAAAGAAACAACCACAAGAAGAGGATTTGTCTTCAACTGCCTATACTGTTAGGAAATGTTTTTCTTGTGGGGCTAGGGGACATATAGCTAGATTCTGTAAGAAGGGAAAATGACAGAATATTGGTAATCACCAGAAGGCTAAGAAGAATGTTAGTTTAGCTATGTCTAGCAATTCAACTGTAAACCATGATTTGTGGGTAGTTGATAGTGGAGCATCGCAGTGCATTACTAGAAATAGAGGTTTGTAAAGATGTCCATAAGTAAGCAACATGTATCATTGGCAAATGGATGGAAGATGAAAGCGTCTGGTGAAGGTACTGCATATTGTTCATATATAAATGAGCATTTATATTATATGTACCTAAACTGAAATTTGATTTGTTATCAGTAAGGGAAGGGCTTTAGTTAATATTGGTTATGTAGTAACATTTAGGGGAGATAATTGTAATAGAGAAAGAGGGTAAAAGTGTTACTGCTACTTTAGAGAATGATTTATATGTGATACATGATGACCAGTTGAAGATGGCTAACTCGGTTTATAACAATGTTAAGCCACATGACAAATATATACATTAACTGCATAGACATCTGGGGCACATTAATTTCAAAATGCTGAAACAAACTGTTGAATTGTCAGAGTAAAATTAAAATCCTGTAGCAAGTACTTAAACTGTAATACCTGTAACCAAGAGAAAAACAAGGTTATTCCAGCAAACAGACTTAATGGGTTTAAGACCAAAGAACCTTTAGAGGTTGTTTTTGCTGACATAATTGGTCCTAAAAAAACCAGTTTGGGAGGTACCTGCTATGTTTTGAGTATAATGGACCATTACTCATGGTATGGTTTCTGCTATCTCATGAAAAGCAAAACAGAAACATTCCAACATTTCTTTAATTGGCTAAGGTTTGCAGAAAGAAAAATGAGAGGTAATTAGTTTGGTTACTGATAATGGGACTGAGTTTGTTAACAATAGATTCCAAACAATGCTGACATTGGCCAGTGTCAAGCATAAACGTTCTGTACCTTACAGACCACAACTCGTTTGTGCACAACTCATTTCTGCACCTTACAGACCATAACTCGTTTGTAGAACGAAGAGGGCAAATGTTACAAGCCATGACTCACACTATGTTATCTGATTCAGGTTTGCCTGAAACACTGTAGAGTGAAGCCGTAATGTGTAGCAATCATGTGTTAATGTAGTTAACACAACAACTGGTGAATTGCCATTCACTCGTTGCCATGGCAGAAAACCAAATTTAAGTTATCTACGCACATTTGGAGAACCAACATAGGTGCATATTCCCTCACAAGTAAGATTGAAAGGGCAACATAGAGCTAGGAAATTATTTTTTGTAGGTTACGAGGCCAACCATAGTGTCAGATCCGTGTATCTGTCATTTCTTCAGAGGAAGAAGAAAAGGGGGGGGGGGAACTGATAAAGAAATCCTTTCTTGATGTAACCTGAATATATTTAACCTTATATCGAATATGCACACCCATACATGATACAATGGGGGGGAAAGAAGCCAGATGGCCAGAACCTAACACCTCTTGAGAGGCACAGCCAGGAGATGAGGGGTCCATAAAACTCCACAGTGAAGTGCTCTGGGAAATCTCCAAAAACAGTCCGTTCTAAAAAGGGGGTGGGGAGGAAGTTAGGTACGTCTTGGGAAAGCTACATGAGAAAAAACCTTCCAAAAAGGGAAGGATCCCCTCCCAGAGGGGCTGGGAGGGGAATTAACATATTGGCTTTTGTTTCCCTAAGTAAACATTGGGATGGGGGGGGGATTCTAAACTCCCTTATCTATCACTGTATGCCTGAGGGACCTCAGACGCTGCTTTGAATTCCTACTGGACTGTCTCATCTCAATAAAGGATTCCTTTTGATAAGTTCGGTTCTCAGAAGTTCATTCTTATTGTTTGAATGGGAAGAAGTTCCGTAGCCTGACATAAAGCAGCGTCTGCAATAGAGGTCAACCCGGAGAGGAATTTTTTTTTTTTAAACAATTCACTCTACCGAGGGGATCCTGCAAGAGAAAAAAAAAAATGTCTGAATACAGCAAGGAGCAAGGGGGAGCCGAATGCTGGGGAGAAACGTCAACAGTTACCCAGCCAGATACTGACTCGATGTGCCCCATCGAAGACAGTGAGGCTGCCTGCGAATCCTCCACCAAGCCCCGGTGGTCTATAGGTGTAGGAAAGAGAGACACCTCGAATGGAAGAACCAGGGGACTAACCCTCACCCGAGGAAATCGCAAACCCGTGTGGAAATTGGAGCTAGAGGCCCTATCGAATCAGGAAGAATGGGATGAGGAGCCACCGGCCGATGACCGAATGAGACGGTACATCAATCGCCTAGTGAGGGAAGCCCTGGAGAATCTCGACATGGGGGATGCACAAAGACGACAACGCAGGAGAGCGAGGGAACCAGAAGGTGAGAGAACCCGAGCCGCCACCCCGGATTCAGTGGAGATTGAGCGGGAAGAGGGACAAGCTGAAGAACCAGCAGCCACACCAGGTACCCGACCCTTAAACGCCCCGGATCAGGGAATTAACCCTGGCCAACCCAGAAACATACAATTACAGAGGAAGGTTCCGCCCTTGGGGGTAAAATTCGATGGAGACCCCCAGAAATTGGGATTTTTCCTGGCACAAGTGCTCACCTACATGCAAGAATATGGACAGGATTTACCAACCCAAGGGTCCCGGGTGCGAATTGTCACCCTAGCTCTTGAAGGGGCGGCAGCCAGATGGATGGTAACGCTCCACAACGTCAATGCCCCAGAATTAAGAAACTTAGATCGCTTTATGACGGCCTTACGCCACCGTTTCGAGGACCCGCTTGCCGATAGAAAAGCCCGGGACCGCATCAGAGTCGTGAAACAAGGTCGTCGCCCGGTAGCAGAATACACCGAGGAATTTCGTGACCTGGCCGGCCGGGTAGATTGGCCAGAGGAAATCCTAGTCTGTTGGTTCAAAGATGGACTAAATGATGATCTATACGCTGCCTGCCTGGCCTGTGGGGCCCCAAACCTCTTGCATGAATGGTACATGATGGCAGAGGAGGCAGAGATAGACATGACTCGGAACCGGCACCGTGCTGGTAAGTTTTGGAAAAGATCCCCACCCCTGGGGAAACGGGAAGTTTTCAAACCCCAATCCACCATGACTCCAAGAACGCCTGGTTGCTTTAAGTGTGGAAAGGAGGGACACCGCGCAGCAGAATGCCACTCGAAGACTCCTGCCAGAAAGCTAGACCACCCATCAGGGAGGAAACCCACAACATCCAGCCCTCGAGGGAAGGAGACTGGCCTGAGGGGCCGAGTAGATGTGGGATTCCGACCCCCTCCAAACCTGAGGAAGAATCCCAAACGCTCCGAGGGGACCTGAGCCAGTCCGAAAGTGATCCAGAGGATGACCCGCTGGTAAGCAATCCAATTGAACCAATCACCCTACCCCTGAGACTGTTTATCCCCAGCCAAGAGAAGGGGGAGGAAGTTACAGCGTTGCTGGACTCGGGATGCACTCGATGCCTAATCAAACCCTCCCTTGCAGATAAATTGGGAATCCAACTGAAAGAAATGGAAAATCCCATCGCTTTCTGCCAATTAGATGGAACCATAGCAGGGGGGGAGCCAGCCAGGTTTACCACAGAACCATTGAAATTAAGACTAGGAAAACACAGGGAGATGCTCACATTCATTGTAGCCCCAGGGATGGAAGAGCCACTAGTTCTGGGTCTCACATGGCTACAGAAATGGAATCCAAAAATAAATTGGAGGACAGGAACCATAAAATTCCAGAGAGATGTAATATTTGCAAAAAGCTCAGAGGAAAGGATAAAGAATGGGGAAGAGAACAGAGAATCAGCCATGACTGGACAGTCTGTGAAACCCATTAACATCCCCCATGAGTACCAGGATCTGGCCCAAGCATTTAGTGAGGAAGCTTGTGATGAACTCCCACCTCATCGAGCCACAGACTGCGCTAATCGAAATCCTACCAGGGGCTAAACTCCCAAAACCACAAATGTATTGCATGTCTCCCAGAGAACTGAAAGAACTCAGAGCATTTATCGATAAAAACTTAAAGCGGGGTTTCATCGAACCCGCCAGACCAAAAATAGCGGCCCCAGTGTTATTCCGTGAAAAGAAAGATGGCTCCATGCGTCTTTGTGTAAATTATAAAAAATTGAACTGCATTTGCATAGAAAATATGTATCCACTCCCCCTCATGAAGGACATGTTAGCCCACCTCTTGAAAGGAAAAAAATTTTCAAAGTTAGACCTACGGGAAGCATATTACCGCATCAGAATAAAGGAAGGGGATGAGTGGAAGACAGCTTTTAACACACCATTGGGATGCTACCAATTTAAAGTGCTCCCTTTTGGACTGCAAGGAGCGCCTGCAGTGTTTATGCAATTGATCAATGAAACCCTTCATGAATTTTTATTTAAAGGGGTTTTAGTTTATCTTGATGATATTTTAATCTACACGGAAAGGATGGAAGAACACATCAAGCTACTCCGTGCAGTCCTCACAAAACTCTTAGACGCTAAACTATATGCAAAACTCTCCAAACGTGAGTTCCACCAAGAGAAAATTGACTATTTGGGGTACAGAATATCCCATGAGGGAATAGAGATGGACCCACAGAAAGTGAAAGCTGTATTGGACTGAGATCCACCCCACACACGCAAACAATTGCAAAGTTTTCTGGGGTTTGCAAATTTTTATCGCCAATTCATTCCAGCTTTTGCAAACATCGCCCTCCCTATCACAAACTTGCTAAAAACGAAGGGGGGGGGGGGAAACCCAAGCCTAGGCAACCCCTCATCTGGACAATGGAATGCCAAGCAGCATTCGAGAAACTCAAACGCCTGTTCGCAGCAGAACCGGTCCTTAAGCACCCAGATCCCGAACAACCTTTTGTCATCCAAGCAGACGCCAGTGATGTTGCAGTTGGGGCAGTCCTCCTCCAAAAGAATGAAAGTGGACAATTACAACCATGTGCTTATACATCTAAGAAACTGACAGAAACCGAGCAAAGATGGGCCGTATGGGAGAAAGAGGCATATGCTGTGCGGTGGGCAATGCTCACATGGAGACATTTCCTGGAAGGAAACCAAATCCCCTTTGAAGTATGGACTGATCACAAAAATCTGGAAGCTCTGAGAAATCCACGGAAACTCTCCGAAAAACGAGCAAGGTGGGCTCGATATTTTGAACGTTTTAATTTCAATCTCAAATATTTTCCTGGGAGAAAGAATTTCTTAGCAGATGCACTGTCCAGGAAACCCCAATACAACAGCAAAAAGATTGAGGTTATAAAACTGATGATCCAACCGATCCAACTAGCAGCCAAGGTAATCACCCAGGCACAAGAGAGAGAAAAATCATCCCTGACTGAAGACACAACGACGTCAATATTTAAGGAGGCACTACTTAAGGATGATTGGTTCCAGGCTAACAGAAACACTTGCTTACTCAAAGATGGACTGGCTTGGGTAGAAAACAAGCTTTATGTCCCTGCAAGCCAGAGAATGGAACTCATGAAACGCTGCCACGACTCCAAAATAGCAGGACACTTTGGTTTTGTAAAAACCCTGCACCTCATCAAAAGACAATTTTGGTGGCCGTCCCTCAAAAAGGACATTGAAAACTATGTTGCGAGCTGCCCCATCTGTGCTGCTGCAAAGAGAAGACAAGGAAAATATCCTGGACTTTTACAAACAGTAGCAGACCCTTCTGCTCCCTGGAAAGAGATCTCTATGGACTTTATAGTGGAACTTCCCGAAAGTGCTGGGAATACTGTCATTTGGGTTGTAACTGATCTTTTTTCCAAACAGATTCATTTTATTCCATGCCAAAAGATCCCAACTGCCAGATCATTGGCAAAGATGTTCCTAATACACATTTATCGCCTTCATGGAGCCCCCCAACGAATTATCTCAGATAGGGGTGTTCAGTTCACATCCAAATTTTGGCGGGCGTTTTTAAACCTATTAGGCTCCACCCAGGGATTATCGTCTTCGAACCATCCCCATACGCATGGAGCATCAGAGAGAGTGAATTGTGTATTAGAACAATATTTAAGATGTTTTATTAATCACCAGCAGGACAATTGGACTGACCTTCTTCCTTTTGCAGAGGTAGCATACAATAACTCAGTCCATAGTAGCACAGGGTTCACCCCATTCCACGTAGCAACGGGCCAAGAATTCAACCCCATGCCGGAACTACCCACCAAAGAACCTGAAATCCCCTCCCTTAAGGAGTGGATGGATAATTTACAAGCCATGTGGCCAGTGGTAAGATTATCTCTACGGGAAGCTAGAGCAGTTTACAAAACTCAAGCAGACAAAAAACGCTGTGAACCTAAACCTTTCAAGATTGGAGACCGTGTATATTTGTCCACAAAATTCTTAAAATCATTACAACCTTCTAAGAAATTAGGACCAAAATTCATTGGGCCATTCCCCATCTCCAGAATTATCAACCCCGTGACGGTAGAGCTTCATCTTCCAAAAACTCTTAGGCAGATTCATCCAGTATTTCACTGTAGCTTGCTCAAACCGGAGATCACTTCAAACCTCAGACCCCCCCTTCCCACACCCCCAACCCCCATCATGATACATGGGGAACAACATTTTGAAATTAAAGACATCCTTGATTCACGCACTTACCGTGGATCCACACAATATTTAGTAGCTTGGAAACACCTTCCTTCCTCAGAAAATGAGTGGGTAGCCAAAAGACATGTGAAAGCACCCACATTACTACGAAAGTTCCACCTAAAATACCCTGATAAACCGTCCTGAACTGCACATGTAACGCATGATTTTTGTTTTTTCCAGGTAGACCCATCTGTTTTTTAAAGGAGGGCAGGATGTCAGATCCGTGTATCTGTCATTTCTTCAGAGGAAGAAGAGAAGGGGGGGGGGAACTGATAAAGAAATCCTTTCTTGATGTAACCTGAATATATTTAACCTTATATCGAATATGCACACCCATACATGATACAATGGGGGGGGGAAAGAAGCCAGATGGCCAGAACCTAACACCTCTGAGAGGCACAGCCAGGAGATGAGGGGTCCATAAAACTCCACAGTGAAGTGCTCTGGGAAATCTCCAAAAACAGTCCGTTCTAAAAAGGGGGTGGGGAGGAAGTTAGGTACGTCTTGGGAAAGCTACATGAGAAAAAACCTTCCAAAAAGGGAAGGATCCCCTCCCAGAGGGGCTGGGAGGGGAATTAACATATTGGCTTTTGTTTCCCTAAGTAAACATTGGGATGGGGGGGGGGGGATTCTAAACTCCCTTATCTATCACTGTATGCCTGAGGGACCTCAGACGCTGCTTTGAATTCCTACTGGACTGTCCCATCTCAATAAAGGATTCCTTTTGATAAGTTCGGTTCTCAGAAGTTCATTCTTATTGTTTGAATGGGAAGAAGTTCCGTAGCCTGACACATAGATCGTTTAGATTCTGGGATCCAGGCACAGCTCATGTTTATTGTAACGCTAGTGCAAAATTTCTTGAGCACGTTGGGTGGAATAAACTGGAACAGAAATTGACACCAAAGTAGTCCCTAAAGATGAAATAAGTAAACCACAAATAGCCATTAAAGAGAAAGAATAGGCATAGGAGGAAGTAGGAGAACAGGCACAGGAAGAGGTAGAAGAACAGGAGCAGGTGGAACAAGTGAGTCCACCAGTAAGCCCTGTATTACCGACGTTCAACCCGTGTAACATGACCACCTAATAGATAGCAGGCTAGTGTTGTATGCCAAATGAATACAGTTCCAAATAACTATAATGAACTAAAAGTGTATCCTGCTAAGGATCTGGCTGCTTGGCAGGAAGCAATGGATAAGGAACTGGAATCCTTAAAAAAGTTGGAGATAAATGTCAGCTGGTGCTCCATTCAAAATCCAAGAAAGAAATACTTAGACTCCATTTGTTAGAGAAAAGATATCTTTTACTGGAAATCAAGTGGTAGCAACAAAAGAAGTCTGAATCTGAGAAAATGAGCGCATAAATCACATATACAAAGTGATGGCAACATTCCCACCCCCAATAGTTCAATTCGCTCCTCCAATTAAAAGTGGTGCATAGCATCATGTGGGCATCTTCAGGTGATGATGAGGCCTCTGTCCGTTGACCTTGGCATATTTTCATAAAGAGTTGCAGTTGCGCATACCATAGAATAGAAACCTAAGCAATCCCCCCCCCTCAACTTATACAGTTTCATTTCTTAACAACTCCAGCTCGCTTCCCATAATCATGGCCCTCTCCCTCCCCCTGTTACTTATGACAGGCAAAAGATGCAAAGCAAAAGAAGAGAAGCAAAGGAAGAAAATCTTGAAGGCTGACATTCGGCCCTCCTGCAAAAGAGACATTAGTCCTAAAAAATATAAGAACAGAAGATTATAGAATATGTATATGTAACAGCAACATTATGGTTCAGGGTTTATCAGGATACTTAGTGCGAAAAACCTTAACGAGCTTGGGAGCTCTAACATCCTTCTCATTTATCCATTCAGACTGGGAAGAAGGAAAATGCTTCCAAGCAACCAAATATTGGATTTGACCTCTCTTTTTCCTAGAATCCAAAATTTCTTTAACTTCAAAATGTTGTTCACCTTCAATAAGTAATGGTACGGGACGATCTACTTGAGTCGGTCTTAAATCAGAAGTATGTTCAGGTTTTAATAAACTAATATGGAAAACAGGATGGATCCGTCGGAAGGTTTTAGGCAATTTCAATTGGACAGCCACAGGGTTCACAACTCGTTCAATTGGGAAAGGTCCTACATACTTAGGTCCAAGCTTTTTCGATTTTTGTGTGGTCAGCAAATATCTGGTGTAGGAATCAAGACTCAGGACCACATGAAGATGAGACAAACTTCCTTCTTTATTGTCAGATTGAAAATAAGAAGAGCTGTCTGCCTTATTGCCAGAGTTCGTTCTATATATATATATATATATACATAGTAGCATACCATTGGTTAATTTATACATTATACATCTATTTAGACAACCTTTGTTACTACCTGTTTCAGCAGTTTATACATTCATCTCTAGTTAAGATTAACTCTAGTTAAGATTAACATAAGCTTCAGTTCCTGTCCTTTGTTCGGTCTTATCTGGCTTTTAAGGTCTTATTTTCTTCAGGTTAATCATGCACACGTTGCACTTTGCACGGAATATTCTTTGTCTGAGGTTTGCCATCCAAGACAAGAATATCCAGAATGTACAACACTTACATGTCTCCATTTTTTACTTTATTGTGAGGAAGTAAGGATTTTTGAATGTAGTGTAACTGAATAGGATGGAGAGAAGCCAGAATAGGATGGAACAGAGGAAAGAGTGAAGGAAAACATTGAATAAAACAACAACATATGATTAACATCACTACAAGAATTATTCCATAAAAGAACATTTGTTTTAACCAAATCCAATTTGGCAGCCAATTAGTCAACTATTCAAAAGGAGAGGGAATAGCATGAATATTATTCTGAAAATAGGATTGTAAGTTAGCAAGCTCATCTTCAATAGTTTTATTTAGAGAGTGAAAATGAACAGCACAGCGCGCTGTCCTACTAATTTACAAAAACCTCCTTGCCTAGCCAGGAGGTAATCAATAGCAAATCGTTGTTGAAGCATAACTTGATTCAAATCTTCAATTTCATGTTGCAAATCACGGACTATGGCAGCTGTAGCATTAATTGATTTCTCCATGCGACAGGCTAGTGCAAGAATAGATCGGCGATTCTCCTGAGCAATTATACCAGGATAAGCGCCCAAAGTAATGATTCCTGTAACTGCGCCTGCTACTGCGCACCCAAAAGTAGATCCAGAAGAAAGTTGAGTATCTATAATGACTTCATCATTACATGAAGGCCCCAAAGGGGATCGACAGGAACTAGAAGAAGTGGGAATTCCTACTTGTACTGGTAAAGATAGATACCCAATAGCTGCACATTGATAATTTTGAGGGTGTACATTGGTTGCATATTTATCAAAGAAAAGTCACATAGAGGGATCTTTTAATTGCCAGCCAGCAGATATTAATCCAACATTAGATTGATTAGTTACATTAAAAATAGGAAAATCATCAGGGTACATTTCAGGAATTACATTAGGTCCATACAATGAAGAATTAAAGGTACCCCATGACAACAAAAACATAATCCTTTAGTGAAGTGAGTTAGTTTCAAATAATGCCAATGAATATTTTTTAATTGAGTAGGAGGTTTTAAAAATAGCCAAGACTGTTGAAGATTCTGTAACTGCGAGACAACAAAGGAAGAAGAGGCAATAAGGTTAGGAATGAAAGCTACTTGGCCAAAAGCCATGGGAGGCTCATAATACAATACATTAGTACCATGGATCATAAACATATATTGAGCATGACGAACCCACAAATTAGGATTAAGACGCATAGTATCATTAACATCCTTTGCCCCTACTCTACTGACACTTAACAGCAAAAAGCACATAATAATCATTACAGAATTAGCTGTTATAATAGAAAATACAGCAGCAGCCAAATTTTCAAGAGTTTGTGGCAATGCCGCCTTTTGCAATTGTTGCTGTGTTTGATAGGTGGTAGCTTTCACTTGGCCCCAAGTAATTGGTGGAGGGCATTCAGCTTTGGGCTTCGGAAGACGGACTTCCATTTTTAGGTGCAGGTTGAAGTTTGGAATTGGATTGTGTAGGCCCTGGTACCACGCCATGATAAGGTCGTATGCAACGAGCAGGGATCCAAATAGCTTGGCAAGTCTGTGGAGCTTCTATAGCAGCATAACCCCGGCCCCAAGTAATTAAACGAGGCGGACCTTTCCACTCAGGGTCTGGTGCTTGACGATATTTAACCAAAGGTTTGTCTAAAGGTTTTGCTGTTTGGAAATGCAAAATAACAGGTGGCTCTGAAAAGGAATCTGAGACAATTAAGTAATTCCAAGTGAACAATATAATGGAAATTATATTCTGTATTTTTCGGAGATGATAGGGCCCAGATTCAGTTTTTAACTGTTTTTGAAGTAATGCTTTAAAGGTACGGTGAGCCTGTTCAACAATAGCCTGTCCTTGAGAATTATAAGGGATACCATGTACCAATGTTATGTTCCATTGTTGACAGAACTGATTAAAGTCCTTACTAATATAAGCAGGACCATTATCAGTTTTCAATTGTAAAGGGCGACCCATAACAGCAAAGGAAGAAAGACAATGAGCGATAACATCCTGTGCACGCTCATGTCGAGAAACAGTTACCCATAAATAATGAGAGTAAGTGTCTATGGAAACATGCAAATTACTATAGGGCTTGAAGGCTACAAATTGTGTGACCTCCATTTGCCATATCTGATTAGCATGAGTGCCGCGGGGATTAACCCCAACTGGAAATGGGACGGCCAATTGTTGACAGGCAGGACAGGTTCGTACGATATCACGTGCCTGTGACAGAGGAATATAAAACTGCTTAACCAGTGATTTTGTAGTTTGATGAAAATATGAATGACTTGCAACAGGGTCAGAAAACAAAGAAGTAACTGCTTTTAAAGATTCATCTGCTCTCCAATTTCCTTCCATAAGGGCATTAGTAAAAGGAGTATGACTTCTTATATGTTCAACATATAAAGGATAGGAACGAGTTTCCAAGACATTTTTTGAAGATAAAAACAGGGCCAACAAATTTACATCCAAATTTAAGGCACAATACGAGTACGGTAAGGACTGCATGGCCAGATACACGTATTGAGTATCAACTATAAGGTTAATAGGTTGATCAGAAAATAAGTGTAATGCCAGAATTACGGCTGCCAATTCAGCACATTGAGCTGAAGTTTGTACAGAAGTATATTTGGAATGCCAGAGCTGCTGCTCCTGCCATACTCCTCTAGTTGGGGACCCATCAGTAAAAACCGTGATAGCAGAAGACAAAGGAGTTCGAACAAAAATGGAAAAGAATTTAAAGCAGAGGTGATTACTATCCGGGGTCTTTAGGTAAAGAATAAAGAAGTTTCCCCACATATTGTGAAAAGGCTATTTGATAAGAGTCAGAAATAGTCATTAGATCAGCTTTTGTACGAGTAAAGGCTATACTACTTAGATCACATCCAGTAAGAACTAAAGCTCGCTTTCTTGCTTTAATTATGATGTCTTCTAAAGTGGACTGATAAGGGTAAATATTACGAGGTGGAGTAGCAGATAAATTAAGCCATTCGTGTATGTGGACCTGCTTATCAGAAACAGGTGTATATAGACAGCCAGTGGGAAGGGGAGAAGTGGGGAGTATAGCCAAATTAAGATTTAATGATGAAGAAGCTATCCTATCCACATAGCGTTCCTTAAATTTTTGTAGAATAGCTTGAAGACAATCTTTCTGAAGATTGGTAAGGGCTACCATATCCCCAGGGCGCTGTGAACCTTTCAGAGAAGTGAACAATGGCAACATATCCCCTGTAGTGATACAGAAGAACGGTCGTGCCCAATTAATAATTCCAAGCAGTTTTTGCCATTGTATCAATGTATACGTAGGTTGTACCTGCAAATTAGGTAAAACTGGAATAGAAGAACCTTTCAATAGTTTATGATCTAAATATAAATAGGGCTCTATTCTTTGTATTTTTTCAGGTGCTATATACAAGCCATGTTGTGCAACAATATCCTGTAATTCCTTCAATAGAGAGGATTCATCGAAATCTGGGGCAGCAATCAAAATATCATCCATATAATGATGAACAAGATAAGTAGGGAATTTATCTCTAAAAGGCTGAAGAGCATTATCCACAAAGTGTTGACACAAGGTGGGAGAATTAAGCATGCCTTGTGGCAATACACGCCATTGATATCGTTTAGTAGGCATACTATTATTCAGCACAGGAACTGTAAAAGCAAATTTTTCCTTATCTTGAGGCTGCAACGGAATAGTAAAAAAACAATCCTTTAAATCAACTATCAATAACTTATAAGAATTGGGAATTAAATTTGGATTTGGAAGTCCACATTGCAACGGACCCATGGGTTGAATACATTTATTAATTTCTCGTAAATCCTGTAAGAATCTCCATTTCCCACTTTTCTTTTTTATTACAAAAACGTGTATTCCATGGACTGGTAGAAAATTAAATATGTCCCATTAAAAGTTGTTCATGAACTAAATGCTGTAAAGCTGAAAGTTTATCAACAGGAAGAGGTCATTGTTCCACCCACACAGGAGTAGAACAGAGCCACTTAAGCAGGAGAGCCATCATCCAAAATTAAATGAGCATTTAAAAAGACAAGAACATCACGACCCCATATATTAGTATGAATATCCAAAATATATGGTTTTAAAGAAAAGAACTTACCAGCAGCAGTGGAAATGTCAATATCCTGAACACTTTGCCAAGCTGAAGTGGAGCCACCCACGCCCCACAAGGAAAAAACACTTTCTTAGGCCATTGAACAGGCCACTGTAAAGAGGAGATGACAGTAACATCGGCCCCTGTATCCAATAGCCCTTGAAAAGGTTGCTTATTAAGGTAAAAGGTTAGTAAAGGTCGACGTAATGTTAATGGCTGAAGTAGACCCACTGAAGGAGAGGTGGAGCCAAAGCCTGTATTTCCACGTATTCCAGACCCAGGAGAACGAACTTCATAAGGAAGAAGAAGCAGTTGAGCAATAGAAGAATAAGAAGAATAAGAAGAATTAGTTGTGGGAGGTTAACCCAAATTTGTATCATAAGGATGCTAGTGTAATCAGAGTCAATAATGCCAGGTACCACAAAGCATCCTAGCTTATGAGCAGAGGAACGAGGTAATATTAAACCAACAAGACCTGAAGGAAGAGGGCCTTTGTATTGAGAGGGAACTAATTTAACTTCCATTGGAAATTTGAATTCAACTTCTAATTGTGTAATCAAATCGATCCCAGCACTACCGGCTGTAGCCAGGGAGGCATGGGAGAGAGTGACTGTGGTGGAGTCAGGGTTATGGGGTAGGCACACTTTGGATTCTGGGTGGGTGCCACACCCATGGGCAAGTTTCCCGAACGGAATCTACATTGATTAGCCCAATGAAAACCCTTTTTACAAATCAGGCATTTTTTAGATGGTCAGTTTTTAGCAATATTAGGAACAGAACGGCATTCTTTTTGAAAATGCCCTGGTTTACCACATTTAAAACAATTTCCTGAGGGCTTTTGGCCCTTTTGAATTGCTGCAGCTAATAAATGCATTTTATAGGTTTGTGACCCAATATCCTGACAGACACGTAGCATATCTGCCAGGGTATCATGATCTGTTGCCTTTAATGGTTGTAAAGCTCTTTTACAATCACCATTAGCATTTTCAATAGCCAATTGACGAAGAAGCTCCCCAGCTGCTTCTTGATGATCGAATTGTTGCCAAATGGCTTTTGATAACTGTTCCACAAAATCAGCATAAGGCTCATTAACTCCCTATCTGATGTTAGAAAAATTTGCTCTAGGTTCCCCAGTCTGAGGAACTTTCAGAAATGCTCGATATGCACATTCTGACATGACAGCTAAAGTCGCAGGTGGGAGGATAATTTGCGCAGGGATAGCTGCAAATTATCCAGAGCCAAACAATTGTTCTACAGGGTAAGCTCCTCCTCCTCCCATTGCAGCTGCTTAAGCATGTGTCATATACTCACTTTCCCAGACTACATATTGCATTAAAGTTAGAATCATACGAAAAATTTGTTTCCAATCTTCAGGAACCATGGTATATCCATTTTTAATACCCTCCATAAATCCTCTAGTAAAATTACTACTAATATCATAGTCTGTAACAGCTTTTTTCAATTCCCTTAATATCTGATAAGGTAAACCTTCCCATTCTGCTATCTGTTGACCCAGCTGGTTGGCCTTGACCCAGATGATACTGCACAGGACAGACAGACAATAGTTCAGCTAACTCTGCCCCTGGCATAGAGACATCCCTTTTACATGTCTCCACCATTTTTTGAAAAGATGTTTGAATAACCGGATCAGGAGGTTTTTGTCCTGTGTCTAAGGGAGCAGAGGGAGAGATAGTCAGATATTCTGATGAAGAAGGAGGATAAACTATGGGGGCTGTGTTTTGTGAAGGGGGGGGGTGCTAATAGAGAAACCTCATTAGTGCCAAATATCTCAGCTGCATGCCGACATAAATGCCAAGCATGTAAAATCTCCACACTAGCCCTTGGCTCTGTATGTAAAGTAATTCCAATTTTCTCCCAATCTACTAACCTAAAAGAGCCTTTTTCTGGATACCATAAACATTGAGCTGCAATCTCCTGGACCAGCCTTGTAAGACTGTGCTGAGATACATCTGTATGATTTTTCTTTAAAAGTTATCCTAATTCCTCCACATGCTTTCTGTGCTCTTCAGAAAGCGAAGACCCCATACTTACAGAAACCTTTGAAAGGTTGAAGGTGCATCAAATCCTTGCTGGACAACGTAAGGAGTCCCTGTTCAGGCTCCTCTTGTAGGAATCAAGACTCAGGACCACATGAAGATGAGACAAGCTTCCTTCTTTATTGTCAGATTCAAAATAAGAAGAGCTGTCTGCCTTATTGCCAGAGTTCATTCTATATATATACATAGTAGCATACCATTGGTTAATTTATACATTATACATCTATTTAGACAACCTTTGTTACTACCTGCTTCAGCAGTTTATATATTCATCTCTAGTTAAGATTAACTCTAGTTAAGAGTAACATAAGCTTCCGTTCCTGTCCTTTGTTCCGTCTTATCTGGGTTTAAGGTCTTATTTTCTTCAGATTAATCATGCACACGTTGCACTTTGCACAGAATATTCTTTGTCTGAGGTTTGCCATCCAAGACAAGAATATCCAGAATGTACAACGCCTACAATCTGGTTGATAAAAAAACCTTGTCACCAACTTGATATGGTTTTTGTGGATTTCTCTTTTTATCTGCAAATTTTTAATGAGCTTGATGAGCATCATCTAATGCTTTGCGGGCAACTGGCCAAGTTAGCTGGAGATGTTTTATCCACTCATCTAACGAGGGAATGTTAGGTTTCTCCTGTGGAAGCTCGGGTATGGGTACAAAGTCTTGTCCCAAAGCCACTTTAAATGGAATAAATCCAGTGCTGCTATGTACCAAATTGTTATACACCACCTCAGCGAATGGCAGTAAGTCAGCCCAATCATCCTGCTGATAATTAATGTAACATCTAAGATACTGTTCCAATACCAAATTAGTTCTCTCACAAGCCCCATTAGTTTGTGGGTGGTGGGCAGAGCTTAAACCCTGGGCAGAGCCTAATAATTTCAGGAACTCTTTCCAGCGGAGGCACTTTCGGAGTTCTATGCCTTCTGGCAATTACTCCCCCAGCCGGGAGCCCCTGGGCTGCTGCTGCCTGTTGCGCCGGCCCAGGTTGATTTATGGGGGTGGCTGCTCTGGTTCTTCTACCTGGGGCTACCTCCCGCTCTTCCCCCTCATACCTTTGATCAGCTTGAGCCTCTCCGACAGCTTCATGTAGAAGGTGCATGGCTTGTGTTAGTAAGAAATTTCTTCTTTCCTTCTCTTGCCACAGCTCTTCCCTTTCTCGCCGATGGGTAGTGGTCACTCCTGGAGGGGGCCTTTCCTCAGGATCCTTTCAACCGACTCCCAGGGACCATTTTTTTTTTTTTTTTTATTACATTTATATGCCGCCCTTCTCCGGAGACTCAGGGCGGCTTACAGTCTATGGAGCACCATGCTAGGTGCTCAGCAATAGCCTTCATTCCATTGTATATGCCTGCTTATTACTAGGGCTTTTTGGCCCCCTCAAGCGGCATTTTTACAAAGTCAGCTTATTGCCCCCAACAATCTTGGGTCCTCAATTTACCTACCCCGAGAGGATGGAAGGCTGAGTCAACCTTGAGCCTGGTGGGATTCGAACCTGCACTAATTGCAGGCAGCTTGCACTAAGTGCTAGATGATTAACAGCCTGCACCACCAAGGCCCTTCTTTGGGCTTTGCAGGTGGGTTTTTGCCAAGACTTAGTTCTGCTAAGAAATCAGCCTCCCCTGCTTCCTCCATCAACAGGGAGTCTGATCCTCCAGTTGCTCCCGGATCTTCTTGGTTGCTGGCTGGATTAGACATTGTTTTCAAACCCCCTCGGAAGAAAGTTTGTATTTCTCTGGGTGGGCCGGTAAAGGGAGATTCAGAATAATGTCAGCTGGTGCTCCATTCAAAATCCAAGAAAGAAATACTTAGACTCCATTTGTTAGAGAAAAGATATCTTTTACTGGAAATCAAGTGGTAGCAACAAAAGAAGTCTGAATCTGAGAAAATGAGCGCATAAATCACATATACAAAGTGATGGCAACATTCCCACCCCCAATAGTTCAATTCGCTCCTCCAATTAAAAGTGGTGCATACATCATGTGGGTATCTTCAGGTGATGATGAGGCCTCTGTCTGTTGACCTTGGCATATTTTGATAAAGAGTTGCAGTTGTGCATAGCATAGAATAGAAACCTAAGCAAGACTTTCCCCCCGCCCTCAACTTATACAGTTTTGTTTCTTAACAACTCCAGTTCGCTTCCCATAATCATGGCCCTCTCCCTCCCCCCGTTACTTATGACAGCTGAAAGATGCAAAGCAAAAGAAGAGAAGCAAAGGAAGAAAATCTTGAAGGCTGACAGTATATGAAAATGTTAAGTTACCACCTGGTAAACATGTCATAGGATGTAAATGGATTTATAAGCTAAAGACAAGTGTAGATGGGACTGTTACCCATAAAGCCAGGTTAGTAGCACAAGGGTTCAATCAACTACGATTACGGGTTATCTACAACTACCATGAGGTGTTTGCACCTAGTCTGAAGGCTACTACATTATGAGCAGCATTAGTGTGGGCAGCTAAGGAGGAATACATTGTAAATCATTTAGATGTAGAGACAGCATATCTGCATGCGCTGTTGCAACACACTATATATTTAAAGAAACTTTTAGGTATAAAAAATGATAATACAACTGATTGCTGGAGATTGAAAAAGAGTATGGCTTAAAGCAATTAGGATATGAGTGGAACCAGTGTATAGTTAAGGAATTAACTACAATAGGTTTTGTAGCTGGCATGGCTGATCCATGTTTGTTTAAAAAGGAAAGTGATGGTGTAGTGTCATTGTTGCTATTGTTCATTGGTGACATAGCATTAATCACCAAAACTGAACAAGAAGCTACTAAAATAATGTCACTGTTAGAGAAGAAATTTAAGATAAAACAGTTAGGAGAAATTAAACAATATCTTGGTTTAAAGATAGATAGAACTAGGGGAGGATACAAAATCTCACAGGCAGATAAAATTAACCAATTACTAAAAAGTTTTAAAATGGAACTTTGTAAACTGGCTAAAACACCGATGAGCCATGAGTTTAGCCACAGTGATGTTCAAAGTCCTGTTTTTGATAAGAACATTTATCAGTCCTTGATTGGTAGTTTATCTTATCTCAGTAATTGGCCAAGGCCAGATATAACATACAGTGTTAACCAATTAACGAGGTTTAATGCTGAGCCAATTGAAAGGCATTGGCAAACTGCTAAGCGTGTGTTGAGATATCTGAAACAAACGGTGCATTATGCATTGTATTTGGAGCCTAAGGATGAACTAAGTCTAACTGCATATGCCGATGCTAGATTTTCTACAGATGTAAATACACGTAAATCTACATCGGGTACTGTAGTATTATTAGGAAAGGTATTGATTGGATGGAGGTCAGAAATATTTAAGTTTATCAACAATGGAGACTGAATTTTCATGTTTGTCTTTATTATGTACAGATTTAGTTTGTTATAAGCAACTATTGGTTGATACGGGAATTATGTAACAGATTCTATTGTTGTTTATGAAGACAACCAATCAGCAATACAAATGGCTTCAAATCTTGCTGTAAAGACAAGAAAAAAACACACAGATTTAAGATATTTAAATGTCAGACAATGTGTACAAAGTAAGATGATTAAGTTGGAATACTGTATGTCAGAAAATAACATTGCAGATCATTTTACAAAAACCCAAGGCTCTGTAAAGCATAAGACTTGCTGTGAGGATTATGGACTTAGAATGTAAGGTTGTATATATTGTCCTACCCAAAGGGGAGAACGTTAGGAATGTAAGTCACCTAACAGTTGGGTTGGAAATACAGTATATAAACCAGGATAGACATTTTAATACTCTTTAAGGGAATGCTAAAATTGTAATTGGGTGTGGTTCCTCAAATGGCCATAAGATGGAGCCAGAAACCTGGTTTCCCAGAGTGTTGCTAGTTGCTAGTTGGTCGATGTTCTGATGTTCGCTGTTTTCGGTTCCTGCATTTTCCCTATTGACTGTTGCTGATCGTCGTTATTCTTGGATTGATGTGAATCTGTTACGGAATTGTTTTTGATACTGGACTTTGTTATTGGATTATCCCTGGACTGGAAACTGACTGCTATAACCGTGTAATGACTTGGACTGTTTGTTGGACTTTGCTTAACTGTTTACTGGAAGTAAAACCTACATTTTACTATACAGTGTAGCTGTGTGCTCTGTGTGTGTTATTCAAAATTATTCTCACTACATCTCCCTGTGTGCACTCATTCTCCTAATGGGGAATTACCTCCACATAGATAATTAGAGATATGATGGCAGCCATTACATTTAGTATTCAAATAACCTGGTGTAACCTGATGAAAAGCTGCTATATTTGGTTCCAGTTCCAGTTACAATTTCTGGGTATTTGGGCAGCCATCTTTATATCGAACATAGTACAATTTATAATCCAGAGATAACTAAAGCATGAATGAATTTAGAAAGATCTATTTTTGGCAAAGTAATGTGGGTTGATCAGTCCAACCTGGAAATATTCTTTTAACCCAATTCCAACTTGCAAAACTAATAGGAAATATTTTGAATAAAATTATTTGCATTCTAAAAGAACTTTTTTTCTTGTTAAGATAAACATTCATGATGTTTTAGTAATCTATCACAATTGCCTTTCTATTAGAATACAGCCTAATGTAATCACACAGAGAAGGAAGTATCCTTTGCAGATTTTACTTATCTTCCTTTGGACATTAATAGAAATCGGGGGGGGGGGGCGCAAGACTGTGCCATGTAGGATGCTATTAGCCACCAGCAGTTGTCCTGTACCATCAGCACATTCTATCTTCCAGCAGCGAATGGAATCCATTTTTCTGTTCTTGGATACCAATGATTTCCATTCCCTCAAGAAGCATAGCATAACGGTCTGCTCAGAAATTCTGGAGGAATCAACAACGTTCTATTTTCCTCATCTGTCAAAAATAGTGATTTGGGAGAAATTGAATAAGAACACTAGTAATTTTCAGGTGCTTTCTACTATCTGCAAAAACCAACCATATGACTATAACAGAAAGTAGAAACTCAAGATACTAGAAGGCAGCACTATGTTGTCTACATACAGTGAGTGTGTATGTGTGTATTCACTATACTTTGTTCAGATAAAAGTCATTCAGTATCTTTTTTATGCCTTATAAATGATGCCAGCTTATTTTTTTTTGCAAAGGAATATTAATTAACATAAAATATTTATTATAGATGCATAATGTGCTGGATTTCACAGAATTATTTCTGGACCAAGCTTACATTACTGAATTAATCAGCAGCTGTACAATTGAATGATGCCTCTTCATTGATTTGTTCTGTTTCCTTACATGCCTGATTAAATGTTCTTACACAGTGGGAAACAAAAAAGATGCCAATTCTGTTTTAACAGTGCCATACTGAAACCTGTCTCTTCCAACCTGCCTCTTTGAAGTAAAGTTTTATGAAGAAAATCAAAACAAGCTTAAGACAAACAGAAGAAAATAAGTTATTAGTATTCATTGTAAGGGTGAATACTCCAGTGAGTTTTCATAGTTTATATTGTGTGGTACAAAACTGATACATGGCTTGTTTGCTGATCTGTCTCAAAGCTGAAGTGCCAGTGAATAGACTGAAAAGCATTGAGGAATGACAAAATGAGCCAGAATGGGGAGAAGCAACTCTGGTCACCTTATTTATGTGAAACTGGCAAGGAAGAAAAGAATTGGAACAATTAAATGATTGCGAGGCGTATTATACTCTTCAATGCTATCCTGGAAGAGACCAAATGCATGTTACACAATCGAATTTCCAAAAAAAGGTTAGGCAGCCTTGTACTATCCACATTCTTACTGCAATTTTGCTTCCTATATTTTGGCAGTAAATTTAATACTGCGCAACATGATACTCAGTACAAGTTATATAGGTTTTGAAGATATCACATGACAAACTATCTTTTTCAGAGTTTTAAAAGCCAGAATATGACATATGACTTATTAAGAATGCTCCCCCTTATTTTTAATTCATTGCATACTCTGATTGACCTGTTTGGTCAATCTCTTGATCTTGGTCAATTTCCTGATTGGTTCAGGAAATCCAATATTAGAGCACCCTCTTTACTTTGGAATAATTTAAAACTAAGTGTGACTAAATCGCTTTGTGTACTGTACCTTTAAAAATAGAATGAAAGGCAGTAGGCAGAAAACCTGTTTCCATGGTGAGGATGACCTTAAAATCCCCTAAGGATGCTGAAGTTCCAAGCCTTAATGGACGCCATCCTCACGCAGTAAAATCTGTTCAGTTGTAAGTTTCTCTGGACTGGTTTTAAATGTTCTTTATTAACCAGCCACTAAATGGGACATCCCAGGTGATCTCAGTCTAAGTGCCAATAAATCTCCCTCTTCAACCTGAAACGGTGATGGGCAAAGATTCATCTGTTGCTACTATCTGACCAACTTGCAATTTTGAGGCTTGTTTCTATTATTTAGTCATTTCCTAATACAAAAAAATAACTGACTGATTTCTAATACCTTTTTTTTCAGTTGGAATCTGCCAGTTTCTCTGTTCTTTAAACTATTTAATATTAAAATTCTTTTATGTATTTATTGTTAAAGTGGCAGGCTGGAGGTGAGAATGTAGCTATTTTATGCAACTGCACATAATATTTTTGTGCCCACAGCCCCATAAAGTTTCCAGACACTGAAATGGTGAATTCAGGTCAGTGTGGGTGTGGATTTATATACCTATAATTAAAACAATAGGTTTCACAGACCCTCTTCTGTTTCCAAAGCTATTTAAAAGTTTGCTTAGGTTTCTAAAGTCTCACGGTATTTTAAAATTGATTTTTGGAAGCTTTCTTACTTAAAACTAATGAACTCTGTTGTGTATATTAAATATTGTAAGCCATCTCTGGAATGGATGACCTTTTCTAAAGGTTCAGTATAAAAAATTTTGTAAAAGGAATTCAATGAAAATTATAATGATTTTTTTTAAAAACTCATATATAAAAGCTTAACATAATATAAAGACTAAAGAAAATAAAGTGAAATGAAAAAGTAAGAAAAGTATGAGAGAAAAAGATATATAAAAAACAACTTCCAAGCTTCTTCACTGAAGTTACAAGCAAGCAGATGCTCACACCTCCCTCCTTAAAATTACATCATGTTTCCTTTTTCCCATATTCAACTGTTTTTAATCAGCAAATCATAAATCACCATAAATGATTTTTTTACATTTTCAGTAAATATCCATAAAAGGTTTCCAGTCTCTAATAAAAGTACTTGTTGTATTGTCCTGATCAAATATGTTAGTTTTGCTATTTCTGAAAATTCCATCATCTTCATAGTCCATTCCTCCATTATGATAATTCGGTATTTTCTATCTTTGTCCATATAATAATCTTGCTGCAATCATCGTATACAAAACCAACCCTTTCAGAGTTTTTTTTTCTAATTGGCTATCCATAAGTCCCAATAGAAAAGGTTCTGATTTCAGCAATTAAAAAAATGGTTGCTGCTGAAAATCTTTTCATGATGTCTTTCCAAATGCAATTCCCATAGAGTTCAATCACTCTGTGCCTTAAAGGAAGATGAGCTGGAATTTGGTGCAAACTTCAAATTTAGTGGGGCAAAAGAAAAAAGAAAATACTACTTTTAACTATTTGTTTATTTATCTAATCATCTAAAATTAGGGAAATACATTGTCATCCTTAGATGCACATGTTGACAGGATAAGTCTTCAAATCATGAAGATGTATTTTGTCTTCCATCTTGCAGGTTTCTTGACATACAACTTTCAAGATCAGAATATTATGTCCCAAACTCCCTTGTTATACTGCCCTTGTTGGGATCCTTGGAAAGGAAAGGGTAAAAAACTTGTAAAAACTAAAGCAGGCTCACTGAATCAGAAGTCCAAGTAAGTAAAGGTAGAGGGTTGGAGTTGTATATTTGTAAAGGTCAATAATTTCTCAGTTGCTGAACTATCAATGAACATTTGAACAACCATAGTGTTCTTGTGTTTTTGTTAATGGTTGAGAGGGTTATGGGGGTGGGGGGGGGCTCCATGCCATATTTTGGTTTGGGGAAATCCAAAACAACCCAACTTCCAAATCAGAGAAGTCACTATGTGCTTAAGAGTGACACAAGGGCATCTCTCCAGACATTCATTAAGGAGTAACTAAATATTGGATTATGAGGAGGAAGAAATAATATACAGTTGGTAGAAAAGTTTGTGAGAGGGAAGTATACATCCACAGAGTATATGAAAATTTGGATCTAATGGAAGCTAAGAGCAATACTGTTGCATAAGATACTGACAGAAATACACACATAACAGAACCACTAAAAAGCTGTTAAAGAGTATATTGCCATATAAAACATAAATTGTTATCCTCATGATTCATAAGAACATCAAGGAACCCCATCCCCTGATAAATTTTAAGCAAGATAAATGGCAAGAACTTCATTGACTTCCTTTTGATTTACATGGAACCTGGAAAAACTATTGATTCCTGATATAAACTTTGTAGACGTTTATAGAATGTACGTAACTATCAAATTAATTGTTTCTGTAATTCAGGTACAATACTGGAATTCAAATATATTATTCAAAACCTATGGAATACTATTTAAAAACCACTGACATTCACAAAATCACCATCAGTCAATTGCAAAAAGCATCTATACTTGGAAGAGTTTACTTCCTGTGACAATAGCTTTAATACCATCAAACATAATATTTGCCTATCCCAGGTCCTTGGGAAAGGATGGGTAGATAAAAATATCAAATCCCATCTAAACATTTAGTTGGCTGTATGAACAACTATAATATATTAAGTTTACATGCTTCTGATTCCAAGTGACTCTGAATGTATTCTAATATTCAAACTCAATTACAAAAAGTGACGATGATTACATATAAAATCTAATGAAATTATATTAAAAAACAATAAAAACTAAAGTATTTTGTGTAATTATAACTTTAAAAGATAAAAAAAAGTTTAAAGGGAATGTCCCTCAGTTTATGTTTTAAGACTGAAGCTTTTGAGACCGAAGTTGGCACACGTGATCTCGGAACCATTGAACCATGTCTTTCATAGATCCTGAAGTACTGGGGAAATACAAGAGGACTGGAAAACAACTGATGTGGTTCACATCTTTTTTTAAAAAGGGGGGGGGGAACAATCCAGGAAACTACAGACCAATCAGTCTGACAGCAACACCTGGGAAGATAATCCAGCAACAGAACACCTAGAAGCAAGCAAAGTTATAGACAGAACCCAACATGACTTTTTCAAAAACAGATCATCCCAAACAAATGTTATCTTTGACAAAGTGACTAAATTTGTGGACCAGTGAAATGCAGTGGACATTGGATTTCAATCCATAGACCACAACCTATGTCTTGATAAGCTAAAAAAAAAAGTGGAACAGATCATTGTGGTGGCACAGCGGTTAGAATGCAGTACTGCAGACTACTTCTGCTGACTGCTGGCTGGCTGCAATTTGGCAGTTAAACTCTCACCAGGCTGAAAGTTGACTCAGCCTTCCATCCTTCCAAAGTGGGTAAAATGAGGACCCAATTGTTGGAGGCAATATGTTGACTCTGTAAAACCACTTAGAGAGGGCTGTAAAGCACTGTAAAGCGGTACATAAGTCTAAGTATTATTGCTATTGCTGTCACTCGCAGATGGATTTGTAACTGGCAGACAAACTGCACTCAATGTATAGTCCTTAATAGAACTATATAACATGGAGGGAAGTAAGCAGATGGGTATTCAAGGTTCCGTTTTAGGCCCAGTGACTTTCAACAACTTTATAAATGATTTAGAGGGAGGAATAAAAGGGGAACTCATCAAGTTTGTAGGTGACAATAAACTGGCAGGAATAGTCAATCCCCCTGATAGACTTCAACGTATCTAACAAAATTAATTTCAGTATAGAGAAAAGTAAGGTTCTAGACTTAGATAAGAAAAACCAAATGAACAGGTACAGATTAGGTAATACCTGGCTCAATAGCAGTAACTGTGAGAGGGATTTGGGAGTCCTAGTGGACAATCACTTAAATATGAGCCAGCAGTGTGTGGCAGCAGCCAAAAAAGTCGATGCAATTCTAGCTTGCATTCACAGAAGAATATAATCACATTCATGTTCACATTCACACTTAGAATACTGCATCCAGTTTTAACCATATTATAAAAAAAGATGTAGAGACTCTGGAAAGAGTGCATAAAAAGCAATAAAGATTATTAGGGGGCTTGGAGGCTAAAACATATGAAGAGGAGTTGCAGAAATTGGGCATATCTAGTATAGAGAAAAGACGGACTAGGGGTCATGTGACAGCTATATTCCAGTATTTGAGGGGCTACCACGAAGAAGAGGTGTTCAACCTATTTTTCAAAGTACCAGATGTAAGACAAGAAACAATGGATGGAAACTAATCAAGGAGAGAGGCAACCTAGAACTAAGGAGAAATTTCCTAACAATGAAAACTGTTAAAACCAGTGGAACAGCTTGCCTGTCAATGCTCTGTCACTGGAGGCTTTTAAAGAAGAGTTTGGACAAGCCATTTGTCTGAAATGGTATAGGGTCTCCTGCTACAGGGTCTCCTGCTTGAGCAGACAGTTGGACTAGAGATCTCCAAGGTCCCTTCCAATTCTGTTATTCTGTTCTGTTATTCTGTTTTATTTCCTAATGTCTAAACATTAAATAAAAACCATTAGCGGAATGAGATAAATTATTATGGCTTGCAAGATGAACTAAAGATTCAACTGAATAAAGATTCGACTCTTCATTCAATAGTTCACTTCATTTTAAATAATAGGCATGTTAATATGTTGTTAAATACTGTTTAGATATTTAATAGTATGTAAAATAACAAAGAACTACTAAACAGTTGCATTCATTCCTAGAATCTCATTTCCATGCTAGATTTCTTATCTGCATCAATGACTTAAAGTAGTATGTATTGCTATGGCAAAGGGGCATGGATTTAAACTGATACATCTAGATTTTAGGAGAAAGTGAGGAAAATTAGATTCAGGCATACTTGAATGTTACTTTGTTAATGCACTGTTTTTCCTTCAATTTATTTGCCCTTCCTTGCATGTGTCGGGCAGACAGAAGTGAGGAGAATACACTATTTCACCGATGTGTACATTTGGAACACAAATCCCTATTTATGCTAGCAAGTCTGTATCACTTCATTGTGTGTCTCTCTAAAGCAGCATATATAATATTGTGCTGTGTATCACTTCATGACAGCTAATTTTTCCCCATTTGTTTTGTTGAACTTTTCATTCTATCTGATGCCCCAGCTCTTACACATACTGTAGCTCTGCATATATTGCTCATTTCAACTACAATTTAATCTAAAGAAAAGCTTCAAACGCTCAGTCAGACGCACAACCTATTACTACACTTACTGTCACATGTTCCCAGGTCCCTGTAGGACTATCATAAGATTTGCAAAATTGTAATGAAAGATGTAATATTGCTGTGTACTAGAGAGAACAAATCTATAATTTAGAAATAGATGTTACCTGTTCAGGTCAAAAACACTCAGAAATACTGGTGAAATTTAAAAACCAGTTGCATTTTAGACTTGACATTTGAATAAATTATTGATTTTCTAAACAGTGTTTTTTTCCACATTAGAAAAACATCATCAGGAGGGATCCTTAAAGACCAGTCCAAAATCCAGTTAAATCCTTCAAACACTTCTAGGTAAGTCTCTTGTGCTTGGAGATCAAATGCAAAAGTAAGGAACGTGAAAGATATAAAACCTTATCTGTGTGCTGGGAGTTTTAAATTGTTTTTCATCAGTATTCTTCAGAGCACATAATCAAATAAGATATTCTTTCTGCCATTCTTGACACATCTGTGTCAGTCTGTATGCCCAGAAAGGATGTGATGCCACAATCAATCTGAAGTCCATTACATATAAAGATGCATGCACATGGGAGATGACCAGTTGCTAAAAAATATATTACCATTTACAAAATTGCCTATTACGCTGCTCATTCCAAACACTGATTCCAGTATAGAAACTCAGGGTAATCTACTCTCTACTGCAAACGTGTTCCAGTATGCTGCGTTTACTATGTCAGCCCAATGATATGTACAAAATATCCTGCATTATAGTGCAGAATATTTTAATTTTCAACATATCCTGATGGTACTATTGCTCTTAAATATTCATAATATTTTATCAGAATTTTTCCCATTTTACTCAGATCTGATACTATATTAATTGAAGCCAGGCCAATTTATCCCTCTATTCAGGATCCATTTTTAAATTTGCTGTTGTGTCCTGGCTTGGAGGACAATTGAATGAATGAATGAATGAATGAATAAATGAATTCTTTATTGGCCAAATCTGATTAGACACACAAGGAATTTGTCTTGTCTTGGAGGAACAAATGTAATTGTAAAAGCAACAAGTAATGACAGTGTCCTTCAATGTGCTCTCATTGTTTCTGCAGAAGTGGTTGTGGATGAGAATTTCTTTTTGTGTTATTGCTGGCACATTGGGAATTTTAGGAAGGATCTGGATCTGGACACCATAATCCTTCTATATTTTTAATGCTATTTCATTCTTTTCTCTTTTTCTTCATAAAAAAGTCTGTTAAGGAGAAAAGGGTAAAATACCAGCACAAGATTTTTTATAGGTAGTACCGATTGTACTTTAATTATTATATATTTAATTCTTTTAATGTCTTTGAAGGAAATTTCCCTGATTCCTTGATTTTTCTATGCTGAAATCTTTGTAAGCATTCTTCTCATGAATTTCTGAAATATATGTCCTTTCTATTTTTATGCAGAAGGTCCTGGTTTTGACAGGAGTCCCTAAGCAAAACAGTTTTGTTGCCATGGTATTTTAAATAACCTTACATTTTCTTTCCAGAATGAGATTTTCACATCAAAATAAAACTATTAGTTCAGCTTCACAATCCTCAGAAGGCCACTAGCTAAAGCCTTTTGTACAATGCTTAAGATGAATGGATGTTCTAAACAAGATGCTAGCTATCTCTCAACCTTCGTATGCTCCTGCTTCTCCTTATAAAATGTGAAATTAAATTAGTTTCCTGCAGTGTTGAAGAAAGCATTCATTAATAATGACTGGACTCTAAAATCAGAAAAAAAATCTTCAACAAAAATGTTAGGCAAATTCTTATGCAATTTTCTGACGAACTATGATGCAATTCAAGAATGACACATTTATGGTAGGATAAGAGAAATTAGATTTCTTATCTTATTAGGAAAAATAATGAAGCACTACAGTATTTATTTTTCATAGTATGTCCTTTTAAAGTTTACATACCAAGTTTACATTTGTAGAGGATACAAAAAGTGCTTACCAAAGTATAATTGGGTAAATTATATCAGATTTCTTTTTATGTATTCTGTTAAGCTTTGCTTTCCAAACTGACATCCATATGTAAGTGCTTTGTGCAGAATCAAATTTTTGACACATGCCTTTATCTCCTTGGTAGTCTAAATAATCCTATTTTTTCCTTCCAGAGTGAAATTTTCCACCAAAACTTATGTGCAACCATTAAGAAGCAGAGAGCCTCAAGATGTAAGTAAAATATATTACTTGTTATTTTTTGTATACATTATGATGGTACTTGGAATATGAATACTTTAACCCAGCCTTTTCCAAACTAATGCCCTCTAGATGTGTGGGTTTATACATTTCACAATGATCAGTCAGAATGTGATTATGGCAATCATACTTTTACATATCTGGAGGTTGCCAAGTTAAGGAAGACTATTTTAATCATTCTCTTTCCTCCATCCTTGTAACATCCCTGTCTTGAAAAGTAAAACCCTTGTAAAGTAGAAACATAAGGGAAAAAATTTTTATCCCACAGAATAAAAATTTAATGATTAAGGTCAGATATCAGTACTTTGCTTCCGACTATATAGCTCCTCCTTTGATAATCAGAATGAAGTCTTTCATCCAATACTGTTCTAGTCTGGTTCTCAGATCCTAAGATCCTATGGCATGGGCTAATGGTGGTATTATTAATATTATTTATTAATTATAATGCCCTTTTATTTCTTAATTTCTCATCTTTATTCCCATTCTTATCTAATCCTGCTGCAGATATTTATTCCAGTCCTTTCCCTCCTTCACTTTCCCAACATATTAGACACAGGATAGATTTTTATCCCATGCCATCACTCTGTTAAACAACTAATTCCCACAACACTGTCTAACTATCTAGAAAGGCAGTATTACCACCTTTATTCTCATCTTCCTGATTACCTGCACTACAGTATTCAAAGGCTGACTTATGGGCACTCAGAAAAGTCCCCCTTTCTTTGAGGTGGCCCTCCAACCTACCCAGGGCATATCTCGATGATGGACTTGGGGATCCGGAGAGATGGCTCAGTCATGGGAAGCATGCGCAGTTATATCCCTTTATTTTTAAATTTTTAATGGGGTTAGGGAGGGGGGCCAGGTTGGATTTGGGGGACAACCTGCCTGGGAGAAGGGCCAAACCAGGGCTTATACGCGACTGGGAGGTCTTGGGATCGGGGAGGGTCGGGTCGAGGATGGGTTTTTTTTCCTGAAGGGGGGAGGGGATGGCCATTACTACGATTGGCGGGAGAGGCAGGTATGGCGTTGACAGGGAGCCTTATCATGTTGTGGGAGCTCGCCCCCACTGTTTATAGGCAGTGGCGTGCTCCGACTCCCAGGTCATGTTCTGTTCCCGGGGTTGCTCGAATGATTCGGCCCCGGGCCTTCAGCTGATGTTATGCAATGCCAGGTCTGTAGTTAATAAAGCCCTCCTTGTTTACGATCTTATTATGGAGGGGGGAGTTGACCTGGCGGGCATTACCGAGACCTGGCTGGGACAGGAGGGGGGTGTTCCCCTGGTGGAGATGTGCCCAGCTGGGTTTCGGGTTTTTCATCGACCGAGGGCCCAGGGGAGGGGCAGGGGAGTTGCGGTGGTTATTCGGGAGGATCTAGATCCTAGGGAATCCACTGTTCCTCAGATGATCAGATGTGAATCCCTCTTTGTGAAGTGTGGCTCCGGGGTTCAGATGGGCCTTTTGATCACATACCTGGCTCCCTGCTATGTGACGTCAGCCCTGCCTGAGCTCCTCGAGGTCATAGCCAGCTTGGCGGTTGAGACCCCCAGACTGATGGTCTTGGGGGACTTCAACCTGCCATCGGCTGGCGGGGCCCTGGGGGTTGCTCAGGAGTTCTTGGCTTCCATGACAGCCTTGGGCCTGACCCAATTAATTGGGAACCCCACTCACACTGCAGGTCACATCCTGAATCTGGTTTTTGTCTCTGGACAGTGGCAGGATGATCTCGGTATAGGGGACGTTGTTATTGAGCCCCTGTCATGGTCAGATCATTCGGTCTTTAGGCTGGACTTCCAGGCCGCTCCCCCCCCTTGCAGGGAGGCGGACCAAATACGATGGTTCCGCCCCAGGCTCCTGATGGATCCAGATAGGTTCCTGATGGAGCTTGGGCCATGTCCCGACATTCGAGCACACGACTTGATTGAGGACCTGGTGGCCACCTGGGAAAAGGTGGCGGCTGGGGCCCTTGATCAGGTCGTGCCCTTGCGGCCTCTGATCCGGCGCCGATCTCACTCATCCCCTTGGTTTTCTGAGGAACTGCAGGAGATGAAGCCCCAGAAAAGACGGCTGGAGAGTATTTGGAGGACTACTCGCTCCGGATCTGACCGAACACTATTACGGTCTTATATTAAGACCTATTTAGTGTCGATAAGGGTGGCAAAGTGTTCTCACTTTTCCGCACTTATTGCATCTGCAGGAAATCGCCCAGCCGTCCTGTTTAGAGTGACCCGCTCCTTCCTGGAAGGGGGAGAGCAGGAGGACCCCTTGCAGGGACGGGCTGAGGACTTTTCAAATTTCCTGCTGGATAAAATCACTCAGATACGGGATGAGTTGGACTCTGAATGGGCAACTCTGGGCAGGGGATCGGGGGCGGAATTTGGAGAGGTCATTTGGGAAGAGTTTGATCCTGTGACCCCCGAAGACGTGGACAGGATCCTGCGGGGGCTGAATGCTACCACATGTTTATTGGACCCGTGCCCCTCCTGGTTGGTGTTGGCCACTCAGGAGGTGACACAAGGTTGGTTCCAGGGTATCATTAACACTTCCTTGAGTGAGGGATATCTGCCCGCCGCCTTGAAAGAGGCGGTGGTGAGACCCCTCCTCAAGAAACTGTCCCTGGACCCAACTTTGTTATCTAATTATTGTCCAGTCTCCAACCTTCGTTTTGTGGCGAAGGCTATTGAGAGTGTGGTGGCACGACAGCTCCCCAAGCACTTGGATGAAGCTGACTATTTGGATCCACGCCAATCGGGCTTCAGGCCCGGGCACAGCATGGAGACGGCTTTGGTCGCATTGGTGGATAATCTCTGGAGGGCCCGTGACAGAGGCTATTCCTCTGTCCTGGTCCTATTAGATCTCTCGGCGGCTTTCGATACTGTCGACCACAGTATCCTATTGCAGCAGCTGGGGGGGGGGGGTTGGGGGTGGGGGGCACTGTTTTGCAGTGGTTCTCCTCCTTCCTCTCTGGCCGTTCGCAATTTGTGTTGGCGGGGGGGCAAAGATCGGCCCCGAGACCCCTGATTTGCGGGGTTCCTCAGGGGTCGGTGCTCTCGCCCCTTCTGTTCAACATTTATATGAAGCCGCTGGGTGAGATCATCCGTGGCTGTGGGGTAGAATTCCATCAGTACGCTGATGACATCCAGCTGTACATTTCTACCCCGAGCCACCCCGATGAAGCCGTTGAAGTGATGGCCCAGTGCCTGGAGGCCGTGAGGTGTTGGATGGGGTGGAACAGGTTTCGGCTCAACCCATCTAAGACCGAGTGGCTGTGCTTCCCGGCACCCCGATACAGCCAGCTGGTTCCATCGCTGGCTGTGGGGAGGGAAATTCTTGCCCCCACAGAGAGGGCGTGCAATCTGGGTGTCCTCCTGGATGTACAGCTGTCATTGGAAGACCATGTGGTGGCCGTCACCAGGGGGGCTTTTGGTCAGGTCCGTAGGATCTACCAGTTGCAGCCCTTTCTGGATCGGGATGCACTTTGCACGGTCACTTCCGCCCTCGTAATCTCCCGCCTAGACTATGCCAATGCTCTCTACATGGGGCTCCCCTTGAAGAGCACTCAGAGGCTCCAGCTGGTGCAGAATGCAGCCGCGCGGGTGGTGTTGGGGGCTCCTCGGGGGTCTCATGTCACGTCACTCTTGCGCAAGCTGCATTGGCTCCCGGTGGTCCTCCGGGTGCGCTACCATCTTTAAAGCGCTCCATGGCTTGGGGCCAGGGTATTTATGGGACCGCCTCCTGCCATTATCGGCTTCCCGCCAGCCAATACGCTCCCATAGAGTGGGTCTCTTCGGGGTGCTGCCGGCTGGATGGCCCCGAGGGTGCAGGCCTTCTTGTTGGGGGCACCCTCCCTCTGGAATGAATTACCCCCGGAGATAAGGATCATCCCTGATCTCCTGACCTTCCAGCGGGCAGTGAAAACTCATCTATTTCGCCAAGCCGGTCTGGCCTAGGGTTCTCTTAGGGTTTTTAATTTGGTTTTATCTGGTTTTTAGTCTTTTTAATTCCCTTTATATGCTTTTATTTTTCAGCCACTATATTTAATCTTAATTTTAATTGTTTTTAATTTTGTATTGTTGCGGTATTTTTAATCGGCTGCACACCTCCCTGAGTCCTGTCAGGGAAAGAGAGCGGTATATAAGTTTAATAAAATAAATAAATAAATAAATAAATAAATAAATAAATAAATAAATAAATAAATAATACAGTATAGCGAGGCAAGAGCTAAATTGAAAAAGGGCATCAGGGACGCTAAAGCTACGTACAGATGGAGGATTGAACATCATTTTAGAGCTTGGACTCTAATCGGATATGGCAAGTGAAAAATTACAGGGCAGAAAAACAAAAATAGTTTGACTAGCGGTCGTGATTCTTTGGCTGAGCAGCTAAATCAATTCTTCAGCTGCTTTGAGGTGGAAATAGGAACCACCATCATTCCAGCATCTACCACTGATAGTACACCACTAACATTTACCATCGATAGACAACCACTTCTACTGCAGATTTTTGGTGTGAGACGTGCTTTCCAGAATATTAACACCCGGAAGGCAGTTGGGCCAGATGGAATCATGGGACGAGTTGTTAGAGACTGCGCTGCAGAGTTTATTCTTTGTACACACATGATTGCACCCCATTGTATAACACCAACGCAATTAACAAATTTGCGGATGACACGACAGTGGTGGGCTCATTAATAAGAACAATGAGTCTGCTTATAGAAAGGAAGTACAAGGGTGACACAGTGGTGTAAAGAAAATAATCTCACACTTAATACCAAAAAAACTAAAGAACTTATAATTGACTTCAGGAGGAAGAGAGATGTACATTTACCATTGTACATAAATGGCGAGGAAGTGGACAGGGTTGGTAGTTTTAAATTTCTGGACACCTATATCTCGGAGGACCTCTCATGGACTATGAATACTAACATGCTTGTGTAGAAAGCACAGAAGAGGCTGTACTTCCTGAGAATGCTCAGAAAGATAAATCTATCTCAGTATCTACTTTTGTCCTGCTACTGCAGCACCATTGAGAGTGTCCTGACATACGGCATTCTTGTATGGTATGGGAGCAGCTCTGTAGCGGACAAAAAAGCTCTACAGAGAATCATTAAAACTGCCCAGAATATCATTGGGCTCCAGCTACCAGACCTGGATGACACCTTCGCATCTCACTGTTTGAGGAAGTTGCACAACATTCTCAAAGACTCTTTCCATACTGCTTACAATCTTTATGAATTGTTGCCTTCTGGCAGAAGATACAGAACAATTAAAACTCGGATCACATGTTTTCTGAACAGTTTTTATCACAGAGCTATAATTGCACTTAACAATGAACTTAAGGACCACCATGAGTGAGCTGTTGGACAGTATTATTTGGTCTATTGTGTGGATGTTTGTATGTTTTTACAGGGTGCGGAACTTTGGCGGGTGGGGTTGTGTTTGGGGATTATAATGTGTGTGTGCATGTTGGGTCTGATCTCTGGGTGTTATGTGATCTTCGTTGTATGTGTATGCTGTGTATATACATACAATGACAATAAAGTTATTATTATTATTATTATTATTATTATTATTATTATTATTATTATTATTATTATTATTATTATTATTTGTGTAAAATGGGTGCTCTGAATTGAAGAGGCAGGACCAATCTTTATTTGAATCCAGAAGAAAAAGCGGTGAGCCGCTACAGACGCCAGCTTTTACAGCTGGCACTGTCAACACTTCAGCCACTGAAGCACTTTATTATTCCCACCATTGGCTGGACCAATGATGTCAGACTCCACTCTTGTTTACAACATACAAACATATTAATGAGGCATTATTACATATATTATTATTATTATTATTAATCTATCACCTTATCTTCTTACTGCATGACTACGGTATAATTTGTTGCTTGTATCTTACAATTTAAATTGTTCAATTAGTATCCTAGTATGTTGATTGCTTCTTTAGTATTCATGACTATCACTAAGTGTTGTGTCTAATGTTTTATGATCAATGTATTTTTACAATAGCTATGATAATTATCTATCACTATTGCTGTATGTACACTGAGAGCTTATGCACCGGAGACAAATTCCTTATATGTCTAATCACACTTGGCCAATAAAGAATTCTGTTCTATTCTATTGGTTTCGTTTCTATTTTATCACAATTTCATTGTTATCTAATTTTTAATTAAGTGACCATTTGTTTTCATTTGTTAATATTTAAATTTTGTTATGTGAGCAGTTTGGAATTTTGTTTTTTCTTTTGGATCTTGCAATAATGTTCTGAATGATTCCATATTGGATGACTCTGTGTTTGAACAGGCAGGATGATCCTCTCCAGGAAAATATTTGTATAACTATGAAATTTCTCTAGAAAATGTAGACTTTTATCTATTTTGTATACCTTCTTTCCTTCAGATTGTTTGAATGAGATTGTCAAAATATTAAGTATTGGGGAATAAAAATTTTATCAGTTGGCCTGAGGTTTCCTAAGATTAGATAACTAAAGGACAGCACACATTAGCTTTCCAGTTTGGAAGGAGAACCAAAAGCACATCATTCTGGCTTCTTTTATAAAACAGCACTTAAGACTAAAGAGCCAGATCAAAACGCTTTAATACATTCAATTTCAAGAAGTGTGTAATTGATTTGGATTTTAAAACTATTCTTCTAAAGTTACTTCTTTTTTCATCCCAGATATCCAAAGTGTTTGAAGAAGAGATCACGCCTGGTTTTACCTTGTCTCACAGTAAGGAACATATTGATGTCACATTGGGGGAAGAATTCTTTGAAAAACAAAAGCCTACAGAAGAACTCATCAAAACTACTGTGCTTGGGTAAAATTACATAGTGGCCAGATGATGTATTTACATAGCATAATTCCTAACTTCTTGCTGTGTGATATGTTATCAGTGTTTTGTTATTTCATGTATGTGGGAACAATGCAACCAGTTAAGCTTCCAAATCTTTATATGGATTCTCAGTAAATTTTGAGAGAGAATTCAGAGGTGTTTTTTTTGCAGATGGTTTCACTATCCAAACATTCCCAGAAAATTATTTTAATGGATGAAGAGGGCAAGGGTCAAATACAGCAGCTATCCACAGCCTGCCTTTCTAATATGTTAAGATTTCACCACCTCCGTAATCTCCAAATACTATAACCAAAGACCATATTGGCTGGGAACCATCATGAAGACTTGCACATCTGGAAAGCAATAGCTTTTAGGCTGCAGAAAGACACCTTAAGTTCAAGGATATGTGCAGAGGGACAAGGGAAAAAATAAGTGCATGATGATGTATATTATCACACAATTTACAAATCTGCAGCAGAGATCTTTGTAGAGGTGAGTCATAAAAGTATGTGCATGTCTCCATCTTACCAGTTTGGCATCATGGTGGTTTATAGCTTACAGTAGGTCTTATTAAGATAAATACAAAAGAATCAAGTTCAAAATAAATGCTTTTTTCTGTCCTACAATAAAAGTGAGAACTGCCCATAGAAATCTATGAAGAAATCTAGAATTTAGCTGTGGATATGACTAGACACCAGTTAATTTTCTCTTTCTTTCCCCCCCCCCCCACTCCCCAGAAAAAGGAAACAAACATTTCCTAGCTTACAAAATTCTTAAACTATTTTTACATCTGCTTGGGAAGGCAAACCTTTGGGGAAACCTTTAATTAGTTTCCCCCTGTCATTTTTGACTCTCAAGATTAGCTTGAATATATTTACAGCTGATATTTTAAGGTGATATTTTGATTCAATGTTTAATTCAACTGGTTTTCTGTTATGCTTTTCCATTATAATGGGATTCATTTAATTATTTGTCTCAATCATTTGATCATCACATTCAGCTTGTTTCATGATCCTTTACAGATATGAGTCTCAATCTGAAAGCTCTAATAACATCCCCAAATTCCTGCATTGTATTAAGACATGATGCTTATAATTGCTGTAATTACATTACGCCTGCAGACTGCAGAATTTGCAAAATATTGTAATCCACAAAATTCAGCCCATAGTTTCCATATACACATATGATTTTAGATTAGATCTTGAATACAATGACTTTATAAAATGACTGTATTTAATACAATGCAATGGAGATTTATACTGCTTCTCTTTCTCCCTCCCTTTCCCTTTGTCATCCCTTGCAGCACTCCACCTAAGCTTGAAACGTAAGCACTGATAGTCTTTTGCTTTTTATAGTTTTCTTGGATTGCAATCAATAGGGCCTAAATGTGTCCTCTGTTCTGTTTGCTCCTCTATAATCCTATATTTTTTTAATCTGAGTTAATCTCATTTCTTTATCATCTATTTTAATCTGAGTTTCAACATGTTTTGAGGAACAATGTACCAAATCTATTGCCCTAGGAAAAAACAATGTTTTTTTTCTGCAAAAGAATCTGCAATGTTGCTGAGTTAAGCACTGATGCACTTATTTGACTTTTCTCGTGTGTATTTTCTGCTCTGGAGTAAAGATGCACAGTTTAATCAGCTTTATCACTGCCTGCTGCCTTTTACAGAAAAAGGCAAGGAAGACCATATAAATTATATTACAGCATTATTTTCCTAAGATGTGGCCACCCGGTAGAGGATTTATGAGTCCTAGGCCAAATAAATTGGAGGGCATCAACTGGCTAGTCTGCTGAATTAGTTGAAATTCTTCCTATAGTAAATTCTTTTGTAGTTACAAACATTTATGTTTGAAAGCCTCATTTTCAGGGGTATTCAAAAGAGCCTCCTGAACTGAAGAGGCAATCGTAAAACTATTATTAAAACATTTCAGATTCCAAGGTTGCGTTGCTGTTGACCTCAAAAGAGAGGTTTTTTAAAGGAAACCATATTAACATAAAATGTCTGAATTGGACTGCTAGCCACTTTGATTCTGTTTGTTTCAGATGTAGCATGACATTTTGATAGGCAATCTGATATTCTGCAGATGCTTGGACAGCAACCTTGCTGACATGGCCAGTAGTGGGTATTATGGAAGCTGGGGAGGACATCAGACTCCCTACCTGGATATAGCTATTCTCAGAGACATATATTACCTTTGTTGTTATGAACTTTGTTTTTGTTTTTAAAATTTATATTGAAATGGGAAACTTCCATTTCCATTTCATTTTGACTATATCAGATTGATAAAATTATTCCTACAGAATGTATTACTACTTATTAGTAAATTCAGATAAGAATGCCAGAAGAGCTATGTCTTATTACACTTATCTATCTAAATTGCCATTGGGAGGTATTTCCTACTATTTCTTATATTTATTACCTCTTGAGAGTTATTTGTTATTCATTCAATAACTTTAGTAATCCAAGTTGTACATTGCATTTGCTTCCAATATAAGTCCAGGTTGAGTCATACGTTCATGTGACAATGGTGTAATCTAGAGAGGTTTTTACAGATTTAATGACACAAACTGGATTTCCAAATCTCCCAAGTACTTTTTTTTTAATGAGCCCACTGGGAGAAATGATGAAAAATCCAATATGATGTTTACAATGTAGGAACCAGCTCTTTGTCCTATTCTGTTGTTCAGTTACAGGACTTCTGATTTTTCATAGTATCATTTGGCAGGATTGTCAGTAACTACTTGGGTTCTTTTAAACTCCTGCTTGGGTTATCAATGATAGTATCTAGCTAGTCTATCTTATGTAAACCTATCTTTTCAATTGACTTTAATTTTTCCAAGCAGCAGAATTTTCTCCAAGAATATTTGCATTTGTATAATATGTCCAAAATATTTATTATGTTTGGAAGCCCACCTTCTCTGTAACAGCACCCGTCCTCTGAAAGAAGATTCCCCGAGATTTTAATGGCTCTCCTTTGCTGGTGTTTCAAAGGGCCCTAAAGATTCACCCATGACTGATGCCTCTTTCCCCTTTTTTGTTCCCTTCTGGGTTCATTTTCTTTGCTGTCGTTGTTCTTTGGTCTTGTACTATTTTCGTCTACATGTAGTTTTTCTATATGGATTTTTTCTATTGTTCTTTGCTTTTAAATGTTTTAATGATTGTAAACTCTCCAGAGCTGCTGGGACTTGGGTAATATATAAATTTAACAAATTATTACTTGTTCACAACAATGTGAAGTCACAGCTGACAGTTCTTTAGTTTCATATGCAATGAAGAACCTAGGATGTCGTAATATCCAAGTAGTGTGGTCATTTGCAATTGACAGATCTTTATCTCCCATGGTTGAGATGAGTGGCCATACAAATTAAATGAATGAATGAATGAATGAATGAGTGAATCAGTGAGTCATTGATTTAATAGAAGAGATTTGGAGTGTACCCATTTCTAGAATGAACAGGGTGGGCAGAATCAGTTGGTGATAGGTGCTCTATGAGGATCCAGACTCTATGCCAAGAACTTTATAGTTAATAAATAGTATCTTGAATTGCACTTGGACTAGCAACCAATACAGCTCACAAGCAGAGGTTACATATGCACATACCCAAAGGCACCCATTACTCTTTTGCACCTCTGCATTTTGTACCAGCTGTAAATTCTGATTGGTCTTCAACGGCAGCCCCAAGTAGAGTACATTGCAATAATTCAGTTATATCCATCAAATTCAAACGATTTTACACTCCAAAGTAATAGCAATAGCACTTAGCAGTAGCACTTAGACTTATATACTGCTTTACAGTGCTTTACAGCTCTCTCTGTTTACAGAGTCAGTGTATTGCCCACAACAGTCTGGGTCTTCATTTTACTGACCTTGGAAGGGTGGAAAGCAGAGTCAACCCTGAACCTGGTGAGATTTAAACTGCCAAATTGCAGTCAGCTGGCAGTCAGCAGAAGTAGCCTGCAGTATTGCACTCTAACCACTACACCGCTGTAATAATTATTATTTCTCTGGAACAATTTGTACATTATATTTTGTAGGGAAGACGTTGTTGCTGATTTAGTGGAACAGATTTCTGAGCTGACAGCTATTATAGAACAATTGCGCCGAGATCATCAAGTGACACATAAACAGGTGAATCATATTGGTCTTGGAGAAAATCTTCCTTGTAGATATTTCAGAGAATTTGCTATATTTAGAGAGAGACCACAGGTTGGAGGAAATTATTTCGACTGTTCCAGAAACTAATTACTATCAAGTTAGGTGAACTGAATTTAAAAGACATTTCTAAAGCAAAGATATTAATAGGAAGAATTAGTATGGAGATGAGATGAAGAGGAATGTATTTAGCTTCTTGGCTGTAAATAAACTTCTACGCGCAGTTGAGCTGTGTACTTTTGAGTTAGTCTTGGTTCCAATCTTGATTCCAGCCATGTTATTGCAGTTTCTTTGGCAAAGTGGTTTGCTATTGCCTTCTTCCAAGGCTGAGGGAGACTGACCAGCTGGCTTTGTGACTAAAACAGAACTAGAATTCAGTCTCCTGAAGTCTAGCCTGGTGTCTTTAAACAGTGCCCTGGCTATCTATACATACAATTACACTGCTAAAAAAAGCCATTAGGGAAATACTTATTAAATGTAATTGTCTTTTCTTTTTTTCTAGATGGAGAAAGATATGGAAGAAAAATGCAATGAGATGCAAGAGGAACATGATAATAAAATGAGGTCTGGCTCTCCTTGTTTGGAAGTCTTGAAGTATCTTTTCTTTTTCCATAGTTATAGGATCAAAGGAGGAATAATAACACATTAAGGAAACAGCTTCCTTTCCCCCCATCCTTAGAAAGAAAGCAGCATGTGACTTTTTAGCATTGTTCTATGGAGGCAAACTCAGAAGTAATAATGAACAAAATATTTTGACTACTGATTAATCTTATTTCAATCTGTGTCATTGGCCATTTTCAGTCACATAAAAATCTTTTTAATGTATAGCACAAATAGAGCATACAGAATAAATTATTTTGCACACTATGATTTTTAGTCTTTAAAGTTACTTTTTGTGTGACTGAAAATGGCCAACAAAGAAAACTCAAAGTTATTCAGAATTAATTCCATACAAGTTTGGTGAAATTTTCTTACAAGTATATCTAGAAGTTTAGAGTCACATTCACCATAAGTTAAATAGTGCTGCTACTCTATTGAACAATTCCTTCTGAGGATTTGGTTCTGTTGAAAATCCTTTTTCTGTTATTTACTCTGTGGGGAAGCTCCCTGTTGATGCCATGATAGACTTTCTTCCTAAGCAAGTATAAGCACAAGAGAATAGAGTTAATTTTCCCTACCTTACTGCTGGAACACAAATACTTATCAGCTTTCCTTTCCCATCAGTGCCTACTACTTTACCTACACATCAGATGCAGCTTTGAGCCCTTAAAAAATCATTCTCTTCTCATTAGTTCCAATTTCCCACTTACTTGTCTACATTGCTTTCACTCAGAAAAAATTCTGTGAATAAAAACTACAATAATAATATTAATAATGATGATGATGTTGTAGTATAATAGGAATAATAAAAATAATCACAATAGTTGTTCACCATACAGATTACAAACATACAATAAAAATAATATACAAATATAATTGGACATTGATTTGAATGTTCCTTGGTACTCAACTGCTTTGGTATTTAACACTTTTTATGTGAAAATTTTGTCCCTAAACTCATCATTTGTTTGGTACTCAATGCAGAAACTAGAACTTCTCTATGTCAGCTGCCTTGTGATTCACTACATTATTCCTTATGGGAAAGATTGTTTGATACTCATCATTTTTGGTACTCATTGTAGCTCCTGGAACTAATTAATGTTGCGCATTGAGGTACTACTGTAGTAAGAAAACGTATTCCAAAATCCTATGTTTAGCTCCTGTGCAAGTTACAAGCAGTCCAGAGCTTTTCAGAACAGGATGGAGTTATTCATTTTCCCAAGTTCAAGAGAGCCAACAATTTCAATACTTTGCTTATGGAGATTTTTCATTCAACTGAAGCTACGTCCTTAGTGCAAAGCCTTCATGAAAAGAATTGCTGACTTTTTTTGGTTTCTTTCCTTTGCATCCCACCAAACATCAGGTGGGATTGGCTTTGAGAAGAGACAGATTCTGATAGATGGCTTGAAGATTAAATATTTGGTCCTGGTGCTTTGTATGGTTGCATTCAAAAGAAGCCTGGTCAACAGCTGACAGATGCTATGGACTTTCCTGCTTCCTTGTGGAGTTCTCAACCAGCTCTAATCATCTGTTAGCTGGGCTGAAAGGTTGTAAGCCAAGGACTATCTACATTGAGTTGATCTCATGCTTTAGGTCCTTTTGACATACCACAAAGAGAATGATACATGAAAGGCTGCTCTTCCTTACTTTATCTCTTCAGCCTAAGACATGCTTGTGGATGTTTCTTCTGTATTTTTAATGCTGCTTTGCTGTTGTCTCTATAGATAATGCACAGCTTTTTGTAGATTTCCCTTCCCCCATAGAGTATTTGAGTCCTTCTGATTTTCTCCTAAGGAGCTCTTCCTGAAATGTAAAGAATATTTTATAATCAGATTGCATATGATTAAAGACTATGCAGTAAATTGGCAAAAACCAGGTGCTGTGACTTGTACAAGAGAACAGCTTCTCACCAAGGCAACATTACCACTCTGTGTGTAGCTCTTCAAGTTTATTATGAAGACATACTAGCTAGAGGACTTAACAGACCACAAGTGCAGAAGTGCCTCTTTTATCTTACTTTGCTGTTACGTTGTCTTGGCAGGGAAATTCAAGGATTTCACATAATACAAGTGAATAACCTGGAAGAACAGTATAAGAAAGAGTTGCGGAATGAGAGGGCAACTGCACAAGAAAAATTGGGTATGATGCAAGGTTATCAATTTGTCTCATGCCTACATGTGTACGGGAATTTCACAGCACACAGAGTTGTTTCACATAGGAAATTAAAAATAGATAAGTAGCCAGGGACAATGGGATGATTAATACACCAGTTTGTTGTAGTGGTTAAGACACAAGGCTAGACGCTGGGGGACTGTGAATTTTAGCCCTGCTTAAGACGTAAGGCTAGCTGGGTGATCTTAGGTTAGTTATTCTCTCTCAGCCCTAGGAAGAATGTAATGATAAACCACTTCTAAAATCTTGCCAAGAAAACTACAGGGAGTTGCCAGGAGTCAGTGTTGACTTAAACACACACACACACACTTCCATCAGTTGTTGCTATTGTATTTAAAACTACACAAGGAACAAAACTGCTCTCTCTTTTTTTTACAAACCCACAGCAATTTGATTGATGGTGGTGGGGGTGTTTGAAAAAAATCAACAAGCATCTTATTTTTAGATATTAAAACACTTTTAGCCTGAACATTTTATGCTCTCAATCACAGACATGATATTTTAGAATTTAAGAATTTTTAGAATTTAGAATTCTTTATTGGCCAAGTGTGATTGGACACACAAGGAATTAGTCTTGGTGCAAATGTTCTAAATGTACATAAAAGAAAAGATACATTCATCATGAATCATAAGGTACAACACTTAATGATAGTCATAGGGTACAATAAGTAATCAAATCATACTAGGAAACAATATAAATCGTAAGGATACAAGCAACAAAATTACAGTCATACAGTCACAAGTGGGAGGGGATGGGAGATAGGGAGTGATGAGAAGATTAATAGTAATAGTAGTGCAGACTTTGTAAATAGTTGAACAGTGTTGAGGGAATTATTTTAGCAGAGTGATGGCATTTGGGAAAAAACTGTTCTTGTGTCTAGTTGTTCTGGTGTGCAGTGCTCTATAGTGTCGTTCTGAGGGAAGAAGTTGAAACAGTTTATGTCTGGGATGTGAGTGGTCTGTAAATATTTTCACAGCCCTCTTTTTGACTCGTGCAGTATACAGGTCCTTGACTGAAGGCGGGTTGGTAGTAATTGCTTTTTCTGTAGTCCTAATTATCCATTGAAGACTGTGTCTGTCTTGTTTGGTTGCAGGGCCAGACCAGACAGTTATAGAGATGCAGATGATAGACTCAGTAATTCATCTGTAGAACTGTATCAGCAGCTCCTTGGGCAGTTTGAGCTTTTTGAGTTGGCACAGAAAGAACGTTCTAGTTCATGTCTAGTAGAACCTAGACATTTGAAGGTCTCTATTGTTGATACTGTATTGTCTAGTATTGTAAGAGGTGGTAGTATGGGAGGGTTTCTTCTAAAGTCTACCACCATTTCTGTGGTTTTGAGTGTGTTCAGTTCCAGATTGTTCCGGTTACACCACGAGGTAAGTTGTATAACCTCCTGTCTGTATGCAGGTTCGTCTGAGTGAGACCAATCACTGTTGTATTGTCTTCAATATCTTTAGTATTTTAACAGATGGATCGTTTGAGATGCAGTCATTGGTATATAGGGAGAAGAGGAGAAAGCACACAGCTTTGGGGGGGCTCTGTGCTAATTGTACAGGTATCAGGTGTGATTCTGCCTAGCTTCATCTGCTGCTTCCTGTCTGTTAGGAAGCTTATGATCCACTTACAAGTGTGTTCGGGTACTGCTAGTTGGTTTAATTTAGTTAGAAGAACGTTTGGACTGATGGTATTGAATGCTGAACTGAAGTCTACAAGGAGGACCCTTGCGTAGGTATTTGGAGATTCAAGGTGTTGTAAGATGTAATGCAGAGTCATATTAACAGCATCATCTGTCAATCTATTTGCTCGGTATGCAAACTGCATGGAATCTAACAGTGGATCCGTGATGGTTTTCAGGTGGGACAGCACTAGCCGTTCAAATATTTTCATAACTACAGATGTTAGAGCAACTGTCTGTAGTCATTCAGTTCCCTGATGGAGGGTTTCTTTGACACTGGGATGATAGTAGAGTGTTTGAAGCAAGAAGAAACATGACAGATCTCTAGTGATCTATTGAAGATTCGGGTGAAGATGGGGGCCAATCAATCAGCACAGACTTTTAAGCAAGGAGGAGTTATCTTGTCTGGCCCTGGTGCTTTTCCTGTCTGTGAAATAGATCTTGCACTTCTTTTTCTGTGATCACCAGAGATTGTGAACCCAATGGGTTGAGGCCAGTTGTAAGAGTTGGTGTGTTTGAAATGAGGCTGTTGTTGGTGTGTTTAGATGAAAGTTGTGGAGATAGGTGGCTATAGTTTCCTTGCAAACCTGCAGTAAAACACATTCAGGTCATCTGCTTAGTTGTTGATTTCCTTCTGCCTGGGAAGGAGGTTTGCTGAAGCCTGTGATGCTTTTAAGAGTTTTCCACGTTTGCTGGTTCATTTGTTGAGAACCGATTCCTTAACTTTTCAGAGTAGCTTCTTTTTGCTGCTCTGACCTCTCTTGTTAATATGTTTCTGGCCTGATTGTATAGCCTTCTGTCACCCTTTCTGTAGGCTTCCTCTTGGAGTGACGTAGCTGTCAAGTTTAGCTCTGAACCAAGGTTTATTGTTACAATATATTTGCAGGTTCCTTGTTGGTACACATAAGTCTTCCCAGAAGCTAACATATGATGTTATAGTATCTGTGAACTCATCTAGGTCTGCAGAGATAGCCTTCAAAAACATTCCATCAGTGCAATCAAGGCAAGCCTGGAGCTTCAGCTTTGCCTCATCAGACCAAGTCCTCACTGATTTAATTAATTGTTGGTTTCATGGTTTTAAGTCTTTGTAGGCAGATACAAAGTGAATCATGCAGTGATCAGAGTGTCCCACAGCTGCTCATGGTAAAGGCCAATAAGCATCTTTTACTGTTGTGTAGCTGTGATCTTTGTTTTCTGTTAATGCTTGTTGTTATTGCAAAACTCATATGTATAAATCGAGCTTCCATAAAGGAAGAAAACATATGAGTTACGTGGAGCTGCAGGTATTAGTTGCCTTAAAGCCAGTATAAGAATCCTTGCAATTTTAATCAATGAGGCACAATAAATTCTGTTCCTAACATCTACAGAAAGGGACAAAAAATTTTAAACTAGAAATTGTGATCTTCTGTATTTTACTAAGTACAATTTGTTAAAAATCCTAGCTGAAAATAGATCAGTGACAGACTCAGTAGAAATATTGGGCCAATCTTTCCCAACCTGCTGCCATTCAGATGCATCAAACTCTCCTTTGCAGCTAACATCCACTCCGAGCATGGTGAATGGTAGCAAAATGCACACTGAAGAGAAGTTAAGAAATCACAGGAAAGTCAACAATCTTAAAATAGTAAAAATAAAATAGAAACCTATCAACAATAACAAATAATGACTAGCCATTTGGTGAAAGCCTTAACTAGAAAAGAACTGAAGAAAAACAAGGTTAAAATATTTCACCTGATTTCACTGAGGGATTCCCAATATTCAAATGCTATTTAAAAAAATTAAAAAAAAGATCACCTAGCCATCACATTTTTATTTTACAAGGATGCTCTGTGGCATTGCAGGATGTTTCAAGCAGAAACTGTTAAGGTTTTGAGAAGCAAAATGTTCTATATATTTTCATTTTTTTTCTCTGTTGAGGGGAAAGGTCCATTTACATAGGACCATGTAGTCAAACTCCACATATAAAATAACTTGGTATTGTAACTTAACAGTTTACTTGGATAACTTTGAATGCAGCATTGATTTCTTTGGTCAGATAGAACATCTAACCATGCTTTAGAAGAACTTCCCTCAGGATGGAAAATGCCCTAAGGATTGTAAAAGCCAGAAGCCAAATTCAGTTCAAGTTAGAAATATGAAGAAGTGAACAAACCTTGCTAAGAATTAGGAAAATTGCCTTCAAAGAAAAACCTTGTTAATCTCACCAGCTTGAGAAAAACAGTGTTTACAGCTAGGGGGAGAGACTTATGAGGACAGAAGGATATGAGAAGGCATCATCCTCAGATGCCATTGACTCAAAATAATAGATTTGTGTAAGGAAGTTTTTTAAGGATGGGAAAGGAAGTTGGAGATCTTGGGTGGGAACTTGCTGTCCTTTCTCTCAAGCTCAAAAGAGCCTGATTTTTGGCATTGGGAGAGGGGAGTTAATGGGTGAGGGAAAGTAGAGCATATGGGAGGTAAAACACCTTAATAAGCTCCAGAACCTGACTCAAAAGTGCACTGCAGAACTTGATTTATTTTGATGCTGAAGTTAATTGGTGTAGTTTTGAGATGCTGGGTAGTGGCAAATAGGATGCTTGGAGATGAGATGACTGAACCCATCTTATTGGCTTATCTAGTTGGATCTCTAGGAAAACAATCACAGCTTAAGACATTACAAATCTCTAAGTCCACTCTCCATAGCTTTCTCAAACTGTACCCAATCTTCTTCTTCTTAACTACAATAAAGGGAAAATATTTCCCTGTCAGTTACTTCCTAATACAGGGGTGTCAAATTCAAGGCCCACGGGCTGGATCTGGCCTGCAGGGTGCTTAAATCCAGCCCACAGTGCCGGCCTGGAAATAGCAAAGGACTAGCCTACAATGTCTGCTAGCAAAAACACGATGCAGAGGGGCCATGGGCAGCCTCCGTATGGCCCATTTTCAGATTGGATGGCCTCCTGCAGGACCCTGCTGGCAAAATGCCGCCTCCCATGCCCTGTTTTGGATGGCAGGGTGTTGCATGAGGCCGTCCAGGCTGAAAATGGGCCATGTGGGGGCTGTCCGTGGCCCCTTCGTGCCCCGTTTTGACCAGCAAGGTGATGCAGGAAGGTGTCTGTCCTGTCTCCTACCCCTCCAACTAACCCATGAAGGACAACTACAATGCTGATCTGGCCCTCCAAGAAATCCAGTTTGACACCCCTGTTTTTGAACAGGCCACTCCTAGCAACAATTAGGAAACACTTTCCTAGCAAAAATATCATCAGTGACTGAAACAATTAAGCAATTCTCCTGAAGAACTTCTTGCTTCATTAATTCTCTTCTGTCTATGCTGAGAAGTGGGCTAGGGGTAAAAAAAACTGATGATGATTCTGTAGTTAATTTTTCAGAAAAGCACATCACTATAATTAAGACAAATCAATCCCAAAAACATAAAACAAGTTTGAGTCAATAGTTTGGACTATTTCGACTTGGATGCATGGAATACATTACTTCTTCCCTTTTATCCACCCTCAGCTACAATGCAGAAGGAATACAAATACCTGAAGAATACATTTCGTATGTACCAGGTAAATATGTAAATTGCCATCTAAGAATTGCTGAAGTAGGGTTGTCTCAAACTCATGGATTTAGGATTTGAAGATACAATAGAGACACCTTTTCACATGAGCCTTCAGTTGGCTGTGGCTTTCCCATAATATGTGACTACTGCAAGGCAGTCCATATGGGGCTACCCTTGTAAAGCATCCAAAAATTACATGTGGCAAAGTACAGGATGGAGTCTGATGTACTTTGAAATACGTTTAAATATTTTTTGGCATCCTCCAAAATTAATTCATTCCTTACTGGAGGTGCAGCTTCTTCTCCATTTCATTTGGTCAATCTCGTGATGGAATCTCAAGTGGACGAAATTATGGAGGCTATCCATATTGTAAAATATTATCCCTGATTCCTAAGGACTATCCCATAAATATCAAGAACAGGAATTATTTGTGAGAGCTATCCTTTTGAAAAACTCTAATGGGAAACAAATTGTATTACTGGATATCTTTGTGAAAGCAATTAGTGAATAGTTTCATCCACTTGAGATTTCTTTTGCAATGTGGGAGAGAAATGCTGTTCAACTGATTGTACTTGATGTGAATGAGTTGCTGCAGTGAGGAGACAGTGTTCAGGAGCTAACCTCACTCTATTCCCCCTCCTTTATTTAGCTATGTACTACCTGTTTGCCTACCTATCTCTACAGTGCTTTAGTGGTTGGCTCCGGTCAAAAACTTTTTAATATGCAGAGCAATTTTTATTCTCAAAACTTACTTGAAAGCAGAAATTAAACTCTTTTCTTACTTAGAACTTATTATTTTTATTGAAAAAACAATGGGTTTCCCCCCCTTTTTTAAAAAAAACCTTTATCCACAAGTGTATTTTTAAATCTTGGCTTTTAAAAATCTTATTATTTTAGTATGCAAATGTGCAAGCAAGAATTGCAAGTTCTTCATATTTTGCAGAAGGCAGTATGGATAGTCCTTGACTTACAATTAAGCTCAAAATTTATGTTGCTAAGCGAGAGAGATGTTAAGTGAGTTTTGCCCCATTTTACAATGTTTCTTGGCACTGTTGTTAAGTGAATCACTGCAATTGTTAAAATTAGTAACACAATTGTGAAGTGAATCTGGCTTCCCCATTGACTTTGCTTGTCAGAAGGTCGCAAAAGGTGACCACATGACCTTGAGACACTACAACTGTCATCAATATGAATATAGCTGCATCCAAATTCTGATCACATGACCATGGGGTTGTTGCAATGGTCATAATTGTGAAAAATGGTCAATAAGTCACTTTTTCCAGTACCATTGTAACTTCAAACAGTCACTAAATGAATGTTTGTAAGCCAAGGACTACCTGTAGTTTATAATTCTTCCCTCCCAACCTGGAAAAAGACATATATGTGTCTTTGGTGAAAAGCTCTTATGTCTTCTCAATATCCCATGGCATTCATTATTTAAAAAGTCATATATGCAATGTTTCACATAGGAGAAAATAAGTCAGCTTTAAATCCTCTTGTTTAAATCCTGTTGCCTATATAGGTTTCAAGCTGATTGGCGGTTCTGTTTGCTTGCTTGTTTTGGTAGGATAGCATTTCTGATGAAATGGAAGAAAAATGGCTGAGAAGACAGGCTGAATGGAAAAAAAGTGAGAGGACTGAGCGAGAAAAGGCATTATTACAACAAAGTAGGTAAAAGGAATGTACTAGTCTTATGCTACTGTAATCAAAGCACCATTTTCTATTTCCTTAGCATTTTATTATCCCATAGCAAGTTTTCAGGAAAATAAGTAAGGACACTCAAACGCTGCAGATGTTTTGCCTTATTTTACAAGTACATATAATAATATATAGTATAATTTCATCTAAAATGATCCAGGTTATAATAGTAAAGCACTTAGACTTATACACCGCTTCACGGTGCTTTCCAGCCCTCTTCTAAGTTGTTTTTACAGTGTTAGCCTATTGCCTTCAAGAATCTGAGTCCTCATTTTACCAACCCCGGTCAGGATCAAACTCCTGGCAGTCAGCAGAATTAACCTGCAATACTGCATTCCAACCACTGCACCACCATGGCTCCTATAAAATTAGTAATGATAATTATATAACTAATATAGTTAATATTATAAAAATATAATACTAACTATAAAATTATTAAGAGTATCCTGAGACCAAGCATAAAGATTTAGAACAGTCTGGTTTAAGAAAACAGTTTTACCAGCTTTGGAGTTGGGAGTAGTGTGAAGGGATGGGGGAAGAGGAGTCACAACATGTAAAATGGTGAACAAAATTGAACAATGTGGGGAAAAACAGGCACATAGCACTATCCTAGACTATCCAGGCCTAAGTAAGAATAAACTTAAAATATAGTTATATATTATATTTTTATAAAAATTGCCCTAAAATAAATAAATACTACATCACTCAAGTAAATATAAACACATAAAACAAATAGGTAGAAAATCAGATATCAAAGGCAGAAGGAAGCAAATACATTAGCAATATGGAATAAACACAAAGCTACAAGAGAAAGTATTTTGCTAACAGGTTGCAGGCATCTTCCTAATGTACATACAAAATTCTGCACACAGAATTTTGCCACATTGTATTTACGGTTGAAGTCTTATTATACAATAGAAACAGCATGTTTGGGTGTCTTGGAAAATGTATTAGTGAGGGTATGATGTGGATGCTGCATTAATGGCTATTTCTATCAAATTACCATGCTAAATTCATATAAGAGTTTCCAGGACTCAGGCACAATACAATTAAATAATAGATTTAAAAAAAAAACTTTATCCTTTCCTCAGAGCAATCTTTAACAAAGAGATTTGAGATGGAATTAGAGGAGCAGAAGAAGATTATTCAGAATGACAGTTTTTTGCTAGGCAGAGTTTATGAACAAGAGAGAGAAGTAAGTCCATTCCTATTTATGAGAAGTTGCTTTGCTTTGTACAGAAGGCTATTGTAACTTGAATTAAAGCTTTTTCCTATAAATCTCGCCAATATGACTTTTGCAAATAGGCATTGCTTGATGTGTGGTGGTGTTCCTGTATAAACTTGTATTCTTATAATAGCCTGATTTATTGCTCTCATTTTTGTTTAGCACTAAAAGAATAAATTTTTTTAAAAAAAATTCACAAACCATTAAAGCTTGCTCCTGAATGGAACAAAATTTCTTCAGGAATAATTAATCAGAAATTGTATCCATCCATCCATTCATTTCTTGGAGATTATGATGCCCCCAACCCTCTGCCTTTCGTAAGGCTTTAAAAACATGGCTGTGTTTTCAAGCTTGGACACTGAAGGTGTTAAAACCCCTATTTCCTGGCTTTATTTTTAACTGGTTAATTATCTAGGCTGCTGTCTATATTTATTTTGGATGTTTTTGTTGTTTTTATAGTTTTGGAATCGTAAGCCACCTAGAGTCATTGATTGAGATGTGCAGGTATAGAAATTAAATAAAAAAATTCATGAAGCAAACAACTCCAAACAGGAAGCAAATAAAGTGTTGAACTTTGAACTGATATTGTAAAATGGCTTTACTGCATGAGATTTTATGATTGGGCAAATATCTTGCAAGTAAAGGTCAATACTGCAGTACCTCATTGGGTCATTCCCAGCTGCTTGCTTCATTCTCCTTTCAGTAATGGAGAAAAATTAACACTATGGCATTAATGAGCCCAATTGGGAAGCAACTTAAAACTCTGAGTTTCAATCTGAATGGAAGTTTTCAGTATGATGTAAACTTACTGAAACTTACTAATAGGCCTGCTTTTTTTTATTATCAATAGAATTATTACACGAGTTATGGTAGCCTCATCCAGTGAATAGCTAGTCAGAGTGTGAATTGAGCTCCATAAGGGGAGACGTACATCGAGACTTCATTGGGAGCCCACAAATAATTTAGAATTGAAAGTTTATTTTCAGGTATATTTTTCTGTTAACTCCCTATTTTTTTCTTTTCCAGGAATTTCAGAAACAGCAACAAATTTCCTTGGAAAATATAGAAGCGTTAAATGCCAAAATCAAGGCATGTGTATTGGTTTTTTAAAAATAATAAGTGCAATTGAGGCATCTATTTAATAAGTAGCAGCAGTGTGGTCTATTGTAGACTTCCTTTTTATATATATATTAGATGTAGCTCTCACAACATTCCACCTACGAGTTGGGAAAAAGAGAGTTATTAGTGGGAATCATTATAATTTATTAAACCAGTATTTGCTTTAGTATTTTGATTAGGTCTAGCAATCCTAATCAACCATTAAGCAAATCTGTGAAGAATAAGGTTAGAAGAGAATTTCTAATATTGGAATATATTGGAATGTGTAACTGGAATATAAATATCAATAATGTACTGTACATGTATAGCTATAACCATAAATGGGATGTGCCATAGAATGCTCTGCTCAGTCTGCTGGCCAAACTCTTTTTCAGGATATTTCAATTCATTTCATCCCCTCCTTCCTTCTCTCTCTCTCTCTCTTTCTCTCTCTCGAACAACAACAAAACAACAACTAAAAAGTTGGCTTTTTTAGCAAGCCCATGGAAAACCTTCACTCTGTTATTTACTCTCTCATGTTTTGGCATTTTCTTCCTTTGATATGATGGTTGAATATCATTTGTATTGTTTTTCTTTTTTCTTTTAAACTTTTGATTTCATTGCTTTGGCATTTGGGATAGATGATCAATTGATTAGATAATTTTCTGTCTTCGGCACCCTTTAAATATGGTCAATCCTCACTGGCTTTTTTCTCTTTTTTTGCAATGGAAGCTTTGCCTTCAAACAATTCTTCTATGTCTTTTAATGGAAAACTTCCTTTTAGCCAAATGTCCAAACAATTTCAATGAGATAGAATAAGGCATTTATTGCTGATGAAAATCCAGTGTCTCCCATGTGAATTTCCCATGGTATCCAAGGTGCAGGTTGGACACAGATCCAGATGGACAGGATTCAAAGTGCAAAGAATGTTAAGATGGAATGGAGCCTACAAGAATGAAGCTTCAATAAAAATGAAAAATCTCTGATACAAAAACCAGAGGCATGTTTAAAGAACAATTAGACACATTCCAAATACCAAATACTATGCAGCAGATTTTTCTTTGTTTTGTGTTGATTCCTAATAACTGCCTGGTTAAGTCCCTTGTAGTTTTCTTGGCAGTTTTTTTGGAAATAGTTTGCCACTGGCTCTTTTGTAAGACTGAGAGTGAATGTCTGGTCCAAGATTACCGAGATGGCTTTGTGCTTTAAGATGAGGCTAGAACTCATATAGTAGATTAACATATCTTAAAGCAGAATTATCTGAAAGTAGAACTAGTGCTGCTTTTTAAAACCTTAGTAAGATCACATCTAGAATACTACAACCAATTTTGGTCACCATACTACCAAAAAGATTCAACATCTTTTTGGTAGTATGGTGACCAAAATTGGTTGTAGTATTCTTTAATTCTTTAATTATTCTTTATTCTTTCTACAAAAGACTTTGGAAAAAGTTCAGAGAAGAGCAACTAAGACCGGAGACTACACCATATGAAGAACAGCTGCAAGTTTGTGGTTTGGCTAGTCTAAAGAAAAGAAGAATTAGGGGTGACATGATAGCAGTATTCTAGTATTTGACTATTTGTCACAAAGAAGAGGAGGTCAAATTATTCTCCAAAGCACCAGAGAGCAGAACAAGAAACAATGGTTGGAAACTAATCGAAGAGGGAAACCATCTGGAATTAAGGAGAAACTTCCTAACAGTGAGGACAATTAACCAGTGGAACAGCTTACCTTCAGAAACTGTGGGTGCTCCATCATTGGAAGTTTTTAAGAAGACTAGACAGTCAACTTATCTGAAATGGTATAGGTTCTCCTGCTTGGGCTCAAGATCCCTTCCAGTTTATTCTATTCTATTCTATATGGAAGCCAAGAGCTCTATTTTATCTCCAAGAGGAGGGATTTTTCCACCCAGCTTACTTCAGTTGCCTGGTCCTGATTAACTGATTTCTGCAATTGCAGCCTTCAAGCTCCTGTCCAGATCATATTCAGCACCTTCCATTAAGTCTTTTATTTTGTTCCAAGACAAAGCATTTTTTTTCCTAGCAAGGGTGGGGCTGGGGTGAACAAATCTAAGCTTTTTTCCTTAATCCCTCTACCTGAGGCTTGGACATTTGGAAATCTGAACTCAACTCCCTAACCCACTCATGCCTTTGCATATATGCTTTGATGAAGATATTAATCCATGCTTGGGAATCAGCTTCAATCTTCAAGAAGATAAATGAATGTGGGAGAGCAAAGGGCTTGCTATGCCTTGCGTAAGTGAATGAGCGTTTGCCTATTCACTGCAGACTTTAACAAAGACACAAAAGGAGAAGTTACAGGCCAGAGAAGGCAGGGAACTTGTAATCTATCTCACATGTAACCTGCATCTGTATAATCACCCTATCTTCCTCTCCCTTTTTTCTTCGTCTCATTCCAATTTAAATCTTACATCAGTCTAGCCATTTTGTGCGTATGATGAAGTGAAAGCTTATAATTCATGAAAGCTTATGCCTTTCAATAAGTTGTCAGTCAAAAGTGCCCGGAAAATTCCTTTGCTAGGTCTTTCATGGTTTATTGATGGGTTAGGAAAAAGTAAAGGAGATAACTGCAAAGCATAATTTTATTGAAGAGAAAGCTATTCTTAGGCATTTTAAATATGAGCAAAAGGGCTAAAATGTGATTGCTAGCATAAAATCGAAATACTTTCCATTTAAGTACGTAGGAAGTCCATGACAAAGACTTCTGAAAAACTAACAAAAATTGCTTCACCTTTCTCAAATGGCTTATAAAAATGAATTATAAGCTATAAGATGATGGTATCAAGATCTAAATGAAAAGCTTGTCCGTGATAGATGAATAGTAGTAGAACAAGACTATTTGGACAGCAGAAGTATTCGTGACAGATAAAACAAGGAATGGAATAAACTCTTAAGGTGTGGTGAAGGGTGTAATTGATCTTCACCAAGGCACTGGTAAATATGATTTAAAAAAAAGATAGAGTAACCTGTTGAGATAGGAAGCTATACAATTCAATAAGTCAAATAATAATTTTAAAAAATTAGTAAGGAGCTTGAGGTCTACCCAACTATTTCAGATGAGTAAGGCTCATCTGGCCAACACATTCCTTTGTTTTCTGCATAAATAATTTCTATAAGTTTTATTTGGTTGGATAGGTAATTCGAGTTTTCAGTTCCATCAGCTCCAAGAGCTAATGAGAACTGTAGTTCAAACATAAAACAGTAAATTGCCTAAAATCTTGTTTGAGTTAAGGAAAGGGAAGTACTGCTAGGTAATTTGCTGGAGACTATGATGCTCAATAAATCTCAATATAATTTAAAAATCATTGTAGCTTTTTGGATGAAATCTTGTGAGATTTGGGACATTTTCAATCACTCACAAGAGGAGTATTTCTAGCCCTGGTATTGTGCAGAAAGGTATCTCTAATAAGTGTGCTTTATTTATTTTACTAAAAATAAAGTTGCACATTTTCATGGAATAATTGTGGAAGTGTGATGCAAATGCTTGAAATTATTTTTAAAAATGTTTTTATCCAATAAAAGACATTGGAGAATGAATTGAATGAGAAGAACGAAACTCTTAATGCTATTGCTTCATCTCTTCACAAAACAGAGTTGGAACTTCAGAAGGAGGTGAGATCTGTGACATGACTACCCTTTTGAAACTGGTCTGTTACTTTTTACTTGCTGGTGGTAAATGATTATTTTTTAAAAAAAAGGTAGCCCTGCATTTCCTTTTAATAATCCTCCAAATAGCTCAGAATAGAGTAATTCTACATCTTCATGTATCCAGTAACATTGGCTCCTTCCCAGTGACTGGTATCCAAATATCGTCACTCTGCAATTCCAGAGTAGTTTATTCTTGAGGATAGCAAGCCCCTTGTTCCTCCTGCTGCCTTGGGGATGGGTGAATTCTCCTCCCTTTTGCCTGTAACGCTGTTCCTCAAAGGCCAGAGGCATAACCATCCAATCAGCCTTGCTCACATGCTAGTTTTTCTTTACCCCTGCAAGAGAGAGCTTTCATCTGCATCAATATTCAATGTATATCCTTTTTAATTCCAATAAACCCTGTGGCTTTAGATGAAGAGAAACACCATGTGTGGTTGTGCAGCAACAACAAAGTCAGGTCCCAAGTTCAGCTACTGCTCCACGGATTCTCTTGAAATGGGCATTAATCATATTTTTTTCTTTTCCCTATCAAACCAAACAGAAATAAACTCCGACTCTGCATCTTAGAGATTGATTTTCTGCTCTGATAATGTGCCATTCGCTACATACACCACTGAAAATTATGAAATGTGCTCTATTTAATGGTTGCTGTAATTGCTTTCAATTGCCTCCGGGTTTCTTTATATTCCACTGCTGTAGTCCCCATTGGTAGCCTCCCTTGCCATGGAATCTTACTTCTGCAACTCTCTTTTACTTGTTTATCACTCTGTCCCCTGAACAAGGCAGAGGCAAGAGACTGTGCAAATCACTGAGCCAATGCATTAATTCTGTGTGTTTAAGGAGGAGAATGGGGAGAGCAGGACACGAATAGCTAACTAACATTAATAAGATAATGTTAGTTAGCTAAATAATACGTGGGTGAGAGCAAAAACTGTAAGATTGATCTTTATTGAACGGAGCAAATTTGTTGATTGTGCAATCATACCAGAATGCAATATAATAAACACCAGATTATTATTCTGACGAGCTGTTAAATGAACAGATACTGACACTGAATCTGAAGAAGAGAATGCATACTATATACAGAGCATACAAGAATGGCAGGATTAGTAGAGATGACAACTGGAATTAAAACTGGAGATAGAACATTCATGTGAAATTTGCAGACACCATCACTTTGTAACCAAAAAACAAGCTCATTGAAAAGCTCATTAGGAAATAAAAATAGTTAAAACTGGGTAACTATTAAATACCAACAAAGATAAGATCAACCAGCAGTAATGCTGTAGTTTACGCTACAGTGATTTTGTGGAACAGTTAGTTAAAATTCCATCCTTTCTTGCTTAGTGACCAAGCAAATGACTACCTCTAAAAAGAAATGGCCATAAGGTGCCATTTTATCTTATGGTGGCCATAAGATAAAAATTCTCTAGTTCAGTGCTAATTTAAAGAGTACACTGCTCTTCCAACAATAGCAAAAAAAAAAAAGATTTAATTGATGATAGAAATATGTATGTTACTTCCCCCTTTTCCAAAACCCAGCTTGTTTTCTCCACCACAGAAAGCCAAAATGGCAGACATGGAGAGATCTATCCAACAAAAAGCAGTAGCTGCTGAAGAGAAATATCGAATTAATATAGCTTCTTTGTCAGAAGAAAACAACATTTTGAGGTGGGGGAAAAATCTAGTAAAATCCAGAACAGTAAGTCTTTTAAAAAAGTTTTTTCAAGCAGTGAAGATTCACTAAGGTTTGTGAAACAAACTATAACATTTCTAATTTATTTATTTATTAGAATTGTTCACTGCCCATCTCACTATGTGGTAAGACAATTGAATTTAGAGAAAATGAGTTGGTTGGGAGTCTCACTTGTATCAGTAACAATATTCACGATGAGATCTCATTCCATGACTGTCCGTATGAGTTAATAGCCACCCATATACACCGATTTGTCAAAAGTAAGTCCCATTGTTTCAAGAGGAATTACTCTCAGGTTAATGACTCCACTAAGGATTATAGCCATATTTAAGGGTGAGAGCTTTGAAAGAGCTGCACTGGAATTATGCTTTTAGACTTTTCTACCAAAATACAACGGTTCCTATATCTTTCAAGCACTTTTATCTAATCATAGAGTCCCCAAACTTTAAAAAAAATACTGACAGGATTGAACGTGCTTTTGTGGCACACTGGACCATATACAAAAGAACTTTTAACTTCATTGTAGAGAATCAAGCCTAAAAACTGACTTTTTGCAAAACCCAATTTGAATTCATAAATCGATTCAAGGTAGTTATAACTTTGCCAAACAAAAAATTTGATACTTCTAGTTGTTTTAGCACAGAATTTCAACTAGTTTCTTATAAATCACTTTCACTTGATTGTGCAATGAGTGACACAGCAAATGGGTGGGGAATTGGGAGGGGATGTCACTCCCCAGTGCTAACTGCAATTTAGGGAAATGGTTTCCAACGTTTGGAATCCTATAGGCTCTGTAGTCTCCTTGTACAAAGGTAGAAAAAAATACCTTTGCTTTTTTTCCTCTCAGGCGCAAGCTTATTGAGAAGAATGAAGAGATATTTAATGAACGTGCCCAAAAAAGTAGTATTTTTGGATTGTTTGATTAGAACTATGCATGAAGAATTGGCTTATGGAAGATTGTGTGAAGCTATTTCTTCAGAACAGGCTGCAGCTGGAACACCAGAAATGTCAAAGGATTACTTACATATACGTATCATTATATTTTTTATTTTATTTTTATCAGCTACGCCTAACAGTTTCGTGCCGTGTTTTCTTCCTACACTAGCTTAGAAATAAAATAAATGTTTCTTAGCTAGATGGTGGACATGTTATAACATACATTATATCAAAAGGGCATAACTTGGTCCTGTAGATTAAAATCCATATTTAAATGACTAGACATAAAGTGAAACACAAACTATCAAATTATAAATGTCTATGGAGATTCAAAGTCATCTAGGTCATAGTTGTTTCAAAGGTGCTTTTTCAAGAAATTCCTCACCATCCTGTCAGAGCTGAAGAAGCTTCTTGGATGAGAAGTAAAATGTCTTCAAAAACCCAGGAAGTCCCAATTGCCTCTTGAAAAAAAAAAAGCACCTTTGTCAAATTATAATTAAAATACTATTCATTAGTACCTTAAATATCAGGAACCCAAGGTTCTGCACTGTTTTTTTTTTAATGAACTGGCTCCTATATTTCTTTAGAGGCCCACTTGAGGATGTAGAACCACTTATTCAGAACTGTTGTTATTTTGTTTGGCAACTGTTGCACCGTGTACTTAAAACACTGAAGTGATCTTCAGTAAAAAAGAGCTGAATTTTAGAGTTGTATAGCACTTCAGATCTGAAGGCAAAAGGCATTATTGGTGCTTCTGTAATCCATATGTTCATGGGATTGACTGGGCACACCCAGGAAAGGACAGTTTCTTTAAGGTGAGCACATGGCCCCAGACTTGCTCCAATCTCCTATTTGACTCTAAATCCAAAATTCTGCACATCCCTACTTTATTCCTGGAATGTGACTCTGTGTACGAGATTCTGCCTATTTTCTAGAGGATATATGTAAGAATATTTCAAAATATATAGCAAATCAAGACTTCTGTTATTTCTTTCCTGATACAATTTTAATTGGCTTGAGATTGGTCTATTTGTGTCTTTGTCAGGCTACAGAACTTTTTCCCATTCAATCAATAAGAATGAACTTCTGAGAACCAAACGTATCAAAAGGAATCCTTTATTGAGATGGGACAATTCATGTAGGAGTTCAAAGCAGCGTCTGAGGTCCCTTAGGCATACAGTGATAGACCCCTCCCCTTATCTCAATGTTTATTTAGGGAAACAAAAGCCAATATGTTAATTCCCCTCCCAGCCCCTCTGGGAGGGGATCCTTCCCCTATAGGAAGGTTCTTTCTCACGTACATTTCCCAAGACACACCTAATTTCCTTCTCACCCATCCCCTTTTCAGAACAGACTGTTTTTTGGAGATTGCCCAGAGCACTTCACTGTGGAGTTTTATGGTCTTCTCATCTCCTGGCTGTGCCTCTCAGAGGTATTAGGTTCTGGCCATCTGGCTTCCCTCCCTCCATTGTATCATGTGTGGGTGTGCAAATTCGATACAAGGTTAAATACATTCAGGTTACATCAAGAAAGGATTTATCAGTCCCCCCCCCCCTTTTCTTCTTCCTCTGAAGAAATGACAGATACACGGATCTGACATCCTGCCCTTCTTTAAAAAAGATAGGTCTACCTGGAAAAAACAAAAATCATGTGTTACATGTGCAATTCAGGATGGTTTATCAGGGTATTTTAGGTGGAACTTTTGTAATAATGTGGGTGCTTTTACATGTCTTTTGGCTACCCATTTTCTGAGGAAAGAAGGTGTTTCCAAGCTACTAAATATTGAGTGGATCCACGGTGAGTCCATGAATCAAGGATATCTTTAATTTCAAAATGTTGTTCCCCATGTATCATGATGGGGGTTGGGGGTGTGGGAAGGGGGGATCTAAAGTGATCTCCGGTTTGAGCAAGCTACAGTGAAATACTGGATGAATCTGCCTACGTGTTTTTGGAAGACGAAGCTCTACCGTCACGGGGTTGATAATTCTGGAGATGGGGAATGGCCCAATGAATTTTGGTCCTAATTTCTTAGAAGATTGTAATGATTTTAAGAATTTTGTGGACAAATATACACGGTCTCCAATCTTGAAAGGTTTAGATTCACAGCGTTTTTTGTCTGCTTGAGCTTTGTAAACTGCTCTAGCTTCCTGTAGAGATAATCTTACCACTGGCCACATGGCTTGTAAATTATCCATCCACTTCTTAAGGGAGGGGATTTCAGGTTCTTTGGTGGGTAGTTCCGGCATGGGGTTGAATTCTTGGCCCGTGGCTACGTGGAATGGGGTGAACCCCGTGCTACTATGGACTGAGTTATTGTATGCTATCTCTGCAAAAGGAAGATCAGTCCAATTGTCCTGTTGGTAATTAATAAAGCATCTTAAATATTGTTCTAATACGCTGTTCACTCTCTCTGTAGCTCCATCGGTATGGGGATGTCTTGATGACGACAATCTCTGGGTGGAGCCTAATAGGTTTAAAAACGCCCACCAAAATTTGGATGTGAACTGAACACTCCTATCTGAGATAATCCGTTGGGGGGCACCATGAAGGCGATAAATGTGTATTAGGAACATCTTTGCCAATGCCTTGGCAGTAGGGATTTTTTGGCATGGAATAAAGTGAACCTGTTTGGAAAAAAGATCAGTTACAACCCAAATGACAGTATTCCCAGCACTCTTGGGAAGTTCCACTATAAAGTCCATAGAAATCTCTTTCCAGGGAGCAGAAGGGTCCGCTACTGTTTGTAAAAGTCCAGGATATTTTCCTTGTCTTCTCTTTGCAGCAGCACAGGTGGGGCAGCTCGCAACATAGTTTTCAATGTCCTTTTTGAGGGACGGCCACCAAAATTGTCTTTTGATGAGGTGCAAGGTTTTACAAACCCAAAGTGTCCCGCTATTTTGGAGTCGTGGCAGTGTTTCATGAGTTCCATTCTCTGGTTTGCAGGGACATAAAACTTGTTTTCTACCCAAGCCAGTCCATCTTTGAGTAAGCAAGTGTTTCTGTTAGCCTGGAACCAATCATCCTTAAGTAGTGCCTCCTTAAATATTGACGTCGTTGTGTCTTCAGTCAGGGATGATTTTTTTCTCTCTTGTGCCTGGGTGATTACCTTGGCTGCTAGTTGGGTCGGTTGGATCATCAGTTTTATAACCTCAATCTTTTTGCTGTTGTATTGGGGTTTCCTGGACAGTGCATCTGCTAAGAAATTCTTTCTCCCAGGAAAATATTTGAGAGTGAAATTAAAACATTCAAAATATTGAGCCCACCTAGCTTGTTTTTCGGAGAGTTTCTGTGGATTTCTCAGAGCTTCCAGATTTTTGTGATCAGTCCATACTTCAAAGGGGATTTGGTTTCCTTCCAGGAAATGTTTCCATGTGAGCATTGCCCACCGCACAGCATATGCCTCTTTCTCCCATACGGCCCATCTTTGCTCGGTTTCCGTCAGTTTCTTGGATGTATAAGCTCATGGTTGTAATTGTCCACTTCCATTCTTTTGGAGGAGGACTGCCCCAACTGCAACATCACTGGCGTCTGCTTGGATGACAAAAGGTTGTTCGGGATCTGGGTGCTTAAGGACCGGTTCTGCTGCGAACAGACATTTGAGTTTCTCGAATGCTGCTTTGCATTCCATTGTCCAGATAAGGGGTTGCCTAGGTTTGGGTTTCTCCCCCCCCCTTCGTTTTTAGCAAGTTCGTGATAGGGAGGGCGATGTTTGCAAAAGCTGGTATGAATTGGCAATAAAAATTTGCAAACCCCAGGAAGCTTTGCAATTGTTTGCGTGTGTGGGGTGGATCCCAGTCCAATACAGCTTTCACTTTCTGTGGGTCCATCTCTATTCCCTCATGGGATATTCTATACCCCAAATAGTCAATTTTCTCTTGGTGGAACTCACATTTTGAGAGTTTTGCATATAGTTTAGCATCTAAGAGTTTTGTGAGGACTGCACGGAGTAGCTTGAAGTGTTCTTCCATCATTTCCGTGTAGATTAAAATATCATCAAGATACACTAAAACCCCTTTAAATAAAAATTCATGAAGGGTTTCATTGATCAATTGCATAAACACTGCAGGTGCTCCTTGCAGTCCAAAAGGGAGTATTTTAAATTGGTAGCATCCCAATGGTGTGTTAAAAGCTGTCTTCCACTCATCCCATTCCTTTATTTTGATGCGGCAATATGCCTCCCGTAGGTCTAACTTGGAAAAAAAATTTCCTTTCGAGAGGTGAGCTCTTTCAGTTCTCTGGGAGACATGCAGTACATTTGTGGTTTTGGGAGTTTAGCCCCTGGTAGGATTTCAATAGCGCAGTCTGTGGCTCGATGGGGTGGGAGTTCATCACAAGCTTCCTCACTAAATGTTTGTGCCAGATCCTGGTACTCATTGGGAATGTTAATGGGTTCCGCCGACTGTCCGGTCATGGCTGATTCTTTGTTCTCTTTCCCTTTCTTTATTTATCCTTTCCTCTGAGCTTTTTGCAAATATTGTGTCTCTCTGGAATTGTACAGTTCCTGTCCTCCAATTGATTTTTGGATTCCATTTCCGTAGCCATGTGAGACCTAGGACTAGCGGCTCTCCATTCCTGGGGCTACAATGAATGTGAGCATCTCCCTGTGGTTTCCTACTCTTATTTTCAATGGTTCTGTGGTAAACCTAGCTGGCTCTCCCCCCCCCCTCCGCCCGGCCCGCTATAGTTCCATCTAATTGGCAGAAAGCAATGGGATTTTCCATTTCTTTCAGCTGGATTCCCAATTTATCTGCAAGGGAGGGTTTGATTAGCCATTGGGTGCATCCCGAGTCCAGCAACGCTGCAACTTCCTCCCCCTTCCCTTGGTTGTGGATAAACAGTCTCAGGGGTAGGATGATTGGTTCAATTGGATTGCTTACCAGCAGATCATCTTCTGGATCGCTTTCGGATTGGCTCAGGTCCCCTCGGAGCGTTTGGGATTCTTCCTCAGGGTTGGGGGGGATCGGAATCCCACATCTACTCGGTCTCTCAGGCCAGTCTCCTTCCCTCGAGGGCTGGATGTTGCGGGTTTCCTCCCTGATGGGTGGTCTAGCTTTCTGGCAGGAGTCTTCGAATGGCATTCTGCTGCGCGGTGTTCCTCCTTTCCACACTTAAAGCAACCAGACGTTCTTGGAGTCATGGTGGATTGGGGTTTGAAAACTTCCCGTTTCCCCAGGGGTGGGGATCTTTTCCAAAACTTACCGGCGCGGTACCGGTTTTGAGTCATTTCTATCTCTGCCACCTCTGCCATCATGTACCATTCATGCAAGAGGTTTGGGGCCCCACGGGCCAGGCAGGCAGCGTATAGATCATCATTTAGTCCATCTTTGAACCAACAGACTAGGATTTCCTCTGGCCAATCTACCCGGCCGGCCAGGTCACGAAATTCTTCGGTGTATTCTGCTACCGGGCGACGGCCTTGTTTCATGACTCTGATGCGATCGCGGGCTTTTCTATCGGGAAGCGGGTCCTCGAAACGGTGGCATAGGGCTGTCATAAAGCGATCTAGGTTTTTTAATTCTGGGGCATTGACGTTGTGGAGCGTTACCATCCATCTGGCTGCTGCCCCTTCAAGAGCCAGGGTGACAATTCGTACTCGGGACCCTTGGGTTGGGAAATCCCGCCCATATTCTTGCATGTAGGTGAGCACTGGGGGTCTCCATCAAATTTTACCCCCAAGGGCGGGATCTTCCTCTGTAGTTGTATGTTCCTAGGTTGGCCAGGGTTAGTTCCCTGATCCGGGGCATTTAAGGGTCGGGTACCTGGTGTGGCTGCTGGTTCTTCAGCTTGTCCCTCTTCCCGCTCAATCTCCGCTGGATCCGGGGTGGCGGCTTGGGTTCTCTCACTTTCTAGTTCCCTCGCTCTCCTGCGTTGTCGTCTTTGTGCATCCCCCACGTCGAGGTTCTCCAGGGCTTCCCTCAGTAGGCGATTTATGTACCGTCTCATTCAGTCATCGGCCGGTGGCTCCTCGTCCCATTCTTCCTGATTCGACAGGGCCTCTAACTCCAGTTTCCACCCGGGTTTACGATTTCCTCGGGTGAGGGTTACTCCCCTGGTTCTTCCATCCCAGGTGTCTCTCTTTCCTACACCTATAGACCACCGGGGCTTGGTGGAGGTTTCGCAGGCAGCCTCGCTGTCTTCAATGGGACGCATCGACTCAGTATCTGACTGGGTACTTGTTAACGTTTCTCCCCAGCATTCAGCTCCCCCTTGCTCCTTGTTGTATTCAGACATTTTTTCTCCTCTTGCAGGGTCCCCTTGGTAGAGTGAAAGGTTTAAAAAAATTTTTTTTTCCTCTCCGGGTTGACCTCTATTGCAGACGCTGCTTTATGTCAGACTACAGAACTTTTTCCCATTCAATCAATAAGAATGAACTTCTGAGAACCAAACATATCAAAAGGAATCCTTTATTGAGATCGGACAATTCATGTAGGAGTTCAAAGCAGCGTCTGAGGTCCCTCAGGCATACAGTGATAAATAAGGGAGTTTAGAACCTCTCTCCTTATCTCAATGTTTATTTAGGGAAACAAAAGCCAATATGTTAATTCCCCTCTCAGAGGGGCTGTAGGAAGGTTCTTTTTCACGTACATTTCCCAAGACGTACCTAATTTCCCCCCCATCCCTTTTCAGAACGGACTGTTTTTTGGAGATTGCCCAGAGCACTTCACTGTGGAGTTTTATGGTCTTCTCATCTCCTGGCCTCTTGAGGTGTTAGGTTCTGGCCATCTGGCTTCCCTCCCTCCATTGTATCATGTGTGGGTGTGGAAGTTTGATATAAGGTTAAATATATTCAGGTTACATCAAGAAAGGATTTCTTTATCAGTTCCCCCCCCCCCCACCTTTTCTTCTTCCTCTGAAGAAATGACAGATACACGGATCTGACAGTCCTCCTTTGCTAATCTTTGCAACAATGTATCATTATTTATCCATTATTTCTTTGTTGAAGTCTTATTTCTCTACTCTGAAACACTGCATTGTAATTTATCATTTCACTATATTTCCTCCTCCTCACCCTAATGCAATTGTTCAGATGTTCAATTTGCAACTGTACATTTACAATTTACAATGTACAGTCCATATCTGCTGTGGATCAGAGGAAACATTTTCCCATTGAATAGGGGAAACAGAACTACCTGTTCTGTCTTTTATATGGCTTTTGTTCTGGATTTCATTAACTTCTTGCAAGAGAATTGGAACTTAGGCAAAATCTACAATCAATGCTTCTGCAAAATGCATCTTCTCTGCCTCTATAAACATTAAATAAATATACCAGAGTATCCACTGTATTTAATAGCTGAAGGACATATTAATTTATTTATTGTGGTAATATTAAAAAAGATCTCGTGTTTAACCCCCAAAGGTTGCTCCTGGGCTTGGAGATATATTGCTGAGTATCAATGATTCTGCAGTCTACTCCTTCCCAATGAAGCAACCTAGTTACACCATATCTGATATCCTTCAGCTCTAGAAAAGAAGGCTTGCTTAAGAAATGTGCTGATCATACAAATCATTTTTTACATATGCAATGAATGGCAGATGGAGAAAGTGCATGCCTCTTCATCTTCTTAAACATCAAATAGCTTTGAGAAGACAACAGGTATTCCTGTTCAAAGCACAACGAAGAATTAATGAAAACAAGAGAGTTCTTTTTGAACTCACCACTCTTTTCTCTCTATGTCCCCAGCAATCTAAATTATTGCATGTCTGAACTCTGCTCTGATGATACAAAAGGTTCTTTAGGCACAGGGAAGATCAATTTTTTCCTGAGAGTATAAGCTGGTTGGGGCATTTGTTTCTTTTCACATTGAGCATCTGCACGTTTGCTCACTTCTTCATTGACTTCTGTAAGAATGGATAATATATCTTCACCTCTAAAGAGAAGAAAATGAACATCAACAAAATATCAATTCTTGCTTTGCACTTACTTCCCTTTATATTATCACTGGACTATAAACTAACATAATTGCATATCAGAAAGCACAAAATCAACTGTTTGTTTAAGCCTGGAGACAAATTATTTAGTATGTTAGAAATTTCTTAGACCCCAACTTCTATGCAATCAAGAATTTATATAGTTTGTCTCCCCTCTACCTATTTGGCACAAAGATTACCAGAGCCAGGATGGTGTCATGGTTAAGAAGTTGGAGAAGACTGGGAGACCCAGGCTGAGGCTACTGTAGTTCCTTGGACTAGTCACATTCTCCCAGCTCACTCTCCCTCACAGGTTTATTATGATGGAAGGGAAATTCCTAACTTACGCAAGCCTATGCTAGCAGGATTTTGAGCAGGTGCATGAAGCCTATGAAAAAACGATCGAAAATTGTGTGAAAAGTCCATTTGGAATGGGCTAAGTGGCCTATATATAAATCTATACTTGGTAGTTCATTCAGAACAGTCACATTAAACAGAAGACTTCCACCTAACATGAATCCTACCTTGGCACCAGGAGCTGCAATTTACTGCAAAGAGCCTGAATGTACCAACTCCCTTCATGTACATGCCGGAAAGAGAGATAGCCATCTACAGTGGCCATGCCAAGCAGGAAATCTGCTTCATCTGGAATACTTGAGGTCAGCTGCTGGGAAGACACAAATCCTGAACTTTGTGCATCTGGTTCAAATGAGGTAATATGGCCGGTGTCTTCTTGAAGGAGGACTGGCTGCTGTGTCTTTTCACCTTGACAGGCCTGGATGAAGAATAGCTTAGGTTTCTGAGCCAACAATGGGCAATTGTTGGCTCTAAAGTATGATGTGATGGTACGGATTGGAATCAGACATTCATCTGTCCCAAAAATTTTCCCAGATTTTCCATGAGATAGAATACAGCATACCAGACAGTCACCATCTCTCCAATCCATAGAAGACTGCCAGAACTGCAAAAGGTTTTGAATTTCTGTGGAAGTCTGGTCGTCATACTTTTTCACTTTGAATCCAAGCCAAGTGAACACACGTTTCAACTCCACTGTTACAAAGAAATAAAGCAAAGAGTTTAATACAAAACAATGTCACTGAATGTGCCACTTACATGGATCTAAATTACACAGAAAAGATATGCCAACAGTTTCTATTCCTGCATTTTTAGGATAAAACAGATTTGACAATTAGTAACAAAATGGTCTTTTTTGATAATCTACTAGGCCTATGACTGTTACCTGTTTACTTCTTCTAACATGTTATAAATGCAGAAAATGAATAATGATCTATATTGGAATTTAACAGGAGAGCCTATTACCCCATTTCAATTGGCTGATGGAATTTGCAGAGGAGCTTCGGAAATGCAAACACCAGCCTGGTCCCTTACATCTCTGACCTTTCTTCACTGAGCAGGAAATACTTAAAAAGTAGACAGCAATGTGAAAAAAATGTACAAACTAAATGTCATCTAATGGCTATTGTCCTCTCTTAATCATACAGCAGACATTTTGTTTATGCTCAACATTAGGAGCAGGTAATCTTCTTATCAACCATTCAAAGTTACAGCAGTGCTGAACAAGGAGACTTACAACTGGTCCTCAAAGCTGTGGCCACTGCAGCATTCCTATAGTCATGTGATTAGGATTTGAGCACTTGGCAATCAATGTACACTTATGATGGTCGCAATGTCCCTTAGTCATATGACTAAATGTGTTTCAAAGTCGGCAAGGCGTCACAAGTTGCAGTCACATGATATTGTATTTAATGACTTGTGATGATTTGCTTAACAACCACAGCTGGAACCAAGAAACTGTAAGTCAGTCATTTAATTTTTCACTTAATAACCACATCATTTAGTGACAGAGTTGCTGGTCACAATTACGATTGGTGAGTTAGGATTATCTGTACTATCTTATATGAGAAAGTTGATTTCACAAGATTAATGGATGCTGCAGTGTGAATATTCTAATCCATGAAAACTGCAACTTATTTCTATTTGCACATGTCAATTCTACTTATTTTCATTAAGCTAATTGTCTCTTAGTGATAAAACCCTAGCCTGGCACCTTCTGTGGAATAAAGTGGGAGATTGAAAAAAATCTGGACGCAGACAGCAACAATAACTAAAAGACTATTACAGCTTGAAACCACATAAAAGATACACATTAGTAATTATTTTCTGTTCTGTAACGCGAAAGCACTTTATAGAAAGATATGGAAGCAATTTAAGAAAAGGGAGGATATCCCAATATAAGCACTTATTTAAGCCACTTACTGGCATCTTTCTCAGATCCATTCCTTTTTTTGAGATCACCTTCAAAATTGACATTGTTAATAATAAGACAATATCCTCTGCACTCCCCATCCATTTTATACTGAGATAATATCTGCAGAATGAAGGACAGGAGTATCAGACTTTGGTTTGTAAGATCTTAATAACATTAGCATTACCAAAAGCGATTGTGGAGGGCACAGGGGATACCTTTGAAGGACAGGAGAGACAGCTTCTTAGCAAGACTGACCAGCATAGACTGTGCCAATTCCAGGAAACTAATGTTAGAAAACCTCAAACACGCTTCTCTCTAATTCGCTCAAAGATAAAGGGAGGGAATAGAGAAGCACATTCAGCCCAGCAAGATTCTGTTACTATAGCTGTTCCAATGAAAGAGTTTTAGATTTATATGGCATTGCTCTCTTGATCTGAACTACCTTATAGGGTTGATGGCTATAGATTCATTTAAATATAAATGAATTTCAGTTATTTTGCAACAGTGTTTGGAATCCTAACAAAATATTCTTTGATTGAGACAATCTGGTCTATGCAAACTTCATTCAATTGTTGGAAAACCAACTAGGATTTAACAGCAATCCTACTAAGTCACACCAAAGATCTTTCTCGTCCAATATATCTTAATATTGGTGACTTTCAATTGTCTGCTGTTAATTGCAGGCTTTGCACTCCAACATTTGTCACAAACATCTGGCGCACAAAATTCATTGCCTTTAAAATCAACATCACTATTACAACCTGCAAACTAGACGTTATTTTGTGTGTGAAGGACAAACCATTTGTCATCCAGATCAGTTCTCTAATGAATCTGGCTTCCTTTGATTGCTTCTAGAAATGAGGCCTGAGCTGAAAAAACAATTACACTGGTGTCAGGTCCTCACAGAAGCAAACGAACAAAATTGCAACAAGGTGGGGAGAGCAACAGATTGTCAACTATCCAGTTGAAGAATATAGAAAAAGAAACTCCTGGGACTATTGTGGTTCACCGGAAGCCTGTGCAGACGGCAGCGGAATCGGACACTGGGAAAGAAAGGAGATCAGTCCGGAAGTTTGGAGAGGATTTGGATGAGGGTCCTGTGTCCGATGCAGAGATGGGGCCAGGACTATCTGGGAATGGGATGCTGCCTCCGGAGCCTGGCAGCAGCAAGGAAGAAGACCCAGGGGGGCCTGTTCCAGTATGTGTGCACGCAGAGCTGCTAGAAGGCGAGAGCAGCTGAAACAAAAGGGGTGACTTGCAAGTAAGGCTAGGAAGTGATTGCCCCTCCCATAAGGTACAAAGGACAGGATAAGATGACAAAATCTTTGCAGGAAGCAGTGGTTCATTCGGTTCAGATTCATTCTTGAAGCTTTGTACTTTGGTTGATTTGTTTTAGTTTATTTGACACTTCTGTATTTGGCAGCACTTCATAGAAAAGAAAGGTGGGTGCTTATCTTGAGGGACTGTTTGAGATTCATTACTGGCTGGGAATGAAAATAATTCCCAGCGCTGCAATAAAACAAGACTTGTTTTTAAAATAAGTGCGTGCATAATTATGGTCTCGGAAGCCTTGGTAAGAACAGGGACATTATTCTTCCAAGAGTATAAACTTTACTGAATAAATTCACATTGGCACAGAAGAAGCGAAACCAGCTCTGGGCTTCCTGCACAAACGCATGCATAGTTCATTCTCCTTGGGCCACCCACAGTCCATTATGTCCACCAATCACTTCTATTCATTTTGTTATGAGAACAAGACAACCATGCTGTGCTATCTGCTCTGGGTGTCCTGAGTGGTGGGTGGGTGGAAGCAATGTCTCACGGGAGCCAACAATGCTTGGAGGCTGTTCCTCCCACCCTTGCATTCTAATCCACCACCACCCTATTCAAGCTACGAGTGAAGAGGAATATAGGTGAATGTTCGAGTCAGTCTTGACACAGATGGTCTGTTGATGTTGTACTATAATTCTCACGAATCCTGGCTATTAGCCTTGCTTGCTGGATCTAATGAGAATTGAAGGTCAATAGTATCTGAAGGGCTCCATGTCCACCATGTTGTAAAAGGACTTTTAAAAGTTAAGAATTGGCCAACATAAAATATACTAAACAGCTAGATTTGGGATAAATATTACTCCAATAAATATACTGATTGATTGGGATAATCCAGAAACAATTCAGAAGATACAAACCACAGCATTCGTATCCCTGGCAGTTTGTTGCAACCCCTGTCCCAAGGAATGAAACACAGGTTCTGCCTTGAGATCTAAAAAAAATGACAAAGAAATAAGTAGATTTAAAAGATTGATCTTATCTCAATCTAATCATTTGAGAGTAGAATACTGCAGACAATAGAGGTAATCCTTGAGTTGTGATCTGCCTTGCTGACTTTCTCATTGACTCATTGATTCCTCTGCTAGCTTGTTGAAAGCTAGCAGAGGAGGTCTGTAACGATGATTATGTGACTACAGGATTCTGCAACCAGACATAAGTGCAAGCTACTTGCTAAGCATGCAAATTTTGTTCATGGGATTGCACTGGTGCTGCAGTGGCTAAAACTTCCAGGACTAACAACCTTGACTTATAACCGGTCACTCAGCAAGTGTTTGAAATTATAAAAGACCTTCCCCCAAAAGCTACTTACAACCCGGTTTTGAAGTTATGGCTGTTGCAGCACCACCACAGTCATTTGCCTATCTTTCCCCCAAACCGCACCCCCAGGTCTTGGGCCTCTCTCCCCCCACCAAATCCTTCCTCTCTATCTCCCACTTATTGTTTGAAGATATCCAACTTCAGGACCTCACATTGTGGAAGGATCTCCCTCGGTGTTCCTGGGCCATACAGCTGTGTGCTGGAAGGGATCACATTATTTCAGCACGACCACAATACAGACTGTAATAGGAAAGTACAGCAGATCACTTCGTTGGTGGACTGCACAATCACATCACATAAGCAATCTCTTTTTCACAAAGAATTGTGACCACACTTGAAATGATGGCTGCTTCTGGGATGCAGTTGCGCAGACCAGGGACTTGGAAGTAATGGAATGTTTTCCCTCCTTTCTCGTGAGGTCTGGTGCCTCAATCGTCTGGTTTCTTTTTAATCCGTCAATGGAGTGACTCCATGCTGGAATGCCCTTTTACTCCCCCCTCTCCTTTAGCTGTTAATTCTACCACATTAACAGATATAAGAATTCTGCTACCTTTCATGACTTTTGGCAGTTCACAAAAGTATGAAATAAAAATAAAATATTCACAATACATTATATTTATATTTATAAATAGATCACAAAACAAGGACTTTTAAGTAAACCAAAAAGGTCAGAGTACTTTTGAAAAAAAGCACACAATTAATTGGTTGTCTTTTGGATGGTCTGGATCAAAGCCTCTCCCATCCGTTCCAAAAAACATCATCCAGAGTTGTGTATTTGTAGCCCAAAGTTCATCTTATCTCTTGTTGTAAAAGAATCAGATAGAAACTTCTAAAAGAATAGGAAAAATCATAAAAATACTGCCCTAGTATCAGTCTGTATGTGTAACATATAATAACTATGTTTTGATGAAGGTGCCAGGCAAGTGGACCAAGCTCACATCTCATTCTAAGAAAAGGCTCTTTGAAACATTAAAAACAGGGCACCTCATCGCTCCTTTCTACTCCCAGATCCCATGACAAGAATTTTAAGGCTCTCTGAATTTTCACTCTTTTTCATTTCTTCTATGTCCAGATTGAGAAGGACACTGGATGTTTCTGTATTTTACTGTGATGAAGCATGAAGTACTTCTAGTTTTATTCAATGCCAACCAGAGCACCTATTTATTTTAAAACTAGCATTAAGCAGTTTTAAAGTCACAGTCATATAAAACTTCTAAACAAACCTAGATTTGCAGCTAAAGAACAAACATTTCCAGTGTGCTCTTGTAGGCTCCCAAATTTTTCATCGTAAAGGTGTTCTAAGAAGAAAAGGAAAATTCGTATATTACTATTTATTTTTATTGCTTGGCTTAGGAACTGCACACACAGCTTTACATAAAACACTGATTGATTTTTTTTAACCTAAAGTTTTACACTGGCTGATTCAGGCAAAAGGCAAGTACATTTGAATGGCAGAACCTGCAATTTCCCAAAGTAAATCAGTTTCTAGCCAATGACTGCAATTATTATTTCTTTTTTATTCATTTAATTTCTATCACCGCCCATCTCAACCAATGACTTTAATATAAATCTAACTTACAACCATTTATTTAGTGACCAAAGTTACAACAGTACTGAAAAAAGTGACTTATGACTGTTTTTCATAGCTGTTGCAGCATCCCCATGGTCAGGTGATCAAAATTTGAGTGCTTGGCAACTGCCATGTATTTAGGATAGTTGCACTGTCCCAGGATCATGTGATCAACATTCCCAGCCGGCTTCCAACAAGCAAAGTCAGTGGGGGGAGGCAGATTGGCTTAACAATGGCATGATTCACTTAAAAACTGCAGTGATTCACTTAACATCTGTAGCAAAAAAGATTATAAAATGAGCCAAAATTCACTTAACAACCATCTTACTTAGCAACAGAAATTTTAAGCTCAACTGTGCTCATAAGTCAACCTGCATTAACAGCTTATTGTTTTTTCCCAAGTCAGATTCCTATTTTCTTTCTTCCTTTTTTTAAATTTTTTATTAGGTAAACATTAAAAACTATTGAACACAGTGCGACTTTCTTGACCATCATTTTGGCCATACATACTATAGCATAAAAGTAGATATAAGTTAATTTTTCCTTTTTTCCTACATTGTTAATTTAATGCTGGTTATATACAGTATTTGTTTCTATTTACATTTATATACATATTTACAACATAGCTTCTTTTCCATCTCCTTTTTTCCCCTTAGTGTTTATATTCATATCATATTTGTCCATTATATTTCATTTTCTTTAACATACAAAACTTTAACTTTCATTCCTATAAAGCATCAACAATTTCTTCTTTTCCTCGACTCCAATCATTGATACATTTTATTTCAGACTTCATAGTACTCTGTCTCACCCTTATCCTTAATTTTTAGAGTTAGTCTGTCCATTTCTGCACTAATAATTTCCTTATTATTTCGTTTTCGATAGAGGTGTCATTCTTCCAGTTTTAGGCATACACCAATCTCCCAGATGTTATGTGCAACATTAAATATATTGTTCCTTTACTATATTTCTCATCTATAATTCCCAATAGGAACATTTCTGGTCTAAACTCTATTTTTTAGCTAACTATCTCTTCCATCCCTACTTTTATCTGCCACCAATACTCTTTTGCTTTTGCACATTTCCACCACATGTGATAGTAGGTCCCCATCGCCATGCTGCATTTCCAACATTGTGATGATACATTTTTATTTATTTTAGCTAGTCCTGTTGGAGGGAGCTGCCATCTGTAAAACATTTGACCACTGCCGCATCCCCATGGTCATGTGATCAAAATACAAATACTTGGCAACTGACTCATATTTATCACAGTTGCAGTGTCCTGGGGTCATGTGATCACCCTTTTGTGATCCTCTTTCAAGCAAAGTCAATGGGGGAACCAGACAGTTAGCAATCATGTTACTAACTTAAGAACTGTGGCAAAAAAGGTCATAAAATGGGGCAAAACTCACTTAACAAATGACTGAAAAGTACTGCAAGTGGCCATAAATGCAGGGTGGCTGCCAAGGGCCCAAATGCAAAACCCATGGCGGGGAAGGGGTTTAATGTCAGAATTTTGAATTTTGTTCACCCTTTTTAGAGGTCCATTAAGGAGTACCTATTAATGGCACTTTCCTCTATTTCATCTAACATAATTTCACCCAACATCATTCATCCCTGAAGTGAGATTGGCCCTATCTGTGTCTGTGGGCTTGGGGATGATGGTGAGATGCCTCTATTGTACTTAATGTCAAGACGGTCTCTCCTTGTCTTTTTAATTAATATTTTATTAATGATTTTACAATTTTTAAATAATTTTTTCTATTATGGTATAATTTTAAAGTTTTTTTTTTACAGTCTGTGCTGTTTTTGTATGCTACCCAGAGTCATACATGTGAGACAGGTTGATGTGATGATTGAATAAATGAACCACTTCACAAAATAATAGAAATGTTACATGTTTTATCCAAACAATCCTCAAGATGCCTTAAGAAAAACTAATTGGAGAAATTCAGCATCGATCAGTTTAGGAGATGCTTAAATTCATCAGGCTACAAGGGGAAAGACAGCAAAAGCCAACTATGTCAGGCCATAAGAGCAACCAGGTGGGGACAGGATGCTGCATGAAAGAGAAAGAAAGAAAAGTGAGGTTCCTTTCTTGCCATCACTTTTCCTTCCATCTCTTCTCCTGGCAATGATATTCCATCCAGGCAGATGCAGCTCTTAAGCATCTTGGTTATATAACACCTCTTTCACCGTCTCAATTAGTACTCCCCCTAAAGATTTTTTTACCTCACATAAAGGTACTTTTTTTGTAACAATCAGAAAATTTTAATAGGAATTTTGATTACAGATCAATGTTTCTCTTGCATATGCTTGGAAGTACTCCAAAGCCACTTAAGAAATCCATAGTCAATAGGAGTTGCAGGTTAGCTGGTATACTTGAAATTGAGGGTAAACCACAAAATGGTCCCAAGTCACACACTTAAATATATTTTTGTGTTAAATAAATATATTCTTGCCTATTTATTACATGACAGAACATAGGGAGGAATGGGATGAAGCCCAAGCCTTTCCCTTGCCTCCCTTTACTTTCTCTGTTCCTGTTTGCTCTTTTTCTCCTGAAATATGAAGTGAGTCTACATAAGAAAGACATCTCTAGCAGATACAGAGCACAGGGGTTAAGGAAGAAAAGGGAAGGCAATGAAAGAGGTTATGTTCCACATTTGCCACCTGCCTCCCCCTTCAAAGAATAACAAGGGCATACTTAATAAACCCATGTTTGCTTGACACTTAAAAGTCTTAATCTAGTACCACATGACTGGCACAGAATGATGACCACAAATATTTGATAAGCAATATTTTTTCAAAGTTAGACACCTTTTGCTTTTTTGTACATCTCTATTTTCTTCAGGAGATGAGGTGCTGTTTTCTGGCAGATATATTCAAGAATGCTCAGGTCAGACTCCAGTAGAAGGTCTTTTTTCTCCAGGGAAGTCAGCAACTCCAAAGCTGACTGGGAAAGAAAAATCAATGCAGTAGTTACAATTTAAATGTGCTTCCCATGCTGCATTGAGTAACCAAGTCTTTCCACATCTTCAATCAAGTTCTGTTAGCAACATAAGAACAACTTCTAATGTTTCTTCAACAAATTGAAAATCTCCTAAATTGCATAGGCCGAAGTCAATCTCTAGGATTGGGCAAACCTAGCTTTCTGGACATGTAAAATGCATTTTAGAAAATGTCTACCTTCCACGTTTTCCTCAAAATACGTGTACCTTCAGGAGAAAGGCTGTTAAGGCCATCTCATGATCAGGACTAAGGACTTCCTGCTCTTGACAACACAACTATAGCACTCTTTCCTTAGAGAAGTCGATTTGATGTTAATCTCATTTAACTTATTAGGATTTTTTAAAAATAATTCCTGCTTTATTTAGATTTTTGGCAGGCATTTTTAAATATGTTTTATGTTTCTTGCTTTATTAGTCTTTGGTTCTACTCACCATAATGGGTTGCTTCTTTGGGAGGTAGATCTTCAGAAGAAACGCAGCATTCTCCACACTATCCTTAGTGAGATCTTGTGTTATTTTATACAGCAACTGTCTGGGTGACAAGGCTAAACATGTAAGCTAATTCTTTTTATATAAGATTATAAGATATTCATCCTTAGCACCTTGCCTACCATCTCAATTTAAGCTTCTGAAATTTTGGACAATGAACTCTGATGGCAAATATTTAGATATACAGAATCAAAATAAATAAATGATTAAAGTGCTTGGTACCCATTCAGAAGAGAAAATAATGCCTCAATCAATGTGGAAGTTAAATTTTTGTTTGGAAAACTCACCGATAATCAGATACCTTTCCTCTCTTAGGCAGTTCTTCTTGAACAATCACTTTAGTATAATCAAGTTTCTGGAGCAGAGAGTTACACCCGATAATGTAGAGAAGCTCTGCTATAAGGAAAGTGTCATCCTTATTAATTAAGTCCTCATTGATGAGAAACTGGAAAATATCCAGGGCTGATTTCACTGTTTCCAGCTTCTTTAATGAGATGAAATCAGAACAGAGAAATTTCAGATCTTCTACATCGTCCTTCCCTAAGTTTTCATCAATTGATAGTAGCTGCTGGTGAAATACCACATTGTCGTTGTCAGCCATGAAGAAAAGTTTTCTTAGGAGCTAAAATCTCTAAAAGGGGAGGAAAAAAAATAATGCTAAGCATTTAGAAGGTAGTGGAAAAAGAAAAAAACCTCCCTGAAGATAAAACACTCACAAATCCTCTCCCAATCAACTGAAAGCAAATATTTTTGCACAAAACAATTACTGTAATAGCAACAGTTATAGGAAAAATATCAATATAAAATGAAGTTAAATAATTCGGCCAATGATCATTTTGGGGGGAGAGGACAGATAAGCCACAGATAAACTTTTGTAATGTGGCAATATTACCAAAAGCTAGAACTTTATTTTTTTTTTTTTTGGTTTTGCCATGCATTCATATATACACACTAAAGAAGTCAAATACAGTATATCAACTGTTCCATGATCAGACCTTTCCTTCTACTGGTATTTCACTGAAACAGAATTTGGCATCTATTTGGTTAAAATGTTATTGTCAAAGGTAACCAATACACAATACATAAAATTCTATGGCATAATCCATTTGTCAAAAGAGCTAAACATTAAGCAGTACTGTGGTTTCAAGTCCCAGCAGGATAGGAACACCAATCCATATGAAGGCAAGAAATCAGATAAAAGTGAACATCGCAGCTCACCATGGGGGCTGGAAATGCACCACTAACCAACAGAACTGATTCAATACAGTTGTCAATCATCAGACAGTCTAAATTTAGTAAGCAAGCAATTTCATTACTTTAGGAAATAATTTCAGTAGGTGCAAGATGCAAGGTGAAACTATAAGTACTCTCTCTGTAGCTTCACCTTGCACCTAATGAAATTACTAATTTAAAAGATAAATGTTTCCAGAGTATATGTCTGTCTGTCTGTCTGTCTATCACACTTGCTCACCCTTCACAGCAGTAGTGCATGAGTCACCAAGTAAGGTGCTGTCCTCTCCCCAAAGCACAACATAGTATAGCACCTATGATTTTCTAACAGATAAAAAAACTGCTAGAAAGTTACATTTTCCTGTTTGAGGTAAAGTCAGAGTCTCGGTTTACTCATTTGAACCTTCACAAGGAATGCAGCCTCATTTAAGATCAACTGTAAACCTCCATTCATAATAAATGCTCTTCATCTTTTTTTTTGCTTACATTTCTATTTTTTTTTTCACCCTGATCAATTCTCCAATTTTCTGCAGGCCTCTTTACAAGACTTTGGGTTAAGTAGATGGATATAATAATAAGAGCTGAAGGTTATTCATATCATACTGCTTATTCATATCATACTTTAATCCAAATTCTAAACACACTGATTCAAGCATGGGGGATAACAGGCCATTTTCTGGAACACTATAAATTATAAGACAAGTATCATCTGAAAGTAGTCCTTCAGGAGGAAGCAAGTGATTTTATATCATTGTACTTCCAACACTCTGGCCTACCTTATCACAAAAACAGGGCCTGGATAATTCTTAAGTGAGATAAATTCATTGTTTTCTATACAAAAATACGAAATTTGTAATTTACAGTTGATGGTAGATCACATGGCAACCGTGGCCATCACCCTCCCTCATCCATTTTTTGGGGGGCTTTCCAGGCAGGAAATTCCTGACCATCTATTTTTTTATTTTCCTAACACACAAGTTCCTCTGTGCAATGAAATCAAGGTAGCTGTCCGGATAACAAAAATACACCGAATCTCCTTGAATTTGTCCAGTTGATGCGCCGGCACCCTAAAACCACAGAAGGAAACTTCTCCTCTCCCGAGGCTGCGCCCTTATTTGGGGAAAGGCTTTTTTCAGCTTGGACTAATGAAAACGGTCGTTAACTGCAATGGCAGCCCAGGAAGGATCCTTCCTGTTACAGGGCCAATGTCTTTACTTTCATATCTTTCTCCTCCCCACAATCCCACTTTATTAACAACAGCCACTCCCTTTCCCGAAACGCCACTGCCATTTTAAGAACTTTCTGCCCGTGTTTCCCCCGCAACGCGCACGATTTAACTGATTTCCGTGCGCTTTTTCTGCAGCCCGAGCAAAACTTTTCAAAAGTTCGTGCAGCAACTTTGTCACTTGTTCGGCTTTCGCCTGGGCGGATTTTTTTTTGTGGGGGTGGGGGGGCAGTCAAGGTTGGAAAAAGAAGGACGCCAACAGCGAGAACCAGGAAAACGGAGCCCACCCGCCCGGTTTCTTAAGACCCCCAAACTCGCTCACTACCTCGATTCCGGCTCCCGAAAATAATCGCTGGAGTTGAGATGTAGGGAAAGTAGCTATGGCGAAGCGATAGTTTAAAACGCACCAAAATTTCCAAGTCCTTTTCCCGAATTCATTCATTAGAAGCAGCCGGGATTACTAAAGCGCGCAGGGAACACTCTGATATCGACGGATACTATGCGATCAAACGATCGGAGAAGTCCCGTCCGAGCAAGATAGAGCGAGTTTCTCAAACAAACAAACAAAAGCTCACGAAATTCTGATCACGAAGTTCATGTCTTTTGAATTTCCGGCTTGAGATCTTACAGGATTTACGTAGTTATTGCTCCTCCCCTCGCAGCGACCTGGCGGGAAATGAGTTCCCCGTTTGTGTCGCTGGGGCCTTACAGCGCTGGGTACACGCTGCCCCCACCCCCACCCATGGTTTACACCAGATGTGGTCCACGGGTTTAAAGTAGTTTTAGCGAGGTTAGACCTCCTTCCCTTCCCTTCTCCACAGTGGATATGGTTTTGAAGGGGGTGCAACTATAAAGAAGGAAGCCACTTCCACAGCATTTTTCTCGTCTTCCGGATAGTTGCGCCACACACATTTCATGTGGAAAGGAGTCCACTTGCAGTCTTTAAGGGGTGAGGGGAGTGAAAAAGAGGTATTGGAGGCGACTGAAGTGAGAGGGGAGGAAGCCTCGTGGCCGAGATCTGCGCGCTGCTGGTGGGGAAAAGTGGCGTGGATCCTCTCTTGCCTGAAAAGTGGGAGGGGTGGGGGGTGCAGGGCCCTATTCCCACTCTTGATTTCCGAGTGCTTTTTTAGAAAAAAAAAAAAACAACTCCCCGGAAGGCTTTCCACACACCCCACCATCCAACTGATTAAAACCCTCTCCCCCTTTAAGATCCATGCCTTTCCAGATCAAAATATTTTAATACTATTTACCCCGAGATTAGATATTGAGGTTTTTATAGTACTGAATTAGGAAGAAACATGACCAAGGTAGAATAAGTGCAACCCCGTTAGGTGATAAAATTAAACTTCCCCTTTGCTTTCCAATCTCTACCCTTTTTAAAAAACCAGGCTGAAAAGTAGAGGAATGAAGTCAGCATATCTATAAAAGTTGTGTAACAAAACGAAGGAACCTGGGTCTTTGCAACCTTCAGCTCTCCTGACTACCTGTAGAGACCAGCTAGGACTTAAAGGTAGACTGTAGACTGCACTCTACAGGCAGTCAGCCAGGGAGCTAAAGTTTGCCAAGAGGCCTCCATTTTGTCACACAACTTTTAGACGTAAAAGTGTGTTTTTTAGAGATTAATCACCCCTACCCTCTGTAGTTCAGGAGAGAAGGCTACAGAAAAGTTTTTATTTCTTTGCTCCCTTCATTTCTCTACTCTTCAACTTGGTGTCAGGAAGGTTTTTACCTTCATCTACATCATTTATGAGGATGCATACTTCCCACCATGTGTATGTATCCATTGAGGGCTACATGTCAAGTGTGGTTGGTCAGCCACAACCAACTAACAAATCCATCTGGTGGTGATGCTATCATCTTTCTGACTTACCAAGTACTACTTTAATCAGATGTCTTACTTAAGTCCAAGTAAATTATGTCCACCACATTTCACTGGTCCACTAATTTAGTCAAAAAGATTGCATTTTGGCTTCTGGTTATAACTTTGCTTGCTTCTAGGTGTTTGCAGATTCATTGTAGGTATCTTTTACAGAATTTTCCCAGATACTGATGTCAGGCTGATGGTCTAGTTTCCTGAGTCCAATTTCCCCCTTTTTTCCTTTTTCATGATGGGAACCATGTCATTCTTTTCCAGTCCCCTGGTAGTTTCCTGGTGCTCCAGGATCTTTGGAAGATATAATACAGTGGTTCCGAGATCACATCTGCCAGCTCCTTCAAAATCCTGGGATGTAATCCATCTGGACCTGGTGATTTTCACTCATCTAGGATAAGTAGGTGTTCTCTTAGTCATTTTCTTGCCCATTTTGATTTGTATTCCTAATCTGCCTTTAACAGTACTGTTTTTGATAGGCTGGACTTTTTTTTTCAATTCAAAACTCAAACTTGTTTTTGATCACTAATCAGAATAGAGTGTACTAACTTTACAAATCCTAGCTTTGTTAACAAGAAACCATTATTTATGGTTACAAAAGAGTTATTTTCTGGTTCCTTAATCTCATGGTCAGATCATTGTACTGGAGTCTGAATTGCTGTAGCCCCCAGGTCCATTTGAGGGGGATCAGGGCTCAAAGCCCCCAGATTTGTAACTTATCTGTTTCAGCTTTTCTCCCAATAAAGAGGTACCATTGCTGGTTTGGGGCATTTCTATGCCATGTTTGTGCTTATATTTCTACTATTGCTATTTGATGTCCTAGGGAGGTTGTTGCTTAAGTTTTCAAAAAGTTCCTTCCCATTAAAGGCAAAGTGGTGGTGGTGGTGGGGGGTTCATCAAGGTCCGAGCCTGTTAAGCAGACAATTTCATAAGGCTATTGCCTTATTTGTCTGCACAGCTCCCGTACCTTATTACATTCTTCAAAGGCTGTGTGATTAGTTTTATCCGATGTCTGTAGAAAGCCCTCCAAAAATTTCAATTTTAGTGCAATTCCCTTTACAACATTATCCTTCTGTTGAGCCAAAGTCTCATTTAGTTCCATCATTTGGCTCTTTTGCAGGTGGTAATCAGCTAGCAAAACATGGTAGTCATTTTTCAGTTTTTCAAAGTCTCTTTTTAAAGAGCAGTTCTCTTGACTGTAATTTCCTGAAGAACTTATCCATTTGGGTCAGCCCAACTCCCAATAGTACTGCTTAACGTTCCAAGTAAATCTTTCTGTTTCTTTCCTCTTAATTTGTACAGTTTCCCAAATTCTATCTTAATATTTCTCCCTGAATATACTGATTTCATTTTCTCCTGCAAATCATCAGTAGGCAATCCCAACTTCTCAAGCAGTTTCTCCATCACTTCACAAAATACCAAATCCATTTCCCCTCCTCATAATAAAGCTGTAGCCCGGGCAGCGATAAAGTATCTTTTTGTCAGTCATCCCAGATTTCCACAAAGGCATAATTGAAAACTCAAATAGTAAATTTAAACTGTTTAATCTGTGTATTTAATTCTGACACCAATAAAAGTATTGCACGCATTCCCAGGTTTGTTTTACGGACACTCACAACCCTGGTTAACAGCTGGGAAATGATATGGGGCATACTCAAACCACTTTCAACTGAACATTGAGGCACAACAGGTTCTTTGGAATACATGGAAAACCAGTGAATTTAAAGTACAGCAGAACTTTCCTGGTTACAATGCACGTCTGCTATTCCTCCCCCCCTCCCCGTGCACACACACGCACACACTAATCTACACTTACTCATATCCTTCACCAGCTAGAGCAATTTAAATCTGCATCTAAAGACTACAAAGAGCGGGTAGGCTTCAGCAGGCAGGCTTCTTTGCTTTCTGAGTCACAAGACTGGCAACTACTATTGCCTTTTTAACAGTCTGGTAGCTGTTGATGGGACTTGGTGGTGGGAAGGGTTCTATGTGCTCAGACCCAACTTCTGTCTGGTTTGGGTGACATTTTTTTCCTTCATTCCCCCAACAATTTGGTTCTTTCTTAACTACAGGAGGTCCCCAACTTACAACAATTCATTTAGTGACCCTTTGAAGTTACAGCGATATTGAAAAAAGTGACTTATGAGCGTTTTTCACACTTGTGACTATTGCCAGATGATCAAAACTCAGACACTTGGCAACTGACTGTTGCAGTGTGCCAGGATCACTTGATCATCTTTTGCAACCTTCTGGCCAACAAAGTCAATGGGGAAGCCAGATTAACTTAACAACCGCGTTGCTAACTTAACAGTTCCAGTGATTCATTTAACAACTTTGTCAAGAAATGTCATAAAATGGGACAAAATTCACTTAACATGCTTAGCAAAAAAATTTGGGCTCAAATGCAGTTGTATGTTGAGGACTGAAGGAGGCAGACAAGATTACTGGCTTTCCTGGTCTACCCCGCTTATGTGCTTCTTTAGCTATAGCTGCTTTAGTCTAGAGTCCCACAGTAACAATTTTCCAGCAACAACTGAATCATTCTCTCTCACTGGATCTTCTGCATCCACCAAATTCTTCCCTAGTATTTTAAAACAGATTGTGAGGTAACTACAGTGATACTGAAGGTAGACAAATCTACCTAAAATAACACTGGAAATTAGTCTTAACAAAAAAAACATAGTACAAGGCTTAAAAGTACTCTACTAAAATAATAAAATCAACAATCAAGTGATTAACAAAATAACTAGATTTAAAAAGGGAAAATTTTCCCTAAGAAAATGTATAAATGTATGATTGTGGTACAATTCCAGCTTAAAAGGGGGGTGGAAAAAACAAACTAGCGAGCTTGGAATCCCTCCAGTGGAGGAAATAATGGAAGCCCCTTAAGGCTTTATCTGAAGAGCTGTCAAGAGAATGCAGTTAGTCTGGTGAGATTTTGTAAATAGGTAAGCAACAATAAACCTCTCCCCAACCCCCCACCCCCCAATTTTGATCAGTTCATAGTGTCATTCTGTTCTGGGCACCTGACAAAAACTGAAATGTTTCTGACCAACTTCCACAGAAAGGAAAAGTATAAACCAACAGTAAAATATCCAAAGTAATTGAAACAAATTTTAAAATGCAAATGCACAATACACGTTTCAAGATATTCAGATGAAGTACATACTGTTGTATTTTAGACAAAATTACTAGTATTACTAATAATGCCTTAAAAATTCTTTTATCAAGACTACGTTCTCTTCTCATATAACTTCCTGCACGTTCTTTTTTCTCCTTGTCAAATCCCCAAGCATTTGCTTAAATTCAATGAGCCCCTTGTTAGAGTAGTATCATCCCTATGTCAACCAAGTTCTGCTAGTTGTCTTGACTGAGCTAGAAACAAGTTTCTGTTCCCCTATATTTCTGTGTTCATGGGATTTCTTGGTGCAGTGGATCTCAATATTCTATAGTTGTTGCTGAGCTAACCACCAAAACAATCACATTGTCCCATTAGCTACATTTAATGGTTAATAGGTGTGCTTTTATAGAGATGATGGGACTAAGAATTGCACACTGGAGGGCTGAGATTAGGAAAGACCTTCAAAACCTATGAACAAGATAATAAAGCCAAGTATATACACTGGCAGAGCTCAGACACCCTCCAATTTCTAACCTCCTCTTCAATGCCATTTCTGCAAGAAGATTCTTCCAGCCAAGCACTGTTACTTCTTTCTCGTAGTATTACCTATTACTTTTGATTATACTTGTATGCTGAGACAATTATGTTGTCTCACAATAATCCACCTTGGTTTTTATTTGAATTTATATTCATAAGCAAGGCAGAAAGTAATATAATTCTCTGAGCGAAGTTCTGAGAAAGATCATGACAAGATATATAAATAAGGCACATATCCAGTGATATCTATGGTATGCAATAAGATCTTAAGTAATATATTGTAAGAACAGCTACTTTCCCCCTCTATTTCTTGTTTACAAGAATTACTTGTTTAAAAGTACAAATGTTTTTGAATGCTATCACATATGCTGTACTTGACTCTAAGAGAAACTGATAAATCTCAGAAAGTCTTCACAAAGGACTTTACTTGTCAGTCAGGAAAAGTTTTTTCCTCAGGGTGTGCTTCAATAAGAGTAAGTACTGTTCTGTAGAATTAGTCCTATTCCATTCATAAACTCTGTTATTCAGCTCCACAAAAATATCCAACAGAGGCAGCTTCCTGCAAGGAAAAAGGAGAAAGGAGGGAAAGAGAAAAATAAATACCTTCAACATGAGATTACATACATTTTATAAGTAAAAGCTACAGGTGAATAGCTCCAGATTTTGTAAATATGTCCAGTTCTACCCTTCAGCTGAAGGTTATTCAACTACTCTTAAGGCAGTGGCCCCCAATCTTTTGGGCACCAGGGACCGGTTCCATGGAGAGAACCGGAGTGGTTTTCTTTCTGGGTACAAGAGTGGGCATGGCTTCACATGCTGTGAATGCATGCATTCTGTGGATGGGGCTTCACTTGTTTGTGCAGCCCATTTTCTGGCATGCCGTGGCCTCGTGCAGATC